>CM077304.1:219006421-220256421 GCA_039655065.1 Glossophaga mutica | reverse complement strand
CCCCCAAGGCTGCCTCAAGAACTGGCACCCTCTCCGTACCTGGAGGAGCCAGTCGGCCCTTTGCTGCTGGTGAGAGCGTGTGGGCTGTGTTCCTGGGAACGAGCCCACGCGTGGCTCTGTGGTCTCAGAACTGCGGCGAGGAAAGCCCCTTGCTGGGCCTGCCTGGTGTCCTCCCATGTGGTCCCCATGGCACTGTCCCCAGTTTCTTCCTTCCCCTGTTTGCTTTGCTTCTCAACCAGACAGCAGTCAAGGTTTACGGGTGATGAGGCATTTCATTTCTGAAATGTCATTCTTTATTTTAGTTGATTCGAGCAACACTGAGATGGCGCTCATGGGCCGACACGCAACTGCAGTCCCCACTTCACTGGTGAGAAAGCTGAGACCCAGAGAGGTGAAGTAACTCGCCCAAGGGGGCGCGCCCACCGAGTGACAGAGGTGGGACAGGGACCGCTGGCTCCGTGACATCACACCCCGACATCACAACAGACCCAGGTGTTGCCCCCAGGGCCCAAGTGCCGACCAGACGCCCGTCCATTTCTCATCATCCTGAACTCTCTCAGCGAACCGTCAACCCTGGGCCGCATCGCCACAGTCCTGGATGCGACTCCGCCCCGGAACGCCCACCGGGGCCGCCCCTGCGGGGCACACCCCGCACTCTCTGCGCTACCAGCGATGAACAACCTAAGGCGAGAGCTTCCGAGCAGCCGTCTTGCAGCGTTCCAGAGCACGGACCGTTCGTGCCATTGACAAGGAAGAAAACAAAGTGCGGAAGATAAGTTCAAACACAAGCTTTACCTTCTAAGGACAAAGAAGCCAACGAGCAAAAACTGTGAGGTTTGGTGACTTCTTTCCAGTGGGAAATACAGATGGCTGGGGCCAATGCCTGACAGGAAATCAACGTAACATTCACAGACAAGTAAAGGATGCAAGTGCGTGCTCAAAGGGCAATAAATAAAATTGAGGGGAAAATGTCAAAATGTACTAAGACACCAAAATGTCCTCCCTTTGATGTGCATTTTTATATTAAGGAGCATAACGATCAGGCCACTGATGGGTCATGGCCCTTAAGAGAATATTCCACAGTCAGAAGGAAAACTTCCCCAAAACCTGGCCTCGGTTCCCACGCAACACCCTGAGCCCTGGCACCTGCGGCCGGCTCCTCCCCCTCTCCGCTACCACAGCAGGAACGAAGTCTGGCGGGAACACAACGGCCCCGCAGCCAGCACCGACTCATCCTTTTCCCCCAGCTGCTGTTCAGATCAAGTGTAAGAAGCTACCCTTGTAAATCTCCTGGAAGTCTCTGAAAAATAGAAATAGGCAGAAAAGGATGATTACTGAGGACTGTGGGTGGGAAAACCATGTACTCAATTTGTTCCCAAACCTTGAGAGAAGCATGATGATTATAATAACAAATTTGCACTGATTCATCTCTCCAAGGAGCATGCCCGGCACCGAGTGCTGAGTAGCTGAGCTGGTGGTGACAGGGGTTAGCGTGCCCGGAGCCAGACGCTGTGGGTCAGGGGTCAGCTCCGCTGTCCCCGCTGCAGGGCCCGCACTGGAGAGGACCGTTCAGCAGACTTCGTGCGGAGAGGCGAGTAAGGGGGCAGAGGCCGGAGGCAGTCCTGGAAACTCAACGCTGTCTGTGGTCGGCTGCACCACCTTGGGAATTGAGTTTTTCAGGACAAAAAAAAAAAAAAAGAGTTTCCTACGACATTGAGAGGACCTTGTCTATTCCTGGACACTGGATGAATGGCACAGGGCGGAACCTAGGTCCAAGTTCATTTCTCCAGCTTGAAGAGTGAACAAGAGGTTCTATCTTCAATCACAGCCAGCCTTGGAAGTCTTCCTTCTCGGGGGCCCACACACAATGACAAAACATCCAAGGCGATGTCCTGGAATGAGCCCCTCCCGTAGGAAGGGAAGTCAGACAACCCCCCCGGCCGGCCTCAGCGTTCCCAGGAGCCAGGGGTGTGCTGGAAGCGGCTCACCTCCAACTTGGCCTGACCTGCACTTTCACAAATCGAGGCAGGAGGTAAATTGATGCAATGGGCAGGTCTCCTGGCCCCAGACTACCACCGCCTCCTCCTCCATTTCCATAACAGAAGACAACAGCTTCCCTTTCACAACAGCTGATAGCAATCGCAAAACCAATACCCGTGGGAAAGGTTATGCTCAGCCTGACAAGGTTCATGGGACATCTCTCCCCGCAGACGACATGGATGAGACTGCAGGGACATGTCTGCAGAAGTGGGGGAGGGACGGGCCTCAGGTAGGGCCCCGCCATGACGGAGACACATTGTACCTGCATCTCCGTGCAAGCAGGTCAGCCCTTGGCCATCAAAGCCGTTACTGAGCGCATCGCTTTCCAAGCACAGTTTTAAAGGAAAGGAAGCAGTTCGTTTTGCCCTTGCCCTCAAAGGGCTTTTAGATTGGAGAAGAGTGTGAAGAAAGCTGCATAATTATGGGCAGCAGAAAGATAAGTGTACCCCGGCAGTCTGCACTGCTTCAGAGTCCGAAGTTTGGACGATCACACATTTCCATCCGTATTCCAAAAACATCTCTGCAGGGAGCACCCTCTTCCCAGTGCTGATGAGTCCACAGCCACGTGGAAAACATGCAATCAGGCAAAGATCCGCCAAAACGTTTTGTTTCTTCCCGAGGGAAGTTTCAAACCTGAGCAACGGCGGGTGCGGCCATGCACAGGCT
This sequence comes from Glossophaga mutica, assembly GCA_039655065.1. Classification (NCBI taxonomy): domain Eukaryota; kingdom Metazoa; phylum Chordata; class Mammalia; order Chiroptera; family Phyllostomidae; genus Glossophaga; species Glossophaga mutica. The sequence goes on along the minus strand of CM077304.1, from coordinate 220,253,715 downwards.
TGGATCAGAAGGCAAACAGGGCCACTGCATTCCACAGGGGCCACGTGGGTAACCGTCCATCTACGCTGTGGCCCTCATTCTTCTGTGCGCTTGCACTTTGTCTGCTGAGTAGCCTGCATTCCAGGCACTACCGAGCGCATCCCCGCGGTGCCTGGAGTGAATCTCTTCGCCTCCTGCAAGTTCTGCAGCCGGGTAGCTAGTCTAGGGGCTGGGCTGGACTCAGGCTTGGAGGTCCGGGTGACGGCACACCAAAGGACGGGCTGGGCCCCTCCCATCGGATCGTGGCAAGGGCCCATCACGTCGGCCGCCTGCCCTTGGAGGCGGGTGACGCCGCTCATCCTCAACCTGCCCTCAGATCTTCACCTGACAACTTCAGCAGCTCCTGATGGTCGTTGTAATGGCCCAGCATGTCGTGAGGGGCTGCAACATGGTGGTGCCCCAGCTCTCCTGATGGCTCGTTTATTACCTGGAACTCTCCTGAGAAGAAAGATCTTTACTTCCTCCATGATTTGCTTATTCCAAGGCACTGCCCTGCCTGGAAAGAAAATGCAGTGCTTGATTCCGTTCCTTCATTCACCGGTTTCCAGAATAAGGAGGGGGTTCCTTAGCACCCTGCCTAAGGATCGCATACGCTCTTTCACGTGGATTTTACAGGCTCTGCGCACCTCGATCCACCCCAGCTGTGGCTCTTTGTACGAACATCCACCTTTGGGTGGAGCCGCTCCATCTTTGGCCAGCGGGCGTCTTGGCCCGTCGTCTCGGCCCATCGTCTCCTGTGTGTTCCGAAGCTTTGACCACGGCGCAGTGGCCTTCCACTGCTTCCCTGCTTTCTGGGGGGACAAGATGGTACAGGCTCATCTGGAGCACCCTGCCCCCCCCACGGTGGGGTCCACCGGTTCTTCCGAGACTTGCTGGCCCCTCTCAGTGGGAAGGGCGTTTGGGAGCTACAGTGTGGCTGCTAAGGCGCTTCCGGGTGCATTACTGGTCCAGGCCTTTTCTCAGCAGCCGGAGTCGGGGATAGTTGGGAGAACTACATCAGGAGTTCTGACATTTCCAATTCACATTCAGGGTTACGGGGTTTTATTTCAAGTTTTTTATTTTTTTGTCTCTTTTTCTCTAATGTCAAAAAACTTGGCTCCTTATGACATTAATATTATGTACTGTATCTTAATTTATGCATAAAAAGCTTTAGAATAACTCTACCAACATATTACCAACAAAATAATTACTAAAAGAAATTTAAGATTGCTTTGCAGTTCCTTCTGTCCTAAGGGCGCATCCCACCTCGGACGAACAGCCAAGTGGACGTGGGTGTACCTCCCTTTATTACGCTTCGCTTTATCGCGCTGCAGACAAGCTGCACTTTTTACAAATTGGAGGTAAGACCCTGCACCAACAGAAAGGCTACAACTCGCTTTGCCGCGATACTCGGTGATCTGGAACCAAACCTGCAATGTGTCTGAGGGACGCCTGTAAAGGTCAAAATCATTTAAAATACTTCCTCCCCACATGGTTAATATTCAGTTAGGCTGATTATTTGATGCTGTGTTTGGTTGAAGGGATCGTTCCCTTTACCTTTCCGTTTCGTGATTCTGCAAACTATTGCTTTGCAGACGCACAACGCAAAGCGCATGAAGAGAAACCCGGCCTCCGCACCTGCTGCTCCCTCCCCGTCGCCCCCGCCCAGCGGTCTTCGGGCGCCTACGGAACGAACACGCCCTGTCTGAGACCGAAGGTCCCGCCCCGAGCCGCACATTCCGACCTTCGCCTGCCTTTCCGCGTGCGGCACTGTGTCCTGGCGCCGCGTCTCCTGCAGCGCCAAAGCCAGTCGGGCGTCTGTCTGCCAGCGGCAGTCAAATATCAATGCGAGCTTTGCCGTGCGGATGCGGCGTGGTCTATCCAACCGGTCCCCTCCTGATGAACATTTAGGTTACTGCCGTCTTTTTCTGCTGCAATTAGTGCCGCATGGATAGGATTTTGTGTTCCTTCTTTTCATATTTTGCCTTTTTGGGTATGAATTCCTAGAAGTGGACTGTTTGGTTCAAAGGTACTGATATATAATATTGCTAAGTTCTCTCACGGGGCTGTACCAGTATTTCCACCCATCGCGTATCAGAAGGCCTGTTTCTGAACAGCCTCTACAATAAAGAAGATTTTCAAACTTCACAACCAGTTAGAACACCTACTAACTGACCTGTGGTGGGGATGCCGGATGAAAGCTCTCAGAGCTTGAGATGAGCCTCCACAAGGATGAGTAAAGCCCTTGACAGAGACTTGCCAGGCATTCGGACCTGGGGATGTGCCTTTGAAGTAACCGCCACAGAACTGGAAAGATGGGCCTGCGGAGGAGGCACCTCCGTGGCTGCTGAGTCCCAGACCTCCGCAGGATGCTCTTCCTTTGCGCTTCCGAGAGGCCCAGGTGGAGGGCAGAAACACGCTGAGCTACTAGCTCTCGGAGCCGGAGACCTGGGCCTTCGCCCAGCCGGGCGCCCGGGTTTCGGCTCCTTCCGCCACCCGATCAGGGTTGGGTAAGAGGTTGCCGGTTGCCTTCCAGGGCCCCGGTCTGCACCCGTGAGGCCACGGAAACACCACAGCCGTCCCACGGGGCGGGGAGGCTGGGAAAATCCCTGCTTCGACGTGAAGCCAAACCCAGCTCAGAAGAACCCCAGGCACTCCCACGCTGGGCTCGCTTCCAAAGGGACCTGGGACCAAGGGCGGGCGGAAGGGAGGCATCTCAGCATTTGCCAAGCTCCGGGGGTGCAGGGCATTTCGTAGGTGCTTTCCGTTCACCGCGCTGCCTGACCTGGTTTCCAACGGCAGACGCAGGGTGTCAGAGAGGCTGAGTGGCTTGTCCCAAATCCAACAGCCCGCAGCAGAGCTGAGCTTACCGTCTCACTCCTGCTTTGGATCTGTGAACACTGCGTTGCTGCAGGAAACAGCATCGTTTATCGCGGAGAAGACGGAGAACGTGAACAGGACACTCTCGGCGAAACCCTGCACAGACTGGACCCTCTGGGACAGACAGCGTCTCCCAGGAGACTGCCTTAAAGAAATCCAAGCACCAAAACAATAATGTCATCAGTCTCTTCGCTGAAGCGAGAAGAAGTTCATTGGTCATCAAGTTTCGGGCCAAACAAAGATGTGCGCACAGGGGAAACTGACCCGAAAAAACTGATCCCTAAGGGTGCAGTGAACTCTGTATGTACTGGGTGACACACATGAACTACTTAGTTTCATCTTTGAAACAGCCTGAGACATGATCAGTCTCCTACTTTACAGATGAAGCCACTGAGGCTCCAAGATACGAAATAAATTGCCCAAATTCTCCATCTGGCAGGAGTGGGGCCGTGTTTTTACCAAGGTCCTTTGCTATCCCAAAGGCCACTCCCAAGCCCCCCCGCTGAACTAAGCCAGAGCCACAGGACCAGAGGCCCCGGAGCCGGGAGGGAGCAGGGCAGGCCCTGCCCTGGGTCCGAGGTAGCCAGCTGTGTGCGTGAGCACATTCCTTAACAACTGGGGAGCTCGATTTACTGCGGCACAAAAGGAGTGCGGCGAGGTAGCTGCCCCCTGCAGCTTCCCGAGGTCTTCCTGTCGCTCTGGGTCAGGTCCGCATCCTCCGTGTGGCCACCACACCCTGTTGGCCTTGTCCCAGCCTCCCTGTTGGATGCCACTCCCACCATCACACTGCGGCCCCTGGGGACCTCCCTCAGTCCCTCCGGAGAGTCACTGGGCACGCTGCTCCTCCTTCCGCCTAGAACTCAGTCCTCCCTCTCCAGCCACCTCGTTCCCCGGGTGAGTCCTGTCTACCCATCCAAGATGGGCCTCACCACCTCTTCCTCAGAGAAGTCTTCCCTGACCATAAGACCAAGAAAGATCACTCAGCTTGTCATGTTTAAAAAAAAATAGCCGTTCATTATGCTTGAGATGATGTACGCATCTCATGTTTGGTGTTAACATTCGCCTTCTCCGAAAGTTCTACGAGATCGGAACTGAGTCACCGTTCTCACTCACTGGTATTTCCCCAAAGCCCTGCTCGGCTCCAGGCACACGGGAGCACCCTCCCTCCCTCTCTCGTCCCTTCCGGCTCTAGCAGCCGCATCCCTGGGGTGAGGTTTGGATCCTCCTTCTCAGAGGGATGCTTTGGAACAGACACACTTCATCCACCACAGACACAAAGGAAAAGTAACGACAGCAACCACAACCCCTCCCCCCCCGAAGACCCCAGGGACGAAGGCAGTCACTTGGCCATTCTGCCATCTACAAGGCTAGATTAACTGATGGAAACGCCAAAGGTTAAAACCAAGACTGGACCTCCTGGCTGTGTCTCGGGACCTTGGCCTCGTACGGACAAATTCGCACATCACTCCTTGGAAGGGCCGCTGCCTCGCTTTTAATTTTGGATCCCTCTCACCATGAAGGGAGCCAGACTGTGCCACCCCGAAATGCACCACTTAGACACGAGAAGCATGTCGAGCTGAAAGCCACCGACGAAGGGCGGGAGGAGCTCCCTGCCTTCCTCTCTTCTGCCTGGAAGCACGCCTGAGTTTTTCTTTGTAAAGGTGACAAAGGTTTTCATTCATTCATAGAAGCGTGTGCCCCTCCAGGGCGGTGACTCAGCACCAGAGGCAGCTCTGGGTTGATTCTGCCCCACGAGCCTCACCAGACCACCCAGTCTGCCATGCATGTCCCAGTTACCTTCACCGCCCCCCCACCCCCCACCGCCCAGCCACTGCTCCAACATTCAGTGTCCTTCTTTAAAATCGTATATAAACCCTGCGTCCAATCATTGGGGGGGGGGGGGTTCACTTCTTTTTTGTGAAGCTCTCATGCATGTAAATGTTTTAACATCAATCAAATGTACGTGTTCTTCTCCTGTTAATCTTTTATCAGTTCAGTTCACAGTCTCCAGGTACAGAACCGAAGAGCACAGAGAAAAAGACTTCTCCCCAAGCATCAAAGATGCGTACGAATGAAATTCCTCATTAGGTAGGAAATTTCACTAGGGACAAGGCTCCGGACTACAGAGGAACTCACCTCGTTGCAACGTGTATTGTGGTAAAATACGTGACACGAAAGTGATCACTTTAATTGTTTTTGCAGGTGCCACTCCTCAGCGGGGTTCCGTGCACACACAGCTGTGCAGCCATCACTGCTGTCTGTCCCTCTCCAGAAAATACTTACCAACTCAGACTAACACTCCGTCCTCGTCGGATGCTAATTCTCCAGTCCCCCGTCACCCCAGTTTCTGGTGTCCCCCGTTCTGCTCTCTGCACGAATGTCACTACTACTCCTGGGACCTCATATGACATGTGACCTTCTGTGTCTGCTCATCTCACTTCGTACACTGTCTTCCAGGTTCATGCTGGAAGCACATGTCAGAATTTCATTCCTTTTTGAGGCGGAGTACTAGTCCACTGCACGGATGCGCCTCACTGCAGAGATGCACCTCACTGCATTAATACACCCACGTTTACGTACAGCTTAGCGTGTCATTAAACACTCTTCTCAGAAACCACCGAACAATGCGCCAGCAACGAGCCTGGGCAGGAATGTCATGAGAGGCACCAAGGTCCGAGAAGCCCAACTCCAGAGCTCTCACGTTCAAGTCGGTATATCTCAAGAGCAGAAGGACTGTGCCCCCTGGAGAGGGGAACTTTCGTAAAAGCTGTCCTGTGGCCATGTCTGTGGTGAACACACAGATGCCCCAGGACCGGGAGGCAAAGTTGTCGGCAACGGCATCACGGCCCAAGGCGCGGGCTCCGTGACGCACACCCCGGGTTATTTTTCTGTCACTAGGACCTGCTTGACAGATGTGCAGACTGATCCTCCGTGATCCATTACAAATGCTTCCTGGCACGTCCGCAGCCCACCCACGCATCACACGCCTGCCCGACACACAGGCACCCGTACCAACCGCATGCACACACACCCCAGAAACACACCGAACACCCACACTAGTGGTAAGCACCGCCCGCCGGCATCAGGCACACCAGCACCACCCGCCCACCCTCGGACACGCACAGAGCCTCAGCGGCACACGCATCTGCGCCCGAGGAACACCACACGCCCACACTCCGGAACCCATGCAACACACATGGGCCCGTGTGACACCCATATGCACACAGGCACTCACACACACACCCCTACACACCTCACACCTGTCCCGCACACACAGCCCCCAGCACAACAGGCAGCCCATCCACGTGTACCACGGCCACCCTTCCGCAGGGCCCACGCTGCCCGCTGCTGCCCCGTGACCTTGAGGCATCTCCGCCCCGCCCCCCCGCTCCCCTCTCTCCCTGCCCCCATCCTCAGCCCAGGTTCCCTGATGGCCGGCCCAAACACCTCTCCCAAGCGCCCATCTGGAAGGCCCCCCATGCACCAGACACCCCTCTGGTTCCTGCTCTACCCCCGTCGGCTTTGCTTCCTCCCGATGACCAAGTTCTCACGAACTCACTTTCAATTCCAGCGTCAGTGTTTCCCATTCAACTTAAATAAGTGTGACCGGCAGTTACAGAGCACTCCCAGTGCAAAGCCCTAGACCAAGCATGCGGGGGAGGGAAGTGATGATGAAGATAACTTTGACATTCATTCATGCATGCATGCATGCATTCAGGGCATCGGCTGCGTGCTGGGTGCTGGGTGGGTGACGCAGCACAGGACAAAGGTGCCCCCTGCTGTCTCCCACTTTACACCCTGAGGAGGCCGGCCTCGCCCCAGTCCCTTCCCCTGGAGGACAAGGGGCTGCGCCTGCACTAGCCTGAAGGAGGGAGGGAGGGAGGGAGGGAGGGGTTCTAGGCTCCAGGAGAAGCCAGTGAGGGCGGGAAGCATCGGAGGACATTTCTCCCACACTCCAGACCCCGCGGAGCGGGCGGCAGGCTCTGCTCCGAGGCGGCGTCTGGCCCCACTGCCCCTCCAGCCGCGCCCTACACGTCGGGGGGCCAGCCGGACTGGCAGGTGAGCACTGCAGTGACAGCGTCAGCAATGATGAGCCCAGAAACAAAGTGACGACTCCCTTTCGGGGACGACGTGCTGGGTGCTGACCCGGCCTCACCACCCCATTCACCAGAAGGAAGAACAGAGCCTCCGAAATACTAGGGGCCTTGCCTCTGGGAAATGGGGGTCCCCATCCCAGTGACAGCTCTGCGGACCGCAGGTGCCACTCCCAGGAGCGGCGAGTGTCACGGCCCCCACCGCTCCCTCCGTTTGCAGCCACCACGCAGGGAGAACAGAATCGTAGCCCGGAGGAGGGAAAGCAGAGGTTAGAGACGCGTAAATGAAATAACAGTGTTATTTTAACGTTTCTGATCCTTGAAGCAAAACCGCAACTCAGAGAAAACAAGCCAGGTAGAGGCGAGGCCCCGAACTCCACCAACCAACCATGGGCGATGACGTCCTCCCTCCACAGCAGCTCCCTGCTGTCGAGGGGCCCCACGCTTCCGAGTGGCTGGTCACGCAACGGGGAGCAAGGCGGGAGGCTTCGTCCAGTTTCTCCAGGGTCCAGGCCTGTCCGGACATGGGTGCCCAAGCTCCACCTGAGGGCAGCGAGGGGAAGCGGTCCCCAGGCCAGAAGACGGGCCTGAGGCCAGCCCCCGCCCGCCGGGTCTGCTGACGGAGGAAATTCAGCCCCGCAGTTAACATCTGCGGTCCCGTCAGCCAGACTGGAGTAAAAGGTACTTAACGCACCCAGCTCGGTTTGCAAGGTTAGAAGGAATCAATAGGAGATGTGTTCAGTGCGGTATCACTATCAGGCCTCATCGCGCTTTTAGAACTGGAGTGTCCGCGGTGCCGTGGCAGCCCAGTCCCGTGGTAGTGGACACGGGTCTGGGGCGGTCTGCGGGGCACACTCCAGACGCGCGGAAGACACTGCCGGGGTCCTCGTTCTCAGGGTCCCCTTCCCCTCCTCCCCCACCCCACACTCTCTTCCCCCCTTCCCTCCATCCTTCCTGTCCTTTCTCCTGCCTTTGGTCCCTCTTCCACCCTTCCTCGTCATTTCAGCTGCTTCCTGTGCTCCCGTGGGAAACGGCCAGGACCTCGGCCGGCCACCGACGCCGCGGTGACCTCCCCTCGGGGTTCTGTGAGCATGCGTGTCACCAGCTGGGAAACCCCGGCTCGGAAACGCTCTCCTTGGGGGCTGTGCCCGGGGGGCCCGCTGGACCACAGCCTCACGGACTTTTCCATGAGTCTCAGTTAAATTATTTGGAAAGAGAAACCCATCCGGACAGAGTGTAATGAAACGTGGTGTAACGTTCTTCTGTTAAATGGACCACAAGGTACAATTCTTTGCTGATTTTAACATACGATACACAATACTGAAGAAAATTGGAGGGAGTGAGGTCAGCGTTACACCGTGTGTCGTGGGCAGTGAGCACGCTGCTTAATTTCACCGCGAAGCACGTTCGGGGAAACCGCAGTTCCTAGCAGCACGAAGTGCCGGAAGAGATGAGAAGGAAGAAACCAGACCTCAGGGACCCAAACCCTGCCAGCATTCGCACACGCAACCTGGGGACGGTCACCCCAACAAGACCCTACCCACAGAGCTGCTAGTGCTCTGGTTTCCGAGCCGCTCAGCCCTGGGTGTAGCCCCAAGTCCCCTAGAGGGACCGCTGAGAAAAGGGACTCAGTGGCTGGCTTGAAATCCCACTGGTCATTACCATTGTTATTTACAATGTTCAACCCCAATGGCTCAACCGGGAATAAAATGGCTGTGTTGGTTCACCAGAGCTGCAGTAACAAGCACCACCCACGGCTGGGCATGAGCAACAGCCACGTACTCTCTGACGGTCGGGAGACTAGAAGTCCAAGGTCAAGGCGTTGGCAGGGTTGGTTCCTTCTGAGGCCGAGAGGGACCGTCTGACCCAGGCCTGACTCCCGGCCGCTGCGGCTCTGGGGCGTCCCTTGGCTTGTAGGGGGCTTTCTCTCTGTGTCTTCACCTCATCGTCCTTCTGTGTGTCTGTCCCTATGTCCAAAGGCCTCTCTCTCTCTCTCTTTTTTTTTTTTTTTTTGTAAGAATGCCAGTCACTTTGTATTAGGATCCACTGGTGACTTTCTCTGAACTTGATCACCTGCAAGAACCCTACTGCCAAGTAAGGGCACATTCATAGGGCCTGGTTGGGACTTCAGCGTTTGGCGGGGGCGGGGGGGGGGGAGACACAATTCGATTCACAGTGACGGCCGTTGTTTTGCACACGTACACACCCACTACCTAGCCGTCCCCCTGAGCCAAGCCGGGGCTGCACGCTGCGTGTGCGCTCAGAAATCCACGGTACATTCTCTCAGTGATGCCGTAACTACCTCCAAATTCGGGAGCTCACATCCAAAAACGAAACAAAATTTTCCTTCTGGGACCGTGTGGAAAGTGAGCCCGTCCAAGGGCTCCGGACAAAGATGTGACCAGGCTACACGGGAGGTCCCAGCCACTCGGCAACAGAAGTCTCAGTCGTCATCGAAACAGGACACGCCTCGTGGCCTGGCCACCATCCCCCCATGGGAAATTCACAAAAGCTGGGGATGAAATGCTACTAGCCTGAACTCGGTCCCGTCAAAGTAGTTCTTTGTCTTTTATGTAAATGATAGTTCATTTTTATCATTTACATAAAATGCGTAACTTTATGTAATGGGTACATGAAATGGGTAAGCTACTGATAAAATTAAGTCTGGTATAAATGATGTCAACATTATGTAAAATCCAACATGGCCTCTCCTGGTGCCCGTGACTTTGACTAATGTCAAAGTTAACAAGGAGTTCTTTCTCTGATTTTCTTCCACAGGTTATAACACTGAATGTGCAAAAACAAAAACAAAAACAAAACCTCTTCCTGTTGCCCTTAAACCAAGGTCATCATGATTACACATCCGTCTCAGTTCTAGTGTCAACAATGTGCTAGACATGTAAATATGGAAATAGCAACCAAGGTCAGCCTGCAAACGCCATGACTGTTGACCCCAAATTATGGAGCAGTCAGCAGGTCTAATTGAAGAGAAAAGCAGAAAATACAAAATATAAAATTAGGAACAAGAAATAGACATGACCAAAGATGTAAGTCAAAATTGCATAAAATCCTATTCTGATAAATTAGGAAACTGAACTGATGCTTTAAATATCTATGCAGAAAAGCTGAATGAAGAAGTAACTGTGGAAGAAAATTTTACAGTTGTCTAAAATCACGTCCTGTCAAGAAACATGGAACACCTCCACTTTTTATGCCGATCCTTATACTGATGTTAGAAAAAGTGCAGCAGCCCAGAAAAATCTAACTGCGGACCGGTCTCCCCTCTGAGTGTAGAAGACACGTTCTAAATAAAACGTTGGCATTGAAACGTGTTCTATCAACGTCACACCGAGATCGAGAACAGTTTACTCCATGAGTGCGTGGAGGGTTACTAGGCAGGTCCCCAGATGACCGCCTGCATTAAGTGACAAGAGGAGGCGCAGGGACCCTAAGGCATCAGCGTCCCCAGGGTGTTTGATGATATTCAGCCTCCAAGGCTGGTTTTCCCAACGTCTTCTGATCAGCGGGGAGCGGACAGCGCTGTTCCTCACCAGGGTGAAGGCCACTGTCGCTTGTCTTCAGCCATTGCCTTCCCTGCTGACACCCTGGGGACACCCACAGCAATGTCTAAACAAGACGTGGCACCTGCCACAGCCGTGGCTGCTTTAAGTTGCTCTGAGAATGCTGGCAACGCAAAAAAAACAAAAACAAAAAAAACTTTTAAAGACAATTGACATTCTATAACTATTGAAAAGAAAGAAGCTGTTAGAAGTGCTAAAGACAATAACAAAAAGGAACAGAGTGGTAAAAGAAGATCTGAGTTAAGAAAGAGGCCAAATTCTGGGATAAAAGCAAAAATTTCTTCCGCATAATTAGGATTTTTTTAAATATGTCAGTGAAAAGCTAAAGGACCTCTCAGAGAATTAAATACATCGTAACTGACCATCTTGTTTGAAAAATAAAAGGCATACATGTCGATTTTAAAAAGCATAAAATTCAGGAATATATAGTATAAATACACACAGAAGCAAATATACTGAAATACAGTCAGAGCGACAGAAACAGGAACAATCTGAAAGCACACCAGGACGTCGGGTGCAGAACTCATGGAAAAACAGCACGGTGGTTTGAGTCGGGTGTTAGATATTAGGGGACAGATATCACCGCACCCCGAGGTCGCGCTCCCACACTCAGCCGCACACGGGCACACGAACTGGACAGACCACGTGTGCATGCAGTCGAACTGCGCTGCCTCCAAACACCTTTTTTAATTTTTGATTTATATGAAGGGGGAAAAAAAATAAGCCAAAATGTGACGGCAGCCACACGTGTGACACGTGTACACGGGTTCTGTCTGAATGGCGTGTTTTCGCGTGACTCCCATTCCTTCCGTGTGCTGCTCTGTGCGCCTCGCACACTGTCTGGAAGGCACACACTGTGACATCAGAAAAGGCACCGGCCGTCACCTTTGTGGCACCGCTTCTCGTTTTGTTTTAATCAAAGGGAACCTCTGAAACCCTTGTCAACTTCCCGGCACCCACCCCCCCCGAAAACTGTGCCGTGTGCAAATGAACAGCGCACTTCACAGCACGGCGAAGGCCTGATGCGCCCACAGAAGCCCACCCAAGGGCCTGGGGTAAGGAACGCACCACACGGGTGTCAAAGCCTTTCCTCGTGCTACACCGGTGGGTCCTCCCCAACGCTTTTATCACAGAAAAGGACTGTTTTGTCATTTTAGAGATGAGTAAACTGGGTGCCAGGAGGTCCAGGACACAGAGCCGCTGGCCACAGAGTCCACGTCGGTGGCCGAGCCTGCTTGCCTTCGTCCCACGCGCTGCCTCCCAGCCCAGCCCAGCCCCGGTGAAGAGGATGCTGTCGCCAGGGGTTGAGAAAGCCAGGGCTCGAAACTTTGGGGAACTTCCCCCCCTCGCTTCCTCGTCCGTCATGAAAGCGGAGGGGAGAAGGCGTGGCCTGCCTGTCCCCTGGGGTTGCTGCGGAGATTAAACGTAGGGGAAGCACTCGCAAACATCGTTTATCTTTATTATTATTATTAATACATAAACATTGCTACGGCGGATCCCTGAAAGCCCCGGCCAGCCCTGCAGTAAGTGCTGATGGGGCCCAGGTGGGAGGGGGAAGAGGCAAAGCATCTCACTAAAAGGCAATTAAAACGTGCCGTTCCTGCTGAAGGAGGGTGCCCGGGTGGCAGTCAGCAACGGTTTGCTGGCACTGAGTTCTGTTCCGTCAGCTGTGTGGGGCCTGCCTGCGAAGCGGAGCAGCAGGATGGGGACCTCCCTGCTTTCGGAAACCCTGGCTTTCCCAGGCATCTGTCTGATTTATGGCTGTGATTTCGCTTTAATGATCAAAATGGTGAGTTCACTGCTCAGGGATCCCTCCAGAGTTGCTGAAGAGGAAAGGACGATGAAGGCACGCAGAGGGGGCGTGCTGCTGTCAGGGGTGTTCGCTGGCCTGGGTGCCCGCCACCGCCTCCCCACCGGGCTCAGCCCTCACGATGGAGAGAGCAGGGCTGCCGTCAGGGACGGAGGGGCGGAGCCACGGCTGTCTGAGAGGCTCTGCCCGGGAAAAGCTGGCCCCCCACTGCTCCTCGCCGACCCCGAGAGCACGAAGCCCGTTCGTTCACAGGGGGAAAAGCCCTCTGGACACCTTGGGCCGCAGAGAGAGGCGGGACCGTTCTTGACTGCATTCGGGACTTCCCTGAGCCAGCTCCTTCCGGCATCTTCTTTATCAAAGATGTTCCGTGACGTCACCTAAGGTGCTTCCCAGGCTGCCCCCACGCTCTGGTCTGGCTGCCGTGGCCCACGGCACTCACCTACCTCGTCGGCTGCCCCGTTCCCTGTGCACCGGGGACGGGCCGTCTGCACGAGCTTCATTTCTTGTGCGCCCGGCGGGGCTGGGGGGCAGTTAAAGCTCCCAGCTGTGTGCTGGCCCTTTCGTCCTTGCTCATAACTCTGGGACAACTGCTTGGGAGCGACGGTGATGGAGCCCACGAGTGTGAGGTCGCGCCCTCAACCTCGAAAGGGGGTCCGTCCTCAGGGACACATAGGATTTCACTGCGTTTCATTTGTGTAATGAAATCACTGCTCGGCCTTTGTTCTGCTCCTTTGCCCTTTTTCATCTTAAGGTGAACCAGTCAGGAGTCCCTCCAATTTCTCTAGGAAAACAAAGAGTTCTGAATGAACTCCCATCGAGTCTGAAGAAGCTGGTATTCTCCTCACCACGCCACGCCGCATAAACCCCCCTCCACAGCCCTGCACATGTGCTGTTTGTTTGGATGTGTTTCTACGCCCAGAGAAGTGACTTGTGCACAAATCTAGAGTGTGTGAACTTGGGAAATTCAAAGCGTCGCCTGGAAAGGAATTATTTTCCACGACAGTGCAGGTTACGTGGTCATCCCATCGTGGTGCGATCAGATTCAACCCAAAGATCAGTGACAACCCAACGTGAGCCTTCTTTGGAGCCACCGGGGCATTCGTCAAAGCAGAGACCAGCAAATCCCACCCCAGAACCCTGGGTCGGACTCCGCCGTGCGGTTCACAACTGCACATCCCTAGAGAACCGGGGAAGAGTTGCCATGGAGACCGGCTCTGCCTGGCTCCTACGTTACAGCTATAGGTTTGACCCTTTGGGGGAAACTAACGCCCCTCTCAGAGAGTCCCCGAAGAGGACAGACTCCCACCTAGCCGACAGCAGACACAATCTGACTTCACACCCCAGACTCAGAAGGCGGAACCTGATGGACCGCAGGCCAATGAGGGTCCTCTGGTGGACGGGGCCAGAGGGTGGGTTTGCAGGCGGCCCCACGGGGGATCTGTGCTGTGCCTTCCTCTCCCCCACCTACCCACTCACCCACACCCCCCAAATAATGAACTACACTTGCTTTCCCCCAGGTGAGTTTTGCCAACACCACATCTCATGAGATTTGAGGAGTCTCCTGCATGCGGCCCTGTTGAGTACCGGAGGCGGGGTGGCCTGGTCCCACGGGAGCACCGGCCTGGTGCCGGGGAGCCCCCACGTGGGGTCCACACACACTCCCTGGACCTCTGCGCCCCTCGACCGCTCTCCTCCCTCTGTCGGCGCCTCGCAAGGAGCGCACAGCGTATCCCCGGGAGCAGAGCGGCGAAGGGTTCTTTCTGAATTTGCCGAGAATGATGATACTTGCCTGAGGCAGAAGCAAAGCGGGAGGCCTCCGTCTAACCAGCCGTTCTTTATTCTTCATTCCCTCTCTTTAACTCCACGGGGAGAGTGATTGAAACAGCAACCCGCAATTGTTGGCTGGACTCGTCGGAGTCCGCGCTGTGATTCGTAACAGCGACCTCAGGCAGTGTGACTTTTCATTATGATGGGGACTTGATCTCACTGACCCTGACCCGTCACTTCTCACCACCAGCGACCTGTCCTATGATCTTGGGTGAGTAACCTCTGCTCTCTGTGGCCAAGGGCTCCTCCCCATCCCAGGGTAAGGAGATGAACGCGCCACCACCAGGGAGGACTTCTGGCTCATGAGAGGAACCCTAATTCTGCTTAAACAACAAATAATCCCCAACAAAACTTCTGACCGTCGTTCTTTACAATGAATTTGAGAGACTGCCTGCTGCCAATGAGGAGGGCGCCCTCTGAGATGCAGACAGAGCTGAGCCTGCGGCCTGGGTCCGGCCGGGCTGGTCCCCAACAGGAGACACAAACTGAGGTCCAGGGGAAGGAGCCTGTTCCGGTTGGAGCTTCATTCCCAGGGCCTGGGAGAGAGACCGCCCACAACACTGTGTCTCCACACACATCAACAGACCCTCCTGCTGATGGATCAGAACTAGAGCAGCCCAGGAGCACGCATTTCGGGTTAGCCTCTCGGGCAGGGGCCCCCAACCCCAGCCGTGGACCGTCTGAGGTGTGTTACCTGCACTGGTACCTGTTGGAAGCTGGGCCGCATGGCAGGAGTGAGCGGAGGCGGAAAGAACGAGGCTTAGCTCCCTTTGCTGCCCGAGCTCCGCCTCCTGTCTCCCCCCTTCCCCGCCCACCCCAAACTCCCCATCCCCAGTTCACGGGAAAATTGTCTTCCACGAAATTGGTCCCTGGTGGCAGAGAGGTTGGGGACCGCTGCCCTAGGGAACCTACACCACACAGGCACACTCACACACACAAACACCTCACGCACACTCACCGACAGGCTCACACCTCCACGTATTCCTACGAACACCACGGGTTTGCTCCAGAACGTCTCAGTCAGTGCCTCTGAGTCATCCACAAAAAAATAACTGATTTTAGTGCACGTGCACCCGTAGGAAAATGAAGTTGCAGAGGCAGCTACTGCAGCCAGCACCGGGAACAGAGCGTAACATCGCTCTTCAAGGGTTCGATGCCCTCGTTTGGAGGCACGTTTAAAGACCCAACAGGCCTTCTTTGACATTTCATGACAGATGCCTGGTCGTTGAAGGACTTTCGTCGGCCTTTCCGTACCAACCAACTTAAAGCCTGAAGGTTTTGGATGGGAAAGTGCTTGACTGGCAGGTATGGGGGGTGGCCAGCGGGCGGCGGTGGGGGGGCCACTCGGGGAGGGCGCCCCTCACAGGTGGCTGTTCACAAGTTAAACAAAGGTGAAGTTTGCGAAAGCAATTTGCTGCTTTGTAACCAAAATTCCCCCAAAGTTAAAGGAAGGCCCCCAGAAGGAAAGTTGTGGAGTGAATTATGGAATATTTGTTTAATGGAAATACGTCAGTGACAAGCAAGAAGCCCAATCAACAAAGAGAAAAATTCATTTTGAGTGAAAAAGCCAACATACAAATCAATGGATCAGAGGAGGAAAGTCAGAAATAAATTAACGTACTTATGTAAATTTACTTTGGGGCGAAGGTGAATTTAAATTAATGGATAAATAATATATTACCCAACAAATAATGTTAGGGCAACTAAATATCTCCTCGAAAAACCGTATGCCTCCCCTGTTCTTACACCAGTATGAAATCCAGAAGAACTGGGTGCAATTACTCCCCAAAAGCACTAGGAGAAGGTGATCATATCCAAGTGAAAAGTCTTTCCAACTGTAATCTAAAACCTAGAAACAGTAACAACTTGATCAAACTGTCCAAAAGCGGTTTTCGTACGCCGCTCTCCCCGAACAAACATCACAAACAAAATCAAACTACAAGGAACAGACACAGAAAATATTTACAACTTTTAATGTAAAGGGCTAATTAGTAGATGAAGAGTCCTTAAAGCTCAGTATTAAAAACGCCATTGAAAATGCGCAACGGGAGCAAAAGTTTACAGAAAATAAAATCTCATGACTTTTAATTGTGTCGAATGCACTTCGGCTAAGGAACAGACAAGTTAAAACTCCGAGAAGATGCTGCATGTCACCGACCAGGCTGACCGAGTCGAAGAGCTCGCTGGCGTCGTGCGCTGTGGGGAAACCACTCACCGTGGCTGCTCCCTGCTGTCCGTCTGCGTGCGAACTGGCGCCCCTCCGGGGGCATCAGCTAAAACACAGAGAGATGCTCCCACGGCCTGGCCCAGCCACCCCAGCCCCTCGACTTTCTCCTGCAGCTGAGAATGGGCGGTCCCTGGGCCCCAGATGCAAGAACGGAAAAAGATGGCTGCTCTTGGGCCATCGTCCCCAGGCGTAAACCAGTCCCCACGACCACCTTTGTCAAAGCCCTCGCAATCCGTCAGGGAAAATCCAGGTTGGTGACAGTGCTTCTTGCCACCGGAGGGAAAGAGCAGGGTCCCGCCTGCAGCCAGGGCTCCGAGCCGAAGGCTGGCCCACCCCAGACACTCTGGTTTCCGAGGGTGCGTCCGTCCCCAGACCCGGCGCTCCCCTTAACCTTATGTGAGATCAACTTCGGCTTGGTTTCCATAGAACTGTGTGCTGCATGTGAGCCCGTCCCCTTCCTCGGCGCACACACAGGCGGTCCCAGCTCCAGAGGCCGAGTGGTCCAGCCTGTCCCGTCACTCCAAACACCCACACACCTGAGACACAGCGCGGCGCTCGAGGGCGCTCACCGGAGCACCGCGGAACGCAAGCGGCGCCTAAACCGGGCCGACGATCTGAAAGGCTATGGATGAGGAAACAGGCAACATCGGGCATCGCCTCGAGAGGCGGGAGCTGTCCCGGGACAGAGAAGGGAGGGAGAGACGTGTGCGTCGAACGGCACGTCTGACGCGTCGCTTTGGTGTTCTCCTGACATTTTGTACGCGTTACGTAGCAAAAGGTAAGTTATGTACAGTCGGGATTCCAAATCGTAGGGGTGATATGAAAAACCACGTGAAATTGGTAGAACAACAATCATAGCTGCTACTTTGAAATACTTGGGGGATAGTTTTTTAAATGTCTTTTCCCCTCAATATTTTTTTAGATTTTTTGACATACCTTGCTGCTTTGATATGGAACTGTTTACAAAGGCCATGCTAAAAATCGCACAAGATGACAGCAAATGCAATTATTCCATGACACGTTTTCATACAATTTTTTTTAAAAGTGGGAGTGACATAAAAGAATCTCAGTTGGTAGTTACAGGAAGGGGGAATCAGAGAAGTCCAAGCACCCCACACAAGCGAAAGTGACAGGACAAGCCCCTCAAGAGGCTACAATCAAAGTCCCGAAAGCCCAGCAGAGACTCCACTGGGGAAGCTCACACCCAACTCCCAAGTGAGTCACTTGCGATACATTGTAACTGAGAAGCTCAACACAAAACTTCAAGTTTGCAACATTTACGCATTAAGGTCCATTAAGAAATACTAAGCCCGATGAAAAGGAGAGAAACACAGCGCTTCATTTTCAATCAGCCCCATCCTTCCCCTACCCGCCACGCGCACCGAGAAGGACGACGCCACGGGGTCAACTGCAGAGGACCAGCCTGCTTACGGCACCACGCCCGTCAGGAGCCACGAACAACCCGGCTCACCAAGTCCGGCAAACAGGCCAACAAAGAAAAGAAGCTTCTGAACTTCCTTACCTTTGGGCAGGGCGATCTCGGGATTCTGAAGACAGGATTGGCTGTTGTCTTTCGCCAGAAAGCTCTCTAAAGGGGAGAAAAGGTAGAACAAATTAAATAATGGTGCTTAAAAGCTATCCTGCCTGACCTGTGGGCTTGGGAATCAAATGGTATATTAAAATATTCCAAGTATCAAGCTTAGAATTATTTTCATTACTCATTTAATGGTGACGTATTACTAAACCGTGCTGACTTGATGAATGAGGTTAGTTGCAGAGTTTCAGGTAAACGTTAATGCTAAAGTAGCTCACCAGGGATATTGTATTACTCTATTACTTAATACAACTTATATCTAGTTTCCCTCTCCCACTTATATTTATGGCCCTGAGATACTGAACCCAGGTTATAGTAATTACGGAAAAAGTCACACTGTAGGCACGCCAGTATTCTTTCACAGTTTCTTCATTGTAATTAAGGTCTTCACTCGAAACCTTCACCCAAAAATAAATAAATAAATAAAACCAAGACATTTGAAAGACCCAGTAATAAAACTGGTAATCCGAGCTTCCTCCTGTTAAACAGCTGTGATTTTAAGGACTGAAAAAAGACAACTTACCCAACTGATCCGTATTTCTTTCGATATTAAAAAGTCACTTAAATAAGCACATCTTCACAGCCTCCTGCAGCAGAGTTTTAGAATAAGATCAGGCCCCCACGACTGACAGCCTTCACTGTCTTCTCCACGGGGCGTCATCCCGCCCCCTGGCGACATCCACCACAACGGGAAACCCAGTTCTGGGACCCCGTAAGAGCACTCGGCACTCCCGTGGCCCTGCCTGCAGGAGGCCGAGTGCTGGAGCCCACGTCACACCCACCGACAAGGGCGTGGGGGACAGGCCTGGGGGCCAGTGCTGTGCGCCCCCACACAGAGCATAAGCAGTCACCTGAAATAATTCAGCAGCCTTGCCCCAGATCACTTGGAAGACACTTGTCAATGCTTTTTGATTGGGAACAGAAGGGTATAGAAAAGTGTACAAAATGGGTTTGTGTTTTTTTTTTTAATAAAAATGAATTGGTTGTAAAACTAACCTTCGTCTCAGCGGTTTCTAACCAGGAGTGATTCAGCCGCTGTGGGTCATTTTGCAGTGTCTGGGATATTTTTTTGTTGGTTGTCGAACTGGGGGCGAGGGTGCTGTTGGCCTCCTGTGGGCAGGGCCTGGAATGCTGTCCAACACCCCGCCCCCCCCCCATGCACCAGACAGACCACAGAGAGAGCCGTCTGGCCTGACATGTCAACAGTGTCGAGGCTGAATGCCCTGCCATCGATGACGATAGGGATCTTTAGGTACGTGAGACACCGGGGCACACACGCTGGGATGACAGGGTCGCTCATTTCGGGAGAACTGGGGGCAGGGAGGGGGGCTGAGAGGCTGACGGAGGGAGGACACTGGCTGGAGAGACCCCTGATGGGACCAGCATTCTGATAGGATCTTATTTCTTATCCAAAAAAAAGTGTCACTTTCGAATCATCTTTGCCATGTTTATGCTTGTTTCTTTGATGCAGTTAAGTAAAGACATAACTAGAACTTCACTGAAACTACACTCTTCATGGATGGAAACAAAATAAACCCAAGTTAGAAGGAAACCCCAACTTCAAGGTCATGGAGCAGGAAGTGGTCACTTCGCCAGCCGGGCCCAGCGCTGCCAGCGACCCCATGGAGCAGTCTGGTCAGTCTCGGCGACTCCGAAATAGCCTCCTCTCGTCCCCACTTCCTGTCCGTGGTCTGGGACTTTTACTGCACTACGGGGAATTCGACTTAAAAGCAGGCAGAAATGCCACGAATATGTTGAGTGACTCACTCACTTTGCACAGATGTGCATTTCAGGGCTTCTGCTGCCCCTTTCCTGTGGTCAGCACTTGAACTTTCACCCCCGGCTGCAAGCACAGAAAACACACGGAAAGGGGTACTGTGCGCGATGCGGCGGGCACCGCACTGAGCCCGGGCCGGCTGGGGTTTGAGACACGGTCCTCAGCCCTCAGCCCGCAGGTCCCCTGGGTCCGTGTTGGCAAAGGCAGGAAGGTGCTGCGCTCGGGGCCAGCCCCTCCCTGCGGAGGCCTGTCTGCGGTGGACTGTCCGTGACCTGCGTCTCCCTGCCGAGCAGCGTGGGGCCTGGAAGGACACGCAGAGGTCGTGACGAATGACCGAGGAAGGCGCCCCTCGTGCCGTGTGTCCCACGCAGGTCGCCACGCACGGACACGGCAGGCATGGGGACTGCCCTCTGTCTGGCCCAGGCACCGGGAGACAGTGGGCAACAGAGCAAGGCGGGGCGTAAGGCCACCAGGACCACCTCTGGCGGTTCCTGCGAGGCCACCTGCCCGCCCTTCCCGAGGGACCTCCAGCGGAAGCCGAGGTCTCCTGTCCCCAGGCCTTGTGCCCGTCACCAAACTCGTGGGGCTTCCTCCTGAGCCCTCCCTCTGTCTCCTCCCACGGCTGCACCTGCCTGACCATCTCACAAAAGAATCCAAAACATATAAACCCACACGTGTGCACACGCACCCCTGGTGCCCGTGACACACGCCGTGGGGAGAAGACCAAAGGTCTCCACGAGCTGAAGTCGAGGACCCAGTAGAGGCATCTTCTTACTGTTCCCAGCTGTTGCAGCGAAGTCCAGGTTCCCCGCTACCTGGATCCCGCCCCCGCTCCCCAGCGCCCTCCAACGGTGACTCCCCCCAGGGCCTCCTGCGCCCCGGCTCCAGCCCACGCTCGGACTGGTTCTTTCACTGCATACAAATGTCTGCCCAGTGTCACCTCCTCTGAGAAGCCCCCTGGGACATGTCCGGCCCTGCCTCCCGGGCTGGCCAGCCCCCATCCCACCCTCTTTCGCTGCCTGGCACTACCTTCTCCGCAGCCAGTCACCGCCTGCTGCTGCGCTGTGGGTGACTACAGAGCTGTGGGACTCCTCCCCCCATACCCGCCCCCCCCCCGTAAGGGGAGGGCCTGCTGCCCTACGCACCGGGCCGGCCCGGGGCAGGCACCCGACACAGCTTCCCGTAGCCCCCGGTCCTTGCGGAAGATGGCCCGAGAAGACACGCGGCTGAGAACCGGAACAACCGAGCGTGCTGCTTGAGTCCGGAACGCTTTGCCTTTAAGGATTGGCTCGGACTGGTTTGGTTTGGTTTGGTTTATTTTTCAGAAAAAAATAAATAAAATTAACTGTGGAGACTGCTTTCGCCCCAAGGGAAGCCCAGAAAAGCAACTGTATATTCTAGGAAGAACATAAATATTCCTTAGTCATGAAGCAGAGATTTTCAAGGAATTCTCTGAAATTCCAAGCCTTGACTTTCCCCTTTCCACCGGGAATTGAGAGCCATGGAGGGGAGCTGCAGGGAGCCCCCTCCGCCTTTGAAAGCCCCAGGAGGGGGCGGCATCCCCTCAGGGCGCCGCTCACCACGCCTCGGGCTGCGCCGCATTACCCAGCCTTCCGGAAAACACGCAGCCAAGCCGGGAGGGGGTTGGACACCCCTCACCCTGGGGCCCTGGGCCCGCAGACCCCCTCTCCCGCCACCTCCACGGTTTTCTACGGTTTTTCTAGGCTTTCTTTCGGTTTCTGCTGCATCGAATCAACCCAAGACACTTAGGCAGTCCACATTTGTGCCCCAGTTTTAAAGATCAGAACAACTGAGTCTCAGAGACATTCGAAAACTTGTCCCCCCTTCGGAGGCCTACAGCCACCCGGACAGCCTGGCGCCACAGTGCAGGGCTGCTGCCATCTGGGGTGACTCCCCGCAGCCCCTTTCCAGTCACGTGCACCGCAGACCGGGGCGGACGTGCCTGGAGAACGGGGCGGAGAGACCGAGACAGCACAGGAGGGGTTTGGAGCCGGTGTTCTGGTTGCTTCTTTACGAACTAGGGACAAGTTACCTGGCCGTCCTAAGCCTTCATTGTCTCGCTCAAAAATGTAGAGAGAAAACAGCCTTGTCCTCCCAAAGCTGATGGAAGAGTAGATGGGACTCTATAAAAGCATGTCAGCTGGGTCTAATCAATCAGTGGTAAATGAATGGATCACCCATGACACCAGGCGGGGGCGGGGTGGGGAGGTGCAGGTGTGTCTGCAGATGTGCGTGAGTGTGCACAAGCCTGGCATTGGTCCACGAGCCTCTGCGTGCGTGTGGCAGCTCTGAGGGCTTAAAGGGGGGAAGCCAGAGCTGACCTGACCCTGGAGAGACAGGTCAACCGCTCGCGCCTGGGTCTTGTCGGAAGGGCCGATTCCCAGCCACAGGCAGGCTGGGAGCCCGGGAAGGCCAGGCTCCCAGGATCAGCTGGTTGGTCGCGGCCTCTGGCGGCAGAGAGCACTTCAGCAACCGGTGCCGGTGACGCCAGTACCAAGTGCAAAGACGAGCGTTCTCAAGTTCAAGACCCTGAGTTTCCTGAAATGTTCCTGTTCCCCTTCCGATGAGCAGAGTGGACAGATTTAGCAAATAAAAATGCAATCGGGACGCATTAAATTTGCACCTTAGATCACCGATGGATATGTTTTTACTGTGTGCCCCATGCGTCATTGGGTAATCCCGGCTGGGAGCAGCGTCGATTTCCACAGAGGTGACGGCGTGTGAAGCCACTGTCCCCCGATGTCGCAGGGGTGGCTGACCAGGGACGGTCTTCACACCATCCCATCGAAGTCACGAGCCCCATCAAAGAACCAAACCCAAAGCATCTCTAGCGCTATTTCTAATTCGCCCCGCGGTGCCCATGAGCACCTCTCATTCTGCCCATGTAAGACGGAAGTGCAAGGTTTGGGGAACTTTAAAAATTTCTCACAATACTTATCCTTCCCATTAAAATACCAGGAAGGCTGTATTCCTTTCTGAATGAATAAAATAAACAACACTTCGGTTCATGTTTTGAATCACTCCGTCCCCATGTGAGATAACAATTAATCCTGGTGGAAATTCCCCACGAAGCGGGTGCTTTTTGAGTTCATGCCAGAAAAAGTTACCCAGATGCTCTACAAAGAATGGCAGAGACTTAGGCTTCTGGAAGCACTGCGATTTCTTTACAGGCTTGGAAACCCCAGATGTGTACTGGAGACCATTTCAAGGGATGGAAATAAGTGCCACTGTGTCAAATTCTCTGTAACCGGGGGAAAGGGCGATTTACTGGAACAGGGAAATGCCATCCCAGAAACCCCGGCGCTGAGCCTGGGTTCTGAGGCCCAGCCAGAAAATGCCCGGGAGGGCACCCACCCTGGTTTGGAGTCTCGGTTGCCCCTGTGCTGTAGGCATCCGCGAAGTTCATTTGCTGACCTTGGACCCTGCTCTGGGCTGCAGCAGCACCCTGAGCGGGAATGCACTGAATCACTTGGGCCTCAGAAGTGTGTCTCCACGAACCGGCAAACCCGGGACGGGGACGGTGTGCAAACTCCCTCGTGCCAAGGGTCCTGAGGGTCTCAGTGTGGAGCAGACGCTCCAGAGCCTGCCCCTCCGCTGTGCTGGGCGAGGCCCAGAGCCTGCAACCCCCCCGGCCTCGCACGCCACCTGAGCGCAGGGCCAGCGCTGCTCTGGGCACAGCTCACACACTCGGACGGGCCCTGCCGAGTGCGCTGGAAGCCACTCACGGGTCTAGAAGTCTGTGGGCACAAGCACAGGCCGAGCCAGGCAGGGCTGACAGGGGCCAGGTCTGCACGGAATGTCCACTTGGGCTGGAGAGAAACGCAAACAAAGCTCAGTGAGGACCCAGAGGGATGCTTCGTGCCCGAGGAGCTCTCGGGGGTCCCTTCTCATTCCACCCCAGTTCCTGGGTGTGGCATCCAGTGGGGCAAGTCCGGCTTGAGAAAGGGATTCGGAGCCTTTTAGAAAGGCTGCCTCTGCAAACTGGCCAAGTGGGGATGCTCCAGGGCGGGGCCTGTGGCCTTGCCGGCCCCCCACCCCCACCGCAGCCATTCCTGGACCAACGGCACCCAGCTGCCTGGCCCGCACTCCCAGGTGGCGCCGCGAGGCACAGAGCCTTCCTTGGACACCTCCCGAGACACCAGTGCTGTCTGCCTGTCTGCTCCCTGACCCAGAGAAGTGACCTAGGACAGCCGGTGCAGCTGCGCATTGGTGCCCCACGGCGGACACAGGCCACTTCTATCTCCACGATCTCCGCGCGGCCACAGTGTCTGGACCCGGGCACCTGCAGTCCTCTTGAGATGACTTCTTCTGGGACAAGGGTCGTGTTATGAAGCAAATAAAATGCCGTTGCCAAGGACGATAGAAGTTTCAGCTTCCTGCAAGTAGCAAAACGGAGTTGAGAAATCAGGGCTCTTGCGGCAGCGTGGCTGGGGGACAGCGGCTGGGCTCTGGAGCCTGGCCGGGTCGGAATGCGAGCTCACCCCTCACCAGCTGACTGCCGTGCCATTTCTGCTTCCTCGTCTTTAAATCTAAGGAAATTCCACGGCCAGGCCGCTGTGAGGTCTACGTGAGCCAGCTGAGGTCAAGGGTCAGATATGCATGCGGATCGGTCGGGTGCTCAACGGGTACTAACCTCCGTCGTCATCACAGTCCCCCGAAAACACACACACACACACACACACACACACACACACACGGCATCGAGGGCTCCCGCCGCGTCCATGGCCAACCAACTACAGTCATGTCCCTGCGTCTCCGTCAAGGACAAACAGCCACAGCCGGTCGTCAGTGCCTTCGTCACCACCCGTGCAGCACAGTGACACCCATCTCTCTTCTCCCCACGGCCCGTGTCCTGGAAGAGGTCACACTGAGCGGCCTCCAGCTCGCCAGGTCCAGACATTTGGCCACTTAGAGCCAGTAGCAGCCCGCGTCCTTAATGAAGACAGCACGTAGGAGTGCGCAGGGCGTGGGTGGAGGCCCTCTTGCTCCCGCACGCTTAAACCGAAGTCGCTGAGGCAGCCACGCTTTTGCTGCGACTTTGGAAGCCATTTCTTTCCCTGAAATGAAGCAAGGATTTCTTCTTCTCTATTTGATCCCTGCCTTCCTCTCTGATCCCTGCTTTCTGTCCTTCTGACTATCATTCTTTGACTTTCTCCGTCTTCTCTCTCAGCCTCTCTCCTCTCTCTCTCTGTCTCTCTCACGCACACACTTGCACCACCTTAAAACAGAAATACAGTATCAAAGAAAAAACATCCAACTACCTAATTTCCCAAAACCGACACGTTCACTCCATGTCTTACAGCCCCTCTACCCATCCGTGCGAGCAGAACCGAGGGGCTCCACAGCCCTGGGCAGTCCGACGACTAGAAATGCGTCTGCAACAGCCAGCCCTGCAGCGCTTTTCCCCCTTTCCTCCCCTTCCCCTGCCCCAGCTCGGCCGGCAGCGGACGCGCGCACACGAGAGGCTGACCGTCCCGGAAAGCAAATGGACAGGCAGAGCCCCCCCACGGAGAGGCCATGCTCCCCTGCGTCTTCGTGGCTGAGATACTGCGGGGCCGACGCTCAGTGAGACGAGCTAACAGTCACCCCTCTGCACCGCCCTGGCCGTCCGTTGCCCTGGAGGACGAAGAAGGAAGATGAGAGAACACCAGGTCCCTTCGCTGGGGCTGTGCCTGGCAGCATGCTCACCTGAGGGAGACCTCAGAGACCAGCCACTGGACTAAAGACAACTGCTCAGGATCCACTCTCTCCAGCTTAACGGAGCTATTATTGGCGTAGGAAACACACCCGTTTAAGGGGTGCAACGTGATGATTTGCTGCCTGTATATTTATTGCAGACTGATGACCACGTCGGGGCTAGGTTACACCTCCATCCCCTACATCACTATTTTGTGAGAAGTGACTGCATTTGAAAACCGATCCTCTTAGCAAGACAGTGTGCGAGACAGAAGCCCTTGGCAGACACCCCGGCGGGGCTGCATAGCTTTAGGACCCTGCGGACTTCGTTGGAGGGAGAAGACAGTGGGGAAGAGAAAGTGGAAGGGAGATGGGCTGAGCTCACAGTCTTATTCTGATAAGACAGAGACATTTCCTAGAAATCAGGATGGAAAGTCAGTTTGTACAGGTTCTAGCATCGCACGGCTGCTGAAGATGTGCAGGTGGAGAAAACGGACTTTTTCTGCCCTAAACGGTCTGGCCTCGGGTGCACCAGAGGACCCGGGCCTGCTTCTCTGGGTCAGCAGAGTCACCCCCAAAAGTCTGAGGCACCGTTTTCCTATAAGAACTACACAATGAACAGGCTTTCCGGAAATTCAAAAGGTCTTAGCACGCAGGATGATCTTTACTGATCACAATCTTCTCCAAACCTGCTGCTTCACAATGCTAATTCCTAGAATCACAGAGAAAGAAAAAACATACATTCTGCACTGAGTTGAGAAGAAATGACCCACATAGCCTGTAGCTTCCGACACTGTGTCTTGGGCTCTAATGCGAGAATTCCCGCAGATAGAAAGTAGTTTTCCTCACGTTTCTACGAGGAGGGTTTCACCAAAGGAACAACCCAAATGAAGGTTTGCCTAGCAAATCACAGCCGTATTTGCACCTCTACGCCCAAGTTAGTTATCCAAGGCAAATTAAGATTTTTTCCCCCTAAAGTGTTTATAATACCTCTAAAGAATGGTATGTAACGGAAACTTGGCACAATATATTTTTCCGGTAAAAATATGAGTTAAAAATAAAGGCTGTAACTGAAAGAAATAAAATACAACATAAAGAGAGATTTCTTTTTAAATTGTTTCCCTAAAACAATTTCCTTTTAGAAACTTCTAGACATATAACAGCGTTAATAATTAATGTGTTAATTTAAGAGCCGAGGAACGTCTTTTGCCAGGAAATGCCACGGCAGACTGAGCTCTCGGCCTCGCTGTCTCTCCAGCCGAGTGGCTGGTGACCAAGCCACCCCGGGTGTCCGTGGCTCGAAGCGCCCTGCGCACACTGCAGAGCCCTGCACGGGCGAGTGGCCGAGGGTGCAGGGGGCCTCAGGGGGCCGCGGGGGGCCGGCCCTGCACACCCAGGCGGGGCTCCCTCTCGCTTCTGCTCCTTTCTGAAAAGAACTGCGTTTCCCAGGCGCTTTGAGGAAGTCGGGCAGCTCGGTGGCTTCAGGGACATGTGAAGAGTCTCCATCTTAGTCACCGCGTTAGCAGCGGGGATGTGACACTGGCCGGACCGTCCTCAGTGCACACTCTGCAAAGAAGGCAGCTGCTCCTCCCGGCTGGTTTCCGAAAAGCCAGGGCCAGCGCAGGCCCTTCTCCCTCAGGACGCGGCCGGGGCCCCGGGGCCCCTGGTAACAGGCTCACGGGCGGCAGCAGCCCACCGCTCCGCCGGCTTGATGCCCCGCCCTCTGACAACTCCTCGTGTGCTTCAGGCTCTTAACAGTAAAATCCAAACTCGTTCCTTTTTTGTTGTTGTTTTCTTCTACTTTCTACTTTAGATAGGAAGTCAGTGTTATTAGAATAAGCAGAACTTTAGAATAAACAAAACTGGTAACTGTACCCCTCCCTAAAAAAAATAATTAAAGGCCCTGGCTGGTGTAGCTCAGTGGACTGAGCTCGGGCCTGCAAACCAGAGGATCGCGGTTCGATTCCCAGTCAGGGCACATGCCTGGGTTGCAGGCCAGTTCCCAGCAGGGGACGCATGAGAGGCAACCGTACATTGATATTTCTCTCCCTCTCCCTCTCTCCTACCCTTCCCCTCTAAAGATAAATAAATAAATAAATACATATTTAAAAAAATAATAATAATTAAAGAATACCCAACTAATTAGCCAGCAATTAAAGCCAAAACTGTCCTGTGACGTGTGCATGGTTTAGCACACCGTGAAGACCGAGGGGAACCGGCGCTGTGTAAAGGCGACTTTAGAAAAACGCGTTACTCTTCAGAGTCAACGCATTGCTCTGTCCCCACAACACTAGAAAGTCACAGGAGAGAAAAGGTTGCACAGATGCCGGGTGGGCGGGAGTCCTTTGGTTTCAGACTGTGCCCGAGAGGAAGCCACCAGAGAGTTGCCCAATCCCGGTGTCACGCTTCCGGCTGTGACAGGAAGAGAGAGATCGTAACAGATAAAAATGGAAAATGTTGTGAGAAAAATGAAATACTTCTAAGAAAGACAAAATGCAAGATCCAGCTGCGGTGAATGGGGGAGGAAATGAATGTTGCAACCAGTCGAGGCTCGAGACACCCGCTCAGACGTGTTCTGATGGCAGACAGGCAGGAACCGGGGAGTCAGAGCGCCCCAGGGCCGGGGACCCCGCTCCGGACCCTCAGCAGCCCCCTCTCCCCCGACCCCATGACCCATCTCAGCAGCCTTTTACCCAGCACCTCCCTGGACGAGGTCTGAAATTTCTCACAACTTCTAGACATTCTTTCCATGGATCTACACTCAATCCTTGCAAAATGTCAGCTCCACTCTTTCCTACTGCCTGACTCTCAGTGGAAAAGTGCAGCTCTGTCCTCTCTCAGTCCTCCTCTCCAAGCTCAGCCGCCTCTGAGCGGACCTACGCGCACAGCCACGCTCTCTCGTCCCGCTCCGGGGGACAGCCAGCCAGTGGCCAAGGCCCCTTGGTGCCACAGCACACTAACTCCCCCGATGTGGCCGCCGGCAAGTACTCCGCGCAGCCCTGCATTTCTTCCCCACGTCCCCAAGAGTGCCGTAGGCCAAAGCTGCAGAGGGCACGAGGAAGCTCCCTGACAAAGGAATCAGTGATGCAGGGGGCTGTCTGCTTCGCCCCGCCTTCCCACTGGAGCGTGAGGCCCGTTGGAGCAGGCACCCGTGCTGGGGGCTGAACAGGTCCGCGTGGACTGGCTGGGCGCCGGGTGAATGAACGAACGAACGAATGAATGAATGAATGAATGAATGAGTGGGCAAGCACTGTTCGGAGCAGAGCCTGTCTTCCTGCATTGCCCTGCGTTTTCCCACCTGTTTGGGTAAGGGGGGACATGGTGCTTCCCGGCACAGCAGACGGGCTCGCCCTGGGGCCGGGGGCCTCCAGCGGGGAGCCCGGGCCCTTGGAAAAACAGGATAATGGTGAGAGGCAGAGGGAGCGTGTTTGTTCCGAGGGAGCCGAGCCTAAATCAAACGTGCCTGACTGCTCAGACGGACTCGAAAAACAAACACAGAAATATTTATTGCCCCGGCTGTTCCGCAGACGCAGGGCGAGCAGCCTTGTTTGGGTCCTCTTTATAGACCGAGTGAAGTGCAGCGCCCTTCTTGAAAACATTGTTTTAATCGTAAAGAATCTTGAGGTTGTCTGGCGGGGGAAAGATAATAAAATCAGGTAACATTCCTTGAAGATGAATCTTTCCGTGGACAGAAGTTCACACATTCTCATCAGAACATTTTGAAGTGAAAGATATTTACGTTCACTTTGAAATTAGGCCCGGCTGGTCCGGGCCGCAGCTGGGCCGAGGAAAGCGCTCGGTTCTGGTCCTCAGACTGACGCCGGGAGGCAACAGTGGCGGGCGCACCGGGGGCCCGGGCAGCAGGCTGCCCCGGGCCCTGCCGGAGCCACACCTTCGCCTGGACCCTCATTAGAAGGAAAGGAAAGCAAAACCGTGCTCCGGTCACAATGAAAGCCGCTTCGGTGCTGCATGGAGAACTTCGCCTCTACGATTTCACTTCATTGCCCTAATGACCCCGCATTCAAAGGGTGAAGAAGAGGGATCCCAGGAGGTGAGGCTCTGTCCTCCGTCTCGGAGAGGCCAACCTGCACGTCTGGAACCCAGGACACCTGCACGTCCTCAGAGCGGGCGTCTGGCAAACTGGCTGCAGTTGGACGACAGCCTCTGTCTCACTCTCTGGTCAGGGCAGATACTAAAAGTGCCTTCAATTCAGAGCCTAGGGAGTCCGTTCTCATCTTGTCAAAGTTTTAAAAGCCAGTTGAAAGCAGCAGCAGAGAGGAAGGTGGCCCTCGGCGTCTCGGCTTGCTCACCCTCGGAGTGGGGCGGGCTGCGACACCCTGCACACACACTTGTGCGAGGTCTGCGTGGCCTGCTGGGGGCAGGCGCGGCACTGGGAAGGCGGACAGTGGACGTAGCTGTTATTGCAAACACTGTGATCCTGACCTTGTCAATAGGAAACATTCAGTTTGCGGCTCTTCCCTCATAGGGCACCCGGCCTGAGATAAATCCAAAATTTAAATGGTGGTGTGATTACGTCAACGAGTCACTACCACGTAGATCACAGGACTGTTTTCCTAAAATTACACCTGAATTAAAGAGAGTCCATGCTAAAAGGACAGGCGCGTGCTGGGAACCAAACTGAGAGGCAGCCCGAATACAGCAGTTTCTGCTGTTTTCTGGGGGGATGCAGAGATGCCCCAACCTTCCGGCTCTTGCCCCACGTCTCCACCTACCGCTCAGGCGGAGACGCGGGCCCTGCCTGCCCCCTTCTGCGCTCAGGAGGGATGCTCACAGCAGCCGCTTCCCTCTTTCCTGCTGAGAGGCCCTGCAGTACAGAAACCCGTTCAGACAGGGTCAGCCACCCTTTGCCAAACATAGGGAAACATGAAATCCTGTTTTCAGTACGACACCCCACAAACACATTGCAGGAAGCGTTCTCCCAGAGCACAGCACGTGGCAAGTCAGGCCCTCCTGGACGCCGGGCAAAGCGGACACGGGTAGACAAGACGGTATCACCCTTAACCATCCTGTGAACGGAGCCCAGAGAAGGACCTTTCAGTTGGCTGGTTAGCTTTCAAGAACACGGGAAAACTCTGACCCCAGATACTTCTAGTTCCAGCAGCAGAGCCGGCCAAGCTGTTGTGGAAATGTTAATGCTCTACAAGTCACTGGAAATGCTAAATGAAATGAAGTTAAATATACAATATATTACACAAGGAGAAAAGCGAAAGACCGGTTTCCAGAAACCCAGCAGGAACTGAAAGCTGAGTCCCTAAGCAGTGGAACTGAAACTCTCGCCAGCCTGGTGACAGACGGAGTGGGGAGACCAGTGACTTGAAAACTGTAACTTCTGGGGCTTGGGCACCAGGTTTTTCACCCAGAGGGTAGAATTTTGACCCTGAGACATTTGCATAAAGCCATTCTCAAAGGACCCTCCCGAGGCTCCCTACCTGGTTAATCAAGAGGGCGAAGAAGTGTATCTCTGTGCAGAGATTTTTTGCAGGAGAAAAAGGTCCCTGCGAAAAACCAGACCCCACGTCAGCACGGCACGTAGGTAGAGAGAGCACGTCCAGCTGCCTTCTCGGTGTGCAGATCCTCAGAGAGAGAATTCCCCGTGGAAGCTGCTCCAGCCTGGTGCGAGGCCACGTGCCCAGGGCAAGCAGATGCCAAATTGTTCCAGCAGGACTTTCCTTAGCCCGGGCCACAGGATACAATGCTCATGGAAAATGAGTGCCCAGGGAAGAGTTTCAAATACACCAACAAATGCTTTGTTCCAAACAAAGCAGAAGACTCAACATTTATTTGGACTATTTGACACCTAAAGGCATCAGAAAAAAATTTGAAGAGTAAATTTAAGGTGTAAAAATAAAGATATCAAAGTCAGAATAAAACTCAATAGGTAGGTACTTCCGGCCAAGATGGAGGCGTAGGTGGACACACTGTGCCTCCTCTCACAACCAAAATTAAGGACAACAAATATTTAGAAACAAGAAAACATCCAGAACTTATAGAAAATTGAACTGTACGGAAGTCCAACAACCAGTCATCCGGCGGACTGGTAAGGGGGCGGAGTCGCGGCGGGAGAAAGAGGAGGTGCGGACCTGGAGCGCAGGCGGCAGCGGCTGGCGGTTGCCAGGTGCACAGGCAGCGGCTAGCAGACCCCAGGCACGGGGTGGCAACTGTGCAGACCCAGTGAGGCCGCACAAGGCGGCTGGCTGACTGACCAGGTGGTCTCACATTCACGTGCGCAGACGGTCCAGGCGGAGGGGAAGTGGCGGAAGGGACTGAATCCAGGAGAGAGCGGAGGAGGCGCCATTGTTCCCTCTCGGACCCCGCCCCCACATACAGCGTCACAACCCAGCGACTGGGCTGCCCCGCCCTGGGGAGCGCCTGAGGCTCCACCCCTCACTACGTAATAGCCGCGACCAGACTAAAACCAAAACAAAACAAAACAAAAAAACCCCCACCAAAAATGGCTCAAACCAGAAAAAAAATAAAAGCCCCAGAGCCAATTCCTCTAAGCAGTGAAGAGATAGCCAACCTATCAGATGCACAGTTCAAAGCACTGGTCATCAAAATGCTCACAGAATTGGTTGATTTTGCTCACAAATTAGATGAAAAAATGCAGGCTACAATATGTGAAATGAAGGAAGACCCATGGGGAACTGATAGAGATGGAAGGAAAACTGGGACTCAAATCAATGGAGTGGACCAGAAGGAAGAAACTAACAACCAAACAGAAAATGAGGACGAAATAAGAATTCAAAAAAATGAGGAGAGGCTTAGGAACCTCCGGGACATCGTTAAACGTCCCAACATCCGAATTATAGGGGTCCCAGAAGGGGAAGAAGAAGAGCAACGAGTGGAAAACTTATTTGAACAAATAATAAAGGAGAACTTCCCCAATCTGGCAAAGGAAATAGACTTCCAGGAAATCCAGGAAGCTCAGAGAGTCCCAAAGAAGTTGGACCCAAGGAGGAACACACCAAGGCACATCGTAATTACATTAGCCAAGATTAAAATGAAGCAGAGAATTCTAGAAGTAGCAAGGGATAAGGGGACAGTCACCTACAAAGGAGTTCCCATCAGACTGTCAGCTGATTTCTCAAAAGAGACCTTGCAGGCAAGAAGGGGCTGGAAAGAAGTATTCCAAGTCATGAAAGTCAAGGATGTACATCCAAAATTGCTCTATCCAGCAAAGCTGTCATTTAGAATGGATGGACAGATAAAGCGCTTCTCAGATAAGGTCAAGTTGAAGGAGTTCATCATCACCAAGCCCTTATTCTATGAGATGTTAGAGGGACTTATCTAAGAAAAAGAAGATAAAAATATGACAATGAAAAGACAGCAAACTCACAGCTATTAACAACCACACCTAGAACAAAAGCAAACTAAGCAAACAGCTAGAACAGGAACAGAACCACAGAAATGGAGATCACAGGGAGGGTTAGCAACAGGGGAGTGGGAGGAGGAGAGAGGGGGAAAAGGTACAGAGAATAAGTAGCATAGATAGTGGGTAGAAAATAGACAGGGGGAGGGCAAGAATAGTATGGGAAATGTAGAAGCTAAAGAACTTATGACACATGAACATGAACTAAAGGGGGGAATGTGGGTGGGAGAGGGGTGTGCAGGGTGGAGGGGAATGATGGGGGAGAAATGGGACAACTGTAATAGCATAATCAATAAA
This sequence comes from Glossophaga mutica, assembly GCA_039655065.1. Lineage (NCBI taxonomy): Eukaryota > Metazoa > Chordata > Mammalia > Chiroptera > Phyllostomidae > Glossophaga > Glossophaga mutica. The sequence continues at coordinate 220,220,523 of CM077304.1, read as the reverse complement.
ATATATTAAAAAAAAACTCAATAGGCAAAACTCAATGGGACTTAGAAACAATTCCATGAGCCAAAAGAAGTAAGTTTTAATATCGAAAATAGAACTTCTAGAGATGATAAAAAAGATATTAAAATTGAAACTAAATGGATGCGTTAATTAACCATTTAGACAAAGCTGAAGAAACGAATCAGTAAGAAAAGAATCAGCACTGAAAGTCAGTGCTGAAGATACAGCATGAATCCCAGAGAGAGAAAATGGCCAGGAAGTGAATCGAACCCGAAAGCATTTGGTGAAACAAAAGCAAACGACGGTGAACACAGACATGAGCAAACGCACCGATGCTGCTAATAGACACGGGCTACAAATCCAGCAATAATAGTGACTAATTTTCATTCACATAAAAACAACAAAAAAAATGACAACACACCACAGCAGCATCGACTGTTGGGAGTTCATACGATTAAAACCTTCTGAGGTCCTTACATTTCGGGAGAGAAGAGCATAGATGCAGATAAAATGTAGACTTCGTTATGTCAACTTCACTCACTAAAAAATGTGCGTGACCACTTACTAGGGAAAGGAAGTAAGGAACGCGGGGAGGGAAGGGTCCTCAGAAAATGAAGAACACTCAGTCGCACAGAAGTGTTTGCCTCCGTTCTCTCGTCTGCAAAATGGGTTTTCCCCTCGAATGGCGGTGCGAGTTAGTTAACCCGTGGACCGGGAGGCTCAGACGGGGCTGCCCGAGGATGCGGTGGAGGAATGTGGGTGGTGGCGATGAACAGGAAACCGGAAACCAGAAGCCCCGAACGGTTCTAGTTAACTTGGCCCAACCAAGACCGAGAAAGCCATTTGTCGGTTCTCTCATTACCATGCAGGGGCCGACACTATTCGACGGAGTGACTCGACTTGTAGGCATGTCACGTGGCGAAGGGTCAGTGCAGGGGCTTCATTGTCTCACTGCGAAAACCGGACACCACTTGGGCCTGCTCAGAGCGACTCGGAACGTGCAGCGATGCGCACCGGCCCACAGTTTCAGCCAGGGAATCCCCAACTTGGAGACACCATTCTGTCCCGAGAGCAGGGGGCTCAGTCTGACCCCTGGGGACAACACGGGGCGGGAACAGCGTAAACCACGTGTTACCCAGATTCCACCAGAAATGTCTCCTGGAGTCAAGAGGAGGAGTACAGGGTATGAGGGCAGCGGAGCCGACAGGAGGGGCCGGCACGCAGGGGATGACAACAGGGCCGTTCCTGTCCCCTGGTGCTTAGCGCCCAGCCCGCCCTCCCTTCCCGTGCGGGTGCGGTCTCTACACCAGCACAGAAGGACAGATGAACCACCCACGGGACTGGTCGTGGGGTGGCCCTGACGTGTCCCAACTTCAACCCCGCCCTCTGCTCTGCGGACCAGCTGAGACAGCCCGCACCAGGCGGGCAGCTCAGATCTACCTCTGGTTTCATCAGCGGCTGGCACTGCAGTCACTTTACCTCCCTGAGTCATAAAAAAAGTGATACAACACAGTGGGAAGACAGGAAAAGAAAAGAATCGAGCAAGATGTGAATGCGTCTGGGCGCAGTAGAAACGGAACTGGATTTGAAGTCCGAAGTCACGAGTTCAAGTCCCAGGCACGCCCTGTGAGGAGCTGAGCTCCCTGCAACAGGGAGCAGAGTCTCAACGAATCCGTGTGGCGTCTGTGAACTGGAGCCAGTCCTCTCTCCTTCCAGGGAGGTTACAAGACTCGAATGACACAATGTGTGTCAAAACAGTGCACAAACTCTAAGCTCCGTGGCAAGATTTACTACGCTACTTAGGAGAGAATTCTTGGAATCTCTACAATCCAGTAATTCTACACAGTGGAGCTTGGATATCACAAATATTAACAAATCTAGGGCTCCCATTATCAAATTTACATAGCCCATTTTTTGTTGTTCGCATAATAAGCCCTCGTCTTAGTCACTGGCCTTTGGAAACAAGCTATTAAAGAAGAGACCCCTGAATTAATTTAGGGCGGTTTATCAGCTCTGCGCACACGGCTCACTCAGAGCCCACAGCCACCCGAGGCGGGGGCTGGAAAAGTCAGCTCCCACAAAGTGAGCCTTATCTCACGCTCTGCAGTTTCCAGAAGCAATTCTTCCTAAGAAGTTGGAGATTTGTTATCTGCTGGCTCCTTCGCAATGCATTTCCTGGAAGAGGTCATGAGTTGTTGAGTCAAAAGCTTCTACAGAATTAGCTCAGTTCTGATAGAAAAGGGCCCCTCGGCCTCCAGGAGACTCTCGAGTGTCTGGATGCGCGAGCCACAAACCTCAAACATTCAGAAACAGTCGGGGACATCAGGCATAAGAGTGACCACCAAATCATGCTTTGTTGGAAGGCATCTAGAGGGCCGGGGCGCTTCATACGTCTGTACGTACAGGACAGACATTGTTTAAACAGTTACTTTCTCCGTACGTTCACATTTAATTGTGCGTGTTTCCTTCCAGTTTTAGTCTGTATGCAAATTCAGTCCTCACAGAATAGACTGAGAAGGTAAAATGCACCTTACAGACCATCTGACAAGGCCAGAATGGTGTCCTGCCGCCTTCTCACGGGGAGGGGAGTGGGGGGGGGCCTCCGTCCCCTGCAAATGCTCTCACAAGTCTACCTGTGGAGACACCTGTGTCCCCTCCTCCCTCTGCTGCAGCCCTGCACACGGAATGCTCGTTGTTTTAAAAAGCCAGCCTAGGGTTCCTAGGGGAAGGCTGGTTCCCATGCCTGGTTTTGTCAGGAATAAACAAAAGGCAGAGAATGCCGCCTGTCACCACATCCGGGCCACACCACCACCCTGGGACTCACCCCCTCTCTCCCGCCCCCCGGGCTCCTCCGCTAACTTCATCCCCATCTTTACCCAAAGCTTTGGCCCCTGCCCCTACACCAGTCTCCACTGTCCTTCCCTCCCACCCCCTCCTCCCCCTTCAGTTAGCAGAGAGCCTCGGTGTTAGCTTCCCGCCCCCTCCCCTCCGGGCCTCTCCCAGCCATCACCAACCCCCCGCCCCCCCTCCCTCTGTACCCTCTGACCGACCAGCCAGGGCCCCACCCCCACCGCACCTGTCCATCAGGCTGCAGGCACCAGGCCCCGCTGGTCTTCTCCACACTGTGCATGTATTCCAGACTGCGTGCACATGTGTGTGTGTGTGTGTGTGTGCGTGTGCGCACATGTTCACAAGCTCAAGTTACCTTCCCTCTTCCCCTTGTTGCCTCCGCATTTTCCAGCCACACCCCAGTTCCCTCCTGTCCTGCCCCCTTCCCTAGCAATCTGCTGAGGTGGCTGTCTCGACTCCGGCCAAATCCCAGGGCTGCGTTTCAGCCACGGTCTGCACGGGAGCCCTCCGGGACACCTCCTCGCCCACGTGGTCTCCCCGCCACCCATCGGCTCCTGCTCTCGGAAGCCTCTTCTTCAGCTCCCTGGGCTCAGGACACCCCCGGTCCACCCTTCTCTCCGCCCACTGCCCCCCGCTTTCTGTCCTGTACCCATTTGCAACGAGCTCAAGGGCCTCGTTCCGCTTCTTCCTCTCTAAACCCTTCCCCTCACGTGTAATGTACAAATCTGGGCTCCAGCTGGCGCTCGCCTGCAGGTAAGGCTTACGATTTCTACAGTCTGAGACTGTCTCCTGAGGTCAAGGGCGGATTTTTCAGCTGTGTCTGCAGTATTCACCAGCACGCACTCCAGGCCTGACCTGTTCCAGACTTGCTCCCTCCTCTGCCTAACCAGCTCCAGCTCTTAGCATCCCCCCTCGGAGAAGCCTTTCTTTCCCCGTAGGCCCCAAAGCAAATGCCAACCCTTGGTTCTACCTGAACATCATGCGTCCTCTTCCTGACAGTTTCACCTGTGTCCCCACCTCTAGTCTCTCCCATCCTAGTCACATTTCGAATGACTCGGACTGACCTTTGGCACGCGAATCACGTCTCCTTACGCTCTCTGACACTCCAATTGGTTTATGGGACCCAATCCAATCTCCTTAGTTTGGCAAAGACCTCCATAATTCGCCTTCTGACTGCATCTCTCCGTCTTATTTCCTGTAACCCTCGTCGCCCGCTCCAGGCTCCCCCTCACAAGCACCTGGCATTCCTCCAGGGCGGCGGGTGCAGCGTGGCCCTTCGGCCAGAAAGGCTGACTCTCCATCTCCACAGGTGGGAACCCCCATGTCCTCACGAGTCGGCACCAACAACCCCTTCCCTTCAGGACACGCTCACCCCGCCCACGGCACCCACACCGTTTCCTGCTCACCCCATTATCTGCTCGGCCCCGCTACACTTGTGCTATTCGGATCATGCACCTGTTTTCTCCTCCTGATGGACTAGAGGGTTCTGGAAACAGATCACACTTAATCTGCCTCTATGGGCCCCTGACCGAGCCCACCACAGTGCCTTGCTCTGCTGGGTGCCACCCAACGCTGACATATGACATGTCGGTGGTGGCTGAGAGTCAGGCTTCCTGGTCACAACCAGGCATGGGATTCTGATCAAATGAACTCAAGTTCGAAGCTTAATCTTGCACATTTGTAAATTGCGAACGATAGCTGAACTACCTTAGAGGGTGATAGGAGAAACAAGGAGAAAAATCTGTGTATAAAACCTTTAACACACACTCGGCCCATTTTATCTTGTGCTATAAATGTTCATCACCAGAGTAGAGAAATAGGTACTTCGCCCCTTTACGAGAGTGCAGAACGATACCGTTGTTTTCCGAGCTATTGGACAATACGTATTGACGGCTTAGGAGAATATGCATAACATTTGGTTCTGCAGTTCCATTTCTGGGGATTTCTCTTAAATCGCTGAAGTCCAATGTGAAGGTTATTATGGAATAGAAATACGTATAATGCCTAAGAAAGGAACGCAGCTTAACTTCCTCAGCAGGACACAGATGAAGACATCAGGAGCATCGATAAGGGACACGAAGCAGTCGTTACACGTTCCCGGCGGAAACGTTCACGACAGACAGGAAAGCGCTACGCGCAGGGCGGACACGGCTGAGAAGTACAATCCTCCCCTTGCGTGAGAAGGCGGTGTCTGCACACACGGGGCACAGACACAGGTGTTCACAGACGCGCCGTCCGGCTCCAAGTGGTCTTTACTTTTTCCTGTAGTTTATGTTATGTTTTTGAATTTTCTGCTTTGGTCTTTGAACATGGAGTACCTCTGAGAGCCTGACCCGAATGCGAGTGATGCCCCTCCCCATTCCTTTCCCTTTGCTCTCCAAGCACTTTTTAAAGGGAACGTAAAACCCCCTCTTGAAGAATCCATCTCTCTGAGCCTTGCAAAATGAACAGCCCCTTCGTTCCCCAAGGTTCGTTTTCTGCATTTGGACCGAGGGCTGAACAAGTGTGGGATGACTCCACCGAGCTAAGGGAGGCCCAGGCAAAGTCCTGCCCTGAGGCGCTCCCAAGCGCCCGCTGCAGCTCACGGCTGGAAGGGAGCCAGGGCGGAAGCGCAGCGGCTCCGTGGGCTCCTGGTGGCGCTGCGGGGTGTTCTGTCCAAGTGTCACAGCGGAAGGCGAGCTGGACCCGACCACCAGCGTCGGTGCCACGGTGTGGCCAGGAACAGAGCATTCTCAGAGCCTTCGCTGATTTCTAAAAGGCGGGGTGAGGCAGTCACGTACTGTACAAAGTGTCCCCCCCATACTTCCAGCACATGCCTGGCGCCACGACAGTCATCACAGCTTTACCGACTCCCTTCTCTGCGCTGCAGTTGACATCCCCGCGACGGCTCCATAACCGCCAACGGCTACTTCTCAGTCCCTGCGCCCCCTCCTCCCAGCCCCCCGACCCCGACAGCCACCGGTCTCTCGTCCGTGTCTGCGAGTCTGCTTCTGTTTCGTTTGTCGGTTTATATTGTTCCTTAGATTCCACATGTTAAAAACACGTACGCTTTCGATTAAATGAAAAGAAACAAATTAATTCATTATCTTTAAAAGGCAGGGGAAAAGGTGACTGGGGAAGAAGGACGGCAGGTTGACATTTTTATTAAACGTTTATTGATAGTGGTTATCAAATCGATGACTAGAACTCTAGTTGGAAAATAAGAAGACCTGAAAGTAAGTAGTTCCTAGCATTCCTTCCTGCGCGCAGGCGCCTCCTCTGATGTGAAGACACGTTAACCAGCGAGACGCCCGGACCCCGGTGGTATTTGGGGCTCACTCCCTGTCACTGAACCACAGGCACGGGTGCCCCTTCTCTTTGCAGTCTCTCCAGGAGAGAAAGCTTGATCCAAAGCCACCACATGAAGAAGCCGCTGTGAAAATGCAAACGAAACTCGCAGACTGAACTCGATGCAGGGCCCTGCCCGGGGACGGAGTCTCCTTGCAGCCAGGGTCCTGTCTCTGGTGACAGTGACACAGGAAACCCACACGGGGGAGCCCAGACCGCACCAGGGCTGTGACGTATTCCGAGGTGAGAGCTGGCCTCAGTGGTGCGTGTGTGTCCTTGTCAAGCATTAGACTTAGCTACCCTCGTTGACTGGCTAATCCAGGCTCCCTGGCCACGGGGCTGCTTCTCACCTCAGGGTGAAAGCAAGCAGAGCTACCCAGCAGCTGATGGCCGGCGGCTGCTCGGGTGGTAAACGTCAGATGAGCCCTCCCTTTGAAAGTACATCCCACCACCGCTTGGCCTCCTCCAAGAGAGTCGGGAAAAGGAGGTGGTTGGGGAAACGGTGGCCAGGTGGCCACCCGCCGTCCTTATCAGAGAGCGCAGCGTAGGGGTGGGGCGGGGAGCAGAAGCCACTCTGCTCAGGGGCCCCCGGGCGCGAAGAAGCCGGGCATTAAGCAGGCAGCACCGACCCCAGGTTCCACGAGAGTGTTTCTCGTTCCTCTTGAGCATTAGAAAATGAGAAAGGGCCATGTGGGTTGAACCCCTGAAAGATCAGGCGTTTAAGTGCTTTTTCCCCTTGAGGACGTCAGATGGAACGGAAGAGAGAACTGAGCTTGTGCTGGGGGCAGGGCCCGGGTGGGGAGGCTCCAGGAGCCGTTTACCAAAGGAGCACTTGTCTCCGGGCATCTGAGTGATGTTAGGGATCCGAGGGGGACGGCCGAAGGGCAGGCTGAACACTCATCCCCAAACCAGACCTGCGGGGGCGCTTTCCTGTGCGTGGGAGGGAAAGATCAAACCAGGATTCTCAACTGGCTTCCCTTTCTCTCGTCCCTTTTCACAACTAGGAAACGCACGCATGTCGTTACCCTAAAATTCACAGAGAATGTTTCCCCTGCCAAAAGCTCAAATTATAGTTTAGTTTTAATTATTTTACCTCCAAATGGAAGTAAAACAACTTCTTAAGTTTCACCTTACCAAGATGTGTTCGTGGCTGACCTTGAGCTGGGCCCTTGTCACGGGGTGAAGGTCAGTCACCCTCATTTTTAGTGCCCTCCACAGCTCCCCGCACAGCACGTCCCACACACGGCAGACGCGGAATGCACGCTCCCGGAACGACTCAACGGACGATCACGGAGGAGCATGGGTATCCAGGACAAAGGGAGTAACCTGAAGCCTCATCTAGACACGAAAATGAGGGATGCAAGTCATTCCCAGCGCGAAGGGCCCCTGGGAACGTCTACTCAGGTCCTCTGGCCTCCCTGCCATGGCAAACCCGGCTGCCCCAGTGCTTCGCATGCTGTCTGCCGGGGAGACAAGGAAAGGAGGAAAAGCAAGCACACGGTTCTGCCTGAAGAGGCCCTGCGTGGCGGATGGGGCTCCGCTGCGTGCCGACGGACGTTCTCAGTCCCTCCGTGAAGCGCTAGGTCTCACTGCTGGTCGGGACAGGCTGTGTACGCCGTGGGTCCGAGGTGCTGTCCACGTGCTTGGTGTCCTAAGGAGGCGTCGCTTCCTGGGAGGACAGAGAGGCGGCGGCACACACCATTAGAGGCAGCCCTCGGTGGCACTGGCCTTTCTAGCAGCCGGCGTCACTTGGGGATGAAGTGGTTCCTAATTGCGCTATTGATTTTTCCCTCTTTAATGGATTGTTCTCCCAACACACTCCAAGTTGAGCCACTACCACACACGGTCAAGGTGCTGGGGACACGTGTCGAACGGTACCTTCGGAGCAGAGGGACACTCAGCTCTGTGGCTGCTGAGCAGGCACAGAACCCGAGGAAGGACCCCGATGGCCTTGGAGCAGGCACCGGTGGGCCCTTCCACGCCGTTTCACTCTGTTCTGTCCTGGAGACACACTCACGAGGCAGGCATTATCACCCCCGTTTCGTAGGTGAGCCACTGGAGCTGAGAAAGACGCAGAAATCCGGGGTCACACGGCCAGCAACACAGGGAGCCAGATGCACCCGGGAGAGGCCAAGCACCTGTACATCAGGAGGGGGACCCGGGGAGCAGGTGTACAAATCTGGGCGCTGGGGTGCTGCAGCCCGAAGAGGCCCACGCTCAGCACTCTGTGGTCACTGTCATGGTCAATGTCAGATAAGGGGCCCTGCATTTTTATTTTTCACATGACCCCTGTTATGGGCTGAAGGTATGTTGCCCCCCACATTCATGTGTTGAAGCCCTATCCCCCCAGTAAGGAAGTTATTAAGGTGTGCCCTGCAAGCCGGTTAGAAAGCCCTCACCAGGAACAGCATCAGCCAGCACCTTGACCTTGGAGGTCCAGCCTCCAGAACTGTGAGAACGAGGTCTGTTGTTCAAGCCCCGGGCTATGGAATTTTTTTAGAGCAGCCCAGATGCATACAGTCCCTAAAGACGAAGCAGCTTATCCCACTCTAAAGCCAGGACAGGGGCCGCAGCTGAGCCCGCAGCGGGCCATGCCAGGAGGTGGCTGTCCCCACATGTGCGACTGTCACCTGGTATCCCCGGAGGCCCCGGGCAAGAGGAGGCAGAGTTCAGGGAGTGACAGGTGGGCAGGACCCAGCCACGGTCGGGAAGAGACTTGAAGTCTGTGCGGTCGGCTTTATCGCAGAGCGTGGCAACTGCCCCTCCTCGTCCTGGGGCGGCCAGCACTGGGCCCTGGGGGCAGCAGGCTGCCCTCTCACCTGGGCGTCCCACCCGAGCAGCCACGCACCACAGAGCAGGGTCAGCGTCCACTTTCAAGGGTGACTCTCTGGGCTTGGGGTCACCTTCCCTTTCTCTCCTCCTCATAGTTGGAGTTAAGTTCTCAGCTAGAACGTGAAACTCCATGGGTGTGACTCCATCTTTTTCCCGACCTCTCCCTGGCTCCTGAAGGAGGGGCACACGTGGAACTGGGGCTCCCCCCGGATGCAGCACCTAGTGAGGTGACGTGGCCCCTGTAGTTGAGATCAGACTGGACGGGGCCAGGTCCAGGCTCCGGCATGCCAAGCTATGACTCTAGTCCAGTCGCTTAATCTCCCTGTGCTCCAACCTCCCTATCTGCGAAACGGAATCAACGAGAGTACCTATTTCTAGGACTGGTGTGAAGAATAAATGAGCAGATCTGCGTCAGGTGCTTCAAGCCGGGCCTGCGACGCCGAGAGGCGCCGTGGACAGCACTTGCCCCGTTCCTGTCCCACTGCCGCCTGGGAGGGAAGGGGCAGCAGGGGACACGGCGGACCCTCTGAAAACTGGGAGGCGGCAGTTGAGTCATTTCGCAGCTTTTCAAACATCATGCCTCCCACACCTTCCACCTCTTAGCGTGGTTCCCCGGAACACAGGGCCTGAGAGGGGCAGGTGGGGGCAGGTGGTGTTCGGGAGGTGATCTCAGGAAGAAAGAGGACACTCGCTGAGATGGGGAAGAGTGACGGACAGGGTCGGGACATCGCTGACTTGGAAAGCACCATGGCTTGCTAGGACCTAGCTCTACCGGAGACCTTCTGAAGAACCTTGTAGGGTAGTCATGCTTGTCCCTCCGAAGGACAAGCGGCCTGGACATTTACCCCCTGCCTCCCCACCCCCAGGAGATGACGGGACCCAGGAGGCACCTCCCCTGCACCTTTCTGGGCAGCTCTGTGCGGCCGACCGTTCTCGGCCTAAGAGAAGGCCCCGAGGAGGGAAGCCCAGAGACACGGCTGTCCCTGCGATGGGGCCCTGCCGAGCGCACCCGCGTGCCATCCGTCCCACGTGCCGCTGAGCTCGGAGTGGGACCGACGGGCTCATCCCCGGCACCGGGAGCGTCGGTGACGCCCTCTGATCTACTGGCACGCCAGACCCAGAGGGCCGGAGAGACCACGTCTCCTCATCGCTGCTGTCCTCCCTGCCTGCCGTCCACTCAGTGAAGCCCGAACTCCTCAGCCAGAACATCGAAGGAGCGGACGTTCCAGATGAGCTTCCACCCCAAGGGCCGTGGCTCCTTGTCCACACGGCACGGCCTCACCGAACACGGACCCCACCATCTCTCCTCTCCCCGGGAGCTGAACCGTGCTTCGTCGTGGGGGCGTCACCTGTTTCCCCAACAAAACTCAGGTTGTTTCTCAAGACGATGATTTTGTCACTACCGTTCAAGCCCCTCGCGGGTTGCCCATGATCACCTATTGTGTCACGTCACGTTGCACATGGTCGAAGCGCGCGTCCGGGCGTCCGGAAGAGGCCTGTCCCAGTAGCTGTGTTTTCCTGCTAAGGTCTGGCTCCGAGTCAGCGGGTGAGGCTGTCAGGGGCCTGAAGGGGCTGTCTAGAAGGCTCTGAGAGTGATCGCGCAGACAGAGAGAGGACCCCAAACCACGGCCAATCCGCACAACTGGGAACCTCTCAGAAACAAGAGTCCACTTCTCAGCAGCCCCGTGTCCTCCCTGCTTTCTCTTTTTCTCTGTGTCTGTCTTTTTTCCTGTCTGCCTTTGTCAGCTCTTAACTATTCGAACTTTGGTTAGAGAAGCTAATTGGTCACTGTCCAGCAAGCCGATTGGTTGGTGTTGGGTCAGGTGTCCATTTGTGCACCGATCCCCTACGGCAAACATGGTGACGTCATAGAGCTGAGCCACCTGGACCTGCCCGCTCAGCAGAAGCAAGTCTTTAGAGGATGGGTCTGTGAGCAGAGCAGACACCCTGAAACATGCCCCCAGATGCGAGTAAGTTGCATCTGTCAGCCCGCCGGGTGGTGGCTGTGAACTGAGTCGTGTTCGCGAAGTGTGTTGGGGAGCTGTAACCAGGGTTTGCTCAGCACGAGCCCCAGGAGAGCAGCCCATGCAGCAGGAGCTGCACCAGGCCGTGCCCATCACGTCTGCCCTCCGGCAGCTGCGGGATGCCCCCGCGCAGCCCGGGCCGGCCCCTTCACCAAAGACCGGAGCCTCCAGGACACGGCTCCACTCCCTAAGCGGAAGCACTGGGCTCTGCGACAACACATCTTCGCTCGTTCTCCTTCCATTCATTCGTGTGTTCATCACTCAGGTACTTCTGGGTTTCTTACGTGCAGTGAGCTCTGTTCTGGGTGCTGAGGGTTCCCCAGGGGACAGCGCAAAGTTTCCATTCTGCTCAAGGAAGACGTCAAGAAACAACGATCACACAGACATCTGGTCAACCAGGGAGGCAGCTAAGACAAGGAAAACGGAGTAAGGAGACAGGGAGAGGAAGTAGCTATCAGATGGGATGGTGAGGAAGAGTCTTTCCGAAGAAGGGACATTGGAGCAGACCTCACAGTGCGGGAACGCAAGCTGGGGGCCGCGCTGGAGGATGTGTCCCAGGCCAAGGAGGCGGCAAGAGCCGGAGTGCTGAGTCATCGTGTGCTGTGCCTGAAAGTGCAGAGTGCACGCCGGGGGCGAAGAGAAGGAACGGCTGGAGGTGAGGTCCCAGAGAGAGCCAGGAGCCAGGGCCCTGCTTACACACACACACACTGCCCCGCGCCTCCCTCTGCTCTCGCATCTGGTTCATTCTGTCACTGCGGCCGGCTTCACGGAGGGGCCACCTGTGCAGTCACACAGGGTCCCGTGTTCAGGACAGCCCAGCCTTGGAGTGATGCGGATCGGTTACCATCCTGCAATACTTAATTTTTTAACAAAGGGCCCCATTTCTTCATTTGTCACTGGATCCTGCCAATTCTGTCAGAGGGCCGGACGGCTGCCACTCAGGGTCTCGTGGGCGGGACTGCCAACACCTTGATCTCAGGCATCCAGCCTCCAGAACTACGAGAAAATAAATTTGTGTGGCTGGTATCTTGTTTGTCTGGGATATTTTCTTATGGAGCCTCAGCAAACTAACATACCTTACCAAAATAAATAAATAAATGAACAGTTGAAATTAATTTTAAGGACATAATCTTGAACCAATATACCCAAAAGTATTATTTTAGCATGTCATGAATATGAAATTATTCATCAGAATATTTCACACTCTTTAGTACAAAATCTTCAAAACCCGCCAGCACATCTCAATTTGGACTCGTCACCTTCCAAGTGTCCTGGGGCCACAGGGGCCACACCACAGGTTGGTACCGTCCTAGACCATGAAACAGTCTACCGCTCCCTGTGCTGTCCGCGGAGATTTTTGGCGATACATTTTTAAAATAATGGGCGCCTATGAGCAGACATCAGTGTTCTGTCTAGACTTCTGCTTTACCTCCTGAGGGCTACACAGCGACAGCGGATAGAGAACTTCTGGCTGGACTCGGAAATCAGGAAGCCTGCTAAAAGCAACAACCCGGCCAGACTTCGCATCTTGAAGAATGTACTCAGCAGGACCACTCGGGGGCAAGACGTCAGAGAGGTCCCATCCGTGTCAAAACTGCCCAAAGGGAACGATCCGTGTCCCCTTGTGCCCCAAATTCCTGCTGTTTCCCCCAAACTGGAAGAGTGCTTTCTTCTCCTTCCTGACTCCTCCGACCCCTCCCAGGTCGGTTCTGTCTTCCGCTGCCCTCGGTCACCCTGCCGTCCCCAATGTATAGTCTTCACAGCCTGTCACAGTCTGGGTGCACTGCTGCTCTGCTTCCCACCCTTAGGAGAAAACTGAAGACCAGTCCTGTCCATCTTTCAGGTGCCCACCCGCTGCTTCCGAGTCCCCCAGAATCTCCCATCTTCCCTTAGCCCCAGACTCGGGGCTTCACAGTCTCACCACACTCACCCCAGCCTCCCACTGCCACGTGGTGCCTCCTCTAGGAAGCCCGCCTGGCCCCAGGCCACTTTGGCCCCATCCCACCCAGTCAAAGGCCGGTGGGACCGACCACCTCCCACCTCTCAAGTGCTTTTCTAAAAAAAATTAATAGATTTATTTTACATCCTTACTATTTTCTGGAGCAGTGTCAGATTTGTGGAAAAGTGGCGCAGAAAGTATGAAGTCCGCCCAGGCTCCCTCCCTCCGCCTCCGGTGTTCCCCGTTAGCAGCACCTCGCGTCAGGGCGGTGCAGTTGTTACACTCGAACGGTCTTGCTCCGTGACTACGCCCCCAAGCCCATAGCTCACGTTAGGGTTGTTCTTCGTGCTGTTGTACACCTCCTGGGTTTTGACAAACGCGTGACCCCATGCCCCCATCACAACCGTATCGCCGTTTCACAGCCTCCGGTGCCCCGATCACCACCCCCTCCCCAAACCTCTGGCCACCACGGACCCTGCCCCTGTCTCCCGAGTGCCGCCTTTCCCAGGCAGCCCTCCGGTTGGAACCAGACAGCGCCAGCCTTTGCAGACTGGCTCTTTCCCTGGGCAACACGCACACAAGGCTCCTCCACGCCGGCCGCAGCTTCATGGCTCGTTTCCTTCCGTGGCTGAGGACTAGCCCACCGTGTGGCTGCGATGCAGTGCATCCGCTCACCCAGGGACGGGCGTGCTTTCCAGTTTTGTCACTGGGAATGAAGCTGTCGGTGTTCATGTGGCCGGGGAGCCCGTCGCTGAGTCCCAGGGCTTCAGACCGGACTCAGCTTTGCAAGAAACGGCTGAACCGCGGAACCTCTGCCTGCCGGTCACTGTCCTGTTACCTCCCTTTTCTTGGAGAAATGATGTTGGAGGGGTAATCCAACCCACAGCGATGCTGTTGGAGCCCCAGCAACAGAGCCCCAGCGGAGAAGGAGGCGTAGGAGGGACGAGAGGAAAACCGTTCTTTGCACGGCCCATGTGTTGACAGTGGGGGCTGCCGGTCTCCCCCCGCCCCGCGTCACAGACCACACGCAGCCAGACCCGTCAGCTCAGGCAAACCGCAGTCACTGCCAGCAGGGCCGGGCGCGTGTCCGCTCAGTGTGGGGTTTCTGAGTTACGGGGACACCCTGAGATGCACGCGACTCCTCGGGGGCCCATCAGAGGCATGTGCGGCCTGGCCCACGTGACAGGCAGGTCTGAGCCCACGGCTGTTCGTCTGCACACCCGGCGAGCCCCTGTCAAAGCTGAACCCCAACATTCCACCAAAGCGGCAGCCCCTGCAGGCTCCCCCCACCTCCACAGCCTGAGGCTAACCCCAGGCGGGCCCCAGGCACCCAAATTTGGGGCCACCCGCCTCAGGGTCTCAGAAACGCACCTGGCTTCTCTGCCTCCCATCTCTTCAGTCAGCGGCCAGCCTTAGACGGGAACGGCATCAAAACCACGTGAGTCACTCGGACGAAACACGGCTTATAATCTTTTAATCACCCCTGCGCTAGACGCACTTCCCACACATCCCCCCTTCCTTCCGTGTCACTCCCGCAAAGCCACCCATCCCTCCAAGGGACACGGGAGAACCCCAAGGCACAGGGCGTGTGGCCCGCAGCTGCTGGCATGCCTTCCTGGGGGCCCCGGCGCAAAATGCAGCTTAACGTCACGGGAGGGCTCCCCCCGAAGCCGCGGGCGATGCCGCGCATGCAAGGTGTCCGCCTGAGACCGACTCTCGGGCCGCGCCTCCGCAGAGGGCGTGCCACACCGGACGCCTGGACGCCCGGGGCAGGGGTCTGCCTGCGGCTGGCTTCGGCAGAGTGCCTGTCCAGTCAGGCACAGGACGTGGGGACAGTGCGTTGCTGTTTTCTTTCCTCTTGCAAAGGGATCGCCCTGAGGGTTTCCCCTTAAGCTTATGAGAGACTAGAGAGTGAGTGGTGTTTTTAGGTTCACAGATGTCAAAAGAAGCCTGTTCTAGGGTGGGAAGTGGGGGTGGCTGGGGTGGTGGGGGGGAAGAAATGGAGACAACTGTATTTGAACAACAATAAAAAATGTGAGAAAAAGAAGCCTATTCTTTTTATCAGTGAGAGTTAAAAACAGGCATCCCCACCCCTTTTTCACATGGAAAATGCCCCCTGAATTTGAAATAGGCCTCCCCGCTTTTTCTAAGTCACAACAGGGCTTCCTGGGTGGAAGCCACATTTCGCTGCTCTCGGACAGAATCTTTGCACCTTCTTCCCGGTGACCTCTTCTCCCCACACTTTTCCTTCTCTCTCTCTCTCCCCCCTTCTCTCTCTCTCTGGCCCAGAGCAAGTATGGAGGGAGAGACCGCCCCCAGAAGTGCTCTGGCCGCCATCACATCACAAAGACAATCGTGAATGACGCATCCTTGCCTCCTCCCTGTATTTAATCTTGACAGTGGGAGACAGAAGTGGAGTTCCTGTGTCCAGCTGTCCTCCGCTCTGGAGGCCCAGCACACGGAGCTCAGGGACCTAGGGGACCCACAGGCGTGCGCGCCACAGAGCCCCTCAGCCCGGCAGTGAGGCTCACAGCTTCAGAGCCCGGGCCGCTCCCCAGCTACCTGGGCTGCGAACCCCACTGGCAGCTGGTGCCACCTGCGCGCCCGAGAGCTACACCTTCCTCTCGCTGCCTCACGAAGCTGTGTCACACGGCCTAATAAAAAGAATAGCCCGTCTCGCAGAATCGAAGGGGACGGATGATCAAAGCCTGCCTAGTCTATTAAGAGGGATGGACGCGGTGTCCCAGGAGCAAAGTCCCTTCACACTTAATGCACGGCGAGCATGACATACAGGCAAGCTGTCGCCGAGGCCCATGGAGAGTAACTCATGGTGATGAATGGCTTTCAAATACAGGACAATGCGATGCGTCTTTATTTGGGGGTTGGGGGGGTCACTCCTGTGTCCATGCTGGGAAGGGTGTGATGGATAACACGTAAATGTTGGGATGCAAAACTGAAATTCCGAGTAAAAGAGTTTCCATCCGTGTGCTCGCGCACATATGTTTGTGGTTTAATTGGCGTAGGTACAAAGCATGGAAAATCCCATCGCTCTTCGTAAATAAATATGGAGCCACAAGACTTCGACAAGACTGAACGTCACCGGGAATCTACATTGAGCTGGGGACTCGGCGGGCGCACCGCCGCCCGTGCCCGGTGCCTATTGGGTCCGTGTTTGCACTAACGCTGGCTGCACGCTCCCACAAGCGTGCATTTATGCTCTGCTTCACTAGACTCTGGTCCTTTATCTCTCGATCACCCACTGAAGCATCGGAATTTCTTCACAGACCAAAATAAAGGCTTAGCACTTTGAGGGTTGTTTTATTTTTACAACCTTGGCAAAGCAAATGTCATCGATTAAATGTCTGAATTCCAGGAGAGAGAAACTTGGCAGATTCTGGCTTCCCGAGGATGCTGGACTGGCCCCAACTAAAGGAGAGATTCCAAGCGACGCCTCTTATTTTAATGTATGCTAATAGATGTCCTGTGGCTTGTCACAGGGTGGGGGGGGGCAGTGTGCATAGATATGACAAGTGGGAGGCAGGGGGCTTCCTCAAGACAAGAATCCGAGCTACTGCTCGTTCCTTATTATCTCTCATGGTTCAGCGACATCAGCCCGCCTCGGTGCTTAGTAACTATTGTCCTAAACTGTCCCAAAGTCGCAATTCACTTCTTTCCTCGTCTTTGTTTAAAACTAACGGTCCCAAGTTTCATTTCGGCCCAAGAACAGTTTTGATGCTTTTCCTGTTTTGACATCCTCACGTACAGCTTGCTCCAAAAAGACACAGCCCTCCCTCCATAATTCCAGCTCCGGTCCAGACTTGGTTTGGATTCATTCTCTGACCCTCCCTAACCCCCCGAGAGGGGGGATTCGGCCAGGAACCCCCTTGAATTCTTTCCTTTTAACATGTCAGCATTGCTAGTCGTGAAAACTGCTGAGCCTTTCAATCTCACCACGTTTTCGTGCCAGCAAAGAAAAACTGTTTTTAAGTGTCTGGAAACAAGGGAGAGTCGATGTGCTTTAAAGGTACTTCACACACACACACGAGCACATGTGGGCACACATGGGCACACACTCCCGCCCGTGACTGCCCCCGCCCCTGCCTGCGTCCAGAGGCTGGGGGCTGGACTTGCCCTCTGACCTTGTGACTCCAAGGAGGGGAAACGGCCCCTAAGGAAGACGCATTGCTGGACAGTTGGGGGTTTCCTTTCTCTCCTTGACCCCCTCACCTACAACCCCATCTTCAGTACGAAGTGTTGGAGGGTCGGTTTTATGGGATGCTGAGCCTTCCTGACACAAATTCTGCCCTCAGGTTTTTTCAGGGAGGCTTTCGCAAACGTTTGGCAGTAAAGGTGAAGAGGGGGACCCTGCGTTAACGAAGGCCTCCTGCTGTGGCACCCGTGAGGCCTGACCGTGGAAGCAGAGCCGTGGGACTTCCATCCAGGCCCATCTACCCGCCCCGAGGGCGCCCACGGGCTGGGCTGAAACCGCCGCGCTGCCCAAAGCGCAGCCAGGTGGAGGAAGCTCTGCCCGCCGCCGCCACCGAAGGGGCCACGTCGGTGCATTCCTAGCAGCGATCACGGTCCACAGCACTCCATCCTTTCCAGCCGGCGGTAAATCGTCAATAATCTGGATTTCCCGGGGGAAAGTCAGTATTAAGTTAGAAGGTAATTACATAGCACTTCACACGAAGGCCACGTTCCCCCTGTGACGTAGCTCATCCTTGAGTTGGAGAAGGGTTAACCCTGCGCGTACTGCGAGGTCCCCGACGATTTTCCTTCCACAGAAGCGGCGAGGACAGCTTAGCGGTCACAGGAGGTAGATTCTCCGGAGAACTGGGGAGCTCCGTGAGCCGGACACGCCCAGCAAACGCGCTTGGCTGTGTCTGCCACGCCTGAGCCTGGACCAGGCGGAGCGGGCCGCCGGTGCACGGGAGCGGGTCCGGAAGCACGGGCGTCTCTCGTATGGTTCACATCCTCTCTCTGTCTCATTTCAGGGGTCAATCTGAAAGTTGGTAGGAAACAGGCGTTTCACGTTGACTCTTCTTCCGTGTCCCCCAACTTTTAAAAATAAGTAAAATGGTGTTTTGAGTGCTAGTGATGCTGCAAATCTGATACTTTTTAAAAAACTTTCAAAGAACACACTGGCACCGTGAAGCCTAGCCGTCGCTCCCCCGAAATGTAAGCAGACACCCACCACCCTCCCTCCTCCTCCCCCTCCGACCAGAGTGGCTCCGACAGCCCATGCCCTGCGCTGCCCTGCGCTGCCTCTGGGTGCCGTCCAACCCGCAGAGGCAGCTGGGAGGAAATGAAGGCCCTCTGTGTGTGATGTGGAGTAGCTGGCTCTCGTGATGCGGGTAGGCACCAGAGGGGCCTTTGAAAGCCCCCGAGAGCTCATCGGACTGCTCCCCAGAGGACACCCCCACCCGGAGGCAGGCACAGAAGCTGAGAGTCAGGACACGGCACAAAGATCTCGGTGGCAGGCCCAGGCCCGGGCCCGGGCACCGGCCAAGTCCAGCCGCCAGCCAGGCCCGGCCAGCAAAGCCCAGGGAGTGGAGTCCCTGGAGCCTGAGGACAGCTGACTCATTTTGTAAGTTAAGCAGGGAGACAAGTCTCTGTGCACCGTAAGGGACACGCATTTGAAAAAGGAAGCTGTTGAGAGTGGAACCGGGTGGCTCAGGAGGCAGAGAGGGCTCAGCTCTCGGGCTCTACCCGCCGCAGGGCTCTCGGGGGGGCGTGGGAAGTGGGGCGAGAAGCGCTCACCTCCACAGTCCAACCCGGGAGTCGAGAGGCAGGACTCCCTCTTTCCGCACCAGTCTTCCTGCTCCTGGGCACAGGGGAGTGGGGGGACCCTGACCGGCCACAGAAACCAAGGCGGGTCCTTTGCAAGGGCGCTTCGGAGGACGGAGGAGGTGCCTCCTCTCCCAGCTGCTGCAGAACACAAGTTGCTGTCAGTTTTCCCGTTGTCCCCTGCACTGCCTGATCCCCGACTTCCTGTTCACACCAATACTTCAGACGTGACTGGTGACGAGGCCACGCCCACCCTCCTGGGAGCAGGGCAAGAGGTCCCAACCTGGACCTGCCAGCAGGTGGAACGGTCACCAGGAATGCGCGTGTGTGAATGAAAAAGGGGTGTATTTTCTGAAACCTGCTTTGCAAAGTCAAAAAGTACCCTTAATGCCCACACCTTTGGGCCCCAGAACTGCACTCTGGAACTTCTGCAAGCCTCCCAGAGAAGCAGCACAGGGCCAGGGAGCTGGGGCGGGGTGCGGGGGGCTGGCGGGGGGGGGGGGCATGTGTGAAGGCTGGCGGTGTGGGGTCCCCACCCGCCTCTCACTCGCTCTAGAACTGAAGGACCAGAAACACTGGAGCCCAGGGTCATGTTTCACCAGACACTGAGCCCGAGGGAATTATTTGGGGACAGAGTCCATCCTGAGTTCAAGTCCAGGCTTTGCCACGTTGTAGCTGAGGAACTCGGGCTGGACTGGCGGCTCGGTTGCCGTCAGCGGCTGCCCCCGGACTTCCGAAGTCTGAGGGTGCTCCCGGGACCTGCGCTCGAGCGAGCCTCCCTTGGGGTCTTCCAGGTTCGGGCTGCCCCTTTTGGACAAAGCAGCCAACTGAGTTCTAGTAACGGTGAAAACACCCACAATCTCCGAGCACGGCTGAGCTGTGTGACTCCTCGGAGATGCACTCCTAAGGCCCACTGGGAACAGGAAGCCGTTTCCCAGGCAGCTGCAGTGCGGGCCGAATGGAGAGCTCAGAGTACCTCCGCCCCGATTCCCTGACCACTTCTGGCAGAAGGAGCATGTGTCACATAAAGGGGTGTAACCGTCACTCCCCTTGCCAGTGTGCACAGGCGCAGGCCGCCCTGGGCCACCCGAGGCCGACAGGAAGCGCGAGAGGGAAGGAAGAGGAGGACCCCAAGGAAGCGCTCCCCGCTCAGCACCGTGTCGCACTCGGAAGCCGAAGGAAGCGGCACCCCGAGGCTCTCCAGGACACAAGGCCTCTGAGGGCCAATGGGCTCCTTTCTCCAGAGAACAAAGGGCCCTGGGGTGTGCGGAATGTGATGGCCCGCAGTCCTGCTGGGACTCGGCCCTCCCTCCGTGGGGCTGCGGGGCGCACGCTGCGTGCTCCCTGGAAACGGGGCTTTGGGGAACGAGGGCCTGGTGCTACAGCACCAGCCAGCCCTGCGACCCCTCCCTCTCGGACCCCTGGGCCCTCCACGCCTCTCGGCCTGTGGAGAGCTGAGAGCCCAGCGCAGGGAGGAGAAAACCCACACCTCCACCGATTTACGATCGCACGGGGAGAAAAAACCAAAACCCTCAAGAGTGCTTTGCCCTGTGTGGAAGGCTCCACGCATGTCTCAGGGCAGGAGAAGCGGAGGTCCCGGTGGGTCGCAGACATGCTGGACCCAAACTGAACCCAGGGGGAATTCGCTGCAAGCGCGGCAGCACGCACTGCTTGGGTGTCTCCCCCAGGAGACGGCTGAGGAGCAGATGGCACCGGCGTGTCCACTCCTCCAGGCACCAGGTGTGCGGCTGCAGGAGCCCCACAGGGTCACCCAGGTCTTAGTTGCCCCGGGTGCCGAGTGGGGCTGGGGAAGCCCCCCTCAGGGGAGAAGCTGACGGCAGGGATGGGGTAGGCGTGGCCTCCGGAGGATGTGATAGATAAGCCAATCTTCGTTCGTGTCGGGGGATCTTTTTCCAAGATCGACTCCACCATCTTCTTTGCCGCCGGGCCCTCTACCCCACCCACCCCACCCACCCCACCCCGTTCTGCAAATTACAGGCTTCTTCTCCTGGCTCAGGACAGACAACATGGACGTACGGGAAGAGTACGAAGAAGAAAACAGGAATCTACACCCCCACGATCCAGAAGAAACACCAGTAAAATTTTCTTATACACACATCGTCTCCTTTTAACCTTTTTTAAAAAAGAGGCTCCCATTGTTTATGCAATGTCCATGCTGTTTTCTTTGCATAGCGTCTGTTATGACGACTTCTGTCACGGCGATGTTTGTTTGTTTGCAAACACGTGTGTGTTTGTGTGTGCGTGTGATTATAAAAATAGTGCACACAGCCTGGAATCTAGCCAGTCACCTCCTTCTTGTTTTATAATGAGAAAGGGGGCCCCAACAGACACTCAAACCCGCCCTCGGCTGAGGGGAGGGCCTGTATCTGAGCCTCGTTCCCGCGTGTGCTCGGGTGGTGGGTGAATCTGGACTCGGTGGCTGAGCCACGGCTGCGGGGAAAGGGGCCCGGAAGCGCCGCTCGCCCACCGGGAAGCGGGGAGGCCAGAGCTCCCAGCCCAGACGCGGCACCCTGGTGCACCCACGGCGGGCGAGGCCTGCTGGGCCTTCTAGTGAAAGGGGCTGTTACACTTCAGGGAACGATGAGGAGAGGGAGAAACACGATTTGGAAGGGGTGGGGGCCTGCCGACTGAACAGACAGCTTCCAAACCACCCGTGGGGTAGAATCCTCAGAATCTGAAAAGTGATCCTCGCCCATAATCAAATCACTTAAAGATAATTGGGAAAAACAAATGTATTTGCCACGGTTTTTCTACACACACTCTAACAAAATTTGAATAAAACGTATAGGACTTTGCACCCTGCTTCTTATATTGATTGCTACAGCACCACCACTTTCCGACGTGACGGCGAACTGCTTGCAAACGCCACTGCGGGGACTGCAAACTGTGCTGTCGTGGGGGGTGGGGGTGCACCGAAACCTCCATCAGCAAGCTCAGGATCGCCGGGCCGCTTCCCAAATGCTGCCCGGCTGGCTCTCCCAGTCGTGGGTGTCTGCGCTGGAAGCGGACTTGAGCAGCTTGTCACTGCGAAGGAACAGACACCTGGCTGGAGCTTCCCGGAGAAGGGCATGAACTTGTCTGGGGCCCCTCACCGTGAGCACTCTAAAACTTGCAGAAAGGCCATTCCAACCTGCACCGCCAGTGGCTGACACCCGCTGAACCGCAGCTGACCTTTGCCACCTGGATGTGTAAAGCACTACTGTTGTAACTGGCATTTCGTGAGTTTAATTTACAAGTGTTCGGGGAGCACTCTGCGTCCATTTGCTTATTGGTTCTATTTCTTCCGGGAACTGTGTCCCTCCTGTCTTTTGCCCATTTCGCTACTGAGCTTTCCACGCCTTTCTGAGCGGTGGAAGTACTTGGACTCGGATGACGTGGGAGGAGGGGAAATTTTCTCCCTCTGCCTCCTCTGAGTGCTTCTGGCCAGCCTAAGAATTAAAATGACATGAGGCAGATTAACGGGGAAATCATTGCGTTTAATTCTGTATGTACATCTGGAGGTTCCGTAAGAACATGGGCCCAAGGACAAGCTGGGCTCCTGGGCTTCCGTGCACCGTCTGGCGCTAAGGAGGCAACTCACAGGGACACAGAGAGGCGCCGTTTGGTAAGCACACGCTGGCCAGGCTGTCTTCAACCGGGGGCAGGGAGAGACAGGCCCCGAGAGGGTCCCCCACTGCTTCATGCTGAGCCACGGTGGTGACGGTGGCCCCCTCCCAAAAGCAGGTGCTCCATGTCAGCTCTTAGGCAGCTAGGGGGTCGGTCAAAGGCTATTTCTTAGTCTTTTGTGTCTTAAAAATAACAAGCTTAAAATAATTGATGGCCCTCCAAAAGGCATATTTTAGGATGGCAAACCCAACCCCCCTCAATTACTAACCATGATTTGATTTGTCTGTTACATTTGATGTAAATGATTCTCCAGTTGTCTGCCTAACGACGCTGTTTATGGTGTTTGTGATACTCAAATGTCTTTGATTTTTTTTACTGTTATTTATATTTTTTTGGTAATTTTAAGGCTTAATTTATGCCTAAAAAAAAGTCTTCCCTGATCTGTCCACCAGATAGTCACTTCTGTTTTCTTACCACTTTTGAAAAGGTTCTATTGAGGGTTTAGAGAAATAGAGAGCTCAGGAATTGCCGAAACCAGAATTTGAGAGACCAGAACTCGGAGAGCTGGCGGACCACCGGCGGCGGCGGCCGCAGCATCAGCGGAGCGTGGCTGCCGCTGACCAAACGTCAGAGGCACGGGTCTGTCACTGATCCTCGGGCCTTCCGAGCAGCAGACTCACACGGTGCCATCCCAGACTGGTAGGGGGAGGGTTAAAACTGGTTCTGCTGACCACATCGTCCTGTGACCAAAGGACAGGCTTCCCCCTCCTGGACTGGAGTATAGAAAATCCTTACTCTCGGTATCTATCCATCTCCTTCTCTTCCACGCCTGTCTCCCACGCCTCTATCTTCATTCACTTCTGTTTTGTCTTCTGTATCAAGCCATCTAACTTGCCTACGAATCTTTCAATCAATGGACCTACCTACCTACCTGTCATCTTCCACTGAAATCTCTCTCCTCAGTACTCACAAATCTACCTTCTGTATCCATCCCATCATCTACATCCATTTCATCACTGATGCATCCCCTTACTTCCCCGGCAGTCTAAAAACGTGTCTCGAATTTCATATTATCGACTCAGGTTCCTACAGCAATGATTCTGTATCTTGCTACGTCTAACGGGTGTTAATCACCCTTTTGCCATCCCCGGCTTTCACGCAAACCTCGCTCATTTCCTCCTTGCTGGCAGGTCTGCCTGCCTCTCAACCTCACTCTTTTCATCTCGGCCTCCTCTGTTCTCACTCCGCTTTTGAATTTTACGTCACGAAAATCCTAGGGTCTTGCGTTATACAGAGAACACAAAACAGATGTGTTCTAAGGTTTTCTTCTCTCGCTAGCGGTGAAGTGTTGCATTTTAAACTGCCGAACCTCTGTGTGGTACATTCGCTGGGGCTCCCGCCTGCCAGCCACCCTGCCGACTTTGAACCTGCCTGCCTCCATAATGGCATGAGCCGATTCCTTAAAATCAATTTCTCTCTCTCTCTCTCTCTCTCTCTCTCTCTCTCACACACACACACACACACACACCCTGGGGCTTGTTCGTTGTCGCAGGAACAGAGGGATATGAGACAACAAAACTTCACTTGACAAATGTAGCTCGCTGGGATTCTTGGCACATATCACGGTATCTTGCCACTTTATCTGTGTTTATTTGATCACTTGTGAGATTCCCCTTTTTTCATCATTTTAAACCATTTCTAAGTTCTCCGTAACTCCATCTCTGCAGGTACGTAGGCGGGACCTTCCTTTTCAGACCCAAACATCTATGATCTGACGGAAGCAGATGCTTTCGGGGCCCCACTGGGCAAATGAAAACAGCGCCAGACAGCGGGAAGGGCCGCGATAAGAGCAAAGCAAGCAGAGAGAAGGGGGCCGGCTGGGCTGCTACCCTGGACAGGCTGGTCTCCCAGGAGAGGACACCTGAGCGGAGAAGTAAAGAAAGGGCCTGGATGAGTGAGGGCAGGGTTGGCGGGAAGATCATCATAGGCCGGAGAGCGGC
This sequence comes from Glossophaga mutica, assembly GCA_039655065.1. Classification (NCBI taxonomy): domain Eukaryota; kingdom Metazoa; phylum Chordata; class Mammalia; order Chiroptera; family Phyllostomidae; genus Glossophaga; species Glossophaga mutica. The sequence goes on along the minus strand of CM077304.1, from coordinate 220,196,140 downwards.
CGAGGCAAAGGCCCCGGGGCAGAAACATGCCACTGTCCCGGTGCACACAGGCAGCGAACTGCGGCGCAAAGAACTTGGAAGTCGGTCGGGTCAAGTTCTTGTCCCAGCCCTGCCCTTACCCAGCTCCTTCCAGGGGAACAACTCCCTTCCTGTGGCATCAGTTTCTTGATCTGAAAACCAGTCGGGGTGGATGAGGGATTCTCCCAGGCCCTGGCCCTCTCTCACACCTTGTAATTCCGAAGACAGAGGAATGCTGCCCCCTGGCCCTTCTTCCCCTCAGCCGGTTCGACTCTCAGCGAGGGCGGCTGCAGATGTCAGACTCTCCTGGCCCCTCGTGATCCGAGTGTCTCGCACGCACAGAAAAGTTCTGTGCGGAGAGCGAACGCTGGAAAAAATCATGTGACACACAGTGCTTCGCCTGAGAAGCATGGAAAAGCTCACTGCCCTCCGGTCAGGCTGGGGTCTGGCGTGAGTTTCTGCGCGCTCCGCGAAGGGCGTGACCCCGCCGGACACGGCGGTTCCCAGAGAAATGATTAGACGACCAGAAGGGAGCCGGAGCCGTGTGATTTATGGCATCGCGTTCACCGAGAGCGGAGGGGACACGCAAGCAGAGCCACCTCCGCCAGAGAACCAGCGGCTCTGGGGGCGGCCTGTGCTGACAGAGGTGGGGACAGAGCAGCCCCCCGACAGCTGCCGTTAGACAGCCAGGAGCTCGGGGAGACAACGCAAGCGTCTCCGCTCTGCTTAATGACCGCTGCTCGGAATGAAGGGGTGCTTTGGTTTTATTCTATTGCAGAATTTGCCCAAATACCGGGCTTTTTAAAATTGTGCCCTGCCTGAAAAAAGAAAAAAAAAACTGGCACCAAATGAAGTTTTCCCACAAACGCCCCCTCCCCAATGAAAAGAAGAAAGTTGAGCCTGGGGAACAATACACAGAAGGTAAACAAGTGAAAACGCCATTTGCGTGAGAGACCCAGGCAGGGCGGACGGCTGTAGATGGGAGCCCTCTCCTGCTTCTGCTGAGCTAACAGACCGGGTCAGCTCTGAAATTATCTTGCACTAAAACCTGGACATTACGGCAGGGGGGAAGGAAATGACCTCTCCAGGTTTCCTCCAGTCCCTCCACAGGCCTGAGGTCAAGTCTGGAAGGGCTGGTGGAGTCTCAGCACCCCCTCCCCCCCACCCCGGCCTGCAATGAAGCAGTGGGAAGGTGATTGAAGGATTAAAATTTGCATGCAAAGCAATAGATATTCAAACCCCTCCCACCCCCCTCCATGTAACAGAGAAGATAAAAGCTGTTTCCTGTCAAAGCTTCAGGTTAAAGATGGAAGAATTAGCCAATATGTAACCGTATAGCTGGGCACTCAGAAAGGGCTGAGAGGAGAGAAGGCAATGATATCCAAATATCAATCTGCACTTAGAAAAAAAAAAAATTAACCCCTGGAGAAGCTGCACTGAGTGACCCAAGGACTGTCCTTGCCTGAGGCCATGGCTCTCAAAGGCTGCGCAGGGCCGTGGGGTACAAGGGACACTGACCCCATCCCAAGAGCCATCTGACCGTGTTGGGGGACTTTCTTGGTTTTCGCAGCTGGGAGGAAGGGTGTCCCTGGCATCTAGTGGGTAACCGGTACCAGGGATGCTGCCGAACATCCTGCAAGGCCCAGGACAGCCCCACAGCCAAGAAGATGCAGCCCAGCATCCTTCGTGCCCAGGCTGAGACTCCCTGGTCTAAGGAGTCTGTCCTGGAACTTACCCAGCGCGTCTACTCGGGCTGCTTCAGAGGTTCATGGAGAGCATCCCCAAGCAGCCCTACCCCAGCCTCAGAGCGAAGCCCCAGAGCGTTTGCTCGGCACGAAGCTGGTGATGGCTCGGCCCCTCTGGGAGCTCTGAAAGCCCTCCACCAGAGGCCCCTCCCCGGGGACGAGCCTCGGCCCAGGGCTAATTGATTCCCGCAAGAAGCTCCTATCTGCTGTCTCTGCGGTCAAGGAGAGCTGATTTATGAGGCAGTTAAAACCTATCTGTGTCTCTCTTTGTAAATAAATTGTTTAGAGTTCTCAGATTTCAATCTAAATAGTTACAAACTTTATCAGGCTCCGCTGTTACCATATTCAAAGTAGGATCCTGCCATTATCCCTCGATGGCCGCCTTGGAAGTGAGGTGGTCTCTGCTCGGAGATACCTGTCCGTCCAGGAGGTTCCCGGACTTGAGGCTTCAACAGGGCAGGTGGCATCCTTCTTACGACACATCGGCGTGTCCTGGGAGGGTGGCTGCGACGAACAGACCGCTCCCTCCCTTGCAGAGCCTTCGAGAAAGACGGAGCTCGGGACTCGCAGCTGGGGCCCTGCACTGCAAAGGCCGTTGCACCCCTCGGGAGCGCCACGAAGAGCAGGCTAGGTCTCTGTACACGATCTGTTGGTGACAGTAGCCACTCTCCAAAATCGCTTAAAACCAGACATTCTGTTTCTTTTATTTTAAAAGTTCCTGGTTATGGTTCTTTGCAGGATTAGGAAGAAAATTAAAATGATCTGCTGATAGATTAATCATTTAATATTTGCATATGTTTTTCTAGTCTTTTCTCTGAATGGGTTTATAAAATCGAGCTATGTGACACATACTTTTCTAACTTGCTTGTACTTACACTGGGAGCAAATTTTCACCCAGTTACCTAACTTGTCGCGGCAGCCTTTTTGGGTACAGAGGTTATCAGGGCAAGTGAGCCTGTCTCACAGGCCACTCAGGCCAACTGCAACGTGCCTCCACCGTAAAATGCCTCGGAGAACAGACGCAGCCAGTCCGCCGGTATTTCTCTGGATGCCTTCACTTAGCAAAATGTTAGGACTCTCTGCCCTTTTTGTCAAAACACATGGACACACTGATGAACAATTTAGTTGTCAGATGAAAAATCTCTCTGTAGATTAAACAGAGCAAGTGACACGTTCTTTTTGGAGACTTTGTCACCTAGCTCCAAACAGTGGATTCCTGCACACCGCTCGAAGAACTTGCACTTGCTCCTCTTCCCCCCACCGACCAGAGCGGCCCCCCGCCCTTCCGTGGGGCCTCCCCACATCTCAAGGCATCAACCCTGCTGCCCCGGGTAGAGCCGACAGCCCGCAGTGCACACCTGCCCCAGCCCCAAGACACTGTTCCCGGGGAGTCGGAGTCGGCTCAGTAAGCTGCCAGCAGTCTTCTCTCCTGTGAGGGGCGCTGCTGGGCCTGTGGTAGGCACCCGCCCAGGTTCAAAGTCATCTCCCAGCCCTGTGCGCGCCACGCAGGCCCTCCCACTACCGTCTCCCCAGGGGGGGCGGGGGGCTGCCCCACCTTCCTCGGCAACCCTGCCTCCGCACCCTGCTCCCCTTTCCAGACAAAGAACCCTTAAAGACTCGCCCCAACACAAACTCCCGGGACGCATGTCCCGGCCTGCTGGCTGGGACAAGAGTCAGGAAAACTACGATTGCCATGTACACCTTCTCAGGAGCCATTTCTGTAGATAGCCATCGGATTCCATTCCAACCTGAACATCAGCCACATCACGAGTCGACGGCTGCACTGGCCCCACTGACCACAGAGAAGGACACCCGGAGTGATGGTCGGACAGGGTGGCCCCGACAGCTCTGCTGCGTGCGGGCCGCGGGGAGGGAGGCGCGACCGGGCTGCCCGCAATCGGCCTCCGAGCCGAGACGAGGTCCCCGCAATGCCACCAGGGGCTCCATGTCGTCTCCCTGGGACCTTCTGACCCATAGAATCAACCGTGTGTCCTGGACTATGGACGATGCAGGGAGCGGTTTTTTAAAGTGATGTTGCTGGAACAAGGGCTGCAAAAATGCGAGAAAGTGTAGGCACAAGGGTCCTGGCCTTCAGAGCCGGTCCCCTTTGAGCTTACGCTTGGGCAGAGGGGGCAGAGGACTAAATGGCTCTCCCAGGAGCAGGCGGGGCGGCCTCGTTCCTGCTTGTCCTGGTCTGTCCCGTGCAGGGGATTCGAAGGCTCGATGCAGTAGAGGAAAAGGACGCCTCCCTGCGCCCCTAACTGTCCAGCCCGGGGTCCAGTAGGGCGGCCCCCAGGGCTGTGGAGATGCGGCATGCGGTCAGCATGGAAAATGCGTCCTCTGAGACGCTGGGAACGGCTCCTCTCCCGGAGTGCTCGGGGCGGGGCGGGGCGAAGGGAGGGGGGGGCAGGGAAGCTGTCCTTGGGCACACCATCTCACCTTCGCTTTTGCAGGGACAATGAACACGCAGACAAGGCCTTGTTAAGCCTAGGAGTTGCTCATTTCTGCAGGTTGGGGGAAGGCAACCATCTCGTCTTCTTCACTCGAGTGTGGGAATGACTTCAGTCTGACCACAGGGAAGCCCAGTGCCCTCCGCCCTGACCTTCCCCTGTGCGCGGCGGGAGGCATGACGGGAGCCCTCGTCCCAAAGTAGCGAACGCTGTCTTTGCGCTGAACCTGGACCGAGACCATGCGCTCCTGCGTTCGTTCCAAAGGGATCGGTCTTATACGGCGTTCCAGCTCTAATTTGAGTCAGAGACCACCATCGAGGTGGCTCTGGTGGGGGCTGAGTGCCTCGTCAGGATGGGAAGGTGCTACCCCCGCGAGGGCGGTGAGCCCTGCTCGCCCTCAGCAGTCAGCCGCTCCTCCCCCGTGGGCTCATTTGCTGAGACGTCTCCGAGAACCAGCCATGGGGAACGGGGAAATGCCGAGTGACAACCCCACCAGGCAGGCCGCTCTCGGCCCCCAAAGCCTAGTCAACTGCACAGCCCTTCCCTGGGGGAGAGTGGGCGGGCGGCACAGGGCGGGCGGGGCGGTGGGCAGCGGGCCGGCAGCCCCGCCCGGCTGGTGTCCTGTGATTGTGAGGCCAGGCTGTCTGGTAGGTGCGGGTGATTTAGGTTGAACGGTCCCCAGGGGCCCCCCACTCCCAGCAAAGGCCAGACCACAGCAATCAGCAGGCTGGTTATTTACCATAACTGTATACAAAACCACAAGCATCCGAGTTCCCTCGGATACAGCCCAGACACTGTGTATCTCTTCATTAGAGCCTGTCAGGGGCCGGTAGAACACGGCTGGCCTTTGAAACCCATCTCCACGGGGCTCCCTGGGTGGAGAACCAAACCAGGCTCCCACGCACAGCAGCACATGACCCCGGGGCCGGCCCGGAGGCCAGAGGCAAGCCCTGCCCCCGCCCATCCTCTTGCGTCTCGCATTTCGAATTGATTTCTGACTCTGGAGTGTTTGGGCCCACGGTGATAGATGGCTGTAAAGTGCCTCGATCATTCATAAGCAGAGCATTCCTGGTGGGTGACGTTTCCGGTCTCCTTCACTATAACGAACGCGGGGCACTTCGTGGTAATCCATTACGACTCATCACAGGGGTCAAGTTTGGCGATGGAAGAACTCGGAGGCCAAGGGTCGTCCCTCCCAGGGTTTTCGGCTCCCAGCAGGCTTCGGCACTGTTTGTACGTTTGCTTATTTTCGCTCTGCCTTGTTCCCAAACGTTTTTTCCGAAGCCATCGTATACTGGGTCACACGGAGTTCCAAAGCCCATCGGCTAAGCAAACAGCCCAACATCTGGCTTCAAGCTTCTCAAAAGGTCTTTGCTACAAGACAGCTGGGATGGAGAACTCAGCAACGGGGACCGAGGCTGCATGGTGCCGACCGGAATGGCGGAGGGGACTTGCTCTCTACTCTCGATAACTTTCCAACTTCACATTTGGTTGTGGGGTGACCTGGGCTCCTCCCTGAAGGTCTCACGGCCTGGAAGACGCCCAGTCCTGGGCAGGCCCGCAGGGCTGACCTGGTCTTGGGCTTATGGACATGCTTTCAAGACATCCGGTTTCAGGCACGGAAACTCTGACTCCCATCGTCCACCTCCCTTTCCAGAGTCTGCGAGGGGAGCGCTGCACCTGTTTTGCCCGGAGCCCCTGGCACATATTAAGCCCTCAGTAAATGTCCGTTTGGCGAACGAATGTATGAGCGGTTGCTTTCTGTTTCATCGGTGTCTTTCGTATCCTGTCAGCGACAAGTCAGTTGCATTTATCAGAGTTCTATAAATACACCACGCTCGCTATTCCAATATTGACTGTCGACTTAGATGAAAACACAGAAGACACGCTAATCACAGTGTCAGGTTTAAAAAAAAGCTGGGACGGACAGCTGGAGAGAAGAACCAAGACTGCAAAAGCTCACAGCAGGCTGGAAGGACAAATGGCAGGTCGGGAACGGGTGCTCGGCAGCTCGTTGCGCAGCACGCACTGGCCACAAGAGCTCGCCCAGGCGTGCAGTCCTGGAGGTGAGGCGCCTGGCCCCTGAGCCGAGAGCTCAGAGCTGGCGGGGATAAAGGAGGGGGCACGTCCCGCCCACAGCGCTGCCCACGTCAGCACCTGGCAGGAACTCTCAGCTAAATCAGTGCTTTCTCCCGGGATGACAAGACCCAGTGACAACGTTGCTACCAGACCTGAGACAGCAGATGTTGCGTTCAACCTCTTTCTTGCTATTGAACAAAAGACTTCCTAAACTGCTATGTGTTTTTCTAGAACTTCTTAAAAATACGATTTGGCGAAACATTTTATAGCATCAGAATACTGTGTGGGCTTTCTTCTCAGTACATAACGACTTCACCAAGAACAGTCCCCCAGCTGTGCGTTTGCAATGCCAACCAAACCCCCTCCTGAGCACGCTTTTCTGCACAGCCACCCCTAGAAGTTTCGGGGTCTCACCTGGGGTCTGGCTTCTCATCCTACCTGACAGTCACCAACAGGCCATCTAGCTACCTCCCGGTGGACTTCTCAAGAATGACACCTCTAAGCCACCCTGATTGGTACTGGGTTGCCAGCTGGGTGGAGGAAAACGCAAGCAAAACAAAACAAAAAGGACACCTTGTAAGAGCGACCGTGGGTGCCGTCCCTCACTGCAGGGGTGGCACCAGGCCTGCCTGAGATGCTGCCTGGGTGGCCTGGACTCAGGTCGTACGGTCTCTGCCTGACTGGAGGGACAGAAGTTTCCAAAGTTGTGCTATGAATTATGTCATGAAGGTCAATACAGCTTAAACTTGGGCACCCCATCACCCCGGAAAAGATCAGGGACTTGCATATTTAATCCTGGCCCCACCAAAGAGAGAGAGGGTTTTGTCCATGCTGTTCTTTCTCTGTTGTGGCTATTCTTTGTCGGCAAGGATGTGGCTAATTTCCTTTCCTCTCTATCCCACAATTTGGAGAAACTAGCAAACCCAACCTTGAAAAACGTTAATGCCAGAAATAGGATAAGAATAGAAAAATCTGTAATTAATTTATTGAAGTCATCAAAAATTAAGTTCCAATTTTCAAGACCTGTTCTCCCAAGGTAAGACTTGAGGGGATTCAATTTGGTGCCCACAGGTCGGCAAAAGGAAATGACCTTTGGCAACCATTTTAGGAGCAGCAGGTAGTCTCTTTAACAATCTGAGAACACTAGCGATCGTAAGAGAAACCAAGTCAGAAACCAAGGCAGAAACATCTTGGGGTCCTTATTGCTCAAAAATGTGCGTGGTGTGTGCCTTATTCAGAACCCTGCCCACTCCCTCCCGCTGCCGCCCAATTAGAGGTGCTTCCTGACAGGACCAAGTTCCATCTAATCCACTCGTTAAGCTCTGTCAGCACTTACGGGGGGGCAGACGCGCGAAGCCACGCACAGCGCCCCCGAGACAGCCCGCCGGTCCTCGAGGACAAAGAAGAACAACGGAAGAGCGAAGTCAAAACTCCTGCTCCTAAAAAAAAGAAGTGGGTCTCGGAAGAGTCAGAGAGATTAGCAGTTTCTCCTCTTCGGTGGATCAGCTCACACCCCTGGGGCCTCATTTTCAAACTGGCTCAAAACGAAAGGATGAAGGAGCCCACAAATGTGCAGCGTAATTAGTCTGGATACGCTGCAGCGAGACATTAAGGGTCAATGATTACCGCTGAGCGGGGCGCCCTCGCCAGATATCACAACGGGGAGGCTGCAACGCCCCCCTCTCAGCCCACAGCCCTACACTCACAGGCACAGGGTGTGGCCCGGGGGCGTGAACTCCTTGGTGGGGGAGCTGTTCCTGCCGAATTCTTCTGACTGACACAAGATGGGTATCGGAGCCATGGGTATTTGTCAGTGAGCTCTACATTGGAGCTTGGAGCTTGGAGCCGAAGGCTGAGAGTTCGCGCGTGACCCAGGAAGTTTGCTCCCTTCCCTTCTCCACGATCTCCTCCCGTGGCCCTCTCTCTCCTCTCCCAGGATGTCTGCGGCTGTGTGTCACCGACCTGTGTCAGGTGTCCCCACCTGGACCTGCTTTCTAGACTCTCAAGGGGACCAGAAACGGTTCTTGGGGGGAGGAAGCAAAGCCGTGTGCCTCCCTTTGGGTCTAAAGCAGGATGCGTACACCCGCACTATTAAAATTCACGGGGGCGGGGGCGGTGCTGTGCCCTCACTGTGTGTCTCCCCAACATCCAGACCTTGAAATCTGACCCACACGCCTGATGGCGCTGGCAGGTGGGGCCTTTCTGAGGTGTTAGGTCCCCAGGGCGGGGCCCTCAGGATCCGCGTTAGCACCTGAATGAGAGAGAGCTCCCCAGCCCCTCCCACCAGGCCAGGACACAATGGGGAGTCTGTGATCCCCGAGAAGGGACCCCCTCTGACCACGGGCACCCTGGTCTCCAGCTTCCAGCCTCCAGAAGTGTGAGCAATTTAAGTGTCCACCCCCTATTTTCTTACAGCAGCCTGAAGGGACTATGACAAGGGACAAAATGATTTTTTTAATGTCTCAAAAGGCACCTGAGCCCTGGCCAGGTAGCTCAGTTGGCTAGAGCACCATCCAGATACACCAAGGTTGCGGGTTCAATCCCCAGTCCCTGATCAGGGCACATACAAGAATCAACCAATGAATGTAAAAATAAGTGGAAGAACAAATTGATGTTTCTCTCCCTCTCCCTTCCTCTCGGGGGAAAAAAAAGGGCTCTTTGGAGGCACAATAATATATATTTATCTTGGAAGCACTTTCATGCCACAACACAGTCTTTATAGTTCCTGCAGAAGAACCTTCCATCTGGTCCCTGTTTCCTTCTCAATCTGCCGAAGGCCGAGCAAATCCAAAGTACTGCCCCCAGACCTCTGCAGACAGCAGTATTCCCAAGCGTGTGTGTTTGTAGGTCTTTTAAGAGAGGGGGTCAGCACGCAGTCGACGTGAAGGGCTAAGCCCTCTTGGATAGTCGCTGGCCGCTGACCATCACCAGGCGTGGTGGGACGGGCACAGAAGAACGGGGTCAGGCTTCCACCGGGACGCTGGTTGGGACAATGACCCAGGGGTCCCCGCCCCCCTTGGCCTAGCGCGGAGCCTTCTTCCTGCGGTTTCTGTAAAACCAGGCAGGAGCGGCCAGCTCTCGTATCAGCACGGACGGTCTATAACCCTCTGACCCTCCACCTTTCACATTTCTTTCTACGTTTGATTGATTTCCGCCCAACAAACCCACCCCGACCGGCTTTGCGCTTGCTCCACAGGGACCTCTCCCGCATCTTAACAAACGCGTCACAGCGGGTTACGGCTACGTGATGATGGCTTCATGTCTGACCGGACCGCGCAGACCTTGTGAGAACATGACGGCCGCGCAAACAGAAGACGCCCAGAGGGACACAGAGAGCGAGAGCCGGAGTGCGCACGCCTCCGGAACCCACCTGCCCCTTGCCAAGGACCTGGGCTGCAGTCACTTAACCACCGCCCACTCTCCAGCTGTTTGACATTCTCGCCGGGTCCGGGGTCGTACTGGCCAGGAGCAGCCCTGCAGCGAGCACAGGTGGGCACGCAGAGCGCTGCCATCTGCTTCTGTGAAGGTCTCCGGTGGTCCGGGCCTTGCGGTACCTACTCACGCGGCTCCTCCCAGGCACCGCAGACTTGCTGCGTTACGTACATTTGTCTTTGCATCTTTTGAAGTCCCTGGTCCATCTCTGTCACGGGCAGTGACAGTGTGCAGACTTTTCAAAGGGCAGGCGTGTTTGGGGGTGCACTGCAGGGAGACTCGCTATTGTGGGGGTCCCGTCTTTATGTTTCTGTCGTCCGAGTGTGTGAGGATCACAACACACAGTCACTGCCGGGTCACAGGGAGTGCCGCCTGGCGGGTCTTCTCCCCTTCCCCACCCCCCACCCCACCCCGGGAGAGACGGGGGTGCTGCCCTCTGTCCGAGGCTCACGGGCCTTCTAAGGCAAGAGGACGCCTTCTCCGTGGGATCCTTCCAACAACCCAGACCATTCTGGGTCTATCCTGAGCATTTAGAGTTTCCTGATTCTCTCTGACAAGGGCTGACGGGCTCAGAGTATCCTCACTTTTATCTCTTATTAAGAATATGACACAGATCCTGAATTGTCCCTGCATGCTGCCATGCCTCCATCACGCATGGTGACATTAGCATCGCCCTGTGTCAGGGTCTTTAACCTGCGCAAGTGCAGTGACCCCCCCAGGCAACAGCTCAGATGTAGGTGTTCCGCCCACGGGAAGCATGGACCCGTCGACAGGCGTGGTCACGGAGCTTGCCTGACGGGAGGGCCGGTTCGGTTCTCCCAGCGGATTCTGGAATGACAGCTCGGCTGTGCTGGAAGAGCTGGGCCACACGCTGCATGGGGACTGAGGGTGGCAGGCAAGCCTGCAGTCCCGCAGGCTAACCCAGAGGTCTCCATGTTTTAAACCGGCATTTCACAGTTCTTCACAGGGGACAGAGAATAACCAACTCACTAAACACAGACGCCGTTCCAGCGATCCCTACGGAAGGCCCGCCTCGCCCAGAACGCAGCGGACTGAGGGGCGCATCGTCGGGGCCAGCGAACGTGGGGCATCAGCATCCCGCCTCTTCGCCTCCCGCCACGAGGAAAAGTCCTCCTGCCGTGTGACAGCCTCTCCCAGCACAAACGCTCGCATGCCTGTTCACGAGAGGCACGCCTGCCGGACGTCTTACGTCGTGCCGGCATCACGGGGTTTACAGGGGCAGCTCCGCGGACCAACGACGCTCCAAGCCAGAGGCGGCAGCGGCAGTAAAAATCGGTTCGTTCCCACTCAGGTGCCATGCGCCGTGCTGGGCCCAGGTACATAACCACTCCCCTAAATCAGCCCATGGTTTCCATTCTAAGGGAAAAACTCGAATTTAGACTAACGCTTTGCCTGAGACTAAATCACGGGGGCATCTGTCTGCTGTAAAAACCAGCCCAAGCCCAGGGCACCCTCCTGGAAAGAGCCAGGGGCTCAGGATGAGGGCACAGCCCCCCCCACACCAGGGTCCAGCGCCGAGAGCCCTCACTGGAGCTGCCGACAGGAAGCGCGCCTTCGACGCAGGCACAGCCCCACATGCGATGCCACGCAGGTGCACTCATTTATCTAAAGGCCCCCAATTACGTGAAATTATCACCCCCATTAAATTCCAGCCTCTGCCATTAAATATCATTAGGGCTGAGTCGGCGCTCTGATCACATCCTGAAGGAGTGGATTTCCCGAATAAGCGCCTCTCAATTAAGAGAGGAGTCCAATATCAGAAAGCCTAGGGGATGCTCCCTCAACAGTCACTTAATCACCCGGTGCGCAAAGCTTCCCCCAGCTGAGCACGGACCCGCGCGGGCAGAGAGGGGGGTGCGGTCCCGGCCAGGAGGCGGGGGCAGGGCTCTGCGGAGTTGCACAGACTCGTCCCGACTCTTCTGAATCCTCTGCGCGGGGCCTGCCCCTGAATGCAGGCGGCACCGCGTCCCGAGGCATCTTTGCGGAGCACTTTCGGAACCGGAGCGGGAATAAACTCAGCCCCGTTAGAATGCTCATCGGTCTGAAGTTGAATGCTCATCGGTCTGAAGTTTCGCCAGGGGTGCCAGGCTGCTTTCTCCCAGCAGGGGGCTGCCTGGGTGCCCGCACCGCACTTCCACAGGGCAACACAGCGCCTACCATCCTGTGGAGGGCTCGCAGCGCTTAGCACGACGCTCTCTGGCACTTGCACAGTAAAGCGCTCAGTGCTTTTTCGGAGCGATTACATTTTGAAGCTGAGTTTGAGACTTTAAACCCGCAGACTTAAGAAGTGTAAAAGCTAAGTCCCTTTCTGGAGCGGTGTTACGGCAAGGCGCTCGCTGACATGCCGGAACGCTCCGTGAACTTTTTGGCAAAGCTGTGGGAGTGTGTTATGAGACAACTTCTTACAATTCAGACGCGGATTCACATGGGTCTAACGAAATCTCCCGAAACACAGTTACTGGTGACACCTGATGTGATATGGCTCCCGGGTATTCCACGGCACATGGAACTCAGATTTCTTCCCAGACTGCCGCTCCTTCCTTTCGCACACGCCTCTTCTCTGTACTGGCCGTCTCTGTGGGTGGGACCACCGTTTGCCCAGAGTCCCAATGCCGGGAACCTTGATTCCTCGCATTTCTCCCCCTCCCTCCACCTCTCCTCCCGCCGCCGCCCCCCCCATTCTCCAGCCTTCCCTCATCCCCACACGCGGACGCCTTGGCCGACAGCTGCTTTCATTAGCGTCTTGGAACTTTCCCTGCATCTGTGGCATCGTTTCCAATTCCACCGCCACTGTCTCAGTTTGGAATAAAGTCATCTTTCCCCCAGACCACGCCCTGCTCGACTGAGCAAAGCCGCCCTCGCCACGGCGGCCAGAATGGACGGTGAAGGATGAAGCTACAACGGCCTGATCACATCACTCTCCGGAGCTCCCGGAAAGCCCCAGTGCCTGAGAGAAAGCCGTACGCCCTAACGTGTCCTCGGAGCCCTTCCCAGCCCCACGCAGACGGGCTCCAAGGTGCGCCTCCTGCCACAGGGCCTGGGGTGGCCCTCTCCTGCTGGCACCAGGTCCTGCCCTGCTCCGGGCCGTGAACGCACGCGCCCCTGCCCCCAGCCTGTCGTCCCAGCAGGAAACCCCTTCCAGAGACGTGTGGTTCACATGGCGTTCCCGTCTCTTTCCTGTGCCTGCTTTTAATGGGACTTTGGTTGCTTGGTGTGGCCTTTTTTCCCCAATTGCTCACTCTTAGGCAACTGGAGAACGCACCAGACCTGACCTTTGAGGGCAGACAGGGCGTGTGCGTGTGGCTCTTGGCCGCACTCCCCGCTCCCTTGCCCACTGGCGTCCCGGACGCAGCCCTTCCAGGGAGGTGCAGCCAGAGCCCGGGCCGGCGCGCACAGCTCCCTGGCCAACACCCTGCACCGCGAGCTTGCTGCCTGTATTACAGGCCCCGCCCACGGGGGAACCTAACGTTCGATGAGGTCTGAAAACCGTACACCCCACGAAACCCCCGCGCCCTTGTTAACATACAGACTTTCTCCCCGCCCCAGAAACTCCCCCGGTGCCTTTCGCATGCAGGGCCCCCCCCACTGCCCCTCCCACCGCCCCCACAGCCACCGGCCCCGCCCCCCGCACCGCCCCACCGCAGCCGGCCCCAGCCGGTCAGCCACTTGCTATCAGGTTCTGCCTCTGCCTGAACAAAGCCTTCGCACCCCCTTCCCCACCTCGCTGTAACTAACGAGGCGATGTTCAGCCACGCCGCTGTGCAGACGGCGGGTCACTCTTTGAGTGACAGGCAGGACTTCGACGTAAGCGCACACCACGCTCTTCAGCTGCTCACCTGCCGAGAGACCTTGGGTGTCTCCAGTGCGGACAGACTAGGAAACATGTATTTTCTAAAAAGACAGAAACAGAGCATGGGCTCCTGCGGCTGTGCGTCTTCATGGGAAGAAGCACACGATTTTTACGCGACTGATTTATTTTTTTACCCTGAAAAATCTGGTTTCCTAATGTCATCGCCAACATTATTTTCTCACCCTAAAAAATGTTTATACGTGTGACTCTATAATTGTTCTAAAATGACAACATCGACATCATGACCAAAACGAAAGCGGCGGAGTGCGGTCAAAGTTTTTAGTGTGTCTCCAGACAGCCGACGTGTGCGCAGCTCATTTCTACGCTGTCGTGTAAAGGTGATTTTTTTCACCCCCCGGACACAGAGTCAGGGTCCTTCGTTGTGTTAGGCCTCCATTTTTTCACATTTCACTGTTGCTTAGGTAATATTTTGCAATATGAAACATTTACTTGGTTCCAAAGTCAGGTCCAAATAACCAGACCTACTCAAAAATGTTTAGTGTCTGTCCTTGTCTATATTGTTGTACTGTTTTTTTTTTTTAAATATAATTCTGTTCGTTTTTTAACAACCACTCTCTTCTTCATCGTAACACGCACTGTCTGCAGAAGCCAGGACCCTACCTCCTCTCATGGCTGCCTCACCGCACACACGCGCCACCCCACAGCCCACTCCACCAGCGGCCCGCGGGCGGCGTCGGGGCGGTGTCCACACCGGTGCTCAGACGCTCCGCATCGGGAAAGCACGCGGCACACCCGCCTCACGTCTGGCCGCATCTTCGGGCCTCCCTTCCTGCTAGGGGGTCGCTGGCTCCTCAGGAAAAGGCGCAGCCCCAGCTCCTCCTCTCCGGGCTGTGCTGCGACACACCCCCACCTGCAGGGCACGCAGCGCACCTGCGCCGCAGCCTCCGCAGCAGAGCGCGGCGGGCGGGGGGGCCAAAGGGGGCCCACAGCTGTCGGCGCGTAGGGGACGGACTCCATCCTTGGGCTCTTGTGCGTTCACCGTCACGTTGTTTTCCAAACGCCCAGCTGAAAATCTGCTATTGCCCGACCCTGCGAGTTGTCAAGCTGTGATGTTTACTGTTCCCACCGTGGAGAACAGCGTCTCGGTGTGGTGTGAGTTCTCATTGCGACCGGTTTTAATGCGGAGCCAAATCACTTTCTTCCCTTGAAAGCTCCATGCACACCTGTGGGGGGTCCTCACTAGCTCAAAGCCCCGGTCTCCCTCCGAGGGCAGTAACTCGAGCCCCCTTCCAGAACTCCCCACTCCCTCAGGGACGCACCCTGGGGGGAGTTTTCCCACGTGGTTCAAGGTCTCTCCCTTCCCCGGCAGAACCAAGCTCACCTCCCAGCCAGCTGTCCCGGAGTGGCGATGTTCTGGGATGCAAGCCACGTGAAAGGCAACAGGTACAGCTTTTTACCACTCTTTCCAGAAACGAGCTCTGCGATCCTTAGAGATGGCAGCACTTCCACTGATTCCTCCTTTCCTGCTCAGAGGAGGCCACCGTGATGGACCCGACTATCAGGGAAGAAGTTGTTCCAGGAGACTAGATTCTCATATCCAAGAAACCTAACTCCTAGACTTTGAGTTCTTAGGCCCCGGAGTGGTGAATCTAGAGAAGCTAAGAGAGGGCTTGTGGTGGTGCTAGCTGCGCTTCTCGAGGGTCCCCTTCTTCCTTTGGCCACACTCGGGTTTATTTGTAAGGGCAGACAGATACCAATCAGCCCCAGTAAACATCAGCCACAAAGGAACCCCACGGGGGCGGACTGGGAAGTCTTCCTGGTGAATGAGAACTTCACCCAAGCGCGGCTCTGAGATCGCAGCCAGCCTCTCCCCACGTCTCTGCCCGCTCTTTCCGGGAAACTGTCCACATAGCACGGGTCTCCCCGGGATGGGGACCGAGTCCTGGAAACCCAACGAGCTCTCCAGGCACTGACAGGAACTGCCCGGGCTGACCAGACCCCCCAGGACTCACCCACAAGCCCTCCAACCAGCCAGGGCTCTTGCTCACCGTTCTGTCTCACTGTCCTCTGGAGAGGGTTAGGCTCTGGGGCCAAAACCCTCACCCTTTCCACAAACAGGCTTTGTGATGTCTCAGTGTAATTGCCCCAAGCGTGCTGGGAAATGGAGCAGCAGCCCACACCCAGCGGTCGACTTCAGATGTCAGCAAGAAAGGCAAAGATCCTCTCCCGGGGCGGCAGGAAGCCATTCCGACCCTCAGAGACAGGACTCGGATATCTTCGGAGAACTCGGCAGAATCACCCACAGGGCACAGTGGCTCGAGAGGGGGGGTTGTAGGGACAAACGAGGGGCAGGGGGAGGGGGCCCACGCTGGAACCCAGATCCCCACGTAGAGAAGTGCTGCCGTAAAAACCAGAACCAGAGAGTGGCTGGGAGCAAAGGACTTTTCTCCCACTGAGCAGTTTGTGGGCAGTGGCAGAGTTCCAGATTCTCTGTGGCAGTGCCACCGAGTGAAGAATGGTTTGTACCTCACCCGGTTAAAACCAACACGTGACACACTCTCCACCCGGCAGGCCCGGAGAAAGTTCTGCCCCTGGAATATTTCTCGTTAGGCCAGCTGAGGTTTCTTCCTGGTAGAATCACCTCGTGGGAGCAGCTAACTAAAAAGCACCCACAGACGGGGTCCCACTGAGCAGCTCTGTCCTCGTGTACGTGAGCTCTGGCACCAGCCAGCAGGACGTCTGGGACCCCAAGCAGCTGTCACCGAATTCCAAAGGTTGCTGGTGTCAATACCAAGTATTCGCCTTAACTAGGACGTTCTGATAGTGGCTTCTCGTGGTGGTCAAGTGGTCACCCTGCGGTCAGCTCTGTTTGGCGTTACAAGGTGTACAAGATGAACACCAGAGGAGCCTGTTAGAAGTTCCAGCTTGTCGTCAGCATGCAGAATTAAAAACTACAGCACCTTATAGGGAGGACCGTGACCTCAAACCTGTGCAGGTAAAAACAGGGGCTGGACAGTGAGGGACACCAGTGCAGGGAGACTGGGAAACGGCGCCTCTCAGACCTCACCAAGCAGGCACGTCCCCCGGGGGTCCTGTTCAAGTGCAGAGTGCATGCGATGCAGCGATGCCGCAGGGCCGCAGGTGAGTGGGAGCGAGCGACGGGGTCTTGGCTCAGCTTGGAAGAGGGAGCGCCCACCACCTCCCAGAACTCCCAGCTCCCTCCCTCTCGATGCCAGGACGGCCCCTGCCTCTTCGGCCATCGCCTTCCCTGGCTGAGGCAAACGGCGGCGAACCGCTGACCGCACCGCACACGGGCTGCGCGGTCTTTCGGACCAGAGCGCCCAGGCCCACACGCACGCCGTGTTCGTAAAAGCCACGTGTGCCGGCTCGCAGCCTAACACGCCGCCGATTTACACCGCACTTGGGAAACCCGGGCGAGCGCTCTGCTCGGCGGTGGCCCTGCACGCGTTTTCTGCAGGGAGAACGCTGCCGGTGCTCGCCAGCACTGCCGTTGTCCACTCCGTGCAGATTCCCGACTCTGCCTGGACTGAGCCGACTGGCCACCGACCGTGAAACCGGAAGCCTGCCTGTCGGTCCCTCCACGCTCTTCGCCTTTAAAACGAGACACACGCAACCTTCAAGCCTGTCTCCTGGCATCACTACCCGGTGCCTGAAAGAGCCACTCGCAGTCCGAAGTGGCATGGAGGTGGCACTAGCGTGTGACAGGTGGGACACATTTGACGTTCACACGGCCTGGGCGAGCGCCTGTCATTTCCTTCGGCTGAAAGCCTCTATGTGTGTGTGTGTGTGCACGCGCATGTGTATGTGTGCACGAGCACAGGTGAGCACCGAGGGCGGGGGCAAGGGGGGGGCAGGAAACGGACCTCGGGGTCGGCGGCGCCGGGTTGGGGAAGCAGAACCTCCCACAAGTGCCGTTGGAGGGACGGAGGGCTGTCCCAGTTTCCCCCCCACCGTGCACTCCGCCCGCCCCACTGCAACAGAACGACGGTAACATAAGTAATAGTTAATTCCATTGAAAAAGAAGGACGAACATTTTTGTTAACCAGAATCCCTTCGAATTCGGAAATGGTTTTGGTATCAGACACAGTTCCCACGCGAAGCCTGCCACCCCGGCCCGTGCCGCCCCTTGGAGACGTCGAAACTGCTCGGAACCGCACGAGACGCACGCGCCTGTGCGCCCCGAGACACAGGCCAGTGCCCCTCCCCCTGCTCAGCCTTCTTGGCCACGATCACGTCCTGGGCCGTCCCTGAGGCCACCGGAGGCGGTCATGTCCCCCTCTCCGGTCAGCCAGATGGGCGGTTTTCAAACAAGGGCCTGTGACTCATCAACAAACCCAGACAGAATTAAAGGGAGAAAGGCGGGACTCCGTGACCCCGGGCGGCGGGGGCGGGGGGGGGGGGTTCAATCTCCTGTCTCTGTAAACGTTAGAACGAGACCCAAAGTATGAAGAGTCAGCATGGAGGAGGTTTAAGTGCCACTGTCAAACAACGCCACTTAACTAACCACGCTGACTGAACCCTCCAGAACAGGCATTCTTTGTCTTTCATTCTTGCAGGTGCAATGGGACATTCAGCAGGAAAGATGTCAGTCAGCTTCTGAGGATACACTGTCTGATGTAGTGGAATGAAATCAGAGCCCAGTACCACTAAGATATTTAGAGAACTCCCAAATATTTGGAAAGTTAGCACACTGCTAAACAACCCACGGATCAAAGAGAAAGTCAAGCATTAGCCAATACTTAGAAGCCCTGCTGTCCTGTGTTACCCCAAAATAAATCCATCTCCCATCACTGTGCATAGATGCGGAGAGAAAGCACAGGGTTTTACGCTTTTCCTCATTTATGCCCCATGGTGTGAGCAATTATCCTTCCAGTTACCAAGTTAGTAACTTCCAACTAATGGACACCTCTTGTTATTTTAAGGAGAAAGAATAAAACCTTGTATTTAGAAAAACAGAACTTGCAAAATATAAAAACAGTTAAGAGAGGAGTGAGTCGATTCTCACGAAGCGACTTCAGAACTGGCCTCTCTATCAACTCTGCTTTTGCCGCAGGATCTGGGAGAGCCCCCTGGGGACCGAGCCGTGTGCAGCTCACCACTGCCCCGTCCTGTTCGGCAGAAGCCAGGCCCTCGTTCCCGTAACTGTTTCCTCGTCCCTCGCCCGGTGCCTGGCGCGGGGCGGCACCATGGAGAGGGAAAGGCAGGGACAGGCGGGTCGAAAGGATGACCTGACCGTGGTGTCTCTCCCTCTGAGTCACAGGGCCCTGCCGGCTGGCCTGGCGGCTCCTCTGCCCCAGCAGGGGGCTAAGCGGACTCTCAGCCTCTCGCCAGCCTCAGGCGCTAACAGCACCTGCGAGGTGAGGCCTCCAGCACAGGCCTGCAACCCCTCTGAGCAACTGCCCTGAGGCTCAGTCTACTTTCCTTCCTGTTCTTATGAATGAAATCTATAGGCAAAAAAAAGAAGAAGAAGAAAAATAGAGTGAAAGAAAGAAAAAAGGGAGGGAGGGAGGGCGGGCTGGGTGTTAACACACCGAGGAGGCCTGTCATCTCGGCCCAGAGGACGTGCTCGGTGTCCAGGGCAGGGACACGCAAGCACCTCCAGAGGCCAGCGTGACCTTTCCTGGTGACGGGTCTGCCCTGTGCTTTCTCAGCGGTGCCCACCCCGGGCCTCTGGGTGCGTTCATGAGGCCCACCCGGGCAGCGGGTCGCCATGCTGCCGTCTAAGCTCCGGTTTCCCTCCACGGCTAATGCTAGTGTCTCGGACAAACAGGACAGAAAGCATCCATCTTTGGAGTGGACAGACTCTAATGCAGAAAGACGTGGGTTTGGGGACAAACCAGCCCCTGGTGATCTGGCTTCACTGCTCAAGTTAGAACAAGAGTTCCGGCGGCAGGAGGGTCCGGATACTTTAAAAAGTGCCGTCCCAAAACGGTGGGCCGTGTTATCGACCTACACTCAGAATTTTACTGGGAACGATGACAACTACTGCTCCCCACATTATGTCCATGCACCAGGGAGCTCTGTCCACACACACTTCTGCTGGCAGGTGCCCCAGGGGGTCGGAGGCCCAGAATGAGAGAGTTTGGCGGGTTGGGGGAGACACTTGTCTGGGAAACCTCGTGGGTCCCAACCCTACACTCCCGTGACCCTCCGGGGCTCAACCAGCTGGCGTCCCTCTTACGGTTGGCTTTTGCAGGACTGGGGTGTCCCCCTCCCCCTCCAGGCACTGACATCGCACCTCGAGGACCATGCACCCATGTCCTCCATGTCCCCTACTGCTTGGTCGCAAGGAGCGGTGTTACCGCAAAGCATCGGTACTATTAATCAAAAACAAGAAGAACGACCTTAGCTTTTTGAGCATTTTACTAAAAAAACACCAAACGTGTGAGTGCATTCTGAACCACGCAAGCAAGCATTTACAAGACGTGCCGGCAGCACAGTTTTAAAGCGAGCACGTTAGTATCGTATTGCGCGGAGCCTGCCGCATCGTGTCGCGTCCCAGGAGTACGAGTTCCACCAAACGACCGCTCTGCGTTTTCCCTCCCCAGGGGCCAGGGGCGGACACCTCTCCCTGACACAGACGCAGCCCAGCCCAGCCCAGAGAGGACGCCCGTCACCGCTGCGAGGTCTCAACGCGCTTCTCCCACAGGCACGGAGCCCGGGCCGTCTCCCCCGCCTGGGGACCTCTTCACTGTAGTTTTACGATTCTGAAGAAATGAACCACACAGACACCCCCTGTGGCTGCAGGGAGATTCTGATGGTTATCAAAAGCAGAACACGAAATTCTGAAACGACGATTTCGACGTGTCTCGAAAGCCAGCGGGAGACCGTCTTTAATTTCTTCTCCAATTAAAAGGTCATCTGTTTTAGCTCCCTGACCGAACCTCGCACCCCAGAAACCTCACCGACGCCCACGGGTCTCACCCCTCAGCCCGGCCCTCCCTGGACTGCAGGCCACGCAGGAGCCAGCCAAGGGTGTTCTGTCCACCGCGGGGCCCTCTGTGCCCGGGCCAGTGTGGGGGACACGGAGGACACGCAGCCAGCGTCTGCTGATGGTGCCGGGGGGGAGGGGGTTGGAGAGTTGGGCGAAAAAGGTAAACGGGCTTAAGAAGTCCAGGCTGTCGGTTATGGACACAGACCCACGGTACCGCAGCAGCACCGGACACGGTCAGTGACGCCGTGATGACCACGTGCGGCGTCAGGTGGGCCGTCCCTGCGTCAGGTCTAATCACTGTACTGTGCACCTGAGATTCATAAACTGATGCGTTCTTTCAGTACGCATCAGCTGAACTGAAGATGCAATTAGAGTTAAAAAAGAAACATCTGCTAATTGACTGTGGCTACTACGGAAGGAGAAGAAAGAAGGGAAGAGGAGGGGGAAAAGGAGAAAGAAAGAAGGCGGCGAGGAGGGGGAGGCGGGGAGGAGGACAGGAGGGGTGCGGGGAGGAGAGGGGGGCCGGGCTGTGTGCTCCCACCGCAACTCGACACCTGCATTGTGATTTTGAAATTACGCATGCAGGTGACAGACTAGGCTTGCCGTTCCTACCCGACGGTTGAGCGCCACGTGGTGAGCAACTCAGGAAAGCTAAGAACGGCAACCAGACGACTCTGCCCACGAGGCCTCGCCACGCTCCCAGCAGCGCCAGCCCCGAGGTGGAGCCCAGCCGGCAGGCCCCGCCCCTGCCGCTCGCTGCAAACCTCCCGCTGGTAGAGGCACAGCCCGGCCTCTTCCCAGCCTGTCTGCTGTGGGCCGGCCTGCCGCCCTATCTGTACAATCACATGCACGGTTCCACGGATGCCCCACTCGGGACCCTCACTGTCATGGCCGCAGCTGGGCCCCCGCTGCCCCTGGTGGCCTGCCCAGGGTCCTGCCAAGACGGCAGAGGCTGGACGTTCAGGAATTCCAAGGGAGGTCCTCATGGGGGCCGCCATCCCAGCTTGGGGCCTTGGTCCCTGCAGCTGGATTCCCTTCGAAGGTTCAGGGTGGAGGGGGAGACCCACCAGCCTCTCTGTCCTCCGTGCGGCTTTCTCGCATCCCCGGGGGCTGCGGTGCCACGGACGGAGAGCGCCGATTGCGAGGAGCCCAGACCTTGCCCTCCTAGGGAGAGGCTTTGAGAGCCACCCCAGGGGTTAAAGTCCCTCCCTTTACTTTCTATTTCGTTTACGGCCCTTCCCCTCAAAGCTGCAACACGGGCCACACCGAAGCGTGCAAAGGACAACTGGCCCAGAGAAGGGGAAGCAACGCCTTTATTGCCAAAAGCAGCTGGTGTGGAATATTTGAAATATTTCAAATGTATTTAAAAAACACACAAGGCCACATCACCAAACATCACAAATCCTACGTCCCTGGAAGGCATTTCTAGACTTAAAACAGTGAATGAAGAGGAGGCTCTGGCCCCTCCGTCTGTGCCCCGGACACGCTCCCTGACGACCCACGCGCGCACATTCGCCGAGAACTGTGCGGCCGCGGTGAGCCCGGTCGTCCCTCGGCTAAGTGACGGTGGTTATGTCCTGATGCCGTGGCAAACACGTTTTTCGCGTGTCTTCCATTTTTAAAATGTACGTTCGCTGCCTTGCCGTTCGGGTGTTTTGGAATGCTGCCCTAAAGACCCACGTCCGTAGTGTTGGGGGCAACGAGTGCTCGGGACCAGGAAGGAGCCCTGATGGGGCGGGGCGCCAGCTCGGGAGGGTCCACGACTCCGCGCTCCGCTCCCTGTCCGAGCCCCTGCGGTCCGGCCCGGCCCCGACAGGCGCCGGGTGACCCCGACAGGCGCCAAGTGACCCCGACAGGCGCCGGGTGGCCCCGGGTCCCTCGGATGCTGCTGCGGGTCAGACGACCGACGGTTTCGTCGCCCTCAGCAGCTACACCTGCCAGCCTGCAGATCGCATCCTTGAAGATCTGGGACACTTCTACTTTCGGAAGGCCCCCTTCCTCCACAGCACACCGACCCAGAAGAGAAGACCCCTCAAGGCAACGATGTTCCCTCTGAGGAAAGGAACTCCGTTTGTTTATCTCCCAGTTTCCACAAGTTTCGTAAATAAGCGTGTTCGTCGCCTTCAGGACCGTGTGAATATTCTGCCTCACAAACGCAGCCTGAACTTTCACCTCTCCTTCGGGGCGCAGGGGGGGCCCTCCTGGGCTCCCAGGACTTCGGGGTGGGGGCATCTCCGCAGCTGGGGGGGGGGCCCGGCCCCACGCCCTGAGCCGCGTTCCCAGAGCCGGAACCTGCGTGTGCCAACCGTGCACGGGTCGCAGGTGAGCCGCAGAGAAGCCGGGCGGGGGCGTGCTCGGTGACCCCTGGGCCGCCGGGGGCCAAGGTCGAGGTCACGGGCGCCCGGGGGCGGGGGAGTCCCAGCAGGCCTTCCACGCCGGATGCGCATCTCGTTACGGAACTCCTCGAGGCCTTTCTGCTGCCTCCCTAACGACCGGCTAAACGGGCTCCCTCGGGGACACTTGAGTGGGCGCCAGCGTGCCAACTGCTGAGGAGACATTCTCTTTTACTGGAAATGACCACATTTAGACCCACGGCTCAGTGACGCCCCGCAGAGCGCCTGCGCCGTGAGAAAGGGACTTGCTTCGTGGGGCCGAGCGACTGCAGGGCCAAGGGCTGCCGGGTCCGTGACGGGCGGTGACCGGAGGGACGACAGACAGCTCTTCACGCTGTCCGCAGAGACGGCGGTCCCCCCATCCCGCGGGCCCCGCAAACCAGAGGCGTGAACGGGAGGCCGAGGGGAGCCCCTCGCACAGCCGCCCGCCGGCGGGACAGGGACCGCGCCGGCCGTGCGCACTGGAGCTCAGCAGGCAGACGGCGGGCGGACTCCGTCTCTTCGCCCCCCCCCCCCCCCGTCCAAATCTGCATCGCAGGAACGTGACCCTGACATGTCTCGAGCCACAGAATGCAGCTCTGCTACGAAGCAGAGCCGCAAAACGGTAGAAGCTTCTTAAAAAGTGCGCTTACGCACAGGCGCGCACAGGCAATTCAGCGTCGATGTTTCCGCGTGACGACGTGGCCTCGGACGTGAGCGGCCGTCTCCCGCCCCAGCCCCAGTTTTGTCCGCGGCGTCTCTCCCGTCCCCTCTCCCGCCTCCCCACCCCACAGGCCATCTGCCCATGTTATTGCATGTTAGGGACACAGCTCAGATCCTGCCATGTTCCTCCTCATGATCAGATGACCGTGTACAGGCAACAGACATACATGCACATGTTTCGGTCACTTCGGCTACTGTTGGGGCTCCGCACACGCAGGATCACGCTGCACACGCAGCTCTGCGTTTGGCTGCACCTGCCCGTGAGGCCCCCCAGGCGCCCCGCGGAAGCTCGGACTCAGTCTGTCCCTCGGGGCCGCACCCCAGGACACGGAAGGCCCGTCCCTCGTCCCCCACGCCCCTCCGCCGGATGGGCGAAACTTGACCCTGTCCTGCCCTTCTGCTGCCACTCTCCCCTGGACGCCGGAACAAAGAACAAGAACGTCCTCCCTGGAGCCCTAGCACAAGCCTATCTTCTGCTCCCTGCGGAGGGCAACGCTGTCTCCAGGTGCAGGTTCGGTTGTTCGTCAGCTGCCGTGAGGACAACAGGCCAGGAGGTGGCTGCCGTTGCAAAGATGATCCCAGGAACAGGGGGGAGGCAGCGGGCCACTCAGGAGGCACCCCACGTGGGGACGGTGCGCGGAAGAGTCTGCACTGCGGTTTCTCGGAAAGGACTGGCTGCGGCGGCACAGGCAAGCCAAGCTGGGTTAGGACGGCCAGCGCGGATAACGCCAGCGGGCCCTGGGCTGCGGGGGCCATCCGGAGCCGTCCGGCGCCTGGCCCCAGGGTGGTGAGGGGGGGCCATCCGGAGCCGTCCGGCGCCTGGCCCCAGGGTGGTGAGGGCCGGGCACGCCGGCTCGAGCCGAGTGCCAGCTCTGTGGATAAGCTCGCCCTGGGGGGAGCGACCCCAGCCCAGCCACTGAGGCCCCAAGAACGCAGAAAACGCGGCACCTGTAGGCGCCTCGCACACTCCAGCCATGTTTAGTAAAGGGCGGGCACGTTAATTAGGGAAACACAGCTCGCTCTGCCTCCTGTGGGGGGCCGGGGGGGGAGAGGGGCACATAGGTCACAGGGTGCAGAGGGGTGCACAGGAGCTTACTCCGCAGTGGAGACAGGGAGGGTGCTGCTAGGACAGTGTCAAGGTCATGTGGAACCAGAACTGGGGCGGGGAGGTCGGCCCCCGCCCCTGGTCTGCGCAGCCGCGGCCCTGTCTGGGGACGTCCAGCTGGCCTCAGCCCCTGCCCCGCCCCCCGCCACTGCTCTGGGAAGTGGCTGCAGAAGATACAGCGGTGTCCGGGGCTGCACGGACGGAACTCCCTTCCCAGCGCTGAAGGGCCTGCCCCGGGCAGCTCTCCGACCAGCTCTCCTCCCCCAGAGAGGACAGACGTGCCCCCCCCACTGCATCTGCGTCCTGCTCGAGTGGGGGGGTGCCTTCTCCCTGCTGGGCCTGGGGAGGCGCCCCTTCGACCGGCGCTGGGGCCTTTGCGGTAGCAGGCCCGCCGTCCCCCGCACGCACGCTGGAACACAATTCCTCCGCACCAGGAGCCGTGGCTGCGGCCGAGCACTTCTGAAAAGGACGTCGGTTGGGGTGTCTTCTCGTGGAAAGAAACGGGTACAAAGCTTGGTGAACGCAGCAGCGGCACCGGGGTGTTGGGGCTTTCCTTCCCTCCCCGTCAGACTGCTCCCGACGTCCGCCCGGTCCGCTGGCTGGGCCGCAGGTGCTGCCCAGTTTGAGTTAATCGAGGAAGGAAACATTAAACACTCAGCAGGAGACTCGCTTAGTTCAGTTCGGCTAAGTCACGAATGCGAGTCCACTCTACGCCGGGGCTGGAGACACTAAACTGCGAACGACACGGCCCTTCCTTCCGAAAGCCTGCCGTCTGGTGAGGGGACAAATCACGACACGACCAGCGTGGTGTCACGGAGCGCTGCCGAGAGCTGCGGAGGGACTGAGCTCCGATCCCACCTGCAGGAAAATCAGGCAGCCTGCCAGAGCTGCAGAGAGGCCAGCAACGGACACGAGGCTCCCGGGCCAGAGACAAAGGACTTCGAGACGCACAGCACGGCAAACGGGGGGGATGAGGAGAAGCCAGGTGTACCCCGCCCACAGTGAGTTTGTGCCAAGGCTGAGGAGCCATGAGCTTAGGAAATCCAGGTCTTTTCAGAGGGCCACAAGCAAACCTGCCTGACCCTTTGCTCCGCTGGGGGGCGCTATGTCTGTTATCCAAGGATAAGAGCTGTACCGATATCCTCAAAAAGAGAGTCCAGGGAAACAGTATTCTTCTCATAAGACACGCAGAGAGATGGGGCCCATCGGGAGTTGGTACCCAAGAGCACCATGACCTGCTGGAAACTGACCTCAAGACATGACCTCATCAAGCGTCACAGCCGCTCCGGGTTGGCTTCACCCTTTCCGCCCCCCAGGTGTGGAAACGAGTGCATGTCCCAACTTCAAGCTCAACACCACGAAACTAGACAGTGACAAAAGACACGGGGCTCAGCTCTCACCCCGGTGCTGTGTCCTTTCCATGACCCGCATGGGCAGGAGGCGTCAAAGGCCAAAAAGGAAAGCCCTGTTCCTGGTGCAGGTCTGCACACTGGCGGCAAGCAGGGACCCGGGTGAGGTCCCAGAGAGCTGGACGCCTGGCACGACACTGGGGTGGGGGTGGGGGGTGGGGGCTGCCACCCGCCAGTGCACCGGCGCTCTCGGGAGAATCCTGCTCTCACGCAGCACGGACCACCGCGGTGCTCTCTGTCAAGGTGCTCCGCCCTGTCGGGAAAATGGGGCAGTGGGCAGCTCTGGCCATCTGTCTTTAGAGTTCTCGCACCTTGCTAGACGCTGTTCTAAGGGCTGGCAGCGAGGGGCCACACTGAAAACGCCTTCCTCCTTGAGGAGCTTGCCTATTTCCCTGTGACAGCAGACAACCGCTGCCTAAAAAATGCATATTTTCCAGGGTTGCAGGTAGGAGTTTTGCCAAAGTCAGGGTGGCATTTATCACTCACCTCCCAACACTACCTATGAAGGAACCAGACCAGGTCAGGAAGGTCCCGACCAGGTGGTCCTGGGGTTACACCCATCCACAGGTAGCGGCAGAAGTCGTAAAGCAAACCCCGAACTCCCTGAATGAGCCAACCTCACAGGCACCCGTTAGGGACGCAAGATGATCGCAGCGTAACTGTGATATGTACCTGAAAAACACCTTGAACTCTGCAGACTGAAGAGCTGCAAACACAGGCAAGCAGGGTGTGTAGCTCGTGTTTCTCTCCAGAAATCCGTGCGGCCCACCTGCGGCCAGGCTGGCACCGTCGGCCCTGGTGTCCTGGGCATCCCCCTTCACAGACCCATCCTCGAAAACCCAGTACCTGAATGTTTGAACTGTGGGGTGACTATTTGGAAATCCTTTGCGTGGTTTTGACATTGAACAAAGAATAATTAATAGCATTGGCTGTGATGCCTTCCTGAACCTGGAAATTCTTATCTATCTAATCTGGGAAACAATGGCTTATTTAACCAATATACTGTTTTTATATTTTGTATTAACATGGCCTATGCTACGTACAACTAAGTTTTAAATTAACCTAACCTTATAAAAATTATTTAAACCTTCTCTCCTCTAGGTCTTCCTCTAAAAAGAACACGATGATTTGTTGCCCTGGTGGCAAGTAGAGTGTGTACCCCACTTTCAACATTCTGGGTGGTGCTGTCATCTGACGCCCGGGTATTTGGGTGCAAGGATGCAGCGACTCACCCCCATCCCATCACCCCCCTCCAACAGACAAAAATAAAATCAAAACTTCCATTTTTTTTCAATTACCAAGAATGTGGGAATTGAAGTGCTTGCCTGACCTTCATCCTGAGCTCAACCCTACACTCAAAAACCTAACTCCCACCTCAACTCCAAGGACCCCATTTACAAACCGGTTTCTACTAGCAGACAAGAGGGGGTGCAAGTACGGGTTAAATTGCACCCCCACAAAGTCATATGTTCAAGTCCTGATACCCCAGGGTCTCGGAAGCTGACCTTCTCCAGAAATAAGGCCACTGCAGATATACTTAGTTAAGACAGGGCTGGTCGTTAGGGCGGGCCCTCATCCAGCCCGACTGGTGTCCTGGTAAGAAGAGGAAGTCCGGAGACACAGCCAGGATGCCACACGGGGATACAGGCAGAGGCTGGCATGATGCTTCCACGGGCCAAGGAGCCAAAGACGGGCTTCGAACCACCAGAAGGTGGGGTGTACGTGGAGTAGAGTGTCCCTCCCAGCCTCGGGACGAGCCAACCTGCAGCCAGAGAGCGACAGGAAAGTAAGTCCCCCTTGTTTCCAGGGGTCCCACTGACCCGTTGCAGCCTTTTCCAGATGCCAAGGGAGAAGGCGGAGCCTGCTGGCCATCCCTCCCAGGCTGGCGCCCCAAATCTGCGGTGTCCAGGACGAGGCCGGGAGCTCCCTGTGCCTGGGCCTAAATGTCCGCGTGTTATACATCCAATCGACAAACTGCTGACTCAAATATGTTTTCTCCTGCTACCTCGACAAGTATTCCTTCATGAAAACATAGAACAAAATATACGGCTATGGTCTTTCTGTGACTAAAGGTCAACAAAATGTAATAATTGATACTATTAGGAATAAATGTCAGCAATATATAATAATATTATTAGTGCTCTGCTGCTGGGTCAGCATTTTCATCAGAGTAATAAAATTTAAATGTACATGATTGATTAAATATTATAAATTTATTCCACAACGTGTCTTCTTTACTTTCATTTTGAATATCATTACAATTGAAACTGTCATGTAATTTGCATTGCAACGACTGAGCTAACCGGACAATATCGGTTTTCAGTCACTCAGATTTCAGAGAAAACCTTTCCTCTGTTCAGGCAGCAGTAAGTGGAATTATAACAAAAAACAGCTTTAAAACTGTACTTAAGCTTGGAGACAATGCATGAATTGTACATATTGTGTTCAAATATCACAAAATATTTTCATTTCATCCTATGGATCACTATCACTTACGTCCCTATGAACACCATTTCTTAAAGCACCATCTCAGCAACATGGAAACATCTAACAACATGTGAACAATCAGTATCATGCTCCTCCTACATGCCACCAAACCCAGATGTACAAAATTTCAGGAACGCCTGCAATTGTTTAATAAGCAAGTGTTTCTCAGTTCCCACAAGCAACCATTGAGAACATCATGCTAAGTCACTGATTCACAGGTTCCCCCAAAACTATAAATTGGAACACAAGAGAGGCAAGAAAATGGATGGTCAGGACTATTGGGAAGTGATGATCTGTTTGGAACTATTAGAAAGTGATTGTTTGGAACTATTAGAAAGTGATCATCTGTTTGGAACTACTGGGAAGTGGTCACCTGTTTGGAACTACTGGGAAGTGATTTTGGAACTATTGGAAAGTGATTGTTTGGAACTATTAGAAAGTGACAATCTGTTTGAAACTATTGGAAAGTGATCATCTGTTTGGAACTACTGGGAAGTAACCATCTATTTGGAACTACTGGGAAGTGGTCACCTGTCATGCAAGAACACACGGTCACTGTGACAGCTGAGAGAAGGATGGACAAGTTCATAAAGTTATTCCTCTCCAGTGGTCTCTCCAAAGCTGAGTCCAACTCCAGCAACAACAGTAACAAGACCCACATAGGGTGACAGTCAGTCACAGTGCATTTGGGACACACTCATACTAGAAAATCTCTCGCTTATCATAGTTCACCTGAAATTCTAAGTCACCGGGCGTCCTGTGTTTTCATTCGCTGGTAACAGACCCGCACTCCTCCTTGGCACTGGGACGCAGTCACCTGTTGTTATGCTCACACAAGATGACAGGAGGTGGGAAAGTCTGTCACTGAGACCTGAACCGTGTCAGTCACCAGAGCGGACTTCCAGAGTCACGAGATGCTCTGGCCTGTGCCCGCGCAGGTTCCCCGAGGATAGCGGTGCGCCCCAGTTCTTTGCGGCCGGTCTGTGCCTGCCACCACAGACAGCCATCGTCACGCAAGCACGTCCTGCCAGCCCTCAGGAAGCCCGCTCCACCCTCCTTTCATTTATCACGTCACTCAGAAGTATCTCCTGCGCCCGCACCAGGGGTCTTGTACACATGCCACCAGGCACAGAGGTGTGGAGGAAGAAGAGAAGGCACCACAAAAATGGGTCAGAGGGGGCCCACCTCACCGTGGCCAGCTGTCTACAGGACACATGGGCACATCGCTGGTGGCGGCAACAGGAGCCAGAGGTGGCGGCTCGGGGTCGCTGCATGAAGAAGCCGCCTTAAACCCACCTGACGTGCAGGTGGGTTTCACGGACAGAAGGAAACAAAGGAAGTTCAATGCCACATTGAAGACACGCTAGGGGACAGTGTCATGAAGCAAAGCTCACATAACTTGGAGGTAAAACTTGATAAATCTGAGTTGAAGTTCTTATCCTTATTTTTTTTCCGTAATAATAGAACAGTTGCTCATTTTTCCTCTGGAGACCTGGGTCATCATTACCCCAAACAGCACTCACTCACACCGGTCAAGGAGCAGTTCCGTCCTGTCCGTGGGCTGGGGGCTCAGGACGTCCTGTTTTACTGGACAGATCCCAAACACTTCCAGGTGGGGGGGCCTGCCGCGCTCTCTCCTCGATCAGCAGCCCCGCAGCCCACACCGCACACGCCGCAGGTGGTGTGCGTGCCCTTGGCTATTAGGCTGGAAATGCAAACTGCTTTTTGTGGTTCTCAAACACTCTCCAGGAGAGAGTTTCCTGGAAGATTCAAGTTCTATTTCTCATACCACCTCCATCTAAATTGATGATCTCGATGGCCTTTTCATCTAATTACACTAGTATTTTCGTACCTATTTTTATTAAATGGTTCCATTACATAACCCATTACGTGACCGCTGCTTAATGTTCCCGGCCCTAATGCGCGCCCACTCTGAGACTCCTCTTCTGCTTCCGAGTGAGGACAACGTTCCTTGACACTGGGCTGGCCACGTCGTCTAAGATTGTCACGGAAGGCCTGACCTGATGAGCGACTTTGCTGACACTTAGACAAAAGGGACAGACGGGCAAAATTCTACTGAGACTGGGTGTGTCCCCACTTAGAAAAGTGCCTAGACTGGGTCACGAGCCAAGGAAACACCGGAGCAACCTGGAAAGCTGGCCACAGGCTGGCAGCATCCCAGAGGAGAAATCGGGGGGATGAAGAAAGCAGGTGAAAAGTGAGGGCGTGGTGGGAGGAAGCTGAAGGACCCCCCTTCATGCCACCTGTCACCAAAAGACGCACCGCGTGGCCACCCGGAGTCGGCCCTCCACCCCACTTCTGATCAGAGCAGCTCGCGGCGGAACGGAAAACTCCACTAAGGCGGAAGGAGGAGTCGGCCAGGCCCGAGTTGGGGGGAAGACTAAAGGCAGGGACAGTGCTCCGGGGGCCTGAGGGGGAAGGGCGCACTCGGTTATGGTTCCGGTTACGGCAGAGCCGGGCCCCTTACCCCGGCGCAGTCACACCGTGGACGCCCCTCTAGCTCCTCCCCCGCGGCAGTTGCTCCGCCCCTCTGGCTCCTCCCCCGCGGCAGTTGCTCCGTCTGAGCTCTAAACTGTCCGTTTTGCCTTGTTTCCTCCCGTCTGACGACGGACGTTCCTGCAGGACATTGGGAACACCTGCCACGTTCCTGCTAATTATTCAGAAGTTGTAAAGCCGAGTCGTGCAGCCGCATGCGGAGGTTTCGTGCAATCAGAGAGGACGGAATAGAAGGCAGGGACCCCAGCTAGGAATGGGGACTCGCTCGGTGACCTAGTCTCCGGAAGGCGGGCCGGTTTTGGTGGACTGTTCTCAG
This sequence comes from Glossophaga mutica, assembly GCA_039655065.1. Classification (NCBI taxonomy): domain Eukaryota; kingdom Metazoa; phylum Chordata; class Mammalia; order Chiroptera; family Phyllostomidae; genus Glossophaga; species Glossophaga mutica. The sequence continues at coordinate 220,164,700 of CM077304.1, read as the reverse complement.
AGGGCGGCGGGCCAGTGAGGATGTGCCCAGACCGTATTCACAGCAACGGCAATGCTGATTTCATCAGCATTTGCATCATCATTATGCATTAATTACTGCGGTGAGGCCACCGAAGACTGATGCTCGAATCTGACAGCACCAACTTCCCAGGTGCCCGCTGCGGTCGCTGAATGGTCGAGGCACAACAGTTGGCTGCTTTGGACGGATCCAAAGCCACACCGGTGTCCCCACCTCGCCAGGACCCACGGCACAGAGTCATGGAAACTAACCCAAAATGCCTCCAACGCTCTGGGAGAAGGTGCTACGTGAGCGAACAGAGGCCCGGGTGAGACCCCAGCCAGCACAGGCCGGGGCCGGGGCCACCCTGGCTCTGGTGGAAGGCGTCTGCGCAAACATGAGACAGGGTGTCGGTGGAGGAAGCTGACCTGGGGCTTTTCTCCAATGGCGCGTGCCATCTGAATAAAAGTCAGTGGCCAGCGATGTCTGGGAGACACTGGGCCCCAGAGAAACACGGGTCCCTCTGTGGACCTCCTCGCAGCCTTTCCCACGCCACTGTGTCTTGCGACCCTACGGGAGGGGCAGAAGGTTCGAAGGGTTCCCTAAAACTTCCTTGACCGTCCGATCCGTTTTCTCAGCACACCGCTTCTAGAATGATCAATTACAGGAAAAGCCTCGAAAAAAGCCGAATTAGCAGAATGTAAGTGTGGCCAGAATAATGACCATTCTATAAAATAAACACCAAAACACAAACCCAAAAACCTCTATTGATTTCAGAGAAATTCATCATCGCTCCAGGCTGCGTAATTTCCAGGTAACGCTCCAGTCCAAGTAGCGAGAAGACCCGCCTGCCGCCCTCGAAGCCTCAACAGATGCTCAGGCCCTCGTCGTCCCCCGGACACGGCCGTGCCTGAGCTCCAGGTCCCCGGACGAGGGTCTGTGGGTCACCCCTGCCCCACACTGCTCTCCTTTCACCCCACATCAACCCTAATGTGGGACGCCCCTCCTCCCCAGGTGTCCACCCCAAGCAGACCCCCTGAGCAGCTCTGTTGGGCTTCGAGGGCGCAGCCACGCCCTGGGGCCTTCGGAAGGTGCGCGGCAGCAGTGGAATCGCAGACAACTGCGATGAGAGCGCTCGACCCACCCAGGCTTCCTGTGTTTTTAAACTTACTGAGATGCGATTGACGTACTGTGAAGCTCGCGCGTTTGAAGTGCGACCGCACGGTGGGTGACAGATTGGCAATGTGGGGACACACGCCGTCTCAGTCGGCTCCGAGAGGGTGGCCTGTCTCCCACCACGCTGCCAGCCTCCCCCCACGCCCCCCGCTTGTCCGTATCTTTCCAACCCACGTGTTCAGTTTCTCACTTCTGCAGTACCTCTGTGTTCTCACCTGCAGCCAATCCCTTTTAATCCCCTCTCTCAACTCCAGAGAGCCTATAGGGGCCGCTTTCTACAGACAGACAGACCTCTTCCTGAGAGACATTCAGATGCCAGGGTTTAACGTTACATTTTAAAAACAAACAGCAACTTGACGGCCTGGCCGATGCCCCGCCCTCCTGGGAGCTCCCCGCCTCGGGAGGGGCCGAGGAACTTCCTGTCCAACAGCATCCTCTGGCCTGCAAACAGCAGTCGCTGGTCCTCACTGCCTGCCACCCCTCCACCCTCCCCGCCACCCAGGCACGTCCCCCGGAGCCACACTCAGGAGGACTCAGACAGAGAACCCGGCTCAGGCGCCCTCCAGACGTCCCCCTGGGCTCCACCCTCACAAGCTGGGAAGACGGAATCCATGCTTCAGCCCCAGGCAACCGGGCCAGGAGCATGAGTGGGTGCAGAGATGGTGGTGAGGGCCTAGCCTCCCGGCGAGCACTGCCGGGCTTTCTGAAATGAGGGGGAGAGGCGGGGGAGGAGGTTGGAGCAGAGGAAGTCCTGGGTTTCCCAGTGCCCCTCCGTCCACGTGGACAGGCCACGCCAGACGCAGGCTGGGAGGGGGAAGGCACCCCCTCACCTCCTCAAATAGACACGTAGACTGGAATGAACAAGACCTTGCCCCCTGCCCTTAGGGTAGGCAGCTCCAACATAGGGTATGGTTGTGAGACCGCAGCCAGAGCACACCGAGAATTTTTTTCCAGGAAAGAAGCTCCACCCATTTTTTAAACGCTGGGCGATCGTGGCAACAGAACAAACTGGCGGGCGTGTGCCTCTCCCCAGGAATTCCCTGCTTGCTCCTTCTCCGCATGGTCTGCCTGGGCCACACAAGGACCAGTTTTCTTCTCTCTGCCAGGACGCACTGGGTTTAAAGAACTTCAACTTTCTGTTGTGTTTCGACACAAACCCTCATACTCTGGATCTTGAGTAAACCTTCCTTCAACACATCCATCAAATAGCTGGATGCTGTCCACACAGGGCGAGCCAACACGGGCAGGAAGCAAAGGACGGTGTGAGGGCCTCGAGGTCCATCCGAGCTGTGTGTCACTGCCTGGCGTCTCAGTGGACGGCGGTCAGGTGAAGGACGGGAACTTTCTCCAGGAACCCAAGGCTCTAAGACACGGGGCGTGGAGAGGTGCCTACGTGCCATTGCCGGGGCCGGTCCCAGCTCCTCTCCCGCAGAGACTCTGTTTGCAGTGGGGCCTGTGGTGCGTCCGAACCCGCGGGGGGCTTCCCGACCACAGCTCCTTCTCTGCCGAGCGACAGCTGACCCACAAACAGGCCTTTGCATCTGCGCTTGGTTATAGACCGTTGCTGTCTGGGGTGAGGGACCTGTTTGCGAAAAATTCAAATCTGCTGAGAACCGATGCTTTCCTAAAATATAATAAAAATTAATGACAAACCCACCACCAACACCATACTCCGTGGGCAAAACTAAATGTGTTTCTCTTAAGATCAGGAGCAAGACAAGGGTGTCTGCTTTCACCACTTTCATTCAACAGAGCACTGGAAGGTCTAGCCACAGCAATCAGACAAGAAGAAATAAAAGGTATCCAAACTGGGAAGAAAAGGTATAACTGTCATTATTTGCAGATGACATGATACTGAATATAGAGGACCCTAAAGACTCCACCAAAAAGAGAAAAAAAAAATACTAGACCTGATAAACAAATTCAGTAAAGCAGCAGGATACAAAATAAATATCCAGAAATCAGTTGTATTTTTATATACATCAATAATGGATCATCAGAAAGGGAAACTAAGAAAACAACCCCATCTGCAATTGCAACCACACAAATAAGGTACCTTGGAATAAATTTATTCAAGGAGGTAAAAGACGTGTACTTGGAAATTTATAAGACACTGAAAAAAGAAATTGAGGAATATACAAGTAAGTAGACGCATATACTCTGTTCATGGATAAGAAGAATTAACATTATTAAAATATGCATGCTACCCAAAGCAAACTATAGATGCAATGCAATTCCTATCAAGATACCAATGGTGTATTTCACAGAACTAAAACAAATATTCCAAAATCTATATGGAACCACAAAGACCCCGAATAGCCTCAGCAATCTTGAGAAAGAAGAACAAAATTGGAGGAATCATGTTACCTGATATCAAGCTATACCATAAAGCCACAGTAATCAAAACAGCATGGTACTGGCGTAAAAACACACACATAGGTCAATGGAATAGAATAGAGGGCCCAAAAATAAACCCACACCTTCATGGTCAATTAATATTTGACGAAGGAGGCAAAAACATATAATAAATGAAGACAGTCTATTAAAAATGGTGTTGGAAAAATTGGACAGATACATGCAAAAAAAAAATGAAACTAGACCACATCTTTACAACACACATAAGAATGAACTCAAATGGATTAAATATTTAAATGTAAAACTCAAAATCATAAAAATCCTTGAAGAAAACATAGGCAGTAAAATATGACATTTCCAATAGTAATATTTTTTCTGATATGTCTCCTTGGGCAAGGAAAACGAAACAAAAATAAACAAATGGAACTATGGTACATCAAACTGTAAAGATTTACACAGCAAAGAAAACCATCAACAAAAATGAAAAGACAACCCATTGAATGGTAGACCATATTTACCAATAAGGTTAATATCCAAAATTTATAAAAAACTTGCAAAACTCAACACCAAAAAAACAAAACAAAACAGTCCAATTAAAAAATGGGCAAAGGACCTGTATAGACACTTCTCCAAAGAGGACATATGGGTGGCCAACAGACATCTGAAAAGATGCTCAATGCCAGTAACCATCGGAGAGATGCAAATTAAAACCACAACAAGATACCACTTTACGTAAGTCAACAAGCAACAAGTGTTGGCAAGGATGTGGGTAAAAGGTGAGCTCTCGTCCATTATGGGTAGGAATGCAGACAGTGCAGCAACTGTGGAAAATAGTAAGGAGTTTCCTCAAAAATTAAAAATGGAACTGCCTTATGACCCAACAATGCACTTCTGAGAACACAGCCGAAGAAACCAGAAACACTGATTTGAAAGCACATAAGCCCCCTGTGTTCACTGCAGTGCTATTTACAATCACCGAGATATGGAAGTAGCCCAAGTGCCCATCAGCAGATGAGTGGATAAAACAACTGTGGCTCATATTTATACAAAGGAACACCACTTGGTCATAAGAGAGAAGGAAGTCTTGTGGGGGGCTCTGCCCGCAGAGCCCCATCCGTCCGTCACGGGTGAAAATAAAACTACCAAGACATGATCTGCGTGGGGAGGAGAGGTGGCCAGTCTCTCAAGGGAGAAGGGCCAAGAGCGTCTTCCTCACTGGGCTTTTATTGGGTCGTTCTGCATAGGAATACAGGCTCATTAATCATTATTAGGCAGTAAGGTCAAATAATAGATAAGTACAAAGAACTCTGAGGGCTCATTTTGAGTCAGGGTCAGATAGCTAAAGAGCAATAAAACTTTGAGGAACAAACTCCCTTCTTGCTGGGACCCTTATCATTTAAATGAGAGCACTCTTAGCAAAGCAGGTTTCACAGGACTTTACAAATTCTTTCTTATGCCCGATCACCCAGGGAACCACTCTGGCTGGCACAGGGCTGCACCACCCTCCGTCATAGTTTCAGGCTTACGTAGATTAAGACCAAGAAGGAGGAATTAAGGAAGACTTCTCCCAGACAGATTTGGGGCTCAGGCTATGTCAGAATAGCGGGGGCGGGGGAGCCGAGGGTCCATCACCCCCTCTTTGCTGCAGTCCCCCAAGTCCTTCCATGAGGGCCTTCCAAGTGGTCGTATCTGGCTTAGGTCACCCCTCCCTTGAGGGAATCTTACCTGTCATTGGCTAACTGATCAAGCATTGGGGGCCAGTTATGGATGAAGCAGAAGCGGCACTCCTGCCAGGGAGATAAGCTTTGTCTCCAAAGTGGCTCAGGTTCTCTTGACAGAACAGACCCAGATGAAGTGGGTCCCCTGGGCTCTTACTCAGCCTAGCCATAGGGTGGGGGTTACAACTCCTGAAATCAGGCGGGACGGTTCCCAACAACATCTTACTTTTTGCAACAGCACGGATGGACCTAGAGGCTATCACGCTGAGTGAAAGAAGCCAGTCGGAGGAAGACAAACACCGCATGATCCCACCTACATGTAGACTCTACTGAACAGAATGAAGTGACAACATAGAAACACACTCACAGATACAAAGAACAGACCGACAGTGTCAGAAGGGGGTTTGCTGGGGAGCTGAATGAAATAGGTGAAGGGATGAACCAAAAAAAACCCTCATAGACACAGACAATGGTGTGGCGATCACCAGAGGGAAGAGGAGTGGGGGCTGGAGGTGGAAGAGGGGGGGTACAGGGTGATGGAAGGAGACTTGACTTGGGGTGCTGAACACACAGTACGACACCCAGGTGCAGCGTTACAGAACTGCACACCTGAAACCTACATAATTCTATTAACCAATGTTACTCCCATAAATTCGATTAAAAAATAACGATAAGAGAATGGATCGCACATCTGGACCTCATGGCACTGCCATATCTCGGTAAACCTCCTGAGTGACGAAGGGACACACACGACCTGCAGGTCGCGTGTGCAGGTCACACTCCCCTGACGGGGAGGGGCGGGTGCTCCTCGCTCCGCCACACTCCGCTTCTCGGCGGCGAACCTGTGCCTGGGCCGTGAACCACCTGGGAACCACCTGGGAACCGCCGGCGCATCTTCTACACAGACAGTGTCCGGGTACACGAACGAGTACTGAAAATATATCCAGTCCCACTGCACTCTAGGTCCAAACATTCGAGTAACACGCTTCTGACACTCAGATCGGCTTGGTCCCTCAGTGGAAACAGAGTCAGAAATTCACTGCCTTTCCTCGTGGGGACAGTCCACCATCTGTCCTGAGCTCTGCCAGCTGCTGACAAAGACCCGCCTGGGAGATAAGAAACCATCTATAACCACGTGTCCTTAAGCAGGGTGTCTAGTCATGAAAGAGCATATAAAGCAACATACGGTTTCCTTCAGAGCTTTGGAAGGAGCTTGGTTATCTCTTTGTATGAAACGTTAAAGCAAGCTTATAGGAGGAAACGGCCCATTTCCAAATGTCCCAATCACAGGCACACGGACCACAGAGAGGGTTCAAAAAGGCATTAGATCCCGGATGGAGAAGTGATCAAGTCCGTGTAAAGGCATTTTCTCTGCGTTTCAGAATAGTGAGTTATTAAAAGAGACTGTCTTTTAAAAAGCCTTTATTAAGTTGATAATTTAACAACTTTATTAATTTAGAACCAATTGCTTTTTACTCATGTGTGGGTGTGTGTACAATGGTATCTTATTTATCTCACGCCTGGAGCGCTCTCTGCAGCCAAGAGCCCTGGAGGAACTACGGAAACGCAGCGTGGGAGCAGCGCGCGGCCCAGGGGTTATCTGTGACCGGTCAGTTCGGAGATGCACGCAGAGACTCGCAGTCGAGCACCTGGAGACCCTCAGAGCAACAGGACATGACCGTAAGACCCGAAAGCACGCTCCACTTTCTAGTAATTCATTTTTATTATAAATCACAAAAGCATCGGTTCTAAATAGATTTGAATTTTTTTTTAAATGGCCCTTCGCCCCAGATAGCAACTGGTGGAGGAACTAGTTCGCAGACGCCAGGGCGCATTTCAGGTTTAGCCCTCGGCTTCCCCTCCGCCTCCGCTCTCACAGCCAGGACGGACCCGCCTCGAGGCCGGGGGCGTCAGCGGGAGTCGGCTCCGCGCCTGCGCCACACAGATTTCTAGTAACAAGAATTCCGGCGTAAGAAGAACAAGAAATAAGATTAAAAATGACGTTATTTTGTAAGATAAAACCATTTGTGTGTGTGTGCCTCCATCATAGAAGCAATAATCCACATGTTTCCTCCGCTTTGCCCACAATCCTCAAACCAGGGCGCAGGACTCACACCAGGCCTTAGTAGCCACACCTCTGGAAAGAGTTCCTTGTTAATGCCAAAAGTATTTGACTTATTTCTTCAGGAAAAAAAAGAGAGAGAGAGAGAGAGAAGTGTAAGTATACACTTCCTTCCAGCAGAAAGCTTTATTTTGCCCCTGGAGAAAGGCACCTGATTACATGTTGGAACGAATTGTTATTATTACTTTATTGAGCCATAAACCAAAGTGTGATTGTGTTGCCAGTGACTCGGAGACACGGTTAAGCCTGGAATCACATGGTTGAGTGACTGGCTGACCCAGAACCTGGGCGATTCAAATGGTCCAGGAGACGAATGAGCCAGGAGCGAGAATGTCTCACCCAGTGCAAACCCAATTAGCGTCAACGCCACCCTGAGAAATTTATCGGTTGCCTGGCTTCTGAAAATGGCGGCGCCAGTCCCTTCCCTGTGCCTGCAGGGCACATTCATTAGGTGGGAAACAGCATCTTGTTAACCGTGGCGTTCAGCCATGGAAATGAGGGGTCAGTGCAGTGCTCCCCGAGACTCCCACAGAGTGGGCTCTCGAAGGGGGGGAGGGAGAGGCCACAAAGCCAGCTAGCTGTCCTGCACTGTGGCTTCCTGAATTGTGTCTTCTTAGAGTCACCACACAAGATGGAAACAATGTTTCCAACTGCCACTCACTTCATAAAAGAACGAACACAGAGAGAGAGGGTGGAGGGCGGAGAGCAATCGATTTTTGCCCACGAGTGCCAGGGGCTCCCACTGTTCGGTTTTCGTTTTTTAAGTAAGGACGGTTCACATGCGCTGATTCCGCTCCCACCACATTCACACCCAATGCTTATACGCCCACAATCGGCAAACCTATGGGACAAAGAAGAACGCACTGGTCCCTCAGTCGTGAGACCCCCCCATTCCGGCTTTTGTCCTGCTTGCCCGCGCCTACCGGACGAACGCTGCCGGACCCATATCCCCTCCACACTCTCCAGGGGCCCCTCCGTGTGCTGCTTGGCAAGGGGAGGGTGCCACTTCTGAGCTGACTCCTGCCGCAAAGCTCACCCACACGCCCCCTCCCCGAAGCGGAGATGATGATGAAGGGCCCAGTCACACAGAGCTTCTGTGCGAACAGAAGTGTAGCCTGGGAGGCTGGTTTGGCTGAGGAAGACCCACAACAAAAAAGTGCCAAACCGCCAAAAAGCAAGGATGACCAAGGAGACCATTTTCCCAGCCACATCTGATTCTGAATTCAAACCCTTCAGGATTCGTGAAACGATTTGATAATGTCCTATCAATAATCTACTGAAACCAATCTGAAACGTAGCAAAATATTGAGGCGCAATCGTGTCAGCATCAGAAAAGTATCTCAGAAACTTTTCCTCCTGTACAGAAAGCGTCGTTTGCGGGTTGAGCTGCGAATGCTGGATGAGCGCACTGTGGCTGAGCGGAACCTACGGCGCGTCTGCCTCGCGCAGGGGGCGTTCCCGTGCGCTCTGGCGCACTTTCTGTTCCCGTCCGTAAAAGCGGTCGGGGCACGAGGAAAAGCTGCCAGGGCAACAACCGGAGCCGCAGAGGGAACAGCGAGAGGGAACAGCGAGAGGAACAGCGAGAGGGAACAGGGAGAGCGCCATGTGCGAGGGAGATGGCCCCGGGCGTCTGGGCCGCCCCGGCTCCCGGTGTCCTTCACTGTCTGTGTTTCCGCTTAGCCCACGGGAGAAAGCAAGGTTTACAGATGACCGCTGACTGTGGATCTTTGGGGTAACGAAAACTGACATGCGATTAGTATACTGAAAAAAATAACATATTTTCTGGCCGCTCTCAGCGTGCCATGACACAGGGCTTCTGGAACAACAGCAGGGACCACTGAAGGGCAGGGAGAACAGCAGGACTGGGCCAAAGACATCAGTAGAACCAGGAAGCGGGGAGGGGAGGGGGAAGAGGGGCCGAGAGCACACGAGGGGGCCTCCTGGAAGAAGTTCGGGTGCGGAACCGAGGATCTGAGGGGTTCTGCGCGCATTAACCCACCCACGGCCCTCCGCGCACTCTCCCGGACTCTGGGACCTCTGCTCACGCTACAGCAGTTTTCCTCTGCTGATTTAGACGTTACCAACCGAACGTAGGGTTTCGGAGCTGATTTTTTCCAGACCATGCGCTCATTCTCGCTCTGGGCGCCCTGATCCATAATTGTTGTCCGCTGAGGCGCAACATGCAGCCCCGTCACTTACCAGCATGCGGGGTCTCCAGGCATCGATCCCAGCAGGAAGGCAGGTCGGCTTTTCGGGCCGCAGCGTCCCTCCTGCAGGCAGGACTCTAGACCAGCGACGCCACCCAGAGGGATCTTGCAGACCTCACCTGGGTGCGCAGGCAGGAGTCTGCAGGGCGGAGGGCCTCACGCCCATCCCACACCTCACACCTCGCGGGCGGGCTGTGCCCCGCCCCTCTGCGCAGGAAGAAAATGGTGCCGTGTGTCTTCTCTTCCTCTTGCTCACCAGAATTCACTCGGACCCTAGAAGAGAGACCGGAGGTCAGCACCCCTGGGACCCACGGCCACCCTCCGCCGTGCTGGTTGAGCTAGGTCCTGCAGCCGTGCGGAGGGCGAAGTGCACTTCGGCCCTACGGGAGGTGCTGCCATCAGGCTCTCCGGCCACTGATGGGCCGGGGGGGGCAGGGGGGCAGGTGCGGGGGGGTCCCTGGGGGAGAGGAAACAAGGACAGAGGGGCTGTCTCCAAAAGCTACAGACACTAAGGGGGTCAGAGCCTCCGCCAAATGAAGGGAACCTTCCCACCCACCGTTTGTTTCCCCTTGCATCAGCCTTGGCAAGGGTCCCCAAGACAAGAGGGAGCCTGGCTGGGGCCCCTCTGCAAATTCACCAGGCGGAGAAGACCCACCCGCTGGCCACATGCGTGATTATTACAGGAAGAGGGAAGCGCTGCAACTATTTAGCATCTCGTGGTTCCAAGGCGCGCTGCTGAGGCACCAGGAGGGAAAAACAAATGGGGCGGGGGAAACTTTCTAATCTTAATAAAACCCGCTGGCCTTTTCCAGGAAGGACAGGGCTGAAGGATTACATGTCTGACCCTCTAATGTCGTCGACTGGGATGAGAGAGAGCGCAGAGAAAATGTTCAGAACGAGGGAGGCCGTGTTACGCCTCGCCAGTGTCGCCCCTTAATATATTCTCTCATTAGCAATAAGCCCATTTTAGATAAGCAGTGTTTTCTCAGCAGGCCACAGCACGTTAATAAGATACCCTTGGCCCTCGTTAAGAGCTCCCAGGCCGAGGAGCGTACGGAAAGTGAGCGTGTGGCTTCCCCTGCGTCCAGCGCACACCTCAGCGAGGGCCACACGGGAGCGCGCCGTGAGGTGCGGTGCCACCTCCTTCGGCGGTTCCATCCTCTCCTTCCGTCCGGCGACAGAGGAAGACGTGAGAGAAGCGGTTACGCAGGCCCTCCCTCGCCTCCACTGAACTCCAAGAGACACGCTCTGCGCCAGAACCCGCCCTGACACCTGGAGCAAGGGCGCTGGGCATCGCTTCTCAAACTGCAAGTACGCTCACCGACGCCGAAGTTACTGCCAACCAGCTGAAGGAACGAAGAGTAGACGTCCCTTTATCGTTCGAAAGAGAACACGCCCGGGGGTGATCCGTCAAGCAGCCGCCCTTGAGTGGTTTTGATTTTGATCCGCTTCTCGTCTTTCCAACTTTCACGCTGACCTTTTCCCAAATGGACCAGGAACTGAGGGAGCATGGTGGGCTTTTCATTCATTCGTCCATTCTAAACCTTCCACGGACTGCGTGGTACCTGTGAGGCATCCTAAACAGCTTGGCCGCTCACAAAGTAGACCCTGCCGGCGGACAGCGGGGGTGGGGTGGGCCCAGGGCAGCTGGGTTCCGCCCAGAGCATCACTTTCAGCTGCACCCCAGCAGGGGGCGCCTGGCTGCGGTGGGAGGCAAGTGGCCAGCCCCCCGGCGGGGGGTAGGGGGCGGTGGCGGGGGGGGGGGGGGGGGGCCCCACAAGGTTAGGATGGGCAGGATGTGAGCAGCCCCGGAGACAGAGAACGTGGCTGTAATACGCAACGCCATGGAGTTCCTGGCCTGGATGGTTGGGTTCACACCTCCCCTAGTTTTATGGAGCCTTTTTTTTTTCCTTTTGGCATTATTTTTGCTTTCTTACTTTCCAAGCATATTCAACTTTCTCCCCACAGTGGAAGCACCACGCTGCAGGATCTGCTAACAAGGCCTGTGTGCCGAACACTCGTTTGGTATCGTTTACCCACAGGGCTAAGCGCTCTCCGCCCACCCACCCGCCTTTAGCATCCGATGCCTCCGTCTCACCTGCGCCTCCAGTAAGGACATGGGAGGTCTCCCGAGCCCTGGAACGGGGTCATGAGGCCCTTTATATTTATTCAAAATATTTACTTCATTCTTGGTTTATTTGGCTAACTACCCAATACACCATGAGTAAGTTCTTTAACGTTAGTTTTGTGTTTGAACCAAAAGTTTAAAAAAAAAAAAACAGTGTGATCACAAACGGGACATTTAAATGTGTCCCTGAGGCAGTGGTGCAGAAAGGGTGTGGCCATCGCTCCTTGGGTGAGTCCCTTCACTGTCCGTGGGAGGCGCAAGCTTTCCTGTCACGTTACTCGGCGAAGGTCCAGATTCCAACCCAACAACCCTTTGGTTTTACCTCCGTGACCTTCAACAAACGAGCACGGGGATGTCTGCCAGTCCCCAAGCCTCTCCTAGACCAAACCGAGAAAGGGAGGCAGAGAGAGGGAGGAAGAAGCCCCTTCGCCGCCTCCCGACACCGTAACACGCGGAGCTCCTCGCCTGCCAAGGACGGAAAAGGCGGGTTGGCGGACAGGACCCGACCGAGAGGCAGCGGGGGCACCCTGAGGTCCCACGGAGTAACTCCCGACAGGGCGCCCTCCGCGGTTCCCCGGCCAAGGGGGAGTTCTCCGGCTTCCTCTTCACCGAGGTCCACGTTGGCCAAGTTCAGGGTAACAAGTCCTGGTATTTTTGTCTGTGCATGCTTGCTTAAGGCTGACCTGCACTGACAGCATCATGCATGATTTACAATAAAACCTTAATGAAATGCTCAGAACTGCTTAAAAAGCTGCAGCCTGTTTTTAAGGAAATTGGTTGTCTGTATTTACTCTTTGAATTAAGTGTTAAAGGAAAACAGAATAATAATACAGAAAACCCGGGTTTCCTGTAACAACCATGATTATGATAACTAACATCTGTATATGGCTTTACAGTTTGCGGAGTGCTTTTTCGTACATTACCTCATTTAGCAGGGTGGAAGCGTTTAATGATCTCAGCCCTCAAATGCATTTCATTAATGGTATGTATATATGTTCTATTAATAAGCACATTTAGAAGAAACTCTCTTCACAAGCACTCCGCACTGAGCCTGAACGCGAGGCTGATGGGGAGATGAGGAAACCCAGCATCAACCCCGTAAATCAGGTGAACATCGAATAAAATCTGTCAAACACTTCGTAACGGGACGTGTGCCGTCCGTCATCAAACTCAAGGAGAATCCTGCTGCGTCCCCTCCGAACGATAAAGAGGTCCGAGGTGTGAAAGCATGCTGTTAGAAGTTTCATTAAAGCCTTATTTACTAGTTCAGAACGAATTTACATTGATCTTTTAAACTATTGCTAACCACAAATGCATTAAACCTAAACAGTCTTCATTTACTGAGAAATAAATGTGTCAGCAGAACCTCGACTTTTGTCCGATGTTGTTCCGGCATTTAATTCACAAAGGCTCAGTGTTAAGCTTTTTATTGCTTGTTGTGCTAAAGCATGTTCATTTAATTGCAAATATATTTCCTTCCTGCATCATTATCAAAATTGTTATCTTAAGGAAATATTGTTTTTAAATAATCTGCGGGAAAACCAGAGCAGTACGTGGGCTTATTCAGAATAATTGTTTCCTGCTACAGATGAGTTAGCGATTAAGTGGCAACATTGCTTAAACAGCTTTAAAAGGGGGTGCGGATGAAAGGGACGGGGTGCGCTGATCCAAGTTACAAGTGTCAGGAGTTTCTGCGGAGCCAACAGCGAGTACTCGTGGCTGGTCCAATCAATACCTCACTGTTTACGTTTTGAAAGAACTTTGTTAACGGTTCCAGGGCCTAATCTAATAAATAAGTCATTGCAATGTATTTTGTAATTTTGCGAGACATAAATTGGGTCAAAATGAACTTAGTCTTTCCATCTTGGAAACGCAGACAAATGTCCTCCTGGGTTTGACTTTGATCTTACCCTTGACCTTTTCCCCCAGTAATTTGGGGGAAAGGACTCGCATCCAGGGTTTAGATTGAAGGAGGCAGCAGCGCTATTATGGACACACCCACAGTGAAGCCAGAAAACCAGAGACCTTGTGGCAAAAGAAAAAAAGCAAAGCAGTACGTGACTCCCAATGCTCCAGACTGAGAAGCGGTTGTGAACTGGCTTTTCGGTAGCTCCACGCGGCACACACGGCGTTGCCGTTCCAGGGAGTGGAAGCCCAGTGACCACGTCCCAGTTCTCCATTAGTTAAACCCCACCACGCAGGTTGCATCGTACTGTCCACTAAAAGGAACTTATTAAAAAAACATGTTCACTATACGATAAGTCTTTCAGTTCCAAAGTATTCAAATTCAAGAAAAGAGCAATTGCTCACTGAGGAAATAATGATGGAAAATAGTTTTCGGAGTGTTCATTATTTCTGAGATCAGTCTCATGTATACAAATAGACAATGGTACAGTTTCTAGAATTAGGGCTAAGCTTCCAATGGGAAGCAACCAAAATAACTCAAATTTCCAATTAAGGAACCAAAAATGCCAGCAATGGTCAGATCATTGCTCCATTTCAAAAGAAGCAGGCAGCCCCGCTGCAAACCCGTGTTTTGTCCCCATTTATTTCAGAGGGGAAACAACCAGAACACGAGGAAGGACAAGGTGGGACCAGAAATGGCCAGCGAGCTGTGCCCTGCACAACCGAGACGGGGGAGTGACTGTGGCAATGCTGGGCCACAGAAGCCGGGGACAGGTGAACGCTCGAGCCCACCTCCGCCCCTCTGCCCTCCGCCCCTCTGCCCTCCGCCCCTCTGCCCTCCGCGGGGTCTGGGGCAGTGGCAAGTGCAGCCCCTCCACGGGTTCACGTGGACCCACCCCGCCCTTCATTAACCCTCCGGCAGTCCGCCTGCCAGCAGCCCGGAGGGAGCGGAGGTGTCGGGGCGATTTCGGGGCTCCTCCCGCAGCGTGGACGGGGCCAGAGGCTCCGCCACCACGAAGCTATTAAGTGTGCAGACGGGAAGTGGGGAGTGCTGGAGAAGTTTCCATCGTCGGCGGTCAGCTGCGCCTCGGAAACCTGGTCTGCAAAGAACGAAGGCGTGTTACCTGACGTGACACGGGCCTCCGCCCGAGCCCGGGCCCGCGTGAACCTTTCAGCGTGGTCTCCGCTCCCCGCAGCCTCTCTCCGCTGTCACCCGCCTCCTCTCTGAGGTCTCACGTGGCCACAAACACGGCCGCGCCGGAGCACTCGTGTGCCCCTCCGCCGCCTTCCGCGCTCCCTCTGCTCGCTCACCTCCACACACCTCCGCCTCCTGCTGTTGGGCCAAACACGACCTGTGGTTTCCTCCAGTTCCCACCATCCATTTAGGTACTCCAAAGTGTTGGGTTATTGTCTTAAATGCCTGCTTGGAATCAAGACCGAACTCCTCTCTGAGGTCAAAGCTCAGCTTTCTCCTTGCCCACAGTGACCTGCAATGGGGCGATCTTCTGGCCTCCATAAAAGCACCAGCATGCACTAAAGTGGATGCACCGGGAGAGCCCCGGGCTGCTCCGCGCCGGAGCCGTGGAGACACTGAGCGAGGATTCGCCTCCCCTTCTCCTGCGCTCACCCTGGCTCTCCCACGATGCCAGGTGCGTGCACTTCTTAAATCCTCCCTCTCTGGAAATCAGACAAACACTACTGCTATCACCGGCTTCCTGATCTTCCCGTAAGAAAGAAAAGGTTCAACAAAAACTTTGGGCCCTCTGGAGACGGCAACTGAGGGCAAACACCCGAGGACTGTCACGGAGGTAATCAGAACACTGGAAAGGCAGCCCACACTCTTGAACGCCAACGTGAAGGTTGGCACCCAAGGCCCCACCTAGGTACCACCCCAGACGTCGCAGACTGGCAGCTGGCCCTGAAAGGCTGACCGGCCCGCGAGCCGTGTTTGGCCCACACACGCTCACTGGTGCTTTAAGTTGATGGGGTTGTCGAGACGCACAAGCCCAGTGCCTGAGCGCAGGGACCACCCTGCCGTGGTGACGGGGCAGTGGCTGCACGAGTCCCACACAGCGCACGTGGCCAGGCTGCCGGGAGCCCGGCCCACCTTCTTGAACACGTGACCTGTGTGACCCCCGAGGGGACTGAGTGGTCCACCCCTCATCAATAAACTTTTTAAAAATCAATACAGTTTTGATGAATAAAACAATCGATAAAGTTTTACTTGCAGTGTTTTCAGTTTTCAGCATGCTCTTGTGCGCGCCCCATTTGTGTCCTCGCTCCGACCACGCCCCCGCCCGAAGACCGTGCCTACGTCCTTCTTCTGATGACGAAGTCCAGTCGGTCCCTCTGCAGACCTGGCATCTGACAGATGCCATCAAGGGCACTGAAAGCTAACCTGACTCTCACTCTGGAAGTCAAGGGCCGTAGGCCCCTGGACCGACCGACCGCTGATCTGTAAACGGAGCCTCGTCCTGAAGGCTGGGGGCTGAGCTTCAGCCCAAGAAACCACCAGCAGCATCGCCTTCGAACACGTGCCACTCTCCAACGCGTGGATGGGCCGTATGTCCCGGGCAGCATGCTGATGGGTGGGAGTTCGATTGCTATGAGTTCCCTTGCTTCAGCTCATGGGCTTTTTATCCACATCTAGCATACAGATACGTAATTCCAGGCATGACCCTGTCCAGCCTCTTCAGATATCAGCACTAACAATTTCAAGAACGCACAAGCAAGAGGGTGAAACGGCCCTCTGGAATGAAACAAAAATTAATAAGACCGAGATGATACACTAAAGTAGCCTCATTTTGGGTGCTTACCATAAAGAATAAGCCGTTCGTTAACGCGTATAAACCATAGTTACACATTCAATCACTCCCCCCTTCAACTTGCTGTCCTACTCTTTCTTTCGATGTTATTTCTGTGTGATGGTTCTTTACCCCAAGCAGGATTCATTGGGAAGGCATGTTCTTTGATAAAACAAGGTCGATAATATTGTCATTTTCAACTGTGAAATCATTCTCACAGGTCCAAGTTGAAATGAAATCAATTATGAGAACAAATAGCACTGTTTCATCTCTGATGAATGGATTTAGCATCGTTTTCCCTGTTCCCACCACTTAAAAAGGGAGACACAGAGCGAGTGTGGTCCCGAGAAAGCTCCGAGAGTCCATGCTAATGGTGGGGATACTTAAGGATCCTCCGCATGCAGCTAATATAGACCAGAGTGGTTTATTACCACTGTTTTGTGATGTACGACTCACATTACGACTTTATTTTGAAATGGTTGCATGAAATATTAACGTGTGGTGAAAGAGCACGCAACCCGGAGCCGGCACGGGATTTTCTCGGAGGCGGGGCTGTCCGGTGGCTCGCTCCTCGCAATGCCCTGGACGCGCGTCGCAGCCCCCTGCCCGCTCCCTCATTGTCGTCAGCCCCTCGAATCCGAACTTTCCAAGGGCAGGGAGCCCTGCTTTCGCTCCTAGATTGTAGGTTGTATACTGTTAATTTTTAAAGGGATGAGTAGTTTATAACAAATGTGAATAATTTATAGCAAATGTTCTCGGCATTGATTAGTGTTCTTTTGAAATAGAACGTCTTCTTGATACACACGATTCCTTTAATGCCTTGTGAAAAGTCAGAAGACCTGTTACTGAACTTCTTAATGGACAAATCAACTTTAATTTTAGTCATATGTAATGTGAAAGATAAGTACCTATGGGTTTTTTTTCCCCCTTGCTTGGAATTTGTCAGGCATTAACACTGAGCATTAGCTCAAAAGCAATAGAAAGCGGAGTTAACAATAGGACCCAACCAGTCTTCCTTGCAATGTACATTTGATCAGATTTCTCCAAACTTATGCGTTCTCGGTCCTGCAGCTTTCACTAGGCTACATTCTGGGTCATCCATGCCCCACTTTGTGAAGATCCAACCCGGGGACTTAAGTAACAGATTTCATACAACTTCACTGCACAGTGAATTGATTTATACAGAGTTCCTTATTTCATTTTCATGCATAAGAGTTCCTTATTTCATTTCAATTTGATCAACTCTATCTGATGCATATCGTATCTTTTTTAATCATCATAAGAGTTAATATAGTTTTATTTCTGTTGTATCAAATTTACCAACTATGATTTTTTTCCTATTACATATTTTGGTCAATTGGTATAAATGAAGAAAAAATATATAAAATAATAATATTTTAACACTGTGCTTTCTGTGTGTGTAACACACTGTCCAAGAGCTTTCCATAAATCAACTAACTTTATTCCCTCAACTACCTGTGAATGAAGTACTTATTCTAATGCTTATGATGCAAAGGGGAACCTGAGGCACCGAATCAGTAACTTGCCCTGAAGGCACCACCAGAGGCCAAGTGGAAATCAGGAACTTAGTTTGGCCTCAGAACACATGCTCTTATCACTGCACTGCTGCTCCTGACCTCTGCTCAGAGACATTTAGCTTGAACAATCTTTGTATAAGGACAGAAAATAAACTGACCCCATGATCGGGGCACTAAGAGTATAAAACCTAATTTTTTGAAGGACCACTGTTAAGAATTCAGTTCAAATGATGAGGAGTGAAAAGGGAAAAGGACTGCTTTTGCTTCTGAGATTCCTGAACAGGACCTTGAATATCTGTGCCACCCACATAGCCAGAGGGCCAACTCTGACACACCCCAGGGGCAGCAAAATGCATGACACAGGACACTTGGCTAGGGAGAACCTGGCGGTGCTCCCAGCCAAACCGTCATTCCTGGGCAGTCCAGGGATGATCACTGAACTTCTCGGGGCCAGATTTCCATTTCCAAACTGAGGTAGCAACACCCATTCACAGAAAACGTGAAACGATTAGAGGCAATGTGGAGTGTCTGGCCCTCGGTATGATACGTAACGTTTGTTATTGCTGCTTTTGTTCTACCAGTTGTTATTCTCTCTGCAAGCCTCTCCTCACCAGGAGTCACGGCATGAACGCAGGGACCTCAGCCCTTCCATAATGTCAGCCCTTGAGATCCTTGGCTAGTTACGCCTCCCTCGTCATGACACGCGAACTCCCGCTGGGGCTCGCTGAGTGAAAGTCACGCGCGCTCTTCACCCCCAAAGCCATCGAGCCAACCAAGCAAGAGACGCTGAGCACGGCGCAGAGGGAACCTGTGGTGTTCGACGCAAACACCTCGCCTCTGGGGACCATCCCTCCAGGGAAGACGCCTCGTTCTCACCGGCGCGGTCCCACTTGCGAGCAGTGACCACTGGTGTTCCTTGTCCTTGCAAGGTAAAGGCTCAAGAGAATAAATGGAACAAAAAGCAAGGAGGAAAGGCAGGGAAAAGGAGACAGATGGAAGCTGAGAGGGAGGAAACATGAAGAAAGGAGAGAGAGGAGGGGGGAAGTTTGCTGCAGAGAGAAAGCAAATCCAGAGTGGACATTTCTGCAGGGAGCGCTCGGGGCGGGAATGGAAGGCAAACCGAGCCAGGGCCGCTTCCAGCGCGGACCTCCAGCGAGAGACAGCAGCGTGAGTAACAGAAGGTGCCGCTGCAAACCCTGCCTCCCCCCAGGGGGAAAGGGCAGCTCCCGGAAAGCGAACGATGGCTGCCGCCGTCATGAAAAGAACATCACATTACACGCCAAGGGGTCTCCATGGTCTTCCTGAGGAAATAAAGCCCTGTATCCACCTGAAGGTACCGCTCTCGAGTGAATGCTTTATAAAGTTGCCTGCATCTCTAAGACGAAAAGCATGATGGGAGAAGCATCCCGATTAGAGCCATTACCAAAAGTCCACCTAATTTTTTCTTTGTATCTACGATCTATTATTTTTTGACCCTCCTGTGTCACAAGGATCATGGCCCCTTCTCAACAACATCTGCTACCTCCTTTCTGTCATCTTTCTCTCCCAATTTTCATTCTCCCGGGGAGCAGCTCAAGCCCAGGCTGCCTGCGCTCCCGGGGCGCCTCAGGGACCTGACTGGGAGGGGGTGCGTGCCGGAGGGACGGGTCCATGTGGCTGTCCAGAATGTTCTAGGATGGAGATTTTTACAGCCACAAAGGGCTATTTTGTATGGACGGCCACACCCGTGGGGGGGAAAGCACCTCCCCCACACAACCCCTGGCGCGCAGTCACGACCACGGACCCCTGGTGATGGGGTCAGTCCCAGGGTCCAGTGTCACCGGCCAGCAGACCACCCAGTAAACCCAGGTGTCCATGAGTCATCCCCGCCCAGTAAGAGGCAGAAGTTGGCAAAGGTTTACAATGTACCTGAGCCTATTCAGGGTATTTTTGAGTCTCATTTTCAGTCATTAAAAACCAAAGCTGACTTTTGTGTGCTTGCACTATCAGGCATTCCAGACTCAGAAAGGAGTTATAAGTTTCCATTTCAACAAAAATGTTCGTACCTAAGTAGGAAGCTGAGGAGAGAATTTATAACAGAACTCTCCCGATAAGAAACAAGACCTACGACGAAAGCAAACACGACACTTTCTCAAGCTCACGTGCGAAGGAATAAACACACGTCTTCCTAACTTTCAAACTTCCTCGTAGGTTCCCTGAGAGGTAACCTGTCTTCCCTCGAAAATTTCCTTTAAAAGGAAACTCCCAAAGACTCTTTCTTCATTCTGCGTACAAGTACTATATCCCCATTCATTTCTGTTTTTTAAGATGTACTCATATCTTTTTTTATTAGTTGTCTTTATTTATTTATTTGAATAAACCCACTCGGTGGTTTACTGACAAATATTTTTGGAAGGTCCATTCTGTACCAGGCACTGCAACGAACAGGTGGTAGTTCTTGGTCTCACGAACTTTACTTACGAGCACTGGAGGGAGAATATTTTTTACAATTATTTGCCATGTATTTAAGTTGCATGCACTCTTGCATATGTGATATACTTCATGTTTTAAACAGAGAAAATCATTAGAGCCTCCAAGTAAGTAAAGAGATTTGCAGAGAGAAGGGGAAGAGTGATGAGCTGCGAGAACAGGTCGGGGGCCGAGGAGCCACACGGAACCGTTCCCCCGAGCAAACAGGCCGAGGAAACCAGCTGGACGGGCACCTGCTTCCCCCAGGTGACGCGGACGCAGGCTGGCAACAGTCTGCGCTGAACAGAAGCGCTCGTGTTCTGTCCGCCCCAGGAAGCGGTTGATGGTGGACATCTCAGAACCAGTGGAGGGGCAGCGGCACACCCTTGCGGAGACCAACTTGACAAGGCAGGGTTTCCGCCGAAACGTCCTTTTATAAATAATCATGTCCCTTCCCCAAACGGAGCTCCACGGCTCAGCCCACCTCCTGCTGAGACCGCTGAAATCACCGCGGACCGTGAGGCTGTGAAACCAATTCAGAGCTCGCTCTCAGACACTGTCCCAGTAGAGAGGTAATTTTAAAAAAAGAAAAGCACATCACAAAAAAGGCAACAGTATCTACCATGAATGTTTTCAAAAGCATGGGAATCTTACATTAAAAAAAAAAAGTCTGCCAAGCAGTGTCGGTCAGCAGCTCATCAGGAAATGAAGACAAAATCTTGATCACTGGCATCTGACATCACTATTAGAGAAAAGTTAAGGTAGTTCTGTTTATGGGTTTAAAAATACCACCGTTTGGACGGAAGCCTTAACAGAGAAATGCTGCTTATTTCAAAGAGCTTTCAGTACCAGACCCGAAGCCGGGGGTCTGCTCAGAACTCAGAAAGCCTCGCCACCGACCGGTGCCGCCTGGTCAGGGGGCCCCTGCGGAGGACGCGCCTTCTGATCTGTGCTGGTCCTTTGTTCCCCGCCTGGCAGCTCCATGTCTGCCGATTCTTCACAACGCCCCTTCTCACTGCTACTCAATTAGCTTTCAGAGGCGGGGAGAGAACCCGCCCGCCAGGACCGCCACTTTACCAAGTATCCTCGCAAGAGTTCGCAACCAGCTGCTTTAAAGTAATTGGCATCTTAATGTGCAGAAAAATTACTTTTCTAATGGCTGCCTGGAAGATTTATATCCCTAAAATGTAATTAAAAAGTAGATTTAGAAATATGCTCAGCAACCGAAAAGATGAAATATTAATGTGGAGCGTAATTAATAAATTATACATCTCTTGATTACTAATGGCTTATTGACTGTAAAAGCATAACATTATGGAATATTAGGGCAAACAAAAGCTTTTGGGGAATATTGCTCCACTTCGAGCATGAAGCTCCTGCTCTTGACTTTTCAGAAGAAACCTTGATTTTGCAGATAACGTAAAAACTGGCCATCGGCATTCTGCATTCTTGCTGTAGGTTACCAAGTTGGCTGTTTCTGGTGAAATGAAAACTTTGTAGTTTCCTGAGTCATTTGGTTATTGTATTAAGACGACTTCTATCATTTCCCATAGGCTCCCGCATTGACATATAGAAGCTTTACATATAGAAGAATGTCTGACCTCTTCTATGAAAAGGCAACCCCCAGCGTGCCAGCCAGGGACGGCAGCAATGAGGAGCGCTCGGAACAGGGTGGGCGCATGCAGGGCGGCGCCTGCTCGGCCCTGCGGGCTGCAGAGCGGGGCAGGACTGCGCAGAAGCAGTGGGCCTTCCGGCGACTCCAGGAGATGCTTTCCAGCTCTGATCACCCCACGTTCCTTTGAAATTTTCCCAGACATTCACCAGGATCCTCAAATGCCAGAGCTGGGAAGTGTCCCAGGGGCCGTCTGGTCGACCAGCTCCATTTGCTACGCGACGTTGGAATCTTCCTGTCCTGGGCGGTGGCTGGCCTCACGCGGGCTGTTCAGGGGCGTCCATGGCAGGCTGGAGAACAATCGCTCAGGTCTCCCCCAACACCAGCCCCGAGTTGTTTCCCCTTGTTTTACAGAATGGTCAGATTTATTACGGTTCTTCACTCACGAACCTCATTCTCAAGTGTTCTTGTAAGAAACTTCATCGAAGTACACGCACAGGGAAGAGCTATGTCCAAGCACTGGAAGCGAGCTCCAGATGCCTGGCTCTGCAGAGCTCCCTCGTGAACCCCACCCTCCCTTCGCCTGAGACCATTAGTACTTTATGCCAAAGAAGCTTCCAGGGGAGAAAAGTTAGCAGAGAAAGAATGACCGAGGACCTCCAGTTTGTCTCACTTGATTCTTCTGCCATTAGACACCCTCTACTCCTTCGGAAATAAGAAGCAACGACTCTTAAGTCAGCACTCAGCACAAGGGGCGGAGGACTCTCTGCACAACTTTGCTTCATCCCTTTCGATCGGGAACCTTCCGGGAGAAACCTGGTGAGTGCCGAGGGGAGCTGATCTGATTCCTCAAGCTCGGCGCTGCAGCGAGCAGGAGGACCGGCCTCCCCGGCTCCAGGAAGCCCCGGGGCAGCTGACCTTGGCTCTCATCTCAGCCCCAGTGTCCCCCTCGGGCTCTGCACGTCCTTCATGGCACGCATCACGAGTGCACTTACCCGTGGCCTCTGTGCCCACTCGCCGACTGTACCGGTCTGTCTATTTTATGCCCGTTTTTCTCTATCCATTTATTCACCTTCTCCCTTTACTTGTTTCATGGTTTTCTGTTTTAGAGAGCCCTTAAGCTCCAGGAGGGCGAAGACCTCCTCTGCCCTGTGACACCGGAGTCCAGCACCATACTCAAAGGATGAGCGCCCGCGAAGATCTGCTGAGGAATAAGGGCGCCCTCGGGGTGGAGATTTCCAGAGAACCCCCCACGCTGGCCCTTGCCCTGCTTGGCCTTGGCATTGTCGGCACCGAGCTTCCCTCTCAAAACGCGGGCCCCTCCACGTCCCCCGCACAGCCCGATGCGGGGAGGAGACACCGGTCCTGCACCGTCAGGGCAGTGGCTGCCAAAGCATCTCCCACGAGGGGCAAGTCAAAGCCACTTGGGGATGGAGCGAGGGCCTCCCTCCAGAGACAACAGGAAGGGACAATTAAACTAGAGCTCTGAGCGAGAAATAAGACCAGGGCACAAAACACTTCCAAACGATCTTGGAAGTTCAGGTGCTGGACAGATACGTGGCTCTACTAACGGCACACGGATTAGTTTGTAAGTCCTAGTTCACAGCTTTCTCCTTGACTGCGTATGGAAACTGTCACTTACATATCTTTACCAATGGCACTTTGTAGGATTCCTTGGTTGAACTTTTTAAAAGATTTTATTTATTTTCAGAGAGAGGGGAAGGGAGGGAGAAAGAGAGGGAGAGAGACATCAGTGTACACGAGAAACATCAATCGGTTGCCTCTCACTCACCCCGAACTGGGGACCCAGCCCACAACCCAGGCATGTGCCCCGAAGGGGAACTGAACCCAGGACCCTTTGGTTCACAGGCTGGCGCTCAGTCCACTGAGCCACACCAGCCAGGGCTGGTTGAATTTTTTAAATGTCAGCATAAGCCCAAAGATGTCATCTTTGTTGACAAGAAACAAAAACAAAAAACGACTCACATTTTGAGAGCATGACACTACCTTCCTGCTGAACAGAGTCGCACCTCAGTCTACGCCTCCTCCTCAAAGCTGTCACCTTGCCACACACCACCTTCCAGTGTCAGCTCAGCGGCTGACAGTGGCCAGACACTCGGAGAACACAGGGACAGCTTACCATGGACTCGAATACCCCCAAACGCAATCTCACTGACCTAGCTCTAACAGAAATTAAATCACTGAAAGTTATTATTCTACAACATTTACAAGTAATATTTATAAATCTGAATGATTCTATAGTGTCTCATTCTGACAATGTTGTCACCAGAATACTACCTAGATAACCAAATAAATATGAATTGCTTAACAAATCATTAGGGGCCTAGCAGTTTCATGAAATGTCTGGTTTCACAGATGAGGAATCCAGTCCTTGTGGGTAAGTGACCTGCTCCGGGGCCCAGGGTCATCTGATAAAATACTAAACCGATAAGAACAGACGCCACACTTAGCCAGAAGGCCGAGAAGCGGCCATTTGTTTAAGAAAATGCATGACCCGAATGGTGTCCACTTTGAAGCCATCGTTTTATTTTATAAAACTGGATTCATCACGGCCCGATACCAGCGGCCCTGCGCAGCCACGTGACAGGAGACGCCATTTCTGTTGCTCCCCCCAGAGGCTGCACCCTCCTTCCGAGGCAGCGGTGGTCTTGCTTCAGCGAGCGCCCTTTAAAACAGCAGTTACAAAGAAAGGAAAATACGTAAATGAACACCTATTTTACTTTTAACTTAAAAAAGACCAAAGATGTGTGTCGGCAGTGAGTAAATTACATATGCATATCAGGTCTAAAGAAAAACAGGAAAAATTTCTCTGTTAGAATGTAGGTTTAAAAAAGTTACCATTATATTACTAGTCAAACGAAACTTAAAATGTATCATAATTAATTACATACTCTGAGAAAACAAATGGAGGTTGACTATTTATTCTGGACAGAGGCTCCAAACATTTGAGCCACTGGCACCTAAGAGCACAGAACCCTCCTCGGAAAGAACCGGGTGGTGTTCTATCAGGCCCGTCTGTGGTTACCTGGCTCGACTTCCCTTTGCAGTTTCTGTGGGTACCATGAGCATTCTGGACCTTAATCACGCACATCCACAAGCCTTCATGACGATTTCCAAACCTAACGACTTCTGGAAAATGAAGCTTCTGCGCTAACTCATTTGGGGACAAAGTGTCCTGAAGTGACATGTGGCTACGCACAGCGCTTCTTTCTCCAGGAGCGAACTGAAGACATGTAACTCAGCTCAGACTCAGGCTGAGGCCGCGGCGCTGCCAGGCTGTGACGTCATGTACGATGCGCCCACTCGATCACCTTCGAACTGCAAGACAGGCTGCACCCAAGGGTCTGGGAGGCGGCTGTGAGCCGTGTTTGCATCTCTGTCCAACGCTGTCACCCCCTAGCACAGCGGCAGCGCCCCATCGCTGGCCTGCCGGCCGTGATCACAACCATGCGCTGCCCAAATTTCAACCAGGCCTCGGCGCTAGCCACCTGAAAACTTATTAGCGAAACCGGCACAGGAAAATCATCCGTCATGGCTGTTGACAGCTTGTCGGAAACTCGGCCAGTCCAGAGCCCACTCGACAGAAGTGATGACGGGAGAAATCTTATTGCACCACTTAAGGTGCGCATCTGCCTGGTGCAGCCTGGAATCTCTCCACGGGCACTGATGGCTCCACAACGCTTCCTGTTGTTAAGATGAGCACGTTTCTGCGATTCGGTTTTGAAATAAAATGATTTTCCCAGTGACTCAAGCACCTGTCAAGTAGCCCTGTTTTTAGGCTTGTGCAGAGGAGCTCTAGAAGTGGGGAAATGGGGGAAAAGAAAAACACACTAGAAAGCTCATCACATTTCAACTCTTACGTGTGTCGCAGGCAACATCAGCAAAGAGAAGACGGCATTAATTTTCAAACCCATGTCAACCTGTGCTCGCCTGTTGCAGTCAAGTGACTCAACAGCAAAAATGACTCTCACTTGAAAGAAGCAGTGTCTTCCACCGTTTCACAACCCGAGCTCCCTCCCCTTCTCCCTGCGCCACCGCCTCCGATGCGCAGCACGGGTGGGTGCGCGGCACGCGCAGACCGAGCGCTCAACGCTCAGCGAGCGAGGCAGCGCTGCCTGGGCAAAGTCACACACTTGGGCTAGCCGTTTAACTCTTTGGCAGCTTCTCGGGGGCCATTTAGCGTATTTAAATAATCGGTGCGGAAATCAACATCAATTAATATTTCCTCCGTGCCCGCAGGGTACTTGGCACGGTGTGCTGGCCTCCGTGGGAAACGGGCGTTAAGTGTCCCTGTTCTCCAAGGGCATTTCCCAGACGGATGACAGCACCCGTCGCGTTCCTTTACCAAACCACAGAGAGCAAGCAGAAAATGTAATTTCAGCCAATTAAAAGACCTTGGGTTTTAGGTGTGGTTGTTAATAGCTGTGAGTTTGCTGTCTTTTCACTGTCGTATTTTTTTATCTCCTTTTCCTTAGGTAAGTCCCTTTAACATTTCATACAATAAGGGCTTGGTGATGATGAACTCCTTGAACTTGACCTTATCTGAGAAGCACTTTATCTTCCCTTCCATTCTAAATGACAGCTTCGCTGGATAGAGCAATCTTGGATGGAGGTCCCTGCCTTTCAAGACTTCAAATACTTCTTTCCAGCCCCTTCTTAAAAAAAAAAAAGACATTGGGTTTTTTCATGGATATTTTACTTCATCAGGCTTAAGACTTTGAGGCGGTGAAGGAGGGGGCTGGGAAAATAAAGGGATGAGACAGAGAATGGATGGCAAGCAGGAAGACCGAGAGGACATGTGGAGGAGGCAGGACAGGTCCCCTGCTCCAAGCAGCCCCTCGCCCGGCCGGCTGTCTGCAGCCTGAGTCCTCACTTTGTGCACCGCTGCCCTGGTTCTGGGGACAGAGGAGGGGACACTGCAGCCCTTGCCCTCGGATGGTCAGTGGGGACGGCTGACCCCCGGCTCACGGGGTTGGTGCAAAGACCTGACAAGCTGAGATGTGGGTGCAATTCTAACAGTGCCTGGCGCATGCGGTCTGCGGCACACACGCAACAGCACTTCCGGGAATGGGCACGCCAACAGCCGTGCAGCGTGACCGGGAGCGCGGAGGACGCCACGGAAGGCTGTGCAGGGTGGGGGCGGTGAGGAGGGGCGGGCGGGGCAGGCAGCAGCTCCGGAACCCTGACCTGGCATCTCGGCATCAGCCAGCGGGCTGCCCAGTGCAGGTGGGGTCCCCTGCCTCCCCAAACCAGGCGGCCCGGCCGGGGGCCGAGTGCACCAGGGCGGAGTGGCCTCTTCCCTTCCCGGGCGCTAAGCAGGCAGTGGGACAGAACGATCACTCGTGGGGGCTGACTGCCTGCCCCGGGGGAGCGGGCACTCTGCTGGGGCTCTGCCCCGGGGCGTTTGCTTGTCCCTTTGCACAGCTGCCTCGTGCACTGAGACAAGAACCCAACTCTCCGCCAGGCCCTGACTCTGCCCAGAAAACCCACCTGGGCCGGGCCGCGCAGTGGGGACCCTGGGACCGCCTCAGTCTCAGGTGTCCAGGTATGAACCACCTGCGGGCCAGGTGTCCTCAACAGAGAAGGGAAAGTGGAAGTCGGGCTCTCACCCCAAAGTGCTGAACAAAACTGCTAGTTGGGTTCCTGTTCCACCCGTGACCGCCTGGAGCGGGGGCTCACCACTGGGGAGGGGTCAGTCACGCAGTGGGAGGCGGAGATCATGGGCCGCCACAGTTCCTGCATCCATTCAACAAGCCTGCTGCGGGCCGGCCTGCACCGGGGCTCTGGGGGGCAGGGGGACCAGAACACACCTGCGGCCCCCGGACGGCGTATTCCGCTGTGCCCGGCAGACTCACGAGCACTCGCAGTCGACGGTTACAGGGACGGAGCCATCGGCATACAATGGACCGCCCGTCCACAAAGGGGGAGCCGTCGTGGGCCTGTCGCCCAGATGGGGCAGGGCCAGGGGCCTGGAGGACCTGGGTCCGAGCTGGATGGGGACGGATGGGAGCGGCGGTGAGAGGGAGACTCCCGGGCAGGCCACCACCGCCCGGGGCGGACACGCTAAGCTGCTTGTGAGGGCACTGGGCAGCGCACACAGCCGCCAGACCCGACCAGAGCAGGGCGATCTCGTTCCCGGAGGGCAGACCTGGGTGCTAGAGGGAGTGTGTTCAAGCCTGAATCTTAGACGCCTCCTGCATGTGGGCTCTCAGGATGAGTGTTGCGGGGGGGGTGGTTCCCAGTTTCCCAAGAACCAGTCACACCCGGGCCACAGGCCAGTGATGGCACCATTCAGGAGTGGGGTCCTGAGTGCACCCCCAAACTCTGGAGTCTTCCCCCATCTCTATTCCCAACCTCTCCCCCACCCCAAGGCCTCGCCCCTCTGCTTTTAAACTTTAAAAAAAAATCCAAAAAGACCTCGTGACCAAATCCCGTGCCTGCGAGGTTTTGGAGGAAGCACGAGCAGTGTTCCCTCTCTGCCATCTGTGAGTGGTGACCATAAAAGTGAACTTGGCCCACAACGGCAGAACGAACCAGCCTGTGGGTTTCGCTTTCGCGGCTCCACCCGGCTCGCACTCTGAGGCCTCCAGGCCGCGCCAACACCTGTTCTTGCTGTTGGAGGCAGGACTGAGGGTCACCTTTCGCCCTAAAATCCACAAATCCAGAGCCTCCATAATGCCATGATGCGGGGGGCGGGGGGGTGCTTTAACTCTTTGGCTGTGTGGGACAGAGTGAAGGAAAACTGCGAGGTTATAGAAGTCCCACGGGAGACCAGTGAAAGGGGCTCCGGGGCCCGACCATCAAACCACGGGGCACTGACGCCAACTCCTGACAAAGCGCTAAGTAGGTCACTCGGGCAACATCGTTCACCCTCTGCCAGGCTCACTTTGCCCGTTTGCAGGACGGGAGAAACAGGACCCATCCTTCTTGAGTGGGCTCAGGGGATCACCCCCACGTGCTGGGAGGCAGTGGACAAAGGCTGGGGACACATCCGGTGACCGGCTAGTTTCCTAACAGGTGAAACGGGCAGTGCAGAACCGCGAAGATCCGAGTCCTCGCACACTCCTTCCTCGGGATGTGTCCTCGGAGGGACTTCAGGGGCCAAGGCAGACAGAAGGGACAGACCGTAGCTGCAAACGTGAGGTGCAGACCTGGAGCCGAAAACGCACTGGGGTGTTGGAAGAGGTTGGCGTTAACTCCTCTGCGGCCCCTTTGGCCTCCCCTTGCCCTCGGCGATCCCATCCTGCAAGCCCAGACCTTCCCCAGCTTTCTGAAGACACTCACGGAGCGTCCCGCAGGCAGGTGAGGGCAGCCCCAGGTGCATTCCTCGGGGGGAGAGGGGAGGAGAGTTCACTCTCCCATCACCGTCCCCAAGCTCCCAGTTCACGGGATGGGCAGGGAAAGAACAGTCACGTGCTTCCCAACGGGACCCCAAAGAGACTCCACCGAGCACCAACTGGGCACGAGCCGTGGTCCCCTTCAACACCTGGCCTGGCCTCGATTCCCCTCACAGCCGCCCCAGACACTTCCCAAGTCCCCGAAGGGCAGGGCGACCGAAACATACGAACGGACGTACTGACTGAAGTCACGTTAAGCCGGACCCGCTCCTTCTGAGAGTGACGCGGCCTGTTATTCACCACGCGCTGACCATGAGCCGGGCACTCTCTGCCGAGGGCTTGCCACGTTCTGTTTCGTCTTATTTCCTCGCCGACTCCTGCACGCTGGGGTCAGCATCACCCCCGCTTCACAGGCAGGAAAACTGGCTCTCGGGAAAGGAGCCCCCTGCTCAAGTGCACAGGGCTTGTGCGACTGAAGCCAGAAACGGTCTTCTCGGCTCTACCCTTCCCTCGGGACGAAAGGCCCACACTTTAAGTATTGATGGGTCAGAGCACTGCCGACCCAACCTGTAATTACCAATTTACCAAGACGGTGGGAGCGACGTCCCGGGCATGCAGGCAGCGGTGGGTATCTCTGAGTGACCTTGTCGGTCTAACTGCACGGGGGCCACCCCACCGGAGTTGGCCAGGGATGGGCTTAGTGGCTGCCACCTGACCATGTTCCAACCAAAGAGACATAGGAAACCTCCTCCGGATTTCTGGGGTCTTCCTCCTGGGCAGTGAGCAGAGGAGCAAGCCCTTTCATGCCGGCGGGTCCCACTGGCTGCTGTGTGGCGCTTGTGTGGGGACCAGTGGCCGCAGCAGCCACAGGGGACTGGGCGCATGAGCGGAAGCGGGGGACGCTGCTCACACCCCAAGGCTGTCAGATGACAAAGGAAACAGTCTAGGAGCCTGAGGTGGCTGTTAAGCCTCAAACCCCTGGGACCCCAGCTTCCAGAGCTGCTGTAACGGAAATGGGTGCCCTTAGGGCGCGAGCCACTGTCACTACCTCCGTCACCACGAATGTGCCCCACGGCAATGCAGGGAGGAGGTCAAGGCAAGGACAATTTTTATTTATTCTGAAAGTGAAATGTGAGCGTGTTCGGACCACATGACTTACCTGCTCCGTCTGGACCGACTCGTGGGTCCAGGGCGCAAAGTCCCCCAACAGAACAGTTCGTGTTTAAGTCGATCGCGGTTCTTCCTCTGCTCCCGGGGTGGGGTGGGGTGGGGGGGGGGGAGAAGCGTCTCCTCCACCCTCGCATGTTCTCTGACTGGGACATGCAAACGAAACGCCCAGCAGGTAGACTGCAGAGAGGAAGGCACACAGGTTTCATACGATGTCACTGCTTCTCACGTGACAAAAAAGGCTTCGGAGACAAGAAGTGAGAGCCCGAAGCAGCGATTGGACGCCGGGATGTACACTCCATTTTAACAGAAGGCGATAAACTCGAGGCACCCTGATGAGGCGAAGGGCAAGGGTTGGGGCTTTTAGGGGTGGTAAGTCGTGGGAGAGGGAGGGGGAACCTCTGAGAAAAGCCGGCAGGAGGTGCGGGCTGTCTCGGCAAGGCCCGTCTGGGCGGAGGGCTCTCCCTGGTACCAAGAGGAGGGTAAACTCCTTCCTCGTGGCAAACTGAGGTCCCGCTTTGAGGCAGAAAGGGTCGGCGTGGGGCACCCTCCTGCGGATGCCGTCGCTCCATCCCCTTCAGCTCAAAATAACCTATTTGCCAAAGCAGCGCATTTGGGGGCAACATGCTCTGATCCCCTTCACTTCCCAATAACAACATATCTATTATTTTACTTTTACATTTAAAATATGTATAACCTATATTTCATACTTAAATGACAAAAACAAAACCTTTCATGTCTTCATATTATAATATTACTGCAAGGGCTACTGGCATTTAATCCCAAGGCTTACTGAGTTTCGTATAGAAACTTTCAATATTAACATGCAATCACTATCATAGTTTAACCACTACAGAAATGCACGCAGCCAAAGAGAAGGTGGCCCTAGCATTAAAGCACACTAGAACTTATTTCAATAATTATAAAACGCCATTCTGCTTGAGATCCGTCCATGCTGGGTGTATGAAGAGTCCCTGCCGCCTGTGGACACTGAGGATGCTTCCTCTGTCTGCTGTCACGGAAGGAATGCTGTCAAGACGTCCCTCACCAGGACCTCTGTAGCACTGGCTAAGCGCGGGTGCAGAGCGCATTCCCAAATTCCGGCGGGAGCGCTGCGCGCTGCCCTTCCACGGGGACATACCACGGGCCCACCCGGCCAGCCCACAGTCCAGCATCGGCCTTGGGCAACTTCGAGGGCGCTCCTTCTTCCCGAATCCTGAAATCTTGAGGCAGCAAAACTGACTGTAGGCACTTCATTGCAACCAAATACTAGGAAGTTCTAAATTGACTTTTTAGAAACAAAAAATATGAGAATATCTTTTAAAAGAAAGATCAGGGTTCGAGAGGCAAAGCTCGCTCCCTCGCAGCCCTAACTGAAGGCTGCGTGCGGCGAGCTCCAGCTGACAGACGGTGTCTTCCCGTGGCAGCTGGGAGCCGCCCCCAGAGCCACGGGCTCACGGCTTCCTCGTCCCACCAGACCACCGAATTCCGGCGAAGACGCCTATGTTTTCTGAGGCTTTGCACTTTGAAAAACATTTCTGGTTACAGAGGGTCCTGGACTAGCCTAACTACTATACAGCTGTTACATTATACCCACTTTGATCCTGATCCTCATTCCCTCCCCTTGTCCCTCCCCCTCCTCTTCCTCTCAAGCCGCACTGGGAAGAACACCGGCCCAGGGGCGAGGGGCCAGGGGCTCTCGTCCTACATCTGCCCGAAATAAGCAGCAAGACCTTGGGTGAAGGTCTTGCCCTCCTGGGATCTCCAGTCCTCCGCCTCCAAGGTAAGGAGGCTGGACTGAAGTCTCAGGCACCATCTGTGACCAGCTGCTGTCCCCAGGAGGGCCGCACGAACACTACGAGGGAATCAGTGACAGAGCAGGGGTCTTCGGAGCCCATCAGGAAAACAAGAAGCAAGCCAACGGGACGGCCGCCGAGTGGACGCTTAGCGTGACGGGAGGCGGTGCTTTCGGAGCCGCCTTTTCCCGCCCGCCCGGGGGGAAGCGGAGGAGGCAGCCCTCGCCTCTCTGACGCTAAGTTGAGAAGAGCCAGGCCTGCCCATCGGCTGCAGACTGAACATCAACACACGGCGCAGCGAACCTCATTAATTTTCCCTAATTGGTTGGGAAGTTTTGGAATCGGCTGAAGTAGAGAGCAACATTTTCGCAAAAGTCAGCGAATTTCAAGTGCATATGGCAACAGGATGGCAAGGCCCCCAGGAAGGAAAAGAATGGAAATTAAATCAGAAATAAAGTATAGAATGCTTAAGAGTCTTAATAATAGATTAAAAAAAAACATTAGGAATTAGAACATTCATTGTTTCTTTTCACAGAAGCATTTAAATATAAAGTGGTTTTACAAGTATTTAGAAACATTTGTTGGATGGACTTCTGCCATACGAGACTATGTATTTCCGTGTTTATACTTCGCATTGGCTTGGCAAACCGGCCCTCCACTTCTAGCCCTACTACATCAGCAGGCTTCGCTGGCATTTTACGTTCACCCCAGATTCTGAGTCAGGAGACTTCTCACTGGCCGGGGTCACACAGCTCTTTCCTTAAACTCCTCAGCGCTCTCCTGTCCCCAGGAAATGCACCTGTCAGCCTGGCGGGCGCATTTGCTCATTTTCTTAAAAGCAGGAACTAGGTGTCATTTTTCACCCTGGGTTCCAGCGAGGGTGGAGAGCTTGAAAGAGAAAGGGCCCATCAACGGGGGAGCAAATAAATCTACTCGCGGTGAAAAGGTGATGAAAGGCTTGGGCTTACATTTCCTCAATTTGTTCTTAAAATAATCCTTGACACACTCTTTGATGGAGGACCAGCTCTTGATTTCCCAAGGCCGGGGTCACAGAGGTCAAGAACAAAAGGCGCAGTTATTTTAAAACACAAATTTGAGCGATTAGTTCCCACCTTTTCCTCTCCATGTTTCCGAGGATGTAAATAAGCAGCTCAGTCGACGTCTCTGGATTCTGTTTTTGCTCCTGCCCCCTGCCTACCCGCTAACGGGACACCCTGGAGAGGAACGACTCGAGGAAAGTCTAACTGAAAACAGCAGCCCTGGCCACTTAAGGTCTATGGGTATTTCCGGTAAATCGGAAACTCAGCCGAGGATGGAAAGGGGGAAAAAATAAGTATGGGTAACAGAGGAGGCAGGACTGAAACTGGGGGGTGTGACAGATGTTTGCAGGGTCACACCAGTGTCCCCAGGGACTCACTGTCTATGCCATGGTCCACACAGGACACTCGGCACCTTCCATAAGCTCTTACAACTCCCAGACCCGCCCTGGGCCCCCTCTGGCAGAGTGAGGGAGGCCGGAAATGCCGGGCCTGAGTGCCCCTGGGCCAGCTCTCTGCCCACGGGGACTGGGGACTGGGGACTGGGGCAGACGCAGTCGGCTTCCCCCTCTGTGGGGCTCTGAAAGCGTCTCCGCCTGTCTCCCAGCGACGAGCCTTGCACAGGAGGCACAGAGCACTCTTCGCTCTGGCTCCCACCCTTTCAAGGGTGTCCGTAGAGCAATAGCCTTGAAAGAGAGAGAGAGAGAATGTTTCCCTCTGGCACAGAGCCCAGGAACGCTTACCACTCACAGCGGAAGAAGACGCAGGTCCCCTCGGGACAGGGTTCCTCCTGCTGACTGTGTAGGTGAATCTGGGCCCATCTGCCCTGTATCCAGGGGACTAGCGGACAAGGGGGGGGGGGTCAACCCAACGAGGATGACCCTGCCTGCTGCGCCCCAAGGAACAAAGTCCTTTGTCTCTGATGCGGGGATCTCATACCTTCTGCCGGCATCCACGAGACTGCGTCCGGCCCGCCTGCCAGCCTGACAACGGTGGAGTCTCAGACCTCGTGGGTATCGCATCATGAGCAATGACCGAACTCGGTCCAAATTAGAAAAATTACTTTCTCATGATATGCATCTTAGCACCTTGCTGTGCAGGGGAGGGCAAAAGGAGGTTTACATTTGTAATGCAGGTAAATCATACAATAACCAATAAATAACAACACAAGAAGAAACTGTTCCGCAGGCTCACTACTGTAAACCTCCTTTTGCCCACTCCTGCATTGTTCAGATATAACCCTCACTAAAAATGCAATGTTTTGAGAAGTAGATCTCTAGGCGTTTTTCTGGCCAAAAAAAAACTTGAAGTTGAACCGTACGAGCCCCCAGCTACTGGCAGAGGTACCAGGGGCCACACATTCAATACACTCATTCTCTTCCAAGATGCAGGGGCGGGGGGCAGGGGCCGCTCCTTCCCGAGGGCGAATGCAGCCTGAAGCTCCGAGCCTTGGGACCGCCACGTGGGATAGCCAGGTGCAATGACATCATTACTTCCGCTTCTTGTTTGCAAAACTGTGGATCCATGAGTGTTTTGGTGTTTGTTGTTGTTATTGTTGCCCATGTGTTTCTTACAGCGTAAAAAAGTCAATCTCGCTAAGTGTGTGCACTAAAATGACAACCGAGGAAAAATATAATTAATGAGGGGAAGAAGAAAAGTTATTGGGACTTTTGCACGTTGAGAGGGAAGGGCAAGCAAGCAACGTGGCTAACACTAGAATGAGCCATGAACTTGAAGTCCAAACAGTTTTCATATCTGTCCATAAGTGGCCAAGAGGGGGTGAGTGTCCCACGCACAGAACGGGAGGAGGAAGTGTTCAGAATTCAGAAGGTCATTAGTTGTCCACAGCCCCAAGGAAAAGAGCTTTATTTTGCAGATCACTGAAAATGAATTAGGCCCTGTCTTGGCTTGAAAACCCTGGTTTTGCTTTCACTAAATATATAACACGCATTTATAATGTAACGTTATATTGTTACATTGCTATGTAACGATACACATTGGAATTATGTTGGAATTATATATGCAGCATGTATATATTAATAACATATGCGGTTAATTCCGGTAACTTCAGTAACTTCCGAAAAAGCTCTTTCTACTAGCCATAAAAATAAAGGTTTACTTTACTATCGCTGGCTGTCTACATGGCATTTAACCTTCTACAGTCACACACCAGTTGTAAAACATACAATTAACATAACATCAAAAAGTTTAGATTAGTAAACTGCACTATAGCTTCGGTAATCTTTACTTCATGCCAGGGACGAAAAGACCCAAAGCCAGGGAAATAACTTCACCCTGACTTAATATGCTTTTGAGATTAATCTAAGAATGACACCAAAAGGCCAAGATAAGAAATGCAGGCGGTGAATGCAAGCAAACTCTGCTTACTAAAGAGCATTTTAATATTAGAAATAAACATACTCGTGTAAGTGATACAATGGTAGGCGTTAACAATGTCCTAAAACACCTCAGTCTTTTTGCCATCCTTTTGTTCAAGAACTGTGAGTTTCAAATGAAAACGAAATGAGCTTTTTCCCGTGAAAACAGAACAGTCTCTGCCCAAGCTGATCGGGACGCTGGTTTGGTCAGTTACTTGGACAAGAGCAAACACCTTTGGATACGCACGCAGCTGCTCCCCGGGCGTCTGGGAACCCTGGCCTCAGTACTCAGAGCGTGGATTCAAGGAGGAACAGCCGCCGCGGCTCATGCCCCGGACACGCTCACACCCTGATGCAGATTTCTTCCGAGGTAACATATATACATATATGACTTTTTCCCTCAAAGGCTCTGCAGATTGGAATTCGTTCCAACTGGAGAAACTAAGACCCAGTTTTATTCAGCACGTCACCTACCTATTCTAACTGTGGGAGGAGCCTCCGTCCCACTCGCTGGGTGGGAAGAATGCGAATGTTAAAAACTCTCACCTCCACATACTTCTTTTAGGGTCTCTCCCCCTGACTGAGTTGCTTTATTTCCTGAAATTCCTTCAGCCACAGTGAGGGCGATGCAATGGTCCCTGGTCTACTGTTTCTCTGAGCCCGGAGCAAACCGAGGTTAGGGTTAGAGTCAAGAGGACCTCCAGATGGGCAGAAGGAGGGAGGATGTCCTTCCTGTGGCCCGGCCCCGACCCTAAGGACGGATGACCAACCAGGGACCTCACGAGGACCAAGCCTCAGCTAACAATAAAGTCGGCTCCTCTGCCTGGGGTGCCCTTAAGGCCAAGGACAGGCCCTGAAGAGCCAGCTGACTCTGCAGACACACTCCACACTTCAGTTTAGGAGGCCGCTGTAAGCAGGCACCAAAGGCAGGCAAAGACATTAAAACAAAAAGTGCTACAGGACAACCCATCTTCTGGTCCTCAGTGCAAAAATTCCATACAGAATATTGGTGACCTAAATCTAGCAGACGATTAAATAGACCCATTATGGCCATGGATGGCTTATCCTAGGAATAGAAGATTAGATTAACCTTAGAACATCTACAAGAATGCTTCATGCCACATTACAGGAGAAAAACTATGTCCTCATCACAACATGCATAAAAACACAAAGGTAAAATTCCATACCTTTCAGTATAACAAAACAAACATAATACACAAGTTAAGGACGGAAGGGCCAATAATCTGACCAATGGAAGCTCCCTGTGAAATGGTCAAGAATTAGGGGCAATCCCTTAAAAGAAACGAACAAGAAA
Organism: Glossophaga mutica; assembly: GCA_039655065.1. NCBI lineage: Eukaryota > Metazoa > Chordata > Mammalia > Chiroptera > Phyllostomidae > Glossophaga > Glossophaga mutica. Next base: position 220,127,639 of record CM077304.1, on the reverse strand, counting down.
GAAGGCCTATTCTCATTGCTTATATTTAACATCGTACCAGAGAGCCTAGCCAGCACAATAAGGCATGAAAAAGAAACAATTGATAAAAGCACTGGAAAGAACTAAAATTGTCATTACTTGTAGACCACAGAATTATTTACGGAGAAAATTTAAGAGAATATTTATTAGGGAAGAAAAACAGAGGGAGAGAAATAGACCAAATGAACAGATTAAGCTGCAGAACATTAACGTACCCACATGCACCTCATATACAATGGGGAGAGTAAAATAAACCAGGAAGAGCCAACTGTTTAAAAAATACTTCTGGGCCAACTGACTACCCATTCAAAACCACTTCTTTGCCTCGTACCAGATACAAAAATAAAATCCAGGTGGGTCTAAAACCTAAAGTTTTTTTTTTTTAATTTAACATTTATAGAAGGAAAAAACATAAAATAGTTTTAAAACTCCAGAATGAAAAATCATTTCTAACCCAGGCACAAAAATGACAAACAAGAAAGGCAGGAGTGACATGTTCGTGCTAGGTCACAACTTAAAACCTCCGTTTGGCCCTGGCTGGTGTAGCTCAGTGGATTGAGCGCGGGCCTGCGAACCAGAGGATCGCGGTTCGATTTCCAGTCAGGGCACATGCCTGGGTTGCAGGCCAGTTCCCAGCAGGGGACGCATGAGAGGCAACCGTACATTGATATTTCTCTCCCTCTCCCTCTCTCCTACCCTTCCCCTCTAAAGATAAATAAATAAATAAATAAATCTTTAAAAAAAAAAAAAAAACCTCCGTTTGACACCACAAGCAGAGTGACTCCGGGAGCCAAATACTGGAGAGGTTTGGTTTTAGCACAAAACCAAAACCTGAAGCTTTTCCTTCAGGTCCTGTTGGTCATGAATGGCTCAGATGGCCACCAATCATTGTTCAGCCACAGGAGCTTAGGGAAGACCTGCCCTCCTTTCTTAGGACGGTGCCACCTCAATCCTCAACCAAAGCAGCGCACTTTTAACAAGAAAGGAAGGAGAGGGACTTCGGTTACGTGAGCAAGCAACCTACAGCATCTGCCAAAGGCAGTTCACAAACGACTGACCGAAGAGCCAGGCAGAATGACCCACAAACCACCGGGCTTCATCAGCGGCCACAGGGACACAATCTGAGGGTGGGGGTGGGGAAGGGGGAAGACAGAAGGAGCGAGATCCCACACAACCATCGGACTGGAAAATTCTAAAACATATCGTATCACCAGGTTATCGGGGTGTCATAAGGCCCACCTCCGCTTACATGCCTTGTAAGCCTCTCAGGTCAAAAACCCAACTGCACCTTCTAAACCCTTTTCTTCTCCCCTACCCAGTCAACAGCCCCAACGACTCCGGGAAAGACCTGAGTCATCCTTAACCACGGCCACAGCCTCCGCACTCACACCCAGCCACCCTGACACCTCCCTGAATCCCTTGTTTCCACACCTCCAGAGCCCAGCTCACCTGCCTTCTTAGCCTGGCTGTCTGCCTCGGGCTTCCTCCCTTCCAACCACTGCTCGGCAGGTAGCGGGGCTGTCTCTCCCACGCTGCACTGCGTGGCCTTTGTTATAAGGTCAAGGTGAAACCCTAAACAGGACGTCGTCCAGTGATCTGCCGACACCTCTTCCAGACTCACCCACAGGCTGCCTGTGTTCCACCCTTTTCTGTTGGTCCCATTCGCTTCTCCCCGCATAGGTTCGCCGGGAGTTGTGTTAGTGAGGGTCCGTCAGCAGCAAACCCAGCCAATGGCACCATGACTTCTTTTTAAATTTTGCTCTCATCCCTGAATGATTGCTTATCCCAGGTTCATGGACGCTACCACTCAGCACTTTGAGGGTCAAGGGAGGCCATTAACGATGGTGTCCAGGACACGGACTGATGATGTGGATTTCTGCCCACCCCCTCCCAAGAAACCTTTGCTTCCTAACTTCTGTCTGGGACCAGCCTTACCTATGGAACAGAGCGTAGTTCACAGACAGAACTTGTCCATGAACTCCATTCCTTCGCTCATCTCTGACCACGCTAACGCTCTTCCGGGGAACCAGCAAAGCGGACACTCCTGCCTGCCTTTGTGCACCAAGAAAAGCTCAGGAATGTTCTGGTCTCTTGCCACACTCTAAAATAAAGCCTGGGATCCCTGCTTCCCATCATTTAAGGGGGGGAAGCTTCATAAGTTAAAGAAGCATCTTGAACTTTCTATTTTAATCCTACACGTAAAAGCCAGGCACGAGACCCAACGCCCGGGACACGAAGGCTAACTTGTTTCTGCAGAATAACCCCTTTCTCTTCAGCTGGAGGTGAGGTAGATGTGGGGGTTCCTTAGATCACCTGTGCCCTCACATCAGCACAATTGGGTAACGACTTTCCATCTCTGCTACACCAATATTGGTGACCAATTCAACGGCTGTATGCCAAAGACGCAGGTGAAAATTATTTTCAGTTTTATTTCACTACAAAACTATTAATTTAGCATTTAGAAGAAGAAGGAAACATGTTTTGAGAAAGTAAAAAGAGACAAAGGAAACCCAGAGATCCATCAGCCAAAGAGAATCTAAAGGCTGCCAGGCGCACCCAGGCTTCTGATAAGGGCATGAATTTAAATCAAATTTCTTCCAGAGGCAGACACTATCTGTTTGTTGCAAGAGGTACATTTGACCTAAAATGCATAAAACGTGGATAGCCGCTTTCACAACAACTGAAAAATATCAACTCATTTCCCCCTGACTTAGCATTTTCCATGCAACCTGGTACCCTCCACCCAACATGTGGCATAAATACGGCCTCTTGGCCCTTTTGAAAACGGAAGGTGTATACTCCTTGTTTCAGTGTAAACTGACTAAATTCCTCTCTGGGGACAAGAACCATGATTTTTGTTGTCGTTGCAGTTACTCTTTTCTAATTATTAAAAATATTTCCTAATACCTATGTGGTATTGTGTGGCGATTCACACGAGAGAAGTGAGTTCTCCAGACACTGCCCTTCCTGCCCCCACCAGACCCCTGTGTGTGGTTTACCTGGGACACCCCTCTCGTTTCCGAGATAGAGACAGTTAAAACACGGCAAAAAGATTCTCCGAGAAACTTCATGCCAGTGAACTTGGCAATTTACATGAAATGAGCGCGCCCCTTGACAGTCTCCTCTGTCCAAAGCTGACACAAGAAGAAAGAGAAACTGTATCTTAGAAACTGGACCTGTGAAACATTTTCCCACAGAGAAGAAGGGCCAGATGGCTTCACCAGTGCGTTCTTTTCAATATGTAAAGAAAAAGTAACATCATCAGACGCAAAATCTATCAGAAAAAAAAAAATTTTAAAGGTCAGCTTAACCATGATACCAAAATCTTCAAGGGCATTCACAGGACAAGGAAATTACAGACCGAACTCACTTATTCAATACAATATCCTGAACTATTTGCAAACTGAACTAGCAATGGATAGAAAAAATATATACTGTGATAAATTTGGAAATATCCAAGGAAGACAAAGTTGAATAAATATTAGAAAATCAATTAATACAATGAATCACATAAACAGATTAAATGTGAAATCATCATATGATCCTTGCAATAAATGCAGAAAATGATTAGATAAAACTCAATGATCATCCATGTTTAAAAAGTATTTTTGGCAAATCAGAAATAAAAAGAGCCTGCAAATAAAATCTACAGCAAATACCACACTTCGTGGTGAAACACTGAAATCTCTCCTTGGAGACTCAGAAACATGTTATTTTAATTTCTATCAACATTTTACTATACATTCTAGTAAGTGCAAGAAAATCAAGAAAACAAATTACACACAAAAGATTGTTATGAAAGAATCCAAACTTTCACTGGAAGACTGTGTTAGGTAGGGTTTTAGCATCTATGTTCATAAATAAGTTTACATTGTAACTTCCTTTCTCGCTCATGTCAAGTTCAATCAAGTTCATGCTAGTTTCCACAGGTTTTCAAAACTCTGGAACAGTTTATTCATGGATTAACCACATCTCTTTTCTGATGCTGTGTTCTCAGGGACCTTGCCAACTTTGAAGGGACTGCCCGTCCCCGACTTGGTCAGCCTCTAGGGTCAGTGCACAAGAGGCGTGCCTTCCGAACGCACACCGGCCCGTCCGGAGCCAACACCCCTGGTCACCCCATCTCAGGCTGTCCCACCTCAGGCCCCTCCCCACCCGCCCTCATGGCCCAGGGTCACTCACCAAACGACTCTGGGCAGCTCCTACGCCTGAGAGCTGGAATCACGCAAGCCAACCAGTCTGAAACCCGCCGGCTCCACCCACCCTTCCTGGCTCGTGGACCTCGGTAAAGGTTGCTGCCATAGTCACCCCCTTCCCTGAGCCTCCTGACCACCCCCGCCGCTTCCCCAGGTGGCCCCTTGGGACCAGTGAGCAGCACAAACCTTCTTTTCAAAGGTAGCCGTCTCCTGACCTGTTCCGCCTTGCCACAACTAAACGAACCTTACTTTTAAATGTGTGTGTGTGTACGTGTGTGTGCGTGTGTGTGTACACATACATATATTAGAGTTACTGGTGGAACTGCCAATAAGTCTTACAAATAGCCTCAATAATTATTTTGTGGGAGGATTTTCTTAATATTAACTAATATTTATAGAATTATTCAGATTTTCCATTTCTTCAAGTTTTATGGTAGAGTATTTTTATTCTCTAAATACTTTTGTTTTTCTAGTAGTTTTGAAGATTTGTTTTGTCTTGTTTTCTAATACTTTTTTCCTAACTATTCTCTAATTTCCATAATTATTTCCTCTAGGAAGGAAACCAGCTCTAGGAAGTTCCCTGCACTACCCTGACTTTCAACACCTGTTTGTGAATGATTTCAGTGTGAATGAACACCCTACCTGACACCGGGTGTTCATTCACACTGAAATCATTCACAAACAGGTGCAGCCGATGAGCCTTCTCAAACTTCATCACGAACCCCAACCCCGATTTCTGCTCAGGACGGGTGCTCCCACCGCCCGCAGCGCGGCCCCGCCAGCACGCATTCCCTCTGACTGCAGTCTGAACGGCTGTCACCCCCACCCCAGGGCGCCGGCCAGGGCCCCCCACTCACCTCCCGCTTCTCCCCTCCCTACAACTCCTTCCCCGGGATTCCCTGCAGACCGCGCAACAGGGCGGGCCCCTCACCCACGCACGTCTCGGCAAAATCCACACCCCTCCACGGCCGACCCACGGGGAGCGGCCCTTGTCCACCCGACACTGCGTCACCTCCCCCCTTCAGGTGTCAGCAGCGCGGCCTTCCGCCTCCTCCCGCTGGTGCCTCCTCGGTCCACCTGGGCAGCGCCTGCCTAGAACGCCCTGGCCCGTGGCCACCATCTCCGACAAGCCTGTTCTGGCTTCTCCGTCTGAAGTCAGCCTGCCCCTTGGCCCCCTCTCTCCACGACACTGACGCCGCATTCTCTTAACTTTACCGCTCCGTTCCACTTACCGCGATCCTTGATTATCTTACCTCTTCCTGGCTTCACTTCCACAAAGCCCATTTCTGAGAGAGCCAAAACCCTGCCTGGTCCTCCCCTGCTGTGGCCTGGGAGGTTCGGCCGTAACAGGTGCTCAGTGCAATCACCTGGACGAAGAGTCACTAAACGGGCTCGAAAGCACACTGGAGCCGGGCCCCCGCGGGTCTTCGGAACGGTGCAAGAAAATGGTGAGCAGACGGCACGCCATGGAGCCGAAGTTATTTAGGGCGTAGGGGGAGCTGGTGGGGAGGCCTGCCTGCCTGCCTGCCTGCCTGTGGGGGTCACACAGGGGGCGCACAGACCCCTGAACTGCTCCAGCCCGGGGACGGGGACACAGCCTGCGGCTGGCTGAAGGCCTACAACACCTTCCCCTCGGACCTGCCGGGCAGCTCCACTGTGCACGGGGATCTCGTAATGAGTGGCGATGCTGGCCCTAGGGAGGTATTTAAGATAAATACCTCCAAGGATCGATTCGGGCGCTATCTGAATTCTGACATCACAAGGAAACACAATTTCAACTCCACTTAAAAAGATGTCAAATTCAGGCAGTTTTACACCAGGAAATGGAAAAAGGTTAAGGCTTTCGCATGAGTCAGGTGTCATTTGATATATGTACACAGGAAATTAGGTCACCGAAAATAATGTTTTCTAATCAAGGAACTTCCAGCTCAGGACAAAAGGATGTCCCGATCCCTCCTGGCCAGCGCCCCCGCCACCTGGGCTTCTCCGCATCGCCCTGCGCCGGCCACTTCAGAACCACGCTCGCACTTTCCAGCGGGAGTTCAAACAGTTCTGTGCTTATTGTGCTGTTACTAAGATTTGGATGTTGTAAAATTTAAACTAGCGAACACCGCCATTCCCATGAAAATGGAACTGGAGTCTGCCTTCTGTCGAAATGCGGGTGACTGGAAGAACAGAGGAAAACTCGTTAACATCAAGGTGTCTCGGTTCACAGAACAAACCTGTCCAAGGGAAGCCAGGCTGCAGAGTGCGGGGGCCGGGGGCCGGGGGTGGGGGGGGTGCTCCGAGGCCACTGCTGCTTCCTCATCGACGTCTCTGCAGGTCCCTGAGACCGACTCCCGGCTCCTTGCCCTGGGAACACGCCCAGCCCTCGTAAGCAGGCCCAACCATCTCCTCTCCGGCTCTCCGTAAATCTCGACTCCCACGCATGCTTCCTCACAGGGCAGGGGCCTCCTTCGAGCAGCTTCCAGCTTCTCCAAGACAGAGCTCACCTTCTGGCAGACTCTGAGTCCCCAGCCCTCCGCAGGGCACCCAACAGTCAAGACAGGTTTATTGACAAAGCCAAGCAAAAGCTGTCTACCTGGGGGCCTCCTTTACCTGGACTCAGTGCTGTTCATAGTCGTAGGCCTAGTAACTTTACCAGAAGTCTGATCCACCCCGGCCCTCGGGCGCTTCATGCTCTGGTTGTGGAGTTGTTTACGGGGCGGGGGGGGGGGGGGGGGGAGGCGGGGCAGGTGCTTTGTCCACTGCTCCGCCTTCACCCCACCCCCCACCCCCAGGAGCCTGATGATCATCCGCCTGTATTTTTCCCAGCAAAGGGGCTGAGACTCCAAATCAACACACACCGTCGTCACAATAAAAAGTCAGGGAATTGTATCACATCGTCGTAACACTTGAGTATTCCAAATGTTCTATTCAAAATTAAGGGAAAAGAACCATACAATTCCAAGCTGTTCTCTAAAAAAAAAAAAAATAAGGCCCTGATCAAAGAAATGGTTCAGAACATGCTTGGCGACATTTTTTTAAAGAAAGGAAAAATTTAAAGGTAACATGTGCAAGTCACTATACTAATTTACTTATAAAATATATCCAGCAAAGAGCTGCTTCTAGGCGTAGCTTATCCATTTAATGCATCTAGCTATAAATCAAAACCACTCACCACGGGGTGTTTCTAGTGGAATTGGCCCGCTCCCCATTAACTTTGCCGAGTGGAATTTCGGTCGAAGATGGAGCGGTCGCTGTTCCCAGCAGCAGCAGCCCGCACGCTGCGTCTGTGAGGGGACGACAGCGAGAGCAGAGCGGGCCCCGCACTTGGGGCTCGTGTGAGGGGCGGCGTGAGAGTTCGATGGCACCAGGCTGCAAAGGCGACGCTCTCCTCTGGATAGCTGGGGTTTTTAATCACCTGCGCACGCAGTGTCCAAGTTGAGAAGGTTCTTACTCGAGGGAGTGATGAAATACACGGTTTTAAGTGGGACATGGCAGCCGTACAGGGACGGAAGCGCCGCGTCATTCCGATGCGTGCGATCACTGTGACTTGAAGTACGTCCTACGTGCCATGGCCCCACAGGGACGCTCATACCGAACACGTTTGGTTCCAGGCTTCGATCTGGATAATGGGGACCCTGTCGTCCCCGTTACCACACAATGTCACCCAAACGACACCCGGTGATGGCGCTATGACTCAGTCTTGGCCCTGGGATGAGCCCTGTCCTCCGGCTGGGACTCAGACGCCGGCCTCAGTCTGCTCCCGCTCCGTCCAACAGCCACACCCCCGACATGCCTGCCTCCCCATCCTGGCAATGACTGTGAGCGTCCCCAGTTTCACACGTCATGGTAGCATGGACAGACCTTCTCTAACTCCAAGAGTCACCAAGCGCCTTTCAAACACTGCTTACTAAAAAGACTAATCTCCTGTTTTTACACCGGTTTCTCGAAATTTTTCCTAAATCCTGTGAAAAGCACTCCAAACGATGTCTCATGGACAAACTGCACAGAAGCACAACACGCAACAAAAACTGTCTGCTCTTAACGTATTCACAACATCCTGCCCTCTCCCAGTTAAAGGGGGAAATGATTGCACACTCAGTTATCTCGAAATAATTAAAAGGCCATCAGTTTCCTGTCACGGAAGTGATACGGTTTAATTACATTCTGTGAATGTATTGACCGGCCATCGGGGACACTCTCCCGTTGGGAGGTTATTATCCGGACTACAGGCCGATGTGCACCCGCCGGGACAGAAGGGTGTGTGCCGGGGGCGGGGGCAGAGAGGACCACAGACTCTGAAAGGCACGGCGGGCTGGAACCGGAAAAAGTTGAAGATTTCCTTCTGTTTTCCTAGGAGAAAATAATAAATATATTCATAGGAATACAGAAGTTACTTATATGAATAGAGGGAATCTTTTCACTTGCAGGAACTTTCATCCACCTCAGATTAACCACTGAACTTGGGCAAAGAACCGGGCCGATAAAACATTTCTCAAGGTACCCACATTGGCAATTCCCCCCAACCTACCCTGAAGTAGCTGAGAGGAACACATCTCGAGGTGTGCTGGAAAGCTAAGGGGCCCGTTCTGATGTCACCCAGTCGTGTGTCCACACCACCCCAGAAAGCCCTACGTAGCGGGCAGCGTGGAAAAACTCCACTGGCCGGCTACAAGGTCAAACTGGAGTGTTTCTACCGAAAAATGTCCCTGCACGGGGCAGTGAACAACAGTGTGCAGCACAGAGGACTGCATCAGACTGAGGTCTGTATTAATGCACCGGGTTAACACATGGATTAGCAGCTAACTCCTGAACGGATTTGGCTGCCCATGTCCTCCACGGGGGACACGCAGGACTTACCAGATCGCCTGCCCCCCAATCTGAGCCGTCCAGGGTTGCATGTTTCCCAGATACAGTCCCCCCCTCTCTGCTCGCCCCACTCCAGGGTAAACAGACTCGACCCAAACATGGGCGTTCTTGGCACGGCCTCGGACCCAGAGCTGGGCATCTCTCCCAGGATCTACCACACACACCTCGGTTACGCTGGATGCCCGGCGCACACAAGCAGCACTGGTGACAGGTAAGCTCCCTGCTCAGAGACGAGCCAGCTTGGGCACGCCGAGGAAGCTTCCCCACCACCCCAAGCCTTGGGTTCTTTGTCAGATCCGGATAATGACATGTAACTCAGCAAGCAGTCGCCCCCCACCCCCACTTAGGCCTCCGTGTACTCCTGCGCCCCTCCAGGCTCCTCCCCAAGAAGCCCACAGTCAACCAGAGTGGGGGCCGCAGGGATGACGCGTCCTGCGTTAGCCCAGCACCCTGCTTGCTGCTTCGCACACCCCACGTTCGCACGAGCTCCCTCTGGGTGCCTCCTCCTTCTTCTTGCCCACTGCCCCAGCCGGTTCCAGCACCTCCACACAGAGACGGGGGTTCGAGTAGGTGGGGGACAGGGAACAGTTCTGTGGTTAAGTGTTTAAAAAAAAAAAAAAAAAAAACTCCGGGGGTTATTCTAAAAGGCAACCAAGGATGAAAACCGCCCCACTCCTCCGTGACCCCTAACGCGCCCGCCACCACCACAGCCCTCTTCCAATGGGCCGAGGTCATTTGTCTCCTCAAAAATGACCATTCATCCTGCATTTCTGTGATGCCCTTCAAGACTAAGACTTGTCTCACCCCTCCGGGAGTCACGGGGAACGCAGAACAACGCCTCCCATCCTGCAGACCCTCAAAGTCTTGATGAGTAAGTAAACGGGTCAGATGCTGCATAAACGGCTCCATCTCCTCCCCACAAAAATATTGGGAAGGTAAATCGAGTTTCAGGAGAGCATTTGTTTAAATAAATATACACCATGCAAAGCAACGGTCCTGCTAAACCCAGTGAGATGTGGGAACATCCCCTTGATACCACGGAAAAGCTGCAGACAAGAGTGTTTAGTGAAAACATACCAGTTCAGTTATACTGAATGGACACGCACCCGTCCGAGGCATACACATCCCCGCACACCAAAATAAAACAAAACACCTTTGGTATCGGAAGCATTCTGGACCTGCCCACCAGTGACCGAGGGTAAAATGCAAACTCTGGAACAAGGCTGACCTGAAAATTAGCAGGACACAGTACCCAGGAGGGCTATCTCAAAAACTTTATGTATGGTTAGATATTAATAAGTATAAATATTTATATACTTAAATATATATAATGTATGGTAAAAGACACATTGTAAATGAGTGAGAAAAGAAGAAGTCATTTCATAAAAACATCTTCTTAAGGCATTTGTTTGATGAGTATCTATTTAGGTTCCTACCTAAAATCAGTCACCAAAATAAATTCCAAGGGCATTTTAAAATTAAATATCAAATATCAAATATAAGAAATGAGGAAAAACTTTCTTCTTTAAGGGTAAAAGAAGAAATTTACCATTAGAATAGGTACAATTTACTAAACTTAGAATAAAAACATTAATGTATGATATCACATTAAATACGTAAGCTTCTGTTTATTCAAAATAAATAAGTAGAACAAAATTAAAAGGCAAAGATCATATCTGGGGGAAAAGTCCCAGGAACTACCATATAAGCCAAGTGCTAATGTTCTTACATACAGACAAGTTCATCAAACTGAATGTTTAAATACTGAAGCCCCAGGGGGTAAGCTGACAGCGGAGGTGAACAGGCAGCGTCCCCGAAGGAAATGAAACCAACCAACAAACCTGCGGAAACCGCTTCCCTTCACCAGCAACCAAGGAGCGGTGCGTTAAAGTAACCGGGAAGTAACAGCCAATTTGACCCCTATCAAAGTAGCAAAGATTTTTAAAAAAATAACGCCGTCCCCCACTGGTGCGGGCACTGTGGGAGGGGCAGTCTTGAGCATCGCGGATATTTTGGGATGACCCTTCGGAGAGCAGTTTGGCAACGAGCCTTCTCACGCTCACGCTCTCTCACGTGGTAAGCTCGCTCTTGAGAATGGAGCCTAAGACACTAATCCTGAATCCTGAGAGGCACTAGTTCTAATAGGCAGAAAATCAGAAGTCATCTAAATGCCAGACAAAACACGTAATAATCAGACAAATTGAGTGTATTCACACCACTCGTTATGATGTAACTTTAAAAAACTACATTTCTAAATAATATGCAATATAATAATGTGTTGTTAGTTTAAATGAAAAACAAGCAGAGTACAAATAGTATATACGTGACCTTTTCATTCAGTTTGAAAGCAAATAGAATAATGATTAGAAAGAAATACAAGAAAATATGAATGGTGTCTGTCTTTGGACAGTGATTCCATGAATGAGCTGTATTTTCTTTTAAATTCAAGGACCTTCTAATTAGAAGTTATCCTTTGTTGTCAAACTCTTAAACTAAGCCACATAAAATCACATTTTTAAAAAAATGTTCCAAATTAAGCTTTTATTTTCTTAAGATCTTCAGAAAATACTTTCTTCCTTTTCTTAAAATGGCCTTCGCTTTTAATTTTTGGTTGTTGGAACATAAATAACACAAGAATGACAGATGTGGAATTTCCCTCAAGAGAAGCAGCAGGCCAAGGCCCCTCTAGGACCCCCGCAACCTGGCCCAGCACTCAGGTCTCCATCAGGGATACCACAGCCCTCAGCCAGTGCTCCGCCAGCTCATCATCTTCCCCTGCACAATGCGAAATGCAAATAAGCGATGTGTTTTTCAAATTAATCTAGCTTTTGACATGTATCTAGAGGTAGAAGCTAAATTGATTTTATGGTTTTAAGAGACCCCCCCCATACCCTAGGTAATTCTAATCTTATCAGCAATCCATTTTTACACTGAGCAGTGAAGGCCACATCATATTAAGATTTACTTTTTCAAATCATCTTAAGAGATTCATCAAACGACTCCCCTCTGTTGGATTTGGCAAAGGCGAGGTTTGAGGGTGAGGGAAGGAGGGAGACCAGCGGGGACTAAGGGCCCAGCCCATCTGGGAGCCAGACGCCAGTGGCCCAGTGAGGGGCCCGGGCACGCTGGGAACCAAGTGCAGCATTATGTCCCGGGAACAAGGTGCGGGTGCAGCCGAGAGCAGCGGTTGCCTTGGGGAGGGGGATTAGGAAAAGAAACCAGTTCCCCCTTGTGCCCCTGTCCTGTCGGAACTCTCCCCTCTGCGGGCAGGACCCACCCCTGCAGAGAGGCGCCCAGGCCCTCTCGGCCCATCAAGGAACCCCACTCCAGAGCACCAGAAAGGGTGCCCTGGCCAAACATAGCCTCTAGGATGTGGGAAAGACTTTGAAGATGTCCTTGAACTTCTCTCACCTGGTTCCTAGCCGTGGTTCAGGCCAGAGGCGTTGGCCTCCTGACACACGGTGTCTAGACCGTGTGACAAGAACCCCAGCATTCCAGAATTACTCTGCTCGGGACTGTGGCCACGAGCCACTAGAGCTACCTCACTTTACCTTCAAGTGAACTAGAACTTAAAATCCAGTTCCTCAGTTGTTCCAGGTTAGCCACAGGTGACTAGTGGCTCTCAGGTCGGACGGCGCGGGCCTGCACCGTTCCCACGGTGGCGGAAAGTCCTCCTGGAAAGGACGGCTCCGGAAGACACTGGTTCTGCTAGTGAACGGGCCTAGGTCCCCATTGCTAAGTAAGACAGTAAAACTGAGAGTATCTGACTTACAAAGAAAGGAAAGGAAAAAAAAAAAAACAGCCAAAAGGCTTGAATGCTGTTAGGATTTAATTCATTAATTAAAATTTGCCTTCGGTCCCGTTCGTATAAAATATACCCCTGGCTGTGGTCAGCGGTTACATGCAGACTTTGTCATTTTGCTTACTGACCACACATTCTCATCGATCAATTCTAAATTGGATTATTGTTAGTTTTAAAAGCGCCTGAGCAGCAGAAAGTGGCCGTGGTGGCAGGCCAAGGGGAGATTGATAGCAGAATAAACAGGGAAAGTGACAAGAGCCGAGGCGGAATTGATCACTGTCAGCGGGTCCGTGGTCGGCTGTCTGCCCTTTAGTGCCCAAAGCCAGCATCGGAATCACGTTTAGACAAACACATTGGATTTTAGAGGTAATGGGTATGTCAAGGAAATGACAAACCTTAGAAAGGTCAAAGGGATATCCATTTTTCAGATTTTTTCAACCATTAATCGTTGATTTTGGAAACGGCGCACCTGCGGGCAGAGCGGGGCGAGAGGCCGAGGGGGCGCACTCCGAGGGGTGCTGCGAGCTCGGCACAGCCCGCCCGGGGCTCACGGGGCTGCCAGCACTTCCTCCGCAGTACAATTTCGATGTACGCGGACGGCGCATCCTTTGAAAACGGCAGCCTCACTGGGTGCAGAATTTCAGGTGTCTAAAGGCAATTCAGAATGCAACAGTCTCACCGGTCCCCAGAAGGGACTCAGTTCGCTAGCCTCCACTGGAATGGCATTCGCGTCACCTGTTCTCCAGGATAAAACAAAGCATGGCAGATCCATTCATTATCGTCCTTTAGCCTGAGGAGCTCAGAATGTCAATGTAAAATATCGTTGGTGAATCACAAGTACCTAAAATTACAGTTGGTACAAGCCACCAATTTCTGGGCCTTTCTTTTTTAATTCTCACTCAAGGGTATGTTCGTTGATTTTAGATAGAGACAGACAGACAGAGAGAAAGAGAGAAACATCGATGTGAGAGAGAAATGTCGATGGGTTGCCTCCCGTACGCACCCCAAACCGAGATCAAATCCACAACCTAGGTGTTTGCCCTGACCGGGAATCGAACCTGCGACCTTTTGGTGTACCTGACAACACTGCACCTGAGCCTCCTGGCCAGGGTTGACCTAACCATCCTGAGTGGAAGCAATGCAGGCCTTGGGAGCAATGAAGTTAATTTATCTTCGTAGGGTTCCATTTATAGGAACTGTCCAAAATAGGCAAAATAGAGGCAAAGATGGATCAGGGGCTGCCAGGGGCTGGGGAGAAGGGACAGTCCAGGGGAGCAGGCGGGTCACTGCTTAACAGCCATGGGGGTTCCACTTGAGGTCATGAAACGCTTGTGGAACTAGACAGTAATGACGGTTGCAAAGCATCACAGATGTCCTTAATGCCAAGGGTTAAACGGGTAACTTACATCATGTGCCTTCTGCCACAAAAAAAAGGGAAGTGACATCCAGGTACACTAACAGAAAAATAGCACACAAAACCAAAGAATTAACTCCCTCTCAACACCGGGAATTTAAGAACCTACACCGGGTTCCTGAGTGCAGTGTAGCTCACCACACTAACAATGACTAATAGAGAAATTAAAGAGCAATAAAAGTAACAGAAAGCCCAGACGGGAGATACCGCGCCGAAGCGTCCAGAGACGGAGCGGCCCACACGGACGGACGGACGGACGGACGGATGGAGGCAGCGCGGCCGCTCCAGGACAGCTGAGGCTGTCTGCGACTACCTGCCCCACCCCCCGGGCCTCTGTTAAGACGATGACGCATGCCGAGTTTTTGCGTAACTCCCCCTCTCGCTCATTTTGGCCAAGTCCCATCCCCGACCACAGAGGCGCAAAGTGATGACGATGAATGAACTGTGTACAGGGAAAGTTTAATCGAGTTTCACAATTTTTCCAAAGTTCAACGCATGGTAAAACTCCAATCGTGATGTAATATTTTCCCCCACGAACAGGCAGAGCTGGTATTTTCACCATTTGGAAGGCAAAGAGCAAATCGGTGTTTGCTGGAGAATAAAGTTAAAAGACGCCTTTATCTGAGCAGAAGGTGGGCCACTGGGGACGAGGGTCTCGTTACTACGCCAGCCGTCTGCCGGAACCAATGGGCAGAGCGGCAGCCGCAGCCTCGGAGGGAGTTCTCTGACTCGGCCTTCGGTCAGGGGACAACTGCGCGTACGGGACAGCCAAGGAGCTCCGGCCACCGTGCAGAGCTGAGGCCGCGGGAGCTCTGCAGGGAAGGCCTAGGCTGCGAGCACAGGGCTGAGCGGGCAAACAAACACGCAGTTTTCAAGTTGATGTGGGCATGCCGCACCGTGATGCTAATTTTAGTTAAATGTTTCTCGGGCCATCATTCTGGACTTTGTTGACTAACGGGCAGTAACGACTCCATGCACCTGGCTGCCTGAGTCCAGGTGCGGATGCCTCACCCAAGGGGGCAGCACCTGGGAGCGAGCTGAGACCGAGAGGGAAGACTGGGAAAGTGCCATGGGGACCACTAGCCTGAAACACGCTAATCAGCACGAAAACACTGCCAGTGATTCTGCAATTACTTTCACAGATACACGCGCACTACACTGTGAGCTCCTGGAGGAGCCTTTGCTGGAGCGGTCTGCTTGCACACCGGTGGGTCTGACTCGCAAGTCACCACCTACAGAGGAAGAAAGATCGATTCATCAAGCCGATTGCCAGAGAAAGACCAGAGGAAGAGAAGCAGCAGGGGGCAGGCGGGTGGGATGAGGAGGAACAGAGATGACATTTCACCTGTGGCTTGTCTGGTGGAATAGGGGTGGGGAGGGACAAGGATGCAGACTGGCTGTTCGCGCTGCCCCGCCCCCTGGATGCGAGTGCGGTCCACCTCCCACTGACACCTCAATCACCCACAAGTCTGTGCTGACTGGACAGGGTGGGGCTTGTTTGTGACCAGCTGGTCCCTGGAAGAAGTGGGTGTGGACAAATGGGTGAGAACACGCAGCTTGCTCATACGCAGACAGCCACTGGCTTTGTCTGCTCCAGTGACATAAACCGCACACGAGGACACGTTGTCACATGAGGAAGAATGACAGGCAGCTGCACTGACCAAGGAGCTTGACCCAGTCCCCCAGAGCGTGGCAAACCAGGGGGCCCGCAGGACTCCGCCTTCCTGGGTACGAGGGGGCCTTGTTCACACACCCACCCGCTCCCTCGGTCCTGAGTGCCACCTCCCCCGCCTACCAGTCTGAATACTGGGACCGGGAATGAGGACCCTCAGCTGAAGAAGCAGGTGCCTTTTCCGGGTTGGACTTGTCTCTTTCTTCCCCTCTTTTTTGCTGTGTTCTGTTTCCATGTGCTTTCAGGTCCACTGTCCACCCTTTAGAACACACTCAGACTCTGCCCTGTGTGAGAGCCCTGGCCTTTCCCCACGCCTCCTGCACAACTTCTAGAACCTTCCCCACACAGGCTGCAGGGAGGAGTTCAGGGCTCTGCAGTTGTGGGGATGGGAAAGAAGACGCAAGGGAAGACCCAGCGTTCAGCCTTCTGGGACTCCAGCTCAGGATAAGTGCTCACAACGGTGACTTTCTCCTAGAAAGAGCAGGGGAGGGGCTGCCCCTCTCTGAACTGAAGCCCCAGGGAAAACGCCGGCAGCGAGTGCACACTGCCCAGGCAGAAACCCCTTTGTTCTCTGCAAGTGTCCCTTCCACAGGTGACAAGGACTAAGGGCCACTCTCTCCCCGCACTGATCTGTTTCATCGACACCCCAGGTTTCTGTTAGAGAGCTACACCCTCAATTCTTTACTCTTCTGTATAAGGTGGCATAACGTGGGTTCAAGGAATCCAGTAAATGTCTCCAGCTCAGCCAACGACGGAAGGGCCGGCGAAGACCCAGAATCCCCTGCGCTGGTCTCCTGTCTGGTGACCAGGGGACGGTGGCTGTGTGTTTGTGGTTGTTTGTTTGTTGGGACAGGAGGCTCTCTGGCCACACATGTACATCTTACATGGTCTCAGCGATTCGTGTCCAGGTTTACGGGATACCCCTGGAGGTTGGCTGGTGTAAATAAAGTTTTTAATTAAACATTTTAAAAATTCAAAATAAACCCTAGGGATTGACCTTTCCAGGAGTCAAACGCTCCGGATGTCAGCCGGTGGTCGGAGACCAGTTACCCAACTAACCCCTCGGGCCCCGGTTCCCGGCGTCTACAACACCCTCTCGCGGCCCCTGCCCCCACCACCAAACCACGCGAGACGGGCGGGCGAGCGGAAGGGCCACAGACCCCTCCGGGGTGCTGTCTTCCTGCCACAGACACAGGCGTGTCCCGTCCCCACATGTCCCTGCCAGGCTTCCAGGCCATGGTCCTGTCACCTGTGAAGTGCCACACTCAGCAACTGTCGTGCCATGGAGTCCTGCGTGGCCTCGCCACGTCTGCCCCAGCGGCAACCTGCAGCTGGGCTTTCGTCCACGACATTTAACACCTATTTTTACCTAAGGATAATAGTAACGCGGCTCTTCCCAAATGAAAAAGGAAGTCAGGTAAGAGCAGGGTTTTTTACCTATACAGTAGAATTGATCCTTTTTCCCCCTCTGGTGTACAGTTCTATGAATTTTAACATATGCGTACTTGCCTAACCAACACCACAGTCAGGGTACTGAATGGTTCCATCCCCGAAACGTTCCCTACTGTCACTCTTCCGAGTCCCATGTCCCCACCGTGGGCCCTGCAACCACTGATCTGCTAACACTTTTTCGATCTTTTTGGAAAATGTCATGCAAATGGGATTATACAGCGTGCAGTCTTTTGAAACTGGTGGTTTTTCACTCAGCATAACATCGTCAAGAATCGCCAAAGTCGTTCCGTTTTTTTTTTTTTTTTCCGAATCGTATTCCACGGTGTGGACACACCACGGTTTGTTCGTGAGGAACGCCTGGCTGACTCCCCACTCCTGGCCGTCGTAAATGGAGTGGCCGCAAGCGCCCACGCGTGGGCTGTCGCGTGAACACAGGCTCTCCCTTCTTCAGCGTAGACACCCAGCAGTGGGATTGCTGAATCCTTTGACAACATGACAAGTCTCTAGAAGTTTTTTTTTTCAGATCAACATCTCAAAATAAGAGACTAGCACCACTCAAAAACTGTGGTGCTCCATCCACTTGGAAAATTTGAGTTTTTGGTGTCTTTGGTGGTATGTGATATTTTTGTGGTATTATTATTTCCATAGATAGAAATGAAAATGTCATTATAGTGCTGTTGGAAAAAAATAATTCACCCTGACCGGGTAGCCTAGGTGGTTAGCGCTGTGTCCCCACATGCTAACATTGCGGGTTCGATCCTCCCTCAGGGCACATACAAGAATCAACCAATGAATGCATAAATGTGTGGAACAAATCAATCTCTCTCTCTCTCTCTCTCTCAAATCAATTAATAAAAATTGATAGATAAAATAAATTCAGCACTTCTATCAAGAGTTATTTATATTGGCTAAGAAATATTCATTCAACTTTCCAAAATAAAATAAGATAAAGTTCAGCCGAGTAGAAAGGGGTCCCAGCCTCAGAGTCCGCGTTCATGCAGGCCGGGTCTGGCCGAGTTCCGAGCTGCCGTGTTAAACTGGAGAAAGCACAGCCACCCTCACTCACCTGGGACCCTGCAGAGCGGGGAAAAGAAGGTGCTCTCGGGGTAGGGGGGGCGGGCCAGAAGGTCCGTACGGAGCATTTGTGAACACGGTCCTGGAGAGAGCTGTCCCCACTGGAGTGCTGGGGGCCAATCCCTAACCGGCCCCTCTCACCCCCAGCTCCAGGGTCCCGTGGGCCCCAGAAGGGTCCACGCACACTCCGCAGGTCCAAGGGATGGCGTAATGTCGGCGTGCGCACGATGCCATCCGCTCCCCCTAACCCGCGCTCCATCACGCGGGCCTCTGAACCGGTCTGCAAAGAAGGCAGAGCCTCGATCGATCCCTGGCTTCTACACAGCAACTGGTGGGCCCCGCCCGTAGACTGCTACGGGGGGTGGGGGAGATATTGATTCTAGGAAACTTAATATTATTAAAAGACAGTTGTATTAAATCTCTTTCCTGGTCTGAGCTGAGCACTATTTTTTTTTTCCTTTCCCATTTTCAGAAAATCAATGAAGCTAATACCCTTGTTAGTTTTAGAGTTTCCACTACAGCAGTTTCTTGTCATCGTAGACCCTACGGGAGGTTTGTAGGCTCAGCACTTCAGGCCTCCGTCCCGGCTGACGGATGATAATGGCATTCCTCCCTCTGGTCATCCCGCCACTCGGGGGGGCGGGGGGCCTCAGCCATATTTACATGACAGCGCCCACGTATCCACTCCCTTCCGTGTGTGCGCCTCCGGATACCGCTTCGCCGTAGCTGTAAAATGCCTCGGTGCCAACGATGGAGTCCGTCACACGAAAGCCGTTTTCAGTGTGAGAGGAGTCAATGGGAACGAAACCGGCAAGAACCAACGTGGGGGGTGGGGGTGTTTGCTGGAGACCACCTGCCGACTGAAAACCTGGGATCTGCTATTTTTGGTTGTAAGTCCCATTAGCTTTCCGGTGGGCCAGCCGAACGTCAGCTTTCCCTTTTATAAGGAGCAGCTGCTTCTGATTTGTGAGAAAATTAAAGTATCTTGGAACCTCTCTCCAGATATCCGAGTTCCGACAGAATGTCTGCTGTGTCATTAGCTAACACACCAAGCCTGCGGTACGGCTCCAGAGTCAACGAACCAAAGACTGGAATCTTCTTCTAATTGGAAAATATGTAGCTCTGATGCCACGGATTTGGAATTTGTGATTAATGTGGGTGAGACTGCTAAGCAAGCATTTTCTTCAGAGATACTACAAAAAGCACTTTTAAAATGAGGTGGCAGGAATGATGCGGAAACTATGTGGAAAGCAAACTGTTTTCAATGCCCCCCCCCAAAGTCTCCGGAGGCCGCAGTTAGTGTGCAAACGCTCGTGGCGCTTTTCCCAGTTATTTCACCGCCCTTCCTTCCGGCTCCTCTTGACCGCGGCGTCCTTGGCCTCCGGCGGGCCGAGTCCACCTGCACATTCCGGACACCGGGAACTCCCTGGCCCCGGACGGGAATTGGTATCTGAGTCTTTTCTCACGGGCTCTCTCCCTCTTTCCTACTTTCCATTAAAGGGCTCCCCGTCTTCCGGACGGTCTGGAGAGAAATGAAAGCCACCAGGGACCATGGGCCGCCACCACGTGGAAACGCCTCTACCTGGACCCCTCTCCCATTGGATCCAGCCAGTCGCTGCTTTTTCTCAGCTCCCTGGGCCCCCCGTGAGGCCTCCCGAAAGGCTGCCCGCCTGCCAGCGGCTCATCCCCACCCTGCGCCAACAGAGAGGCCCTGCTGAAAAATGCAGAGTGCACTAGGTCGCACTGAAAAGATCACACTGAAAAGGCGGTCGGCGTCACCCCCTCGGTCAGGCAACACGCCGGCCCTCCACCCTGTGTCCGGGGAGGGCTCTGGACGCAGAGAGGGTGCAGGCAAGCCCGGGCACGCACCAATGCAAGAATGTCCATGTCCTACTGTGTGACAGTGAGGAGGGCCCGCTGGCCTGGAGAGGGACTTTCATGAGTGATAGTTACACAAGACTGGTATGGAGGTGAAGGGGGTCTGGCCCAGGGGGAACGGGAGAGCCAGCCTGAGCCTCGTTGACTTTATCCTGGTAGCCATGGCTGGTCCCGGGCAGAAGAGGCCAGCCAGAAACGCCCCCGCCCCGCTCCTCCCCATCGCCCCACAAACAACTGAATGGTTGCTGGTCAGTTTTGCCAACTACTACTTCCTTTGTCTCACGGTGGAAAACAATGGAGATTTATTGACAAGCAATTCTTTAGGGGCTTCTCTTTAATACACTCTGAGTTTTTAAATAACACCTTATCCTGGCTTCACAGACAGAAATGTCATTCCAGAGAGGCACAATATGTCGGTAGTAGTGGATTATTTAAATGTGTTGGTCCTTTCTCCAGGGACTAAAAAAAAAAAAGGAACAGCAAACACCATCAGATGAAGTACCGATGCATTAACGAGGGGACTTCAGACAAATGCATTAATGAGGGCTTCCAGCAGAAATGCCAGAAATCCTAATGCCATCCCCAGCTGTGCCAATTGCTTAAACTAGAGCACGATGTGTCCGTACCTATCAGTCACCGGAGCTGCCTTCCGCCCTGACCGCCAGGGCACGGGCCCCACAGCCGTGAGGCCATCTCTCCCCAGACACCTCCTGGGCAGATGAGACTTCAATCAGCCAGGGTTAAATCCACCATTATTCTCCTCGAACCTTCTCTACCCCTGCTAAGGGTATTGGTGTCCACCTGCCACATTGTAACCACCCTTGTCTCCTTGCTGCCCCCTAACCCGCACCCCCATGGGTCACCTCCGAATGTCTTCCTGATTCAGCCCCAGGCAGCATTCCCACCGTCACTGCCTCTCCATAAATCTCCCAACAGGCTGCGGTCACCTCCCAGCTGTCTCCCACTCATTCGGACACTCCTGGAATTTCCTCTCTGTCTTCCTCCCTCCGCAGACAAATCCCCCTTACCCTCTGGCCTGAGCTCAAATGCCACCTCCTTGCCCCCTCGTCATCCCCCCTCCCCCATCTCCTTTTCCAAAACTGAACAGTTTTCTCCCACAGACTCCCTCTCTTGTTTGTTCTCTTCGACTGTAACACTTATATCTACGATTTGATGTTTAAGATTCACTCTCCCCTAATAACTTCGTGCATTTCTTGAGGTTCAGGACCACGCACTGTTCTCTGAATCGCCGGGGAGGGTCGATCTCTTAGAACATGGGGCACTCTCTGAAAAATCATTGCTGAACTCAGACCACGCTTTCTCTCTAAGAAAGTGACATATCTGATCCAAAATGTGAGCCTTCCTGATTTAAGCTTTTCAGATTTTAGTGGCTGTACATCTTGCCTCACTTAGAGGACCTCTGTAGCTGTTTCTATTCGGTCTTCACGCAGGACCTGGTACAAGTTGCACCACTAGCTGGATGGCTACCGGAAGCACAGAGGAAAGAGCAGGTAGAGGAAAAGGCCTCTCTGCACTTCCGCTCTTACCCTAGAGACACCCCATCTACATACTTGTGGAAATGACCATGCCCCGCCCCAGCAGCGGCTGGAGGAAACAGCCTTCTAGGGTGCCCCCCGTGCGCTCCAGTGCAGAGACCAGAGTGTCACATGATTGATAATTACCTGTGGGTGAAATTAACAGCAGGGCCCCTCCAGCAATCACTCCTCACGCCCCCTAAACAGCCTTCTCCAACCCGCACCTGCCTCGAACTAGTCAATTACCAATGTTGAAAAAGCAGGAAATGAACGGCTCACGGTTTCCAGCATCAATAATTTAAATAAAAAAGTCATAAAGGGCCATCCTTCTTCCCAGAGTGTAAACGAATGCGACCCTGAGTGGATGGTAAAGACGTTGTAATTGCCAGCAAATTAACTCCCCACGAAGATGGAGAGGGAACCTGTCTCCTCGACTCTCAGGCTAGTTCCTTCCAGAGGCACCTTACTGGCCCACACTCGGAGTGGGAACTCAGCGCGATGCAGGGCGACTGTCTCGTGCGGTCAGCGCCATCGCCCAGCAGCCACACAGGAGCAGCTTCGACCACTGGCATGGCTGACGCCCTCCGGGCTGCTGAGGTTGGGTGCTCTGCAGCTGACACACACATCCAGTGAGGACCTGGCCTGGGGTGAGCTGGGTAAGGAGAGGGCCGGTCTTCTCTCAGCCAGACCCCTGCAGCGCACTGGCCTTAGAGGACAAGGGTGCGCGTGTTTGACCTGACACTCAGCGATGGGGTGTTGCGTTCAGTCAGAGGCCCCGTTGGAGGAATATCCTCGAACTCGCACCGGAGTCAGACTTCCGCTGGACTACAGCTGGCTCTTCTTCCCGTCCTCCCTCCACCACCTGCCTGCAGTTTGAGAATGCCCTCTCCCCGGAAATTTTCCCCGGTCCCTTTTGCCCAGAGTAATTTCATCAATAATCTCATGCAAACTAAGATGTCGGTGGCACTGGCCCTTTGTGTGAACTCCTCCACTTGAGGTCATTTTAAAATCACCTAAAAAGAAGTCGCCGTGCACCCGCGCCATCTGCTTGTCCTCCCCGCCCGCTGATGAACCTACAAGGTGGACGGGCGCTGACACATCGTGCGGAGTGAAAGAAGCCAGACGCCAAAGGTCACGTGCCCCGAGACTCCCCCTCCACGCGATGCCCGGAACAGGCAGTCCCCAGACACAGACAGCAGACCGTGGGTGGCTGGGCTGCGGGGAGGGAGGGGGAGGAGGAACGACTGCTTGGTGGGCGGAGGGTTGCCTCTCGGAGTGATGAAAATATTTCGGAACTAGATGCCGTACGTGCATCTAATGCCGCTGAATCATTCACTTTAAAAATGGTCAAGTTTATGCACTGGGAATCTCACCACAGTTTTTGAAAGAGTGAGGGGTGCCTGTAGCTGGCCACCCATGAGGCCCTTCGGGTGAAACTGCAGACCTAGCGCCCACAGGGTAGGGCTTTCTCAGGGCCCTAGATCACAGGGATGGGTGTGCCTTTGTGCGAGGAAGAGCCACCTCAGACGGGAAGGCCTCGCTGTGGCCGGTCTGGGCAGCCAAGTTTAGCTCGCAAGAAAGGACACGGAGTTGGCCTCGACATTTCACTGGCATAGATCCACGCTTTGCGGAGAAAACTAATAGTTAACTAATGATGACTGGAATTACTGTTATTATTACCCTTATTCTATGCTGACCTGTTATGTTCGGTGGCCTAAAATTAGATCATATGTTGTTTGTTCAACTCTTGCTTGGATTTTATTTTTTTTCTTTTTCTTTTTATTTATTTATTTTTTTAGGGGTTGTATGGATTTCCTACTGGTGTGGCAGGGAAACCAAGCCAAAGCAAAGCCCTGGAGGCCACGCGCAGCTGGCAGATGGGCCCACCCTGCGACACAGACTGAGGCAGCCACGCCGCTCTCGGGTCACTAACGGCACATGCTTCCTCCATCGTTCTCTCTCACGGCCGAAGCTGACCTGCGAGTCCTGCCCTGAGCCCGACCCGGACGGCCGCTGGTCGCTGAGGCTCTAGACGGCAGCGGAGGCCGGAGGTCTGAGACCTGAAGACGTGCCCGCCTGACTCCCACGGGGTCTCTGCCAAGAAACCCGCATCGCGAGAGGAGGGAATGAGGAAGGAACTGGACACGGTGAGCCTTGAGTACGTCCGGTTCTGCTGCTCCGCCTTCTTATTCCAGACAACGTACCTTCAACTGTGTCTTTCTGCAAAAATCCCCAGAGGGAGGTCCTCTCTGTCAGGTCCACGCAAAAGAAATCACGCCTTATTTTAACAAGAAAAAGGTGAAGAATTGAGCTATAAAAGGTGTTTAGCTATTGAAATGGGCTAAAAAAAGGACCCTAAAGAAGAAGCATGGACAGAAGGGTGACCCTTACCTCGAGGGACCAAGGACTGGGAGGGACGGCCCTTGTTGCCCCCCAAGGCTGAGCCTCAGACCTCGTTGGAGAGGGCTCGGCCACCACAGGCCCAGCAGCCTGCTGGCGGTGAGGACCCCTTCTGGAAAGCAAGGCCAGAGTGGGCCACAGCAGCGGCCTGCCGGCGTAGGTGTGGGCAGAGCTCCCGGGAAGCAGGCCCAGGTGGGAACAGCGCGGTCAGAGGTCACGCCTGGCGCTCAGCTGCGTGGGACTCAGGCTGCCGCGGTGAGTGACAGTGACGGAGGCCCAGCACACAGAAGCAAAGTGTCTTTGCTGGCATGGTCGCTCCGGGACCCTTCGGAGATGACATTAACTAGCCCTCAGCCAGTGGGGCAGGGAGAACGTTTACAGGACCCAGCGCTGGAACCGCACACCAGGGCGGACGGCGGCACCCTGCCCTCGGCATGGGTGGGCCTCCCATTCCAGAGCTGGGCTCGCACCCAGCACAGCAAACCCTGACCTCAGGGAGCTGCCATCACGGCGCCTTCGCCCACAGAGGGAACTCGGACCGCGAGCTGCCCCGGCTCCATCGGCCAGGGCTCAGCGACGTTTCCCGGTGGGTCAAGGAACCACCTTCAACTCTCAGAATCAATGACTGATCGATACTGTCACAGGGGCTTAGGTGGAAAAGAAAGGCAGGAAGAAGGACTTTCATAAACTTAGATATGGCCAACGATGGCTGTGTTTTTACCAAACTTTAAATTCCCTTTTCTCCTGAGCGCCCGGCTTCCTTTTGTAATGAGGTAGAGCCACATGGCTAATTCTAGCCAATAGGACATAAGCAAAAGGAACATATCCGTCGTCCAGGCCTGGCCCCTGGAACGCCCCCGCCCAATCCCCCATGCTCTCTGTCTTCCATGACCCACCAGCGGTCACAGAACAGGAGCCCAGGGGCTTGAGGGCTGGTGGCCCTGGCAGGGAAGGAGCATAAGCCCCTGAGCAGCACATAGAGGGTTGGCCTCCCGGGAGAGCCGCCAAGCCAGAACCATCCACGTCCGGCCTGGGGCAGGGGGAAGACAGGAGCCCTCCGCGCGCTGGGTCCCCAAGAGTGATCGCCAGCCCAGCAGCAGCACCCCCTTTCCACACGTGTCAATGATGCCACTTCTCAGGCCCCAGCCAGGACTCACTCGAGCGGAAACCCTGGCACGGGGCCCAGCCGTTTGCATCTCAGCAAGGAGACTTTGATGCCCTGAGGCTGGAGAACCACCGCGTGTGGTATACAGACACTGAGATTCAGAGGGCGTGGGTGAAGACACAAAGGTCACCATGCACAGGGAGTCCCAACATACTGGCCACACGCGGAGACCTCCGTCGCCAGTCACACGTGACGGCCACCTCACTAGGGACTGGGTCAGGGCTCCTGCCTACACAAGGCCCCTGCCGGGACCTAGTGACCACTCTGTGTCACAGACTTGCTTTTGAACACTGGGCTGCTTTCCCGTTCATGTGACCTATTTTGGGTCGGCACATTTACCCCAAGCCCGGACCAAGCTGATTAGGTCGGTATAGGTTCGAAGGCTTAGTAACCTCAGGTATCACCTGAGACAATGGGCCAGCGCCAGAAAACCAGACTGCCTTCCCGAACTGCCTTCTTTCAGACGGGCGGCTTAACCTGCTGCCTTTATTGCCCTTTGTGAAAAGCAGCTAAACCCCAAACACGAGTCACCTGGAGGAAAATCCACGGGGAAGGAGAAGCCAATGGACAGCATTTCCATATTTAGAGAAATGCCGTATAACTGTTTTCGTACCCCTCGTTCTCGAAAGGATGGAAGAGAAAAAGCGGTCCCTCTCCCCCACCGTACAACATCTGTGACCCGGAGACTCTGAAGAGACGCGAGCTCTAGGCTAACTCACTTCCAGTTTGGAACTACCCAAATGCAACGCTTTCCTTTGCAGTTGCTGGCCAACATATAATGCCACCTCTACAAAAATCTGGGCTGCTTAATTTCCCAAAGTTCGGATTTCGTGTTTTTAAAAATCAAATTTCCCAGGGGGAGAAAGGAAATCATCGTTTAAGGGAAATGGGAGGCTTGGCGTGAGCATCAGACACCGAAGGGATGTGTTTAATTAGCCACGTGGGTAAACGGCCCTGCCAGGAATGTGGTGGCTCGAAGCAGAGTGTGGCATTTAGCTCCGGCTCCACACAAAGCCACATCTTGAGCACTCCGTTCAGAAGTAATTACCGTCTCCCTGGCACTCGGGGCGAAGGGAGAAAGAAGTAACTATATTCGCCGTGTGATTAAATGGCAATTAGCAACTAAGTGCCCTGCACCTCATCACATCGGCGGCAACCCGCCCAGCCCGCGGCCCTGCCGGTATCGGAGCCCAGCGCTTCGGGGCGAGGACCCTGGGGAGGACCCACACCCGCTGGCACAGTTCGCAGAGAGGCACAAATTAGTGGTGAAGGACAGGGACTCTTGGCCAAGCTGCCTGGGTTCCAAATGCAGCCCCAACACTTACCGGCCTGCCAAGTTGGCCACGGTCCTCAAACCTTTCTGTACGTCAGGGTCCTCATCTGCAAACTGGGGCAACAGTTGGTGCTGTCACACAGCACGGGGGGGCGGGGGGTGAGACTGAGGTGAGTTAACAGATGCGAGCATCAAAGAGCACTCCTGGAACACAGAGAACCTTCCGTCAAAAAGGCTAACGTTGCCCTGTGCTGTTCAGTCGCTTCTCCTCCGTGGGGCAGGAAGGGTTAAAAGCTTTCTGCCATGCATCTCTTAAGGCTAGAAACAGTTAAAAATGCATCATACTTCCACACACAAACACAACCACAACCCCCCTGAATGGCAGCCTGGCCCTTCAGTCATGAGCTCCAGGAGGTCATCCTATACCCAAAGGCCCACCTCGGTGGTTGCAAATTGTGCCACTAATAGAAGCCGTTTCCAGGAAGCTGTGGACAGAAATGGTTTATTTCATGCTCAAGGAGAACAAGGCTCTGGATCCAGACAAGAGAGCCCAACGCTTCAAGTCAGGAACGAACAAGGACTGACCGAGGCATGGCCGACAGGGTGATGGGCGTGGCCGACAGGGTGATGGGCGTGGCCAGCTCCCAATGATCCACATTTGGGGCCAAATGTTGCTTCTCAACGGGCATCTCTATTCCCATAGTTACTGTGAGGGTGCTGCACTACTTGTTTCTAAAATTCACTTACAACACAACCAGGTGATAAACCTGCAGTAAAGCCCCAGAGGTTCTGTAAGGTGACCGGTCTGTGGTGGCAGGTGCGTGTTTGTCCCCATGTTCCGCGGACCCTCTCCCGGACCCGCCCGGCATGGCAGGGAACTGCCCTTCACAGGCCCCTTGCCAGCCGGCTTCTGTGTAGCCTCGTCCACTAGGAGGCAAGAGTCTTACTCTCCCCGGAGCAGAACCTCCAACGGTACCCGTGTCTCCCACCACACAGCCCTCCCCTCGGGGTTCTCAGCTCCGTCAGGAAGTCCCCACCCTGGGGCCCAGGAGACACCCCATCCTTACGATGTCCGCCCAGCCCGAGAGGAGGCAGTGACATGTTCTTACTGCTAACCACTGACTGCCTTGTGGTTTCCCAGCTCCCTTGGGGCAGGGGGCGGGGTGGGGGCGGGCAAAAGTAGGGTCACAGTTGATCGTATGGACAATAACAGAATAACTGATAAATAATAATGCAAGACTAAACTCTGTGTTTCCCATACTCACAACTGCACACCTCCTTCCGCCCCAGCCTGTACTTCCCGGGCATCCCGCTGCCTTTATTAAACTCCCTCTGTCCGAAATTCCCAGACTGGACTTCAGATCCTGAAGGGACACTGACTGGCAAGCCACCGCCTCGTGGACGGGAGCTTCCTGCTCCACGGTCTCCATGTGAAAGGCACTGAGCAGGGATCACGAGCCCCGAGGTCCGGTCCCAGTTCTGCTGCTAGTTGACCGAGTAGCCAGCGGCATCCGTCTCTGGGCCTCCGTTTCCCGGTCCACAGGAAGGAAGGCGGACAGGTGCTCTCCACACTCACTCGCAGCTCTAATGTTCGGGGATTAGGCCCTGTGACTAATGCCGCCTGGCACTTCGGGATGGGGGGAGGGAGGACAGATGGCGTCAACGCACTTCCTGGGCTGGTTCAGAAAGCGGGCTGGCACACCATTTGACGTCCGCAGCTGCGGGAGAACAAAGCGGTCCCCCCAGCTGTGCCGGTGAGCGAAGGAATCAGGCAGGGCGGGGTGGAGGGTCTGCGTGCGGGGTGGGGTGCGGCCCAGCTGCCCACGTGCCCTACAGGAGTCTGTGATGATTCCCTGAGACGCTCATCAATACACGACCCCTCTCTGTTTGTGACTGCCCCCCTTAAGTTGGGCGCTTAAGTTTAAAAGAATTTAGCACTCTAACTTTGCGAGATGAGGACTGGTGAGCACGATGCTACCCAAATTACCACGCATCCAAATTCACACAGAGACACTAGATAATAAACTTGAGCACACGAGAAATCCGGGGGCTCGGCCGGCACATTTGCGCCTTCCTTCTCTCCTCCAAACCGGCGGATCTCACTCATTTCTTCTCCCACGGCGACAGGGCCAGTTTGGGCCACACCTGGGCCACTGTGCCCCTTCTGCCTTTCTCTAGTCACCCTGCGCTGACTCCTCTCGAACACTGACGCCCAACACTCACACCGCGAGCCTTCAGCTGGTGTCAGGCTGCAGTTTCGCTCCGTACGCATCCGACCAGTTATCGGTCCATGTCCTCTGCTGACAGAACATTGCACCGTAAGCCCGCACGAATACAAGGGTGGTTACACACCCCACACACATTCACGCACACACTCAACCTTAAAGATATTTCCATGGTGAAAACTCCCCAGTTTTCCCTCCTTACACAACACAGTCCTAAACGTCCGCTGAAGGAAGCCATATCCCTTTAACCCCTTGCTGCTTCCTCAGAAAGACGGGCACATCGCTCTCATCGAAAGCCAACACTGAGACACGCATCTATAACTGCACTGTCCAACGTGGCAGCCCCTGCTGAGCCCCTGAGCACGTGGCTGGTCCAGACCAGCTTGGGCCATAAACGTAACGAGCACACCAGATTCTGAGGCCTCGATGAGGGCGGGGGGGGAGTGTAAAATATCTCAGTAATTGTCATATGGATGAAATGCTGGAATTAGACTACCTTGGACACACTAGCCTTGACATTCACCTCACTTGGCTCTCTTCATGAGCACAGTTTCACTACACGGCATCGCTACCAAGCGGCGCCCACTCTGGAAGCGCCAGGACAGGAGGAGCGCTTCCACCCACTCCCCTCTCCGCCCAGGCGGCCCCGAGGAGAAGCGCCGGCGCTGACCGGCATGGGCAGCGCGGGGGCGGGGCACGGCCGCGGTTTCAGGGAAGATGGACGCGCTGCGTTTCAGCTGGCAGACACCCAAGGGAAGTTTCAGTCTATACAGAAGACAGCCAAGAACCAACCAGTGAGGTTCTGCCTGAGAGACGGTATCACTGGATGAACAGTCTGTGCTGCCTTCGAAAGTCCGGGGAGAAGGGCGTAAGGCGTTTCATTCTCACTCACTGAAAGGTGTAGACAGGGAGGACCCAGAGGCAAGGTTTCAGAAGGCTCACTTCGCCGTTCGCTCCCACCTTTTGTTATCACTCTAACGCACACGTCAGAAGTGAGGGATGGAGAAGTTACGGCACAGTCACGGGGACGCAAAGCACAGCACAGGGAACGTAGCCCGTAGTTGCAGTAACTGTGGACGGGGCCGGGTGGGTGCTGGATTTGTAGAGGGGGCCGCTCCACAAGTTCTGTAAATGTCTGATCTCGGTGCTCTACACCCGAAACTCCTGTGACACTGATCGTCAACTGCAATTAAAACACAATAAAAAAGAAGCTCCTCAATACAATGAAATAAACAAGCAGATCTTACAAATATGCAGGGAGTGTTAAAGCTTTAGAATAATCGGAGGAAAAATCACACGCGCACACCACCGTCCACCTGAACATTTTTAGTCCCTCTCCATTATCTCAATCCCTGGGCACGGCGTGGAGCCCGGCACACGGCGGGTGCCCCGGGCACTTCTGGGCGGAACGGAGCCAACATCGGAAGCACAGCCTTTCTGAGCGTCAGGGTCCAGTCGTGCTGTTTGAAATGAGGAAGCAGCGCTGCAGCCCCCAAAATTCGGAGACACCGCAGAGGAAATGGCCGGCGCCACCCCACAGCCATCCGGTTCTGAGAGGCGCAGAGCCAGCCCTCTCGGAACGCCACGCTGCCGCTCTCACAACGGTGGGGGCCCCGGTCTTCCCACTGGCTCCTGTAACGGCCTGGAAAAAACAGGCCTCCCCGCCACCTCCACCTGTAGTGCCTCGCATCACTGCGTCCAAGCATTTCAGACTTACAAAAAAAATCGACTCAAACTTCACGTTGTCCTTCTGTGAACGGACCGTGTGGACAAGGAGGTGGCCCTCGGGGGCATGGGGGAGGACAGGATCACTCACAGGAATTGCTCGCGTGGTTTCTATTGACTGGGATGGGTTCGTTGGGTAGCGGCATTTGATAAATCGAGAGTGCTACATTTTTACTTCATTCATCTTGGTCTCCAGGGCTCCAGGGTGACGCTGCTAACGGGACTGCCTGGAGCTGAATGGCCAGAGGCTGGCTTGAGGGACAAACACCGCGGCTGCTCTGGCCTTGAAGTCCCTCTGCAGCTACGGCCACACAGAAGTGCCCTCGCTCTCCCCAGGGAGTCCCAGGGAAGAGCCCCGTGCCTCGGGGAGCTGCTGCTGCCCCGCCACGTGGTCGGCCAGCTGGATGCAACCAGCATGGTCTTCAGAATTAGAGGGCTGAACGGTGCCCCCCTAAAGCATAAGTCTCGGTCACAGTCCCCTGAACCTGTGACTCTGGTCTTACCTGGAAAGAGCATCTTTGCAGACATAGTTAAAGATCTCAAGATGAGATCAGGGTGATCCTGCCTAAATCCAAGGGCAGGTGTCCCTGGAAGAGCGGGGGCAAGGGCCCGACACACCCACACACAGGCAGGGACCAGAGTGGTGCGCCTGTGAGCCAAGAAGGCCGTGGGGTGCCAGTGGCCGCCAGAAGCTAGGAGAGAAGCCTGGAAAAGACGACCCCTCCGAGCTTCTGGAGGGCTCGCTCTGCTGGCACCCTGACTTTGAACTTCTAGCCTTGAAAACTGTAAGAGAATAAACGTCTGTGGTTTAAGCCGCTCCATCTGTGGCATTTTGTTACAGAGGGCCCAGGAAACCCAGGTGACATGCTCAGCAGAGCCCAGGGACCAAATGAATCTGACCGTTTCCCCAGAAAGGTCAGGGGCAAGTTTACCTGTGCCAAGTCCATGAAGACCGTAACTCCTGCTCAGCAGTGCGTATTCTGCACGAGACCAAAGCTTCCCGAAGGACCCCCGAGTCTCCACGTGTCTCCTAAATCCATAATTCATATTCACAACTTCGCTCTCCCTGCCTACACCCCCCTACCTAGGGAGGTCGCCTCCTTCTGCAAAGGCCTCCACCGGTGCGCCTCTGGGGAGCAGGTGGTGTTCGCAAGCTCCTGTGGCCCCAGCGTCCAGGTCCAGCACGCCCTGGGCTCCGGTAAACGCCTGCTGAGTGGGCAAAGAACTGATCTGTGACTATTAAGTGTTGCGTCGCACGGAGTGGAAACCCACCTCTAACACCTGTGTCTCTGGTCCTCTCCTCAGTGACCCCCACTAAGTGCGCTTTTTCACGACCCATACGGCACCTGTGTGGGAACCCTCCCCCGCCTCCCAGCCTGACTCGCTGTGGTCCCCTCCGCGTGTCCGCAGGTGCCGCGCTGCGCCTTCTTCGTTCAAACCCCTGCTCCTTCCAGGGCCAGCTTGAATGCAGCGGCCCCCACAGAGCCTGTCGGGACTCCCCTGAGCAGCTGACACCTTCCTCCTCACTGCGTCCTGGGAAACCCTCAGCCCCGAGACCCCGTGGGCTCCCACCGTAGCCATGTTCCTCTTGCCGGTGGTGCAGGACTGACCCTCTGCTGGGGGTCCTCCCATTTTTACACCAATTGTCCTGTTTCACGGTGACTTCTGGACACTCCAGAGGACAGCCCCACCCCACAGAAGACATTCAACCCATGAACCCGAGGGAGCACTTGGGTGTGGCCGGAAAACGTCTGGGAATCAGCCCAGATAAGAGGCCCTGCGTGGGCCTGGTGTGACTTCCCGCACGCAGAGCGGGATCGAACCCCCCGCTGGCCCGAACCAAGTCTGGGGCCCCGTGGCTCCCCTCTTCTGCACAAGGGATGACTGGGCTTCCCGCGCCCCTGCGACTTGCCTACGTCCGTGTTGACATTACTTCCTCGTCGCCCCTTTTGATGAGCAAAACTCTTCTCTGACAATGACTGCATCTTCCTAAAAGCTTCTTCTGAGTTCTTATTTTTGAAGAAGCTGGATTCATCTTAATATCTTCCTGCCATAATTGCCTCAGCCAATTTCTTCTAAAGGAATTAAAACTACAAATCTAATATTCTAATCGCATAATAGGATCATCTTGGCAGCCCGATCGATACCATCTCCCACCGTCAATAACACGGCTGGGCTGCGTGGATGTCAGAGCCCACCGGTCTCACTTTATCACTGGCCCCGTGGCCCATCGCATGTATAAGATGTGACATTTTATTAGTGGCCTTCCATCAATCAGCTCTAATCTGTGCATCACGGACATGCACACTGGCATCTCGGCATCCCGTTGCCCTGGGCGCCAGACGCACAGGGCAGCAGCCTTCGTGTTTCCAAGGACCGAGTTACTGGCAGAGAGAGCCTGGCTGACAGCCACACACAGAACGGCTTTTTCCGGCCACCATCCAATGCCAGCAGAAGCGAAGGACCTACAGCCAGTCACCCCGAAGATTCCAAACCTGTCCGTGAGGCTGCAGATCACTGCCACCGGCACAGAGCCGCACTTGGGAGACCCTCGCTGCGAGAGTCAGCTCGGCCATTCCCCGAGGGGGCCCCCTCGACCCAGTCATAGTGTCTCAGTTTCCCCTTCTACAAAATGAGGATGCTAACCGCGGTTGAATGCCAAGGTCTCTTCCAACCGAAAATTTATTTTGCTTCGAGAAGGGTGAAGATTGTACTCTGGGTGGCAAGGATGAAGAATATCGTCCGTTTGCATGAGCTAAGAAACATCCTTACTACTTCTGGGCACTTTGCCAATTAACAGGAGAAACATCGTAATTAACACTGATCATGCAAATTATATTTCCATTAGGAGGTGCTTTTCTAATAGATCTCCTTCACCTCTCCCTGCAGCTAAACGCTTCTTTCTGGTTTCAAATGCCTTGCTCTTGTGACCCAAAACAGAGTCATTCAGCTAGCCTACTTCCGTCAGCCAAGGGGCCTCCTGAGCCGTTCTGTCGATAATCATAAACCCTTATCTAGAATGAAGCAATAAAACTCGAGGTTCCTGTTAAATCTGACTGTAGAGTAAGTTAATTTCAAATAGACAGGTCAAAGATTTTTAGATTCTTTGAAGGCCTTCCTGAAATTAGGTCAGCGCACGGCAAAGCTCGAAGGGTAAGTCATTTGGCCTTGTGGAAAGGAACCGTGAGTGTCTGTGGATACCTGACACGTAATTATGGGAGAACTTTTTTATCTGTGTGTTTATTCAGTTAGCAGTCATCCATTACATGCGGGACACTGCCTTTGGGAGCATTCATACAGTTCCTTACTTGGGTCTCAAAGTGACTTCAGGGATGAGACTGGAATTACGCTCCCCGGAGGAAGGAACCGAGCCTGCAAGAGAGTCAGACAGCGAGAGAGACGTCCCCAGGAACGATGCGGAGATGAGGTGCAAGTGGCGGAAGACTCGAGAACTGTTCACAAAATGAGGAAGGAGAGGAAAGATTCCTGAAGGGTCGAGGCCAGCCAACGGTCCGTTTTCGGAAGGGCTAGAGGAGGGTTTGGAGATAAGGGGGGCGCAGACCAGTGCGCTCCGTATCGATCCCTGGCAGCACAGGAGAGCTCATCAGGAAGGGCTGATCTGCGAGCTCGGGGACGAGACACCGGGGCTGCCAAGAGGCCGCCGGCTCCGACACAGGTTGCCTCAATCTAATCTCGTTTCCGCCCTGATAGGGTTATTAGAGGACCCGGATTTCAGCACAGTCTTGACGGGGAGACGGGGGTGGGCCTGGAGCAGGGCTAAGTGAATTTGTAACTGGCTGAGCAAGCGCATCCAAGTGTTGACTCATAGAGTGATGTCGCCCTGGAAAGTGGCCTGCGGGCTGTCGCCCCCAGGCCCTGGGCTCGGCCCTGTCGTGCTGAGCAAGGGCGTCCGTGGCTTGGGTCGCGTAGGAGGAGGCACGCTTGTTCCAACACTGAAGGACAGAAATGTCAGAGGGATCGCTAACACAGTAAACGAGAGAATCGAGATCCAAACTGTCCTCGTCCTGCCAGGAAGGAACAGGAAGTCCTTTCAGTGAATTCAAAATCAGTGACGCAGAGAGGGGGTGAGAAGCTGGGCTGCGGAGCAGTTCGAGAGGAGACCTGGCCCCGACCACGAGACGCTTCCGTGGCCAATAACAAAGCCTGAGGGACTCTGGACAACTACAGCAGATTGTCAGGGCCCCTCCCAAAGTAGCTCGAGTCCTGCTACATGGTGGGCCAGTGGACACCCAGGTTCAGGGTTCGGGTCAGGCACCGCTTTCTACACCAGGTAAGAAACGACTTCCAGGAGCGGAACGATGGTGAAAGGCGTGGCTGCCACCCCAGGTGAGCGACCGTGGACGCGGTTGGTGGCATTCACCCAAGGAGGGGCGAGGTGGCAAGCTCCTGCTGTCTGGGAAAGGTGAGAACACACAACCTTCCCTGCTCCGTGAAGACAGAGGATTCACAGAAGCCCAGAGAGAGTCTCGGGACAACCTGAACACGGAGCCCCCAGGCCTGAGTTACAGGCTGGGCTGTCAGGGGAACCACTCCTTTCTGGAGTTAGAATCGCTGTGTGTGATTCAGTAGGGCAAAAAGTCTGCTGGGGGGCAGGTGGGTTGACAGGAGACCTGCCGCACATGCAGCCTGAAATCCAACATATAAGCGCCTGCCAATCACTCCTTCAAGGTACTTTGCATCGTAGAGAAGGCGTGATGGAAAAATAAAAATGCCTGTGACACATCACTGAACATCTGAAGACGTTCGAGGAAGTAACTGACGTTAAGTAAAAGGGAGAGCGACTGGATCGTACCAGAGGCACGAAGGAAGAGCTGCAGGGGCAGAGAGGGTGGCACTTCACTTGAAGTTGGGCTGGAGGCTGAGCGAAGACGGTGTCACAGCACAGGCAGCAGGTGACCGTGGTGAGAGTCGGGCTTCCAGCCCGGGCCCCGGCCCAGGCCCAGCCCCAGGGACGCTCTCTCAGTCCCCACCCCTTCCCCTTTTTCCATACTTCGCCTCCCGAAACTCCGCTTCTCTGCGCTGTTAGTCTGACCAGATTTTGCCTCTGCCCTCGCCCAGCAACGTGGCAGTTGCTGTCTCCTTTACTCACCAACTTCCTTGTCACACGCACTGGTGCCAGGAACCGGCCTCCAATCCTTCAGTGCCCCGGCCCTGCCCACTGTCACACCAGACAGAGAGAGGCCCGGGACAGGGGACATTCCGTCACTTTCGCCATGTAAGGTAACCTCGCCCCAGGAGAGTCATGGCATGGCCGTGGCCATATTCTGTTGATTAGAAACAGGCCGGAGGTCCCACCCTCATTCAAGAGGAGGGGATTACACCAGGTGGGTGTATGAGGGCCCCCTGAAGGTCTGTCTGCCACAGGCGCCAAATGAGGGTCAGTGAGGCGGGAGCAGGACAGGGAAATGGGGCAAAGGCAAAGGTGGACAGCGGCTCAGAGCCAGCTGGGCCCCGGGGGCGGGGCTGCCTGGGGTCGTGCCCTGGTTCTCCTCCCGCTCCCGCACAAATGTCCGGTTACCCTACGAGGGTCACCAGGGGGCAGTTTAGGCACCAGGGAGTCCCCTCTGAAGACTGAGCTGCTGGTAACTGATAGGACAGTGATACTTCCAGGCATGAGTGAATTCGAGCCCAGCAGGATGAGCCAAGACCACGCTCAGCCAGGCACCCTGAGCGCCTCTCAGCTGTGGGAGCCCTAGGGCCCTGCTGGGCTCTGGTCAGCTGCTGCGGTGGCCGACACTGTCGGGACGTGCAGCTCTCGGCCGTCACACGGGCCAGCAGCCTGTGGTTATATAACGTCGCCACTCCCCCGCCCTCCCCAGCCACATGCTCACAGACAGGAACTCCCAGGCACCACCAGCTGCTCGGGGGCAGCATTCTGCTCCCAGTGTCCCCACCCCCTGCAGGGCACACTCCGAGGTGGCTGCTGGCACCGACCCCCCCCCCCCCGCCCCCCGCAGCCGGCTCCTACTGCAAGGTGTCACCGCCCCTGAGAACTGACCATTTAAAAATGAATCGCCACGCTGCTTCATTCGGTAGTCAAGATCCTGTTCTATTTACTTCCTCTTCTTAAGACCTGCCCCTGGGGATCCCAGAGAAAGACTGTGCCTATTTTCTCCATCTGTAAAGTGGTGTGAAAACTGAGCAGAAGATGACCAGCCCACGCCATTTCCTCTGCCCGGCCCGGCGCCCTCTCTGGGCGGCGGCGGTGTTGCCGACGGTGGGCGACTGCCGCAGACCTGCCGCTCTCTGGGCACCGGCTCGCTGTAGGAATGGCTCTGCGGGGGATTGCAGCGCCATCCAGCCTGCAGTCCCCGCCTCCCCGAGTCACAGCCTTCACCACGGGACTGTGACGCTTCCCCGAAAAACGTGGCGTCTCCTTGTGCAGACCTTGACTGTGGGCTGTTGTTACGACTTGCTTCGGGCAGGAGGATGAAGGGCAAGGGATGGACTGCCGAGCCGGGGCCCAGGCGTTGGAGGCCACGCACACTGCCCCCTGCTGGGCCCCTGCAAAGACGCAGCCAGGCTGGCCCGCTGGAGGATGAGAGACTTGTCATCCCACCAGTGGGAAGCCACGCTGGACTGGCC
This sequence comes from Glossophaga mutica, assembly GCA_039655065.1. NCBI lineage: Eukaryota > Metazoa > Chordata > Mammalia > Chiroptera > Phyllostomidae > Glossophaga > Glossophaga mutica. The sequence goes on along the minus strand of CM077304.1, from coordinate 220,090,350 downwards.
AGGCCCCGCCAACCCCACAGCTGGCCACAGACACGGGAGTGAACCCTGCTGAGACGCAGAGAGCTGCCCCCCTAGGCCCCGCCCACACTGCCAACCCACAGACTCGCTTTCCTCACCTACTCCATTCGGGGGTGGTTTGCTTTGCAAAGGAAGGTAGCTGAGGCAGGCTTCCCAGGGTATCAGCCCTGATGCCAGGGCGTCCGGTTTGAAAGGACCCACCCCCTGGCTCATTCTGAAACGCTCCGCACGCTGGTGGTTCTCTGTCTCTTGTTTCACCTTGTCTTTTGGAAGCATCTCCTTGGGCCACCAGGACCTCAGGCTGAGACTGGGAGAGAGACCCAGGGGGCTGGGTTGGGTTGCCGTGTGCTCCTTCCACAGAAGCCCTTGCACAGCACATTTCTTTTATTTTGTCCTTGGACGGCTGCCGTCAAGTCTTTGTTTCAGAAGCTTCTGTTCTCCCGGAGAGCCGTGGCAGCATTGATTTTGACCTATGATTGCCGGTGAAATATTAAACCGCATTGATCTGAAATTCAGGATTAGTTGCAAGTTGGATACTCTGCATATTTTGAAGATGGGCAGTTTTATTTCTTCTAGTCAAAGAGGGATTGCAGCTCCACGATACAATTTTTCTGGGCACAGTACTTCAAATCAGCTTCCTTATTTTGTCCCCCCAGCACTGTCGGAAGCGTTACGTTGAGTGACTGGCCGACGCAGCCTTCCAGACGAGGCGTCCGAGTTCCTTGCTAACGGCGTGCCAGCGTGAAAACCCACGCTGTGTCCTGAAGGCTTTCCCTGCGATTCCTCCGCGTCCCCAAGCCCCCGATAGAACGGCACGGGCTAGAAGTAAATGTATCCTGTCCTGAGAAAGAGAGCCGTCGAATTCTTTTCAGCGATCAGAGTTTATCATCGGTTTGTTGTTTCACTGAGAGCGTATCACTGTCTCCAAGACCCTCAGAAGCTTAGCGCTCACCCCAATACCGGCTAAGACCAAAAGTCTTTCTTCCAAAATGCTATCAGAAAACAGAGCGCGACATTGCCCAAATCAACTCTCTCAGGATGACTCGAGTCTTGGGATCCACGACGTGCTGTCCAAAAGCCAAGTTCCTCTGAAGATGCAGGACCTGAGGGCGTGGCTTGCACCTGCATACCTGTTTCTCGGTTCCTAACCGGTCACTGCATTATGTCCAAGCACCGGAAACAGGCCCTCCTCACCAAACCCAAGTCCCTCCCTTCACACAGACATCTCGGTGTAAGAGCTGCGTTCCCCTTACAGACGGCTGCCCGGCGGCTCCGTCTGGACCAAACGCAGACTCTGCCCTGCCCTCCCCGTTGGCACTCACTGCTTAGATTTCCCCATCCCGTCCCCTGTCCCCATCCCGGAACTCTTCTCCCCACCCCCACCCGAAGCCCTGCCCTTCACTGCTCATCTCTACCTAGGACTCACCCAGGGTGAGGCAAGATGGCCAAGCCAGCAGGCTCGAGGGTTCTGGGAGGGCGCAGCTGAGCGTGGGGCCCTGGGGGGAACCCCAGCACCCACCAGCCCCGGCCCCACAGACTGGCCAAGCTATGCTACAGTCTCCCCCTCCCCCACACCAAACTCGGATGCTAACCGCTGAAATGAAACATCTGGAGCCCAGGGTTGAGGGCCGCTTCCAAAATGCTGCTGAAACGTGCCGTGTCCTTGTGCCCGAGATCCGCTTCCTTCCTCAGGAGGCACCCACTGCGCGAGTCGGGCGTCCTGGAGGTCCGGAGGCGCAGAAACGCCCGTGCTCCCAGCCTGTCTCCAGGGGAAAGCCCGGGGACCCCGCCCCCGCCCAGCAGGTCGGCCGGTGAACGGGAGAAGGTGGACAGCAGACAGGCCCGCCCACGGCGGTTCGCATCGCCGGCAGCACACGCGAACGAGTCGGTTAGGAAAGTGAAAGGTCGGAAGGCTGACACCACTTATCAGTCTCGACACACGACGACACCGTGGGACCACCTGCGACCGCCGCCCTCCCACCCTGTGCTGCTGGCTGGACGCGCATCCCTGCGCTCTTTTCAGATAAGCGGGTGCGAGGAATTTGCAAACAGCAATCGAAATAGAACCACAGAAAGAGGACGTCGGGAACTAACAGCATGTTGGCATCCCCTCCTGCACTCTGCGGCATCTCGTCGGACCCGACCCAAAAATGCTGCGGAAAGCAGATGATGATTATTCATCAGAGAATGGAAATACCGACTGAAGAGACGAAAACATACACAAAATTTTTCAAATGTTTGCAGATATTTGGGTGGCTTTGAAATGCATTTTGCCGTCACACTGCACGGTGCCTGCTGTCCGGGGGCACACGCGTGTGTCTCCCCAGCGTGCCGCTCGGCGAGGCGGCTGGCAGAGAGCAGGCCCTCGGGAAGCCGCAGCGGAGACCAGCGAGCGAGAGTGGTAGGCAGCCCTTGAACCTGAGCGTCTGGGCTCGGGCATTTCAAAGACCCGGCTCTGACAAAGTAGGTGATCGGTATTTCTGATGGGAACGCGAGGTCGCTTTTATACTTTAATGCCTTATTCCTTTTCTTCGCTTTTAAAAATTAATGCATCAAGGCTCACTGATACCTCATGTATCACAGCATCAGCCCTAATACAAGGCCAGTTTCAGTGCTGGGAGCCTAAAACGACCTACGTTCCAATTAACTCACGAAGAAATTCCGAAGTCGGGTGACACGCCCGAAGGCAGCGAAACAGCACTGCCCGGCCTGGGCGTGGGCGGGCCCAACCCCGGCCGCACGCCGGCCGCCCCCAGCCCCAGCAGGGGCTCGCTCTGAAGCTGAACAGGCCTTGGTGACCGATCGGGTGTGGCACTTACCACGCCAAGATCCCGACACCCACAGCTTTTACACGCCCCAGAAAACGCGCGTGCCGGTGTGCTGTGCACGCCTCTGGGTCCTCTGGGTCCTCTGGGTCCTCCACACCCAGGAACCGTGCCCTAGGGCGCCCACTTCCGACGGGTCCATACTGCCCCCAGGAGGTGAAAAGAGATTGGGGGGGCAGGGAAACTTACTCTTTCCACGTGTAACGCACAGACATGCATGCAGGACACGAACAGGTTTACGGACCGCCTGTGGCATCACCTCCCGGGAGAACAATTAAGGGAACGATGTCTTTAAAAGAGCTCTTCGGGGACCAGGCTGTGGAGAGAAGGTGGAGAGACGCCGACCGAGACAATAACAACAGTTCGTGGTCAAACCGGGAAGCCTTGGGAAGCACCGGCAACAGTCGACACCTCGTCCTGGCTGGCGGTGCCGCGGCCGTGTTCACGTTGTCGAAACACCCGAGAGCTGCCTGCATGCAAGGCGGGGTTCGCCAGGAGGGAAAGTCCGCCGACGGTGGGGAAACTGGGCCCGGAGTTCCCACACCTCCAGCCAAAGACGCCGCCGCGCGGGGGTCAAGCACGCTGACTCGGGGGACAGCCTGGGCTGTCTCCCAGCCACCCCCCCCCATTTTCTAACTCTGTTACCTCAGCCAGTGGCCGCCCCGCAAGCCTCAGTATTTTCATCTAGAAAATGGGTCTGATAGCGCACCCACCTCAACGTGTCCTAGAGCAAACGAGGTTACACGGGAAGGTGCTTCGAAGGGGGTCTCGCACAGAGCGAGGGCCACACAAGTGTTGCTGTTGTATCTTTACTGCGGTTCTCCCGCCTGTCTCCCCTCAACGGTAAGTTTCTGAAGAACAGGGAGAAAAACGCCACGGATTATCTTTCCCCGAGCCCTCAGCGCGGTGGTCAGCAGAAGCTACGTGCTCGGGTGTTGTGGTTGAGGCTGTGGAATCATTTACTTTCTTGTGGCATTTTGATACAGTTCAGAATTATTGATCTTGGTTTCTGGGAACAATATGGTTACATATTAGATACTTTCAGACCAAATTTGTTTTCTCCTAGAAAGGGAAGGTAAGGGGTCACAGCTTCCTGGTCTTGACACACAGGGGACCCGTTGGCTGCGAGTCAGGAGCCCAGGCGGCCAGTTGCACCTCTGCCGGCCACCAGCTGAGGGACCTTCAAAAAACAAACCCACTTTCCCGCGCAGGCCTGGGTTCTCCCATCTGGACGAGGAGAAGGGCTCTTCCTGTGGGACCTGATCATAGAGACGGTGACGGCGACCGCACCTCTTGTGCCCGACGTGAGTTAGGGGGCTTTAGAGTTACCAACCCCTTCAGTCCTCATGGCCGAGGTAGTCTCGTTATCCTCATTACGCAGCTGGGGAAACTGAGGCACAGGCGCCCCACGGCCGGTAAGCGGTAGAACCAGCCCCCAGTCCCAGAGCCTGCCTTCGTCCCCAGGACCCAGCCCCACCACCTGCAAGGCCCGCAGGCCCCACGACACCAAGAACGCTCAGCGTACTTCCTCCGCCGCTCGGTGCGCGTTGCGCCCCCGGGGTCCTCGGGCCTCCCTGACATCACTGAAACCACCCCTCGGCCCCTTTGAGAGGCAGCGGTGCCCGTCCTGAAACCGCCCCGCGTCAGGGCCAGCAGCCGACACCCCTGCTTGGGCACGCGTCTCGCCGGAGGCTGGTGTGGAGCTCGCGGTGTCCTGAGTTGGCTGCTGCCATTGTGTGTGACTTGTCCCATCTCCCCAGACGCATGCCTAGTTCCTGACACCTTCCCCTAGAGCACATAGTAGGGTCAGTCGATACCACCCCAAGTCCCAGCGTTGCTGCCCACTGCCGCCTACGGACCCGGCGGAGGGGACGCAGGCGCATAGGCAGAGGCTGGGCTCCTCGCTCGTGGTGCGGGGACTGCGGGGCCGGCAGGCAGCACGGGGCTCCGAGGCTGGCACGGAGTGGGGCCACAGCTACTCAGGGCGGACAAGGAGTTAGGACACTCTGGTTTGCTGCCACAGGAGGGTGTGAGGGCCGCAGGCCACGCGGCCCCAGGAGCCTCCCAAAGGGCCGCTCTCTCCCGGCCTCACGAGAGTGGCCCTGGAGGCCACACAGTCCCAGATGCGCCCTTTTGAAATATCGCTGGGTTTGGCTGGCCTTTGTTCCACTGACCGTGGACATGGGTCTGTCCCTGGAAGAGGCGGAGGCCCCGTCGATGGATTGGAACCCAGGACTGAAATCCCACGAGGCCTGTGGGCCGGGGGACATCCTTTGCACTGTGAAGGGACAGGGGCCCACCTCCGTCTTTGCATACTTCCAAAGGCTTGGTGGAAGTTTCGTCCGTGGGAGAGAACGTCTTTTCGGCTCCAGCCCCAAACCCTGGGTCTGTGGAGGCAGACGGCTCGCCAGCAGAACCAAGGGGCCCACGATGAAACAGCCACTACTCTTTGCAGGGGGCACCAGCGGCAGGGGGCACCAGCGACAGGGGGCAGGCACTGGCCCCGAAGGCTCTCAGCCCTGACGCCCGAGAGGCAAGCCCAGTTTAGGGTTAATACCGGCTGTGCTCACACGAAGAGAAGCTGAGATCTCTTTGCGTGTCTGATTCGAGGCTCTGGGTCTGCACCAGACTGTTCACATCGGAGACAGATCTGAACCACCTTAGGGTCATGTCTCCAGGTCGCCACCGTCTGGAAATGGCTACGGGACCCTCAGCAAACCAGAGCTAAAGGAGGAGAGAAAGAGGGGAGGGGCCGAGTCCTGGCAAAAGCTGTAAAAGCCGGTGGTCCAGGAAGAAGGGCCTCACTGCAAGGACTGAGTCGGAATGCGTTTGCTGCTGCGGAAGCAGCTGCGGAAGCACCTGGACGCCCCAGAGAAGGCGCCCTGGGCCCCAAAGCAGGGGCAGCGAAGGTGCACCCACCTCTCCAGCACACAGCAGTTTACCTGCAGCCCACCTAGCAACGGACCCTTGTCCAGTGCAGCAGGCGCCGCAAGACTGAGGCCAGCTAACACAGTCCCTTTGGAAGCGTGCGCGCTGTGGCGGATCCTACCGGCGGCCGCCTACATCCTTTCGGCCCATTTCCTCTGGGGGAACTCCTGCCCAGCTTCCAACTTCCAGCGCCTGCCCTCACCTGCCTGAGGCTTCCCGGGGTATCGGACCCGGACGGGCTCACAGACCCTGCGGCTGGAGCGGGCAGGAGGTGCGTGTCACCAGGAGCAGCCCTCCCCTGCTGCCTGATGGGAGTTTGGGTGCACAGACTGCCAGGTGGGAAGATGCTGAAGTTTAGCTCTGCTTCCCAGAGTTCCCCAGGGCTATCAAGCTCTAGTTTCCTTGGGGGTGGCGGGGGAAGACCTACGGAACTTGAATCATTGTCTCAATCTGCTTCTAGGGAAAGCTTGTCTTGGATGTATGGCACGCGCGCGCGCACACACACACACACACACTACTGTTCAGAGAGGCTTTTGAACCACACAGCATTCTTTGGTTGCATTCTCTCACTGGATCTTCACAGCAACTTTGCTATTGTTCCTACCATCCCATTTTATAAATGAGGAAACTGAGGCTCGGAGAGGCTAAGAGATCACCCAAAACCACCTCGAGCTGCTTTGACTGCCTTTGGGTTGGGTTGGGTTGGGTTGGGTTGGGTTGTTCCCTGTCCTAGTGCTGCCCCAGTGGGTGGGGGGAACAAGTACAGACGTACTTCCGAGGAGCTCACTTACAGTCAACGGCCCTCGGCGGAAGCTCAGATGGCGGTAAGGACAGAGGCAACACTGCGATAACCTGCAGGGTGAAATCAGGCCCTACCCGTCCCGAGCAAGGCTTCCGCCATCAAATCCACCTGTGTGATCAACGCATGAGGGCGGGTGGCTGATGGAGGGCCACGGCCAGTCCGCCAGGAGTGCCTGAGTCCACTGCGTCCTGAACAAGAACAAGGGTGCAGTTATGTGCAGCGTATTATTAAATGTAGTGTGTATATAACCTATTTGCCTGTTTTCTGTCCTGGCACCAAAAACATCCCGAAGGCTGTACATAAGAATGTCACCTACTGGGGGTGTCAGCAGAAAAGTTTCAAATAAAGCAAGTTTCGATCGTTTGCCACAGGCTGGATTGAATCGGGAAGCTGGCTACCCCTGGAACACTGGTTTTTATGCCTAACTGAGAAGAAAACCCACCTGGGAAGCTTGTTTAAAATACTGATTTCCTGCTGCAAGTCCAAGGTTATGGTTTAATAGGAACCCAGGAGTAATAGCCTCAGGTGATTCTGAAGACCCCGCAGGGCGGTGATGGCCTGGGCTTGGAGAAAGGCAGCCCCTTCCCAGAGGCCGTTTCTTCTATTTTTAGTTTATTGTCAGGACTTGCCTTACTGTGTCAGCGTCACAGATACACACGTGGCTCGAGGAGGGACTCCGAGTGGGATGTGAAGGGCATCGCTCCCGCCCTGGGAAGTGGTGCCACTCAACAAAAGCGTGAGGGGGAAGCGCAGGGTCCAGATCTTAGGGTGGGGGGGGATCAGGGGCCACAAATACAACCCCAGCAGAGCATCAGTCCCTCATAATGCAGCCCACAGAAAGTGGTCCAGCTCCTGTTCGAACACTTCCTGTAACAGGAAGCTCTCTGCCTCCTGAAACTGCCCATTCATTTTTGAACAGTTTGGTTTCAAAGTGCTTAGCAGTTCCGGTGCTGCTTGCTGAGGCCACAAAGATTACGCCAACCCCCTAGGTACCAGGACGAGGGATATTTAGGACAAATGGAACGTCTGCTCTAAGACAGGTGCCCCTCCCCCTTGCTCCTGTAAGTACCCGCGTGATGGGCTCTGATAACTCCTAATATCTAGGAGACGCCCTCTGGCCCTGCCTTTGAGTCCCACCCCCCCCAGCTGTGGTCCGATAAGAACAGGTGGAGAGGATCTATCCCAGCCTGCATTCAGGACACTCCACCTCCATCACTGCCTTCTAAAATCACTTTAGCTAACCTCGCAGCCACACCCTGTGGAGCCAAAACTCAGTTAAAACCCCAAAGTCTTTTTCCACTGGAAACCCCTGTGTGGCCACTGATCCAGTTATCGGCACTCCTGGCGTAAAGCCACTCACACATGTTGTGAACCATCCAACTGCACAGCCTGTATCCCGACCCCTCTCCACCTGCTCCACTGGGCAGAGGCCGGCGGCTTCCTCCGCCTTCTCCGTTCTGTCGATCTGTGTAGAGATACCAGAATTCCCTGCCCCGCCCCTGCACCCTGGGGGCACAGCATCGGGACATTAGAGGAGGCTCTTGGTCTGGGGTCTAACCATTTCTGGGGAAAGACACAGTGGGTGAGACTGCATTTCCAAAGAGCGAAAGTAGTACCTCTTCCATGCTGATCCTGGACAGCAGGACAACACAGGGCTCTCTCGGGGTGCCGAGGGGTGGGGACGCATGGGTCCAGGCTGCGGGTCTGCGGCTTTAAGAGAAGAGTTTGATCCACTTACATATATTTTGATTGCCAATAATTCATCTGGATCTCCTGGCTTTTTTTTCTCTTTTTTCCTTCTTTCCTGCCATCTGCTCTATTTTTGTTTTTTATCTTTTTTTCTTTCTATTCTTTTGAAATTACATTATCTATATCTTTCCCTACTTTCATTACTAGAGTGTTAAGTTACTCAAATATCTTTTTTTTTCCTGGATTCTGATGCTAACCAGTAAACTGTACTCTCCCACCAGATAAGGGTCTTAGAACTCATTAATTCCACTCCAACTTCTGCCTCGCATCCACCACAATATTGTCCGGAATTTTAATTCCTTCTCATTTCAAGTATCCCCTTCAATATTAACATTGTTCTTATAGTAGATTTGCAAAATGTTTTTAAAGTTTTGCAACTTGCCCTTGTGACTTTCTACCCACTGATTCCTTATAGCTTCCATGTCCTTCTCTCGATATTGCATCATTTTATTTGCTCTTTTGGGTAGGAAGTCTCTTAGATTTTTGCGCGTCAGAAAATACCTTCCTCTTCGCTCATTACAAAGCAGGGAGTAGACCCTTCACGCTGAGAGAGTTTTGAGAAGACTGACGAGAGGGGCAATGATGGGGAAGATTCCCGACAGCAGCCCTGCCGAGGCCCCGGCTCACAGACGCTGGGAAAGCGCCACCCCCCCCCCACCGCCCCCACCTGGAGGGATCATTTAACGGGAAGTGGCGTGCAGGCGTGATGCGGAGAGTCACTTGCTCCTCCTGCTTAGAAAACAGTATCCATTCACCCTCCGACAGCTATTGCTGCCGATGGACCGTCTGCTCAGTCTGAGAGGGCTGCTCCTTTTGGGGTGCACGCTTTGTATCACTTACATGCTCTGTAGCTTCGCTGCGGTGTTTTAGGTACGCACTCTCATTACGCACAGTCAGGCTTCAGGGTGCTGCTGCTAACCAGCCTCAGGACTCTGAATTCTGGAAAATTCTCCACCAACAGTTCTTTGACCATTGTTTCTTCCCATTCCTTCCCTAATTTCCTTCTACGACCTACATGTTGGATCTTCTCATTTGTGTTCATTGTCTCAATTTGTTTCATATTTGCCAGCTCTTTGTCTCTTTGAGCTGTATTCTGAAAGTTTGGGGTTTGTTTTTTTTTTCAGCTTTATCTTCCAAATGATTTTTCTTCATTTGCTTTAGCCATCTCTCCCTTTCTCGAACCCACCCGCTTTTCTTTCATCTTACACCCTGGAATCTGTTCTCCACTTTTCTCTGTGGACGCCATCTGAACAGTTGGCGTTTTCGGATTCCTGGGATGTTCCTCTTCGCGCTGTTCTCTGTGCGCGCGCTCGCCGGCCGCGTCCGCTGGCCATCTCTCGAGAGGCGGCCGCCTGGGTGGGCTTTGGGGTGCGTCAGTCCCCTGAGGGGCGTGAGAACACACAAGCTCAGCGGGAGCGAGACGTAAGCTCGTCCTGGGCGCCTGCTGGCTCCCGAAGGAAGTCCGTCCGCCCGCCTGTGTGGACGCCACCTGGGTTACGGAGGTGACCCCCCGGGGACAGGCTGACGCCGGCTCCTGCAGGGCCCGCGGAGTTCCGGGCTGTTTCATGCCTTTGTGTCCGGGCCAGACTTGTCCTCAGGGCGGTTTCTGTCCTGAGAGCTGGCTGTGAGCCTTCAGTCTCTCTCCCATCGGGCAGGCTTGTGCTTCCTGGTCTCCTTTGGGTGACTCTCTTGCTCCCCAAGGTCCCAAGCACAAAGCCCACATCTGGGGCTGGGGGGCGGAGCTTTTAGCCTCTGTTTCCAGGACAGGACAGTCCTAGGAGTCCGGTGTCACCTCTCACGCCTGAGACTCTCGAAGCCTGGCTGCCCGCCCAGCGCACCGTTACAACCCAGGCTCAGCGTAGTCACCCTGTCCAGGGTCCCCAGGCCTCCTCCTGCTCCGGCTCTGGCTTCCTGTTCTGGCCCCTGGGGACCTTCCTTTCCAGCTCTGGAGCTCACCTGCGGGCCTAGAGTTTTCATCTTTGGAGTATAGGGGACCGTTCCCAACGACCTCAGTTGGCCACTTTAAACAAGCGTTTAGGGCACCTTTAAAACTGCAGGAATTCACTCGTGAGCAAAGCTCTCCCCTCAGCCTTTAACTGGACGTCTTTCAGCCCCCCACCTCTGCACCCATGCCCTGCGAGATCAAGCAACGCCCTCCAGGCAAAATCACAGCGCATGCACGGGGAGGCCCGACCTCACTGAGACAGCTGCGCGGGGAAGCTCCGAGTGGGTAAGCAGGCTCACGCACTCGCCCAGCGCTCGCCTTGGTCTCGTCTGCAGGCTCATGGCGTGTAAGACGTTAGTGAGGTCCAAGGGAAGTCTCTACCTCGTGCTCCTGGTCCAGCAGCGAAAGGGCCTGCGGCACCAGAAGCACCTTTAGCAGGACCCCGAGCGGTTGCGTGAATGCGAAGCTGAACGAGCCCAAGGATGAGCGGTTCGATGCCATGCGACAGAAATGTTAACTGCAGCATCGATTTTTCATTACGCTTGTATTGTCTGTTTAATTTTATTTTCCTTGCAGGAAATTTTTAAATCAAAAAATCCAGTTACTGAAAAGCCCCATAAGCCAACTGACACTGTTGAGAGTGGAGGAAAGGCGTGCATTAAATCTCCCTGAGTGACTCCCTCTTCTGCCACCCCCGCCCCCCACCCACCCCCGCCCTGGGAGCGTTCAAACTGAACGTGCCTTCGTTTCCAACGGAGAGCGAATGCGCGTGACCTTCAGTTCCACAGAGGTTAACCTACTCTGATTAACTTTTCCATGTTATTCCATTAAATAAAAACAGTTTTGACACCCAGAGACTAAAGCATCCTAGAGATAATACAATAACCCTCTGCAATCATTTCAAATTGGATTGTAATAATTCATTTAGGTGACCATACATATTTGTTATGTGTAATATGAAACATCACAAAATGAAATCAATAGAAATGTTTCTTGTTAATGAAGATATACTGGGCTGTTATGTGTGGGCTGCGGACTCAATACCACAGAAATCTTATTTGTATTATAAATTTCAGGGTATCCTGAGAGTTACAAATGAAGATAGCATTTCTTAAAGAAGCCATGGCTGGTCATTTAGAAAATTATATCATAAATTTTATGTCATTTCTTGGTCTTTCAAGGTCTTTGCCCAGCAATAGCAACTTATAATTTAGGTAAAAATTCTGGCTGAGTGATTACATTCAACTATTTCAAATGAACTTTTACCCAAACTTCCATTTAAATTATAGAGTTCCAAATACAATAATTTAGCTCGGGCAAGTCTAAAGGTGCAACCCCAGAATATTTGAGTGCACACCGAAGGGTGCTGCCTTCCTTTCCACGTACCAACTGAAGGTGCAGAGGTACGAACAGAAAGATGGGGGGGTGTGGACTGCACAGAGCTGTACACGCACCGAGCGACGCGACTCTAGAAGACTTCGCGCATAAACATATTAACATAATGTTACGGTATATAGTATAGTTCGTATTCACCTACACATACAGGTGAATACAATTTGTGGATAGTACACTCACAGTGGTTTAAAAGGCCTGTTTTCATAGTCAGTTCCTAAGTATTTTGAACACTGCTACGGGGATGTCTCGGAGACACGGGCGGCCAACACCAGCACAGGCCCAAAGACCCGTCAAGGCAGGTCACAGCTCCTGTGCTGCCCTTCCCGGCAGACCCGCCCGCTGAAGGCCGCAGGAGTGACCGACGCCTGTGCCCGGAGAGAAGCGAGGGCCAGGACATTCAAGCAGGGCCGTTGGCAGTCGCCCTTCCGGGTAACAGACTTTGAATCGTTCCGAACGAACACCCGGAGCCGCGTTGCCCCACCTTCCGCCCTTCTGCGGGTGCCCCTCGCTCCCTCGGCTGCTGAGCCCTCTGGGACCCTCCCGTGCAGGTGGCCACGGGCCAGCACAGCAGCTCCCCAGCCTGCTGCGCCCCAGCCAACGGCTCTCATCGGACCCCTGGCCCTACCCGCGCCCCTCGCAGGCAGACGGGAAAGGGTGCCCACTGCCACGGCTGAAGGGACAAGGGCTGGGTCCTTGCCTCCTGCTTTTTGGTAAGTACTTACGTCAGGGGCCTGCACTGTTTTCTAACCCCGCCCCCTGCCCTACTCCCCCACAGAACCTGGGGACCACGGGCCCTGCGTCTGGGTCCGTGCATGGCCCTCAGCTTCTCTGCGCCCTCCCACAACCCTCACCAGGTCTTTCTTCGGCAGGCCCTGCTCCACCCTTGACATCGGAAAGCGGGCATCTGCCTTTCCACCCTCTGCTCCTCTGACTCCATGCGCGCTTGGGGTCCATCCCCTGCCCCTGACCAGGGGCTTCTGCTCCACGCTGCCATAGATGCCCAGCACCTGTCCGGCCTCCCCAGCTCTGCCCCCATCCTGACGACATGTCCCAGCTCTGCCCACCTTCAAAGAAAGGCGGCTCTTCTCTGGGTCTAGGCCCCCACCCCGTCTCCAGCCACCTGTCTCTCTCCTTCCCTCCTTCTTAAAGGAACAGCTTCCAGACACTTCTCCCTGCTTCTGCCCCACCCTCTCGTCCCACCCTTCCACCCCCACCAGCCCACAGAGCTGCTCTGGCGGGAGCCCCAGTGTCCTGTCAAGCACCCGCTCCCCTTGGGACAGGTCTGTCTGCATTTACCTCTGTCCCCGGTGGCCGTGAACTCCCATTTGGGTGGCAGCCTCATCGCATGAACTCAAGAGACCCCAAGTCCGCAGCCACTGTGTCTTCCTCCACCACGAGAGGTACCTTTTCCCCCACCTGTTGTTTTTCCAACTTCAAGCATTCACAGAAGTCAAGACAGTAGTGTGTGTCTGACTGTCTTCTTTCCTCTGTCATCGTTCCGGGTGGTTTCATCCATCGCTTTATGTCCTCTCCCATCTGCCATCAGGTTAAACCACAAAATATTTTCCACACCTTCCTCCCGACTGCAGGTCTCCAGCCGCCACCCCCGACGCCATCCCCAGAGGGATGCCCAACAGGCCGCTCAGACCCAAGGACCTCTTCACCACCCACCGACCTGCTTTCCTTTCTCATTATTGGTGCTGGCGACTCCCTGTCTTGCCGACCCAACTGGAAGCACAGTCCCACTTCCAGCAAAGTTCTGTGACCACATCTCAGAACCATCTTTATACTCCATCCCCCCTCCTATGCTTCAAACCCTGTGTGTGGGATTTGGTGGGATGGTCTCCTCACTCGCCTGGCCCGCAGTCCTGCCCCACCCCCTCCCGGTCCGGCCTCTACCCATGGCCACACGCACTCTGTCTCCACACAGGTGAACCCTTCCGTGCCTCTTCCCCACCTGGAAGGCACGGGCGCCTCCTTGAACTCGCAAGGGCCAGGCTGTAACACGGGACGCCGGCTCCTCCTGAGCAGTCCTCAGCCCCGTTCACAAACCCTCCGCTCCTCCAAGCTGGCCGGCCTGTCCTTCCGAGAGTTTCCCTCCCCCGGGCTCCCGCTTGGCCACAGAGCTCTCTCTGGGTCTGCCCTCAAGCTCAGAGTCTCGGGCTGTTCTGTCCTCTGAGCTGCCTTGCCCAGGCCCCTGGTTAGGGATGGCGCGGCTGCTCCGAGGGTGCCTCTGTCGCCACTCCCGCCGCCCCACTGCTGCTGCTCGCCCATCTGTCCCCCCCGACCCATACGCCTTCCCATGACCAATCTGAGACCCTCCTTTAAGTGCAATGAAGCACTTTGCAAAACGCAGCCTCCCCTCCCCCACTGTGCCCCGGGGGTCTCTGGCAGGAGACTGGAGGGCGGGGGAGAAAGACCGGGGCACGCATTCCCTCCGCACTGCAGGGCCGCACAGCCGGCTACCTCCGCCCCTGCGGTCACAACCCCGCCCTGCCCTTGGCCCAAGGGAGGTACTGACTTCTGTGAAATGGGTCACCGACCCTTCTTGCAACCAACAGAATCTGGGTGCAACGAGGCACAAGAATGAAAAGAATATGAAGTCCTAAGAGAAACACCAGCATCACCATTCTCAGAAATCCCTCTACCATCTTCCAATATGTGGGGTTTTTTTTTCTTAAACAAGTTCACCAAGGAGTGGGTCCCTCTCCAACAGCGCCCTTCCCTGAACCTCTAGGACAGTTCCCTTCACACCTGCTCTTGTCCCTAATCACCCTCCCTCCCTCTGTCTTTCTCTCTGCCCTCCCCCCCCACCCCCAGCACCGTCCCCAGCGCCATGCTCCGGCCCCACGGCCCCACTGAGACTCATCCACAAAGCGGTGGCAACCCAGGAGTGTCTCTCCAGGGCTCTGGCCGCGGGAGCCGCCACAAGGGCGATCTGGCCCACGCCCAGCGTAGAGACAGGTCCCAGAGACCCTATGCCAAACTCTGCCCTAGGAACAGCGAAATGCTATCAGTTCTAGATGGACGCTCGAGGTTTGAGGGTGCAATCGGAGACCGGAAACCAGAAAGCGAGCTTTCCAGGGGGTCTCGGAAAGAAAGAAATCACCCAGATGACCCCCCCACCCGGGGAAGGGAGGGTGCTCCTCCCATGAGGTACGGCAGGGACAGAGCATGACGGTGGGGAGCGCAGCTCGCCCTGGGGGTCCCCACGCAGGCGGACGCGGTGCAGGGAGTGCGGCTGTGAGGGAGACGCTGCAGCCCGAGCACCAGTGGGTGCACGGCTCTGGACAGGACAGCTCGGCGCTCGGAGGAGGCTGCACGCGCTTCCCCGCCGGCCCCACGGAAGGTGGGGACGATGAAATGTCTCGGGCGTCAGAGGCACTCCGCCTAAATTATTTTTGATCTATTGGCACATTTTTTGTGATCTACTAAAAAATTAGATTTTTCATTCGTCTATTGTATTCAACAAGAGCAAGTTGCCAGCCCAGATTATTAATGATGTCAGATCCTGTATTACTAAAACAAATGCGTAAAGGTTCCATTTCTGATGACAAAAAGAGAGTCATTTGTTTCAATCACGGAGGACAATCTTATTAAACATTGCCAACTAACTGCCGAGCTGGCCGGCCACCAATGCACGGCTGCGGGACAAATGGAGCCCAGAGGGCTGTCAATCTTCAGACAGTGTCACTGCCCCCAAATAATAAACTTAGGGGGAGATAAATCTGTTCTGACGTGGACACTTTAGCTTCTTAATTCTAGAGTCTTTCGAGTTCAGCATTTTCATAATCCTTTCATGTAGCAAGTACGCTGTCTGGCAGACATAAGAAGGATGGGGTGAAATGGTCTCATCTGCCTATAAACCATATACGGACTCATAGGAACGGACTTGACCTTTCAGGAGAGTCACTTAGTAACACAAATAAAAAGCCTTAAAAATGGTTATCTTTTTTGGCACAGTGATTCTCCTTCCCTGTCCGAGGAAATAATCTGGATTGCAGAGAAGGCATCAGCTCACGAACGTCCGTAAACGAGGGAGCCGACCACTGTCCTACCGGAAGGGGTATGATTCAGTAAGGCAGGGACCAGCCCGGGGGAGAATTGCTTGTGGCAAGTGACACACACACTTTCCAGGGTGCGAGTAAGGTTCCCAGAATAAAAACTGAGAGGGAACCGCACCAGAATGTTGACAACGTTTTGTTTGGCTGTTGAGACTTTCTGTGTCTTTGTTTTCTACATTGTTCTTTACTCTATTTTCAAAATTTTCTCAATGACCATGTATTACTTTTAAATGCAAACAGAACTCTCGAAACCTTTCTGAACAGGGGCTTCCTGGGAGGTCTCCGAGCCTGGAGGGGCCAGGAAGAGTGTATGGAGGGCGAGGGTGAGAGCGGAGAACACAGGCGTGCGGGCAGGACCGAAGTGCTGGGGGGGGGGGGGCAAAAGGTTCGCTGGGTTCTTTCCTCTGTACGGTGGCTCTAGCGGTGCTTAGTTGTTTTTAACTTCATTCAGAACAACTTTGTTAGACCGTATTGTGACGGCTGTCATATCAGCGTGCACTAAAAAATACCAGAATTGGTGGGGGTTTGTGCAGCCCTTTTAATATTGAAGATGGAAGGAAATGCACAACGTTTTTGGTGTATCATGCTTCATTATTTCAATAACGGTAAAAACGCAGCTGAAATGCAGAAAAAAGACTTGTAGAAGGTGCTGGGGCTGATCGAACACGTCAAAAGTGGTTTGCTAAGTTTCTTGGTGCTTTTGACGTTTTGGCCAAGTACCTCTCTGCTGTGGGCTGAGAAGTCCACATGCATTGGAAGATGTTTAGCAGCACCCCTGGCCTCTCCCCCTGGAAGCCAATGGCAGGAGACGGCCGACATACTCACAATATCCAAATCAGTAAAGTTATTGGTGAAAATGAAAAGTGTCTTTATTTTACGGAAAACACTAAATGGACGCATTGGCCAAACTAATATGCTCCAGGCTCGCCAAGAGGACCGTGGAGGGACTCGCGCAGAATGAGGTCAAGGTTAGGGGCCGCCTGGGTCCCAGAACAGGTCCAGCTCCTACCCAGGTGGCTTGGAGGTAGGAGAGGTGAAATAGTAAAAGTACCAGTTAGCTTGGGTGGGAGGGACCCAAAAAGAAGAGGGGTGCACTGCTTAGTGACACGGGCTTGACCACCAAAGGCACAGAAGACAGATGCAGCTAAGGGTCTCGCACTCAGAGAACTGGGAGTGGGGGTGAGGGCCAGGCCGGGAGCCCCGGCTTGCCATGTAGGTCCTTGTGTGCGCTGTCATGACTTCCCGAACTTTGATAATTATTACTCGGGTGAAACTTCTAAAAAGTCACAGAGGCTATGAAAGCTTCCCAAGCTGCCTCTGGTTTCTTCATTCGGAGACCCCTCCCCATTCCACTCACTCGCCCGTCAAGCCACCACATGATTTCATTTTATCATGACACCCCAAACGCTACATCCCCCTGCACACTCTTCATGACACCACCCACAGACATGGGGCATCCCTGATGGGCAGAGTGGGGTGACCGTCCCTGCCGGTGGAGGAAAAGGAGCGAACTCGCCATGAGGCGGGGAAGCCACGGGGCCTGGGAGTCGCTTCCATTTCCCTAAGACATGCACACTCCTTCTGAACAAAGTGAGACATAACCTTAAGTTAGTCTGCAGGATCTGTCCATGAATACGTGATACTCTTCTTCCCGTCCCCAAAAAGAGTAAGTTAAAACACAGCACTGCGCACTGCCTAGCAAGTCCAAGCGACCTAGAGCTGCCATAGACGTCTGCACAGCTTCTCCATTTGAAGGCCCTGAAAACACACCCAGGCCAGCCCAGGAACTCACTGCGTGGGGGGGGGGGGGGGGGTAAGAGGCGTGGGGCGCTTTGGAAAGGGCGCTGGGCTGAGAGTAGGAAAAGAGCTGAATTTTGGCCCCCGGCTGCGTGACCTCGCACCTCTAGGAGCTTCAGGTTCCTCTTAAAAAACGGATTGGTCTCTGATGTCCCTTCGCACTTTAACAGCCTTCGATTCAAATATAGGATTACAAACCTAGCACCCCACAGTAACGGAATATTGAAGAAACACCTTTTGAACACAGTGAGTGAATTTCACCAACATTTACTACCAAGTGGAAATTTTTATTTGTAAATCTGACAGTCCTTTAAAAACATACCCTCTAAGTGTCATTAACTGGTAAACAGTTTAAATGGTTTCAAAATCTCAGAAAAAAACGAATCCTTATTTTTTTTTTAATGGTTTCAGCCTTTTATAATATTCCCAGTCCCTACAGGGCTGCCTGCTGGCTCCCCGCGTGGCCGTCCAGCCCAGACACACGGCTGCCTTGCCAGTGAGCAGCTCTGTGCGCTGAGCCAGGTGCAGCCGCTGGCACCTTCCACCCAGGTGTCAGCCCCACCTGCAGGACTCCCACGCCTGATCACTGAGCTTTCGCCTCCCGCTGAGCGAAATCAGGAGACCCAGGCTTTCTTTTTTCCTAACGCTACAGTTTGGGGGTGGCAGGAGAAGGCGGCTTTTCCTACCCTGCAAAGCTGTCAGTTCCCAGTTACCGGGCACAGTTGGTGTCACTGGGTACAAATGATTGGCCCCTTCGATGTATCACATGTTACCGCTTTTCTACGAAACAGGAAATTGTAGCACCGACCATATTTAACTAAGCCGCCCACCGACTGTCGGGGATTCACTTCACTCCAGTTCTCGTTGCTGTAAATGACCTAAGGGTGGTAAGACCAAAAGCCCAACGCAAACACAATCGCCAGGAAAATTCTTTCAACGGAAAGGAATGAGCATTTCATCGCCATCATCATGTCTAATAAACTGCAGTTCTACATTCGGGATGAGAAAACTGGAGAGCCACACAGGAGGCGACGGCAGTGACCGTGCGCCTGGACCGCACCGCACCGCACCGCACCGCAAATGGGCACCGGCCACCTGCTGTCCGCAGACCCGACAGCTCCGTCTCAGCGCTGCCGGGTCCACGCACTGCCCCAGCGGCGCACGCGCACAGCGCACCTTCCTGCGGCATGTGTCCCCGCCCCCGCCCCCGCCCCCCACCGGAGCTGCGTGCTGCGGCTCACTCACCCAGGGGCCCTCGCGGGCTGTTCTGCGCCGCTTTTCCAGGGGAAGTTCTTTCACAGAGCCGACTGCCACCCACACAAGGACGCGTCCGACAGGACTCGGCGGAGATCCAGCCCAGAATTTTCAGCTTCCGATGTACGCTCTCCCTCTTGCATTTCAAAAATGTAAATGCGTTTCCTCCCTGCGCCCCCGCCGCTGTTCCACACACACAAAACACTCCGACCCCTTTCCCAAGGCATCTCAGTTAAAGTGGCTGAAGGCACCGTTAATTTGGGTTTGAAATCTCCTAACCATCTTTGAATCTTCTTCGTCCCCATAGCCAAGTGGTCGCCAAGTCCTGTGGATTCTAGGCCCTCAAGAGGGCCCAGCCTTAATGGTTTGGGATGGGCTGTAGGGGAGGTCAGCCATGAGCTGGGACCCTGTCTCTTCAGCTGAGTGGGGGTATTCATCCTGAGCAGGGTGCCAAATGGGGAAGAAAGAACCCAGAATGCAGAGGAGCTGCCTTTGATGGCGGCAGGGAGGAGAGGCCAGAACCCTGGCCTCTGTCTCAGCCTCCTGCCTCCACCCATGTGGCATCTGCCCCTGGACTCGGCCAATCTCCAGCGCGGACGCTCACCGGTCATCGGCTGACTGCGAGCCGTCCCAGCTGTCTCCTGAGTCTTAAGAGAAGTTATCCCACCACCAGAAAATGGAGTTGACTACCATTTTGAGCGAACTGTAATTTGGAATTAATTTCTTCTTCACTACCAGCTTCCCCCAGTTAATGAAATATGACTTTAATTCTAGACTCTTCCCTCCCCTTGACCACGGCCACAGTCCTCTTTCGAATCTTCAGCGTCTCTCCTGCAGATGCCTCGGAAAGAGCCTGGACTCACCCTCCAGTCTGACTCGGCACCCGCCTAGAAGCCCTCCAAAATCTGCCCTCAACCAAATCGCTCCTCTACTGAAGGCTTCAACGGTCACCTCCAAAACGCTGTTTGTACACACACTTACCCGTGCTGGTGTGCCTGCTACCAAAGGTCCTTTCCTGTTCAGAACCCATTTGGAGTCACACAAACAAAGAGTGTCAGTAAGCAAAGTGGCCGCCGACAAGGGAACCTGAAATAAATTCCGGTACGCCCAAGCGATGGGACATGAGGCAGTCCTTGGGCAGATTGCGGTGGGGGCCCACGACAAGGGCCACCATACATGCGCCTTATTGTTCTGTTTCGTAGGCAAACGAAAGTCCGGGAAGAACACATACCAGAACATTAACCTGCGGCTGCCACTGGGGAGCGAGATTAGGACAGAAGGGGAGCGTTTATTCTTCTATTATTATTTGATAGGCTTCCATGTTACTGAAATATGCTCCCATGAGCAGTATTAGTTTTAAGTACCTGAAGCCAACAGGGGGCTATGAAGGCATTGGTTATCAGAGAGCTTTATTTGGAGATCACCCCCCTTATGTGTTGGTTCGGGCATGTTAACATATGTATGTGCATAAAGCTAACATTTAACAGTGCTGCGCACTCACTCGGCCGTGCTCTCATGGAAGGCGGTCTGTGCCCGCTTCGTCTTAGTTTTCCCAGCATGTTTTGCACAATGCGTGGCACGTATCATGAGATACATATACACACACATATCTGTTGCTGCTGATTTCCCCGGCTTGTGGAACATGACGGAGCAGGGACTGTGATTCTAGGATCGTCCCTTTGTGGCTCCAACAGGCCCTATTCCTGACTGCAGTGTTGCCCACGCACGTGTCTGCGTGGCCAAATGGCCCACCGAATGCACGTGCTCATTCTGCCGACGAACCTGTCCTGCTTGCCACTGGGACAGCTCCAAAAGGGACAGGCGCCATTCGCCAGGGAGTGGTGGGCACAGGCTGGCCCTCACTGGCTCCCACTCGGGTCGGGGCCATTCCTTGGGATTGAGCAAGGCATCAGGAGGCCTCTTCCTGTGCAGCTGACATTGGGGAGCCCCCCCCACACACACACACACTGAGGGAGAGGCCTCGGAGTCTTTGAGGGGTGAGGAAGCAAATTCCAAACCCAGCCAATGTGATGGGAAAGGCAGTGTTGACTTTGTAAAAGCATGTTTCCAAAATCCATCCGAGGGAGTAAGAACCATTAACTGGCATTTAACTGAAGATTTAAAATCGTCTGGAGGGATCACCAGAAGAAAGAACAAAGAAAAGCAAGCTCAGCCTCTGCCCTGCGAAGTTGACTTCTCTCCCCAACTCCGGGGAGCTGAGAGAGGGGAAGTCTGGAAACAGAATCGAACGTGTCTAATCTCTTTTATAACAATGTTCTGACTTTAACCCATGTCATCAGGGGAAACGGCTGAAAATAGTGACAAATACAACATCAATAAACATAATAATAATTGATTTTCCAGAGATGAAAAATTTGAAATTAGTGGCCATTTCCCCCAGAGCATTGGTTGATTAATTTGATGTTTATCTTAGCCTTTCGGAGATGTCCTCTCACTGCGGACCTGCTCCGACGCGCCCGCCGCGATGGGCTTTGTGGTCGGACCCGCCGGCTGCGGCGTATTGCACAGTTCTGCAGTTTTAGAGGGAGTCCGTCCGGAGTGTGCAACGGGGGCTGCAGCCAGCAGCCAAAGTTAAGACGAGAAAGCGGTGATGTTTCCAGAGACTGGAACTCAGGGTTTTCAATACAGGATATAAGTTTGGTATCCGCGCTACTCAACATGTTTCTAGCTTACGTATTCAAAAAGCAGATTTTGAGAGTTTCTACCTGTATTTGCCCAAGAGCACTCAATTTCCACCGAGTTAATTCAGAAATTTTACAACAGAGCAAAGATGAGATCCAAGTGATCGTGGCCCGTCTTCCTCCCCACCTGCCTGCCTTCCTTCTAGAGTCTGGATGTCTGTATCTCTGCAAAATTTGTACGTTGAAATCCTACCCCCCAGCACGATGGTATCAGGAGCTGGGGCCTTTGGGAGGTGACTAGGTCATGAGGAGGGGCCTTCATGAGTCTGACTGGTCCCCTTATCAGAGGGACCCCGCCAAGCTGGCCTGACCCTCCCACCACGTGAGGTCACAGAGAAAAGACAGCTGTGTGGAGGGATCCTCACCGGACCCCAAATCTGCCAGTGCCGTCAACTCGGCCCGCCTGGCCTCCACAGCTGTGGGAAGTGCTTGTTGTGTATGAGCCGCCTGGTTTACGGTGTTTTTGTTACAAAAGTCCTAACAGACTAAGACTCCCTTCTTCCTTCCTTCCGTACTTTCCCCCCTTCCCTCCCTCCCTCCTTTCTTCCCTCCTTCTGTAACCCTAACTTTTAGAAACCACCTTTAAATGAGCATTTCAAAGTCTGATGTTGATATTTGTGCTGGGAGACAAGTGGAGGGAACATTGTCACTTCCTTTTTACGGCTGAGGAAGGCGAGACACACAGGGGCTCGGCGACTTTTCCAAGACTCTGGCGAACGGACCGACAGCCCAGGAGATGACGGGCCGAAGTGCCGCTTCAGCTGAGCGCTGTCTCCGCACGGTGACGTGTCTGGGGTCACGGGAACTCCTGGCCGTCCCGCCGCCACAGCTCTGACCTCCAACCTTACAAACACAGTCGGACTCCTGCAGGGAGCCGCCCACGAGCGTGAGGCAGGAAATATCTGTGACCCTCTCTGCTTGTCCCTTCCCAAGTGTCCCATGGCCCAGGAATACGTACTTGATCATTCTAAACGTGTAAGGATAGACTGGCTTCCCTGTTCTCAGGGGCTAGGAGTGGAGGCTCCCCTTTCTCGGTCCTCTTCGGAGCACCGCCTGCCCAGGGGAGCCTAAACCCAGTGATCCGGAAATGCGCTGTGTGACTCCCAGCCCGCTCCCTTCCCTTTGGGGCCACCCTTACTTTCGGCACCGCCCTCACTTCTCCTAAGGCCACTGGCGTGCAGCGTAATGCACCCTGTCTGCAAGCCGGGGCTCCCTGTTGCCCCGTCACCCTTGTCCCCTGCTCACCTCCCGCAGCACAGTCACTCCCACTTCCCCAAATGTGTGCACTTCGACCTCACCCTCGTCTTTCTCTCTGCCCCGTCCCACAGCCCCCACAGTTGTACCCAGAAAGATACCTTCTGGGGAGACACATCAAGCCTCCCAATGTAAGACTTTACAGTATTTCCCAGTGTGATCACCCATCACTAGCCTTAACCACGACAGTGTAACTGTCTACCTAAGGAGGCGAGCTGGGGCTTTTCTGAATGAAAATAAACGCCCTTTCCCATTTTGAACAGGAATCTCTTTAAACCAGGGTCCTGGTGGGACCGGCACGGGGAGTCTCCTTAGGGCCATGCTTCCTAGGTCGGGTCGGCCCCAGGCATGAATAAAGGACTCTGGTACATAGTAAAACCGTTCTGCAGAGAGGGGGAAATCGCCACTTGGAGACACTTGAGAATGCACTCTGTAAGCTCCCTGCATTAAGATACGTCTTTCCAAGGTGAGCACAAATAAGGTGAGGAAGCCTCTTCATCGCCATTCCTCAGCTCTGCCTCTCAGAGCCTATGAGGCAGGGTGATTCTGGGAAGCAGAGGAAGCCCCACAATTGGGGCGGACAGGTCTGGGGGAATCTAGTTAGAGTGACAGACACAACCTGTGTCACTGAGTCATGGTCCCCATGCACCGGCTCCATTTATAATCTGTTCTTTAACTTTGTTTACCTTTGCAGACATTTGCCAAGGCATCTTACTTTTCAGAATTTGGGGCCCTATAATCATTACTTGTCTGCGGAGAAAATGAGATTACGTGCCTTTAATTCCTCTTCTCAGAAAGTCGGCATTGTGACAGGTCACCCTTTGCTGACCTTCCTCCACCTGCCCACGCCTGGGTGGGACGGCTGTATTTCCACGTTTCCCTCCACGGCTTTGGCGCTATAAGCACTGACAACAAAGGCAGGCTCTTCGATACTAACCCTCAGACACAGACAGGAAGGGGACCGGAGGGCTCCCCTTCCCGCTGAGGGTTTGGGACGGGGACCCCTCAGCATGGCTAGGGACGAGCACAGCGTCTGGAGGTGAAGGCATGCGTTCAGGTTTCTGACCTGTGTTAGTTTGCTGCAGCTGCCAAAGAAAGACCACAGCCTTCTCCTACAGTTCGGGAGGCCCGAAGTCCAAAGTCAAGTTTGCTGGCAGCATTGGTTCCTTCCAAGGACTGTGAGGGGAAGACCTGTTGGCGGCGCTTCTCCTGGTCACTGGCCGTCTTCTCCCTGTGTCTTCACGTCTATGAGCGGTCCCTCTGTGCACATCTGTCTGAACGTCCCAAATTCCCCTGTTAACGAGGACACCGGCCATACTGGATCCCGGCCTGCCCTAACGACATTGTTTTAGCTTGATTTCCTCTGGAAAGACCCTATCTCCGAATAAGGTCACATTCTGAGGTCCCGGGGGTTAAGACGTCAACACATCAATGTGGAGGGCACTCTGTTCAAGCCCTTACACGACTTCAGTAAATTGCCCCCGGTTCTAAACAAAGACGGGTCTGGGGTAAAAGGTGACCAAGAGCAGCAGCGGATTCCTCATCCGCCTCCTGTGGACCACACTGCCTCCTACCCTGGCCCCAGCCCTGGACCACGGAAGGCCTCCGGCACCACCGGCAGAAGGCCCGCACTTTGTTAGAAGCCACGCTCCAGGCTGGCACCTTCGGGGCCGTCAGGGCCAAGCTGGTGGGGACAGGCTTCAGAAAAGGCTCCCCCGTAACAAGCCCCAGCCATGCAAACGCGTGGACACCGACTGCCCACATACAGACCTAAAAGCCAGGACTCAAACCCTCTATCAGCCCTTTTCAGAGTTGAACTGGACTCCCACCCATTCACTCACTCGTTCGCTGGACGAAGGGTTCCCCAGCACCTGCCGTGAACAGGCACCGTGCTCAACTCCGAGAGCCTCCGTGACGAGGACCCATCTCACGGAGCGTGTGCATGCAGTGTGGAAGTCAGACAGGAGGACACCCGATCGAAATCAGTGATGGGGGCTCTCTGGGCTCACAGAGGTGGCTCGTGCTCACTAGACCGGGGAAGGCCCGAGAAGACCGGCTGGGTCTACCAGGAGACTCTGGACATCTTGCTTGGTCATGTTCTGCTATGACGGCTCCTCGTGCAGGTGTGACGCGACAGAATCGCAGGGAGAAGGAGTACAAGGGGGTGGTCGACAGAGGCAGATGCTGTCAGAATGGTGCCGAAGACCAGGACCGAACTAGCTCACCTTCGTTAGCAGGAGAACCAAGGCTTCACGGCCAGGAGACTAAGGACAGCTGCCTCCACGAAGGGCCACGATTCCTGAGCCAGTTTTCAGGCTGAAATCCACTGATCAAAGAGGACACTGAGTCCCCAGGGGGACAGACCCTGTAACGCAATGGCAAATGAGCCTGGCAATGACTCCCCAGGTCTCCTCCCCAAGGGGCCTCGGCCATTCACTCCGCTGCACTGGGGCCAGGGGAACCCCAAATATAATCAGAAATACTGCACACAGGTCTCAGTGTGCACAGACGGTGGAGGAACACACGCATCATCGTGCCCTTCGGTTAACATGGGAGCAGCTGGTACACCAGGAATAACGGCATCCCGACCAGCACCCGGCTCAGAGGGTATCTACCATTTCTGCAGACCCACCTGGCAACTGCCCACCTGGTTCTTTAGTTACGATCGGACAGACATACTGCAGTGAATGCACACAGCTTATGCTGAGTCTTTGGCCTGTGCAGAGGAAACATCACAGTGGGAAAAGCCAAGTGGAGATTTCTGAGACTGCCCCCTCCCACCCTGCCCAAGTATGATACTAAACCGAAGAAAAGGTCACATCCCAGGGGAGGAGCGCAGAATTTAGAGCCGCCACCAAGGATTAAGAAGATGCAGGGATACTGGTCCCCCTCATTTTAATTCACTTTAATTCATCATTTTAGTCTGGCCCCTGTAGAAACCAGATGGATCCTGAAGGCAGACAACAGCCTGCCCAAACCCAGGTAAGCATTGTCGCAACTGTCGCTGCTGTGCCAGAGGTGCTGTATTTGATATGTGTGTGTGGGTGGGGGGAGAGGCAGGGGGGAGGGCGGGGATGGGCAGTAAAAATCTCAGGTCCATGCTATGCGGTCTTTGATTTGGGAAAGGCATTCCTAACTCCATCAGAAGCTGTTTGCATCCAAGCTGAAAGAACAGAAATATTCCGCTACGGTTTTTCCCCAGGCCCATGTTAACTCTTCCGTGAAGAGACCAGCCGCGTTCTGCAGATCACCGCATCGACGGCATTACGCGAGTTAGGCCAGACGAGCGAGCAGCAGCCCGGAGGCCTTTCGTAAGACACGTGTGCTCCAGAGGCTGAGAGAGAAAGTCTGTGAGGACTCAGGGACTCGCTGGGTCAGTAAAATTTGAGGAGCCCAATGGCCAGGGTTGTGTGGGACATCCCATCCGAAACAAAGGAAAAACTACTGCATCTTTCATGTCCCATCACAAGGAAGGAAGCCCCTTTGCTATAGCTACGGAACGAACCACACCAAAGCTTACGTGGCTTAAAACAACTGCCGTTTATTTAGGTCATGATTCCTTAAGGCGACAGTCTGGGCTGGGCTCAGCTGGAGGGTCGCTTCGATTTTGCCTGTGCTCACTCACGGGTGTACGCCGCCAAGCTGCTGACCCAGCCAGGGACTGACTGGTTTGGGATGGTCTCTACCGAGACCTCCGCCCTCCGTTCCCGGGGGCTGCTCCTCCTCCAGCAGGCCACCCTGGGCTCATTCCCAGGGCTCCAAGAAAGAACAGCCTTGCCTACAACCTTGTGCTGGGCTCCGACATGGCGCGCCATCACTTCGGCAGCTTTCCGTCGGCTAAAGCAAGTCCCAGGGCAGCCCAGATTCAGGGGCAGAGCTGCAAAGTCACATGACAGTGTGAGTACAGGGCAAAGGGAAGGACTGTGGCCGTTTTTCTCGATCTACCTGCCTGCTGGATTCCGTGTGAATTAACACCAGACGGGGCTCCCAGAATGGAGGTGCCTCCAGGGCGGGAGGGAGTAGGAGCCGGCTCAGACTTCCAGGACAGTTGTTTCCGGTCAAGACTCGGAGATACATGCCCCTCCGTGCGGAACCCGGCGGCACAAAGCCCTGGCCTGAGCTTCGCTTCCGTCTGGGCTGGACCTCTGAAACCACCTCTCCGCACCCGCTGTCCTCGGTCAGAGTCAATTTAGAAACGACCCCAGGATTTTTGCCTTCAGAACAGAGCAAATTTCCAAACATACTAAAAGGGGCAATTACTCAAGGAAAGGAGGAACAAATTCCTGCAATTTGCCTGGCACCCTGTGGCATGATTTGTCACATTCTTTGCTTCAGAGGAGACGCACGGGGAAGCGGCCCAGCACATGCACGGCGCTGCAATGCAACCGAGTCTGCGCTCACCAGGAAACGCAAAGAGCGACCGGGGAAAATCCCATTGATGTTGAGTTTGGGGGCCAGATGCAGCGTGCGTTCTTGGGAATCCAATCTTTACAACGAGACTCCCCGACGGCGAGGGAAACGGGTTGATAAGAAATGGGATCTGTCAGCCTCCCCCACCCCGGGTCTCATCATCGACGTAACCATGTGCGTCCCCTTTGAAAACAGGCGTTTGATGAAACAAAGCATGATCTCCTGAGCCCCCAGCCATACTGCCACTTTGACTTGGAAAAGTATTTTCTGGGCTTTCTTACTTTTCTTGATTCTCCTTTACCCTCTTTTTTCTTTTCTTTCTCCTCCTTTAAGAACATGAATTTCAAATCAGAAGACCAAAGAATCAGAACTTGGGGGTCTTTTGGCTTCTCTCTTTCCCACTCTAAGACCTGATGAGGTCAGATAGATTTGCACAGTAGCTGAGGTGCCATATTACCTAATAATGGCTCCAAGAACAGAAATTTGGAAAGGAAAAAAGGAAGTAATTAGGCCTCTCCCTCCTAAAATGCCTTTAAAATGTGTGTTTAAGAAAATATGTGCGGCAGAGTCCAACAGAAAGAGCTGAAAAAGCTCTGAGATTTCAAAACACAGGGGCTTGGAGCTCGAAGGGGATCAGGCAGCCTTGAGCTATAAGCCAGTCTGATCCCCTAAATTAACCAGCTCTCTGCCTGAGCTCAAGAAGACATTGTCACCAAGAGCACCTGTACCGAGGACAATTCTTGGATACGAATCAATAAGATGCTCTAATTTGAACTTGCCTTAATGAGCTCTCCGTTTTCGAAAAGACCAGCAAATGGGAGGCAGCCTAGCAGAGTGCCTGAGAGGACACACAGACCCAGGCCAGCCTTCCCGGGTTGGGACTCCGCTCCACCAGTGCCACAGGCTAAATCATGTCCGCTCCCCCACCTCCCAAATGCCTGCGCCAGCGCCCTCACCTCCCCAGCACTTCAGAATGGGACCCTAGTTGGAGATCAGGTCTTCACGGAAGCAATCCATTAAAGTGGGTTCATCAGGGTGGACACTAATGCAACAGGCCTGGTGTCCTTTAAAAAAGGGGAAATTTGGACACATAACACCCAGTGAGAGACAATCCCAGGTGAAAATGAGGGCAGAGAAGTGGGTGATGATTTCGCAAGTGAAGGAACACCCAAGATTGCCAGAAAACCTCCAGCAGCCCAGGAGAGGCCTGGGACCGACTCCCCCCCCCCCCCCCCCGCCCCGTCCCCGGAAGAAACCAGCCCCACCCGCAACTTGACCTCGGACTTCTGGCCTCCAGACTGTGAGACAATAAAGTTCTGCTGTTTAAGCCACCCAGTGTCTGGTGTTTTGTCCCGGCAGCCCTGGGAAGCGAACACACCCAGCTACCCTCTACCCGTGTGACCGTGGGCACTGCCTCTGGCCCTCGTGAATGGCAAAAAGCATCGAACTGGGCTAGTCCGTGGCAGAATGGAAGGAAGTGATGGGTCCGTGCGTGTTGATTAGAAGCTGATGAAGGAAGAGGCACATGAGCATTTGCTAAACAAAAAATTTATTTTTAAAAATGACATCTACACAAGTTATTGGTTAATTATTAGTTAAACTGTCTGACTTTGCAGCCACTCTGGCGTTAGAGGGGAGATTTCTGAAACCCTTCAGAAAGCCTAGATGCCATTACTTATTCCAAGCCTTGTCAACGAGCTGTTCTAATCAGAGCTCTGTTGTTTTCTTCGTTTTTCTCTCAATAGCATGGTCTGGCAGTGCCGAGGGCCGTTCGGTTTGCTCATAAATTATTAATCTGGGAGTTAATAATTCATGTTAATTGGTGCTATAAGGCACTTTCTCTGGCAAATGTGAGCAAAGGTCATAACTTTTTAACAGCAAAGGTGAAACCTTTTCTAAGTTTCTTTTTCCATGCTCTGTCATGGAAATATGAAGATATGGAAGGCAAAATTTAACCAGAGCTGCGAAAGCGAGATAATTCCAAGGGTAAAGGTCCAGACCTTCTGCCGTATTTCAGGGGCTGCTACCACCCACTGAGGCAGAGGAGCACTGCGGGACGGAGGACTCAGCCCACGAGAGCCTGCCCAGCAGGGGACACCACACAGGTTTGTGAATCTGCGACAAGAGGACATGGAATAATTGTTAGTGTTGACTCGTTCCTAATCCAAAAAATTTTCTTTACAAAATAAAACTAGGCATCTGAGAGATCAGCTCACCAATGGGATTTTTCGAGACGAGTAATTCTTCTCAATTACCTCCAGGGCTTTCGTTCACACTGAATGACACCACAGAATCCCAAGCAGATCCCTGCCATCGCTGACTGCTTTGAGTTTAATTACGGTGTGACATTTTTCTTTCTTCCAGAAAGAATTTCAGGTAATTCCTGATCGCAGACAACGGAAGGCAAGAAATTAAAGGGTTTTTATGTTAATAAATTTGCATTTTTTGTCCTACTCATGGATTCATCCCTGGGTCTATAAGGCAGCCACTCATGGCTTAGATATTTGGGTGTTTTACCCCTTTTTTTAGTCTCGATGATTATTGAAAAGCTTCATGTCAAGTCACATTTTCCCATTTGGAGAATAAAATTATTCTTAGTAGCCTTTTTTCAGTTCTGACAGCCAGATAGATGTAAATTTGCACAAAATGACGTCTGAGGGCTGAGGGTAAAATTTACATGGAAACCACTGATTTAAAGAGCTTCGGGGTAAGAGTCAAATCTTCCAGCTCTCGTTTCTCTAAAGAGAATCTGAACAGCATATGCTTTCCATTAGGCGCCTTTGCAGCCATCTACGCATGGAGGAATTCTATATTGGCAACAGGTCCTATTTTTAGGAGTCCCTGAAACTTGCCCTCTGAAAATGTTTTCATTTCTGGCACATATGTGTGTTTTAAGCAGAATGAAAACACAAAGCAAAAAAGAAAAATATGTACCAAAAGGAATGATTTTTCCAGCCCTGTGTAGCACAATAAGAAAGCAATCATTCAGTTGTGCCTTTAAAAAATGGACTCGTGCCTGCATTTTCCAAGCATTTCCTTCTCAATGACCGTTTCTCCACAGAACTGAGCTAATGTAAAGAGACAGGTTGTCCTCGTGCCAGAACCGAAGAACCAAAGAAGGACGGAGGCTGTGTTTTCACAGGAGGAAGCTGACCGAGTCAAGCCCACCCTGTCTGCCTTGCAGCCTCTGGGTCCACGGGGGAGGAGGTGCGTGGCCCAGGGCACGAGGTCCAGGCCCGACTCGGGATCCCCACCGGACTCTATTATTTGCAGTCAGTAACAAAGATTCATCCTTGTGTCCATCCAGCAACAAGGAGAATCTTTGTCACTTAGTGTAATTAATAGCTGCACCTCGCACGGGAAGACGGGAGGAAGGCCTTTCTTCGCCTGCAGACTCGGGCGGATTCAGAGCAAGCACCATGGATCCTCCTGCCTGTTGACCAAAGTAAACGCTGGACCAGAGGCGGGAAGAGGGTAAGCCGAGTGCTTCCTCGGTGCTCTGGGCCCCCACCTCCGGCCCTGGGGCTGCGGTGGGAGAGCGCTCTGACCGGCCCGGGGGGAGCCGGAGGGGCGTGAAGCCTCTCCCTGTGGGTGTCCTCCACCTGAGCATCCTGTCGGGTCTTTCCCGCCGCCCCTCCGCATCATCTCGGAGGGTCGTTCATCTGCTCGGCCACCCTGCAGAGAACGTGCTTGAGGCCCTGTTTTAGAAAGAAGGAAGTGCGCACTGAGAGGCCAGTGCTTGCCCGGGGAGCGCAGATGGAAACAGCCAAATCTATATTCAGATCCAGGGTTCGTGGCACACGTAACACTGAATTGTGGCCATTGCTTTCGTTTTCTGGACTCTTATTTTTTTAATTATTCGGGAGGGGCCTCTCTTCTTTCTTCATCCTCCTCTTCCATAAAAATGGCTGGATTTATGTCACTCTTCCCCAGGCCCATATCTTTCTGTCCCCCAGCCCAGGCAAACCCAGTCATGCTGCTCAGGTGCCTTTAAATGCGAACAGCCCCTCACCATCACCCTACTTTGAATCCACGTGTCTCCAAGGGCTCTTCCCGGGGGCTATCTTATTGCTTCCTTTAGCCAACACACAAGAATTCTAAGGTCAGTGGGTTTTCTTTTCTTTTCCTCCCCAAAGAGAAAGCAAAGCTGTCCCACATTTTCCGTCCCTGACCCAAGACCCCCGCCCCATCACCCTCAGCCACCGCCCTCCCCCAGGAGCGCTCACCTCACTTCCAGGCAGACCCACTGGGCACATCCAGCTTCTGCCGGGGCCCTTTCTCCCCCATCCATCCGACAGGGCCAGCTCCTGTCCCCGCCCCCCACTCTAACGATCATCTCAAGGCCTCTCTGTTCACGGCGCTCTTCTCCAGCCCGGAACTGCCCAACCCGGCTGCAGCAGTGACCACTTGGGGGCCCGGCCCCCGGGAGCTGGTTCGGACTTGGGATGTGGCTTCACGCAGCAGCCCCTCCTTTCTGCTCCACCTTGCTAATTCCTAAGGACAGGCGTCCTGTTAGCCTTGGCGGCACCACGTGTACAAGGAATTACAACTGGAGTACGTCCAGTTCCCATTCCATGCGTGGGTATTAAATCAGAACCATGCCTCCCACAGCCATGGATGTCCCTTGCCTACAAAACATGTTCTTTTTGAGCCAAAGTCACTCTGTATTTACGTTGAAAGCTCAGCCCCGCATGGCAAGTGCTGCAAGCACAGTTGTGATTCCTACCTCACAGCACCATTATGTAGGTATGTATCCTCACCCACGGACATTTTCCATTGCTTGTTTCGAGAAGAAGGAAGGGAAGGAATAAGGGAGAGAGAGAAACACTGACTGGTTGCCTCCCATACGTGCCCGGACCAGGGATCAAACCCACAACCTAAGCATGTACCCTGACCAAGAATTGAGCCCACTACCTTTTGGTTACGGAACAATGCTCCAACCAACTAAGCCACTTCAGCCAGGGCCCTACAAGCACCATTTCTGGTCAATGTGTTCCTAAGTGAGTGAATTGTCCCTTTTTCCCACCCCAAATCCCTTCTTACAATCCTGGTTTTGCCCTAAGGAATAAAAATGCAGATTCCTGTGGCCTTGATAGAAAAGATAGAGAGTTGGCTTCTGCTATTCTCTTAACACCTAATATCCACTCATAGAATCTACTGGAAAGCTGTGTTGGTGTTCTTGGTACACGTTGAGCTAGAGAGCAAGAAGGGAGTTCCAATCACCCCCAAACCCATCTGCGCAGCCCAGACCTCACCCAAGTTCCAGGCCG
Source organism: Glossophaga mutica (assembly GCA_039655065.1). Taxonomy (NCBI): domain Eukaryota; kingdom Metazoa; phylum Chordata; class Mammalia; order Chiroptera; family Phyllostomidae; genus Glossophaga; species Glossophaga mutica. The sequence goes on along the minus strand of CM077304.1, from coordinate 220,057,937 downwards.
AAGTGCCTGCCAGTGGTCTCGAGGCACTCAACGTCATCCACCTAGATGTCTGAGGCAAGTGTCACCACCAAGGCCCACTTCTTTGCTCACCTCTCCATGTGACCCCAGGCAGAGATTTGGGGAGTTATCCTGGACTCCTTCCCTGTCGTCCCTGACATCATCCAAGTCACAGCCAAACCTCACTGAACAGTCACCACCTGAATCTGTCCTCTCCTCTCTGGCCCCACCATTCCTTCTTCAATGCAGAATGGGAAGTGGTGTCACGGTGCCGGCACCCTGGGACCGTCTAAGCCCCTTCACTACCTCTCTCCTGCCTGCGCAACAAACCTAAACCGTGGGGAGGTCCAGGCCGGAGAGATGGCTCCGGGGCCAGCAGAGCTGCAATGCTCAGCGCTCTGCTTGAGCTCGCTCCCGAGCTCAGCAGGCACACCGAAGACAGGCGCCGCGTCCTGCCTCCGGAGTCCAGCAGACGCTCTCCCAAGTTTCTCAGGGTGGTGCCCGGGGCTTTCCAAGGCCGCCTTCCGCTGAATTCTAATTCACAGCAACATCGGGCTGCTCATAGTTCACCAAAACCACCAGCCTCTGTAGATGTATTCCCAGCAGGAAGATCTTCCCCCCACTTCCTCGCACCCCCATGCAAACCCCTCCCCAGCACTCAGGGGAGGAAGATGTACTCTCGAACGAACTCGCTCAGGCACTGCCGCCTCCGAGAGCTCTCCGACGCCTGACCGCGTCATCCTTAACTTGAACTGTAACGCCCCTCACAGAGCAACACGCCGCCTGCCCACAGGAGCTGGATGGCTCCCACTGACTTCACTGCTCCACAGGGTGTTTCATTGAGTATCTGAATATCAAGGTTTTCGTTCACCACATATCTTGCTGGAACTGTACTGTGTAACCTTATTGTTTGGTGAGTTAAAATGCAGTATGCCTAATTTGCATCATATGAAACTGGTCAGCTTTCACATACCTAATATATATGTATGTGTGTGTAATTTATATTTATATGTTGATCAAATAATATAACTTAACTTTCATTTTCTGATGTGTGCACTATTCATTTGTTCTACAAAAATTCTGAAGAATAAGGTCAAAAACAACAACCATGACGATCTAAATATCAGACTACATTTTAGGAAACTAAGGAAGCTTCCCCACTGCCATCCACCCGTGAGTCGCAGCAGGGAAAGATTCACCAGGCTGCGAAAGGCCGACTGGACCTGCCTCGGAAGGAACCACCCCCTTGCCTCCTGCGAGGATCATTAACACCAAGACTCACAGCGACCAGTGTCGGGGGAGGGGGGCGCTGCCGGCTCTCACTCTCACATGACATGACAGTCGGGTCTATTTGTCTTTAACTCCGAGTCCCCTCTCACACGCACCCTGACAGACCGACCATTAAATACCACCAGTTACATGGTATCTGAGTCTTCAGTGTTTGCCAAGACCATTGGAAGTTTAATCGTTAACCCCACTAACATCACGTACTGGGAAAAACGTGGGCTGTATTCCAGATCCCTACTCCTTATGAAGTCCATAAAACAATCGATTGATCTGTAGAAGTCACACAAAAAAGACACTTTGACAACTACGGTCACACCTCACTTGCTTAACTTACTCGGTGTCGGGCTAACTTGCACAACAGGTGGCAGGTGCCCAGGGCTGTTGGTTGAGAAGCGGCAGGAAAAGCAGACGTAGGTGTTCCCAGCCCAAAACAGCCCGTGAGCCTCTGAAATGGAGGCGAGAAGCTCCACGATGCCCCGCCCTTCTCTGCAGCCGTTTTCGAGGGCAAACCTCTCCAGCCTCCCTTACCCGTCATCCGTGCACTGGGCCCTCCTACACACACATACAACGGCTCACGGGAGCATCAGGAGCTGCCTCTCCTTCCCGAGAGCAGGGAGCTCCTGCGCCGGAAGGCAGGAACGGCCCCTCCGGACTCCCCCCACCCCCCGCCTCTGCTACTCCCTGGGCCTCACAGTAATGGGGCTCCCTCTCCACCTAGACTTACAATTTTCACCGTCCATTCCCTCAGACTTGGGATTCCAGAACTTTCCTTTTTTCTCCTACTACCCTCATCTTGATCCAAGATTTAAACACCAGTTTGCCTGACCTTTCTCTTCTTTTTTATTCTCAGAAACACATTTCCAGCTGCAGTATTCAGCCACTCACTCCGGTCCCCCGAATAGAAGCCGAAGAGCACCCTCTTTCCACAGCCGCGCGCGTGTGTGTGTGTGTGTGTGTGTGCATGTGCGTGTTCGCTTGCTCGCTTGGGTCCTACTGTAGCCCCACTCTCTTACAAGTAATTAACTGATGACGGCTTCTAGGGAAATTAAACCTTGAAAGATGGAAAAGGAAAACCCCTCTCTGCCCTCCGCCACCTGCCATCTGCCCACCCAGTCTATTTTCCAGAGCCTGGCCCTTCCCTCGCCATCCTCGACCCCCTCTTCACACTGCCCGCCCCCACCCCGGACTGGCCCACACCCACACGCAAACCGGCCTCTGCAGCAGCAGACAGCAGCCACCCTCCACCCACACACACGCCCCTCTCTATTCCTGCAGTTCGGAAAAAGACGCCTCTAAGAAGCTGCGGGCTCCTCCCACAGAAGTCTGTGAGAAAGACCAGAAGAAATGGCTAACGAAGGAGCCACCCATCACTGATGAAAAGAGGGACCTCACATCTTAAGATGATTTTCTATTTCTTTGTTCAAGTCACTGGAAGAGGATTGGGTTGGGTTTTTTTTTTTCCCCCTTCCTTTCTCAGTAATTTGTTTACTATCCCAGATCCTTGAGAGACACTTAAAAATATTGACAGAATCTTTTTCATACAAAAATATGTTGCATTTATCTGAACAAACCTAAGCTTGAAAAAGTACAGATTCAATTCGAATTCCAAAACGATACATTTCCTCATCTGTACACGGAAAGGCTTCCCTGGAATTTCGTTTTGTTGATGCCCATACGTTTATCAAATTAAACGGGAAGAAGGGAGTACTTTTCTGGGAGGAGGTTATGGCCACAGAAGCACCAGCACAGAGCCACTAGGTAAAAGAACAATTAAACCTTCACTCTGAGTGGCACCCCCAAAAGTAAGCCATTCTGAGATGAACATTTTCTTTTCCATTCCAGCCTCAAGGATCATAAGTAGATCAAGCCGGTTTGCTTCTGTTAGAGCAATAAAGTTAACCTTTTAGTACTTAAAAGGGTTCAATTTAAAAATATATATATGCATTCTGGAGACTAAGCAGTCATACCACACAAATGCTGTCTTAGACTGGACCTTGTGTTGAAGGGGGAATGTGAGGGATATTATCTGGTCAATCAACAAAGTTGGAACATGGACGGCAGGTGAAGAATTATACTGATGTCAAATGTACTGAAGTCGATAAGCACGTTGTGGTTGTGTGAGAGAATTACTATCCTTGTGCCCAGATAATACACGCTGGAGCATTTAGGGGTGACCGGGACGATGGCGGCAACGCCTTGCAAACGCCCAGGAAAGAGACTCTGCGCGTGTGAGCGCACGTCTAGGGAGAGCGCGGACAAGTGAGACAGCAAACAGGGCAAAACGCTCACCACGGGTGAAGCTGGGAAAGGGCGCTGGCTGTTCTTTGTCAATATTCACCAGTTTCCCTGTCAGTTTGGGATTGTTTTCAAACAGAAGTTCAAAATAGTTACACCTTACGGTTTGAAATAGTGTTTGAAGAAGAGCCGGGCGGCGGAGAGGAAAAAGAGAAGAGTTATCAAAAAATGACTCCCTGCGATTGGAAGAGGCTGACCTCACAGAGGCGACGCCCTCCGGCCCACCCAGCCCACCCTCCTCCCTCCAGCCCTCCTCTGCAGGAAACAGCCCTCGAGGGCATCAGAGCCGGCTTAAAAGTATCTACAAACAAACAGGAAGGAAGTGAGCATTTGGTGCAAAGCTCGTGTAGCATTCTCTTGGCACAAAACCTTCCCTGTGCTGCTGAAGCAGGTGAACGCAGCTGATGCTCAACCCGGCGGGAGTTGGGGGGGGGGGGTGCTGGGAGCCCCTTCAGATTGAAACACGAAGTTATAAAACTTAAAGCACCTTTGACATTGAAGGCTATGTTTCACAGCAAGGTAGTAAATAATGTTTTTCCACATTCAACATCAGTATTTTATTTTTTTAATTGTTTTTTAGTTACAGTTGTCCTTTTTCCCCATTGCTTCCCCCATCCCTTCCCCCCCACACTCTCACAGTCAACCCCCCCATTGTCCATGCCCATGAGTCCCCTACTCATGCCCCTTCCCCTCCTTTCCCTGTTATCACCCTCCCTCTCCCCTCTGGTCACCGTCAGTTTGTTCTTCATTTCAATGTCCCTGGTTCTATTTTGCTCGCTTGTTTGTTTTATTGATTAGGTTCCACTTATAGGTGAGATCATGTGGTATTTGTCTTTCACCACCTGGCTTATTTCGCTTAGCATGATGCTCTCCAGTTCCATCCCTGTCGCCCTGAAGGGAAGGAGCTCCTTTCTTTCTGCTGCATAGAATTCCATTGTGTAAATGTACCATCGTTTTTTGATCCATTCATTTACTGATGGGCACTTAGGCTGTTTCCAGCACATGGCTATTGTAAACACTGCTATGAACATTGGGGAGCATTTTGAATTGTGGATTCACGATTCTTAGGGTGTAATCCCAGCAGTGGGAACACTTGATTGAAAGGCAGTTCCATCTTTAGTTGTCTGAGGACATTCCACACTGTTTTCCGCAGTGGCTGCACCATTCCCACCCACAGTGCACTAGGGTCCCCTTTTCTCCACATCCTTGCCAGCACTCATTGTTTGTTGATTTGATTATTGATGGCCATTCTGACCGGTGTGAAGTGGTATCTCACTGTGGTTTTAATTTGCATCTCTCCGATGGCTAGTGATGCTGAGCATCTTTTCATGTGTCTATAGGCCCCCGGTATGTCCTCCTTGGAGAAGTATTTGTTTCAGACACACAGACCAATGGGACAGAACAGAGAGCCCAGAAATAAATCTAGTCAATACAGTCAGTTAATATCCAACAAAGGGGGCAGGAACATAAAATGGAGTAAAAATAGACTCTTCAATAAACGGTGTTGGGCAACCTGATAAAGTACATGCAAAAAAATGAAACTAGACCACCAACTTACGCCACACACCAAAATAAACTCAAGATCGGGAAAAGACTTAAATATAAGTCGTGACACCATAAAAGCCCTAGAGTAGAACATGGGCAGGAAATTTCCAGATATCCCACACACCAATACTTTTACCAATACATCCCCTAGGGCAAGGGATATAAAGGAAAGATAAACAAATGGGACTACATCGAACTAAGAAGCTTCTGCATGGATAAAGAAAACACTAACAAAATGGAAAGGGAGCCAACCATATGGGAAAACATATGTGCCAATGATGCCTCGGACAAGGGTTTGATCTCCAAATACATAAAGAACTCACACGACTCCACACCAGGAAAACAATGTTTCCTAACAATGATGATGATGATGATGATGACAATAATAATTCCTATCATTTTAGTCCAGGCTTTAAAAATGTATTAACTCATTTACACCTCATATTCTCATTATCCTCCAAATCTAATCATGTTATGATCATTTTTAATTTACAAACAAACAAGCCAAAGACCAGAGACGCCAACTAACTTGCCCAAGGTCATACCGCTGGAAAGTTGCCAAATTCGAAGCCAGGTGGTCTGATTCCAAAGTCTCCATCTTTAATAGCCACACCGGACACCCAACTATAGTCTCCTAGGGCTCAGACATCAGCCTTTGCCTGCTGGCCAGCTGAAACTGCTCTAAGTGCCCTGAAGTGCTGGTCAGGCTGTCATTAGAGATGGTACATTGTCTTTGCTGTGAATCCCATTACCCGAGTTTCGTAAAGCGAACCTGTTTACTCTGTGGCCACCGGGAAATTTCTAAGGCCAAGTTCTCGTGTGTTCCTTTCAGTAAGCAAGATCACCACTCCCAAATAAGCTAGAAAGGTTAGCTGATTAACTGCTTCTCCATGCACTCTCTACAGTACCCTCGTAACCCAAAAGGATCTTTCCCTGGGACCCCACTGTGAGTCACGAGGCAGCATTCCGTTCCATGGCAGTGATCTGACCTGACTGAAGACCTACGTTGTCAGCTTAGCTAGGACTCCTTCCCCACGCAGGGAAGATGAGTTCCAAGGGAGGCTTCCTTGGAGTGAGCGGCCACTTACTGCACGGGTTTCTTCCTCCCAAAGAAAGCTCCACGCCAGAATGTGGGTGTTGGTCCAGGGGAGGTAACAGCAGGAGTAAAGATAGCACCGGTAACGGTATTTTACTAAGTGGCGGGCGCCGTTCTGTGATTCTCCCTCAACACGTCCCGGCAGTGGAAGGGCTGTGAGCGGCCCATTTTACAGATGAGGCGGTCGGGGGACGGAACAAGGGAGGCCAGGGTCTGCAACCACCTCGTACTGTTCAGACGTTCCGACGACTGTGACAAGCAGCCCTCAGTCTCAGCAGCACAACCTGGTGAAGGGTAATGCCCTGCACGTCTCAGTCGGTGAGAGGGCCGGCAGCGGTCCTCCACACCCTGGCCCCTTCCTCCGGGCAATTCCACGGACCCCTGGTCCCTGGAGTTCACCTCGGGTCACATCCAGCTGGTGGAGAAGGAAGAGCCTGGAATGAGGCTGCTGCGTGACCGGGAGTGAAACGAGCAGTTTGGCCAACGCATGACTTGCTGTTGGAGAAGTCACAGAGGCCTGGGCTCGGCTGGGGCAAAGGACAGAGAACGGAGGAGAACGCTGGTCTCTGCCCACCCGCCGGTGCCGGCACGCCACTCTCCCGCCTCCCCCTGGCCCCACGCAGAGGGCTGACGTTCACACGAGCCTTCTGGGGTCAGGAAGTCACACTGGGATTCCTTGTGCTTTCAAGAGCGACCGATGCCTTGAGTCCTCTGGGCCAGGGTCCCAATCGGTAGTGAAACAAAAGAAGCAGTGCAGGGTGCAGGCCAGAGGCCCGGGAACATTCTCTGAGTTCCCTGAACTTGGACTTGCAACAAGCAGAGCGCCGGCACAATGGTGTGAGCCCTGGCCTGGGTGAGGCACCGTTTCGAGGTACGTGATCGGGCTGGGCTGGGCCAGGCTGGATCATACTCGGGTTCCCACCACACCCTGTTTGTTTACAGGGCGCAGGGCTCTCATAAAGGCCAGTCAGGCAAAGCAGGGCTCTGCCGGCTAGGCGTGGGGGAGGAGCAGGGGCCATAACACCACCTCCCTCCTCGCCATTCGCTTGTGTCCTGTTTATTCTGAGTGTTATTTTGGTTCATCGGCCAGTCTCTTAAGACGTTCCGTGTCAACCACGCATACTGGGGATATTTCCTATCAGACGTCAAATTCAAAACATCCATTCTCTTCCCTGGCCCAGGACATACAAGTTACTGTTGTCTCAAAAGTCTCTCTCAGAGAGTCTGACTTGGTCAAATTGTACTGTTTCAGGGGTCATTTATACAGGAATGTCACCATCCGAGAACACCTTCGATGTAGCATGAGTAAGCCAATGTCTCTAGGGTGCATCAGTCAACATAACGTTCCCCTAACCAGTTGGGGTCTCAGTGTCTCCCCCTCTACCTGGAATCAAAACTCCAGGAAAAAGCACGTGTGTAATTAAGAACCACTGCCGTGCTCACTGAAAACATATAGCACAAACATTTGAAAAACAAAATACGAAACAGTCACTCCCTCCCTCTCATTCACTGTTTCTCCCTAATGTTCCCCTTCTAAAACCTTCCAAAAGAATGAGAAAGGAAGAAACTTCTCCTTCAAAAAACTATAGGAGCAAATCCATCGCATGCAATATCTGTATCATTCTGGATGAATGTAATTGTGTACAGGTGACCTGGCAGAGTCGGACACGATAAACGGAAAGGACCAGAAAGAAACTAATGTAGCTGGTGGAGCTGATGGAGAAAACGTGAGGTTTTGGTGAGAGAGCTACAAAGACGGTGGAAACACAGCATGCTGGGAGTCACAACAGGAGCCTGGCAAGTTTAACATGCACTGACCCGGCCGCTTAGGAAACAGAAATGAAAAGAACCTATGCACCCCAATGTTCACAGCAGCGCAGTTCACCACAGCCAAGTGCTGGAAGCAGCCTAGGTGCCCATCAGTGAATGAATGGATCGATAAACTGTGGTACATTTACACAATGGAATACTACCCAGCAGAAAGAAAGAAGGAGCTCCTACCCTTCAGGATGACAGGGATGGAACTGGAGAGCATCATGCTAAGTGATATAAGCCAGGCAGTGAAAGACAAATACCATATGATCTCACCTATAAGTGGAACCTAATCAATAAAACAAACAAGCAAGCAAAATATGACCAGAGACATTGAAATGAAGAACAAACTGACAGTAACCAGAGGGGAGGAGGGGAGGAAAGAACGTGGGAAAGCAGAGAAAGGGTAATAAATGAACATGTATAAAGGACCCATGGACAAAGCCAAAGGACAGTAGGATTGAGGGTGGAGGGAGGTGGGGGTGGGTGGGGTGGGAGAAAGTGATGGTGGGAAAACTGAGACAATTGTATTCAGACATCAATAGAAAAGAGAGAGAGGATGAAAAAAAAAAAGAAAACCAGCATAACTTGCTTCACTTCCCTGTCCCGAATGCCCAGGAAGCAGCGTGCCACGTTACACAGTGGGTGGGCTGGGAGAGAAAAACCAGGAGTGGCCCCTGCCCTTAAGGAGGGGCAGGGACACTTACTTTCCCTCCAAGGTGGTAAACAAGACAACGGATGCACAGAGTGAAGGAAGAACAGAGGTGAACTGACCCTCAACCCTGTCTTGGGGACAGGGACAGGCAGGGTCTGGGACAGGTGAGAGGAAACTACCAACCTACAGGCAAAAAGCAGAGTGAAGGGCATTTAAACGTGGACGGGGAAAAATGATGACCAGAAGGGATGCCATGATGGGAGCGTGTCCCCAGAAGGAAGACCAGGGGGAGGTGCGGGAGAGTCCGGCCTGGCTCTGAACTCAGAGGCCGGTGTGGGGCAGGGGCAGGGCAGGGGGGGGCAGGGGGGGGCAGGGGCCTGCGGGGGGTAGGGGGGGCACCTCAGTGTCAGCCCCGCCCACCACCATGTGGAGGAAGTAAGGCCCGAACTCTGACCAACCCAGATAACTGCCTGCACGAGGAGAAGTAGCAGGGGTCCAAAAGAGAATGGCTGTATCTTCTCGGGGTTTCGTAGTCAAGCAGAATATACTTGAAAAATCCTAAGGAATAAATGACACAGGATTCTGTGAACAAAGACTTTGTGAAAAAAAAAAAAAAGACAATTCATGAGGAATTCACGGTTCTAAAAAAGTGAAACTGACTGCAGTGGTGCAATCGTACATCGATAACGCCTCTGGGTGTTTGGGTTACAGAGCGGTTCTGCATTAGAGACATTTTGGAAATGGTGAAATTTGCAAAAGTGAAGTTAAAACCACTCATAATTCCAGTCACTAAAAATCATCATTTTCTCTGTAATAAATAGACTTAAATTGGAATCAACTAGTATAAATAATATGTTCTCCTTTTTCCCTTTAACACGATTGAAGCCTACTGCCATTAATTTCGTTTTCTTGGAGAGCATGACTTCTCAGGGAGTGAAACGGCGCTGGCCGGGACTGGGAGGAGCGGGGGCACCGGAAGGGGCTGCTCGAGCTGGGCGAAGTTCCAGCTGTGCGCGGTCGGCAGGGTCTGGAGACGACTGCGCAGCACAGAGGTGTGGTTAACAGGACCGTACCGGGCGGTTCCAAATCGGCAAAGATCTTAGGTTAGATGTTGCTGTCACACACGAAAAGTAATAACGAAAGAGGGTGGGAGGGACCTTTGGAGGTGACACATATGTTTCTGGCATATATTGTAATGGCTTCTTAGGTATATACTTATCTCTAAACTCATCAGGTGCCCTACATTAAGGATGTACGGCTTCTGTATGTCAAAAAATAAACGTTGTGAGCAAGGCGGAAAAAGAAAGCCTGAACTCGGAGCTGCGGTAACGAACATCAGTTTAAGTGTGCCCTCCTTGCTGGAAACATGAGTCATTAATAATTGACTGTTACAGCAGCACCGTGAAGAGCATCTCAAGGTGCCACCTGGTCGCCAATTTCCTTTCCACCACCAGCAGCAGCAGCAGCTGTGGCCCCTCCTTGGCTACTGTGTGCGGAGAGGTTGCTGGTTTTCCTGCTTGGACCGCCAAGGCGAGGTTCCTGGCCGAGAAAGGTGCTTGCCTACGGAAAATACCACGCAACTTATTTTCGGTTTTCCTTGATAATGCAGGCAGAAAGCGACGAAAACCTTTAGGTCCTGTTTCGTGTATTTCCTGCTGGGCCTGAAAGTGCACGAGAAGAGATCCAGAGAATTCCTAGGCACCACAGCCTTGAGGGGCTATTTTTATAACTCGTTCTGTTCACTTGCTTTTGCGCTAATCAGCAGTTTGGCCAATGAGTCTCGTTGGCCCCTCTCTCTCCATCTGAGAGATCAGGAATGCTGCAGCCTCCGTAAAGAGAGACTAGTTTTTATTTTTGTACAAGTCACAGGTGTGGGAGAGGGAACTACACAAGAAATAGCAATGCGACTAATTCTGCCCAGGCCCTGCAAGTTGTTCATGAACTTGCCAAGTTAAGGGTGAGGAGCCAGAACCGAGGGCCAGGAGAGGCAGAGGGTGCGGGGAGGCAGAGGTGTGCGTGTGGTGGGTGCCCAGCAGAGCAGGCAGCCAGTGCACCGAAAGAACCAGACCCTGAGTGGCGTGTGGGTGTCCGTGGGGGAAGTGGGCTCTTGCGCTCCACAGGTCGGTGAACTTGCTGGTTGGAGACTCCCCTAGGAGACCAAGTACAGCCTGAGACCTTCACGACACCCAGAGCAAATCCCTGAGGAACAGTCTTCGTGCTAGCGTGAACAAGACCTGCAATGAATTTTTGGGCGCCCTCGAAGGCTCGTGTCCACGCTGGTTTCAGAGGGGGAAGCAAGAGAACCAGCAGAAGGAAGCAGGCCCTGTGCGTCCCACGGATCTCAGAATGCGCTCGGAGCCCCGGAGCCCGAGCCCCAGCCCGCACCGCCCTCCGCGGAGACAGGGAGGCTCCACCCCAGAGGAAGATGCGGGTGTGCAATGACTCCGTCTTGCGGGAAATGCATCTTCCTGAGAACCAAGCATGCTTCCCCAGGCAGCCTGGGACTGCGCAACCAGAAATTCAGGGGGGAGAAGGGACGCGGGGCTTTAAAAACACCCCATCGTACGGAGTCGGCAGAGGCTCTTCTATGGTCAGCGTTGTTTGTGAAGGCCAGGAAGGGCCACCGCTGGGCAGAAGAGCACCCCTTCCAGGCCCCTGCGCTGGGGACGGGAGGGGAGGAAGGGGCGGGGAGCCGGGAGGCTCAAGTAGCAGCCTGCTCTTGGCAGAGGCAGCTGCTAATTTTCCTTGGCTGGCTCTGACTACCTGTCTAAAAGCGCTGCAGTGCAGGAAGGAAATTTTTCAAGAGATTAAACTATTATTGTTTCCTGTGTGGCTGTCTTCACTGGAGTATGAAGAAAAGCTTTAAGGGCACTTGAAAAGAGATTTGTCTGAATAGCAGGGTTGTCGGGATTCATCTGCCCCTCCAGTCGGGATTTGGCCAATTTCCTCAGGAAAGTGGTTGATTAGGACCCACGGATATATCCGTGGCCTAAATACAAGATGTCGTAAAGGTGATTAATGGTGAGCTCACCGTCGGAGGGAGTGAAGAGTTTACAGAAGCTATTTTTAACGGTTTGGGAGGGCGAAAAACTCATTTGTCCCTTTGCCAACGTGTTTCAATAGTTAAAAACCTCTTTGTGGCCCCTGAGAACTCATGCTACCAACTGCTAAAGGCAGTTCTATTTTCTGATTTTATTTTATGCATTTCTTTTTTTTTAATTTTCTGATTTTACAAGTCTGTTAGCAAAATTGATTTCGTGTGTTTTGCTGTTGATAAAAAAGCACACGAGGGAAGCTGAATGAACACACTTCCACCGCGATCAGTGACGACCGCTCCCGGTACCGCGGAAGCACGACAGAAGTGTGTCTTTCTCCATCCAGCTGTGTCGTGCGCGCCCTGCCATGCCGGGCGCGCCCCCACGGAGTAAACAGCCCCCCCCAACATACGGCAATGATTATACGGGTTTCGAGTGTCGAACTCTATGATACGTGAGCTGCATGTTGCATTATGTGCTCACCAGCCAAACTCAAATCTTCCGTCACCACGCCTTTGACCCCCTTCACCCCCTACTACCCCCGCCCCCCTGACCTCTGGTCACCACCACACTGCTGAGTCTATGAGTTTCTGTTTGTCCTGTTTGTTCATTTGTATGTTGTTTTCAGTTTTATATCCCGCGCATGAGTGAAATCACATGGTTCTTGACTTTTCTCTCTGACTCACTCTGCTCAGCGGGATACTCTCAAGCTGCACCCACGCTGTTGCGAACGGTGGTATTTCCTCTTTCCTGGTGGCCGAGTAGGATCCCACAGTGGGTGTGTGCCACGGCTTCTTTATCCCAGCATCCATCGAGGGACGCTTCGGCTGTCTCCCTGTCCTGGCCACCGTGAATGACGCCGAGAAGATCTTCGAGTCTTGGACTCAAGGGAAGGTAGCGAGTGCGAGGAAGGCCCCCGGGACCCCCACGAGCGGCCGCTGAGGCCCCGAGGGCTGCAGTTCATCTGTCGTTGTGGTCCCCGTGCCTAGTGCCGCTCATCTCCGGGCATCTGTTGGCTCTCGGTAATTTTGGGGAGAGGGGAAGAACACTTTGCTTGGGTTCTAAGTGATGAACGACATGTCCAAAGGCCCGTCCCCAAAGGGCCACTGACCTTGGCCCCCAAATCACAGGGTCTCAGATTTTGACTTTCAAGGTCAATAGGTGGCCTACACCGATGGCACGTGAAGCTGAATGATGGCGACATTTGTCCTACAACTTGCATGTCATGTTGCGTTGCCAGGCCACACACCCGTGGTGTGGAACGCACCAGGCCCCACACAGGCACACCGCGTGGTGACAGCTGGGTTTGGGGCACAGGGAATTTGTTTGCTAAGTGTAAATGTAGGTATTCCAGAACGTTTTTAAGTTGTTTTGGCGCTTTTCCCCTTTTTTGTTGCTTTTGATTTTCCCTTTTTATTCTTAGGATCTCAACAAGTTTGAAGTATCCCGGCCTCTCCCAACCCTTAAAAAGTCCTGGCATGGAGATTCTAAGGTGGTCCGCTCCCAGCTACACGCTTAGGCGCGAGCGCCCGGGCCGCCTCTCTCCTCCCGTCCCTGAGGTTAGGCACCTGGGCTTCACCTGCTTTCCCAGGGTGGCGTCTTGGGGCTCTAGAGATTTCCTGGCCCTTTCTACGCCTCCTAGCTGTTGCTCTGAGGCCCGATGTGCTCGCGCCGGGGCCCACGGGACGCCGGGACCCACGCTTCCTGCTCGTGGCAGTCGCTCATGGTAAGCAGGTAAACAAGGAGGGACGGTGAGGACAGATGTGATCCCCAGCCCCCTTCACCTCCAGGGACTTCTGGGGCACCCACCACGGTCTCCATGCAAACCTGGTACATATGCATCTAACTAAACTCAAATTCCAAATCACATACTAAGAACTGCAGAGAAAGTAACCTCCAAGAGTGTTCTGAAAATACGTGATTTCCACGTCCCGTGCTAACCCTCCAGGGCTCATCCTAACAAGAAAGGTTCCCAAAAACTGCACAATGGCAAAAACGCTAATGCAAACGAAGATCCTTGCCCAAGCCCCGGCTCAGCCCACACGGCTAGACACTGGAATGAGAGACAGAATTTGTCAAACTGTTTTTCGGGACCTGGCCCAGGCTCCCTGCCCTCTCCCACCCACACCTTCCCCCTGCGGGGCACATCGAAGTCTGTGACTTCCATAAATGACTGCTAACATGTGAGCTTGACTCCCAAATCTTGCACTCCAGCCTCAACCGCTCCCCTCGGCCGCAGGCTCATATGCGCCACTGACACCGAAGTGTCTCCACCTCGGGCGCCCCAGACTCAGCCCATCCCTACCACTGCTCCACTTCTCACCCACGCCTGCTCCTCCCCGAGTCCCCTGCGTCGGTTAGGGGCGCCCACCGTCTTCCTCTGCTCCCACGCTAAACATCTGGGCACCCTCACATCCGATCAGCCTCCAAGTCCTGTTGACTGGCTCCTCAATTGCCCTCAAACCCATCCACTCCCCCCACCTTGGCCAGGCAACTCTGATCCCTGCTCTGGACAACAGAACTTTCCAACGGACCTCTCCATGTCCGCTCTTGTCCCAAACGGCACACTCTTCCCTTCGCAGCCAGAAGTTCCTAAATGTCTCCTTCTCCGTTCACTCAGCAAACATTTACGAAGCACCTACCACGTGCCGGGCGCCTTCCCAAGCACACACGCACACTCGCAGTGGTGAGCAACAGGGCTGCGACTCCAGTGCTCGGGGAGTGTGCGCCCGCCGGACTGGGTCGCCTCCGGGCGTCCCATCTGTGGTCAGCGAAATCGTGGCCCCCAACGCTTTCCACGTCCTAATGGAAGGGGGACACTTGCTAAGGAGTTTGAGAGGCCTCTCACCCCTGGAAAAGGCTAGAACAGGATTCTTCCCTAGAGCTTCCGGAAGGAACACGGCGATGCCAGCGTGTTGGTTTCAGGCCTGGGGGACCCGGCTTGGACTTTAACCCCTGGAACTGTGATGCTGTCAGCCACCAAGGGTGTGGTCTTTCACTTCAGCAGCCACAGGAAAGTAACGTCACGGTGTCGCCACATTCACAGTGCCTAAAAAGCACCATATTCTTCAACAGCCCCTCGGTGCCTTTGGGATAAAGCCCTGAGTCCTTACGCACAGCCTGGCTCCCAGCCAACCCCCGCTTCCTCTCCCTACTGCCACCAATGGAAGTTCTTTCGGTTCTCAGAGGGGCCACACTCCTCCCACCTGAGGCCAGAACACACTGGAACCCTCCTTTGCTTATCTGCTGCACCCCCACTCCCAAATTCAATCTTTGAGCGAAAGGCCATTGTCTCGAGGAGATTCTACCCGAACCCCTAAAAGTCTCCTGTCCTCCCTCGATTCCCCCGTTCCAAGTTCGCATCACACCTGGCACTGTCGGCCTCAGAAACTCCTGGAGGACAGAGCCTAGGGCTCTCCTGTTCACCGCTGGCCCCTCAGCACCTACCGTGGTGGGTACCCTATGCAAATCCGCAAAATGAATGCATGCACGAATGAACGAGGGACGAAAGGTGCATCTCTTTCGGGTAGACGGGGGTCCCTTCTGCGGACATCGAGCCACTATTTACAGTCAAACAGTTGCTTTGTTGTACAAAATATTTCTGACCTCTGAAATTGTGACTCCTTGATATAAATGCAAGAAAAAAGCCACCTCCGCTGTTATGTTACAAACTGCAGACCACTAAGTTTCCTATCTGGGGAGATTCTCTTGCTTTTCAGGGTCCCCTACGAGGTCCAAGGTACACCTCCTGTCACTCTGTATTTATTCAGTCCAAGCAGAATGTCACTCCCTGGACATTCTGCTTGGACTAGTCCCCAAACCAGTGACCAGAAGTATCCAAACTAGTCACTGAGCAACAGCACCTCCGAATTAGCTGGTCACTCTAGGAAGGGGGCCCGCCAACTTACCAGGGCGGAGCGCACAGGGGCGATGTTCCTGCCACGGTGGGGAAACTGCATGCGGCGTGGGGTCCCCTGCTCCGCTGCCCAGCTCCTCGCCCCTCCCTGTGGGGTCTACGCCTCCGTTCTGGGGACTCTGCTCCCCTCCCCGCTGCACCCACATGCCTGCTGGAGAAGGAGGTGCGGCCGGAAGGCGATCACCTGCTGTGGCCGCTTTCCGGGCCAGTCGGGTGTGCTCCCCGGGAAATCCAAAACTGAGAAAGGGAGACCGCCTTCTCCCACGTCCCACGCTGGGCACCAGAGAAGCTAGAAGTAAATCTGGCCCAGGGAGAGAGAGAGAAGGAGGGGCAAACCCTGACAGAAAAGGAAAAGACGGGTCCTGAGGGCCACTCCTGAGGCCCAGCCCCATCTTTGTTCCATGAGACATCCCACTCCCACTCAGCGACTTTGCCCTTCAGCCCACCTTCGTTTAAGTCCGGTTTCCGCGACTCACAGCTCATACGCGCACATGCGTAGAAGCCCCCCCTTAGCCCCTCTTGTGATCCACTATAAACCCACCGAGGTGATCCCCGGGGTAGGTCCACCTCCAGCCACACAGCACCTGGCTCCCTGCTCCGGGCAGCGCACTCCGCCTCAGGGGAGAGTGCAAGATCGCCCACCCGCGGCGCAGAACTTCACACACGCGCGGCGGCAGGCAAGGGCTCCGGGATGCAACGCCGGGAAGTGAAACGTCAGTCCAACACCTAAGAAATCGTCGAGATCTTTCAGACCTTCGCTGGCCTCTAACAACTAAAAGGCCAGCGAAGGATCTGTTCACAACTCACGGCCGAACCTAACTTCTTACTTTTCCATCTTTCTCAAAAGCCCCCACATGGAGCAGCATCTCCCACCTCCCCCCAAACTTCCACAGCCTCCCCGCCACCCTATCCCAGCCCGCCCAGCGCGGTCCACTGTCACTCGTTCCTGCGACAAGTATGTGTTAGGCACCCACTGGGTGCCAAGCAAGCATTTCAAGAACAGGGATGACTTGGAGAACCCACTGCCGTCCGAGGACGACGCCTCCAGGCTTAAAGCTTGCCTGCGCAGCACAGCGCGCCCCGGAGAAAGCCCCGGAGAACGCGCGTGGAAGACGGAACACGCGTGTGCTGAGGGGACGGACGGCAGCGCCACTTCTGCTCTTCTGGACTTCACACCCTGCGCCCATCTCCCTGGAAGTTATTGTCAAGGGAAACCCAAGGCAACGGTCAATGGCCGAGCTTCCTCCTCTTGCTGCACACCTTCAGGCAAGGCTGGGGGCGGCCCAGGACAGTAACAGAATCCATGCCTTCCTGGGCCTTCGGGAAACCAAAGCAGGTACGGGGCCACGACAGACACGACGAGGCGGGAGCCAGGTGGAGGGAGAGCAGACCCGGCTGCCAGGCTCACGGCTCCACCCCCGAGCCGTGCGGAGTGACGAGAAGGACAATGGGGACACTCCTGTCCCAGAAGTCGTTCTCCCTTCCTCACTGGATTAAGTTCCCTTCCTGCAGCCATGGCTAGTGCTCTCAGAAACGCCCGAGGCTAGAACCCACGGCACACGGCAAGCGAGGGCGACAGGCAAGCACCTGCGGGAGGGCCGCTCTTCAAGCACGTGGACCCCGAGGCCAAACTCTGCCGGCACCCCTCCCCCATCTTGCCGCCACCACAATCCTTACACTGGTGTCCTTGGAAGAAGCATTTTAACATCCATGGCTGTTGTGAGCAATCAAAAGAGTCACAGAAAGTGGACAGAAGGGGAAGTTAGAACGAGGATGGAGCTCGTACTTGGACAGGTGAGCCCTGGACTATTTTTCAGTTTAGGTGAGGCACGGCCTGTGGCGGGAGGTGGAGGGGGGGAAGCCTGTCCACCAGCAGGGACCTAGGGACCCCCCCTTCCCACCCACAGGCAGCAACGCCTCTTTGCTGTAACCGAAAGTTCTCTCTGGGCCAGGGAGCTAGTTTTCAGAATCAGCTATCTGCAAACATTGCTCAGATCCCCACAAAGGAGTAAGCGTGCATCTCAGCTCGTTGGAAAACCCGACACTTCATAAAGTGGTTCAGGACAGAACAGTGGAGGTGCTAAAGGATGAAGCAGAAAAATATATTCACAGCGATTTAACAGAGAAGCGTGTTTGTTAAATGAATCACAGGGACAAGTGACAGAAAAGGAGAAGAGGGGAAAGGACGGCCCCTCGTCACAAAGTGTCTGAAGGAGGCCTGGGGCAGGACGAGGGGGGGCCTGGGGCAGGACGAGGGGGGGCCTGGGGCAGGACGGGGGGGGCCTGGGGCAGGATGACGGGGGCCTGGGGCAGAATGAGGGAGGCCTGGGGCAGGACGACAGGGGCCTGGGGCAGGATGAGGGGGGCCTGGGGCAGGATGACGGGGGCCTGGGGCAGGACGAGGGGGGCCTGGGGCAGGATGACGGGGGCCTGGGGCAGGACGAGGGGGGCCTGGGGCAGGACCACGGAGCCCAGAGCGGCCCTCTGTCCTGCGGGTTCTGCGGTCTTTCAGCAGAAGTTAGCTTTTCTGGCTGAGAGTTTGTAACGGAGCCCCAGTGTGAAATACTGGAAAGAAAAGGACTACAGAGGCCTCATTTAGACCTTCCTGGCAGGACCCAAGGTGGAAGAGAGGAGGGAAGGGCTGTTTATCTTGACAGAGGATTTCCTTAGCAGAACATGGAAAATATTTTTGTCAACTATGGTTAATAGTCACCCAGCAACACAAAGAGTGGTTTCAGTAGCTTAAACTCCACATGGGGTGACTGGAGAGGTGTGACTGTGCCCCCCCCCCCCCGCCTCCCCGGAGAGAACATGACTCATTCACGGCCACGTCTTGACAGGGACAGCGCTGTTGACGAGTGCATAGGAAAAATATCATTACCTAAAGCTGTCATTACCTAATGCACTTTCCACCAAGGAAAATGCTGTCACCTACTTAGCAGGTAGCGTAGACATGCCCGACCAAAGGCTAGGCGAGCAGCAGTATTAACGCGTTCTCAGAAATGCCTTGGAAGACACGGCCGCTGCCTTTTCAAAGAGGAAGAATGGGGAGTGCCCGCGGCCATTCACCTTCCGGCCCTAATGACTTCCCGTGACTGAGGCCGGCGGCACCCCATGAGCCTCCTCTCTCTCTGTGCTGCGGGCATCTGCCCTGCAGGCTCGGGGGGGGGGGGGCCTCTGGGCAGAGCATCTGTAGTGCAAATTGTATGGAGTAACGGAAGAAAGTCTTGGATTTGGAACTCAGTTATACAGGTTCTAGTCTGGACTCCGCACTGACGAGCTGGGTTTCCCCAAACAGCTCAGAGCCCCGCTGAGCCACAGTCCCCGCTGAGCCACAGCCCCCACAGGTCTTTCCACCTCCCGAGTGTAGAGAGTAGTCGCCGAGGCAGAAAGCCCCTGAGGGTCATCTATCTTAAAGACAGATCTCTGGGTTAACCCACCAGTTTCAAGCCAAACATCCCTACCAAGGTTTTGTCTTTACTCTTCAGGTTTCAGAATGAGGTCAAGGAACATTTACATACGGTTTACTTATTTGACCTTTCTGCCACCCACACCTCTGAAGGCACAATTTTCTGTATCTTTCCTCTAGATACACACACACACACACACACACACACACACACACTTTAATTAAAATAAAAATAACTTTTGTTCTCAAATTCTTTGAAATTCTAATTGCCAAAAATGCTCTTCCTTTCTTACCTGGAATGCAAAGGGTCATTCATAAGTCCTGATTCAGAAGTGTACAAACTCTGTGTGGCTTTTATATACCTTCTTCTGTAAATCAGGATAAAAATATTGGGGGTGCATGGGGTGTGCTTATCTCTCCAAGAAACTGGGCAATTCTGAGCTCATCTTGAGTTTTGGAATTTGCATAACAAAACCCTGAACCAGTAAATTATAAAACCAGACTAGGCACCCAGCAGACTACGCACATGGAAGAGCTTACACAGTTATAAACAGTAATATGGTAAATTTCAAATATAGGTCACAAACTTTGTAGCCACTCGCTCAGGGGTGGAGTCTATTTCCTCACCCTTTAATCCGACCATGTGACTCACTTTATCAAACAGAATGCAGCAGAGGTGATATTGGGCCACTGCTTAGCTTAGTTGTCTTGAGGCTATCAGGTTCCACTGGCTGTTTTAAGAATCCTGCCACCACGCAAACAGGCTCTGCTAGTTTACTGGAAGAGACTTTTGGCCTAGTCACCTCGTGACCCTAATCTCTAGCCACCCAGTCCTGTTGGGAACAGCCAGCACCTAGCTAACCCACAAAATGGTGACTGATTCACATACCCAGCCAAGATCACCCAAGCTCAAACCAGATCAAAAGAGCCACCTAGCAGAATCATGAGCTGAATAAATGGTTTTGCTGTAAGTCACCTAATTTGGGGGGATTGTTTGTTATGCAGCAAAAGCTAACTGATACATGTAGTTTACCTTTAAGAAAGTCTAGCCTACATATTATTATGTGTTAGATGTTATTATAAAATAAGTAGCTTGTCCTCAGCAACCCCTGTGCCCATCTGTCCTTGCTCTCACCCACAAGCATCCTCTCTCCGATACTGCTGCCTCCCGCTATCCCCGGCATTCCTGTCCACAGGGGAAAAGATAGAGAGCCCACTTGAACAAACATGGGGACAGGGAGAGGGTTTTTAGATGTTTTCTCTCTCTAGATTTCATCTGATTTTTTATAGCCACCCGTGGAATAATATCATTCCTGCGGCCATTCCCACAGGTTAGAAAACAGAGCATCTGAAAGGAAAGGTCTTGTCTGTGAACGGTACCAAGTCTTGCACTTCTCCCCGCCCCTTCCGATGGTTCACCATCATCCAGAATGTTGGCATTTCTGAAACAGGAGTCTGTATTCCTGCAGCACTGGCCCTGCCGAAAATTCAAGCATTAACTCATGCAGTAGATTAGAAAAACATTTTGAGGAAGGCATTTGGGACATCCCTCGGATCACACAGTTTAAGAAAGTGCTGGCTCCTCTTCTTCCGGAGACTTAGGAAAGCAATCTCCTGAAGTAGTGCGCCCTCCGGTTAAAACTCCGATGCCCACTGTGCGCCGCTGCTTTGTTGGAGGACACCTTAAGGACTCTTCCTCAGAGATGGCCTTACTGCCTCTCCATCGTAAGTGTTAACCTGAGCCAGGTTCACACAGGGGTCCCTGGACCGGCAGCGTCAACTTCATCTGGGGTCCCGCTGAAATGACCATTGCAGGGTCCCGCCCCAGACCCTGCTGAGTCAAGACTCTGGACGTGGGCTGAAGCCACGTGGGAGGACCATGGGCTTCGTCCCTGGCGTCTGCTCCACCCAGTGACGCTCTGGAGCAGAGCCTGGTCGCCTGCAGCCTGCGGGCCAAGTCCAGCCAGCCGCCTGTTTGTGTGAATCAAGCTCTGTTGGAACACGGTCCCGACATCCTTTTACGCATTACCTGTGGTGGCTTTCACACCACAAGGGCAGAGCTGAGTAGTTGAGATCGAGACCCTATGGCAAAAAACGAAAAAGCCAAATATACGTCGGAAAAGTTTGCCGACCCCTGTCCTGGAGGTCAGCCGCACTGGGCGTAGTGGACGTCGGCAGCGCGGACGCGGGTTGTGCGTTCAGACAGTGGGAGGCGTGATACTGGACGTGCCGTTGATGAAACGGGCCACCACGAGCTCGCTGCTTTCTCGAAGACCATCTCCGCTCCAACCAGGATGCCTCTGAGAGCCGCCCCGCTCGAGAGCCCTCTGTGGGTTCACCGAGGCCGCGACTCAACCTCTGCCCGTTCCTGCCCCCCGCTCCCTGGCACGGCGCTGCTTCTCGGGGCCCTGCTTAGCAAACAGTCTGCACGCCGGTGTCGGCTCGGAGTCACCTCTGCATGGGCCCCACCCACGGCAAACCCAGGCCTGGGGAAGGTATTCGACATCATGCGGCATAAAATGCTGTGGTCAGCAGAAGGACGTGCCCTCAAAGGTGTCCGTGTCCTAATCACAGAACCTGTGAGCCTTGCCTGGAGAAAGGGACTTTGCAGATGTGAGTGAGTTAAGAAATTTGAGATGGAAAAGTTATTACCCTGGATTGTCCAGGTTGGTCCCACTAATGACGTGAATCCTGACATACGGAGACCCTCTCCAAGTGTGGTCAGAGGGAGATGTGGCCAGAGAAAAAGGGTCACAGAGACGCAGCGCTGCCGGCCTGAAGATGAAGAATAGGACCACGGGCCAAGGAGCTGGGGCGGCTGGCGGGGGCTGGAGAAGGCAGGCCAGGGAGGCTTCCAGAGCCTGCAGAGGCCACGCAGCCCTGACGGCACCTTGGCTTCAGCCTGCAGAACTGTCAGACCGCAAACTCATGTTGTCTTGAGCCACTAAGTGTGTGATCCTCTGTGACAGCAGCCACAGGAAACTAATACAAACAGAGGTAAGTGGCAAATGTAAAACTCACAGGGAGAGGCTAGACCACCTGTGGGCGCTTCAGAGGGACAGGGGCCCATCACTCTGGGACGTCTCCTGGGAAACTTCTGGGCCTGACAATCAAGAGAGAAGAGATGAGTCCCATGCATTAAGATTCCACAGGTGAAACAAAGATGCGGGAGTCGAATGGGGACTTTGGCCCTGAAGCTGTAAGTCACAAGGACAGATGCACATGGCAACTGAGCTGCTTCTCCCAGGGACAGCTGCACAGGCGCCAAGGTCGGGGTACAGAATTTCCCGGTTTGTGACAATCAGGGGTTCCCTCACGCGGGGGTGGAGGGGGGCGCTGGTGAACAGTGAGGGCTTGGGCCGTCACACGTTTCATGAGGAACTGGGCATCGAATGTGTGTGGAGTAAACACCAGCTTTCTTGTTTACACACAGTGAGGCACTTCGACAAGCCAAGGGGAAAACGGTGAAGAACAGGCAAGTTTCAGTAGTCCCTTCATCGGGGCTGAGTCACTGGGCATTCACGGTGCTCCGAGAAGCCCCTCACTCACTCAGGACGTAGTCCCTACGTGAGTCCCTCACTCACAACTTCACTAATTGAAGCCCGGTGCCTCTGTCCACAAAGGAGCATACTACTAACATCATTGTAAGTCAGCTTTTATTCCAAACCCTTTCAGTAAGCACATTGCCAAAAGTGTGGCTCATTTCTCCAAAGGTTTTAGCAAACGCCCCCACTGCTTACTAAAGAGCCAACCTCGAAGAGCAGGAAAACGTTTATAAGCTGCTAATGAGGGCTTAGCACCCTTTGAGAGACAAACAGCCCCAGTCAGCAGCTCCAGGGAAAGAAATGAGCCCTGTGCCCAGCAGGTACCAGCCCGGAGGCACGGTCCTGCCCCGCCTGCCAGGCAGCTGGGCCAGGAGCAGGTCTGGGCTCATCATCGTCGCACAGGCTCCGTGTGAGGACGTGCTCAGCCTCGTTTCTCCAATCATCAAGGCAGACGACCAGAGAGCAACGCGCTTACAAGAGTGACAGCTAGCCCATGGCTGCCTTGTGCCATTTTTCCCTTTGACTTGGGCATTCTCTGGAGGGAAGGACACAAGGGGGACGGAGTCCCAGCCACGTGCTTGCTTCGTGCATTCACTGAACAAGCATTTACTGAACCCCGACTTTGCACCAGATAGTCTTGGAGATGCTGTCTGTGAAACACCGAACAAGAGCTTCCAAGCCCCCGCCGACGAGATGATACTCTGGTGGTGGGGCGGGGGCGGTCCGAAACCCAAATCGTCAGGTAAGCATGTAGTATGATGTCAGGCAGTAACAGGTGCTCCGAGGAGAAGCAGGGCAGATAAGGAGCTAGATCCTGGGGGGAGCAGCTGCCTCAGAACTGGGAGGCATCTCATAAATCACCCCCCCCCAAGAATGGGGCCTTTGCTGCGTAAGCAGGGGTAAGAAATTCAGATCGTTTTTCTTAATTTGTCAGAAATTATTGAGAGGTGTTAGACCGTGGAGTGATATAAGCTGCCTGTAGTCCTGAAGGCTCGCTTCGGCTGCTGCGTAGAGAACGAGTTTTGGGGGGGGGGGAGTGGACGTGAAAAGCTACGGCACGAAGAGGCCGGGGCGGCAGTGCCGCAGAAGCCCAGCGGCCCGGGCAGACCCACAGCGTTCGGAGGTTGAAGCGGTGCGCTCCCTGACGGTCTGAGCGCGGCTGGGGGAGGGCGACTCCTGCCTTTCTGGCTTGAGCCGAGGCGCATGGTGGAGCCGCGTATCGGAGCATTTGCGCCTCCTGATCCACGTGGAAGGTCCTCGCCTCCACTGTCTAGGGACGCTGGCTTGGACGCATTCCTGGGCAGGGAGAAACAGCAGCCTCCTTATTTTATTTCAGGCCGTCGCTTTGGGAGCACACCATTCATAATGAAATTCAGAATAGCCTATTTATCTCTCCTTTTTCCATTTGATTGAAATCCTGGGCACCGGTTTCTACTAGGATGATGAATTTGGCTAGAACTTTTTCACATTTATTCAAGACTAATATGGTGTTATCTGGTACAGAAAACAGATGAGAAATCACTCCTGCCGGACTGAGGCTCAGACGCGGCTCAGAGGAAGCATGTGAGACATAAGGAAGCCGTTGGAACCCAGACATTAGACAGCCGTGTGCTGGACCAGAAACTGTCTCAGTTCACCCCGAATGCGGCGTTTACAGGCATGGGCGAGGGGTGAGGGATGGAGCTGGGCACACAGCGGTAGCCACGTTTCAAAGGCGAACTTTCTTAGCATGCTCGCACCCTGAACTTCGGATAAGCAGTTAACCAAACGGGAAAAGTCGGCCAGTCAGCAGCCATGCGCTGAAGCACGTCTACCTTCCAAGCAGCACGGGGGGGGACAATGGGAAGCCAAATAAACCTGTCGCTTCCCCCATAAAACTGACCCCCCCAAAGGAGAGGTGGCAAAAGTGAGGACAAGTTATGAAACGCGTGCACAGGAGAAGTCTGGGGTGCTGTGGGCATGCCGGGGTGCTGGGGGACGGCCCCGGTCTAGGGCGTCACGCTGAGACGGGAAGGACGCGAGTGGGGTCGACGCAATGACCAGAAAGCAGCCCTGCGGAGCCAACACTGCCGACCAGGGCCGAGAGAGGGTGCGGTGGCATTGCCAAGGAGCCCTGAGGCGTGGAGAGGGGACTTGGGGGGCCGTGATGGCGGGAGGAGCAGAAGAGGGTGGCAGGGGCCAGGTCAGGCAGCCGGGACCTCACAGGCTGTGCTTGTTTATTCTAAAGGCAGGAGGAAGCCACCAAGTGATCCTAAGAGGAATGGAGTTCCAAAGGTCACTCGGGCAGCGGGACGGAAGGAGAGGATGGGGACGAGAGAGCTTACGGCCTGAGAGGGAGGCGGCGGGATGAGGTGGGGCCAGGGAGCAGGGGTGGACAGGACGGGGTGACGGACAGCGTGTGACCACGCAGGGCCGGGCAGAGGCGGGAGCTGTGGGGGAGCAAGGGGATGGCCAGACCAATGGGACCCCTGAGTGTCTGGCCTGAGCACTCTGCTAACGTGGAAAAGTCCAGGAGTCTGCATGAGCTTCTCCACTCAATTCCAGTTCCCACCCTAGGTGGGGGAAAAAATGTAATATAGAAGGAAATCCAGAAGGAAGGTCAAAGAGACCACGGGGATGGAGAGACCGCTGGAGAGCCTGCAGACACAGAAGGGGGAGAGCAGGGAGATGCGGTAACCAGCAATGAACACAGCCAAAGCCCTGCTCAGGAGAGGCGCATAACCGTGGGTGGGGCTCACGAGATTAGAGAAGAAAGTCGTAGCGCCGGCCCGGCCTACGGTTTTCTGGGCGGCCGGAAGCGAAGGCATCCCCACAAAGGCAGAAAAGGTGTGAGCCAGCTGCCCCTGAGCAGAGTCTGGACCACGCACGAGGAGGCTGAACACGGAAACCCAAACACTGCAATGTCCCTCTCTCGCCCATTCTTGGCTAGAAATGGGAACACCAGCAATCGGTCCCCAGGTGCAGAGGCCTTGCCGAAACAAGGGTGTCCTGGATTGTGCAAAAAGGAGGGTGTGCAGTTGCAGGCCCCATTTAATGGCTGACACACGAGAGGTGATGCTTTCAGCTCACTAAGCCTCTTTCCTCTGTGAGGGTCACAGATTTGCTCACGGTGCTGGCCAGAATTCCTATTCACCATGGGAATTCATGAAAAATGTTCAACTGATGAGTTACACCTAGAAGCATCCTCTTTGCCCTGTGTGTTTCCCCCTTGTTTTGAATGCCTCCTGGGAGAGAAGTGGGACTCAGTTTACCCCCTCCTGCTGCAAGAGGTCATATTACTTAATCGTCCATAGAGCTCCTTGCCTTGACTCCCAAGACCAAGACCTGAGAGTTAACAAGAGAACCCAGGTAAGTCTGGGGAGACCCTTTTCCAGGTAGAGTTTACGGAGGAGAAGCCAGACTCCAAAGTTTTCTCACGGCCAACTCAGTACAGCAATCAGAGAAACATCTGCTAGGGATGCCCAGACAGATTTTTGTAAGCCCCTCGGAGACCCCTGCCCCAGCACCACACAGGCCTGGTGGGACCCTGCCGCCCCACCGAGCATGGGGCAGACCTGGGCCTGAGCCCACCCTGTGGGCCGGACGAACGCTTGGCACCGCCCAGAGTGCCTTGGCCTCGTACCCTCGAGCCCGTGGCTCCCCCAGAGCCTCCAGAGTGAGGGCGAAGCCTCCAGAAAATGGGGGAAGAATACAAATGGACGGAAATGTGGTTTCTACTCTCCACTGTACTAGAAACTCCGACAAGAAACTAAAGAACTACAGACAAATAAAATATAAATAACATATTTCGGCATGACTGATTTTTAAAAATTTTTTTTTGGCCTAAAACTTGTTTCTGCTACACGCCTTCCTCCACCTCCAAGATTGTGGGGTTCTTTTTTCCAATTAGGAACTTTTAAAATATCCTACATCTTGGACAGTTCAGGGCCTAGAAGCCCTGGCTGCAACATCTCCTGTAGACAAGGTGAAGGGGGGCTTTCGGGAAGGGGTTCGGCGCGTGAGAAAGGAATCGCTCTGCCTCTCCGGAGGGAAGAAGCCCGCAGAGACTGTCTGCGGTGAAACACGAGGACAGGGACGCCCTCCCCGGCCTTGCTGCGCATTCTGCCACCAGGGCCATTCGTGGAGGGAGACCCAGGGCCCCCGCCCCAAAGCTTCCCTGTGGGAAGTAAAAGACCCAGACCCAGAGGTCGGCTCAGCTCCTGGCTCCTGAGCGAGAGCCAGGGACAGAGACCGAGGGGGTCACCGTTGGTGGGGACCGGCCCTTGCAGGCTTATCTTTCCGCCTCGAACATTTCCTGTTAACACATCTTAGTATATATATAATCTGTTCTTTAATACACGCAGTTTATCCAAATACTAACATCGCGCCAAGCTTTAAAAACTAAAATTCAAACCTGTAACTGAAATTTTAAAAATCAGATCTAGTAGGTAAGTGCTGGAGAAGTATAGTAGAATGTTTTTAATCACTCCCCCAGAGCTATTAAGAACTGCTGTAGACTGAATGTTTTTGTCCCCCACAAAATTCCTCTGTTAAATTTGAATGTCCAAGGTGCCGGTGTTGGAGATGAGGCCTGGGGGACGTGACTGCGTCATGAGGGTGGAGCCGTCATTATCAAAGACACCCCGAGAGCCCCCACAAGGATTCCACCCAGTGAGGACGGATCCTCGTTAACCAGGAAGCTGCCTCTCACCGGACGGGAACCTGCCGGCACCAGGATCTCGCACCTCCCAGCCCCCAGAACTGTGAGGAGTACGTTTCGGCTGTTAACCAGCCACCCGGTCTGTGACATTCTGTCATCGCAGTCCTAAGGAGACTTAGAAAACCAAAACATCAGCCGCAAGTCAAAGGAGAGACTTCCTAAGGAAAGGGGTTGTACTTACGTTTTCTTCAACTTGATCAGTAGTGTATGAAAATATGGATCGGCAGCTAATGTCTACATTAGCTGGGAAACTCCGGAATTATATCTGTTTGCTCTTCAATCCCAACTAAGGTGGGCTCTTTTACCAAAGCCCAGTGAAGTGTTACTTGGTAGATCCTCCTCAAATCAGAGCAAAGAAACATAAAATAGACTACTTAAAAATTAAATGAAATCAGCCTGGCTGGTGTAGCTCAGTGGATTGAGCACCAGCCTGCCAACCAAAGGGTCACCGGTTTGATTCGCAGTCAGGGCACATGCCTGGACTGCAGGCCAGGTCCCCAGTAGGGGGCATGCATGAGGCAACCACACATTGATGGTTCTCGTTCTTTCTCCTTCCCTTCCCCTCTCTCTAAAAATAAATAAATAAAATCTTCTTTAAAAAAATAAAAATTCAATAAAATTAGGGACTACCTTGTGCACTGGGGCGTAGGTCAGTGGCACTCTTTGCCCCAGGACGGAGAAGTACTGTGAGGCCGTTCACAGCTGACAATCCATCAAGGGTGACTTCGGAAGGTCTCTGTTACTATAGTGCTTGCCTGGCTCTCATATCCCCCAAGAAGATGAACCTTAACCTTCACCCCTAGCAACAATTCTAATTCTGTTGCATTCTGAAGGGGCTGGTTCTCAACAGAGAGCCAATGGGTTCTGGCTGGGATTCGCACCATAAATCAAGCCACCACAATTAAGGAGTCACCTTGGACCAGTCCTCCCAGGAGATGTTTCTAGAACACCATAGATCAAATCGGCATCACCTGAGAAGAGCCTTATTTCAAGAACCCCCAGGCACACGCTCATTCCCACCGTGAACCGTCTGACACGCTTTCCCTGGGGTGTCCTCCCGCCAGCGGCCAGCACGCCCTGGACGCGGCCCGCCCTGCCTGCGCCGGCCCCTCCGCCCCCGCTTCTGCTCTGCTGCGGGTCCCCGTGCCGGACACATGCTTCCTGCCACCTCATTCCAGCAGGGACCAGGACCAGCGCAGGGGGCCTTGGTGGCGCCCTGGAGAGCACCTAGTATTCGGACTCGCTTTTTGGACAATTATCGTCCTGCTCACACAATATCTAGTCAAGACATGGGACATTCGCTCGACGGCCATGAAGTCCATCTGTCTGTTTAATGTCCACGCCTAAGTGAAAGCCAATTGTCCGTGTGGTTTATCGTAA
The DNA here is from genome assembly GCA_039655065.1 of Glossophaga mutica. NCBI lineage: Eukaryota > Metazoa > Chordata > Mammalia > Chiroptera > Phyllostomidae > Glossophaga > Glossophaga mutica. Next base: position 220,029,266 of record CM077304.1, on the reverse strand, counting down.
GTCCGTTAAATCAACAGCTTCGGGAAGCAGTGCCCTCCGAGCGCTCCCAGCTGCTCACTGCGCCGCAGCGAATGAACAGGACGCCTTTATTCTTATTTGGTACTCTCATCCCAGTTACCCAGTCTCTTTAAAAAAAAAAATGCTTCTAAAACTAATATTTACTTGTTCCTCCAGAAACATTTTAATTGCTTTTGTGAAATCAATGGTTCCCTTGACAATTGATAAAGGAGCATCTCTCTTCCCCGTCCTGGCAATACCATGGTTTAAGTAACGAGACAGATAATTCTTTCACAAATATGAAAAACAGATTTTCGGAAACAAGCTTATTTTATTAAGCCATGTTATTTAATTTTATCTGACATTTGCAACTCATTTTTGCTGGTAAGCACTCTACATTAATACCTTGAGTTCACGTAGAGTTTAACAATACAAGTTTCCTATCAGAGGAAAGCACAATGTACGTTTGGCAGAATCCGAGTCCGTGAAGAATTAGCAGTTATCAAATCCCAAAGGGGAACAAATTCTCTTATTCTGCGCTTGCCAGCTGTCAAGCGTCCAGTTTGCACTTTCGGATTTCTGCCTGTTACCCTGACCTCAGCGACGAGGGGACCGGGAACTCGGCACACCCATGCCCAACGGTGTCAAGTCCAGACATTCACGGCCACCAACTGCCACCGAGACAGAAAAAGCATGTCGACTTCGGGTAATTCTCACGTTAAGAATATCTAGAATGAACCACAAATAATAAGTTATTTTTATACGCTTAAGTAGATGTTGCAGAAACCAATCTCCACTTACAAATTAAATGCATTCCTGAAAAGCTGTGTTAAGTGAAAATTGGCATTGAATCTCACTTTCCCACTGGCGTGCTCTTTAAAACATACAGAATACGGCTCCAAGTTCGAAAAGGTGGAACCAAGCAGTAATACAAACAGCAACTATTGAGCAACCGCAGGCTGTTAGGGGTAAAGTGGTCTTGTTATAAACACCACGTACGGAGACCCACTGTTCCGAGGGGACCTTCCGATCCCCGTCATCCTCTGGGCCTTCGGACACGCTGTGCGATCCTCGCAGGAACACGCCCGACCGCACCCGTGAAGGACCGACGCCGCCGCTTCGCGGGCACGGCCTTCGCCATTCGCACTGCGGTCCCTGAGACAGATCTGCGCCCACGCCGTTCCCTGAGCCCAAGGGAACATCGGGGCGCCTCCCTCCTCTCCCAGCACCTAAGCGTTCCCCCCTCACGGCACCAGGGACCAATCAGCGGCGTTCTTGAGAACCGGAGTACCCCACGGGGCCCCGTACTCCCGGGGAGGAGACCTACGCGCCGTGGGGGGCCACCGCCGGCGTTGACTCCCGGCCCCTCGTTGGTGCTAAGGAAACACGTTGGAGACGAATGCGCAAACCCATGAAGAAATGACAGAATGTGAACGGCTGCTTCGGAATTTCGTGCAAGCGTCACCTGGATGCTGCCTAGACAGACCCTTTGGAACAGCCGAGAAGCACTCTCAGCGGCCAGGCCCCTTGCGTCTCCTGCGCTTGCTCGGGGCATGGGACGGGTTAGTGTGGCTGCTCCGAGGAGGCCCTGAGCTCTCTGCTCCCAGAAATCAGGGTCCACAGGCCCCCCTGGACCCCAACGTGCTCCTCTCTTCAGTTACAGCAGCCCAGCAGCGAGCCGGAGGACACTCCGCCTCACCGAGTCTCAGCCAGCAGACCCTCCAAACCGCCGTCCCCGGCCGGTTCCCAAGTGTTTCCCGAGGGATGCGTCGTTTGCCGAGCAGGAAAGGCTCCGGATCTGAAGAACAGAACAGGGTTGCTGATTAAATGTGTGGGTCACATCCAAACAGGCAGCCCAGGAGAAACACACAGAGCTCGTAGGCGAGCGCCAACACCTTCTCTCAGGTGGGCCCCGCAGTGCCCACACCACGCCCACGCCGGCGGGGACCTGCCACCCGCAGACCTCACAGAGCCGTCCGGTGGTTGGCTGAGCCCGCACCAGCTTTCGAGTCTCTCTGAGAAGTTCCCACAGGCCTGTGGGTGGCATCTTAACCCCCACCGCCCTTGGGAAATGCGAGAATCCCCCCGCCCCCGGGGCTGACAAAACTGGCCGAAGGACCCACGTGTGTTTCTGCAAGCTTGCGCTGTCGAAAACTGAAGGTCCCTTTACGCCACGCTGTGTGTTGACGGGATTGCAAGCGGGCTGGTGTGAGAGGCCTCGCTATTTCCAGCTGACGAAGAGATGAGAAGGCCGGCGGGAGCGGAATCGCCAGCAGACCTCACTGGAGGGTGGGAAGCTGGGAAATTCTCCAATGCATTTTAGACGGAAGGCAGAGAAGGTACTTTCCATCATGCATATTTTAGCTTATTAATCAGGAGCTGAAAGATTGATAGCCTGGGTCCCGTCCCCCACCTGCTGATTCTTTAGCCTACAGAAGGACTTTTAAATCACCCAAGATTCTGGCCTCCCCCTCAAGTAACCCTTCCACAGAGAGCCAGACACGCGGCCCGAGCACCGCGTTCTCCCAGCGCTCTTTGGGTGTCTGCATGGTGGGATCTGTTTACGGAAGTTACATCAGCGTGTCCTAAGAACGCCTGATTTAGTAGAACTAAATATCCCACTATTTCGTCTCCTGAGTTTTTGCCTCCGTAGTGCGTCCTGTGATGCTATCGCTCTATTTCCATTTATACAAAGTACTCCTGAGCGCTGTAGCGTTTACCGTCACTAAGAGCTCTTCCACCTCCTACGAGCAAGAGAAGCATTTTGCACACCTGCAGAGTTAATGGTGCCTGCAGAAGGAAGTGCTCAACAAGGCGGGCACAAACAGATGCCCACACCGCTTTTGATACCACATTATTCCATTATTTCATCTAATGCACGAAGCAAAACCCCACACGCGCTGCTAATTTCTGACTCCGCGACTTCTAATTATCTTTAACGAACTAGCCAGGGAAAGAAAAGAAGCTCTCCACTCTCGCACAAAAAGAAAACCCGCATGTGTGTGTTTCTCTTGGTCGGAGGACGCCCACAAAGATGCGCATCAGAAAGTCCCGACTCGTAGCGCCCTCTGACACACTCGCGCTCCTCACAGGTGTCTTTCTAGGACTCCGAGCATGGCCCTTACATTTTTTTGCTTTTTACACATGAATACATAATTGACCAGCTGAAAATTAACGTATGCCTAGGGCTAATTTGCCCCCCATAAAAAAACTTTTAATTTTTCCTCCAATTTTATGAACTTTTTAAAATTTATACTTCTTATCACAGGTACCAGTATTCGGGTTCTAATATTTTCTACTCATTTTTACAAATTAAGACAAAATTCTAGAAATAGCCAAACAATTGTGCAGACACGGCCTTTCCCATAAAAACAGGGAAGCCGCCGCACTAGGCCGTCTAGACTAAGGTGACCCCACGCACGGCCCGTTCGGCAGCTGAGGTCCAAAGTGGGCCTCAGCATCATCTCTGCCTCCAAGTGTGCGTGCTGTTCAGCTCGGAGACCGACCACCTGGAGGTCACCCGGGTCTCTGCACCTTGGCGCGGCGCGCTGTGCTGGGGCATTTCCAGGTCCACCCGGGGACCGCGCCCCTCCAGTTCCTGCTGTCACCGGAGCTGTGTCCTCAGCCCCGGACACCCCCCCCCACCTTCTCCTGCCGCCGTCTGGCTGACTCCTACTGTCCAGTTCTCAACTCAGACGCAGCTTCCCACAAGCCTCCTGATCAGACTGTACGTGTGAGGGGGACCCCAAAACACCCAGAGTTTATCTATAAAAACTTGTGCATTTATTCTCACACGTTTACACTTCGGTCACCTTCGAGGTGCTCTCCACGGGACGCAATACACCTATCAAGACGTTTTCCCCCCGCTGCTCAAAACAGTTTGCGAACTCGTCGATTCTGATGCCTTTTAGTGCTTCAGCTGTTTTCCTTTTCACCTCTTCCACATCCACAAAACATTTCCCACTGAGGACTTTTTTTCACCCAGGGAAACAAAAAAAAGTCACTTGGGGTGAGATGGGGTGAATAGGGAAGGGGGGACATGGGAGTCACGCCATTTTGGGACAAAAACTGCTGAACACTCAGCACCGTGTGGGCAGGTGCGCTCGTAAATCACCCGTCATGCAATGGGCCAACGTGTTGACATTTTTTTCTTAAAAAAATATTAACTGAAGCCAAACGCAGCCTCTCACACCAGCACCACCTGGTCCACTGATCCAGATGGGTTCCTAGAACACCTACCTAGCAGGGAAAGCCTGTACCACAAGGGGCCCTCCCTCCAGTAGATAATTGTGGATTTTGGGGGGTCCCCCCTCGTACTCTCCAGGGTCACTCTGTACTTGAGGCTTCGCCACAGTCCTCAGACTTGCAGTGCGGCCTGGTGGCCTCCCCCCTTGAATGACCTTCCGCTCTGCACATGCAATCCGGAACGCTGTCTCCTCCCTTCAGTCCTAGACGCCCCACCGCCTGGCACACAGCGCGCTTCCGACAGGTCTTCACGGAACTGCATTGGATCAAGTCAAATGGCAAGTTCAGGGAACACAGTTAGTCCCCCCCTTTTCTCAGGTTTAGGCAGAAGGGAGGGAGGGGACAGACGGAGGAGTTCCCCTCGACGTCACGGCAGAACACCGCGGTGGGGCCTCGCAGGCTAGTTACCCGGCCTCCCCGGGGAGCAGGGCTCCCTCCTCACACGCAGGTCTCCAGGGCCAAGCAAAGCAACCCCAGGCTCCGCCGCGTCCTGACACCTGCGATGGTTTGGTCCTCGTCCACTTCTTCGTGCCAGCGGAGACCCGATCCGTGGGGCGGGGCGGGGGGGGGCACCGACGCTCTCTGATCTTCGGTGTTGGCCCCGCGTTCCCCTGAAGCCAAGGAAGCAAGTCTGTCTTGAGCTGGGAACTGGGGACTTGAGTCAGATGTCAAACAGAAAGCTCACATTCCAAAACGAGAGCCCAAAGGAGTCCCGCAGTTTTAGGTTTCGGAGAAAAGGTGATACAACCATGACCCCCCAGGCTCGCTTCCCAGCCATCGTCAACAACACCACCTGCAGCCACCAGACACAGAGAAGGCAACCAAAACCACGGGCGAGAAATTGCATGCGCGTCATCCGAAACGAGAAAGCACACTCACTTGGGGAATAATCGTCCTCGGCCGGGGGAAGTCAAAAAGGAGGGATAACGACAGGGACGCAAGTTTGCTTCTAAGACAGCGGAGCTAACCATGAGCTTTTAATCAAACGTTTGAAAAATACGCATGCAGTTCGGCAAGTTCTCGCCCACCGAAAGTGCCCCGGTGAAACCCACGCCGAGACTGCGGCAGAGACCCCGGGGCTGGCTCTGCGCCTCCCGCCGGGGCCGCGGTGCCGAGTCACCAGCAGGTCCGGGAACACGGACAAGCCCCTGCCTCTGTGTGGTTTCACAAAGCGATCCAGAAACAATTTTTGGCTTTGCTGCAAATGTGCATAATGGAAAGCAAATATTATTAAAAAGACAATCATTTTTAGTGATTAAAATAATCCAAGGCAGAAAAAAATTTCTCCCATAAGTTTCTAAGTTCTCATTTATCATCGTTTTGCCGCAAGAAGCCAGAGTAATTTTATTTTTCCTGACTTCTATTAAAAAGATCAATACGTATGATTCCAAAGAGTCTCGGCTCATGAAAAGATGGAGCAGGCCTGTAATCACATATGAAAGTATTGGTTGTCATTAGCAGAAAGATTGATCTGAAAAGGCAACAGACCCAGAGCGGAAGGCCTTAAAACCTTCCCCTGGGCAGGCCGGCCACCTTCCCTTTGCAGATAAGTGGGTACAGATAACAGCTCCCCGTGTGAGACGACAGGGGTGGGCTGGGGGTGTCCAGCAGATACTCACTTCAGCAAAGCAATACCAAGTTTCTCGGTAATGATTTTGTTTGATGCAAACGTATTAACGTGCCCTGACAGCGCCACGGCCGAGTCCCACGTGGATTTCAGTCAAAGCTGGTGGAGGAGCATTCTATGTATGCAGTTACCTGTGGCATCAGAGGCTCTAATGAATGTACGTGTTCAGCGGATGGTTAAAAATAGAGTTGAGGAACACACTCGGGCAAATGTCACGGGCTTATCCCACGAACAGAGCTGCTTTCAGCTTTTGCCAGCGAGGAACTGAAATGCCTCTCAGTGGTGACCGTGTAAAACTCCCAAGAACTGAACTCACGGCCATGCAGAGCCTTTCTTCACTGCATAGCTCTCCTCTCCAAAAACCCACTTACAGGGCAGTAAAAGTGCCAGCCATAAACCAAGATGGGGTTTTTATAGGACCTTGGGGAGGGGCACGGGGAACCTGGAAATTCGGAGTTGTGGTCCAAGGACATTCTAAACCGGAGGTCGATGTTTTCAGAATCTTCGCCCTTGTCCTCCATAAGCACAATGTCGACATACCTGAGAAGGGGGTTCCCACGCTCCAGAATTGATGAGCGAGGTTCCAGAAGGGCTGAGACCAGAAGCAGCGGAGATGCTATTAAGCAGGCTCAGGCCTTCACGTTTTTAAGACATCTGAATATTTCATCACTCTTCAATCCCTTGACTTACTTAGCTGCCAGCCAAAGCCTGGACATCCCCCAGAAATGAGACCTGTTCATCACCATCAAGCACGGACCACTTTCGCAACAGCTGACATTGGGGAGATGCGTCACCCTCCACTGGCTGCGGCCACAGTCACGCAGCGCGGGTGGGCCTGCTGCTTCTGCTAAGAGCCAGTGTTTGTGATGGACTTCAGTCCAGTCGGAGAGATGTTTTATGTAACTGTGACACTCTGTTTCTCTTCCATAAATTTTTAAATGCTTTTTCAATCTAAATTTTACGTGAAATCACCTGGTCATGGGATCCTCTAGATACTTCATCTCATACAAAGCAAAACTGTTTTCCTCCATGTCTAAATTAAATAAAACATAAACACCTGTCTTTATGAAAATACCAGAAAATGTTCACGCTTTTGGAATTTCCTGTAATAATAGTACCAGGAGTAAATTCCTCTAAATACGGAGGACAGGAATAAGACCAGCCAGGAATTATTTTTAGTTTTTCAAACTTAGTGAATTCTTTCCCATATGCAGCTGAAAGGATTATTTTTTTTTCTCACAACTCAAGAAAACATCTCTCTGTTCCTAATGAAGCCGGTATTGTTAAGAAAAGGAGAGATTTTACTTGTGCCCTGCATGCTTCACACAGGATTCTCTGTGAGTAGACGTGTGTGTGTGTCTAGATTCACACCAGTAATGAGGACACACCTTTTTCAAGCCAACTGTCTGTTCGAGAAGACCGAGGTCGTAGTCGCTCACGGGCCCCGTGACTGGGAAAGCAAAGCAGGCTGTCTGCCCACGACTGGCGCAGGCAGCGGAGACCGACGGAGGGTCTTCGGAGGACGACACTTGGGTTGGAGGACACCATGACGGACAGGCTGCCCGCGATGAGGCCGGGAGTGCTCAGTGGCCGGCCCGCCTGCTGCCAGGACGCCGCCCCTCCCCAGTCCTCCCGGTCCCGCTCAGGCCATAGGATGCCCTAGGTTGACGCACGCTCAGCGCGGCGGGGGGAGGGGGGGGGGGGCGCGGGGACGACGAGAGCAGAACTTGCGTGAGGCTCCGAGCCACATACACAGGGCCCCAGCTCGCACTGGGCTGTGCGGGCTGCAGCGTGAGTCACAGCTCGTCCCTGTTCGCTGGGTGCCTCTGACAAATGAAGCGTTCCCACGTCACAAAACATGATGTGAACACGGCCTCAAAGCCCCGCCTTCCCAAACACCATGGAAGCTACAGCACTTTTTTAAACAGTCAAGACAGAACGAGAGAGAAAGGCTACCATGTACCTGTAGTGGGGGTCTCCCTGGAAACAGAGCTATCGGCAGCAAGGGAAGGCGGGCCGGAGGGAGGAAGGGATTGTAAGTAATCGGTTCCGTGACTGTGGCGGCTGACGGTCCCAAGATCTCCAGGATGGCTCAGCAGGCTGGAGGCCCCGGAGGCCAGGGGTGCGATTCCAGGCCGAGCCTAAAGATCAGAGACCCGGGAGGGCAGATGGTAAAGTCTCACCCTGGAGGCCAGTACGCTCAAGACCCAGGAAAAGCCGACGTTTCAGATCACGTGCAAGGACAGGAAAAAGCCAACGTCCCGGCTCCAAAGCCATCAGGCAGGACCAACTCTCTCTTCCTTGTGGGAAAGCCAGGCTTTTTGCTCTACCCAGACCTTCAACGGATGGGAGGAGGGCCTCCGCATTAGGGAGAGAAACCCGCTTTCCCCGGTCTACCCTTTCAAGTGTCATTCTCACCCAGAAACACCATCAGTGAAACAACGAGGAGAACGTTGGACCTAATATTTGGGAACCCAGGACCCGGTCATAACAATGAAACACACTTTTCTTTTGTTCGTCTTCACCCAAGTGATAACATATCTCTGTTTATCCCTTTGGTTTAGCAGAAATAAATATTTCTTCTGCACTTCAACAAGCAGGCTTTAGATGGGCAGAAAAATTGCACTGAAAACTCATTTCCCTCTCCAGCTAAAGCAAGCTCAAGGAACATTTATTTAATAAAATGGGGAATCAATAAAATTATAATTTTAAGAAGTCAGAGTCAATGCCAAGTTGTCCTGTAAAGAAATTTGATAGAAACCCATGCCCTTCCTTTCCTTGGTTAGGAAAAATAATATTAAAAGTAGAATTAATTTAATGAGCATCATACTGGTTTGGTTTAGTGGTCAGAATTTTGACTACGAAACATGCATCCAGCTCCTATGCCTTTGAACTTGCCTCTTCCAATTCTATTAGACCCTTGCTACTCAAAGGGGTTCCACAGACAAGCAGCATCAGCATCGCTTGGGAGTTGGTGCAACACGCAGATTCTGGCCTTTCCTCCAGGCCCAACAAGTCGGAGTATTGGGGCGTGGGGCCTATGAGTCTGTATTGGAAAAGTTCTGCAGGGAGATGATTCTCAAGCCCGATAAAATTTCAGAACCTCCCCATTAAACAGTGCTTCCTCCGGTTCACAGAATCACGCATGCCGCCGGTCAAACTTCAACCAAAAACTCACTGCTATCACCCAGTTAAAGCCTAATTTACCCATCACGCCGGCTGATTCAACTCAACTGTGGGTAATGTTGTGTTCAGCTGTGTTTGCTTATTCCCCCTAAACATTAAAGGGTTACATTCATTTTGACAGAGTTAGAGATACTACAGAATATCAAGATATTACACTCTTAAAATTCAAGTTTACATTTAGTATTAAAATGTGTTTGCTTGGCATTTCATTCTACCCTCTTGACATAAATAGACACCCTCAGAAAACATTCCCAGAGAGCATCTGAAGCGGTCGTCACTTCCGCAGTTACTCGTCTTTCCAATAAAAAGTTAGGCACGGGCCCACGCGCCCAGAACATGTCGTCCACGGAAACGAGGACCAAGAGCCACGGGCTGAAAGGAGCTGGCCTGCTTGTCGGGAAGCGTCTGTGAGTGCTGCTTCCCAGTCTTTACCAAAGTGCTGCCCGAGTGTCTTCCTCGATCAGCCCAGATCCCCTCTGCGCAACGAGAGCATCAAAAGGGGCCCAACTCCGTCACCGTGGCGTTTGCCCCCATCCTGCGTTCACAACGCCTCCTTCACGCTCACACTACGCAGCAGGGTCTGCCCGTCAGCACGTTCACTGTCTGCGTGCCGGCCCCTGCTGCCCGAGGAGCCCCTCTCCCAGGGTCACCTCCCCCAAGACCCTCCTCTCACTAACCAAGCCCTGCTTTCCAGAACTTCCTCCTCTCCTCTCTGTCCAAATAAAAATGTCCTATACCCTTTCCTATTCCCAAGACCTAATGTCCACTGCCTATGTGATCAGAATCTGTCAGATACACTCCCTTTGCGTTGATAACAACAACAATGAACAACAATTTAGCATCAGATCAGGTCACGATTCGGTGCAGAGAGGGACTTGGAGCTGCAACACCGGAGTTCAAGAGCCAGCTGCATGTCACCTAGCAGATGTTCCGTCCTCAAAGAACTCATAATTTAAGGCAGACAATTAAACAAAAACACACCAGACGGGCAAACACCACAGAAAGGTAGAACGTGCTGTGGGAATCCAGAACAGGAGAGCTCGCGTCCAGCGGGACAGCTTCTCGGAGGAAGTCCCCCAGGTTCACAGTAAATGCACCCAACTCCGAGGTCACACTTAAAACGGAATGGATGTGGGATCTAAGGAACAACGCAAACGAACAAGCAGGACAGAAACAGACTCATGGGTACAGAGAGCAGACCGATGGCTGCCGGAGGGGCGAGGGCTTGGGGGCTGGTGAAAGAGTGAAGGGGCGTAGCTACAGCGCCGTCACGGGGACGCAAGACGCACCCCGGGAAACACAGTCAGCAGTCCTGTAACAACGGCATCTGGTGCCAGGCGGGTACTGGAAGGACTGGGAGGGGGGCCGCTTTATAAAGTATACGGTCGTCTACCGACTATGCTGTACACACACCTGAAACTAATACAGAACAACAGTGAATGCCAACTGTAACTGAATTTTCTCCAAAGTCAGAACAGATACACCCAGAACTGCACCGTCTGCAAAGGCGAGTGGACCCACGCGCACTCCCAGCACGCTGGTTTCCTCCGGGCTCTCAGTGGAGTGAGGCTCATCCCGCCGCAGCCGTCTGACGGCAGCCTTCGGCCCGGCAAATGTGTGTGCGGGGTGAGCTTGTGCACGGCCCGGGCAAGTGTGTATGTGGGGCCACACAGGAGTCTTAGGTCAAGCCACCTGGATAGCTGTCCTGGCTGTCAGTAACTGAGGACGCACTGAATCTTTCCTGCAGACAAGCTGCATCAGGAGGGCGTGGCTGCAGAGAGCGGAACAGTCCCTGCCCTTTTTCCACCAGGGGTCGAGGTGGCCATGGAGACATCCGATAACAACCAGTGGAGGCCAAACTACAGGGGCAAACCTAAGACTACAGTGTACACAGCTACCACATAAGCACCCCCGCAGCGGTTCTCACTCCGCAGTGGGCACAGTGCTCCCGGGGGGCGGGGGGGCCTGAAGTGCAGACACCTGCCGGCCCCGGGAGTCTGGAGTCAGAGGCCTCTGCTGCAGGGTTCAGTGAAGCCACCTTCGAAAGGCCCGCCGCCTGCCTGGTGCTGAAGCAGCTGCAGGAACTGTGCTAGAAACCCTGGGACCTCAGGATGGAGCGACTGGAAACTCCAATTTTCCGTATCCAGGCAAATTGAGAACATAATTTAATCGCTATGCCTGCAGTCACTTCCGAATGTCTCCCAAAAATCCACAAATATGCACGTATTATACCTGCTCCTGCCTCCAAAACGCATCAAGGGGCAGGCTGTTCTGAAAAGAGAAGAATGCTCACAGTCCTTGGAACTGAACTCCACAAGGAGCTGTTTCGGTGTCTGTCTTCACTACATGCTCCCGGTGAACAAAAAAGGGTATTCATTTAGCATTCAGTTTTTTAAATATTCGCTGGCTTCTTCTAGGCAGCATGAATAAATACCTAAAGGTAAGAAATAAGCTAAACCAAGAGCTAAATCCTGCCAACAATTCATGACAGAAATAAAACCAGCTTCAAAATCTCAGCAAAACCACAGATAAAACAGGGTTTTTTTATAGTGACTTTCAACTCAACTCCTTGGTTTTCTCTTGCCATTTTTCAATGACAGATAACTAGATAACTAGTTTTTCTCTTTCACATAATATCGATTTCAAACCAATGTTACCAATAGTCACAAGTGAAAGAAAACAAACTTCCAAAGCCACAACTCCTACCAGAACCAAGGTAGCCAGTTTACGAGCGAAGACCAGCAAACTCTTTTAGAAAAAGACACCAAGTTCCGAGACAAGCCCAAAACAGTGAGAAATGAGAAGGGCCAGAAGGAAGAACGGGAAAAGGAAAAATATTCTCCAACATTCCACTGAGGTTGTTTGTTTTTTTTTTTTCAATTCAGAAAAGGGAAACTTTATATAAACAACTTTGCAAAGAAATGAATATTAAAACAGCTCAACAGTGTGGCCAGCACTGAAAGACTTCTAGGTGATAGATTGATAGATGATTGATAGATAAATCAAACAAGAATTGAATCATTCATTCCCTCCCTAAACTGTCATTATGCGAATGCCCTGAGGCCTGACGCAGGGACTGCGCCGGGATACAGGTTAAATAAAACAGAATCGTGTCTTTAAGGTTCTCACTGCCTGGCCTGCAGAGCGACAGACCTCTCTCTCTGGAACTAGACACGACGTAGCAAGACGTGCATTATTACACCGATCCGACCCTATGATACGGCACTTCGGGCGCAGCGAGGAGGCTGTGCGGAACTGCCCCTGGGTACTGTGATCGGACGGCCTGGCAGAAGAGGGGGCGGTTCTGCAGACTTCGGGTCTGATCGGCGTGGTCCTCTGCCCGCCTCTCCGCGAGCACTCTTCCTGGGCAAGCCCCTCCTGCACTCGGGTTCCGTTGTGCTTATGACTCTCCAAACTGTATCTTGAGACCAAAACCTCCTGCCTGGGCTTCAGAACCATGGCCACACTGCCTTCTGGATAACCTGCAGCCTCCTCAAACTTAACGTGTCTAACTCTAACTCCATCAACACTTCCCCTCTCCCCACCCTCAGCCCAGCCTCTTCATCCTCTCCAATTGCTGTCTCAGTGAACGACACAGCCAGCCAACCGGTTGCCTGAAACAGAAATTGCACGTAAGCCCAGCCGCTAAGCCCTGCCCCTTCCACTCACACATCTCACTAGCCTCTCCTCCGCCCACCGTCTTGGCTGATGTCATCATCACATTCCACTGCGCGGGCCTGTCTTCCCACTTACTCCTCTCCAGTCCCTCCTCCACGAGCTGTCGAGGTGATGTTCTGTAACTGACAGGCAGCGACCTTCCTTCTCCGATCAGCATTGTCCAACGGTGCCCCAGCACTTGAGGACAGATCCCACACCATGGATGCAGTGGGTCCTCTCTCTCACCCACCATCCCTTTCCCGCTGCCCTACAAGAACCCAGAGTGCTGCCCACAGAGTGCTTCGTGCTGGGCCATGACAGACATTGTCTTCTCTGGCCCGAGCGCCCTCCCCTTCCCGTCACCTTGCCGCCTTCCCGGCCTGTCCAACTTCCGCTCAGCTCAGGGACTCGGGGTCTCAGGGACCTCCTCCCTGGGGAAGCCACCTCTGATATCCTCAGGCCGAGTCAGGTCAGCTGTTTGTGGATTATCTCAGTTAACTAAATGCCGTTCACTGAGCATCACCAATGTTTCCACTCACAAATGAAGAGCTGAAAACCTCAGAAAAACATACGACCATTTGGCGAACTTTACTCCTCAAATACAAGCTACCAATAACAAAAGTCCGCATTCTAAAGTAATAAAATCATACAAAAAAGCAACTGGTAGAACATGGAAAATCTGGGCTACCCAGTTCTTTTTTTCTCCATTGCACCAAATAACTGACTGGATAGTTGTTGTTTAAACCATTACACAGGGTTGGGGGCGAAAGGAGGTTCACAGCTGTGAGTATGGGAGACACAGTTTATCTGTGCATTATTCTTTGTTTCTGTGTTGCCATTTTTATTACGACTGAAAACCCCTGTATCACCCGATACTTTGGAGGCAGCTGAGTCCCTGAAGCAGCTGTTTCAGCCCCAAGCGGGTTACACTGGTGGGCAGCACCGGCGCATCCCGGGGCCACTGCAGGCCATTCGCTCAAGTGCTTTGTCCCTACTTCCTGCTGGACCTGGACGCCATCCCAACGCCTCTCCAAGTGCAGCCCACGGAACGCCTCTGTCCAAGTCCCTGAGGGTCGGCTGCAAGGCCAGAATTTTACACCGCACCCAAGATGTCTCAAACCAGATCCTCCAGGGCATGGTCTGGGTTTCTGCACATGAAGAAGGCCCACCCTCTAGACATCCATACAAACTGAAGCATGACAGCCACTGCCCACCCTTGGGACAGTCCACAGAAGGTATAAAAAAGGATGAGGGAGGGAAAAAGGGAGGTCCAGTGGGAAGGGAGGGTGCTCAGGTCACAGGGACAGCTGCTGTGACAAGGAGACCCAATGGAGTGGTGGTTTGAACAAGAAGAGTTCACTTCTATTCCACCCAGCAATCTGGTCACACTCAGTCTGGGACCGATGTGAGCCACCAAGGTGTTGGGGACCCAGGATTCTTCTGCCCACAACCCTGCCATCCTTAGCATCTTTCTCTCATCCACATGGCCTAAGACGGTTTATCACCTCATCCTCACTGAAACCAGGGAGAAGAAAAGGGGGAGGGTGCACTCATCACACCTGTTCCTGTTCCAGAACTTACCCCTGTAGCTTCAGCCAGCTACAAAGGAGACTGAGAGGTGCCGTGGGGTTAGGAAGAAGCCCGTGTACCCCACTAAGAATTAGGGTTCTATAACAATTGAAAGGGGGCATAAAGAACGGAGATCAACTCACAGTCTCTGTCATCGAGGAGAAAGAGGAAAAACTAGGAGAGGAGGTGGAAGAGAATGAAAAAAACATAAACTCAGCCGTCAGTCCTTTCAAACATCCTCCACCCACCCTGATACTTCCACTTACAGCCTCGTGTTCCTGATTTTCCAAGCTTCTTTAATCAAGGCTGTTGAATTCACTTTTATTCATAATCATCCAGCCTTGGCCTTGGACACTGACATTGATTGGAAAGTAATCTGCTGCCAGTGTTTCCAATACGGTTGGCGTAATGGGCTGCAGGCACAAGCTGTTCGCCCAAGTTCTCTGCTTTATGTTAAAAGTCATGGACTTGAGGATGAAGTTTAAACAGCAGTTTCTTCCTTTGTGGTTAGAGAGGGCGTTGTTTGATCAGCCCTGCCACGGCACACTTCATACACGAACAGGGCCCCTGGAACTGGGCAGGGCTGTGGCCCTGTACTCGGTGAACTGAATTCCCATGTGGATAACCCTCCTTACTTTCACAGGAAAACTGCACTGGGGCTTGCAGCCTGGCTGCTGGAGAAAGCCTGAAATACACGGGGACAGGCAGCCGTACCGCCATTCTGACGCCCAGGCCACCTGCCCTGCAGAGGAAGAACTGCCACGGCCTCCCGCCCAGGGCTCTGACCTGAGAAGAACCACCCCCCTCAGCCTTTCATGGGCCGAAGACGAACCAAGTGACACGTCCCCTGCAGATCAGACATCATCAGGTCAGGGCTCCCTGCTTTCGGACAGCAGCCATTATGGGATGTACGGAGTAACGAGTAGGTACAATACAATCCTCAGAGTGCGTTACAAAGTTAGAGGGTATTTCTAAGCATGAAAATATGCACCATTTCAAAGGTGATGTCTCAAAAAGAGGCACCAGACCGACAGATCACTGTCCCCGTTCAACTGTAGTCTAAAAATAACCGCAGCTTTCATTTCTCGGACTGCGAGAGAAACTGTAGAAACTGCATTCATGTTTTTTGGAGTCCATATATAACCTAACTTTTCTAAATCTGAGCTTGAGCATAATCTGGTTAGAACTGCATCCCCCAAGGACCTTTCAGCGGAGATTCGGATTCACAAAGTTCCAGATAACACGGTCTTAGTGCAAAGCGCAGGCTCAGACCCACGGTAGCACTCGTCCCTATCGGAGTTCCCCGCTACCTCCTTCTCTCCTGGGAGTCGAGCGGCTTCTCTAAGAACGTGACATGCGGTCAGAAAATCACAGGAGGCCTGATTCTGGCGAGTAATGACCCCTTCATCTGATAAGCTGCTAAATGCTTACACTTTCCAGTTGTCATCTTTTCCTTCTTGGTTGGCGTACCATGCAACTTGTGACAAGAGATACAGAAATAGAAACACTCCCAGAAAAAAAAAAGATGACAAAAAAGTTAGACAATATATCTTTTAACATAAACTGAACATTTTTAAATGTGCCTTTTATGAGCAGTCTAGTGGGAAAACTTAGACACGAAGAAAGCCCCAGACTGACTTTCAGACGGCGAAGCCCCGCCCCCGTCACCGGCACCGACGCCTCTGCCAAGGGCCGCTGAGGACCTCCAAGGACAGCTCCAAGTAAACGTCGGGCTGCGGGCCACTCCACGCTGTCTCCAGACCGGCCTCCAGGATTCCAACTCAGGCTTTGGAAGCGGGAGCACAGGAGGAGCCCCGGGCTGTGGGCTGTTATTCCAGGTGCGACTCCCTGCGTTTCGTGACGCACCTGCTGACTCTCCCCATTAGTTTGTACTCTCTGGAGGACCGCTGTGCGGTGACCGCCAGGACCCGCGGCGGCAGCGGCAAAAACCAGGGCGCAGGTCCCCTCGTTCACGTGGTCTAGGAACAGGAAACCCAAAGTCGGGATGACTGTGCTGGGACATGCGAGAAAAGCGCAGGAACGTCCTGTGTCCCTGGAAACACGGCTCCATTCTAACACGTCCACGGGGCATCGTTTCACGTGACCCGGACTTGGGAAAATCGGCAGGTTTACTGGGGTGTTACAGCAAGGATGTTAAGTATGTCAGCATACTTCTTGGTGTGATGTAATACATCTTACTGAAAAGAACAAATGGAAAATCTATACGAGCAGTTCCCAGCTGTTGGCTCTAATTTTCCACGATGGCTGAGTGTTACTGAACAGTTTGGTGGGGTTTTTTTTTTAAGATTTTATTTATTTATTGTTAGAGAGGGGAAGGGAGGGAGAAAAGAAGGGAAGCATCGATGTGTGGTTGCCTCTCACACACCCCCTACTGGGGACCTGTCCCGCAACCCAGGCATGTGCCCCAGCTGGGAATCGAACCAGCAACCTTTTGCTTTGCAGTCTAGAGCTCAATCCACTGAGCCACACCAGCCAGGTACCGAACAGTTCTGACTATCTCAGAAAAGAGCTGGCTGGAGTTTCCGCTCATGCTTCTGTCTTCACTCTTTCTCAATGTTCTAGGAAATGCACCCCCTTTTCAGGCTTCCCCAGACAAGCAGGATGGGGAAAAAGACATTTACCCCCGAGAGTTTCTAAAAATATTTTATACCAATTCCAACATTTTAGGAAAATAACTGCACGATACTCCAATATGAACAGGAAAAAGAAACATTTCTTCAAAGATGCCTATCTGCTCGTGCCCTGTGTATTTCCTGTCTTGGACAAAAGTTTTCCATTCTTCCCATGAAACCACTTAGTCATAAAGCTGGGAAGTCAAGCAGACATTGTATTTTAGTGAATTTCTCTCAGAGAGAGAGAGAGAGAGAGAGAACTCGAGTTCTCAGGGAAGAAAGACAAGGCGCGGTGCCATGCTCACTCTCAAGGTCGCAGGATCAGCGCAGCAGGCCCGCCTGGGGTCTATTCGCCGCTACAGCTCCCCACCGGGCCGACAACGGTTGCTCAGCCAACTTTCCTGTACGCCAAAGGACCCTTTCCAGGGACTCGTTTCTAGTCCTTTTGCCACTGCTTATACTCAAGGCTCTGCCAAAGGTCTTTTTAAAGGCGCAAGTCCATGGCTTCACTCCAGTTTTGCAATGCAACTTTTTCTAAATAGTATCTTTCTCTTGCATACCAGGAAGTGAGCTTTCACTTGAACCCAAAGGTTCAGCTTAGTAATGGGTCACAAGGGCTATGAAGTCAGACAAACAGGTTCAACTACATGGTTCTGCCACCTGTAAAGCATCATAATACTTATTTCACAAGATTATCTATGGCTTTTCAGTGACATAATATGCATAAAACCCCCAGGCACCTGACCATGAACAGTCTATTTATGATGACCACTTTATTAGTAATATCATTATCATCTAAATGAAGCTTTAGAATAATCTTGTAGCATACGTTATAAGTTAAATACTATCGTATATCTAAGAAATGTTCTTGCTCATAAGCTTCATGAACTGGGCTTTTGTACTATACATCACAGAAAAGTTCTCTTACTGGTTGTCATGTCCAAGGACAGTAAGTACCGAAGTATGCCATTTCTCAGATGCAATTTCTCTAAAGCTTTCTTAAGTACGGTATGTACTCAAAGTCCACAGCCTGCCGGCAACCACGAAAACCGCAGAGAAAGTGGCACACGCCCAAACACGTCCTCACCGCAGTCAGTGTGCAGCTGACCATTCCCTGGGCAAAGTGGAGGGACGAGGCTGGATGCTCTTCTAGGAGTCTCCACGGCCCATACATCTACTTTTCACCTTGCGACATGGCTGAAGGAACACGGGCAAGTCTAAGAGGCTCCGCGAAGGACGACTTCGCCGCAGGCACCGTGGGCTCCTCCCCTCAAAGCGCTTGAGACGCCGTCACCACAGCGAACACAGAGGGGGAACCAGCAGAGCAGGGCAAGCATGGCGGACACGCGTCGCCGACTATGAGCGGCGGATAAAAACGTGAAAAGGAAAAGGCAGTCGAGCGCTTGAGGCCGTCACTCTCAGTCCAGCAACTGGACGACACACTCGCTGGGACCGGTCTAAACCCCACGAGCACTGGCACGCGTGTCTCGGTTCGGGAAGTCGCAGGTGGGAAGGCACGCCGCCTCGTGTTCGCTCTCCCTCCGCTCCTGAGCCCGCCGACCGGAGGAAGGAGCCGCGGCCCCCGCGGCCGCTCCTGTGCTCCCAGCCAGCTCTGACTCTGAATGCCCTTGAACGTGCACTTGGTGTCTCTCCTTCCAACGCCAGCTCCACTAAACGGGTATTTCCTTTTGGCTGCATCAGGAAGACCTTAAACAAACATTAAGCAAAACACGTACTCACTCACATTTTTAATTAAATGAAATCATAATCGTCTGTAACCTAGAACGCCATCCACAGTTTGTTTTCTGATGAAATAGTGGTTGGTTGAATTCATCGAGCACTTCCTGTTAATTTAACAGTGTTGAAACACCCTAAACTTGTGCGTAACTGCTTTCATCCTTTGATCGTACATTCACCCTTCCTAAATCACCCCGTTACCAGAAGGAACAGCATGACCCCCCGTCCCGCTCCCAAACATTTGCCATTTGGGCCCATCTTTGGTTCCTCCTCACAGGTAGAGGTGGGGGGTGGGGCAGGGGAGCAGTCTGCATCCTCTGAAGTCTCCAGGCCCAAAACGGCCAGGGCAGGAAGCATCCGGGTGCCCGTGTCTGAGCGCCCCCTCCCTCCCGAGGCCCTCGAATGGACCGAGGAGGGCAGCAGGCAAAGACAGAAGCCACCAACCAGCCCCTAACCACACACGCCTGCAACCCACCCTTCAAAGGCGTGAGTATTGAGTCCTTCCAACTTTCAATTCAGAAATTGTAATTGAGCAACTACCATTGCCCAGCACTGCTTTGCTTTCGATGATGCAGACGAAGTGGGGAACAAACCTCGCGAGTGCCTGGCCTCGGGGCGCTTACATTCTAGAGGGGTCTGCTCCTTGGGGGTAAAAGGGGGAGTCCGAACGACAAAGAGTCTTCCAGCTGATGGACGATAGAGTCTTCCATCTTTCTAAAAGCTCTTACTTGTCCTCGGTCGAATTCCTAAGCCAAATTTCATCCCTTCCAAGCAAAACGGCACGGCCAGTCTGACCACCAATTACCCACAGGCTTTCCTAACTGCCCGAGCAAGCTGCTGGCCAAAGAAAGCAGGCTGATCCAAAATTACATGGCAAAACATGCGGGGTAACTTTAATCAATTCTCTCAGCCAATTTTAAAGGCATTTATCACAAAGTAACACAGTCTTACCGAAATAGTTCCCCGAACACAAAGAGGGCTTTGTGTCTGAGCCTCCAAGAGGGGCCAGCAGCACCTACACACTGTGCCTGTTCTGTGAGTTGAAGCGAAAAAACACAACCCCGAAACGCCGAGTGCTATCTCTTCAGAAGGCAGATTCATCAGCAAGGTAATAACTCCCGGTAGCTACACAAAGAAACCACAGTCTTCAGAAAAACCACATAACAGAGGATGGAATACTGGGAGCAGCCCACAGAATTACTCATGATAGATAACTGTATTAAAAATTAAATATAAATTATTGCGGGCATTAGAGTTTTGGCACAAGATGAAAAAAAAGTGCTTTATGTTACTTAAAAGTTTCAATAACTACCTTAAATTTGGCTCTGTCAAAAGTAAGCCTATCCTGACTAAATATAAAGCATTTATTATTTGAAGTATTGCCTTCAATTCAACTGTAGGTTAAAAAAAAAAATTCTTGAATTTTCTAGAAGTTGCTATATGGCATTGATCTTTTTTAAAAAGTACTAAAAATGAATACAAAGAGGTGAATTTTAAAGAGGGACTTAAGGAAGATTAGTACCTGAAACTCAACAAAACACAAAAATCAATTCCAGATGATTTTTTAATCTAAGTATAAGAAAAGGAAAAAGAAATCTTTTAGAAAATATGTAAGAGAATGTCTTTGGGATACTGGAGTAGGGCAAGAGTCCTTAAGGAACACAAAAGGCACTAACCTTAAAATAAAAAAAGATGAGTTACATTAAAATTAGGAATTTCCCCTCATCGCTACTAGGAGCGCGAAAAGGCAACCCACAGGGTAGAAAAGATGCTCGCCGTACAAACTCCAACCAAGGCCTGATACTCAATAAGGAAAGGAAGACAACCCAATAAAAAATGAGCACGAGATTTTAACACACGCTTCACACGAAAAGCTGTCCAAAGGCCCGCAAGCTTATGGGAAGGAGCTCAGCTTCGCTCGTCGTGAGGGACAGGTGAACGAAAACCAGAGCGATCGCTCACACGTCCACCCGCACGGCTAGGTTTGAAGGAAGGGGGCCAGCGCCCCCCAGAGCACTTGGTCTCTCGCGCGCAGCAGGTGGGGGGGTGAACCGGCACGAGTACTCGGGGGAACTGCTTGGCAGTCCCTGCTGCGCAGAGAGTCTCAAAGTGTGGCCCCTGGACAAGCAGCATCGGCACTGCCTGGAACGTGCTGGACGTGCCAGCTCTTGAGCCCCACCCTAGACCTCCTGAATCAGAGCCCCCCCACATACGTCCAAGGATCTGAGGTTTAACACCACCAGCCCCCCGCCCCCTGCCCCCCGCCGGTGACCCCGGTTCACGTGGGATCTCAAGAGCCGCTGTGCTAAAGCTAAACACAGGCACCCCTGCAACCCAGAAGCGGCCCTCTCAGATACAGGTCACAGAAATGCGCATCCCCAGAATGTTCACAGCAGCACCACTTCCGATAACCAAAACCCGGAAACTAGCTAGAGGTCACATCGATAGAATGGACACAGAAACCGGGCTACGGTCACTTAACAGGAATCACTTAACGGCACGGCGATGAGGGTGGACAAGCCAGTCTCGTACGGCAGTGCACGTGAAGCTCCGGTGGTCACGCTGAACAAAAGGAGCCGTCACAGCGCAGCACATTCTGCATCATTCCATCCGTGTGAAGCGGCGAGGCCGGCCAAACCGTGGAAGTCAGGAGGCCAGTTACGCTCGGCAGAGACCAGCGGGGGCAACCTGAGCGAGCGCTTGAGGGAAGTTTGCGGCTGCCGTGAAGGTTCCGTCTCTGGGCCCAGGGTCGGTTCCGCCGCCGCTCGTCACTGTGTGAAACTTCAATGATCTTACGATATTCACTGCGGACTTACAACATGGGTGCTTGTCTGTGCTTACTCTCTGCTGCAGTGAGAATTTTTTTAATTTTGATAAAATAATGATGTTCAAGCTGCATAGGTAAGAATCACTTTAGGTAAGGAAAAAAATGCATCAAAAAAATGTTCAGGACAATAAAGAACAGTGAAGAACATCAAAAGTCACACCCCCCCGCCCCCGGGGAGCGGTTGTCCAGATGGCGGCGGAAGCCGGGGAAGAAGCCCGCGAGATCACACCCAAGGAAAGCTCCCCGCCGGATGGATGTAGGCTCTGAAACTGTCCCTGGGGTCTGACTGGGCAGTCGAAACCCACCCGTGGGCGTAGCTCGCTGGTAAATCTAAGCTTTAATAATTTAAAGGTAAGCACTATGGATAAGTCTCCACAGCCCTTAACTCCACGGAAATTTTCAGTGGTTGTGATCGCATTAACCGGCTCGTCGGCCAGGTTAAGCCGCCAGCAGAGGAACCAAGTGGAAACGGTCAAACCCATTAACCAGCTGATGTTTGCTTCGGACTGAAGTCAGTTCCTTTTTTGCCAGCAGTCAGCGGATTTGAAAATGATGATGAATGCTGTCTCCTGTCCGTCACCAGCCGATCCTTGAGCTGCCTTTGGAGTAGCTTCTGGGCTCCGGTTGAGACAGGAGTTCGGTCTGGTGTTTACCAACAGCGACGTTGACCTTGGCCAGCATGTCACTCAGGTAACTTTGTGTGAGCAATGCACCTACGTTTTTTTCCTCTTAAAAAAAATGTTCTCTACTCTAGCTTTTATTTCTTGAAATAATAATTAGCTTGCACGGTTAGAAACTCAGAAAGTACACAGAATTTTAGGTAAAAATCTCTCCCATCTAAGCCTGTTCCCCAGCCATTCTGTGCCCATCCCTGGAAACCACCAGGGCACCCAATTTCCTACGCACCTTTCCGGAGGTTGGCTATTCATCGGAAAAACTCTACGGCTACATCTAAGTGCTTCCGTCTTGCCCTTCCCTCCTCTCTACACCAGGTGTTGCGCATTGAACATTTCAGCCTCCCAGCAGTTAGAAGGGACATCCTCCTCCTTTTTACACTCCGCAGTCATGGCCAGACGAGGGAACCACGGGCCACGGCTTAGCCCCGCCCACACTGGCGGGCGCTCTCACCCACTAATCTTGCACCGCAGACAGCGCTGTCGTGGAGGCTGGCGGGTGTACATGTCTGTGAGCATGCGTGCAGACCCCAGGACAAGTTCCTTGTTGTTTCTCAGTTCTTGGTTAAACTCTTCAGTTTAAAAAAATCCAGACCTACAGAAATACTGCGAGACTATTGCCCTGAACTACTAATAGGATACTATTTACTATAAATGTCTGCAGCTTTGCAACGCACTGCCATCGTGTGTGGAGAGAGACAGCTTTCCACTGAATTCTAAGAAAGCAAGATAACCTGGGCATTTTTTTAATAAAATTTAAAAATTTTAAGCAACAGCCCAGGGGAGGGCAAGAAACGCAGACGAGGGCTGCTGAGAGCCCCAGCAGTAGCCTGCCCACGGCTGCCCCTGTGCGAATGTGGCCTCTCAAGCTGACGCACCGGGGTAGGGGTGGCAAACCCCTCCTAGACAGGGCCACAGAGTCAGCACTTCAGACTGCACAGTCTCCGCCACAACAACCCGGAGTCACCAGCGTAGCGCGGAAGCCCTCCTAGGTAACCATGAGGGAGTGGGGCCGCGTCCCACAGTCCCTGACAGGCTACTCACAGAGGACAGGCAGAGGCTGGGCCCCATGACCCTCTGGCCACCGCACGCCAGCCTCAGCCCTCCAGGGCAATAGGACAAGTACTGCTTTCAGAGGAGACCAGCCTCTAGACTCACTCCAAAGGCAAGCCGTCATTTCCAGCTCTCTGATATCCATGGCAAGCACCCCTTGCTGGCCTCTGACCTCAGGTGACTAGACTGTCATTCCCAGAGTTACACTGAGATCCACCGTTTACCCCGAAGCCTTCCAGGTTTGCACCAAGTGTCAATGGAAGGCGCTGGCCTTGGCGCTGGCCGTGATTGGTCCCGAACGTGCCCACAGGTGAGCGGGACCAGGAGCCCACCTGAAGGCAGGCGCCCATCCAGCCTACAGGTGTGGGCACGTACGTGTGTGGGTATGGAAACACGTTATCTCCCTTGAAACTTTCACACAGCAGAAAGGGTAGCTGAGATTGCCCAAGCGATGTGGTCCATGATTTTAAATACAAAAAAATGCCTTCCAACCAGTTTCCTAAATGAAACCTTTGTGGCTGATTTCTTTTAAGCTGTGTAACTTTCCCTCCTGAATCAGGCTTTATTCCGCTGGGTTATTATTTCCCTGGAGGTGAGGGACTCTGGCAGAACATCGTAACTGACTGAAAACAAGCTGCGCTTTCAGCGCTCCGGAAATGCGTGACAATAATAATTAATTCACTGTTCAGCCAGGGAGGGAGCGAGCCTCCCATTTTCATCACTGCTCTTGATCGGCTTCACTCGCCCCCTTCTCCTTGCACTTCCCTTCTTTTCCAGCCATCCTTTCCATTCCCGTCCCTTTTTCTCCCGCTTCAGCCCGGCCAAAAATAAATTAATAAAAGGAAGCAAGAGGGTAGCCAGACTTCCCGACTGACAGAAGACCATTTGAGACGATGGCTTACAGAGCCTTCTGACACAGCTCTCTGAGAGCAAGGTCATATATCCAGTATGTTACAGGCCTGAGACGCTCCGGCCCCGTAATAAACCCAGGGTACCCATTTACAGTAACTCTGTCCCCAATGTCTTTTACCCTTTAATCTCAGAAAGTCCTTTAATTGATATGTTATTGGTTTGATATCAATGTCAACGAAAAGCAAGGTATTACGACCATTATGCAATCAGATAGAAGTTTTAAAAAACACAAGTATACAGATTTGACACAGAACACACAAAAGTTGAGCACTGTGATAATAAATATACTTGTTGAGAGGCTGACAAATAGCCAATGGTTTACGGATGAAATCCTCTACTCCCCCGCTTTCTATCCGTAGATAAAAATGTGGAAACTGAAATAAGACAACACACTAAGAATAACAACAAGAAAGCTGCGTGGCCCTTGTGACACAGAATACGAACATTCCTTCACGCCACGCCCGTTTCCCGCTGTGTGAGATGGAACTACGCTGCCTACCTGCCCAGGTGAGAGGACCAAGTCAAAGACTCCACTAATCTGAAAATCGCTCTCCCCAAAGGCCCCCAGATTAGCTGCATAATCCAAAAGATTCACTAATCAAATCAGTGTTCCAGATCGTGCTGTGGGCTAAAGAAATCATGCACACAGTCAGACCCCATGGCGGACTACCCAGACACTTCTTTTTTATCTGGAATGAGGTTTTGTTTTGTTATGGGACCGTAAAAAAGATACATTAGGCCTTGGTTCACTTGTTAATTCTTGGATAGCTAGAATTTATTTTTTTGTCTGTGGAACCTCTTTTCCACACAGCCAACGGGTGGAAAATAGAAGGTTCTGGAAATGTGAGGAGCTGACTATGAGTTGATGCGGAAGTCTCTAAAGGCGGAGCCCCTGGGATGTCAGATGCCACGGGAGCACAAGCTAGGGACATCACCACCGCAGAACTAAGTGCCCTCCTCGCCCACTGTCCGAATCACGCCCTAGCCCGGCAGTGCTCCAACGCACTTGGCAAGTACCGCGTCCTGCCGACAGCCTTGTACACCAGCCAGTGGGAATCAAATGATTGACAGATCCTAGTGGCTCCTGTACTCTGGGGCCAACAGTCCCGGGCTCCCGCCCCTGGGCATCGCTCAATGTTCTGACACCCCCAGGTGGTACCCAGGAGCCTCGCTCACTTCCTGTAGCTTCTCCCTTGCAATCTTTCTTCCCCTGGGAATAAGCTACCAACTCGATTTCCAAGCTTTCCTTGCAGCAAAGGTATAGACACGTGAGTCTTTTAAAGGTGATATGTCTTTTGTCTCTAGTTGTTTTTAAGATTTCACTCTTCACTTTGGTCGTCAGCAGCTCTACTACGGCGTGTCTACATGTGACTCTCTTTGTAGTTCCTGTGCTCAGGATTTCCTGTGCTTCTGGAACCCGGGGATTCAGCCTGGTGAAATTCTAAGCCATTATCATTTTGAAAATATCTTCTTCCCCCACTCATTCTGGGAATTAGATTAGGTGTACATCAGACCTTTTATCATATGCCACATGGGTCTCCCATGCCTATCTTTTTAGAAACTTGAACTTGAATGCTACTGACACCCGCCTGCCAGTTCACTGGTCCTGTGTTCTTCCCAATCAACTTCTCAGTTCAAGGCATTCTTAATTTCAGATATTGTACAGAGTTGGGCAAAAGCAGGCTTACAGTTGTTTGCACGGAAAATAACAGAACCATTAGTAAATAATAATAGAAGAAGAAACTCTGTGTCTCCCATACGCACAACTGTAAACTGGCGTTCACCCCACCTTGTATTTTCCCCATTTTAGGGTATCTACAGCGTCTAGCACAAACAATGCCTTAAAGATGACAAAATCTTTTATGACAAAATCGTTAGCATGTCATTCTGTAACATAGCAGTATTACACTCAAGCACACCATGTGACGTTTGAGGAGAAATGTCCGAATTAAAACCATAAAGTATTACACCCACGTTATTACCCTGTTATAACCCATGTTACCAACCGCACTCGAGCAGGCGGTACTTCTGCTGGACCCTGTATTCGATTTTTTATAGATTTCAATTATTTGATAAAATTATTCATCCTTTTATCCAGTTTTCCTCCATTTTGCACATCCTAATCACGTGTATTTTTACCTTCTGGCTGCCAGTTCCAACAACTGATCGTCCGTGGGTCCTCTTCTGTTATATGCTGTTTTCCTTGATCGCCAGCCATAGAGCCTCGCCTGTTTGCAGGTCTTGTAACCTTCCACTGTGCGCTGACTGACTCCAGGTGATTTCATCTCCCACCAAAGAGGATTTCTCTTTCTTCTCTTGGTAGACAGCGTGAAGGACTAATCATTTCAGCCCAAGAAGGGGCTGCGATGGAAATGGGCTAAGTTTAGTTTAGTAAGGTTCACGACGCTTCCGCTGCTCCGTTGTTTCTGTGGCGTGGACGTCCTGGTCTTTCACTGAGATCCTGGTGGGGCCTTTGCCTCCTTGGCCCTGAGAGATTCTGAGCGCTGCAGTTACGCCCTCCAGACGTTTCCAGGCTAGCTCTGTCTCCTCTCACACGATGCAGCCTCACAACTGAAATCATCGTCACGGGGACACAGGCCCGGTGTTTGGTGCGAGCTCTCTTCTCCTGGGATGAGGGGTGTCTGTGTTCCCACCCCCCACATCCAGAATCGGTCAGCGGCCACACAGCAGTGGAGACCAGCTGAGGGTCAGCAGGCGGCCCCAGAAGGCCTCGCTCCTTGGAAGTTGAGGGTTCATCTAGTCCTCACTGCTTTCCAAGCTCTGGTGTCTCTAAAAATGGGCTTTTTGTAAATTTATAAATTGAGGGTTTTTTTCCTAATCACTGTAGCAAGAGCATTGGCCAAGACCTTCACATCCCACCTAAGAGGAGTCCCCTGTTCCTCCTTTGAAACAGATGATATAATTGGTGGCTTGAGGCTCATTAAAGGCCCCAGGTGTTTCGCTACAATGGAAGAAACGAGAACAGAAGGAGAGCAAAGCACAGGCAGCTCGGTGGCTGGAGTTGACGAAGCTTTTCCACGTTTTTTCATTCTCAGGCCCAAAGAACGCTTCGCTTTGTATGAGAGCCACTTCTTACACACAGACCAGGTGGACAGAATTTCAGTGACAATTTCCAGTTCAAGTTTAGTTCGATCACTCCACGATGCACACCGCGAGTCCAAATAAAGCCGTCGTGACAGAGGAAAGCCATCTGCCTATCGAGCTCACCCGCATAAGTAAGACACGCAGGTGATAGATTACTTAGTGTTTGTTAGGATAGTATCAACTCTCAACCCCCACACCTCTAGTCAAAATAAGCTTCCCGCTGATACGACAGAAGAACTGATTGAAAAACAAGAAACCTGAAAAACCAGCCAGATTTATAAGGGATGATGCTGTATGCAAAAGGGTGCGGGACGTGATCACGGAAAAGACTGCCCCACGCCACCCCGTGCTGCACTGAGGGCAACGGGAGACGGGAACCAGAACCCCGCACGTGGGGTGGGGAGCCAGCTGGTGCCAGCAGGGGCGTCCAGCCTTTTGGCGTCTCTGGGCCACACTGGAAGAAGAGCAGCTGCCTCGGGCCACACACTGCATACATTGCAACATGAAATCACAAAAAAAACCTCATAACGTGCTGGGTAAACCCGCGATCTTGTGTTGGGCCGGACCCACAGCCATCCCGGGCCGCGGGCGGTCCATGGGCCGCAGGTGGGTGAGGACATGAGAGCAGGGACCCCGCCGAGCGCTGCGGGAAGGACTGGCCTCTTCTGCGGTCCTGCCGGCCCTTTAGTCTTAGGAGTCCAGTGACCCCGGGAGAGTTCGTCAGTGGCTCTTCCAGTTTAAAAGTATGAAAAGGCCCTGTCGTATGTACTCCTTGAACTAGGTGATGCTTAACTTCCAACTCCTTCCATCTCTCCGGCTACTGACCCTTCCCAGAACCCTCCGCAACCGCGCACCTGGTGCCCTGGTCCCCACGAAGCGTGCGTGCCCTCTTTAAGGCACGTTGCCTTCACCTCCCCGGATTCTTCTCCACCCTGCCCTCCCACCCCTCCACTATGTTAATGTACCTTCATTCGTAGAGACATGTAGTGGTAATAGAGTAGAGATTAAGAAGAGAGGCATTTTAGGGCCCTTCTGTCTTAATAAGGAGGCACAGCCACCTCACATAATGCACAGGGCCCACCCTGGTCAGAGGAATTGGGGAAATGAATGGTTCTTCTCTTAGGGTTAGTGCTGGAAGGGGAATGGCATCGCTAACTGTTCACCACCCCCAGCCCACCCTTTGGATGTGCCATCTCTGTCCTGTCACAGCTGGGGAAACATTTAAAGGCCACTTTTATTTTTCCAAACAACAGCTAGATATGATCCAACAAAAAGGCAATTCCTTTAATGGACAGGCTGATGCACTGGCCAGTTGAGGCCTAGGGCCCCCCTATCTGGCACACGAACAGACCATCTCTTTCCTGAAACAACTCTCCCCTTCCCATCAAAGGGTATGAATTATTTGTCCAAACAATCTCCCACTCTGAACGCAATACAAAAGCTCTGTCAGTGTTGGAATTTGGGTGGGGCGCACCCAATCTAAGGCTGCATAGTTCGGGGGGGGGGGGAACCAGGTGCCTCATATGATGAGAGATCAAATGAAACCAAAACACTCTACCTCGCCAAGCATTTCCAGCAGCCAAACACCGATCTAGATGGAGCTGGATGACTCAGACTTAAGGCCAAAGAGGTGTTGCTTAAACATCTCTCAACACTGTTCCCTCAACAAATGGCCAGCTTCCTTATACTTTCATCAAACAGAGTTTATTATGTTTCAAGGGTTTAAAATGTGTAAGAAGTTTCTTCAATATTTTATAATGGCATAAATATACTTATGACATATTAGTAGAGAGTGCATTTTTTCAAAATACAGTATCTGTACTCCGAAAATACCCATACTACACGGCACGTCAGCACATTTTTGCTCATACGGGTGAACGGCCATGCACTCTACCACCTCCCAGGCATCCAGAACCCGCTGAATCTCAACGAAGAGGTCGAAAGAACCCAGAACATTTTTCTCTCTCAGCCGTTCAGCATGTAAGCTCCAGTCCTTCATTTCAACTTCGGCTACATCCAAAACTTTATCCGCATTTTGAGAGAGCTGCCTTTACAGAGCACCTAAAATCTCCCATCTCCTGCCAGTGCTCAACGTTAAAATCCTTATCGGTGTTTGCTGTGTGTCTCCGACTCAGTAACACACGGGTTCGGAGAGGCTGTGAGTCCAATCAGGCCTCCGCCCACCCAAACGTAACACTCAGGGGAAAGTCCTGCGTGAGAGCCTGTAAGGTGGATATTAGTTTTGGCTCCTTATTCTGGCTTCAAAGAAAACAAAGAATCTACCACAAAATAACAATGGCCAACTCTGCAGATCACACACTTTCATAAGGCACTTTCCCAACCATTATCTCATTTGATCTCCATGAGAACTTTATGAAGTCGACAAAGCAGGCATTATCCTCGAAGATGTGAAATCAGGGCCCCGAGAGAGTCACGACCTTGCCCCCAGCCCCTCGCTGGCAAGCAGCACAGTCCCAGGACGTGACGGTTCCCGCTCCCCACACAGCCTCGGAAAACCCTGATTAACTCTGTCTCAGCACAAAGTACGGGACTTACGAGAGCATTATGATCGACTATCGCAGGATAAATATCTCTTGAAATTAAGCCTTCCGAATGCGATGCCAAGTTACTGCGAAGCCCTGGCTGCTTCAGACAGGTTTCCCTTTGCTGTGCTTCAACTCTCTCCCTCTCGCCACGAGTTCACACATCTCCATGCGTTTGCTGCGGCACGTTTTGAACACTGCAAATACCCGATCGCCCTAGGATGGTGGGAAGCACTGCTGTGGTGCCCAACTAGTGACGTGACACCACCCCGACTGCGCAACTTCTTGGCCGGATCGACCCTGCAACTGCGCGACTCCGCCCACGAGCCCTATCAGAGCCTTCCTTTCCTTACGTTTTCCCCGTTTTGTTCACCGTAGACTTTTTGCACTAATTCTTATGTTTTAAATGTTTGCATTACAATGTCTTCGTTATTGAGTTTATTTGGGGGTGCCTCCCTAAATTTTGTCCCGGGCAAGTGCCTCCCTCGCGTCCCCCAAACCCATTTATTTGAAATCCTTTTACTCTGTTAAAAGCAGGCAGGTGTTCGGGGGCCACGCAGACCTGGCCTTGAGGCTGCCCCAGCCACTTGGGAACCGATCCGCGAGGCAGAGTCTTTGTCGAGTTGCTCGATTAACTACTTTGATCCTTCCTCAGCCAGCACAATCTGGGACTCATGTGCCTGACTTGTGTGGGCGCTCGAAACTGTTTGAGAAGACACATGTGTCCTTTTAAAAGTGTGGTTCCCATTTATGGAAGCCCCGGGAGGGACCATACTAGGGGACTTAGCCTATGTTCTCGTTTATGATTCTTATGACACCCCTGAGACATGGGGGCCTGTCAGTCCCACCCCCCTCACAGGTGAGGATGCTGCAGCCTCAGGAGGTTACGTAACTTGCCCAAGATGCCACAGCTAGGAAGTGGTCAGTACGTGTCGCTGACCCATTCAGGGTATGTCACCAGGATGCCCTGTTTGCCGCAGGGCTTTAGAGGCAACTGTCGTCAGAGTTGTTTAAAAGCACTTTCCGTAGGAACATGCGATAGCAGCGCTCTGTGCTACTCTAAAGCACAGTCCGTGCACCCTCGGTGACATGCTCAACTTCCTGGGATCTTAAAAATTTAATCCCATCAAAAATCTAGGTCACTGGGTGGGCGTGGAGGTGTGCTGCCTACTCAGACCCTCCTTCAAATTGAAAGGCTTGTTGCTCCAGCTGTCGGCTCCTTCGGAGCTGCCTGAGCAGGTCATGGCCTCCCAGGGCCCCTCAACACACAGGGACTGAGCAGAGGGACCAGCCAGTTCAGGTCAAAGTCCACTCACCTTAGAGCTCCCCCTGCAGGATGGAAGAGGTATTATCAGGCCTGTACCATGGGTGGGGGTCTCCTGGCCAAACCTACTTCTCCCCTGCTCCTTCTACCCGTGTTTTTGAAAAAGAGGCTTCGCATTAAACTCCACCTCCACGGTACTTCCAGAGAGCTCACGAGGTTTAGCATCAGCTGACAAGGGGTGATACTGCCCAGATAGGAAGCTGGTAGAACATCCAGGGAAAGAAAAAGTCCTGATATCCACGCACTTGTAACTCGAGTCCGGGGAAGGAAATGCAGGAAGGTGTGGACGGAAGGCTTACGTGTGTGAGCAGTCTCTCCATCCCAGCGACTTAAAATGCAGAGAAGGAATGGCCGTAAAATGACACTGACACGTAAGAGCCCATCTCCCGTGGAGGAGGAGCCGGAAGAGCCCTCTCCGGGCGGGGGCGTCGAGTCCACCAGGCCAGATGAGTGGGCTTTTAAAGGAGCGTGCGACGAGAACGCTGCACCTTGACAGTTAAAATCATAAGGATCGATTGTGCGAAACATACATGTTTGGCTAAGAAAAGTTCATCTAAATAGCACTTCAGACTCTCACAGTCATAAAAAAAATATGTCTCGTGGTTTGTGCAAAAATTTCCTTAGTCATTGACAATTGTTTCCTATATAAGTTTCACAGATCTGTTTACATATTTTCTCATTTCCACTTAAGGTCAAGGTCAAAAGAAGCTAAGTAAAAGGGTGGGGGTGGACGGAGCACATTGCTCCATGAAAATTTTTGAGCTGATTAAAAATTTACAGAGAACAGAATCCATTCCAAGCACGGCCATGCCGCCCTATCGCCTGCACACAAGGAGCCCGGTTACTTAGCTCTGAACCCTGCTTCTCGGGCTATCTGATTACCCCTTACGGGGGCCATTAGTGTCTGATAATAGCAACCGCTGCCTTGTTCGGTCAGCCCTGACTTCCTTAAAGAAAAATCTCCCCCTTGGCAGGCGACGCACCCCCTCATCCCCCCGGGGAGAGACACCAGGAGCACAGATGCGCCCTGAGATCAGGCGCAGAAAGGCAAGGTCACCGCCTGGTCGTCCACGAACACGCCTCCCCACGCTCCTCTTGCCCCAGGCTTTGCCGAACGCAGAGATGGAGCAGCATGCAATATTTACTATGATAATTACAAGATATGTGCAATGCCAGGGTCGCCGGGACTGCAGAAATCTTGTAGCCAAGCCTCTTCCTTCGACAGGTCAGGAAAGGCAGCCCATCGTCTCCGAAGGCCGAGGGCTGAACCAGGCTCACTGCCATCCTGACAAGCCCCCACACACCGTGCCACGCCTTCCACAGCAGGGCCTGGGGGGGGACTGGAACCATTCAGCCCGACTCGTTCCAGGAACGCCATCTCACCCCCTACTGTTGTGTGCCGTGTGGCATCATGGACGTTTCAAAGAGTCACAACTAGATGTGACTCACTGGGGTCCATAACAAACAAACAAACAGATGTCTGGAGGAAGAAAACCCACTTTGAAATTAAAATTCCATGGATACTGGCTTCTGATTTAAAAAGCATTCTCTTTCCAAGTTCCGTGAACGAGAAAAAAGCACACAGGGCAACAGGGACCCCCACAGGAAGAGTGAAACCATGACTGGCAGGCAAACTAGAGACCACAGAAGGGATGTCGCTAATTCCCAGGCTAGAGCTGACAGCTGCCCGCTGGGACTCGGGCTCCCGTGCTGCCCGGACACTCAGAAACTGAGGTCTGTCTGCAGCAGATGACAACTCAGCCACCCCCACCCTTGTGAGGGCGCAGGTCTTTGACAGCTGTAATCTCTACGGAACCTGACTCTACACACTTGCAGGAAGAAGAAAACTAAATAAATGACTTCGGGAAGGGAGAATGAGAGCTAACGAAGAGGGTACATGCCCCCATGCTCACCAAGCATTACTTACAATCGCCAAGCCACGGAAGCAGCCCAAGCACCCATCAGTAGATGAGTGGGTAAGAAAGCTGTGGTACATTTACATGGTGGAATACTACGTGGCCCTAAAAAATGAGATCCTACCATTTACAACATCATGACTGGACCGAAAGGGTAGTAGGCAAAGTGAAATAAATTAGTCAGAGAAAGACAAATACCATGATTTCCCTTATATGTTAACTCTAAACATCAATATAAACAAATGAACAAAACAGAAGCAGACTCACAGACACAGAGAACAGACTGATGGCTGCCAGCGAGGAGGGGTCAGGGGGCTGGTGAAAGAGTGAAGGGACTGAGAAGTGCCCATCAGTAGCTACAGCGCAGTCACGGGGATGGACAGCAAGACACACGCAGGGAATACGGTCAACATATTGTACCAACCGCGTGTGGTGCTGGGGGGTCTGGGAAATATCGGGGGCACCTCGATGTCAATTCTATGACTGCACACCGGAAACCAGCGCAAAACAATACTGAGTGGAAACTGCAATTTTAAAACCATTTAAAATTCCCAAACAAAGGAAGGGGTAAGAGCTTCAGCAGGAGGAGATGTGGAAGGCGCCATACTTTCTCATATTTTTTTTTATCAGTTCGGAGCACCAGGAAAACAAATGGCAGAGAGGATCCTGCTCAGCGAGGACCTGGGAGAAAGAAGCACAAGGTAGGAAGCAAGCTAAGTGGATGAAATCGGAAGCGTTGCTGGTGAGCCCAGGAAGAATGGCAAGACAACAGCCTTTGCCCTCGTAAAATTACATATCCAGTGTGTATCCGGTTAAAAAAAAACAGATGAGAAAACAGAAGCTGCGGCTGGAGGAAAAGTAGGGTGCTCGGGACGAATGGGAAGTGACGAGGAAACAGACACGATGACGGAGACCCAGAACTGACGTCGCCAACTCAAGTCCCACAAATTCTTGGGGAGGAAACCAGAAAGGCCGGAAAGAAAGTTCTGACTTAAAATAATTTACAAAAATGTTAGGGAGTTCAAAGGACACCTGAGTACGTGGGGGGAAGGGTTCATCCACCACATTTCAATCCAAATTGATGAGAGGCGCCCCAACCAACACGTTCTGACAACTCGGCAGACACACGAGGGGAGGAAAAGGCATACAGCATTTAGGCAGAGGGAGAGAAGCAAAAGGAAAAGAAGTTACCTAAAACAGAACGAAAATTAAAGCAACTTCAGGCGTTCCTTTCGTAATACTGAGAACTAAAAAAAAAAAAAAAAAAAGCAACTATACTTTTGCCTAAATTTAAACTGGAAAAAAAATTAAGAGACATATACTAAATGACCAAAAGATGACTCAAAAAATAAGATTTTGCAATCTAAAAGGATTGTTGGTGAACACAGAAATTCATTAAAGATGTTCTAAACAAGAATGATAAAAATGCTGGCCAAACTAAATAGAAATGCAAAATACCTCTTCAAAATATAGAACAGTAAAAAAAAAAAAAAAAATCATTTAATATTAATAATCTGAATCTAAAAACACAAGTTGTACTTTTTAAATCTCATAAATGAGAAAGGAAAGTAAAAAAATGTATCCTTTACTTTCTACAGAAAGCTTTTTTAAAAAATAATCTTTCTTAATTTTAATTATTATAAAAATAAACATTTTAAAGTTTTTTGTAAAAGTGCCACCAGCAAAACTAAAACTATAGTACATTGGCTCAGAATCACAGGAGACTGTAAAGGTTTTTAAAATAAATGCAAAAAAGAACAGAAAACATCAAAAAGAGAAAGAAAATTTTTTTAAAAACCAAGAATAAACTTCATTGCAAAAATAAATTGAAACATTAAAAGATGATCAAATTGGATTTTAAACATCAAATATATTCTGCTCCCAAGAGGCATTTTGAAATGACCAGAAAAAGTTATTTAAAAAATAGTGCAAAAACTTATTACACAAATTTTTTTATTACACAAATTTTAAGAGTAAATTAAAAAGTAGGAAAGTGTGGCAATTTATTTATTTTTGACAAAGTTGAATTTCAGGTAAAATATTAAAAAGGACGGTGGAATTTTATATTAATAAAGATAGAATAAAAAATGAACATACAACAATAATATTTGCTTACTACCATGGCATCAAATATATAAAGCAAAAATTATTAAAATAAGTAATAATATTTAAACAAAAGAAAAGTCCACTGCATCAAAATAAGCATTCTCTAAATAACCTTTGAATAAAAAATTAAACCAACAAGTAGACTTTTTTAAATGAGCAATACTTTCAAACTATCAAAACTTTTGAAGTAGAGTCAAGTAGTTCTCATAGGAAAGTTCACATGAACATTCCCTTAATATTAAACAAGACAAAATTAAATGCACTAAGCCCTTTATGCAAAAACCAAGCAAATCACAGGAGGTAGAAAATACTTAATTAGTGTTGTTGAACAAACTGCAGAATTAATAGATAAATCCTGGAGCTGGTATTTGGAAAACACATACACAAAACACAGCTGTAGTCACTCAAATGAAGAAAATAAAGTCAGAAGATAAACACATACCTATGTAAATGAAAAGTAGGAATGACCACAAATACAGAAGATTTAATTATAAAATAAAGGACACATGGACAAAACCAAAGTGGGGTCAGATCAAGGGTGGGAAGTGGGGATGGCTGGGGTTGGGGGTAAATGAAGACAACTGTACTTGAACAACAATTTAAAAAATGTGGAAAGAAATTTTAAAAATAAAAATAAGAATAAAAAATTTGTATTTTGTATAGATCTGTGCTAACACCACTGAGAATCTCTTAAAAATGGCAAATTCACTTAAGAAAATGCTCATTATGAAAACAAAACCAAGAATATCTCACTGGATAAACCAAAACTATGGAAAAATTGGAAGTTACCTAAAATTTACCTCTAAGAGATTATAAACCATAACAGATTTTTAGATAAGCTGTGTTAAATAAGGAATCGATTTTTTATAACATATTAATCACTGCAGAACAAAGAAAATAGAGAAAGCCTCTCAACATCATTTATGTAACTGGTCTAACCCTGAGACCAAAACCAGAATAAAAATATGACAACAAAAAGAAGAAAACAGAACTTACAGACCAAACTCATAACTGCTGACACAAAAATACCAAATCGAACACCACAAAGTGGATTTCCTATTATCTCCATGGAACCGCCTGCCTAACGAGGTGTGCGGGCGGCGGGGTGCCGGGAGGCGGGGGGCGGGGGGGACCCAAGGCTAGCCAGCACGAGGCTCCAGGCGTTAAGGGTTGGTGGCGGGAACCTCAGGGCCAAGGAGAGAGGCAGGGTGCCACTCACAACAGGACCCAGTTTCTGAGGTCGGATGCTCATACACGACATAGACACGGAAAGG
Organism: Glossophaga mutica; assembly: GCA_039655065.1. Lineage (NCBI taxonomy): Eukaryota > Metazoa > Chordata > Mammalia > Chiroptera > Phyllostomidae > Glossophaga > Glossophaga mutica. The sequence continues at coordinate 219,992,881 of CM077304.1, read as the reverse complement.
TGAAAACACATTTCCAGGTAATTCTTTAACAAAAAGACCCCACTCTACATTGTCCAATATTTGAGATGAAACAGTCACTCATTCAAACAGAACATTCTCTGAGAAAGAGCCACACTGCGCCACCTCCTCCTTACGAGCAACGGGAACTCCCCAGGCCAACCGAGGAAGCCCTCCGGAGCTTCACCCTGCTGTCACTCGTCACTGCCCCTGCCCCCGTCACTGTCATCGGCCTCACTTCCCCGACATGGCTCCAGTCCCACTGCCCCTGGCTGTGCTTCCACCTCACCCACCTCGGCCCCATCGCTCCCCCGTTTCATCCCCTCCAGGAAGTTGCAACTCACACCCTCTTCCCTTCCTTCCCCCCCAGCCCCAGGCAAAGCTCTACCAGAACTCTCCATCCTGACGACGTTTTCGCATCTCCCCTGAGACAACAGACTCCCTCCCGGGGCCCTGGCCTGGGTCACATGGTTTCCTTACCCCACCACACACACAGAGCGAGCACTCAATCCACTTTGATTCTTCAATTAACCAATCCAAAAACCGGCAAACACATATCCGTGTTGGTGCCCTTCAAGTGTACATGAACGGTCAAGTCATAGTTTTTTACTCCAACGGACCGTCCCAGAACACTCACGCGCACGTGCGTGTGCACACACACCCAGCGAGTGTGAAGGCATGTCCTGATTCCACCGCTTACACTCGCAGTTCCAAGTCTTGCCCCACGAATCGGTGGAACCGAAGCTGGAGGGCAGCCGGCTGTCGTGTTCTTCCTCGCCGGCTGCCGTGTGTGTGGACGGCGAGGAAACGCGACCGCGGACCCAGGCTTCCACTGCCGTCGCCCCCCGTTAGGGCGGTCTGCCGAAGAAACCTCACCCGGCGATCTGGCCTCGCTCAGCTCGGGGTCAAACCCACGTACGTCACCCTCTCTTTTAAGAGGAACTTTTTTTTTTCTTTGCATTTCCAATGCCAAGCTATGCTAACCAAGACCATAGGGATGCGGCCAGGTTCCCCCAGGGACCAACATAGTGCCAGGCCATCCTTATGCAAATAGAAACAGCTCTAAGGCCCGAAAGTCCTAACTACTGCTGATAGAAATTGGAAGTAAAAAGGACTGTTCTGCTTAAGACTTCCCGCACTGAGAGGATGAAAGACGAAACTCCTGGAATCCACCAAGACCTTGGCTAAAATAAATATTCAAAAAAATAGCAATGGAAAATGGCTCATTTTCTGCACACCTTGGTGCATATCGGGCCTCGGGTTCTAAAGAGTTTGTCACTCTGATCTCTACTTGGGTTTTGAAGGGGATTTTTAAAAAGATTCAAGCCACTTAAAAGTTCGATGAAACGGAAGGGGGCAGATGCAGGGGAAGGGGCGCTCGGGGCGGCGAGGAGAAGGGCGCAGCAGACAGACGGGGTCAGGATCCCCAACCAGACCGCGCTGGCCTCGCACAAAGGAAGAGGGGACTGGCACCGAGTCAAGAAGCCTGAGCTGCGGAGTCAGCAAATCCACATTATTCACTACAAATCCCCATCTTCGAAAGACGGGCCGGATCTGTAAACACAGCCACAAGCGTGTCTGCTGGGTGCACAGTCGCCTGCCGAAATGTTTCAGACGTAGGAAGGAGACCATCTATCTCCTGAGTTAAGAAGCAATTTTTATCCATCTTTTTATATCACGAGGCAATTATTGCTCACTCACCACTTAAATTTGTTCTGACAACCTAATGTCAGATAACACCAAAGAAAACAAATGAAAAATAGAAAGAACAGTTAGTCTCCTATATGATATATGTTTATGCCAAAAAAGATTAGTTAAAAATCCATCTCCCTCCACCTGTAGTCAGAGAATGTTTAAGGGAACTGTCAGTAAAATCATTACTAATGAAGTAGCAGAGTACGCAAAACAATGGTTAGAAAGGAAATTTGAAGATAAATGCAATTGCAGATGTCACAAATTTTTCATTAGTGAATGAAGATGCTGGGAAAGGTCGCGTTGTCAGGACAGCCTGTGAGCGCTGCAAGCACCCAGCGCATCCGCTGTGATCCAATCCTGTGTTCTCATCCAACTCCCAGCCTTCTCCCTGTGCCCCGTCTCCTCCTCCGAGGTGACGGCACTGGGCGTTTTCATGGAAACTGGAAACTACTGCGGTCCTCTATCCCACAACCAAACCCAAACACACTTTCTCGGCTAGTGCTGCCAATGGTATTTATAATAAACCATCCATCTTTAAATTACTAACCATGATCACTCACCCAGCCACGAAGGCATCCCAAAATCCCACCGAGGGGCCCGCAAGAAGGCGGCTTTGCTTGGGGCAGGGACAGGGCTTGCTCTAAAGATGGACACCCAACCATAGCTCTGGACACCGGGCTCCGCAGTGGGCAGCGGCAAGCAGTGAAAATCCCAAGGCGAGCATGGAGCAGGAGTGGGGCTGGCGGTGTGGCAGCTTGCAAGTGGCTTTCGAATGGTTGGCGTGCGCGAGCAGACATTCCCACCCACGCCCTGAGTCTAGCAAGTTGGCCTTTTTCACCGGGGAGAGCGCTTGGCTCTTCTTCCAAAATAAAACGGGGAGATAGCTCAGAAAGAATAAAAGACCAAGAAGTCGCTGTCTCTTAGACCGCTACAACATTTTAATTCCTTTTTTTTTTTTAACTGCCCACGTCAACTTGAGAAACCCAACAAATGTCTGGTGGCTCAGCGTGCCCCAAATGTCCCTTCCCCCGAGGTCCAGGCAGTGGCCAGTGTCATCCTTCCCCATTTGCTTGGTCCTGATGGAAGAAGCAATTTTATTTCCTGCTTGGACTGACAGATGACAAATTCAAAGACTGTTTTTAAAAAGTCAACATGCAGCATATGGAAATCTTCCTGCTGGGGTGCTATCACCCTGTAAACCCCCTCAAGGCCTCTGGTCTGCCTGCGAGTGGCAACAAAACCCAGAAACCAGAATCGCGGCATCTGCAAGGCTGTTTGGAGAGACCCCAAAGAGGCGCCAGCCTGCAGCTTGAGCTTCGCCTCCAAATACACATGATAAGACTCCCAATGTCCTGAGTGTATCTTCTGTAAAAAGTAGTGCGGTTCTTATTTCGATAATGTTACACGATTAAGGTTATTTGGCTTTGAGCAAAACCCATAAAGCTGAAAAGTCAACTCACCTACACCAAGGGGAAAGAACTCTGCCGAGTTCCAGACAGGAACGTAAATCTAGACCGAGATTCAGATGGACAGGGAGCCCAGGCTCTGGCTACGCACTCCTCCAGGGATCCAGCCTGGTCCGACGCCAGGGGGCCCAAGAGCCTGGGGCAAAAAAAGGATGCAAGACGCAGGGTGACAAAACCCTCACCTAGCCAGGAGCAGGGCACGGCTCTAATCCCAAAGTGGGAGCTGAGGAAGAGGTCTCATCAATGCACCCCTCACCCACACTTTCCAGGGAGGTAAGAGCCACACTGGCAGCCGGGGAAGGCCGGACCTCTGGGTCACCAGACTTCGAGTAGAAGGAAACGGAAGTCATTCCGGACCCCGCTCACCAGTGGAAATACACTGGCTGTTCAATACGCTGCTAGAACAGGCTCCAGGACCCGGGGCCAACCTGCAGGCCGACGGGCCCCAGCCCACACAGCCGGGCCAGGCTGAGATGAACTGGAAACACAGGAGCAAGGCGGGCAGCAGCCCAGGAAAGCAACGTGCGCTCGTGTGGTCCTCTTCATAATCAACGAGGGGGCTCTGCAGCCAAGGTGCCTGGAGCAACACACTAATTACCAGAGCTGCCAATGGGCTGAGTCATTCATTAATTGACACATCTGCCATCCAATAGAAATCGCCCAGAGGCACAGACTCCCTTCCATTCCTCACTCACTGCGCACGTGCGAGATGCTGGTGCCTGAAGTTGAGCAGGTGGTCAGTCCCCACAGCGTGTTAAGGAACCACAAAACATTCAAGGCCCTGACCATGACTTTCCTTACACTTAACGAGCGAGTCTCAGCTTGAGGGTCAGAGTTGGACAGGGACAACAGCCTTATCAAGGTTGCATTCGTTTGTTTTGTTTTCCACCAGGTCTTGTCTTTGTGGCTTTTTCTAGACGTGCTTCTGCTAAATTCACTTTACGTGTTCTTTTTTTACTAAGTGGATTTTATAATGTATGAATACAAATTGCGTTAATGACACATAGCATCTTTGGGATCTGATATCATTTACAACTTAGCACTTTGGAAACTACAGAATTAATCAGGGCTTTTTGACTTAACACGTGGTGCCGTTTTCACATAGCTGACGTACACAAAGGCCACTGGAAAGGGTGCTTTGTGCCCTCTCACTGTTCTCAGTAACAGCAACGGCAATATTCCATCGAGGTGACAAGAACGTGGCTCCTTTTTACAGAGAAAGACATCGGCACATCCGTCACCTATGTATCCTTGGACACCACTGTGCACGGTACGTGCGTGAAGATGGGCTGGGACAGGTGCTGCGGACCTGGTCTCTACTCAGCACCAGGCACCGTAGATCCCGAGAGGCTTAAATTACAGAGTTTCCTAAATATAAACCCACCAAAAACTAGACTAGGCTTCCTCTTCTTAGAGTACTTCCACAAGTGCAAGTTGAAATAGCATTTAAAATAAATATAACCAAAATGATAAAAAGCCACAAAATCTCAACTTAACAAATGTATTTGAACAATGCAGACGGCAATGTCACTATCAGGGGGACTGACTGCTCAGGAAGCTGCGGCCCGAGTCTGGCCTGCGGCACCCCCACAGTTGCCTTCAGCTGGGTGGCTGTCCGAACACTCACCCCTACAAATCGCGTGCACCCGTGCTCATGCGGCGCTAGGCAACAGTGGTGGCGCTTCCTGCGGACAGGAATCTCACTGCACGAGGACACAGCCCAGGTCCGCCTCTGCTCTCGCGCTGACGTGTGACAATTAATGCTAATGTGTCGCTGTTCTGCTACCCCAGGATTTGTTTGCCACAAACATGACCACAGAGTGCTTATCATCTTCTAATTATTTAATCGATTGCACAGGGAGCAGCTCCCTGCTGCCTCTCGCTTCAGCCCATCTTCTACCCAGGGGCCGGGTGCTGCAATGCCTCCCAACGTCAGACTAGGAATCGTAGTCCCGGGTTATGGGCCAACATCCCATATGGAGTTCAAGTTCTAAAACCAGCACTGAAGGCAAAAATTAAAGTCTAAAGTACCCGTAGAATTATGTTCAGCCCTGGAGGGTGTAGCTCAGTGGATTGAGCTTGGGCCTGAGAACGAAAGGGGCACAGGTTCGATTCCCAGTCAGGGCACGTTCCAGGGTTGTGGGCCAGGTCCCCATAGGGGCATGCACGAGGCAACCACACATTGATGTTTCTCTCTCTTTCTCCTTCCCCTCCACCCTCTCTAAAAAGAAAATATTTTTTGATTGTGTTCAATTGCAAATCAAGCATGAGACCCACAGCTTCATCTGCACAGTCCTGTGCAGTAATTCCTATGCTCGCTCAAGTCTGAGAACCACTGACTGGGGCAGACTCCAAAAGAGAACAAAGGGAAGTCTCTCCACAGAAGTCTGTGCATCCCAACCAACCCACACATCAAGCAGCTGCCATCTCCGGAAAGAACGGGAGACCAGAGGACTTCGGAAGGGTTCCTGCTTGCCAGGAAACTTTACCCCATTATTTCTCTTCCCATATGGAGCTTCTAAACTGTGGAGGGCAGGGCCAATAAAATGACATGGATTCGGTCAAGACGGCATAGAGCATATAAAACAAAGTAGAGTCACTCACGTCAACCACGATGGCTGCCAATCAGCCAGGACGGAGGGAATCGACCTAAGAGCAGACACATCCATCAAGGAGACACACCCAAGACATCTGCACACGTGATCAGAACGGCCGTGCCTGCAGGGTGGGGCCGCACATTGATACGCTTCTGGGCAAAGTCCGCGCTTGGCATCAGGGGCGCCAAGATATTTATCAACCGACCCAGAAGGGTGGAGTCCCCACTCTCCGGACACAATGGAGGCCGGCTCCAGACCACCACAGAGACAGCCGAGCTCCGCACCCCAGAGGGCTGCCCCACGCCACGCTGACCGCCCTTGGCATCGGCCGCCAGAGGCTCTGCCTGCTGGACGGAGTACGTTGCCTGCCCTGCCACCCGCCTGGCTCCGGAGAAAGACCCTTCCTCACAAGACTCCCTGCCGACGACTCCCTGCCCACGGTGCTGTCTCCTGGACCCGCAGACCGAGACTCTGGGGCTCGGGTTCCTTATCCCCCATGATTGCTCTGTGCGTGCGTGTGTATGTGTGTGTGTGTGTGTGTTACATTTCTCTTAGACCATTAAGAGTGTGAGCAGGATATTGATGTATGTTGATGTTCTACTTGGAGCGAACCTGCATTCAATAAAAACTGAGTGAGTCGCACAGTTGCTGTGTGTGACTCTGGTCTCTTCCTTGGTGCCAGACTGCTCGGCAGGCAGCTGGCTAGCTGAGCAGTTGCCCGGCTGCCTTATAGGAAAGACTGTATCGTGAACACACACTTGTGACACAAACCTGACACACATTAGTGGGTTTGGTCGTACAGCGAGACCTGAACGAGACAGTCGTGCCCACTCGCGATTCTGTGAATTCAGTGGTGCACTGCAGGCTGACTTCCCCTGTTTAGTCCCCTAACTGCCAAAACGTACTTCCCTAAAATCTTGTTCGCAAGGTGTTGATTTTGTTGCAATGTACAATTCTGTGTATTTACTGAAGAACAAAATGAATCTTACTAACAAGCAAGGACTGTATACTGTCCCCAAAGAATCAGACTGCCCTCGGGCTGAGAAGCAGAAGATAAATACAGTGCACACGAAGGCACCACGTGCAAAGGAAAAAAGAATCTTTGGTTAATAAGACGGACAGGCTGAAATGTAACAAATCCGTTGCCCTTAATCAAACCAAACCAGCAACCAGAATATTTGGTGTGCATACTTTTCCAGAAGACCGTTTAACATCATGCATTTGGGTCCTCTTAGCAATGTGGCCTTTACAAACATCCGATCTCAACTACCAAATGGAGTGACTCTGGCAAATGTTGCCCTGGTTCTGCCCGCTCAGCTCTGGCCTCCCACCTCAAGAGGAACTTCCTTCGTCTACTCATTACCTGTGCCCCGTCTGCAACCGCCTGGCTCTGACCATCACACTCATCCCAGCCTGGTCTTCCGGCAGCCGTCATCCTGTCAACATAAAGGCCCCGCCCACTCCAGCTGCCCCACTTCCAATAACTGTGAGCCACAGCAAGTACTTGCCGGTTGTGAGACTATTTCTTCTCCCCACAAGGCTGTGAACTTTGCAGAGACAGGCACCATAATCTTATTGCTCATTGCTCTACTTCCAGGAACAAGCACAGAGCTGGATGGAGGAGGTATTCAACAAAGAGAATGGATAAATGGATGAATGAGTTTATATGTACGCTACTTTAGGTACCAAGAGTTACAAAGAGGCGTAAGTCATCCAGTGAGCTCAACACTATACACCGAGCAGCCACTATACACACTAGGCAGTATGTGCTGATGACTGTAAAAGGAAAAATAAGAAGAGTCCCTTATCAACTATGAGCTTCCAGCAGCCCAGGGTTCTCAACAGGTACACAGGGTGACTGTATTAGACGTCATGGACTCTTTTAAGGCACATAAAAGCAAGCCGTGACATCTACCTTGGGTGATCTGTGATGCTTTCCTGGGTGAGATGACAAAGGGTTTTTGAGTCTAGACAAAGTTTCCACTGGACAAGAGCAAACACAGAGAATCGTTCTGGGGGTGGGTCAATGGCACAGAGAGTCATTCTGGGACAGGCAGATGGACGGTGCACTTAGGAGTAACTTTGACTCTGGTAAAGAATTACTGGTGAGGAGTAGGGGATGTAAGAGTAAGTTTGCAAGAGTGAGTTTGGGCCAGTTTTTAGATGGCCTTGAGCACCAGCTAAAGACCGTGGACTGCCCCTTAAAGCAAAGGGAGGGTCCACAAAGATTTGTGATCCAGGTAGCAACACGACAGGTGTGTAAGATGAGGGCAAAACTGGGCTGGACAAACTGTCCGATACACCACGTGGGGCTTCACTTCCCAGTTGTAAAAATGGGAGGAAACTAGATGGTAAGACACCAGGAAGTTCCTTATCGTCACTGTCAAATCCACTGTTCTCAGGCGTGGTCTGGATTCTTGCCCTGGACAGTCTTGGTACATCAGTCCGCCTCATTCACCAGCCTGGTTAGCAATCACTGCGTCCTCGCCAGGCCCCTAGGCTGGGAAGCTCTTCCGATGGAGGCTCCCACACAAACTTATCCAAAGTCTTGCCCACAGGTGTGGGCGCTGAAGTCTCGAGCTCTCCGCAGTGCGTCATATCATGGAGATTATCTCAGGGTGTTGAGCGTGAAATGAAAGGTAAGGTGGGTCCTCAGCAGTCTCTGCCAAGAACCTCAAAATCTTAAGTCTGTGGGTGATATCCTTCCCCACCTGAACAAAAAACAGCCTCCCTAAAAAGGTAAGCTTTATCCCAGCAGTGGCTGACACAGACATGCGGCCCAAACCCAGCCCAATCCTGAGCATCTCAGCTTGCAAACAGGCGGGTACAAAAGGCCTTTCTCCATCCTGGCTTTGTGATGTCAAACCCTACTATAAAACTTCCTCTCAAAAAATATCAAACCGGATTTACTCTCATTACAAATAGCACCCAAGTAGTTCGCAAGTGGTTCCTGAAACCACTCATGAGCACTTTTTAAAAATCTTGCATGTTCCCAAACTCTTCTCAAATTTGTGGCGATTGACATCGGTTTTTAAGTTTAGCATTATTGTTCATGTCACATTTTCTCCTGATCTTCAATCTGTTGTGGTATCCTTGATTAGCAAGACACTCAATTTTATCTTTTGTTGAGGGCCTTTGAATGTAGCAAAATGATGAAATGATTCATTAATCATGATAAAAGACTTCAAAGGGATTCGAGTTAAACTTCAGGTTTTGCAAGAGCATACTAGACACTCAGCTTCTTGTACTTCTGCTTCAGGACAAGGAGCCTAGTGGAGAATTTTGCTGAAAATGCCTAATGAGCATGTTAGTCGCATCTAAAAGTCGTCTGTACGCCACATGTTCACATCTTATATTGCATTTCATCCGACACCATTTATTACGCAGCAAGACACAGTTCAGGCTGTTCGTTTCTGCTGTCCATTCCCTGAACTGCAAAAGAAGAATGGAGTGGATTCCATAGGGCGAGAGCCTGACTGAAACCAGAGAAACTTGGTTCTCTGCATGCGAGTTCAGCCTTACCTATATGGCTCCCGTGTGAAACATGAAGCTGAAATCCATCGCATGACTGGGTGTGTTTGTTTGTTTGTTTGTAGTGAAGAAACTGAATGGCTTTACAGCAGGGCACCATAGGAAAGCTGGAAGCTATCACTTAAAACCCGAATCATTACTTCCAACCAAGATAGAGGCATAGGTAGATACACTTTGCCTCCTCCCACAACCAAAAGCAGGACAACAACAAATTTAAAAACAAAAAAATATCCGGAAGTGCCAGAAAATCGGACCGTATGAAAGTCTGATAACCAAGGAATTAAAGAAGAAACATTCATCCAGACCGGTAAGAGGGGCGGAGATGGGCAGCCAGGCCAGACAGGACTTGCAGCCGAAGACCCCAGTGCGCGAGGCAGTGGCTGGTGGACCACGCGGTCCCACATTCACATGAGGATAAACCAGGAGGAACAACTGGGAAGAGAGACAGACCCTACAACCCAGAGTTCCCGTACAGTAAAATAAAGCCTCAAAACCTCTGGCTGTAAAATTCTGTGGGGGGCTGTAGCAGCAGGAGAAACTCCCAGCCTCACAGGAGAGTTCTCTGGAGAGACTCATAGGGTCCTAGAACATACACAAACCCACCCACCTGGGAATCAGCACCAGAAGGGCCCAATTTGTTTGTGGGTAGCGAAGGAAGTGACTGAAAGCTGGCCAAGAGCTGAGCAAGTGGCACTGTATCTTATCCAATCCCTCCCCCACGTACAGCACCACAATGCAGTGATGTAGGTTCCCCCATCCTGGCAAATACCTAAGGCTCTGCCCCTTACTACATAATAGCTGCACAGAGATACAGAAATATGGCCCAAATGAAAGAACAGATCAAAAGTCCAAAAACAGAACTGGGCAATGAAGAGATAGCTAACCTATCAGATGCAGAGTTCAAAACACTGGTAATCAGGATGCTCACAGAAATGGTTGAGTATGGTCACAAAACAGAGAAAGAGAAGAAGGCTATGCAAAGTGAAATGAAGCAAAATATACAAGGAACCAACAGTGAAGGGAAGGACACTGGAACTCAAATCAACAATTGGGAACAGAAGGAAAAAAATAAACATTCAACTGGAACAGAATGAAGAAACAAGAATCAAAAAATGAGGAGAGGCTTAGGAACCTCTGGGACAACTTTAAACATTCCAACATCCAAATCATAGGGGTGCCAGAAGGAGGAGAGGAAAAAGTTGAAAACTTATTTGAAAACATAAGGAAGGAAAACTTCCCCAACCTGGTGAAGGAAACAGACTTCCAGGAAGTCCAGGAAGCTCAGACAGTCCCAAAGAAGCTTGACCCAAGGAAGCACATACCAAGGCACATCATAATTATATTACTCAAAATTAAAGATAAGGAATCTTAAAAACAGCAAGAGAAAAGGAGACAGTTACCTACAAAGGAGTTCCCATTAAGGCTATCATCTGATTTCTCAAAAGAAACCTTGCAGGCAAGAAGGGGCTGGAAAAATCATGAAAGACAAGGACCTACACCCAAGATTACTCTATTTAGCAAAACTATCATTTAGAATGGAAGGGCAGATAAAGTGCTTCCCAGATAAGATCAAGTTAAAAGGGTTTATCACCAAATCCTTATATGAAATGTTAAAAGGACTTATCTAAGAAAAAGATAAAAAATACAAACAGTAAAACGACGACAAACTCACAACCATCAACAAGTGAACCTTAAAAAAAAACAAAAACAAAAGCTAAGCAAACAACTAGAACAGAAACAGAATCACAGAAATGGAGATCAATGGAGGGTTATCAGAGGGGAGGAGTAGGAGGAAGAATCGGGGAAAGAGCACAGGGAGTAAGCAGCATAAATGGTAGGCACAAAATAGACCAGGGGAGGTGAAGAATAGTATGGGAAATGGAGAAGCCAAAGAACTTCCATGTACAACCCATGGACATGAACTACGGGGTACCGGGGGAGGAAATGCTGGTGGGAGGGGGGGTGCAAAGCAGAAAAGAATAAAGGGGAGAAAAATGAGACATCATAGCATAATCAATAAAATATACTTTTAAAAACCAATCACCAATGGCTTACAACTGCGGGGTTTTAGAGGCAACCCCCCCCCCAAAAAAAAAAAAACACACACATGACTCAGGGGTTGAAGGCTGTGAGCTCTGCTGACCGCTCAGTTCCTGTGCAAGTTTTAGCCATCCTCTCCATCTCACTCTTTTAGTTCTTGGTGGCACCCTGTCCACACCTTCCTAGCTGTGGCCGGTGGTCTTTTCCGCTTGCAGACTTCTGCAGGACACCTCGATGCTTTCACAGGCCACCTGTCCGGGACCCTCCTCCACCACCTGCCTCTTCCTCTGGCACTTCCCCGCCCTCCTTCGCAGCTTGGTGTTTCTCCAGTTTAGCAATCAGTTCTTTCGCTGGGCTGAAGATGCCGTTGGTCAGCTGGTCGCAGACGTAGCAGCGCGGGGAGGTGTGGAAACGCTGCAGCGCACAGCTCTCGCAGAAATAGTGCCTGCACTTGGTGACAACCGGGTTTCGGAAGGCCTGGCGACAGATGAAACAGCTGAACGGTAGTTCCTGACCGTCGCTCCCCACTTCGTAGTCCTCGTCCTCAGAGACACCGTAGCGACCCTCTTCAAGCTCGCGTTCGATCTGCCACCCATGCTTGTAGTCTGACCGGTCGTGGAGGAACTTGCAGCTGTCTCCGAAGCCGCAAAAGCCCGTCTCCTTGTAGTCCTTACACACTTCGGGCTGGTAATCCCAGCGCACGGTGGCGCGCAGGTGCTCGGGAGCGCGGATGGGGCCCTTCCGCAGGGAGCCCGAGGCGTCCCCGGGCTTCACGTACTGCCGATAGTTGCTGATTCCCCGATAGATCTTGTCATCTTCCTTGCCCCTCAGCTCCTCCTGGCTCTTCCGGCTGCGCTCGAAGATGGCCTGTGCGTCACGCTCCTTCTCGGGGTCCCGCTCGCAGCCGGCAGTCGCCCCCATATCCTCCGGCCCCGCGGGCTTCGCCGAGCGGGTGGACTTGTAGACGACGCGGGGAGCCTCCGCGTCCTCCTCGCCCCTCGCGTCCCAGCCAGCCACCTCCTGCGGACCAGCGCCGCGGGTCCTCTGGATCAACGGGTTGCGGGCCGCCCCCCGCCTCTCCGCGCGGCGAACCACGGAGCCGCCTTCGCCTTCGTCACCGCTGCTGCTGTCCCCGGGCTCCGGGTCGCAGGCCGGGCGCTTCCGGAGGCCCCCAGCCCCTTTGCGCCTGGGCCTTCTGAACAGGAAGGGACATGCCCGGCCCGCCGCCTCGCCCGCACCGAGCCGCTCCGCCATCTTCCGGTCGCGAGCGTCAACGTTCGGCTGAGGCTCCCGGGTCCCACGGAGTTGCGTCATGGGATTGCGTCACCGGTCTGCGTCGCAGGGGGCCTGCGTCACGTGCTCTGGGTCGTGCGGGGCTGTGGAACCCGAAGTCCAGTCCGCAGGGGACGGCGGGGTGGGGGTGGAGGCACTCAACTGAGAACCTGGAGGAAGACGGCATGGGGAGAGAGGGCTACTGGGGCATTCTCAAACGAATTTTTATAAGATCATGAGATATTTTTTTTACATAAACATTATAATGTTCCTGTGGGGGCTGGTCTTCTGTTTGCTTCTTGCTGTCACAGAATATCAATTACTTAATTGAAATTGTCTAAAGATGCCCTGGCTGGTGTGGCTCAGTGGCTTGAGCACCAGCCTGCGAACCAAGGGATCGCCAGTTTGATTCCCGTTTGGGGCGCATGCTTGGGTTGGGGGCCAGGTCCCCAGTTGGGGGTGTGAGAGGCAACCACACATTGATGTTCCTGTCTCTTCCCCGCCCCCCAAAAAAATAAGATCTTTAAAAAAAAGATGACTTACCAGCCACTCTTGCATGCACACCAAAAAAGCATCAAGACCCACATTTCCCAACCAGGTAATCAAATGATTGATTTTAAACCAACAATTCAGGAACACCTTTTCTGTCATACGTATATGAATTTGACCTTAAGTAACTGTTTGAATGGATTAAATATTTTAAAAGACCAAAGACACTGTGTGTTTAGTGTTAATGCAGATTTCAGGAACGATGATGGCAAAGACTAAAGGATGAACACACAATTGAAACGTAAGGAACTCTCCTTTGGAAACACACACTGAAAGCACACGGTCTTCCATTTCCCGCAATGACGTTAAGGAGGCACTGCTACAGGGAAGGACTGAGGGGCACGAACGGCAGCCACCGTGGAGGCATCCACAGAAACAGAGGAAAGTACATGTCTGGGTACCTGGAAAGCTGGGCCGTGTGTGAGGAGCAGCAAACCTGGGGGCCTGTGGCACGGAGACTGCCAGGAACGGCAGTCTGTCGTCACCGGTGGAAGCAGGAGGGACCGCCCGGGGTAGTTCTCCATTTCAATTAGGTCCTAAGAGGTGAGTAGGATTTCAGCACCCAGAGAGGCAGGCAGTCCCAGTCAAGGACAGCATGGCCACAGGCCAAAAGCACAAGCAGGACACACAGCCCTGAGGCAGCTGTTAATCTGGGAGACGCTGGAAGTGGGGGGAGGGGAGGCACGACAGCACCGGCCTCGAAAACAGAAAACGAGGGTCAGGTCGCAAAGGGCTCGAATGCATGCTAAGGGGTTAGGACATTTCTCTGCAGAAAATGGGTGCAGGGAAGGTTGGAACAAGGAAGTACTGTGCAAATGTAAACCTGATGATCCGTGTGCCCCTCGGAAGAATGAGGGCAGAGTCTCCGGGAGACGAGTACACTGGCTTTCACAGAAAGCAGGCGGGCTTCCACCTGGAGCGACGGTGGAGACAGGAAGGAGAGTGGGTGGGGTCCAGCAGCAAGTCCGCATTTGCTAACTGACATCATCTCAGGGCAAAGATGATCCTAAACTTGCTGAGAGCTTTGGGGAAATGGACAGTTCGAGAAGACAGAGAACACAGAGAAAATGCAGGTTTCGAAAACAAGAAATTGATGTTTTCTTTCTTTCTTTTTTTTTAAAGAGCGGTGCCTGATTTGAGTCTTAAAGTCTTAAGGTTCACTAGTTAGAAAAAGAGAAAAAGGAACTCGGTCCAGCAAGAGAGGACAACGTGAGCAAAGCCACAGAGGCGAGCTCTGAGGCTGCCGCCCCGGCAGGAGAGAGCCTGGAGGTGTAAAATGGGGCCACGGTAGCAGGGACAGCGAAGATGGGGGTGCGAGGGGGAGCGAGGAATGTTTAGGAGGGAAAATCAGTAACGTCTGATGACGTCGGGATGAGGGAGACAGGGGTTCAAGAAAGTATCTCGGGTTTCAAGCTTCAGTGGCCCCTGGGGTTTTGTTTCCCTGTGACGTGGAGAACAGCTGTGGAGGCGGAGACGAATCGGGGAACACGCCTGATGCCACCCGGACCAGGCTGGGTCGAAGGTGTCTGGGAGACAGCGAGGCAGAGCTGAGCCTGGGGACACAGAGAGCCGGCACATCGGTGAAGCGGTAAGCGGGGTTAGGTGTGGGCAGCGAGGGTGGCGTCCCTTTGAGAGCGCTAAGGGCAGGAGCACACGTATGTCTCTCTGCGGACCAAAGAACAAAGCCTGAGCACCACTCGGATCGGAAGGAAAGAAATAGTCCGGAAGCTGTGCCATGAAGAGGCGTCAACATCATCGCAGGACAGAGAACAAACAACTCAGACAACTGGAGGAGTCCTGCATTCGGAGGCCAGTTACGATTCCGCTTCGATCGAGAATTTGGCCTTTCTTGTATTCCTACCAATACACGGAAGTGCCTTTTAATAACCACCAGCACGGGCGGGGCGATGCTCCCTGCTGTCCGTGCCCGGGTCCCGGGCTGACCAACGCTTCACCCCAGCAGGGCACGGCCCTGTGACGGGCACAGCCGTCCACAGCGCAGACCGGAAAACGACCGCCGGGTGCGCTCCCCGAAGGTGAGAGGGCCCTTCATCCTGGGAGCCTGTCAATGAACGTTTAAGACTTCGGGTGTCATTTATTAACAAAGACCGTAGCTTTGGGGAACTGAAAACATCAATGTAATAGAACGGTGAAATAGTACTAGGCTGACTTCCCCGAGATTCTCCGTGAGCTATGGGTCCCGCCTGAGCAGCCCACAGAGCTCTCTTTTAGTGACATCCATAAATGCAGCAAGTGAATGACAGCACCCGAAATGGGCACTCTGGACCAGCTGACACCACCCTTAATGGTGGCCCCAGAAACTCGGCGACTCAGTCGGTTCAGACAGGTCCTGGAGGCGAACACGACCTGCCTGCCAGGAGCGCTCCCTCCTGCCGCTCCGTGAAATCACGAACACCCAGAACTTTTTGGTCTTCAGTTATTAAATGAAACAACTTACGTAACCAAGGTCAAATAACCTCCAGGCTTGCTGACCACCCTCCTGACAGAAACGCCCCATGGTGCACCAGGAACAGCGACCCAGGCTGGAGAGGGGTGGGGAAGGGAGGCAGGGCCTCAGCCGCCTTTGACCCTCAATCACAGGAGAGAGTGGCTCATTCACAGCCTCCCTCCCCCGCCTCATCCCCCCCAGGCCCGCCCCCGCCCGCCTGGCAGCCCCCTGGGGAGGCTGTGTCCTTCTTTCATTTCTTGTGTCAGATTTCGGGCTGACACGTGGTAATTGATTCCGTTGCTGGTTAGACGGGTGTTAAGTGGGTGGGATGGAGTTTCAGTGAGAACAAATAGCACTTCATGGGTCTGACCTTTCCTCTTTGCAGCTTTTGTTGTGGTCGGCTCGGGGACGCACGGATCAAAAACTGCGCGAGCCCGTTGTGTCTATGTCTGCAGTCCCCCCCGATTCACCTTCATCGGCTCCCAGCGTGCCGATGACAGAGCGGCTCAGTGTCACTTCTGGCTTGATGACAGCTCGGCAGCAGGTGGGGGCTCAGACTCACACCTGAGGTCTGGTGTCTGAGAGGCAGAGCTGGCTGAGCCCGGCCTGAGCCTTCCAGGAGAGCACGCCTTCGTGGCAGAGCCTTCCGCCCCGCGGATAACAAAAGCAACCCTTTTCCCGATAGCACGTCAGGTCCCAGAGCTGCCTCCGGTCCGACGCCCGGTTTCAGCACTTCGCTCCGTCCACCACAAGGAGGCAGCGGCACTAACCCTCCTGCCAGGCGAGGTTCGACTTGGCCCCGATAGAACGAGTACTTCCGGTTTTCATCCTGCATTGTCCATGCATTTTTCAGCTCCCACCTTAGGATGGAAGGGTGCCTTTCCCCGGGGCAGGGAGGGCCGTCTGTCCTCTGCAGATGCCACCCGTGGCTGCAGGGACTCTCCTGCACCAGGTTCTTTTCTGCGACTCGCCATTCGGCAACTGACTGACCAGCCAGGAACATGACAGTCTGCCCCAACGCAGCACAGCTCTGAAGGCCACGCCGCCTTCCACAGGATGACAGCAGACTGCCCGGCCTCTCCCGGCCCACTCCGAGCCCCTCCTTCCTGGTGCACGGGAGAGCCCAACAAACACCCGACGCTCTCGCACCCCCTCAGAGTCTTCCCCAGGAACCCGCCCTGATGCCAGCCGTGACTCAAGGAAGTGGAGGCTCATGGATGGGATTCCGGGGGCGGGGTCACGCCCTACCCACCAGCAATGAAGACCCCATCACATAGCTCCCAGCTCAAAGTAGCAGAGAAACGGCTAAAACTTTCAGCAAAGTGAACTGGGCAGTACCTCCAGCAGGAAATGCACGGCCAGAGCTAAGACTCTCGGCTGTTTGAGAAATAAGTACGGGAAAGAGTCGTTAAAAGGTGAGACTAGATGGCTGTTGCCGAGGGCAACTGACGTTTGGGAGAGTGACAGTGAAGCCTGAGGACATTAAACATCAATTACATCCCAAGTGCGAGAGCCAGAGACTGGGTTGCCAGCACGGGAAAGGGCTGTGCTACGTGTATCCAAATCACAGAGGAGGCTGAGTACGGGGCCCAGGACTGGTCATGAAGTCAACAGAGCTCCACAGTCCTCGGCCCCTGACCACGCAGCTCGCTATGGCAAAGCCCGGAGCTCCCGCAGGGAAAGAATAACACCCTGATTGATAGGGTGGGGCTCTCCCATCTGAAATCTGCAGGACCCCCTGAACTCTCGGAGCCCCCTGGGGTGGGCTAGGGCCTCTGCTTTGCTCAGAGACACTGTGCAGAGGCCCCCGCCCTGCAGACGCCTGTGCAGCCACGCTCACACACACTCAAGACAGATCTTGAGTCCCCTCTGGCCACGAGGCCAACAACTGGCCTTAACGCAAGTCTCAACAGAATGCGCCAGGGCAACGCTCGCTTGCTAAGGGACAAGAGGGACGGGTCCTGAAGGGGCTGCGGCCCCAGGCAGCATGCAGGACGGGAGCCAGGAGAGGCTGGAGGGCCGGGTCCTCGGGCTCAGGACAGGGCACAGAGCCCAGAGGTGGGTGAGGAGGAGTCTGCCAGCACGGACCATCCTCCTGGGACGGGGGATTCAGCACCTGCGTGAGTTTGCGAGGGTTGCCCTAACGAAGTGCCACGGACTAGATGGCTTCAACGACAGGAATTTTCTCACCATCCTAGAGCCAGGAAGGTGGTGTCTTCTGAGGCCTCTGTCCTCGGCTTGTAGAGAGCCACCTTCTCCCCTTGTCCTCACGCGGTCATCCCTCTGCGCGTGTCTGTGTCCTCGTCTCCACCTCTTATAAGGACACAGCCACAGTGGATGACCGCTGATGCTCAGGACCTCTCTGAGACCCTGTCTGGAAACACAACCACACTCAGAGACACTGGGGACTAGGACTCAACCGAGGCGTTTGCGGGAGGACACGGCCGAGCTGGGAACGACACGCCGACGGGAGTTCCGGGAGGCGGGGGTAGGCTGCCGCTGGGTGCTTCGAGCGCGAGGCGGCCACACCGGGTGAGGAAGAGGTGCCGGGACTTCCCCGTTGGAGGGGAAGGAAGACCCAAGGCGCAGGAAGCGGCTGCGAGACTGAACATGCACAGAAAGCCAGAAAACGCAGCCAACGCTGTTTTGTGGGAAGGCCCTAAGTGCGCTCCACTTACCAAAGCAACGAGGAGCTTGCTGGTAAGAGCTACCGACACCTCGGAAAATGTCCGTGGGGGCGACTCTCTGAAAGGCAGGGCTGATGGTGGGAGACTCTGGTGCAGAAGTAGGCCCACTGGTAAGGAGGGGGTGACAGGACCCAAAATATTAGACATCAGGCAGGTACGCCCAGCTTTCAGAAGCCAGACAGATAACGATCCTAATGAGTGGAAAGGTCAGAGTGCATCTTCTGGGGGTCCTCCAGGCAGAGGGCTGTTGGAGGACAGCACCCCCAGAGGCCAGGCGGAGCAGCCAAGCAGGGCACTCAGCACGCAGGCTGTCCCATCAGAAGCAGCAACAGCGATGGCCGGGAAGCTGGGTGAGGGAACCCGCCCAACAGTCATCACCGAAGCTCCAAATGCATGATGTGATGGGCACACCTGCCCGTCCAAACGAGTGCACAGATAAGAGCTGTCACAGGGGGGAGTCGAGGGGAAGCTTCTAGAACTGCCCCCACCCCAGCCGAGGCGGTCAGTCAAAAACACCACCGCATCCTGGGTTTGGACTGTAAAGCTTTAAGGTTTTAAAATTACCCTCGACACCCCCAGCACCTCACCGCTGACTGAATCAGTCTGGTCCCGGCAGAGAGCAGACGGGTTCTGGAGGCAGACAGGCGTCCCCAAACTCAGCCAGGTGGCAGCCCACACTCAGCGGGCACAGACGCCTCCTCCCCCGACAGCGCGCCCTCCCTCAGGGCTCGGGGGCCGGTGCCCAGCCTTTGCGCAGGTGGCTCTGTCCTCCCCATCCCTACCAAGACGGAGCGTCTGAAGCAGTTCACACTCACTGGGAGCAAGCAGTGGTGTCCGCTTCTGTGTTTCCCTTGGCCTGTGACCGTCCCAACGGAGTGGAGGAGACTTGGGCCGGCTGGACATCTGCAGAGCATCGCCCCGTGGGGACACCACGTCACTCAGACTTGAGGAGTGCAAGGTGCACGCACGTTGGGGGCCTCCGTAGTCAGACTCATGCGGTCAGGGCAACGGGAAACTCAGAGGCTGGCCACGTCGGCCCACCTTTTAGAGGTCCAGGGCCTGGGTCATCTCAGGCAAAGGAAAGAACAAACTACTGAATCTCACCCTTCCTAAAACAAGGAAGGCAGTACAATGCCCGGGGGGGGGGTGCGGGTGGCTTCTCTGGGTTCTGGAGACATCAATTCCACAGCGGAGATTATTGTTCATACCCGCTTAACAAGAGACACCGGTCTGAATGGGAGCCAAGCAGGAGGCAGCTCTGCCAAAGGTCCCGGCTGCGGCAGGCCCTACGGCACCAGAAGTACTGGCGATGGAAATGGGCACTGGGCAGCGTTCGGGCAACCCACATTAGAAAGTCACAACGCAGACACTCGAGGTTCTGGGGCCAGGCCTCGACGCCTACCGCAAACGACGAGAAAAAACCGCCCCTGCCGTGCTCTTGGGCTCGGAAACAGAGGACACTCCCGCCGATGGGACACCAAGCGACCGATCAGCCGTGTGGACCAGTTGGGCCTCCTCGCTGTACGATAAGCGTGGAGCATCCAGACTGGGCCACGAGCTACACCGGCAGGCCGCCCGGGCCCCGGGCACTCACCACTGCCCCGCCGGTGCCTCTCCCCGGGTCTGTCGTGAGCACTGATGACGGGGGACGAAGCCCAAGCTGGGTTGTTCATCCATGGGTTGGCTGACCAGGAGGGCGCAAGCCAAACGCACCAAGGGCTGCTGCAGACGAGCCCCATTCAGGGGGCGGGCTTGACAGACAGCGGCGAGAGGGAACTGCCCAAGGGGCGAAGCTTTGATGGCACACGCTGCGTCAGACAGCCTGGGCACTGCCAGTGTGCAGGCAGCACGAGCTTCGTGCCCCACGAATGCACATGGGGTGGGGGGGAGCCGAGTCACTGGTCCCCAAATCCGGCTCCTCATCAGGATGATGTGAAGAGCTTTTAAAGGATAGAGACCCCTAGGCTCCAGCTGCGAATCATTGAATGGACACTCCAGATACGGTGCTCGTAAAGCTGTACTTCAAATAAGGTCCTGGAGTGAGCCCGATGTTGCTAGTCCTGGAAATGGTATTTGGGGAGCATTCGTCCAGGTCAGTGATTTCCAACCGGCGTGCTGCAAGAAGCACAAGAATTTCTAAAACGTGTGGTGCCTGACCGTCTGGTCAGGGGCCCTGACCTTTTTCCCCGAGACTGTCAAATTAAAAAAAGGACAACGGCCAACCCAGCAATAGCTGGTTAGTGTGAACGAATCAAAATTAAACCTAGTTTTTTCTCAGATCGGCAAAGAACGTATTTTTGGTGTGCCTCGGAATTGTAGTAATCAGTTTGCGTGTGCTGGGAGGTGAAGGAGGCCGAAAGGCGCTGGTCTAAGTGATTAGCCATGTCACGGTAACGGAAAAAAAATGACGACGAAGGCAAAGGCATAACGGACCCTCTTGTGGTAATCATGTCGCAATACGTGTCTGATCAGAGCTTCACACTGTACACTTAAAACTACGTCCAATGTCAGCTGTCTCATAAAGCTGTCTCGGGGGCAGGGGGGTGGATCTTCTACCTTTTGCGACAGCATGGATGGAACCGGAGACTATTACGCTAAGTGAAATAAGCCAGTGGGTGAAAGACAAATATCACATGATCTCACCTATAAGAGGAATCTAATGAACAGAATAAACCAATGAACAAACTAGAACCAGAGGCATGGAAACACGGAACAGACTGACAGTGGACAGAGGGGAGGGGGAGGCGAGTAAGGGCGGGAAGAAGGGGAGAGGACTCGTCAAAGAAAACGTATGAATGACCCATGGACACGGACAACGATGTGGGGACTGACTGCGGGAGCAGGGGGTGGGCAAAGGGGGAAAATTGGGACAACCATAATAGAATAATGATAAAAAAATGTTTTAATAATATAATAAAATGTAAAAAGCAAACATATGACAGCATGTGCTTTAGTACATATTACCTTTTTAATTCTCACCACGCTCTGTGAGCTATGTGTTGCTATCAACTCCATTTTGTAGATGGAAACACTGAAGTTAACTGTGTCTCTCAGGGTTACATGGCAAGTGAATGATGAGGCAGTATTTGATCTCAGCCTGACTCGAGAGTCCCTGTGCTTAATCACCATGACGTAGTGGAAAAGGCGGTCGGGGCGGGGGTGGACTCTGCAACCCAGAAAGCACGGAGTTTTTAGGGCCAATTCCTGTACGTACCTTAAACAAGACGAATTGCTTTTCCAAATAGTTTAACCTGTGCATCAGGACCCATTTGCAATAGCCTATGAGCGCCACCTAGTGGCTAGGAGGGCTGCTTGAAGAGTGACTGCCCTGGGCAGTTAATCAGTTCAGACAAACAAAAAAAAATTAGTGAAGTCTAGGACATGCAAGTTCCCAGTCCCAGAGTGGATGAATTCCAATTCCAGAAGGATCTATTCTTTGACTTCCAGATAAAGTTGTAAAAATATAGTGAGGACATAAAAATGAAGGAAAAAATAAAAACGGGTGAAGGCTATAACGGCCATAGGAATGATGTCAGACGGGGGTTTTTCAGAGAAAGGCGAGACAATAGCTATAAAACATAAAAGGGAAAAAGCGGTGTGGCGGACTATCTTTAAGTTTATGCCTGATAACAAATTCCCCGCAGGCACACACTGAGAGCTTCTACGGCCCTTCCGGAGAGCTCCCTCCCCCACGAGGACCCGTCCCCCGCCCCCGCCCACCCACAGGCCCCAGGGCCGCCTTGCACGCTGCAGCGCATGGCAAGTGCAGAAACCCACCGCCTCGTGCCGGACTTCTGTGCGAGGCCTTTTCTCTGAAGATCTACTGAAACCAGACACACAGAGGCCAGGCGGGGGGGTCCAGAGGTCACGCCGTGGGGATTGGGAACCCCAGTCCGTGGTGTGCAAAGCAAGGCCCGAGAGAAAGCAGAAGGGCGCCAGGGCCCCGGGAGACGCCGGGGTGCGAGCAGAGGGTTCCGCGAGCCCTGTCCGCGGCCTCCGGGCCTCCTTCCGGCGGCGCACAGGCACCGAGTCCCGCACACAGGTCCCCAAAGCTCCGGCTCCGTCTTCCGTGGGAGCCGCACCCGCTCCTCGGCGCCGTGTATCCTGGGAGAGATGGCCTCCAATTCGGCTGAACCTTGGAAACCGGACGCTAAGTGAAAAAAGCCGGATGCAAAAGGCCGCCTTTCGTGTGAGTGCGCTGACACGGCACCTCCAGAACGGACTGGTCCCCGGAGGCAGAAGGCACGCTGGTGGCTGCCAGGGCCGGGGAGGAGGGCGGCGAGGACAGACTGCTCGAAGGGTCAGGGGCTTACACGGGCGGCGGGGGGATGAAACGTTCTGGAACGGGATGGGGGTGTTGGTTAGCAGCAATGCGAATGCACTAAGTGTTACGGATTGGGGTGCTGCCATTCAATGTGAAATGGTTAACTTTATATCATTTACGTTTCACCCCAATAAGTGTTATATTGGACATATGTGGGTGTACAAATATACATACACACACATGTATGTGTATACACACACACCCTTCTGCGGCCAAGCCCAGAAATATCACAAATAAGAAACTCTGTCTTTTCTATTGGGATTTTAGGCCAGGGTATTTTAAATTGTGAATACGCAGTGAGCACTGTTTGTAAGATTCACTTAGGACCTCGGGCCACGCTCCGGAGTCGGAAGGTCAGTACCACCTTCTGTGCGACCGGGTTTGAAGGTGAGGAGGGGGAGGGACACCGAGACACCTGGGCTCCCGGGAAGGGAAGAGGCAGATGTCCTGGGCAGCAAAGTGCTTCTGATAAGAAGCTAGAACTCAGGCTGGTCCGACTTCAGGTCTGCGCTCTCTACCAGGGTCCCTGGCCGGTGGGGGCGGTTGGCTTCCCGTCAAGGACCAACGAGCTTTGGCCCTCGTTCTGGGAGGGCCCCAACTTCATGATCCCAGGGCACAGAAAACTGGAGTCCAGAAGAATCCGGCGCCTCATGCGCAAAGCTTTCCCTCGAGAAGCATCGAAGGAAATCAGCAACTGGCTGACAAGCACAAATTCCAAACACCGCCCAGCTAATGGAAACCACACACACAAAGGGGACACCTTTTCTACCTGCCAGTGACAACCTGGAGCAGGAGCCGCCATCGGAAAACAGCCACGGGGCTTTCGTCCGCAGACTCTACATCTAAGGCGGAATTGAGTTTCTCAAAAATAAAGCCTTTCTGTTTACAAACATACTGTTTTTGCCAAAGGAATTCTTTATTTTAGGTGCTTTGGGAAAACTGCAGAGTCCTCGGGTTTGGGGCCAAAGACGCCGAAATGTTGCAATCCTAAGCCTTTGGCAGGGACCAAAACATGTTTGCAAGTGGAAAGTTTTCGGTGTGGGGCTTGCGTGTCGTTGTGTTTCAGTGTGTGCGTGTTTGCTTCGTGCCAAAGGATTTCCTCCCCATCTTCCCCAGACCAGGAAGTGGGGGTCAGCACGCCATTTGGGATGTTGGCCCCAAATCATCCCGTAGGGCTTGAGGCAAAGAAAGGGAAAAAAAAAACATGAGCAGCCACTAAGCCTAGAGAGCCACCTTTTTCGTACTTTCGAACTGCCCACGAGGCCACCCATGGCCAGGTGGGACCCCGGGAGGTGCTCCCCCCACCCCCCGCCCTGTGGGTTTCCTGCACGCTGGCGGATTTCTGCGTCTGTCTCTGACAAACCTGGTTGGTTTGTCCCCCATCTCTCCCCAGCGGGCCACAGCCACGTTTCTGTCTCTTCCTGTCTTTCTGTGGCTACTGCCTGGGCTCGGGGAACAGTCTGATGTATTCACCCTGACTTCCCGACCGTCAACACTGGACACCTGAAAAGACCGCCCCAGAAGAGTGTACAGACCGAGGTATGCGATCTCCAGGTAGCTCTTTGCAGTGTGGCAGAACGGGGACGAGACTCAGGTGCTTTGAAACTTCCAGGCTAGGCCTGGTCCCTGGGTGTAAGCCACGAGAACCAAGGAGGGTCCGAGTACCCCTCCCAGACTCTGGGCAAGGACAGACTGAGGCACAGGCCTGAGAGGGACTGTGTGGAGAGAGCCGGAATCAGAGCTCAAGGCCGTGTGTCCCCAGCCCTAGTGGGCTGCTGGGAGGGCATAGGACCGGCACCCCCATTTAGTCCTGAGGGTGTCCCAGAGACCTCTGAGCTGAGGGGGCCACCTTCACTCCCCCGGACCTCGCTCACCCAGGTAGGATCGCTCCTGCCAGCGGCTGCCCTTGGCCCATCGCTGCCCCCAAGAGGAACGTCCCTTCCGCCTCTGCGTCCACTGTGTGTCTAAGCCCTTCTCACTACTCAGAAAACCCAAAGCGGTCCCCGCCGTCCTCCTGGGCCGCTCGGCACCCCCAACCCAGCCCTCCCTCCCAGCCGGCCTTTCATGACAACTGCATCTTCTGAGTCACGCACCCAGGAGTCTTGGCTCCAGCTCCGCTGTCTCCATCTCACCCCATGGCTCACCTACTGCCGAGCACCACGCCTGTGCCTCCCCAGTGCCTTTTCCCTCCGTCCCTGGCCTTCATCACCATGGCCACCGCCTGCTTCAGGAGCTCAGCATGTCTCCAGTCAACCAATTAACCTTCCACTTAACCCCCCGCCTCGGCCTCCCCCACGTTGCGTCCTTGCAAACCCCTGCACCATTTCCAATCCGACTCCTGCTCCCTCTCCGGTCTTGGTCTCACCCCACCCCACCCCACCCCACCCCACCCCACCCCCACCCCCTCCTCCTCCCCCATCTCTGCTCAGACAGCACCACTTCATCCTGGAGCAGACAGCGTCTCCCCAAACCCCATCACGGAACCTGCTCCGTCCCGAGAGAACACCGCCCCGCTTCCTCCCACCGGACGCCTCCGCATCCGTCAGGTGCCCCGTCGGGCGTCACATGCCAGGAGGGCCTCTGTGCTTCAGCAATGGGTGGCACGGACCCTGGTTTCCGCTGGTCGAGATGAAGGGAAGGAGACTGAGGTCATTTTGCAGGAGACTCCAAGGCAGGGTGGGGGTCAGCGGTGTCATGCTGCCCCGACACCCCGGCCGTCTCCCTGCCACCCCTGGTGCCAGTTTCCTGATAGCAGGCGCCCATCCCAGTCCAGAAGCCCATCCGGACATGCAGCGTCCGGCGGGAGAAGCGAGTTTCTCTGCGTGTTTTCTCGGGTGTGAGGACACACTCCCCGAAGCATCCCCGCCTTCCCCACCAGAATTCCCCTCACATCAGTTCACGTGTCCGTGGCTCCGCCGGTCACTGGGGGGAGGAGGCGCTACTGGTGTCACCTGCTGAGCCACCTCTCACTCCCGGCTGGAGGGTTGCCCCCAGAGGTACAGGGCTGTGCCCGAGAGAGCACAGACACCTGGCCAAACCCAGGCACCCTCTGGAAGGAAGCGGGAGGCAACGGACAACCAGAGGTCACGCCCCTTCAGGTGCGGCTCCAGGGTCCTCCGGCAGCTGCCTGGTCTGCTCTGGCTTCTGGGACAGAACGCCACAGCCTGCGCGGCTTTCAAACGACAGCCCCTGATTCCCCACAGTCCTGGAAGCTGACAGTCCAAGATCCAGCCGGGTGGACCCCCTCCCCAGCTCACAGGCAGCTGTCTTCTCGCTGTGACCACACATGGCGGATGGACGGAGGGGACCAGGGGGCGCTCCGGGGTCTCTCCAATAAGGACACTGATCCCATTCATGAGGCTCCCCATTCATGAGGCTCCCCATTCATGACTGAATCCCCCCAGAGGCCCCGCCTCCTGACACCCTCACACTGGCATTAGGTTTCAACACACAGGAGTTTTTTTGGGGGGAGACATAAGCGTCCAGTCCTCTGCGTCTGCCCCAGCCCCCCAAAACTCACTTCGTTTTCACATACAAGACACGTTCGTCGTTGCAAAAGTCTTAACTGCTTTCAGCATCCATCAAGAGCCCCGAGCCCCCGTCTCCTTCCTGTGTTGGCAAATACCGCGTAACGAGCCAGGTGCGGGCGAGCCCGTCCTGAGACCCGCGACGCTGCTCCGTCCGCACGGACCCCGCTCCCAGCCCCCACTCGCAGGCGCTGTGGGACAGGACGCAGTGCGGCTCTTTGGGGGACGTGCTCTACCTGCCCACCCCACCCCCACCCCCACCCCCCGCCGCCCCGCAGGCTCTGGCCCGGCGGCGCCTTACTGCTGACTAAGCCTGGCTGGCCGTGGTACGGAAACCCGGGTGAAGGGCCACCGGCGGCTGAAACGCCTTTTTTGAAGTCACATGTAGAGCCACACGTGGATCATTCGACCACCCTCAATTCAAAGGTGGAGCGGGTTTTTTAATTTCTTTTCTCATTTTCGGGGCTTGAACTCCTGGCAGTGAGCCCCTCTCCAAATCCAGACGCTGACCCTGAACACAGCCTCCGGGACCCAGGACCCCTTGGTCTTGGCTTCGGGCCCCAGCGCGCAACCGAAAGGACCCCAAAGCAAGGTCTGAGAGGGCGTGTGTCGGCGGTCCCACCCGCCCTGTCACTTCCCCACGCCTTAAAACCCCCGACGGGGAAGGCGAGGGCCCTCGGCGGAACCTCAGGGAGGACCCCACTTTAACCGCGCCCCTGGCCCGTTTTGAGAGAAGCGGGTCAGTCTCACGGGGCGCAAGGAGACCGGCGGCGCACGGCACACGCCCCTCCCAGGGCACGCCAGGCCAGCACCGTGGCCCCAGCGCGGCCGCAGTGGGGGGAGGGGCCCCCGCCGCTTCCCTATCGCGTTGCACTGGATGATGTCATTGATGGACGAGGTGGTGCGACCCAAAAGCCGATGTTTTTCTTTAATAAATGCACCTCTGCAGGCTTCACGGCTGGCAAGCCGACCCTCCGAGACGCGGCCCTGCCGGCGCATGAGGCTGAGCTGTGCGCTGGTCTTACGCCGTGTCTGTTTGGAAAGTTGACTTTGGCAGGTGTGCTGAGCACTCACACAATATATCTACTCGCAGAAAAGATAAGGGGGGAAAATCAAACACTGAATTTTTCTTTAAATTCTCACTTGGAAGCAAACGCCTTGGCTTTCAAAGGGGAGTATAATCCTTCCTTCGCCAATGATGGACTGGCTGGAACACATTACAAAGGAAATATTAGAGCTATAAATGATTTATTTTTAAAGACCCTGTGTGCTCAAGTATCTCCCGAGTAGCAAATGCTAAAGAATGTAAACCTCCAGATTGTATTCTATCTGAGGCGATGTGTTTCTAGAACTCTTGGAATGTGTCTAAGTAATGAAATAACCTCAATAACCTTTTAGAATTCACCGTTAAAAGAATCCTAGGGGCAAACAGACGACCGTGGACTCACAGTTCCAATGCCAGCTGTCTCCATCACAGGGACAAAGGGACAGCAATGGCACTTTTGGGGGGGGATCTTCACCCCCCCTTTCCAGCTTCTGCCTCTGCCCTGTCTCAGAACACCTTACCTTCTAAAGCTGTATGGCCCTGGCCGGGGTGGCTCAGTTATTGGGGCATCATCCCACAGACCAAAAAGTTGCAGGTTCGGTCCCCAGTCAGGGCGCGTGCCTGAGTTGCAGGTTTGTACAAAAGGCAACTGATCGGTGCTTCTCTCTCACATCGATGCTTCTCCCCCACCCCTTCCACCCTCTGGAATCAACAAGCATGTCCTCAAGTTGTGGCGGGGTGGGGGGGACCTTTATGGAACACGACCTTACAAAACCTGCCGTGGAGGTTCGACAATATATTTTTAAACAATGCGAATTTTTCCATGCAGAAGAGTCATATAATTGGGTCGCCAAATTAAAAAAAAAAAAAAAAAAGACACAGCTATAATAGAAAACATTTCAGAAAAGGAAATTCATGCTTCAAAAGTCCTGACTAATCGCAAAGCGGTGCCAATGTGAAGGAAAATACCGAGGCTGTGTTTTCACCCTGCTGAGCACTCAGATGTTCGGGCATGCCCTGGAAGTTTCTCAAGGTTCCCTTCTGCTCGTGGCAAAGCCACTCGGAGGCTCCAGAAACAGAGGACACGTTTTCAAAGCCTGCGTCCCACGCACTTTTCCCCGCCACAGCCACTCTGGGCGGGCTGCCAGAGAGGGTCCCGCCGCACAGACTTCAAAGCTGAAACAGTCGCCCTGGGCGGCCGAGTAGGCTTGCGTTCACGGGGATTCGTAGGAGTGGGTGGCGGGGGGGAGATGCACAGGGCCTCCAGGGAGGGGATGGGAAAAGGACGAGGCGATGAAGGGCTTAGCACATTTTCAGTGTGTTTCTCTTACGACCTGTGTGTGAGAGAACCCAGATGGGCCACGGGCTCCGGGAGGACTCGGGATGGCTGCCATCCAGGGAGTCTGGCAAAGCCCCGGCGAGAAGCGGAGGCCCGTGGTGAGCCGGCCCCCTGGACGGCAAGGTGGTGACAGCGGCCGCCGGGTTCCGCGGCCTGCAAGCCCAGAGCGGTCCCCTGGGGCCTTTTCTTCAAAAGTGAAGATGGGGGCGCCTGGTCAACCACCGGTGAGGTGGCACTTCAGGGTGAAGCTGTAAACTGTCAACTCAGCCAGCCCTAATGAGGACCAGACACCATAACTATGTGCCGAGCTGGTGAGGAGCAGCGCCACCGGCCCGACCTCGGCCAGCTAAGCAGGCCTGCGGCTCGGGGGTGGAGGGAGGCAGTGACCCTGGAACTCCTGGCCCACAGGCAGAGTTGGAGAGGCAAACTCAGAACAGGCTGCTTGGCCCTGGGAACCTGGGAGAAGTGTGCGCCGGCCCCGACCCCGAGGCTGGGCGGGTGGCCAGCAGAGGAGAGCCGTTTGCCCGGAATCTTGATCGCCACTTCCTGGCCTTCATTTCCCACCTCAGAGCCGGTCCCTAAGAAACAGGGAGAAAACACAACTCCCAGCAGTGTACCCCCAGAACCCCATCCTGGGTACCCCAGCCCACTGGGGATGGTGCAGAGATGTTTTCTACAGAACTTGGGCCAAGGGGCTTAACTTTCCAGAGATGCAAAACTCGGCTCTTGCAAGGGTAAAGATGACTCTTTTAGACTGTTCAACCTGGCCGTCTTCAGTTAGAAGGTAAGGCAACGGATGAATCATTTGATCAGATCTGCAACACAGTGGTCTCAGGACCTACGAGGAAAGCTGGACCACTCGTGGGACATGGGTCGGGGGGGCAGTCAGCCATCGGTTTCCTTTCCTGGCGGGGGGGGGGGGGGGTGAGGCGACCTGCAACCACGGGGAGTCGTAGCCACGGGAACCCCTCATCCTTCCCACCTCAGGCATGGCCCCAGGGTTACAGAGGAGGAGGGAAGACTGGGCATCCCCAGAAACCCGGAGTCCCTGTGACGGGGACCCTGCATGCCTGCACCAAATCTGCATGCTGAAACCCCAACGCAGGAACGCAGAATACCAGCAGGGTCTCCGCAGACAAAGTCAGTTGAGTGGGAAGGCGGTCCTGCCGGCTTCCTCATCAAGATGACGCTGCTCGCAGAGAAAGGAGCATCGAAGACACAAGGAGAAGCCAGCAGTCTGCAAGCCGAGGGGCACTGGGGCCCCCAGACGCTAGCGCGGCGACCCAGGCGGGACCCTTCCCCCCAGCCCTCGGAAGGAACAGCCCCTCTGACACTCCGAACCTTGGACTTCTGGCCTCCAGCACTGTGCGGGAATGAACTCCCGCTGTGGAGTCGCCCGGTGTGTGGTACTTTGTTTCAAAGGCCTAGGGAACTGATAGGTCCCAGAGGACTGTCACGGCCGTGGGCATTTTGGCTGTGTGGGCCCCTTCCTCCACACAGAGCGTTCAAAGTTAGTTCGCACCAAAAGTAACTTTGTACCAAAGTTAGTGTTGGTACAAAGACAAATAAAGTCCAGGCTGGCTCGCAGTCACTTTTTCTTCTGGTTCTAAAAGAAATGAAAGCACTTCCATGGGCCCTGCAGGCCTCACAAGCCCTGGGCACGGCACTCCGGGCCTAACAGAGGAGCGGGCCCCGCAGAAAGCCACGGGAGTCCCCGGACTGCGGTCCCGGTGCCATGCGGGGGTCACCTTTCACTGTGTCTCCAACTCCCCGTCCCAGCCCGCTGGCTAGAACTCAGCCAAGAAAAGAAACGGCCTCGCTCATCCGTACAGCCCGGCACAGCCCGGCTTGTGGCGAGTGCCCAGGAGAGAACCACCGAGCAGACCTGAACGGAACAGATAAAGATGTGGGTTTTTTAAGGTCATTGCTGGAGCCTGAAGCGAGAAGAGAGTGAAAAAAGGACGTTTTGGCAGGACCCGAGCCTCAAGAGCTGGAGCCTGAGCTCCTGGTAGCAGGGTGAGGAGCTGCTGGCAGCCAACCCCAGGAGAGTTTTGAAACTGAAATGAAATGAGTGTTTTATAACCACCCGTTCTGTTCCATTTTTTCCCCTTTTCTCTTCATCTTTAAGTTTGTTTTTCATTCTGTAGGGCTTCGAGAGGCTGACTTACATCAGAGCTATCTGCCTTTCCTTGGAGGGGGTGTTTCTCAAATTCCAACTTTTCCACTGAGATTTCCTGGCGGTGGGTCTGCCTTTGCTAGACCCGACCTCACTGAGGGCCATGACGATTTTATGCTCTAAGTCATTCCTATCTCTGGGCAATTTCTGCCGTTCCCGCTGACCACACTGCCTCTCTGCCGCACCTCGGCCTGAGAAAAGCTCCCTTCTGCACCAGGAACCCACTTTGGCAAACACACAAACCCTCCTTGGCCCTTCTGCAACCACATAACATGTTTTTAGAAAAGGAAAGAAATTAACACCCCATTGGACACTGGAGATAAAGCAGCACAAAAACTTACGGTGTGGCAGGGGACACAAGACCTACTGTTGAATTTCTAACCGTGTGCCAGGAACGTCCTGGAAGAGCGCTCCCTGAATCACAGTCAATAGGCGCTAACAAGGTCACACGAATGACAAGTTCCAAGGATATAAACCTGAGAGGCACAGGGCCAGAAAAGTGAGCCCAGGTTCCGTGGTGCAGGACTTCTCAGCGCCTTTGCTGTACTGACATGGGGCATTCCACACTTAACAGGTGGCTGACATGGACCCACCCCCAGGGTTCGGGGCGGGGGGCAGGGGGGCAGGGGGGGCATGCAGGGAGAAGGAGGTGGTGCAAGGCACCTAACTTCCAGGAAATAACTCGGGAAAATGCTAGCCTAGTGAGGGTATGTCCCTGTTACGTCCCAAAGCAGAGACACGGTGACAATGTACAGTGGCTGGAGACTGTTTCTTAAAAGTAGTCAGATTGGTATGAGTGCTCCAACAAGCCCCACAGGGAGGGGCTCGTGAGAGGAGAGAGGGGAGACTTCACAAGCTGCGTTGTGCGAGGTGAGCTGTGGAAGAGACCAGAAGGCCGGGGCAGAGAGCGTGAAGGACGCATAGAGCTCTGTGGTCGCCTCACCAGGGGATCATGGGAAAGAAGGACTCAGCTCCAAGACAAAAGCACGGTCCTTGGGAGCTAGACGAGCAAGCCGAACGAGTGTCCGGTTGATAAAAACGGTAAGGAGAGAAGGTGGGTGCCGGTAAGCGAGAGTGAACTTGGCAGGTAGTGAGCCACGGGGGCCCAGGAGCAAGGGCCCCCACACTCGAATTCCACACCCAGTGCCGCGTGACTTCGGACAGGGACCCAGTGTCCTTGCCCGCCAAATAAGGGGAGCTGAGGCCAGAGCCCCTGACCATCCTCACACCCTGGGAGTCTCTGGCAAGGGGAAGGTCAGGTCTGCCCAGAGCCAGCAGGGCCCCAGCATGGCGCACGGGACATTCTGAGCTCAGACACCACCAGACCGCGTTCCCCCGCTGGGACCGAAACAGAAGTGGTTCCGGCTGACAAGTCCCCTCCCTCCAAAGGGAGTGCGGAGCTGTCCCAGCCCGGGCAGCTGGGCAACAGGTGGGAACCCAAGAGGCACAAGTTCTGGGACAACCGAGGGACAATATGTGGGAGGCACCAGGGCCAAAGAATTACAAGGGGTGTCTTCTCCCCTTTTGAATTCGGGCAAGCTAATCACCCTGCCTGCCCTCCTGCATGTTAAAAGGCGAAATCGACCAGGTGCATGTTTTCTAATTCCCCGGCTATTTCCTGCGCTGCTGAGAATCAATTAACAGCTCCGGAGCCTGTAAATTAAGAAATTCGTAATAGCTTCATAGGAGCACAGAGTGGACCGAATGGCACGGGCCATCTAAAGCACGAAGCCCCGTGCCTGGCCCAGAGGGACAAGTCGATACATGCCCACGGCTTTGGAGTCTGTTTGGCTCGAACCCGACTGCTCCCCCCTCCGCCTGCCTCGCCCCCTGCGCTGTCTCTCCCCCTGCGCACAGGCTCCCCAGGCCCCGGGGACTTCCCTCAGGCCGAGGCTGCAGGGGACAGCAGGAGGACCAGGAGCACGGACCCGCTTGGGCATCTAAAACTTCTTTTTACTTACAGCTGACACAAAACTTTTAGCTAAAATGTTGGAACAATTTTATTTTCCATTATTAGCATGAGTCTTACTTACCAGAATGAAAAATGGTTTTCAAAAATGGTCCAAAAATGAAATATATATATTTTTTCAAAAAACCTAATATGTCCTAAAATAGGAAGTGATGCCTAGTAACCTTGGTGTTTTCTAAAAGGGCTTCCCATATCCACGGCTTGTGGGACTCGGTTGCAGTGCTGACCCATGCCCCAGTGTGTCTGCCTCACTCCCAGCTTCTGGCTGGCCCCTCCCTACGTAATTAATTGGGTAACATGTGCTCATAAATCAGAATGCATAGTTATTTTTATAAACTCTACTGCCAGCACATTAATTCATGACATGTGTTTCATAAATTGGAAGAATGGCTAAAATATAAGTATAGATTTTTTTCCATGATGTGCAGTTCTGAAAGTCAGGCGCTGTGAATCACTCGCTCATTCCTTCATTCATCACGCAGTGCCCATTAAGTGCCTACGAAGAGGTGGTCACTGTTCCAAGCACTGGAGGTAAAGGATGAATCAAGTCAAGGAGG
This sequence comes from Glossophaga mutica, assembly GCA_039655065.1. Taxonomy (NCBI): domain Eukaryota; kingdom Metazoa; phylum Chordata; class Mammalia; order Chiroptera; family Phyllostomidae; genus Glossophaga; species Glossophaga mutica. The sequence continues at coordinate 219,959,661 of CM077304.1, read as the reverse complement.
GGCAACGGGTGTGCAAACGAATCCTTACTCACAGATCAACGATGGAGGTGTGGACAGTGGGCTGGTGTACAGCACGTGGGGGCCGCACCCCTGCCAGAGGCTCAGCCAAGGTTTCCGAGGGGCCGAGTTGCATCCGGAAGAGTGACCAGGGCCTCACCGGACAGGCAGGTGGGGAGAGAGGGCACCGTGACAGAAGCACATTCTCAGTGGTAGAAATTCCCTCCGAAAACGGCCCCAGGCACAGGGCGCTGAGCGGTTCAGAATGAGGCGAACGCGACCCACGAGAGCAGCCGCAGCAGAGCTCGGAAAACCCTGAGGGGCGCACTCAGGGGTGCGGGCTCCACCCTGAAGGCAGTACAGTGATGTTTCCGAAGGGTTTCAAGCAAGAGGGGCCGTGTGGGCAGATGTTTGAAAGACCACTATGGAGACCAACTGGCTGATGGATTGGGGGGCGGGGCACAGGGAGAGACCCGTGGGGAGGAGCCCAGCTTAGAAGGCAGCACCATGGCCCAGATGAGGGAGGGGGCAGTTGCCGGGGGAGTCCTGGCACTGGGGAGAGAAAGCAGAGGGTAGATTTCAGGTGTATATCTCATTCCAATTTCCTTGAATGATAATTGACTCTGGTGCACTCAACAGCTCAGATCAGCCGGGTTTGCTCGCAGAGGGAGGCGGAGGGCTAGGACAGTCGGTGTGGTGCTGGATGAATGGAGGCACCATGGACTTGAGAACGGCTGAGACGGGGGACAGGTGTGTGGTGGAGGGGATCATGAGCTCCCTGCAGCCACGGGGGTGGGAGGGCTTCCGTGGGACATCCGCAGTGCAGGTACTCCACAGGCCGCCGCACAGATGGTCTGAAGCCAGAACACGAGTCGGGGCTGGTGAAAGGCATTTGGAAATCTTTGCTGCTATCACGGCGGAAACCAAGAGAAGATGCGTGACTGCCTGGGAGGGGCGGGCGGAAGGAGAGGTGTCCAGGAAGGAGACAGGTACGGGGATGATGCCAAGGAGGACAAAGGGAGTTAGGTGACACGGACATCACCAGGTAGAGCACTGCAAGAGTGTGCGGTCAGCAGTGTCCAGTGTCACAGAGGAGGAGAAGGAATGAGCCCTGAATGTGTCACTTTGGGCAGATCTCGGTCTCCCCAAGTTCAACAGTCGGCACAGAGTGACCACCACGAATGGGGATGCACCAGCCGATGTGAGGAGAGAAAACCCAACGCTCTCACACCCGAACAACGTGCATCAGAAGTAAATACAGATTCCTAGGTCCCGCCCTCGGAGATTCTGATGCAGCGGGCCAGGGGAGAGCCCAGGAGTCTGCATTTTTCAGAAGCACCCCAGAGTTTCTGTGAGCAAGAGACTCCACCCTCAAAACCACTGTGAAAGTGCCCCCCATTAAGTCAAAACTGGCGATGTTTTTAACACAGTATTCCCCGACGGTCCACCATATCAGCTCCCCTTCCACTCGGAGACGCGGGAGGCGTCTGCGTCAGTTTCATCTTCCAGGTGAGTTGGCCCTTGCAGCCTCGCGCCCTTCGGATGAGGCCAGCAGCTCTCGGAACCGGAAGGACAACCGGGGTGTTGCCGAAAATACATCGCCAGTGTCCTGGCTCCACCCGACCACCCCAATCAGGCGCCCAAGGTGGGGCCCAGCGATCCAGAAATTTCCCAGATCTCCCCAGTGGGTGCTGCGGCTCAGCCAGGATTCGAAACAATGGGCTAGATCGTCTCGAGTCCAACATCGGTCCTTCAGAGCCTCCGAACTTGACGAGCATCTGCAAGAGGAATTGGGTTTGGCTGCCAAAACGAGGCCCCAAGAAACCCCCCGGTAAGAAGGAAGTTTAAGATTCCTTGATGTCAGCAGAGCCTGTGACAGAAACTTGAGTCCAACTATGAGTTTTCAGAGTAAATATTATTACAGTGATGTAGAACTTCAGCTGGCCCTGTTAATTAAGCAGTTGGAACACTTGGGTGGGTCGAGGGAGCCCTGATGTAAACGTTGGGTTCAACAGTTATTACTGTCAAGTTCGGGGGCCTCCTCAAATCAGTCGGCGAAGATTTGCCGTCGCTGTTATCACAACAGGCGGAGCCCAGGAAGAACGAGCCTCTTCTCTCTTCTACATTAGGCAAGTTCGGGAAATGCGTATGTAAGTCAGCGCCAAACAACACATTGCCTGGCTAATAAGGATTATTAACGGAATGAGATGCCTCACAAGTAACGTGAAGGGCTGGTGACAGTGTCACTTCAAAAGTCCCACTTGTCCAGAAGTAAAATCGAAAACACTTGCCGGGAGCTGGCTGCTGCCCTGGCCTTTCACTTTTCTTCCCGGGGAGGCATTTCCTACCAGTGCCAGCCGAGGCCAGCATCAGGCTAGGTTCTGCTGGAAGAGGAGGAGAATGAAGAACCAGGGAATGAAGAACCTGCGGGCCAGGTGTGCAGCTGCTCTGTCTGGGGTCTTCTCTTATCATGGCCCCAGGGAGGTACATCAGCCCCCCACCAAACAGAGGAGACGCCCCCTGCCTCCCAGCCTCCGTGGGGGCCCCAGTGCCTACACAGCCAGGCTCATACAGCTCACGGAGACACGCGGGGCACTTTCCCACTAGGCCCTGGCTCCCCTCCCCACCCGGCACCCCCACCCCCTCTCACTGGGCCACAGGCAGGCCCACCCTCTGCTCCCTGAACCTTACGCCTCTTCCCTCCCACAGCTTGGGGCCTTTCTCCGCATGGGCCAGGGCCTCCTGTGCAGCCCCTTCCTGCTCCCTTTCGTCACCGGGCAACCCTCTCCCGCCTCTCAAGACCCAGCTCCGACAGCACCTCCGAGGCGAAGCCTTCCCGGATAACCGCGGACAGTCACAGGGATCCACCCTCGGCATTCTGGGGCCCTTTGCTTGAACCCCTACAACAACCAGTCCACTGCTAAACCATCCCTGCTCTAACATCGCCCCAACCCTTCTGCTGGCCCTGGAGCAGCTCAAGGCCAAGCTCACGGTAGATTACTAAAATTATCTGTCGGATGGATAGAGGGAAGGAAGGGAAGGTGGACAGGTGCATAGGCGGATGGAGGGGGGGGGAGGGAAAGAAGGATATGAGAAGACGAACAGCGCTAGAATCTGGAGGCCTCTGTTCTTCATCTGCTGATACAAGTGTGTGTACTGGGAATAATTCAGAACAGTGTGCTAGATATGCGGAGACAAGACGACACACCTCTGACCCCCAGAAAAAGCTCACAGGCCAGCGAGGGACCCGGACACGCACAGTTACCGTGCAGTCCAGTGGAGGTGCACGCGGGCACGGCGATGTCACGCAGGAGGATCAGCCAAACAGTCCAGGCCGCCCGCACTGAAACCCGAATCCTACAGCAGGAGCAGGGCTGGGAGCAATTTCCCCACCCAGCACAGGCGCGGTATGCGCGAAGGAATGGAAATAAAGAAAAGCTTGGACAAAGAAGTGAAGAACAACGCCGGGGGCTCAGTCAGCACCCCGGCAGGAGAGGGAAGGCTGCAGAGAGAAGCCAGGTGCGGACCGGACGTCGGAGGAGCGAGAGGCGCCGGAGGCCGGCCCTCACCGCAGCCCCGCCTGCGCATGCGCTCTTCCTTCCCCTCAGAACAGGATGCGCAGGGTCCTCCGGCCCCGCTCCGCCAGCCTTCAGCCCGAGGCCCCAGGCCCTCTGCACTTGCCCATCAACACTCCTCAACCTTCACTGAACTCTTCGGTCCAACACGTGGCTGCCCCAGGAAACCGAAAGATCCTCCAGGGCAGGCACTGCCTCTGCCTCGGTCGCCCCTGGGGCTGGATGGACCGTACCTGGAACGTCCCTGGTCTACAGTGAGCCTCCCGACAGTGCTGGTTAGGTGAGTGCAGGGAACACGCGGCCTGCTGGGCCAGACCCGCCCACCGTGGAAAACTGGGGAACGGTACGAACGACCCCACCTGGGAAAACGTCGGAGGAAAACTTGTGACGTAGAACACCAGTAGAACGCCGGTGCTCAGGACACTCGGGCGTGGCAGCTCGCTGAGCCTCGGGCTCTTACGGACCAGATAGGGCTGCTGGATCGGACAAAACCTAAGGGTGCCACTAACTTGTCCATGGGCGGTGTTTACACTACAGGAGCTCTGAAGCCACGGTGACCCGAGGCTCGGAGCTCTGGGGCGGAACTGAGATGACGAAGACAATGCTGTACCAGTCACTCATACGCTGTACCAGACCAGGGACTGCGGTCTCATTTAATTTGTCCTCGGGGAAGCTGGTGCCGAGTCTGCCCCCGATTTTATTAACTGTGAAAACACAGTCAGAGGGGAGAGGAGGGGTCCGCTCTGTTGGGCAAACCCACTTTCTGTCCATGAGTCCCCGAGAGATGGCTCCAGAGAGCCCGGCATTCTCCACTCTTAAGTCTAAAATTCCGGGAAAGAGCCCCTATCGCTGGGGCCCAACCTGGAAGAGGGCTCGAGGTACCGAAAGCAGCCAAGGGCCACATGGTCTGCCCTACACCCAGGAGATTCAGATGGCTGGAAACAAACTGAAGCCATGACTTAAGTAATTCCATCTATGTGTTTCCCAAGGTTAATTACGTTTATTGTATCTGACACCGGTCAGGGAGAGCAAATGTCTTTTGTGAGCCTCGCAACGAAAGTTAAACAGCATTAGTCATAATGGCCGATTTTGTTTTATTGTATCTGACGCAGAGCCCAAGGCAGACCGCACTTAGAGCTGTCCATGGACACTGACGTTGGGAGAGCGACCCAGTCAGCTCCCGTCTCGGGTCTCCTATGGGGACCTGCTACCCACCCCTCTCAGTTTGACAGCGGGTGGGGGCAGGGAGGCCGCTCGGCACCTGCAGAACTTACTGTACCACCGCCCTATGGAGAGCGCCAGGCCAGGGATCGCTGGGTCTTCAGAGGTGAGACAAGGACGCCTGCCCTTCAAGGATGCACAGGGGTCAACAACAGGCTAACGAACATTATCCCATAAAGATGGCCTTGCAAACCTTCAAACAGGTAAGATAATAGTAGGGTGGGAATGTACACAGAAGAGGAAGGTAAGCTCCAGGTGGGAGAAATCAGAAAAGGGGGTGGCACAGGAGATGAGCCAGCAAAGAGGTTACCTGTTAGGGCAATGCAGATGGAAACTGGATTCCCGGAGCCACAAGCAGCAGAGGCCAAGGTGGGAAATCAGGAAGGGGGGGCGAAGCCTCGGAGGTGTTTGTGCTGCCCGCGGACAGGCACACGCTGGGAGGTCAGCGAGGCGCAGGAGCAGGCAGAGGAGCACCACGAGAGCACCACGTCCCACCGTGTATGCGCACACCCACATTTTCGTGCGCATTATACACGAGATTATTACACCCCTGGTGGGTAACCATTATACCCATGGATAATATGCATCCCTATTCCCCCCCCCCCCAAAGATTTGGGCAAAAAAGGATGCATTATACATGGCAAAACACAGGTAACTGCACTCTGGGGAGATCAGCACAGAGGTGGCATCAGATGCAGCCAGCGGGGCCTTGAAGAAATTACCTCCCCCAGCTCGACTGAGAGCCATGGCCCCGGGACTGTCACACCGGGTGACTGGGGTCTGTCGTGTTGCTTCACTACTACAGAGATCAACGTGGTGGGCGGAGGACATTTTAGTCAGCGGGCCTGGGAACTCATGTCCACAGGAAAATGCAAATTTGAATGTCAAGCCACTGACTAAGAAACAACCTCCCAAGACAATCCATGTGTGAGTTGTGGACTGGACCCCCAAACAATGGAGATCTGTCTCCTGTCTTTACGGGGTGCTTGCACTTTTCAAGGAGAACCTGCAGTCTGGTGGGAAAGATAAGTGTTGTGGATGAAGGAGCCAGGAGTCCCAAGCATGAGGGCGCTTGCGTGCACCGGTGCCCCGGACCTCGGGACAGGAACACAGCCCACGGGCAGACCCCCAGTGAGCTACACAGCGGCCGGTCTCCGTGAGCCTTTAAAAAAACTGCACAAGAGTGAAACGTCTTTTCAATCCATAACATCTTCACAGAGTTCATTTTACTGGAAAATTGCTCTCCCTTTTTAGAACATGAGTCCCTAGGGAGACAGGACGAGGCGGTGGTGGTGGGCGGAGAGACTTGTTTTTATTATTTTTATGAACTCGCCTAAGAAAACTGATACACCCTAAAGCCCATCTAGTTATAAAATTCCATTGCATCTTTCTCTTGTTTGTTTACTTTGAAACCACCAATCTAAAGCCACTTGGAACGTTCAATGCAAAATAATCATAGTTTTGTTTATTTTTATTTGGCTTTAAAGGGAAGAAGTAGTGGGGAGAAGGGGGAACAAGGTCTCAGCTAACGGTTAAGAAAATATGGCAGAAATTAAAATCTATGCAGAATGAATCAAGACTGAATCTCTGGGTCTCTACATTGCCCGTGGAGCCTATTTTCTTCACAAACAAGATATTTATGTCTTTCTTCCCTGCATATTTTCTGCATCCATCATTGATACCCCATACAAATCCTTAAATAGCATAAGAACTTTCTACTCCTGACCTTTAAAAAAATACAGTTCAAAAGATACAGTAAAATTGCACTACAAAATTATGGATGCTGGCATAAATAGGCATACATTTGTATGCCTACTGAGAAGTGCATGTCCATACAAATATTTTTAACTTTTTTTAAACATATATTTTATTGATTATGCTATTACAGTTGTCCCATTTCTCCCCATCATCCCCCTCCACCCTGCACACCCCCTCCCACCCACGTTCCCCCCTTTAGTTCATGTCCATGTGTCATAAGTTCTTTAGCTTCTACATTTCCCACACTATTCTGGCCCTCCCCCTGTCTATTTTCTACCCACCGTCTATGCTACTTATTCTCTGTACCTTTTCCCCCTCTCTCCTCCTCCCACACCCCTGTTGCTAACCCTCCATATGATCTCCATTTCTGTGGTTCTGTTCCTGTTCTAGCTGTTTGCTTGTTTGCTTTTGTTTTAGGTGTGGTTAATATCTGTGAGTTTGCTGTCTTTTTACTGTTTATATTTATCTTTTTTTTCTTAGGTAAGTCCCTTTAACATCTCATAGAATAAGGGCTTGGTGATGATGAACTCCTTGAACTTACCTTATCTGAGAAGTACTTATCTGCCCTTCCATTCTAAATGACAGCTTCGCTGGATAGAGCAATCTTAGATGTAGGTCCTTGACTTTCATGACTTGGAATACTTCTTTCCAGCCCCTTCTTGCCTGGAAGGTCTCTTTTGAGAAATCAGCTGACGGTCTGATGGGAAGTCCTTTGTAGGTGACTGTCCCCTTATCCCTTGCTGCTTCTAGAATTCTCTCCTTCATTTGAATCTTGGCTAATGTAATTACGATGTGCCTTGGTGTGTTCCTCCTTGGGTCTAACTTCTTTGGGACTCTCTGAGCTTCCTGGACGTCCTGGAAGTCTATTTCCTTTGCCAGATTGGGGAAGTTCTCCTTTATTATTTGTTCAAGTAAGTTTTCCACTTGTTGCTCTTCTTCTTCCCCTTCTGGTACCCCTATAATTTGGATGCTGGAACATTTAAAGATGTCCCGGAGGTTCCTAAGCCTCTCATTTTTTTGAATTCTTATTTCTTCCTTGTTTTATGTTTGGTTGGTTGTTTCTTCCTTCTGGTCCACTCTATAGATCTGAGTCCCAGTTTTCCTCCCATCACTATTGGTTCCCTGTGCATTTTCCTTCATTTCACTCATTGTAGCCTTCATTTGTTCATCTAATTTGCGACCAAAATCAACCAATTCTGTGAGCATCCTGATGACCAGTGCTTTGAACTGTGCATCTAATAGGTTGACTATCTCTTGGTCTCTTAGATGAATTGGCTCTGGGGCTTTGATCTGTTCTCCCATTTGAGCCATTTTGGTGCGCGGGGGGAGGGTTGTTTGTTTGTTTTCTTGGTCTGGTCGCAGCTGTTATGTAGTGAAGGGTGGAGCCTTAGGTGTTCGCCAGGGCGGGGCAGTCCAGTCACTGGGTTGTGACACTGTATGTACGGGCAGGGTCCAAAAGGGAACAATGGTTCTTGCTCTGATATCTCCGTTCCACCACTTCCCCTTCACCTGGATTATCTGCATGCAAATGTGGGACCACCTGGTCAGCCAGCCCTGTGCAGTCCCACTGGGTCTGCCCGTTGCCACCCCATGCCCAGGGTCTTCTAGCTGCCGCCTGTGCGCCTGAGATCTGCCAGTCGCTGCCTGCATGCCTGGGTCCCCCAACCTCCACCCTCCCCCACCGCAACCCCACCCCTCCTACCAGTCCAGGTGAACGGCTGTCGGACCTCCACACAGTTCAATTCTCCATCAGTTCTGGTTGCCCTCCTGTCTCCAAATCCTTGCTGTCCCCGATTCTGGCTGTGCAAGGGGGCACAGTGTGTCCGCCCACGCCTCCACCTTGGCTGGAAGTCACATTGTTTTGTATCTTTGGCAGGAGAATAGTATCAGTAATGCCTTAGTATTCGCAGTCTCTCTCTCCTCCTGCCTGCTAAGGAGGATGCTGTCTGTGCCTGTTAGGTGCCCCGATCACTGCACACTGTCAGGACAGTGGGTGAAAGGTGGGATCAAATATTTTTAACTTTTCATTTCAACATAATTTTAGACATAGAAAAGTGGAACAGTAGTAGAAAGAATTCAGAATTCCCATGTGCCCTCCACCTAAGTTCCCCCAATACCACCAAGTACCCTGTGCTTGGGGGGGGGGTACACACATGAGCTGCAGACATGACACACCTTTGCCCCAATCGCTGAAGTTTTGCTCTCCTAAAAACCAGAACATTCTCTCACATCAGCACAATACAATTATCAAAGTAAGAAAATTAGCAGTACTATTGTTCAGACCTATTACCCAGACATTAGTGTCCCGTAGAGCAAAAGAAAGTCCCGGACCACACATTGCGTTCATGTGCCACACGCTCGGCACACTGACCTCTGTGTGTAAAGAGAGGAGACCTGTGGCCATCACGCAGGAACTCAGAAAATATCGTCCCCTTGAACTCTCCCTAGGAACCTACCAGAGCGCACGGCACGGGCAGCCAGAGACCGGAGAAGCAGAGGCGTGAAGACAGACAGCGCGCGTTTTAACCGGCGGCTGCTTGAAGGACTGAGACTCAGCGAAGATGGACAGGGGACTGCGCAGCAGGTGCGGACAGGATCTGACCACGGGGACACAGCGAAGCCTCAAAAACAAACGGAGGGGGAGTGAAGGGCACGCGAGCCCAGCGTTAACCCTGCCCAGGAGCCATGCGTGGGGACAGCAGCCTCGCGTGGCCACTCTGGACCGCTGTGGGTGCGATGGGGTGAAGCGGGTGGACGTTCCGATTCCAGTCTTCCAACTGCGCTTGCTCGCGGGCTGAAGCTCCTGGTGTGAAAGAAAGCAGGTACAGGTGTGGATCTGAGTTAGAAACCAGTGTGAATCCACGGGGCGCTTCATCTTTACCTGGACAGAAACAGAGAAAAAGAGATACACACACACACACCCATGCACATATGTGGGCGTGTCCCTGCTTCTGTCCACCAAAGAACCCTGAAAACAGTGACCAACCCTGTTCTAGAAGCACGTCAAGAGCAGCTGGGTCGCAGAGGCCTAATTTCAAGAGTTCCTCCAGGTCAGAGACGGGACAATGTGAACTCCTGATAGGATGAGAATTGTAATAGATTGAACTTCACTAAATGTGTTTACATCCAGGAGCGCACAGTGACATATTTAAAAACCTAATTGGTAAGCTTTTCAGGATGACAAGGAACCAACGCTTTATCTCGAAAACTCAGTAAATGAAAGGAAAGTGTCAAACATTTATCTTATTTTTCTGTACGAACTATACCACTAGGTAACCAAATAGTCAATGATGGGAAGTATCTCCTTGTAAAATTATCCCAGCCAATCAGTGAAAGCAAGATGCTGGAATAAGAGCGTCACCATTCTGCAGCCCCATGAATGAATGGACCCACACAACGCAAGCGCATCCCAGCTGCCAAGGACGGGAACAAGGGGAGTCCGTGTGTGCGTGCGCACGATGGAGGACACAGCGCCACCTGCAGGCAGGCAGGCAGGCAGCCCAGGGGCGGGACCTGAGTCTGTGAGTCCATGGAGCCAGCCCCCGGTGGACAGAACAGAGGAGCATGTTGAACTGCGGCAGGAGTGTGCACTCAGCAAACCCACCCTGGGGACACCCCACAGGTCGAACGGCCAGGTCTTCCAGTTTACACATTCGAGGGGAAGAGACTGGGAAGCGGAAATCGGCAGTCACGGAACAGCCGCAGGGATGTAAATCGCAGCACAGGAAATACCGCCAACAGCATTGTAACAACCATGGGTGGGGCCGGGTGGGGCCCTGAAACATCGGGGAATCACTCTGTAACATGTATGATCGCCGAGCACCATGCCGTACACCTGAAACTAACACAAAATAACGCTGAATGTCAACGTCGTTAAAAATAAAAATAAACTTCTTGTCCTAAAATTGCTTTGACAGCTGACTACAGTGTTTGGGGCTGCACGCTTCCGATTAAACCATAAAGATGCATTTAATACCATAAAAGGGACTATTTTTCATGAGAGTGAGGGAGTTTCGAGAGTAACTGGTGAAGTTCTATTATAACAAAAAGGTTTGAAAGATGATTACAAGTCAGAAAACAAAACAGCTATCTGAGAAATACTCTCCAGAAAAGAATCCACCACGATTATGATTTACAACATTGGGAATCCCTTACAATATATGAGGGGGCGGGCCTGAAAAACCAGAATTTATTTATAAAATGTTGTGTATTTATTCTTACATGATTAAACTTCAGTCACCTTCAAAGTACTCTCCATCTGATACAATACACCTACTGAGACATTTTATTCCACTGCTCAAAACAGGTTTTGAACTCGTTGATTCTGATGCCTTTTAGTGCTTCTGCCATTTTTTGTTTCACTTTGTCCACATCAGCAAAACATTTCCCTTTGAGGACTTTTTTCATCAGGGGAAACAAAGAAAAGTCTCTCAGGAAGAGATCAGGTGAATAGGGAGGGTGGAGCACAGGGGTTATGCCATTTTTTTTAACAAAAACTGCTGAACCCAGAGCGGTATGGGCAGGTACACTTGTAAACCACCCATCATGAAATGAGCAAACGTGTGGAAAGATTCTTCAAAAAAAAATTCACTGAAGCCAAACACAGCCTCTCACAACAACACCAGCTGGTACTGATACAGATGGGTTCTTAGAACACTTACCTAGCAAAGGAACCCCATACTATAAGGGGCCTGCCCTCCGGAAGATAATTCCAGGCTTTTTGGGGTCCTCCCTCATACACCTGTCTATAAACAGATGTCTAGAAGAAGTCCTGAAGTCTGCACATCGGGCTATGAGCTATGAATGGGGGGCGGGGTGTAAGACGGGGAGGGAGCTGGGAGGCTCAGGACAAGAGTACTTTCACTGTTTGCTTGATGTATGTTTATACTGCTTGCATTTTTACCAGCAGCTTTTCATGTATTATTGATACAGATTAAATGAAGCAATCAATCAAGGAGTGAGTGAGTAAGTGAGCTAAGGAATGTGTGAGCTAGGGGGCGAGTGGTACACACTGCAGAATGCCTCGGTGAGAGTGACTGAGTGGATGAATGAGGGAGGGAGCAAGGGAGTTTGCAGATGAATGGAGAGAGAGGGAAGTAGGCCAGTACGGCAGACAGGCTCTAACGGCGAAGTCTTCATGAATCAGGACGTTAGTGAACCGCAGGGAGAAGACGGATCACGCAAAACCTGGTCCACCCAGATATTTCACAGCCTGCCTGTTTGAAGAGCCTTAAATCCCCAGTCACCAACTCAGTGAGATTTGTGCTAAACTCTTACAAATAAAAAACTCACAAGGAAACGTGATGACAGGCCAGCCAAGTACGAATTCAGAACCTGTGTCCATCCTCACAGCCCCGCCCGCCCTCCGGGAACCCCTAACTATGCGATTCCCACCAAGACGTCCGGCTGGCTTCACGCTGCCTCGTCCCCAAAGAATTCAAAAGCACACTGCCGCATCCCGCCCAGAACTACCGCTCTGCACACATTCCTTCCAAACACGGAACCACAGCCGCTGACTCGCTTACCGCCCAGGGTCTACACCCAGAGCAGAAAGGCTTTCCTAAAAAACTGAAGCAATTGAAAAAACAACTCGACCTCCAACCAAGTTCCTCCAAGTCATCACATTTATAACGCTGGGAATTTAAGGTTCTAGAAAGCTTGCCAGGAGGAGAGTGGGTTGCTTCCCTTCCCTGGGCTTCTGTTGGGGTCTTCAGCCATAAAACGGAAGGAACACACCACCCGCCTCGGGGAGGGCGCATGAAACTTCGATGGGAGAACGGTGAAATGCCCGGTACATGGTCTGCAACGCAGCAAGTACTCAGTGGGCTTTTACAGTAGTTTTTTTTTCCCCACTAAGGTGAAATTCACGTAACAGAAAGCTGGCCATATTTAAGTGAATAACTTAGTGTCATTTAGGATGGTCACCACATTGCGCAACCAGCAGTATCTAGTTCCAAAGCAGTTCATTACCCAAAGGGAAGCCCCACAGTTGTGAAGCGATGAACTCCACATTTCCCTCCCCACATCTGGCCCTCCCAACCACCGATCTGCTTTCTGTCCCTGTGGCCTTACCCTTTCTGGGTGCAGCGCCCACATGGAATCAAACAAGACGTCACATTTTGTGTCTGGCTTCTTTCACTCACTGCGAGGTTTTCAAGATTCACCCAACCTACAGCATGTACCAGCACCTCCTTCCTTTCTCGGGCTGAACAATACCCCACCGTACGTTTACACCGAGATCTGTTCACCCGTTTCTCCGTTGCTGACATCTGGGCAGCCGGCCGCCAGCGTCTGGCTGTGGGGAGGGTGTCGGAGCCGGGTCCTCCGTTCTTCCGGGTGCGCACCCAGGAGTGAAACTGCTGAGCCGCCTGCCGCCCTGCGTCCGCCTTTCCGAGGAACCGCCACGCCCATTCATTTCCGTGCCTTCTAAGCACAGGCTCTGTTTGCCAGGGAGGCGGCATAAACGATTCCTGAGCCAGAGGCCCAATGAGAATGCACCTTCTGTGAGCCCCGAACAAAGCATCGTAACTTCCCATGGGTCTGGGCAAACCCATGACAACGGAACCACAAATTCAAAGTGGTCCTTACCCGCCCCCAAACACGCATCATATGTCAAATGTTCGTAGGTAAATAAACCTATTCGTTTAGTAGTGCTGGTAACTTCCAACTAGGACAAACTTGACCTTCTAGGGCATCTAATGAAATACATTCCTAGGCCTTAAACCACGCATTTCCACGCGCACACAAATGCAGGACGGCAGGAAGCCTGCCCGGCACAGCAGCGCGGATGCGTCCGCACCTGAGCTAAGGCTGGTCAGAGGGGACACGCACGCCAGGAGGACAGCAGAGAAGCGTCAGGAAAACCACGCCAGGGCCGAGACCCAAGGAGCAGAACGACAGGGCCAGAATGCCAGGGCGCGGGGCAGATTCGCCGTTTTTGGAAGGAGGCAGGTTTCGGAGATGAGGGAGGAATGTGAGTCCCGTGCCCTTGCCAGTATCGTTCATGGCTAATTACCCCCGACAGCCTACGAATTCCTCTAATACTTTCCAGTGGAGAAACTATGCTTCTCCCCATCCTCGCAACGATTAAGTGCTGTGGCTGGTTGAGACTGCCTCCCAGAGTCACCCAAGTGGCACCGATCACAATGAGTGGGCGTGGGCAGGGGAGAAAGCAAGAATGCATTCTCCTGAGAACATGCTCGGGGAAAAAAGCACCATGTATGGTAAACGTCAGGCACACACACAAAATATCCTATTTCCCAACTGAAACCAGTATCTGAGGAGCACCTTTCTTCTCTCTCTCTTCCTCCCCCCTCACCCCCCACCGCACCACTCCTAAAGACCAGGGCCTGACCCAGTCACTAACCTCTCCAACCACCAGCCCTCAAAGTCATTCTATAAACCAGGGGTGTCAGAGTCATTTTCACGGGGGCCACATCAGCCTTGTGGTTGCCTTCAAAGGGCCGAATGCAATTTTAGGACCGCATAATATAATTGCTCCTTAACAGTTAAAACAAGGTGCCGGGCCGGCTAAAGCAAGGTGGAAGGCCGGATCTGGCCCGCAGGCCTTGTGTCGGCCACCTGGGCTTCAGAGCCAATGACCGCTTCTGGCCATGGGAGTCTTCTGGCTGCACCCATGTCAACCTAAAAACTAAACTTTTCCAGGGACCAAAGCTCTCTCATCTCCAACCGGCAGCTTCTCTCATGGTTCTGGATGAAGATGATAATATTTAGCAATGTATACGGTGCCTCCCATCTTCATTGTGCTTCACAGACACAGTTAAGCCAATACGAGGGTAGGGGGAGGTATAGTAAGTTGACAGGCAACCTTTAAAACCCTAGGCCATTGCTTCCATGTGACCAGTCTACACTGGGAGTATTTGAATGACACAGGAATGGAACAAAGACCCACTCAAAGGGACCCATTCAGAAGTTCTAAGAAAAGCAAATAAGTAGTAACACCTGTGTGGAGGCCCCAAAGGTGAGGCCCGCATCTGCTAAAGGTCCCTGGTTTCTGGAGCTCAGCGCACCCCACTCCAAATGCCTGCCCTCCCACACTAGCTCCAGAGCCCCTGAGAGCATCGTCTTCTCCTGGGAGAAGGGGAGAGGGACCACCGCCTACAAGCGGGTTTCAGCAGCAGGACGTCCAGCCTGGTGATCAGTGGCCATGCTGGCGGTGGCGATGAGATGCCCCATACCCATGGCCCGGCTCTGCGAACATAGCTTATTAGTTAATAGAACTAGATCTTTCTAAAATGTGAAACAGTTTGGGGAATCCTTGAAAAATGTTGAACAGCAGTTTGCATCTTTAACAACTTGGGGTTGGTTTTAATGGTTTTTAAAACCTTTGCAGTTAGTAGCGATGCACCCAGGGAGCGTGAGCCAAAGCCCCTTCCGCAACGCTGCAATGTCGCGGGAGGGGGTCTGGGACACACCCCACGGGAAACGCAGACAGGCTACACCCGCACCCCAGCGCACGCTTGCCTCCACTCACTTCCTCTGTGGGTCCACGTGGACTGGGATGGGTGGTGTCACGTGTGGTAGGAACTGGTCCAAGACCCAGAAAGGCTTACAGAGAAATACTGATCAAAGACAAAAAAAATTATCTGTTTGTTACTGACAGGAGTTAGGACCACGAGACTTAAAATCGTTCTCTCAGCAGCGGAGAATTCAGGGCGTGCAGAATCGTTTTTGTACCTTGCACACACTTAGGGCAATTTCCCTGCTTAACTACAGTCGAGCCAACTGGGCCTCCCCGGAGAATTTTGAATGTTCACCTGGGTATTCACTGATGGCTTCAAAACCTGTTTCCCCAGCCCAGGTCTCACCTATGAATTTTAGAACCATAAATTTCATGGGGCATCTCACATTCCACTTCCGGGTCTGGCCTGACGGTCCTCTCCCCCCAGCCCGGGCCCTTCTTCCCTCCTCCCGTGTCTCCTCTCACTGTGAAGGGTCCTTCCTGCGTCCAGTGTCACCAGGAGGAAAGCGAGAGGCCAGCTGTGCACCACGCCCTCCAGCTCCCACCCCGACATCACAGCCAGCCCGTCACCAACTCATGTCTATCTTCCCTCCTGATGACAATGAGGCCATTTCACTTCTCTCCAGTTCCATGGCCAGCAACCCACAAATGCAAGAGACTGATACTTTTTGCACTAACTAGTCCCCCAGGAACCCCTGGCCCTGCCCTAATCTCTTCCCCAGTGTCCAGAACGAGTTTCTCAAAACTCAAAGCGTCACCGTAATGCCCTCGTCAGCTTCCCACTGTCCAGCAAAATTCAGGGCAGGGCGAGGGAAGGGCAGAGGGCCTCTGTGCACCAGGCCAGGGCCCTGCAGGGAGGACACAAGACCCTGGCCTCTGTCACCACGGCTGGGTTCCGTAGGAAGAGAGGGCGCAAACGTTTGAGGCCCTTCCCCTCCTATCGCGGCTCTGAGAATCTTGGGTTGCAAATGGAGGGTCGATGGCGGGGGAGGGGCGGGGTGACGGAAGGAAAAGGTCATCGCACAGCATTCTGGAGCTTGGGGGACAAAAGGCAAATCAGACAGGAACCGGACCTCTCTGTCCACAGGTCTGCAAAATGAACAAGGAGATTTTGTAACTATCTGCGACTTTTAGATCCCTTATAAATCACACAGTCCCTCCCACCATCTTAAACACCGTTGGAGGTTTTCAACTGATGGGGAGAAATACGGTCTCCGCCTGTCCTCAAGATGTCCAAGGAAGTGACATTCAACTGCATCTGTGACGTGCCAGGGAGGCCCCCTCCCGTTTCAAAAGGGTGATGGGAAGAGACCAGTCGTGCCCCGCAGCGCAGACTTTCTCAGCTGAGGACGGCCACCGCTGTCCTGCTCTGGGCAGTGGGCTGCCAGAGAGGTTTCCCGAATGCCGAAAGGGCCCCGGTCTCCACAGCGGCTCATTCGTTTGTTTAAAGACATGAAAATGCACATTGCTTTTACATGGGTGCCTACTTTAAAAAATAAAATAAAATAATTAAAAAAACCAGCTTTCATGATTTTCATGATGCATCTTGAGGAAGCTGAAAACATAACGAAAAATGCAAGGAAAAATCTGTCCTGCAGAAAGACCGCCCCTTCCCCCAAAGCGACCGTTCCATTCTTTCTGGCACTAGAGTTCAAAGTGTGTTTGTTTACTTTAAAAAACACCAACTTTAAAGCAATATATGGCACCTTGATCTTGCATTTCAAACAGAACAACAGCGTTCTAAACTCCAGCTGTACATAAAGGTTTGGGGAAAAAAAAAAAAAAAAAGGACCTGTGGTTGGCTTCTCTTGCTCCAGTTCATGCAACTGAGAAAACGTTCGAGAGTCTGCACCCACGAAACACAGACGGTGCCGCCACGCACCCAGCTTCCCTCGCCCTCCCGAAGACCCCGCCCTCCCGAAGACCCCGCCCGCACTGCTCCGTCCGCCCACCCGTGGCAGGGCACTCATCTGAGGAAGGCGCCGTGTCCCCTTCCTCCTCGGCCCCTCCTGAGCCTGGCGCAGGCAGCGTCTTCGGCCGCTCTCAGAACGTGCTCGCTGTCTTTGTCAAGCGCTGGATCAGGGCAGCTGGCAGGTCTCAGCATGTTCCCAGTGCTCATGAGGACCTCCGATTTGCTGTTGAAGAGCAGCTTCACGAGAACGGGACAGAGTCAAGAATTCCCAAGAAGCAGAAACCAGCCAGGCACAGTAATAATCCTGGGGCTCAGAGAAGGTCTCAATCACTCAAAGCAAGTCCACAAGCTGCGGCTCATTCCGCCAGCGGAGACTGGGACACGGGCCATCTGAAGGTTCATGGAGGGACATGGAGTTCAAAGGCAGAGAAAATGTAAATCGTCACCACTGAAAGAGGCTCCTTGCTGTACCTGTCCTTTCTCTTTCTCACCCTGGACCGTCCCAAGCCCAGCAGTGGGACAAGAGCAGTGGGGGAGAAGGGGGACCAGTCGGTTTGGCGGCTCGGCCTTTGCTTAGGTTGCAGGACCTGCCTTTCGGAAGGCAGCCTCCCCCGAGGCCACGGCCACGGTTGTTCCCACTAGTCTCTCTCCTCCAGGCAGCCCTACTGCATCGTCTGGGGACCAGACCAGACCGGAACACAGGCTCTGCTACAAGGTACTGAACGTTAAAGCACCGAGAGGTTAAAACCGAAGCAGGAGGACAGTGCCTGGAAGGAGTCCAGGGCTTGGGGCGGCTCAGACCACAATGCTCAGCTCGGTCGGGTGTATATTCCCCCATGGAGAAACCCAGGATGCTGCGCTGCCTCCACGCGATTAGTAGCTCACTCCAGGTACTTCTGGGTAGTTTCTGACCACATCCGCTGGGAGCTCTCCAAACCCCGCTGCCATGGGCGGGCGCCTCCCTGATCTGCCCTCGCCCCCATCCCAGCCCTTCCTGGCAGCTTCCGAGGGGAGCCTGCGCCCTGGGGGCTTCTCGCTGCCCCCTTTCGGGACCCTGCAGAGCTCCCAGACCTTCCTCTCCCAGCATGCCCACCCCACCCTCCTCTGTAAAGTGTGTCTGTACTGTATTTGAAAACCACGAAAGAAAGAAAGAGGTCAACCCACGCGCATCTTAGAAACCCTTCCGGAGTCTCCGTTCTCAATGGCCACAGGGGCAGGCTGTTCCCCTTCTCCCCTCCGCTCAGCCTACTGCTCCTCAAGGACCACTCGAGGTTGCTCACAGTCTAGTTCTTGAAGTCAGACTTGTTCCCCCGGTAGACACATGCTTTCGCCACCCAGCCACCCAAACGCCTCCCATTCGCATCAACAACCACATTCGCTGCGGACTCAGCCCCCTCAGACTCCAAACACACCCGCTCTGCTCTGTGGAGGCAGCCGCCCTTGGTCCCCCTCCCACAGACTCAGAGAAGTCCATTCACAGGGCTCCCCCGGCACCTCATTATGGGCACTTTTTCGAGCTGCCCAGGGGGTCCAGGCACACGCCCCTTGGTCAGTGAGGTCCTCTGACTCAAGCTCTCCGTTTTGCCCACGGGGAAGCCGGGCCCACTGTTAAAGGATTGGCCCACATGTCACGTGGCTCTGGAGGAAGCCATGCTCCGACGAGACGCGGATGGTCAGACAGCCTCAACATTCTCTGTAGTCGAAAGGAGGAAACCACCTCCAGCTCGTTTACCCTCCTTAGAGAAACAGGCATTTAGCTCTCACTGGCAAAAACAACGTCTTCCCTCACCAGAGAAGATTTCGTGGTGGCACACAGTTAGGTTCAAAAAGGAGAGAGCATTTGTTTCCGAACAGGTGGGGGAGAGGCCTGCCGGGGCAGCACAAGCCGAGGGAGGAAGGCAGGGCCTCCTGATACATCGCAGGGCGCAGAGCAGGTAGTTCCACAGCTGGAGCATGAGACAGGTGAAAAAGAATGAGGAGATGCAGATGTAAACAACTGATATCCTTATAACTGTTCTTCCAAAGTAATTAGTCTCCAGTTACGTTAATACATACACAGAGGTACAAGTCCCATCGTATGTAATTCTATCTTACTGCAGCTTCAAGAAGTCTCCACCCCAAGAACACTGGGAGGATCAAAGTTTGCTAGTCACGGGAGACGGACTTCGTGTAGGAAGAATTCCTCACTCACTGGAGCCCTTCTGCCAAAGAAGCAATGAGCTCCCCACTGCTCAGTGCACTCAGCGAGGGTCTGGATGACCACCTGGCTGGGAGGTTAGAGACCCCTGCTCTGGTGAGAAGCTGGCAGGAGGACACTTAAAGAGTCTTCCACACCTAGCAGCTGAGGTC
Organism: Glossophaga mutica; assembly: GCA_039655065.1. Classification (NCBI taxonomy): domain Eukaryota; kingdom Metazoa; phylum Chordata; class Mammalia; order Chiroptera; family Phyllostomidae; genus Glossophaga; species Glossophaga mutica. The sequence goes on along the minus strand of CM077304.1, from coordinate 219,940,367 downwards.
TTTCGAGTGGGCACTCAGGACGCACCTGGGTTTGACCATCACTCTGCCCCGAACCAGCTGGAGGGCGTACGCAGAGTGGCTAACCTCTCTGGGCCCCCCTTTCCTCCATGGTAACGGTGGAGCGGGGGCGCAGGGTTGGGGGGGCGATGAGAACTAGGGCCCACTTCCTGGTTGTTCGGAGGATTAAGTGAGTTCACGCACATCGAGGGTCTGCTCGGGTCGCCGTTCTCACCAGGACACACTGTTGCCCTTGGGAACTGAGCGCTCACTGGCCTTCACGCCCAGAACAACGTAAGGCCTCATAAGTAGATGCCACTGAAGTGGCCACGCAACACGATGTGACAGCCTTCCAAGCACAGACCATGCGCAAGACAACCCGTTTCCTTCTGAGAGCTCATTTCTCTTTGTTTTAAAATCAAAATGAAGCATAAGGCTCATGAAAAAGAATGTTGAGATTCAGGTTTAAACAACAGACGTCTTTACAACTATTCTTCAAATATAATCGATTGCTAATCACATTAATTAATTAATCACATGACCACATCTACAGAAATGAAAGTCCCGCCACGTCTCATTACGCAGAATTCAAACGTTTCTCCATCCTCAGCCCTTTGCAAAGCACTTGTGGTGGGGAGCAGAGAAAGCCAGAAAGGGGGCCCTCCCTGCATCGCCACCTGGCTCCCAGGTGCTGCGTTTGTCAGAAAAGTTCACCTTGAACTTCCATGCGCCTTCTTCCCCGCCCCTGCGAATTCACACACAGAGCGCCTTTGAAGGCCTGGGACAGAGCACAGAGGTTTGTCAAGCCAAACAAGTTGATTCATGTGCAAAAATCCCCCAACTGCATTTACAAGTTAAATGGGGAAAACTGTCAGCTGCTTCTGGTTGAAAATTCCACTGGCGCGCTTCAGCACATACGGTTCCCAGTGCTTGCACAACAGTCTACATGTGCAAACACACACGCTCGGGGGCATGTGAGAGGCATGCGGCTTCAAGACGTCTGTGTCCTGCCACCGCCCACCGGTCCCCGCTGTGTAAATACGCCCCTGCCCACTAACGCGCTGCAGCCCACACACTTCAACAAGGGCCAGGTGACAGGGCACTTGGACACTGCCCTTCGCAGCGACAGGTGCTTGAATGAGTCTAGCACAGGCAGCTCTCTGCTCAGCTGGCAGCTCGTGACTGGGCAGGGACAGAGGTCTGCGCTGTCCTGTGGGATAGCTTCTAGCCACTTGTGGCTTGTGAGTGCTTGAAACGTGGCTAGTCCAAACTAAGATGCACTGCAGGCATCACACACACACACCCACCCCAAATTTCAACGGTCCGGTACTAAAGGTAGTCAGCTGAATAATAAGCTTTTAGGTAGATTTTATGTTGCAATGATCATTTGACTATGTGGGATTAAATAAATCTGTTACTAAAATTTCACATGGTTCTCTTTACTTCTTTTAACGAGGCCACTAGAAAAATTTAAATCACACACATGGCTCACACAATGTTTTGATTGTATGGTACCGACCCAGAGTTTTTATTAAAATTGGAATCTCATGGGGGCGGGCCAGGAGATGGAGATTATTGGCATTTGGGACACCTGAAGTAGCCGACAGTGGCCTTGACCCTGAGTCAGGATGCCCAGACAGCACCTTACGGAACTGTCAGCTTCACCTTTTTACAGGGGCTCTGCCAAACCCTTTGCAAAGCACCTGTGCGGGGGAGAGTAGAAAGTCAGAGAGGAGACCCTTCCTGGTTGTTAAACCAGTCTCCCGAATCTTTGAAATTTCCATTCCAAACCTTCGCATTTTTCCATTGGAAACAAAAATGGCTCATTCCAAATATTTCTAAAAGTAACCAGTGAAATAAGCAAGCAATGCCATATGGGGTTTGGAAGAGGAGAGAGAGACGGAAGCCAATATGACCTGCCCCAATCTGAACCCGAGCCTGCGCAGGGAACGAGAGTGGGCAGCCCCCCCTCCTGGCTGCCAGAGCACCCCAGCAGGTGGGAGTTAGAGCTGAGGTGGCAACACTTCAGACTGGTGCTTGGTGGCTCGTGTGTAAGAAGACAGTTCACCAGACTGGCTAACTGGCTAACCGTCCAAGGCCCTGGCACGAACCTTTTCCTTAGTCAGTGTAAGGCTTCCTACTTTCCCGCATCACTTACTGACACAGTGAAGAAAGAGCCAGCCACCAGCTGGTCACTCTGCAGCCACTTACACAGCAACACGAGGACCTTCTGTGGCCTGGAACAGGCAACACACACGGAAGGACTCTCCCCACTAAGTCACAAGGACCCTGATGTAGGCCTGTGCCACCAGGCACCGTGCTGATTCTGAGACACTTGCAGAAGAGACCAATTTCTACTTTGCTTCGCTAAGGACTCTCTCATTTCTAGCCTCAGACCTTCTTAGATTACATTTGTGCATTAGTGTGATTCTCACGCTTGACCCAAATGTCAGCTTCTGACCAAGTCATTCAAGTGCAGCTGGCCTGTCCCACAAGAACTTTACCATCCCAATCTGAAAATTTTTGCCAGCAGGCAAGAGAGGGAAGCCAAACTTATAAGAAATGTAATCAACAAAACCGGGACCCAAGGTATGAGCTAACGCCTTGAACAAACACAGAGACTTCAGGCAAACTGTGGTTCTGTTTGCAGTGGAACAAGGGCGTCCTTTCCTGGGACTCCTCCACCTGGCGTACCTGATCAGCAGCTCCACAGCCGCAGGACCTCCTCCTCAGAGCTGCCCACGGCCACCCTGCAGGTACGGCGCTCTTGATTACAAGCTCATTGCCAACTGAGACCTCTAGTTGCACCACCGACCGGTGTGGCATCTGACCCTGACGTCTTCCTCTGCGCGGAAGACAATTACTCTTTTGGCCAACCTTGGGTCCCAGCAAAGAACGGAACAGCTGGGTGTGATTAAAGGATCAGGGAGTTGAGCTGCCGGCCACCAGAAACCTATGTTAATGATCAAACCAAGAGCTTCCTGGGAGAAGAGGGCCTGAGAAGCCGCCCTGCCCCCCCCCCCCCCCCCCCCGTCGTCAATGGAGAAGTGACTCCGAGCAGCCCTGTTTGGAGACTATGCTGAAAACACCACTTGTCTGTCCCTGGAGACATAGAAGGTGTTGAGACAAGGCTGAGCTGCTTCCATCACCTTCCGTGATGCACGGACCAGGTGACGAGAGGATTGTCCCCACAGGGCACCATACCTCCGTGGCTCCTCAGGGCTCCACCACGTCACTGGCCCAGGCAGGAGGAGAGGCAGTCAGGGAGGGGCTGGCCCTCATGGCTGGGGCAGCAGAGGAGTCTGCGGGCAGCTGCTCAGCATCAGAGCAATCAAACGTCAGCTGCCACGTGGGAACTCATCCTGTGGGTAATGAGGAGAAGGCTCCCGAGGGCCAGCATCCCGCCGAAACAAGAATACAGTCGTCCACACTAAAGCGGGCCTCTTAACTCTGCGAGTGGTGGGATCTTAGCCACAGTTAACAAACCCACACCTTTCCTGGATGCGAGTGCCGCAGGCTCCCTGGAAAGTGGTGGACTTCTCCAGAGGGTGGCCCAGAGGTTGCTTCTGCTGTGACCTCCCTCTGGGATGAGGCGACTTAGCTGACTCAGCCTCGGACTTCGACGGGCTGAAGGACAAACCTCTCGGGTGATGTCAGCTGCCGTGAGAACCCAGTGCCAGGCATTAGGCCAGGGGGCCCCACCTGAGTGAGGAAGGCCATGCTCAGGGCACAGGAGACCATAAAGCGCACTGGCTCTGCAGTCATAGAGCTGTGGGTTTGGGTCCCAGCTCTGCCACTTGCTAATAGTATGACTTTCAACAATGAGGTGGCCTCTCACTGCCCTCCGACACCTCAACTATCAAATAAGGATCCTAATAAACACCTTACAGGACGTTTTGGAGGGTTAAAAACATGCAAAGCTCATAACGGAATGCCTGGAATACTGTAGTTGTTTAAAAAAAAATAAATAACTCCTGCTATCAACCAGCCCAATCGAAACAACTTCCCTTGCGTATAAAGAAACCATGAGAACAGACTAGAGATGGAGCCACTGATGGCCGGGCGGGAACAGCACGTGTGACTGTGAAGCCACAGACAGGGAGCGGGAATCTCACAGACCGCCTGTTCCAACCTCCTTATTTTTTTGGATACAGAACTGGCGCTAAGTGTCCAACTAAGGCTACACAATCCGTGAGGGCTAGAGAGGAACCAAAATCCGTGCTCGGCCACTGCTGCGGATCGAATTTTGTCCCCCAGAATACGACACGTTGGAGTCCTCACCCCCGGTTCTCCTGAATATGACCTCATTTGGAGACAGGGTCTCTCCAGAGGAAATGAGGTCAAAATGACATCACCAGGATGGACACTAACCCCATATGACAAAAGGGGACATCTGGACATAGAACAGGGAGAACACTCTACAAAGACTGGAGTTACACTGTCCTAAGACGAGAACCTACCAGGAGCTAAGAAACTACCGCCTGGAACAGATCCTCCCCCGAGCCCTTGGAGGGAGCAGGCCCTGCCGACACCTGGGTCCTGCCGACACCTGGGCTCTAACCCAGCCTGAACCCTCAGGACTGTGAGGCAAGAAGCCTCCGCTGGTTCAGCCACTCAGTTGTTGGTGCTGTGTTTAAGCAGCTCGAGTAAAGTAGTACGACCACTTGCCCGTGCACCAAACCACCAAACTGGTAATTTTCAAATTCTGCTGCACGGGGCCCTCGGGCCCCTGGCAGACAGGGATGTACCGGCGAACATTTAATAAGTGGTCTCGGGAAACGGTGAGCAGAGACCTGATGTGTCATGTTCACCAGTTTCCGCCCACGCGTGGTCAGGAAGAGCCAGATGCCATCAGCTCTCATAAGCCAGTCTTCGCCCCGAGAGGCTCCTTGAATGCTTTAAGTTTCTGCCAAGAGACAGATTCATCGCACAGCCTGTTCCACTGTCTCTAGCAGATTATGCAGCGTGAGCACAGCAAACGGCATCGGCGACGACAGAGTAGGAAGAGCACTGGCCCAGGGAAGAGCCTCCCTGTGCTCTAGGGCCAGCGCTGTCAACGGGCAGCGTGCAGTCCCCCCGCTGGCCGACCTCTTTATCCGCAAAAGGAGGGAGCGGGGATGATCGCAGGTGTGTCGTGTGGACCTCATGAGACGCCAAACGTATTAAACGTATTACCGTCCTTACCTTCCACTTACCACCAGCTCTGTGCTAGTGGCTTAAGTCAGTGGGTTCATAAGAGTGATTAGTACGAGGCAGCTTTCAGAATTTCACAGCTGCTTTCATTATAGAAAGCAAACTGACCAAGAAAAAAATAATTCCAAAAATACTACTTTTGTTTGTTCATTTAGTGTGAGAGGTTACAGCGAAATCATTTCTTTTTAAAGTTCAGGATTTTCTTCGGAACTGTGTTCCAACCATCGTGCCTTCCAGCCGCACCGTCAACAGCTCTGGCACACGCGTGTGTGTCACTGTGTCGGGCACCTCGGGGGACAGCCCTCCACAGACAAGGTGGAGCTGGAGACTCGGGGACGAGCACCAAAATGGACAGCAGAATGCGGGGAGAAAAACTCCCCGAGAACCAGAAACACATCTGTCTCTCCTCACCGCGTCCGTTCCTGCGCGCTTGGGCGTGTGTGCATCCTCCCAGAATGCCTCACTCCAAGTGAACCACCACCAGCTCCGAGTCCAGCAGGCCTTCTTGCCGCAGAGCAACACCTCCACGCACAGGTTTTCCGTGTTTTCCCACAAGGAAGGAATGAAGAAGGCGGCAGCCCTCGGAGACGCAGCATTAGGATGCTGTTTAAAGGGGAAAGCAAGGCTCGCTGCCCAGGGAGTGGAGGAACAAGGGGACCGTCATAGCAGAGAGGAGGAAGCAGCGTGGGGAAAAGCTGTCCCGCTCCAGTGCTAAACGGCAGTGTCACTGAGGCGGGGTGGGGGACTGTAGGGGTACGAGCTACGAGCTCGGAGCTGCATGTGACTTCATCGAGAAAGTAAAGGCAGAGGTCCTAGGAGACACGGCGAGGACCCCCAGGAGGGGGGAAGAGGAAGAAGGCTCAGGAAACATCAGCAAAGGCAGCCACAGTCTCGGTTGCCAGAGGGAGGACGGGGAGAATAAATTCCCACCCAAGGCCAGGCAAGAGGGTGTTTTATGAAAGAATGGGTGGCCAGCTTTGCCAAGAGTTGGGAAGAGATTAAGGAACAGAGGAGGAGGGGGAGGAGGGCTGAGATGCAGCCAACGGCTTCATCAGTACAGTAGCCGTGAGCATCCTTGGGTGGCACATTTGTAACGGAGCGGTAGAGACAGGAGCAATTACCAGGTAGGGACAATCACCGATAATTACACCTCGCATTGCCTCTAAACACGCCGGTAAAGAGGGACCACACAGGAGACAGCAGATTAGCGAAACTGGGAAAGAGAAATTACATGGTAGGGAAATTTTAATCCAGACAAGTGTGAGGTTCGGGGGTAGGAAGTGTGGAGACAAAGGCTGATTAGCGTCCATGGGATGGAAGAGGTGTGGAGGGGCCCAACGCGGGACCTGAAGGGCTCACTGGGGTGGGGACGGGGTAGACCTGGCCTCGGGATCCAGTTCAGCAAGCAGCTCGATGTCGAAGACGGCTCACCGGAAGCAACCGGCTGTCATCCAGGGAAGCAGAGAGCATGGGGACGTGGCCAGGGAAGGGAGCGTATTTGTCAACGTGGTGAGCCATAACGTTCTCCGACAAGTCCACTGCACCGGGAGCAGGAGCTCGTCTAGGGAGGGGGCAGAAAGACAGCCGAACACGGGCAGAGAAGGGGCACCTGCCAGCACACCGTGGCTCAGGGGCAAGAGCCCAGCCCTGGGGAGGACTGGCGAGGAGGGTGAGCAGAAGGGCCGATCCACACGGGAACGGGGAGACGGGTGTCCGCAGAGTCCCATGGGAGGGCCCAGGTCCCTGGGACTACATGGAACCCAGTAGGCAGGTGCATGACACACCGAAAATGTTGCGTATCTTCTTCCATCTTCAATATTAAAATGGCTGCACAAAAATTCACCAGTCTTGATAATTTTTTTAAATGCGCACAGATGTGACAGCTGTCACCATACAATCTAACAAAATTGTTTCCAATGATGTTAAAGACAACTACAAATGGAAAGAACGTAACCGTAGGGAAAAAACGAAACGGACCTTTTGGCCAACCCAATAGTCTGTTCTCAACCGTGGGGGCTGCATTGGCCATCAGCGGGAGGAACAGGCAGACCGGGGCAGCAGAACCCTAATGAACCCCATGAGCCTTTAATAGTCATTGCCCGAATATTAAAAACTGGTTCAAAAGTGAGTTCACATGAACCCACAGATGTCACACCCAAAAACGTCCCTAAGGGAAAGCGTGGGGATATTTGCGCTCTGCCACCAACGTCTGAAGGCTGACCCTGCAGAAAACAGCCAGCTCTGTTTGGCAGCTAGCGTGGTGCCATTTAAAATGCCGAGAACCTTGAAAAAGGCACTACGCTGGGCGGGGGTGGGGGTCCCAGTTCAAGACGGCGACCCCGTAAGAGGCTCCCGCGCTCACCTCCTCACACACCAGTCCACGGGTTCACAGCGAACAACTTCCTCGGAAAAACACCGAAAACTGGCCGGTACCGCGTCGACTCCCTCGCACTGGCGGCGGCCGAGAGAGGCCCCGCGGGAAAGCAGTGGGAGAGGCGGGACACCGCCTCGCCGCAGACCCCGCACCCGGCGCGGCCCGCGCTCTGGAGGAAACTCGAGCCCAGAGCTGCTCCTCCAGGAGCCAAGGGTTTGAACCCCACATCGGCGCCCCCAACGTTTAAGACCTGCACCCGAGAGACAAGCCCCCAAAACAGGCAGCTTTGAGAACCAACGGCAAGACGCGCGAGCTGGGCCTCCGCAGCCCCGGGGGGCGGGGGGCGCAAGGACTCACCCGGCGGGCGGAGGGGCGCGGGCCTGCGGGGCAGGCACCCCGGGAGCCGCACGTTCGTTCGGGGCCTGCGGGCTGCTCTCTGGGACGGCGGCTGCAGGTGCGGCCTTCCGGCTCTCCCCACCTCGCCCCCTGCGGGCGTCCTCTTCTTCCCCGGACTGTGGGTTCTCGCGGCGCCCGAGGGCACCAGTATCCCCAGGGTGGGCGCTTTGGCACGCGTCTGCCGCCGGCGACACCTCTCCGTGGCCTGGCTCTGGGAGCCCGTGAGCCTTTCCCGAGAGGGTCCCACAGGACGGCAACCAGCGGAGAAAGAGTTTATAAATGGCCTCGACCTCCAGGGCACGACCCAGGAGGCCCCTGACCCAGGAAGGAGCCCAGTGCTTCCGGGAAAGAGGCCTGTTGGCTTCCCACGTGGCTGCAGCTGCAGGGATGCCGTCTGATTAAACACACCTGCGCTCCAAACCCTTGGGGCGGAGGCGGGCTATCCTTCCACGAGGGCACCGCCTTCGCCAGCCCGTGTCCCGCGTGCTGGCGTCTCCCTGCAAGGGCTTGTACCTGCACCTGGTGCACCGTTTTGGCGGCTGCCATCCAGCGGAGAACGCTCACTGTCTTGTCTTTCTCTGGTGGCCCAAGGACATTAGTTCCTGGGCCCCACGGAACCATAACTATCAGACAGATAGTTCTTGGACTACCACCCCCAGGTCACTGCCAGTGCAGTGAGACACACCCCTGTCCTTCAGTCAAAAAGGCCTGTGTGCTTCTCCTCCAGCTTTAGCTTGAAGCAAACTTTGGGCTTGGCATGCATAGAGAGGCCTACGGATTTCAAATTATATTACAAAGCTATGGCGATCAGACCAGTATGGTGGTGACATAAAAACAGACACACAGATCAATGGAATAAAATAGACAGCCCAGAAATAAACCCACACCTATATGGTCAATTAGTTAATTTGGGGGGAGGCCTTTTTACCTTTTTATTTTTCCTTGTCGATTACTGACTACTTTCAATATTATTTTGCATTGGTTTCAGGTGTACAGGATAGTGGTCTGACCACTATGATCAATTAATTTATGACAAAGAAATCAACAATAAGCAATGGGGAAAGGACAATTTCTTCAATGAATGGTGTTGGGAAAACTGGACACATGGACAGCAGAAGGATGAAACTGGCCCCATCTTACACCACACACAAAAATGCCCTCAAAATAGATTAAAAACTTGAGTGCAAGGCATGAAACCATAAAAACTCATAAATGAAAACATGGGTGGTAAGCTTCTTGACACGGGTAAATCTTGGAGATGATTTGTTGGATTTGACGCCGAAAGCAAAGGTAACAAAAGTAAAAATCCAACAAGTGAGGCCGGTAAGGCTCAGCTGCTTGGAGCATCCTCCTATACACGGAAAGGTCACAGGTTCGATTCCCAGTCAGGGCACATGCCCAGGTTGCAGGTCCAGTCCCTGGTCAGGGCGGGTACAAGAGGCAACCGATGCATGTTTTTCTCCACACCCCATCTCTCCCTCCCTTCCCCTCTCTCTGAAATCAGTAAGCATGTCCTCAGGTGAGCATAAAAATGGGGTAGGGGCTCTGCACAGAAAAAAAATCAGCAAAATGAAAACACAACCCAATAAACAGAAAATATTTGCATATCATATATCTGCCAAGAGATTAATATCCAAAATACATAAAGAACTCACAACTCGATAGCAAAGAAAAAAAAACTATCTAATTGAAAAATGAGCTCAGGATCCGAATAGACATTTTTTCAAATAGGACCTTCAGATGGCCAGGAAGTACATGAAAAGATGCTCAGCATCACAAGTCATCAGGGAGATGCAAGCCAAAACTTCAGGGGCTATCTATTCAAAAATAAAAAGCATCCCACCTGGGCGTAAATCACTACATTTTATGAAACTTTATATTTATCACTATAAATGCTCCTCTATGTCTCATGTCTCTATCATTCCTGTTTTGCAAGCTACTTTTACACTCAAGATGAATAAAAAACTGCATTTATATTTTTAGGTTCAATTTGTATAAACATTCTCCTTTGTCATGTTCTTAAAGATATAGGAAGAATACTTAAAATGGAAATGAAGTTTTCTCATATGAAAAACCAAGTCCAAATAAACAGACCAATTGGAAAAAGAAAAGAAAAAAAATAACCAGAGTAAAAAGTGTGACGCGCCGAACACGGGCAAGGACGTAGGGGAACTCGGTGCCGCAGACGTTGCTGGTGGCACGTGAAGTGGCGCTGCCACCCTGGAAAAGAGTTCGGCGGTTCATTGTAAAAACTGAGCATATTATTACCGTATGACCCAGCAATTGCACACTTGGATATTTATTGCAGAGAAATGAAAATTTATGGTCGCACGTAGTGAAACTGTATGAAAACCTGTACATGAATGTTCGTAAAAGCTTTAAGAGTCATAACTGAAATCTGGAAACAGCCCAGACGTCTTTCAATAGATGAATGGCTGAACGAACTCTGGTACAGTCCATCCATCCCATGGAACACTACTTAGCAATAAAAAGGAATGAATTATTGATACCCACAGCCTCAATGAATCTCCAGGCAACTATGCTGAATTTTTAAAGAGTCAAAAGGTTGCATACTGTATGATTCTGTTTATGTAAGATTTTTGAAAAGACAAAGCTTGGAAATAAAGAACAGATTCGTGGTTGCCAGGAACTGAAGGCTGGGGACTGGGAGATGGGAGGATAGTGGGTGTGGTCACTTGATGGCAGCGTGAAGGATGCTCGTGGTAACAGAACTATCCATCCATCTGCCTGCGATGGTGGGTACATGGACCTCCACACGTAATAAAATCGCACAGAACTAAATCTACACAAACACATGCATAAGTGCAAATAAAAGTGGGGGACACCTGTGATGGTCACTGTCTGGGTGACACGTCTGACCTACGGTGGCTGATAATCTGACATCTTTGGACCAAGTTGTAGTAGTGAAAAATGCCGACCGCTGTGGCTCAGTGGACTGAGCACTGACCTGCAAACCAAAGGGCTGCAAGTTCAATTCCCAGTCAGGGCCCAGGCCTGGGTTGCGGGCCAGGTTCCCAGTGGGGGGCATGTGACAGGCAACCACACACTGATGTTTTTCTCCCTCTCTTTCTCTCCCCTTCCCCTCTAAAAATAAATTTTTTTAAATCTTAAAAAAAAAAAAAAAAACAATATTTCTCTTTTTAGAAATACCTGAGTTACACACTGCCAGTGGAAGGACTCGTAGGGACAAAAAAGTTGCGGAGTAGAAGGAACGGATCCATCTTTCCACAGAACAGTGAAATGACCTTGTTTTTGGCCCCGTGTGTCCTTCTCTAGGTAACAATGACTGGACGCAGACGGACATGAATGAACTTCTCTACTGTGCGGGGCACTCTGGGAAAGGGAATAGTAAACCAGCCTTTCTTTGCACGTGCATCCACCTATCCCTCCATTCGTCCACTCATTCAAGAGACTCGCTGCATTCCTTGTAGAAGCCAGGCATTGTTTTCGGTAACAGGAATGCAGCAGTGGACGAAAGGTACTGCCCTTGTGGAAACTTACTTCCCTCCTTTAGGGAAATGCAATAAATGAACCCAAAAACGCAGCGGTAAGTGTGGTGAAAAATAAGGCTGAGTCACTCAGTCCAGGGCCACAATCCCAGCCCAAGGATCCGATTGGCCACGAGAGGTCACATGATCAGTTGTTCTCACCAGGTGCAGGAGGAGCAGGGGGGTGGGGGTGGGGTGCATTTTCAGCTTCTGTCCTGAGAGGCTGTCGTGGCGGGCGCTGTGCCTGGTTAGAAGTCCCCAAAGAAAGGGCTAAAATGCTGACAACCAAAACCACGGCCAGACAGCCCATCGCAGTCTGCAAAGATTTATATAATCCTTCGCGTAAGTTGGCGCCAGTCCAACCGAGCTGTGGGGCCCAGGCTTCCGGCCCAGTTTCCAGACTGGTTTTTTCCATCGACCTCTATTTGGTTAGCATTATGAGAGGAAACCTTTTTCACGATTTTGTTTTTAACAATGTTCCAGCTGAGGTTCAGAATGGACATTTTTTGCTGGGGTGTGTCCTGTGATCAAAGATCTTTTTCACCACACATGTAATCCGTGAGGTATCTGAAAAATTTGCAACAGACATATTTTGGAGAAGTCTAGCTGGAGCAAGGTGTCAGATACTGGACGCCTTTTGGAAAAAGACATCTACAAGGTAGAGAACTGTCTGTGTGCTCTCAGGTAACCACGCTGCAGCTGGAGGCCCGCCGCTGGTGATGTCACTAGGTGGGCAAATCAGTGGCTCAGTGGACGAACAAAGACACCATTTTTATTTCTGTTGGGAAGCTTTGTCTTTTGTTAAAATAAATATCATTTCCTTATAATGTATGCAGCATTATACGAAAACATTGAACGAACCCCTCGCTCTTTGAGAGAAATCATAAAATCCCAGTGCATGGCACTGTTAACTTTATTACGGTCAGAATATCTTGGGACAAAAATGATTATGCTTAAATATGTAAATAGGACCATTATTAATGAATCTGTTCATTATGGAGAAAAATCGAGTTCAGTGGTTAAGAGTTCAGGCCTAGGACTCAGAGCGCTTAGGTTTGAATCTTTGCTACAAGAGTTGGAGCAAAAAAGAATCTAACTTCTGCATTCCTCAGTTATCTAGGATGCAAAATAATAATACCTCACCTTATTGTTGAGAGTTAAATGAATTAATCTATATAACATTAATGAAGGTTAGAAACTAAGTGCTCAAGAAGTATTAGCTACTTTTATTCATAATCATCATCTTTTCTTACAAATGGATGTCAGAAAGGTAGCCAGGATAATTCTTAGCAGGGCTTCTTTAGTATTGAGAGAGCTAAATATCCATTCCTTTTATCCAACAGGTCAATGCATTTTGTTTCCTAGGGGAACAATAGCTCCTGAGTTATTTGGGGGGGCTCATCAGGACTCATCAGGGCCTGAACCGGCTGGAAGGCATAGGCAACGGAGCTCAGGGACACGGAGATCAGCTTCAGGGCCCAGAGCAAGGCTGATGAGCACGCAGCCCAGATCTGGGAGACGAGTGAGAAAAGCCAGAACGCCCTCCCACCAGCTCATCCTGCCCGATCCTCAGGCACTGGAGGCGAGCAACTGTGATCAAAACTGGCAGCCACAGAGGGACAACAAAATGAAGATGAGCAGAAAAAACAGTCAGTGATTTCCGGGGGGGCGGGGGGAGGGTGGCAGAGCCACCACAAAGAAGAAATAACAGGAAAGGAAACGGAGTTCATAAAGCAAAAGAAGAGGATTAACATTGAAGTCATGCTCTGGAAATATAAGAGCAGCTGCCATGTTCATAAATTAACAACCAGCTATTATGCAAGGAAGTTTGAGAAATCTTAGAAATTTAAAAAATTGATTCAGAAAGTAAAACACTCACTGGATAAATGGAATCAGAGAAAGTTCACAGTTAAATAGTAGTTTCTGGCCCTGGAAAAATTGAGCCATGGGATTATTTAAGAATATGTCATGAAAAGGCAAAAATGGAAAATAAAAGATATAAATGGAAAATAAAGATATAAAGTGCCACTATCCATCCAATGAAAATTCTAGAAATAGAAAACATCTATAAATAGAGAAGAAAAGTAACCAAGAAAACAAAAAGAAAAATTTCCAGGTTGAAGAAACACATGAAGTAAAAATATCCATCACTTGTCAAAAAACCCACTCTGTTGTAACATTCAGAAGTTCAAGGATGAAGAGGAAATCTTAAACACTTTATGAGAGAATGACACAGGCTACCTAAAATGAGTATGAGCAGCATCAAATTCCTCCTTGACAGCACTCAACTGCTACGCTAAAAATAATTGAGTAAAGCCGTAGAAGTTCTGAGGTGGGGTCGCTTCGAGTCTAGAATCTAATCCCTGTCCACATTAGCATGGGAGAGGACAAACAAACTCCAGACAGCTTCACAGACATTCGAAGGTTCCCATTCCAGCCTTGCCTGATAGACTCGATCGGTGAAAAACGAGAAATTCCAGAAGGGGAAGAGACGGGACCCAAGAATCAGCAGTAAACAGAGAAACAATAAAACGTAATTCGGACATATATTTTAAAATTTTAACAATGATCTGCAGATAAAACCCCAGATGACCTAAACATGGGTGGTGGCAGGATTGTGAAGAGGATGGCGCGAAAGCGCACTATTGTTTGGGGTGTGAAGGATTAATTCCGAATACTTAATTGGGAGTTAATAGTCCAAACATTAATTAACCTGGCAATAAGAAAAGGAACATAACTCTAGATACAAGATTTTATTAAATAATACTGCATAATACTCTGACAATCTCAACGAGGGCCTGATTTCCTGTAAAAAATATGAATTAATCAACATTGATCCAAGAATAGGTAGAAAGTGTGAACAGATGAATAGATTAATACACTTATAAAATTCTAAAAGTGAGGCAAAGCTCAACTCCTTTTTTTAAAAAGGCAGTAGGGCCCTGGCCACATGACTCAGTTGGTCAGAGCATTGCCCCGTGCACCAAAATGTTGCGGGTTTGATCCCCAGTCAGTGCACGTACCTAGATTGTGGGTTCAATCCCTGGTGGGTGTGTGATTGATGTTTCTCTCTCTCCCCCCCTCTTCCCTTCTCTCTCTCTTCCCCTTCCTCTCTCTCTAAAGATCAATAAATATATCCTCAGGTAGGGAGTTAAAAAATAAGTAAAATAAAATAAAGAGGCAACAGGGTCAGGTACTTTTATAGGAATTTACATTCCTTGCACCAAGTGATAATCTTTAAATTATATACCTATCTGGAAGTACACAAGAACACATTCTAGACTCACTCTACCTAGCTCGAATCACTTTGATTCCAAAAACAGATATGGTTCGCACAAGACAAAAAAACAAAGTGAAGCCATAGTCAAAGTTAACCATGAACATATGAACATAGATTTAAAATACAAAAAAATATTAAGCAAACCAAATTCAATAATATATTATTTTAACTGATAGCCTAGCACAATTTACCTACATAGGTAAAAGCATATCAGTATTAGGAAATTTATTATGTAATAAACTACATTGACAGATTTATGTTCCTCTCGATGTATCCCAAAAATTCATGTGATAAAATTCAATATGCTTTTCAGATTAAAAAAAAAAACTCATCTTAGTAAGAAAGGATGTAAAATTGTGTAGCCTAGGGAAAAACTCAGAGAAAATATTATATTGAATAATGAAAGATTAAAAAGTTTCTATTAAAGTTGAGAACAAGACAACCACGACAGCTGCCCTCCATCGCTGTTCTATATTATGGGTCCTATTTAAAAAGAGAAAAGGAAAAGGAATAAGAAGCATAAATGTGAACAAAACATAAAAGGTGCCCTGCACGTGAACAAATTGTTATCCAAAGAGAAGTGAGAGAAATACTATTCAAAATAATATCAGATACAAAATCAATAGCTTTCTTATACACAGGCAATAACAAATTAAATATCTCTCACATTTTCTTCTAATACTTTTATAGTTTAGTCTTTTATATTTAGTTCTTTAATTCATCTGCAATTCATTTTGGCATAAGGTATGGAATAGAAATCTAACTTAAACTTTTAACACTTTTAGGAGTAGTGTTATTAATAGCAACGAATATACAATAGACCTAGAAATAAGATATAAAGGACCAATATCCATCTAATGAAAATTCTAGAAATAGAAAACATCTACAAATACAGAAGAAAAATAATCAAGAAACAGAAAGAAAAATTCCCAGTCTGAAATAAGCCTAATGAAAAAGGTACAGAACCTAAATTACATATACTATGTATCTTTATATGTTACATATACACACACATATGTATGGATGGTTTTGTCTCCTGGGTGCAGAGTGGAATCACAAAAAAACTAATTAAATCAGAGTTTGTATGGCTGAAACACCCAGGGTTAAAAATCTTTATTATAAAATGTAATGATTGTTTTTTAAATAATGTAGTAATTCAGTAAGTGCTGTCAGTTTTCCCAAAATTAATCTATGGAGTCAATGCAATATAAATCAATATCCTTCAGAACTTTTTATGAAACTAGCAAGCTGATTTCAAAGTTCGTCATGAAGAAAAAATGTACACGTGAGCAAACGAGAACCAGAGACATGGAAATAAAGAACAAACTGGCAGTGACCAGAGGGGAGGGGGGAGCAGGATAAGGCGGGGGGAAGAGGGGAAGGGTCAAGTCAAAGAACATGTACAAAGGACCCAAGGACAAAGACAATGGGCTGGGGGGTACTGAGTGTGGGAATTGGGGTGGGGATGGCAGGTAACTGGGGGGCCCCCGGTAACTGGGGGCAATGGGGACAACTGTAACTGCACAACAATAAAAAAATGAAAGTGGAACCCACTGATTGGGAGAACACATTTGCCAATAATACATCCAATAAGAGGTTAGTTTTCAAAATATATAAAGAACTTATGTAACTCAACACCAGGAAGACAAACAATCCAACCTAAAAATGAGAAAAGAATCTAAATAGACACTTCTCCAAAGAGGACATACACATGGCCAATAGACATATGAAAAAATGTTCAATGTCACTAACTATCAGAGAGATGCAAACTAAAACTGCAATGAGATACTGCCTCAGTCCTCCCAGAACGTCTACCGTCAATAAATGAGCAAACGACCAGCGCTGGCGAGGACGCGGAGGAAGGGGACCCCAGGGCACTGTCCGTGGGAAGGCAGCTGGCGCAGCCGCTGCACAAAACGGAACGGAGCTCCCACAAAAAATTAAAATGGAACATGAAAAAAAAAGAAAATATGGAAAAAGCATCAAATGTTTTAAAAAGATTAAAGGGAACTATTATTAAACGTCAAAACATACTTCGAATTTGTGTTACTGAAAAGAGTGTGCTATTGGTACGGGGATAGAAAAATAAATCAATAAAATAAAACAGGGCCCAGAAAGAGTTCCAGATACACGTTTCCTATTTATAATGGTTCGATTCAGCGGGGAAAGGATGGATAACTAAATAAATAGTGTTGAGACAATTAGATATTTATTAAGAAAAATTAAGTTGGACCTCCCTTCCTCACACACGCTCCAAAATAAATTCCAGATGGACTGAAGAGTTAAACATTAAAAATAGGAAAAAAACTAGAAACATCAAGAGAACATACAGAGAATTTATAACTTTGAAGCCAGGCATTCCTGACCAAGACAAAACCAGAAGCTCCAAAAACGAAAATGGTCATCAGTTTAAAATGGCGGGCCCATTACACGTGGTGGACGAAGCTGTGAACATGGCTAAGTCACGGAATGTTTTCAGACTCCCTTTTCAGTAAAACGTGTACGTACGCAAGATCTCTCTCTCTACCTGTGCAGGTCAGCAACCTGCGAAGCGCTGTCTCTGCCCCACCTGCACTGAGCCGCGTGTCTGCGTTTTCACCTCTGACTCCTCCCGCGAGCTGTCGCTGTTGGGCAGACAGACGCTGCTCCGCTCACTTCTCTCCCCGCAAAAAGCGCTCTGTGCGTAGCTGTTCGGTGGCCCCACGCCTCCCTGCCCTCCTCTTGGGCCTTTTAGAGGTTCACACAATGATACCCGGCCCAGTTTCGATCTTAAAATGGCCATTTACCATTCGTGTGACCTTGGGCGTGTCCTTTAAGCCAGGGAGCCTGATTTCTCATCTATCACAGGGGAAGTAACGCCTGTGTCACAGCCTGGTTGGGAGGATTTCCATCAGAAAATGCAGGAAACGTCGCTAGCCCAGTGCTGGTGCCGTTCTACTCACCTGTCAAATCATTCCGCGCTGAGTGGCTTCAAACTGCCACAGTGACTTCGCGTGCTCACGACTCTGGCTCGGAGCAGGGCTCAGGTCCGCCCCAGCTGCATGAACAGGGCTGAGCCGTCACTTGCACCGTGGGTCTCTTACATGGCTGGTGGTCGGTTCCTCCCTCCCCGTGGAACCGACTTGGGGTTCCACAGGGCAGCCTGGGCTTGCTCTCAGCACAGTGTCTGGATTCCAAGAGTAAGCACCTCAAGACACAGGAAATAGAAGCTGCCACTTTCTTAAGGCTGGGGCCTGCAAACCAGCACAGCCCCTGCAGCACATTCTGTTGGTCAAAGAGGTACAGAGCCCCGACGTGACCTGCCTCTGGACACACAGTATTGTCACCCTGCACATCGGCGAGATGCACTCCCCTCTCCCAAGACCCGCCAGAAGTCTCACCCCTCTGAACCAGGTCCAGCTGGCACCGAAGTTCTCTGCGTGCGCTGCCTGGGTACAACTCCCTGAGTACCTGTTCGTCACCGCCCGAGTGCTGTGAACGAGCAGTTAGAACCATGTTATCTTCACCCCCTACCCCCGACACGCACAGACACCATGCTCAAGAGAGCGGCAAGCACAGGATACCCACGGTAGACGCTCGCATTCGGAAAGGGGGCAGATGGGGGGGCATGCAGTCAGCCCGGGCCAAAGCCTTTCCGCAAGCCGGATAAGCGGGTGCGCAAGCATCCTTCCTCGGCCCGGGACTCTCCAGGGGCTCCTAGTCCTATGCGCTGGGCTCTCGTCTCCGCCCCTGGGCCTCCTTCGTTTTCGATTAGAACACCCAGTCGGTGATTCCTGGCCTTCTCGGCATACTTCCTGCCATAGAAACTGGGGCTCTGTCTGCCTCTTTCAATCCAGGCTGGTGGGGCTTCTGGTCCGCAAGTGTTCACAGTCACTGAGGTGCTCGTAGTGAACAGACAGAAGCCGTTGCACACGATGTGGGATAGAATTGTACACTTGAAACCTATGTAATTTTATGAACCAGTGTCTCCCCAATGAAGTCAATGAAAATTTAACACACCTAGAAGCTATTTATTATTGTTACTGTCATCGATAACATGGATAAAAGATGTGAAGATGCCTTACCGGATAAGCAATCCTTACCAGCACTTTCGGAGGACAGAATTAACTCGCTAAACCCAGCAAGGTAAAATTCAGTGAGGATAAATAAAAGTCCTGCATTTAGACTTTAAAAATCCGTTTCGTAATGACAGGATGATGGGGAAGCTTTGGCTCGCTGGCATGCTCGTCTCCCTGGCTAAGCCGTGAGCTTCTTGCAGGAGAAAATTGAGGGGATTGAGCTGACAGCAAGCTCAAGATGAAACAAAAGCGTGAAGAGACACACACTGGGAGTGGCGTCCTGACAAGACGGCTTACGATCAGGATGGCGAGGGACTAAAACCACATTAGAGGAGGCACTCTGAGACAACTGAGTGACTTTGCCTGGTGAAGAAGCAGCCTCAGCGAAGTGATGGGGCAGGTCGTCGACTTCCCGTGTCTGAAAGCCTGTCGCATAAAGGAGGAAGTGGTTAGCTCCAGGGGACAGGATCAGCTGAGTTCCTTAGCCCGAGGCAGCATCCCCAACACCAGAGCCCTCCCGCCGACCTCAGCAGCCCGTCATGGGAAGAATCTTGGATAACACTGGAGCCAGCACCTTCCCCAGAACAACTGGATCTCCGGGGGAAGGGGGTCCCAGGAAATAAAGGTCTAAACTTCATCAGGTGATTTCATTGTGCTGCCATGATTGTGAATATGGATAGAAACACCAATAAATGAGCTGACTCCAAAGAACTGATTCACCCATCACCAGAAGGTTCAGCTGGAACCCAGAGAGGTTCTGAGTCAGGGGGGAAAGCGGACAGGCTCTGAGACCCAGCTCCAGGACCTGCAGCGCCCAGGGTGGAGAATGACTCAATCCCATCGAACGGTGGCGTCTCCTCCCCCTACGGGAGCTGTGCCCGCAGGGTCGGGCTCCCTGGGGCCGACAGCTGCACCCGCTCCTCTGCACAACCCAAGTTTCTCGGGCTGGGCTTCCTCGCCCAAGTGGACAGTTTGAGTCAGGGAAAAATCTATTTGGAAGGGTTAAGAAAACGGAAAGTTTAAGGTAGAGAGAGGTGGAAAATGGTACTTAAGCCCATGAGCAGGGTGGGGTGGTTTTTTTTGCGGGGGGGTTGCTGCCAAGAAAGGAAGAGTTTCTTAAGGAGATGGCGCCATGCCAGGAGCCACAGGTAGCTCATGCTCAAAGGCCCAGCTCCCCAATGGCTTCCAGGGATGAATTATATAGGGGAACAGTCATTAATCACGGTGACTGATAGAGTTAGGGCTGCGGTCAGTGCTAAGGTGGGGGATAATGGATCACTGCATCTGGTCTCGCTGTCAGCCATGCAGTTGTTCTGCCCAAGTTCGCAAGGGTTGGTTCAGTGGAATCATTCCACTTTCCTGGGGCTGAAGCTCAAACACAGCCGAGGCCAAGATACTGTCTTTAGTTTGATTGAAAACTCTGTCCCAATAGTCAATAGACCCAGGACCTTGTTTCTGAGATTACTGGCTGCTGACCAGAACCTCACTGTCCTGAGGGTTTATGATTAAGCAAGGGGGCGGGAGGTAGGTGAGTCAGGGCGCTGGGTGAGGCCAGTGGGAGTCAAAGCAAAAAAAAAAAAAAAAAAATCTAAATAAAAGGCTAGATTAAAGAAAATGAGATTTCTGCATGGTTACAATTCCCCCCTTTCTTTGGGCCATCCCTCACTCTGGAGGAATGTAGGGCACCTGGGTCCAGGTTCGATCAAGAGGGTGGATTAGCCGGGAAGATGGAGTCAGGCTTGCCTGCCCATCACGCCCCTCTTGTCCAGCTCTTACAATCTCGCTCGCCCACCTCTTCCAAGGTGGCCCCTGAGGCTTGGAGGGGGCATTCTGGGTGGGTGTCTCAGTTTCACATTCTGTGACCTTATTTGCATGAGGAGGCTCCCCTACCTCCTAACTTCCACCTGTTGAGTTGCCAATCCAGCTTTCACATCAAGCTAATGCATTCTCTCATTTCTGAGCCTCGTTCCCTTCCAGCACTGTGCAGGGATAGCTAGGGATTCCCATCATTGGCCGTCAGTGAGGCCAACTCCTCATGAAGTATTTAGTTCTTATAAATATAAATCAGAGCCCGGAGCCTCACATACCTGACGCTTTGCCCCCCTCTGAACTTTCTCCAGTTCTATTTCCACGCCTTGCTATTATCACAGCGCACAAATGTATTAAAACAACCCAGCTGCATCTCCAGCAGCCCCGAATGACAAATAAACCACACCGATCTTACTGACAAAATTCTATTGCCCAAGGAGAACGCTTCTTCGTTTCCTTGTACTTCCTGTCATGAAAAAAGGCACTATGGCGGCCCTGCGTCCCACCCACCAGGAGCCGATAACCACCTTCCATCCAGCGCATACCTTGTTTTTCCACATGAAATCGTATGTCATTGTTTTGCTATTTGCAGATACAGGCCTCTTTCACAGGGGGATGGATGGATATTTGTGGCCAAAAAGAGAGATTTTCTTGTAATGTGACTACAGATTAAAGGGGAAAAATTGTTATAAATCACAGCACTGTCTTCTGAAGGCCAAGTGCACATTTTAAAACTTTTCCTATTCATTTCAAGCCACTGTTTCGTTCATCAATGCTTTATTTGTAAAAGCAAATGCTTGGCCTTACAAAACATCTATTCAGACATCAATGACTCAGAATTCTGGGACTTTCCTGCTTGTCTGGGAATTATGTTTATGATACAAACGCCTAGTTAATAAAAGCCTGCCTTCCACGTGTCCAAGACCTTTACGATCTTGAGAAAAGAGTGGGGGGAAGCTGCCCTGGCCAGTTTCCTTTGTTCTCCTTCTGCCATGTGAAGCGCCATTGGGGAGGCTGCATTGCACTTACAAATAGCCAGTCAGAGGGTTTTTAGTACAACTCTGTGTATCCACTGTAGTTTGTCCAAACCCACGGGACACACACCACCAAAAGCGAGCCCTGCTGTGAAGTATGGACTCGGGGTGATGATGGCAGGTCGATGCGGGCCCTCGGGTGTAACAAAATCACTGCTGTGGCGGGGGGCGGGGGGGGCACTGCTAGTGGGGGAGGCTGCGGATGCGTGGGGGCAGGGGGCCTGTGGGAAACCTCTGTACCTTCTGCTCCGTTTTTCTGCGCACCAGAACTGCTCTCGAAAGTCAAGTCTACGGAGCCCTGGCTGGTGTGAGTCAGCTGGCTGGAGCTCCGTCCCATAACTGAGAGTTTGCCGGTTCCACCCCCGGTCGGGGCATGTCCGGCAGGCAGCCCGTCCATGTTTCTCTGTCAGATGGACGTTTCTCTCTCTACTCGCCTCTCTCACTAAACGCAATGAAAAAAGAAAATAAAATGAAAATATTTTTAAAGGTGACAATAAAAATAAAAAGAAAAATACTTTTAAAAGTCAAGTCTACTTAAAAAAAATAAATAACCCTTCCTGTTGGAAGCAGGCCCTCCCCGGATGCTCACGGGCTCTGACAGAATGCTTCTCTTCGAAACGCAAGAAAGTAGCGTGCGTCGGAAAAGGGAGGTCTTAGAAGATGGAGTTGTTAGGGTGCCCTGTTATTCCCTGGGGATGTTTACACCTGCTCTTGCCCCACCTGGAAGTCTCTTCCCCAGGCCTTTGCCTGACCGATTGCTCCCTGTCCCATGAATGCAATTCAAGTAGCATGTCCTCGGAAAGGCCCTCGTCACGCCTTCTAAAGCAGCCAGCCCTGACCGTCGGCCTGTTTCTCATCCAGCGCTGCACTCCAGCTCTCCCCACGGGTAGGAGCTCTGGTCTCCCGCACCTAGAAAGGGCCCCCCGTGCTCAGAAAAGTGCCTCTTTCTTCCATAACATCCACTCAGAGCCAACAAACTGCCGTAAAGCGACAGATTCACCTACGTGACCGGGACCTCGCCCAGCTGATGCAGAGGAAGGCAGCTGCTCTCGCGGTGCGTCCAGCAGCACCCACGCCGCATGCCCCCAGGACAGCGTCTAAGGATGGAGAGAGGCACACAGCCCCGCGTCTGCTGGGACAGCCTCCCGGAGGACATGTGGACAGAGGTGGCCGGCCCAGATGCAGTGCCGCTCCCTACCTGGAAACAGAGTGCCCTTACTTCTGAAAGTTTCCGTGGAAGACACTCATCTCAGGCTTAAATGCAAGCTGGCCCCTCCAGCCGGGCATAGCGGGACTGCACTGAAAACCACGGAGCTTCCCGGCCCAGGAACCTGGTTGCGACATGCCAGTGGCCACTGAATCAAAAACAAAATTGCAGCCCTGGCTGGTGTGGCTCAGTGGGGTGAGCACCAGCCTGCTTACCAAACGGTCTCCAGTTCGGTTCCCTGTCGGGGCGCATGCCTAGGTTACGGGACAGGTCAGGTCCCCAGTAAGGGGCGCACGAGAGGCAACCCCACAGCTGAGGTTTCTCTCCCCTCTTTCTCCCTCCCTTCTGCTCTCTAAAAATAAATAAATGAAATCTTAAAAAACAAAATCACGGGGGAAAAGTTTAAGATAGTGTTTCTTTCCCAAGGGATCGATCATCCTAGAACAGAGCAGCTACAAATACCTCGACCGTACCCGAGGGGTACAGCCACAGAGAACTCCGAGACAGCCAGATGCGGTTGCTCTCACTGGAATCCCCTATATGCATATGACATAGAACCACACGTATGGAACCATATGTGAGACGTGGTGTACTGTGCATAGTACATGTAACATATATAATGCATAACATAGTCAAATGCATCACGTTATCTTATAAATTATATCATATTTATAGAGATATGGTTTTACATGTAGAATGTAGTCTCTCTCTACAGAAGTTAAGATTGGCCACATCCGAACCCCTTTCTGAGCACAGAGAAATTAGCCAAGTCCCATGTCCCCGGTGCCCCTAATTGCTTATTATCTTAACATCTGTCACATTCACCGCAAACCCACCTCCATATACAAGTTCACCCACAAAGGGGAAGTCTGCTCCAAGGGTGGGGACTGCGCCCGCCACCACCAAAGGGGAAGCAGCCGAGGGCAGCGCGCCCACGTCCCCAGTCTGCGCCGCTGTCCACGGCATCGGTCTGCGGAAGGGGGTTGGCAGGGGCTGGAAGGGGACTGCGGGGCGGCAAAGGACAAGGGCAGAGACCACTCAGAGAGTAACAAACTGGGCTGCGACATGGTGCGGATGGACAGAATCTGCTCCCAGCAGGGACATCGTGCCCTGAGATATTTGTGAAGGTTGCGGAAAGGATCAAACATCATCACTGTCTCGGGGAAACGGATTAGACTCAACAAGGTGATAGATAAGCTCACATGTCTCCCAGCCAATCGGTGGAAAACTTCTCTGGAGGTTCCACGATTTGTCTGCAGACTCCCAAGAACACACACACACACACACACACACACACACACACACACACAGCTGCACCCAGACCTTCCACGCTCTCAGGCTGTTAGCTGAGACTTTCCAAGGCACAACACCAGTCCCTGCTGAGATGGGTCTCACCTCTAATACATTCTTTCCCCACACCCATCACCTGTGTCTCCAACCTGTCGCACCTTCTACGCCTCACCTCCAAGCGGTGGCTACAGCCACGGTGGAGAAGCCAGCAGACGCACACGTTCCGGGGGTATATGTGGTCTCATTCACGCATTAGACTGCACACGGTGGGAGAAAAGGGATCCAGGGCAAGGGGAAGACCCCTTTGATCCTCAATCTAGAAACAAAACATATTAACGTGAAGCAATGAAAAGAACGGGCAAATGAGAAACCCCAGCTTGGCTCTCAGAACGAAAGATCATCACCGGCTTTTCCTATGTCCCCCAACGGGCTCCACTTAAAAACAAAGCAAAACTGTGGCTGGAGGCAAAGAGGCTCTTACAGTCGGTGTGCCCGGGGCCCGGGGGTGAGTAAACTTCGAACCCTGCTCCCCCCACACAGCAGCACCAACCCCTGCAAGTTTCCCTCGTGCATAACTCATGCGGCCACTCTGTTCATCTTGGCAGCCTGCGGGAGCCTTCCGCCAGGGCTCTGGGCTCTTTCCGTCAACATGACCGATTCCACATCCTCTTACTAATGACTACCCATTTCCCCTCGTAGGCAGCCCTGAAATCCCCGCTTTGATCTGCCTGACATGTCACGTGGTCTGAGCCCCTGAACACAGCCCCTCCCGTGGCCTCTCTCAGGGGAGCCTGGCAGACGCCCACACCAGCAAGGAAGACAGTTCCTGCGGACGCGGGGAGATGGGGAGTTCTACCGGAAATCGGTGGCCCCAAGCTGAGAACCCGTTCTGCCCACTCACTCTGTAGGTGTTTATTGATAGCCTATTGGTATATGCAGAAGACCAAAACAGGATCAAAATAACAGTGGCTACCACAGACGCCCTGCAGCCCGTCCAGTTGGAGGCAGCATACCTTATTCAGTTCAAGAAAAGACCATGATTCCGAAACCAGGGAATTCCGATAAGCTGAACTGGGTGCGTCACGGAGAAGACCCACAGACGGGCCTCCTGCAGCTACCGCGGCCCCTTCCCCAAGGCGCGGCACCGCGCCGTCCGTCCGCAGATGCTGACCAGGCCAGAACGGCTTGGGATGGGAAGCCTGACCACAAGCACCAGCAGACGCCCTTCGTCCAGAGCTACTTTCTTCTCTGGACCTTTCTCTCCATAAGCAGCCTTCCTGGACCTCTGAGTTGCCGTACGATGGGTCAGAAGCATGGCCAAGGGCCCACCTACAGCTCTGTTCTCTCCCTGGAGGCTGACAGTGGGTACTACCCAGGAAATCGGCAGGTGAGCACCGCACTGAATTCAACAACAGTGATGGAATGCGTGCGGTTCACCCCTGGGGTCCAAAAGAAAGTGGCCACGACCTGACTCGGGCCTGGCAAGCCTCTGATCTTACATCAGCTGGAATCAACCAGGTCGTTAAAAACATGATGCAACAAATGACTTGCCTTTATAAAACATTCAGACCATTTCTAACAGTTAACAAAGACATGAGCCTTTTTCACTGCACGGCTGAACGTGCAGGTAACCTAAAGGTCATCTCCGCTTCTTCTTGGCAGCCCCAACACACGCGAGGCAGGTCGCCGATGCCCATCCCACTGCCGTGAAAAAGGAGAAGATTTCTGCCGAAACTGCTGTCTGGGGCGAAGATCAAAGAGGTCTTTCCCCCAGCAGATTACTTGTCTGCAGTTCCCCGCCCCCTCAGTGCAGTAGCAGCCTCTCCCCCTTGTCCCACAGCTCAGGAGGGAGGGAACAGCCGCCAGGTCCTCCCGCTATGGGGCTGGGCTTGTAAGTGACAGTAATTGCCAGTCTTCGGAGCCACCTTCCGCCAGGGAGGACAATGCCCCCCAGAAGCACTTCCCAGACTCCCATGAAGAGATAAGAATGATGCTACTACAGCCAATAGGCTTTTTTTTTTCTTTTTATTAAAGGCTTTCCCATAAAACGCTGCTGGGCCACCAAGTGGAGCAAAGAGCTTATGTCTGTGTCCTCCAACCTCCATTTCCTTGACTTGCTTGGACCACCAGAAGCCCCCAACCCGGGGGGCAACTCGGGTCCTGTAGCATTTCACGTCTCTCCCAGCCATTTCTTGGGCTGGGGTTGCCTTGGGGATTTTATCTGCTGCCTGGCTTCCTCTCTAAAGGGGGGGAGGTATAGAGGAGGTTTAAGCTGAGTTTCCTATCATTCCTTTACTACCTCTTCCATTTAAGTTCAATTCTTTTGGGTTATCGTGGAAAGACAGGATTTGCATGATGAAGGCGTAGGATGCAAATGATAACTTTGGTCTTCTTTCTTATGGGGGAAAAAACAGTCAGAATAAATATTAACATGAATGTTTTCAATATCATGCCCACTGGCATCCACACGACTTCAGAATCGTGCGTGCACGCCAGATCAGAACTGTGTATGATTTCACAGGGATGGATTTCAAGGCGTGCGGTCTCAGGCAAAGCGCGTCTACTATCAATGTGCATAGCAGATATCCTGGGAAGCACCTGGGAGCGGACAAGAGTCTCGGGGTCTCCAGCTCCACGCTCTCCCTTCTCTATCCTCACCCCAAACTTTGGGACGGACCGCCTGGAAACGGCATTTCCCAGATTCCCTGCCCGTCAGACTCCTGTTACCACTGGGAGCATCAGCCGCAAATCGGAAGATGGGGGGAAGGAAGATGTTATCATTCCACCTTCCAGCGGTGCCTCTGGTATGGTGGCAGCCACAGCAAAGGCTGGCAATGGGGGGCGTCCAGGTTTCTGCTAAGTCAGCTCAGTTTCAGCAGCAGCGACGCGAACGGCTCAGCAAGGCTTCCCTTTGGTTTCTTCAGATGTAAGGGGACGGTGACTTCCTGCAGTTACTACTCCTTGGGTAACATCCCCATCCCATCCCCCTTTTCCGTTCCTTCTTCCCTCTCAAATCGTGTACTTCAAAGTCTCTATAGTAAATCCCTTCTTGGAAATACCTGGTTTCTAAACAGAAGAGTACACCGATCGGACATTGGCTGACAAGCACCTGTCGTACAAATAAGGTATCCCCATAAATTGTCCGCAGTGAAGCAGATTAAAGCAGACGGTTTAAAGATGATGCTAAAGTCATTCCATTCTGCCAAACCCATGGCAGAATTAGGGATGGGTGTTCGATTATATGAAGTCTCCTTCTAAGACTCTACAAAACGGTCAACGAGCAGTGCAACCTCTTCTCCAAGTAGCTTCGGTTTGCATTTTACGTCTGCTGGGTTTCAGTCCGCCCACCGGGGTCAGGCAGTGGCTTGGTGCAGGCTCGTAGGCCTTGTCATGGGGCCGCGTGACTGTGCCTGACTTAACAAGGCAGGTATTGAGTGCCAGCGCTTCGATCCACGCCCAGGCACAGGAGGGGGACACGAGAGCTTCCCGAACCGACTGCGAAGAGTCCCGCTGGGAACACTCCACGACAGAGTCATCGGTCAGAGGGCCCAGCAAATCGAACTGCTTCATTAATTATGAAAATTCTCCCACCAAGTGACATCTCGTGAACCATGTGGACGCTTAGTACGTTTTTACATGCTCCTTTCAGCCCACTCGGACCCCAACTGTCCGAATGGAGGGTTTTCCTTCCCCTGTTTAGAAAGAAAAGCTATTTTATGCCTAACTCGCGTCTACAGATTGCTCGTGTGTAACCTACGGCCGCAGTGTGGATGAAGGCAGTGTGTCGGTGAAAGGCAGTGTACAACGCCAGGGTTTGTTCTACGAAGATATAAAGAAGGAATCAGAACAACAGATGTTGACTATCTGAAAACCTTTGGACCCCGGTCAGCGCCTGGGCGCCCCGAGCTGACCCGGAGGGTTCAGCTGCAACACCGACAGCTGGCCCCGTTTTCTACAGTCGTGGGCTAAAATCCTGAAACAGTGTGCGCCTTCCCGCCACTGTCACTTCAAGGAACTTCAGTTCCTTGGTTTTGTCCTTCTTTGACATCTGAGAACGAAAAGTTTAAGTCACTAAACACGCCCTTCTTTATTTGGGCCGTTTACATGAACTGAGATGGCTGCTGCACGCCGTCTGACTTAAAGAGCCCCCCGCGTCTCCGGCACCTGGCTTGTGACGGTGCCGGTCACCGGAGACCTTTCCTGGGTCGGGCACGTTGCTGGTCTGGCTGCCACAACGAAGGCCAGGGCTACGACAGTGACTCGCGTGGATGGAAGCTCATCTCTTTCACAGAGCGGCCCAGTCACACGTATATGAAGGCCAACGTGGCGTTCCGCGGCATCAGATCCCAGGTCCCTCCCGTCCTCTGGCTCTGCCAGTCGCAATCCATGGCTTCCGTTTGCCAGCTACTGACCCACCCCGCGCAAGGCCAGGGAACAGCCCTGCACACAGCCCTCGAGGTCACATCCCATTGGCCAGAACATAGTCGCACGGCACACCTCACCCCGGGGGAAGCGGGAAACAGTTTCCGCCCTGGGTGGCCGTGGACTCGGCATCAGGATAAACTAACCTCCTTTAGTAGGAAGGAGGGCGGTGACCAGCCATCTGCCACACCCTCCCTTTTGTCAAAGCGCAGTGTGTCCCTAAGTCCGGGCACAGAGAAGGCACAAAATAGGTATTTGTTAAATGAACAAGTGAACGGATAGATAGATGAACTCCTTCAGGGACTGCTAACTTAAAAACGAAAATGAGGGCAGATTGCTAGAATGTTCATGGTTGGTTTTCCCGTCAATTTCTCAGAAGGGAAATCTAGTTTTAATTAGATAATTTAGTTGATTCAGACAGCATATATTTATACGTCAGAATCAGAATAGCAACGCAAACGTCCCGTTGATGACTCCTTTGCTTTTCTCGAGAGGATTTCCCATCCGCATATACTCACGGGACCCTTTTGTCGGAGAACGTACGTACGCTCACAATTCATGAGACATTCATGAAAAACGTTCACCTGCCTCAAGTCTTTGCAGAAAAATAGAATGCAATCATTCATCTTCTCCAGCAGGACATTAAAAAAATTCAATCCACACACAGGCAAATACATTTAAAAAGAGCAACCACACCCAGCCAAGCTTCGCAGCGTCATTCTACAATGGGGGGACGTGTCACCATATGTGCAACACCAAGAGTGAGCCCTAGTGCCACCTTCGGGCGATTACGATGGTCACTGCAAGCTTACCAGCTGCGACAAGTGCACCGCTCTGGTGGGGGATGGGGATGGTGGGGGGGCTGTGCTGGGTGGGGGCGAGGGGTCTGTGGGAAGTCTCCGTACCTTCCGCTCAGCTTTGCGGTGCACTAAAGCTGCTCTCAAATACAGAGTCTGTTTTTCAAAAAAAACCCAACAACAGAGAAGTCCTTTCAGAGCACGCTAATAATAGTGCCGTGGTATCTTCACACAGCTGTGACCAGCTAGGTGTGTTGACCGGCCACCTTACACGTGCTCACATCTCTGGCGATTTCCGAATAATCACGGAAGGTAAGGAACGGCAGGGACCCTGAAATGTCATCACAGCCATTCATCTGCTTCTGATCCTGAGGTCACCACACTGCCGAGAGGAAACAGCATCAGCCCAGACCCCACGCCATGATCTCCTCTGTCCCGGGTCTGGACAACACCGCTTCCATTTTAAGTAAACACGAAAAAGGGAAGCTCACCCAGACAGACAACGGCAGACGTGCTGCATCTGTGGGCCAGGGGGCTGTGAGCAGCCGTGCTGGGAACTCGGGCCGTGAAAGCCCGTCTGGATCCCGAAGGGGCTTTTCCTGACACACTCAGTGGATGCCCGGAGGTCTTTGGGGCGGTGCAACAGCGTTAAAAATTGTGACTTACACCACGTTCATGCTGCCACCCCCGGTTGAAAGGGAAGTCAGTCCCGTTCCCCTTCGAAACAGCACGTCAGCAGCAGGTGGCCGGCCGCCAACCACTCAGAAAACAGGCGTGTGACACGCAGAGGTCTTGAAATCCCACTGTTCTAAAATGGTTCTCCCTCCCTCCATCAAAAGGCTGGGAGAGTAAAGGCAAAAAAGGTAGAATTTTTAGGTGATGATGGTCTCTCGGAATTATGGAACTTGGTACAGCACAGATAGACAAAGTCATGTGTGCCATTTCAAAGAAATATTATTGGATGAAATACTCATGAAGAGCTCAGTGTTAGAGACCCTCCTCCTGCAAGCAGCACGGTCCGGGGAGGAGAGTGCGGGGGGAAGCCGAGTGCAAAGAGTTTTCAGCGATCTATTAGTCAACCATCTGCACTTTTCCACCGCAGTTCTCAGTATTCCCCCAGTGGATTCCGAATCCTCAGGAATTAAAAAAAGACTCTCTCAGCCTATCTAGGCAGGAATCCATCTTAATGAAACTAATTATGAAGACTGCGTATGAAGCTAGATAATGGAAATAATCGGGCTCATTTTTTAAATAAAAGGAAGAGAGCATGGTTAGGGCTGATTACAGTAAATAGTCATGAAAAATGTGTGTTACTCAATGCAGTCGCTACAAGGACAGCACTATTTTCACATGCGACTCACTCCCACTGGGACAGGGGACGAAGCAAACACCCGCGTCTCCCAAGGCAGTCACCCTAAGTCTGAGCAACTCTGTCCCTGTGTGGGGGGGGACCTGCTGTCCTCCTGGTGGGGGCTGAACCAGCTCCTTCCAGCCAGCAGCCTCTGAAGAGTCACACACACACACACACACACACACACACACACACACACACACTTGCCAGCCAAAGAGTGTGCAAAAGGCAGGGCTACACCAACCTCTTAAAGATGAAAGCAGCTGAAGACATCCTTCAAGACTGAATGGAGTCCCGAAAGAAGTTGATGGATAATGTAGGTTGAAATCTTGTTGGAAGAAGGTTGACCAGTTGCCTGGTTTCCGAGGTCCTGAGACAGAACCTAAACATCATCAGCAAGCACTTCAGGTAAGGAAAGCAGAGCAGACTTGGAGGGAAGGGAAGGAAGCCCCAAGGGAATAACGTGCTGCCCATGTCCGAATGTGCAGGACTTGGGGATTTGCAACTTAAAGAAAACGGCCAAAAGTTATTTCTGAAGGTTAGAAAAATGTATGGAAAACACATACATCTAAAAAGGAGGGTTGCAGAGTGGCAGAAAGGAGTGACCTTGGCTTCTACCCATCTATGTTCCTCCTTTAATTTCCTTAACTAGAAAAACACTTCTACGGAATGAGAATGCTAAGGCCCACCAGCAGAACCTGGCAGAGAACCAACACTCTCATATTTGTCTAACTTCCCTGTAAGAGAAGCCACAGACTCCACCTGACCAAGAGTAAAGGGGGTGTCATCCATTTTAATTTTTCCAAAGACAATTGTTGATTCAGTCTAATGAAGACACTTGGGCCAGAAGACAGAGGAGAGGGTAGAGAATCAGCTCCCCTGGGAAGGCAGACACAGTCACAGCCTTGAGGTGCAGCTCCCACCTAGGGGCGTCCTCCCAACTGGCCCTCAGCTCAGCCCAACCTGGCCAGCTGCCCCTGGGCACCCCAGAAATCTATCAACAATTGAATCTGAAAAACAAACTAAGCAAACAAGAAGAACAGAGACAGAATCACAGATGTGGAGAGCGTTCTGATGGCCGCCAGGTGGAAGGGGGGTGTGATGGAATGGGCGAAGAGGCAAGGGGATGAAGAAGTACAACGAGGTGGTTACAGAACAGCCATGGAGACGTGAAGGGCAGTCTAGGAAGTGGAACGGCCGAAGAACGTATCCGTGTGACCCACGGACAGGAACGACGGTGGGGGGGCTGCCTGAGGGAGTGGGCGTGACGGTTGGAGGGGGCAAAAGGGGGAAATCAGGACAACTGTAATAGCATAATCAATGAAATATAATTAAAAAGAAAGTTATTTCAACACAAAAAGGTTTTTTTCTTTAAATGCCTCACTCGGACACATACCTGGTGTCATCGCACTGAAGCTCACGCCTGTACCCAACACAGCCTTAGCTCTTCCTTTAACAACTTGACGTGACTGAGTAAAAGAACTGTTTGCTGGCTTCATAACAAATCAGAAGACGGCTGGGGCCCAGAAACGGATATTACGTATCAGATGTGAGCGTGAAAAGTTGGAAGAGAGGTCAGCGACAACAAAATTAGGTTAGCAAAACAGGTCAGAATCACCTTTCTAAGGCATAAAAAGTGGACCATGCAAACTGTAAAGGTACGTTCCCCCTGAGCAGCCTGGAATGTTGGGAAAAGCCCAGGTTCTCAAGGTGAATCCCGGCTGACGACCACCAGTTTGGGGACCTCAGTAAAGCAAATATCCTTCCTGCCCTGGTCAGGTAGCTCAGAGGGTTAGAGTGTCATCCTGCTACACCAAGGATGTTGGTTCAATTCCCAGTCAGGGCACGTACAAGAATCAACTAATGAATGCATAAATAAGTGGGACTAATTAATGTTTCTCTCTCTCTTCTTCCTCTCTCTCTCCCTCTCTCTCTTTTTCTGTTCCTCTCTCTAAAATCAATAAAAATAATAGTAATAAACTTCTAGATCCTTGGTGCCTTCAAACTTGAAACTGAATTAGTAGTATTTCTTTTGTGGGCTCTGCCATAGGGATCAGCCATCTTTTTCCATAAGAGAAGAAATATTTTATCCTTTGTGAGTCAGATGATGCATGGTGCAGCTCTTCAACTGCAACAACGCAGCTTGATCACAGCTGTAGACAGTACACACACCGGAGCCCTAAAGAAGAGACGAGCATGGAGGAAGAAGAAGGAAGGGAGGATGGAGAACTTCCACGTGCCACCAAATTCCCCGATTCCGTTGCCAAGGGCAGGAGTAGCAGTGTGCACAGAGCCCTCCACTTCCAGATGTGCGTACTATACACACATTAGCACCCCGGGAATGAACAGCTACGACTGGGGCTTGGTGCACCATTTCTAAGCATTCAGCACAATTACCGGAAACAGGAGAAATGAATGGAGTGGACGGAACTCAAAGATGCTATCACTCGCATAGCTAGTAAGGAAGCTAGGGGCTCGTGCAGGGCAGGTGCAACTCACCGATGTGTTGAGTGAACTCCTGTGTGAACCACAGGCGGTGAGTCGGCGTAGAACGTAATCCAGAAGACGTGCTGTGTTACGTAGAACTGGTGAGTGAGCCACACGGGACGGGCAAAAGAATTAACTGCATTTACCGCTTTAAAAGGGTACTGCTACCAACAAGAGTGTTCCTTGTAGACAGAAAGATCAGTTTACAGGACGCAGATACACAACCTGCAGGCTGACAGCTCCGTCGTCCCCAAATTGGGCGCTCATAGATGACGCCCATGACGTCCGCGTGCTGGCCCCCCGTGTGCTCCGCCCAAATAAAACGCACGTAAAACCCCCAGCCACCGGACGAGCTTCCTGTTACTTCTGTAACAAATGACCACCAGCTCAGCTACTTGAAAGAGCGTGACTTCATTCTCCTACAGCTCTGAAGGCCAGATGTGTGACACAGGCCTCACTGGGCCACCATCAAGGTGTCAGCCCGGCTGCGCCACTCTCTGGAGGGTCCAGAGAAGGACCTAGTCCCTTGGTGTCTTAGTTGCTGGGGCCACCATAACAAGACACCACATGGACTGGGGGCCTAGACCACAGCAACCCATCACCTCCCAGCCGTGGAGTCTGGAAGTCCCAATGAAGGTGTGGGCAGGCGAGGTCCCTTCGAGGTGTCCCTGTGAGGACACCTGTGAGTCACACTGGATTGGGGCACCCCCTAATGACCTCCTTTCAACTTAATGCCCTTTGCAAAGACCCTGTTTCCAAACAAGGTCACACTGTGAGGGCCTGGGGTTAGAACCGGAAGGTACACGTTCAGCAGGGGTGAGAACACAGTTCAGTTCCTAACACTTGGATTTCCCAGCTTCTGATGGCACCTGCACTCCTTGGGTTACAGCCCCTTCCTCCACCTCCAAAGCCAACACTACAGCATCTCCAAATAGATACGGCGCTGCCTCTGCTTTGGTTGTTACCTCTTCTCAGACTCCGACTCCGGTGACTCTCGCTTTCCTAAGAGGACCCTTGTGGTGACATCGGGCCCGCCGGGTAATCCAGGACAATCTCCCCATCCCAAGTCCTCAGCCGCATCCACAGAGTCCCTTTTGCCAGTAACGTCACACAGTTTCACAGTTCTAGGGACTCAGACGCGGGCATCTGGGGAGGCTGCCGTGCTACTGGCCCAGCCGCTCGGCTGGTTCCATGGTGACCCACGGCCACTGGCTGCACCTCTCTCCGACAGAGCAAGTGTGTGCTGGTTACAGCCGCCTTTCCTCCGCAGAGCCCTCACTGGACATCACCTCTAGTGCTTGTCTCCGTATCACCAGCAGGGAGGGCTGACACGGCAGATAGAGCCACAGACAGCCCGGAATTCCAGAACCCTGGAAGTGGGGTGAGGGACCCCTACGTGTGTTCATCGCCCCTCAGTTTCTCGTTGCTTTCTGTGGTATGTATTGAATTAACTCATCCAACCATGTGATTCGAGCCGCTTACCTCCGTCTGTGGGCCTCGCTGGGCCACGGCGGCTGGGCTGGCCCGTGGGGCGGAGCGCTGGAGGCTCCCGCTGCATCAGGGTCTTTTCCACACGCCAGCAGCTTTCATTCAGAAGCAGATTTTGAGCCAAAAGCACACACTGAAATTTGATGGAGGGGCTCCGAGGAGGCAGACTTGGGCAGAACCCAGCCACGAGCAGCCCGGAGGCCCCGCGGAGCCCTCAGCATCGGAGGGCCTGGGAGTGACCGAGGGCCAAGTGCCTCCCTGCAGGCCAAGCACCCCTCACACACCACCCAGACCAGCCTGCCCGCACAGTGCCCGGGCGCAGGCAGGGCGGCTGCCAGGAGCACCATGACACACCAAGGAACTTGGGGTAACATGGGAACTCCGACGGTCAGGATGCAAACCAGGCGGCCAGGGAAGGGCTAGCAAACCAAATTCTTGTTTCCTCCTTTGTGCTGTTTCTGAGCAACGCCTTCACAACTTGTGAAATCCAAAGCAGAAAAAGGTGAAAGGCTTGCTCACCATAAACTTTCTGCCCTTTCCCCAAAATACAGAAGCACTCCAGATTTCAGGAAGGAAATACATGTTTAATTTAATTTTTAAAAAACAAACATCACAGCATGGATGGAACTGGAAAGCATTATGCTAAGTGAAATAAGCCAGGCAGTGAAAGACAAATATCATATGGTCTCACCTTTAACAGGAACCTAAACAACAAAACAAACAAACAAGCAAGCAAAATATAACCAAAGACCGAAATTGAAAACAGGCTGACAGTCACCAGAGGGGAGAGAATTTCAGGGGAAAAGGGGAAGGGTTTGCAGGAACAAGTATAAAGGACACACAGACAAAAACAAGGGGGCGGGGTGGAAATGGGAGGGAGGTGGGGAGGGCTGGGGCGGTGGGCTGGGGTGGGAGTAAAAGACAGAAAACTGTACAAGAACAACAATTAAAATAAAATTTTTTAAAAAAACATCATATGAACCTACCAGTTATGCTTCTTAATCCCTGCACCTTCTCCCTCATTCTCCCCCTTCCATGGCAGGGTGTTAAGAATAGTGTAGGAAATGGAGAAGCCAGAGAACTTACATGCACGACCCATAGACATGAACTAAAGGGGGTGGGGATTGCCGGAAGGAATGGGGATAGTGGGCAGAGGAGGGCAAAGGGGAAAAACTGGCACAACTGTAATAGCATAATCAATAAAATATATTAAGAAAAAGAAACACCACTCGAAAAACATTAAGAGGTATATTAAAAGCTGACTTATAGAAATAAGTTGATTTTTATTTCAAGAAGGTTTTAAAATGTTAAATTAATATCTTTTAATTCAATGCCAATCTTTTTTTTAAATTTTTTAGAAATAGCTTTTCTCAGTAGTAATTGTCACGGAAATGCTTTGAAACCCCTACATGTTGGCTCTCTTGTGAGAAGGGGAACAAGCGGGTTCTGCCTGGTGAAAGAATGCAGAGTTCCAAGGACCACACCAGCACCCTCCCTGAGACTCCAAATTCCACACCAGGGTGGGCCTCCCATGCGCCGACAACTGCACGCCCAGCGCGGTGACCGGCGTAAAGTGCTTGCTGGAGCGACAGTTGCCCTTGGAACCGCGCAGCTGACTCCGCACAGGCCCCTCCGGGTAACAGAAGCCCCGTAAGTGCCCAGTAACTGAGCTTCCTACCCCACGGTGATCACGGCAGCCTTTTCCGACAAAAACCTCCAGAGTTTCAACTTCCAGGGCATAAATGATACTGGTGTAAGGCAAGGAGCAAAGCAGCTCCTTTGCAAAATAGAATAATCCGGGCTTCCTACCGCCGACACTGTCTTCTGTGAAGAGATGCTGTGGCTGAACTCTGTGCAAAATGCAGACCCTCTCCCCGGCCCCCGCTCCAGCCCTGAGCTCACAACCACAAGGGTGAAGAATCCTTCCCCAGAAAGCCTGCATTTTGCCTCCATACCGAGAATGCATTTGCCCTTCCATTACCTCCAATTCCAGAGATGTATTCTAGGGGATTAATCAGAGAGGTGTAAAAAAAAAATGCATCTAACAATATTTATTTCAGCACCATTTCTGAAAGTAAAAACTCTGAAATAACCTCCGTGTCCATCAACAGGAAAGCGATTAAATAAAGTGAAGAACAAGCAAAAGACTGAACAGTTACGTTGCTATTAAAACTCGGGTTCTTCACTACAGCGTACACCTGAAACTGATATAATACTGACTGTCAACTGTAACTGAAAAACACATTTTTTTAAAACTTGAGGTTTGGCAGATATTTCATGATATGCTCATGATATGATGTAATATAAAAATGAGGTTCCAAAATTATACATACAGCATGATTTCAATTGTCCCTGTCAGACAGCAAGAATGATCATGTTCATGATACTTTTCTGTGCTTTCCAAATTTTCTAAAATGGAAATGTATCAATTCCAAAATCAGAGGAAAAACAATATGACTCAAGGAGGTGACTTTGTCCCAAAGAAAAGTCCCACTTCCCAGGGCTGCGGTTTAGACAGGAACCAGCACTCGGAGGGAGAAGCGGCCCTATCCACGGCCCCATCCACGGCCCCATCCACGGCCCCGTGGCCTCAGCCCCCCGTGGCCTTCTCCACTGGCCTGTCTGGGCCCCAGCGAGCCAGCCCCTGGGCAAGAGGGGACCCGCTACGGCAGACACCCTCGAGACCCTGCCGGGCGACAGCTTCTCAGTGACACCGATGGTTCCCAGGGTGACCAGAGTGGGTGCCGTCCATCCGACGACGACAGCCCGTGTTGCCCCCCCAACCCCCATAATCACAGAGAAGCAGTTTGACAAATGCACCGGCAGCCTGGACAACGGCGGCTCTGTGTGCGCCGGCGCACGCGTGACGTTACAGGGCGTGTGCGGCAGGACCCGCGGGCCGAGAGGCGGAGCGGGGAGGGGAGAGAGGAGGACGAGGGGGGAGGAAAAGAGTGGGGGAGGGAAGCAAAGGGAGGGGCGGGGAAGGGCGGGCGAGGGAGCGAGCATTCACACAAACAACTGAAGTCTGTGCTGCCTAATTTAAAAATTCGCTGACTGTAAAGTTTCCCTGGTGTTGCCAGCACAGGGAAGAACACGTCTCTCATCCTGGAGAAAGGAGAATAGCCCCTCTGTTTCTTCTTCCAGCGAGTCAACGCCAGCATCTCCGGCTTTGTCTGGTTTGCGCCTCTGCGCGCGCGCGCCCGCCGCCGGCCAGAGCACCTGAAACAGGCGCCCGGGGCCAGGACGACTCCGGCTGACCAAGCGCACGCAGGCCTGTGTGAAGGAGGCCGCGGATTCCCGGAGAGTTACATGGACGCAGGGGGACACCTAGTGACCAGCCGAGTGAGAAGCAGGGCCACGTGCGCGCGCACAGAGGATGCCTGTCACCCTCCCGCCATTGCACTGAGCCCCTCATGCGCCCTGGGCACTGCGCTGAGTTGGGAGGACGCTGGGAATAAGACAGGGGGCAGAATGTCCCATGATTTGTGTCATATTGGCACCAGAACTTTCCACAGTTTGCACGTGTCTCATTGGAAATGCCTTTCTTCTGTCCTCTCTGCTTAGGAAAGACAAACGAAGTCCCGCATTTACAACAGAAGGTCCCTCGAAAGTCAACCAAACTGCATGCTTTCCTATTGGAAGATGACAGTGTTCCTTAAGCTCGAGAAATAAAGGAATATCCTGTCGGTAACTCCAAATCCGCCACACTCGCAACGGGCTGCTTCCCTTCTTCGATTTTTGTGCCTACTTCCCGGAACCCCCACCCCCACCGACCCCAGGGGGCGGAGCAGTAGAGAAAGAGTACTTTTAAAGTGCATTCAAGTGAATTTTGTCCTTTCTAAACGACAAAAGTAATGGTTTAAAGGAATTTTAAACATTCTTTTCCTGACATTCTTTACATAAATCAGTTCAAAGACCAGGCTCACAAACTAACCAAAGCAAATGAAACAGCAAAATTCTAAACTCAGGTCTTCATAACACTTTTCAAACACTTGTACATGGAAACTTGTCTCTGCTAACAATGGAAAGGGGAGAGAGAGAGAGAGAGAGAGTGTGTGTGTGTGTGTGTGTGTGTGTGAGAGAGAGAGAGAGAGAGAGAGAGAGAGAGAGAGAGAGAGAGAGACCTAACTACCTAACAGCACTAAGAAATAC
Organism: Glossophaga mutica; assembly: GCA_039655065.1. NCBI lineage: Eukaryota > Metazoa > Chordata > Mammalia > Chiroptera > Phyllostomidae > Glossophaga > Glossophaga mutica. The sequence continues at coordinate 219,901,523 of CM077304.1, read as the reverse complement.
ACCCATCTGTGGAAGCTTCGGACTGCATTGTATCGACTGTATCCTAATGCACTGTATGTATGAAATGGCACATCGCAAGTCTGGCCACCATGCGTGCCTTTCCCACGGTAAGGAAAGGAGAGCGCGTGGGTATTACCGGGCCCGAGCACTAGAGAAGTCTGGGAGGACCACAGGGAGCCGGTGGGGCGGATGACCATCCAAATCATCAGCTCTCGCAGGACCCATCCGAGTAAAACCACCAGACTTCCGAGTATCTTTCTCAGGGTTTTGGGTGAATAAGAAATACAGGTATGCCGACTGTTTTAAAAGCAAAGACTAGAAACATTAAATTATTCCATGAAAGCAGTAAGTGAAAATAAACTTCAGGGCTCTGTCCTGCGAGTTTCAGGGGAGGAAGTAGCGGTGGGCAGGGAAGAGTCAGAAAAAGAAGAACTTTCGGGGCAGGAGTAGTAGCAGGTGGGGAAGTCAGGGAAAGAAGAGAGGGGTTGAGACCACACGGGCCTTACCATTCGCCACATGCCCTGAAGGCAGGGTGGCCGTCTTCAGGAAAATCTCAACCCTTTAGATGAAGAAGGTGAGGAAACAGTTCCAAAATTTTTAATTAAAAAATTTGTTTCACTGCTACTACCATTGATACTTTTTGCCCTCCCTTATCTCCCTCCCAAATCTCCAGAACGCCGCCCCCTGCAGCCACCCAGCCCCTCGGGCTCACGGCGTGTGTCCACGGAGCTGGAGGGACCCCCGGGACCTGTTCTGGAGCCCCGCTTTCCGCCCAACAGCCCTGCGTAACACCTCTGTCCAGACCCACACCCAGCGGCCCCTGCCCAGCGCCCACCCACAGAGAAGCCGGGGTACGTACGGAGCACACTCAGCTCCCTGCCTGGCACAGCACACCCCCAGCTTCTCAGCCTTTCACAGGCAGGGCTCTGGAATTGAGCTCTTTGCCACCATCTCCTGTTCAACAAGCATCTTCCTCTTGGCTCTGAGTACCAGCACAGGCCAGCCGACCCCGCCCAGGGGACGCAGGGGACAGGCCACTGAAGTGGGACTCGGGCCAGGCCGATCCGCCCCCATGCGTGCTGTGTATACGTGGGTGTACATGCTCACACACAAGCATGCTCAAGCATGCGCGCACACAGTGTTTGGTAACACGGGATGATGAGGGGATGACGATGGTGACTTCCGAAACAAAGAACTAGTGGCCGTTATCATGAAGCCAGTGTTGCTCACCCCTGGTTTTGGAAGACTCGGCTTCCCAAAAAGGGGGCTCTGGCAGAAGAAATTAAGTGAAACGCCTCTGAATGAGACACACCCAGGGAAATAACAGAGGGTTAGGGTAATCGATCAGACTGGAAGATGGAGATCAGACTGACCTTCGAACAGGGTTTCTCTCGGGCCCCCACACTGGGACAGGCCGGCGGCCCCACCACCCCGGCCTCGGGCAGCCCCAGCCCGCCCTCGCACCACGGCCACCAGTGAGGGCAGTCGCGCTGCCCGTGTCCCAGGTCTGCACCCAGCTGCCTCTCAGCCGGCAGGCAGCCTGTTGCTGAGTGGCCATCGCCCCGCTTGCCCAGGACGCTCCCAGTCTGCTCCTGCTAACGTGGCATCGTGACGATCGGCGTCCTCTTTCACTCTGCGAGGGGTGCTGGGTTGGACCACGAGTTACGTGGCCACTTCCCCGTTGGGAACTCTCGTCCCCCCTACACACCTCCCCGGTCCACGTGGCCGGCCATGTGAGGGTGCCCTGGCCCTTCCCACGGCTCCCAGGGGCCCAGGAAGAGGGAAGGCAGCATCAGACACCTGGCTCTATTTGTCTTCATGTAAGCAGCTCTCCCCCTGCAGAGGAAATACAGATGTCTTTCTACCTCATCAGCCAGGTGGAACGGATCCTTTACGTAACGTGGTTTGGGAAGCACCAAAGACCTAGTCGTGCTGAGGATAAGACCACCTAAAATGAACCGATGACTGCCTTAACTACCCCCGGTGTAGGTGAAGAATACTCAGTAACATGGGGGGAAACACGGGCTCAGCGACGTGAAAGGGAACGAGCAGAATTCAGAGTCACACATTGTGTAACGTACAGGGTCGCACACAGTGGTTCTACACACGCCTAGAAAAAGAGAAACAAGGTAACTGCAGATGAATGGTGGGTTCCAGGTGACTTCGGCACTTTTATGTATTTTCCTAATTTACTGTAAGTTTGCGCTGCTGTTTTAATCAGAGAAAAAATGCTATATTTTATCTTAACCATTTATCAATAATACACATACCTTGTAAGTATATGAATATCTGATTCCTTCTGCATACAAATAATGCTAGCCCTCGAGGTAAAATTTTATAACCAAACTTGAAAGTCATTACAAATTGTGCGTGAGAACCCTAGACCCTCAGGATGCGCGCACCTGTAAACAAAAAATAAAGAAACCAAATGGGCTGTTATCGCTTGAGCAAGGAGTCGTTTTCGGTAACTATCTGTTACTGATTCTGTTTTCGTTTGCCAACTAGAAATATATCCTCTTCATTTATGCCCTCCCCTGCTCTCTCCAGGTGGATTAAGTGACAGCTGAGGTGGAAATCAAATTGAGGTCAAGTTACCGATATTGTGTGTGTGGCTGGAGGTCAGAATTACCTTCATAAAGAGCCTTGAGGACCAGAATGAATTTCTATTGATTCAGCATTCTACCTCCCAACCTCAGCTAACCAAAAAGAAAGACAGAGAGAGAAACAGAGACAGAGAGACAGAGACAGAGACAGAGAGACAGAGAGAGAAAGGGGGCAAAAAGCGTTCCCAAGCTCAGGGTTCAGCCTGTGTTTGCAAATGACCCAGAAAAAGAAAAGGAAGCCGTAAGCAGGCACCACCAACAGGGTGTGGGTGAGAAGTTCCTTGTATTTGTAAAGGCAAATGTTTGATTAGTTCACTTCAACGAACAATTCCAGTTGCATGATGATAGAAAAAACGGACCACTAGCAGACAGAAAAGAAATCCCGGACACGCTCTCCACGCCCCCTGTGTATTTTCTAATGCGCACTAGGAACGTAAGCCACCTAACAACAACTGCGGCCGAGGCCCGGGGGGGCTGTGGCCATTCTTCTCATCACTTGCTGACTATGTTCTCTGACTGTGTTTGAGCATGAGTCACGGAGGCCTAAGGCCCCTTCCAGAAGTGCCTGGTAACTAGCGTCAGTTTAACTGTATACAAAAAAGGGGCATCTGGACTGCGGGTTCCTACAAAGACGGAGAAGTCAGGCCCTGCGGGGCAGCAGCCCCCAGGCCCTGCTGTCCCCTCACGGCCCACTGCTCTTGCTCCCACCCTGTGCTGCCTCGTGTGAGGTCAGGGTAATCGGGTAATCGGCTGCTGTTCTTAGCGAGATGCTCCCAGCAATTTGACTTACTTTTGCATACACCTTGCTACTTTTATCTCATGTAAAAGTGATGAGATACACATCTTTGAAATGTGGGTGGAACAAGAAAAGTGATTTGAGTTGAGACGTGGCCTGTTCTAAAACCCTGCAACTCAAGATCGAATTGCGTCGGATGCTTACTACTCACTTCCGCAATCAGTCCCTGAGCTCTTCTCCCGGCCTCCTGCACCCTCGTCCCAGCTCCACCCACCTCTGCCCCGGCACCGAGGGCTCTGACACACACTCACATCTGACCGTGACATTCCCATGCCTAATCCTTCCCAATGGCTCCATGTCCCCGGCCGAGAACAGGCAGGCCTGCTCAGTGCGTCTGCCTGACCCTCCTGGTCAACCCTTCTGGCAGCTTCCCTCCTGCTGCAGCCAACGTTTCGGCCCCGGGGCAAAGCCTCAGCACGCACATGCCTGCCACCCTCCACCCACCTGGTCGCCAGAAGAGCAACTCCGATTCATCCTCCAAGTGTCGGCACAAACACTCCATCCTCCGTGAACGTGTCCCTTGGAAAAACTCAGTTTTTACTTAGGAATCGGTACCTTCTTTGGAGGAGATGGGAAGGGCGGCCTTAACCCTGGAGAGGAAGTTCCACCCAACCTTAGATAACGTGTGTCTCTGCCTTTTCTTTCATCCAGTCCCCACGATTACTGATGAAGTGGACTCTGGACACCAGGTTAGAAATCACATTAATTTTGCTGCTAAGTCTCCTGGAAAACAGACCATTCGTGGAACCAGGCAGAGCTGGCAAGGTCTCCGGGAAAATGTACGCAGAAGCAAAAAAATCCGGCGTGGCGTTTTCCGCCCTGGCGGGATACGCTTTCTCGGGAGCATGTCTTCCGCTGTGGTCACTCTCCCCAAGAACCCTGGGGGAATCGGGCAGCCCCTCACTCTGAGAGTTAGGCTGTAAAACCATCAGAGGCTGGGCGAAAGGCAGGTTCAAGGGAAAGAAGAGCGGCCAGCCAGCAAGGCCTCGGCAGAGGAGACTGGGCAGCCACGGCAGCTGCCCGGCCCTGCGGGCCTCGGTGGTCTTCGGCTGGTGGGTTCCTGACCCCAGTGTCTGCCTCGCTCTTCACACGGCCGAGTCTTCCACGGGCCTGCTCCCTCTCTTCTAGGAACACCTGTCATCTGTGACTTGCCGTTGGATTTAGGGCCCAGCCTAATCCAGGATGACTTCATCCTGAGCTCCTTAACGTCATTGCACCTGCGGAGACACTTTTTCCAAATAAGGTCACGGTCACAGTCACAGTCACAGGGTACAGGTGAACTGCACCTCTCGGGAGCCACTGTTTCACCCGCTGCCGGGAGCACACCTCCCTCTGACCGAAACCTCAGCACGGATGCCCGTGGTTCCTGGCTGACCACGTGGCCAACTACGATCTCGTTCCTCAAGCAGCATGGTCTCTCCGGAGTTTGAGACTCCAGCCTTTCCGCAGTTACATTTGTTGTGGAAAATCAATGGATCGGAGCTCTGGTTATACATCTGAGTCTCTCGAGTGGATTAACTCTATCTGTGCTGGAGAGAGATGGCCCATCTCTTAACGTGTTGACACAATGGTCTTCCTGAGCTGGCCGCCCTGGGGCCAAATCCCAGCCTGCGAACTCCCCAAGGTGAGCCATCCAGACAGGGTCCCGGAGAGACCGCCTGGTGGTTGCTCTGCAGAGGACTCCCTCCCGTGACCAGCCGAGCGAGGACAGAGCAGCCAAGAAGGCTAGAGGTCCTCCGCGAGCCCGCAGGCCTTCAGGACCCTTCCGCCCTGTTTCTGGGATGCGCCGGGGTTTGGCCCTTGGAGCCAGTCTTCTGGAAGACGAGAGCGGAGCCAGTGAAGATGGCTGAAGAAGAGGTGAAGAACCTCAAAGACCATCCTGAGCCCTAACGAACCGTCTCGGAGCGAGCGATGCCCACTCTCCAAGCACAGCTACACTCCCCAAGTATGACTCTCGGCCAGGCAGCCACCGCCTGAGAAACCAGACCCCCTGCACTGGAATTTGACGTGTACCCCAGCCCTCAATACGCTGTGTCCTGTGTCATTGGAACTGAAATCGTACTTATCGCACTTCCAAGGCTCTGTCCCGGCCACCACCAAAAATAGCCAAGAGCAATAGACCTGCACAGAGGCTTTTTAGCCTGCTTTGCATTGCTGGCTTTGTTGTTATTTTTAGTGTTTTTACATCATTTCCCAAGCATCTGGCTTCTTGGAGAAGCTGGTAGTTTTCCAGGGGTTAGAACTATTCTCTGTGACAGGAAAAAGACTCAGAATTAAGACCTTAAGTGTCCCAATGACACTATGTGTGTCTGTCCTTGGAAAGTCATCCCAGCTGAGAACTAAAAGCTCCCAGATGCTCCTATCTGCGAGCTCCTGGCCGCTATGGACACTCGCACACAGGCGTGAGTTCATCACCAGACCCCGGGCAGGCAGACGGGGAAGGAGGCCCCTGCGTGAGGGTGGAGGCGGGGCAGGCTTGCAGCCCCGGAGCTGGGGCCTGAGAGGCCAACTGCAGTCACTCTGGTTTAAGCTTCCGAAGTCACTTTAACTGAAAAATGTGATTTCTTCGTGTTTGAAGTACACGGGTCTACCCTGAGTGTTCTGCCTGGTCTCCCTTCATTTTCTGTGCCCCGAAATTAGCCTCAGTGTGCTGTCTGCCCAGTTCCTAATCAATGCTGGCCAACCGAGCGGAAATTCAGGGGCAAGGAGCTCTGGAACATTCCTGCACGGCCTCCTCCCGGTCTCCTGCGTCCACAGGCATCGGTGACAGCTTGTCAAAAGTGGCCGTGGATTCTGGAGGGAAGAAAACGGCTAACAAGGAGAGGGCTGTGCATAATTTTGCATTTCATTCCAGACCTAACCCCCCTGGGTCTCTGCGTAGCAGGAAAGGAAGAGTGGAATATTCTGGAAAACATAAGCGGTGGAGTCATTAAGCGAATCCTCTCAGGGACGGCGTTGTAGCGGCCCACCCCTGGGGCTCTTCAAACAGGAACTGACAATGGCATTTCAGGAAATATCAATGAACCTAATAACTTTGCATTTCCTACGAAGAAGGAGCAGAGAAAAAGGAAAGAAAAGTTATTCAGCTGGCAATAACTACAGAGGCTAATGCGTGCTCATTCTGACGTACTTAAATACCTCCAAAGGCAACCCCAAAATGAGTACAGAAATATCGTGGCTGGCCCGACTGGTTGTCGAACACACTTCTCCCACACTGACCCTGCAGATGCTGAGAATGTCCTGCGAGGATTCTGGAACTTGCCTTGTAAACCAACAACTGCGCTCTAGAAGGTACTTTTGTAACATGGAGGGTTTTTCACGTTCAGGTGAGGATCAGACAGATGAGGGGCTGAAAGGACAACCCGGGTACACCTGTGTGCCCTTACTTTTTTCACGGACATTTTCTTGGTCAAAGAGGAAGTAGTAGGTTCTGAAGGTGATCCAGGCAGGGCTACGTGCATGCTGTTCTGGAATTCAGCGCAGCTCAGGGGCAAACTGGGCATTATTTTCACACTCCATTTTCCAGAGCCATAGAGTCCACGTTCAACAGCAGCCAGTCGACAAAGCGGACCCTGCCTCTGGGTGAGACACAGCCACGTCTGAGTCGCCGTCTTGAAGAAACACATCACCAACATGTGAGCTGGGACCGTTGCAGGAAGTGGGCCTTCGCACACCTGCCTCGTTTCACAAAAACCAGGGCACAAGTCACACCCTTCCAGACAAAAGTCAAGTCCGCTTTGACTGCTGCTTCCCCTCAAGGTCACCGACATTCCAGGAAAGCAGAGAGCTGCCCGCATGAAACCGAACAATCGCCTGGCCACCCGCATCCGAAGTGAGTGTGAGGGAATATAATACATCTTCCGAACGGCCTGGAAAACAGCGATACTATACCCCCGGGGGGGGGGTCTTTCTGGGGATCAGCGGTGGCCAGAACCTGAGGCTGCCCGAGCTCTCACCAGCGTCCTCCCATCCCACGGAGCTGCAGGTACACGCGTGTGCTGCCCCTCGGAAGCTCCCAGAGCCCCCTGCTGCCACGCTGGCCTCCGGGAGGAGCCTCGGGGCCGCTGAGCCTCCTCGGAGCCCTGTCGCCTGCCCCTGCACTCGTGGCTTCCCTCCGCACCTCAGTCACCCGCTGACCTTGGAGAGGACGCCGCAGAGGGAGACGCCTGATTAACTTTCCATTTCTACACCAATTATTTTACTATTGGCACCTTCCTTCTGCTATCGCTGACATAAAATCTTTTACAAAACAAAATGTTATAAATGAGAAATCGATGGGACATTTTAAAGTTTGCTTTGAACTTGGCCATTAGTAAGAGACGTCCTTCCCGAAGAAACGTCTATGCTACTTCTGGGGCTGGGGCCACATCCAGTCACTTTTAACTGAATTGACAGAAAAGTCCATTTTTCTACCTAAGAAAAGGAGGAGAAGGATGCTTTAGAGCCGCACAAGCTAAAGTGCTGCCAAAAGCTCGCGCAAGGTCAACAGAGAACAGAGTTTTCTGGTTTTGCCCCAGACTCTGCCCCAACCGCCCCAGACTCTGCCCCAGAGGCTGCTTGCTGCCTCTCGGGTCTTCATTCAAATGCCACCCCCTGGGCCAGGCCTTCCCTGGCCACGCTGCTGGCCTCGGTCCAGCCCCTGCCCACCACACCCACCCACTTTCTCTACTCGATGTCCTTCAGCGCCCTTCTCTACTCGCCAGTCTTCACACCGTCTGTTCCTTCATCTGGCTTGCCGCGTGTCTCCCCTCCCCCTCCACAAGAAGGGGAGCTGCGCGAGCGCAGCGGGGTGGGGGTGAGGGTCCACTGCACCCGAAGAACCCAGCAGGCAGCAGGCCCCAGCCCCGGCAGCCGCCAGGACCCCGTGCACACCTGCCCGAGAGCCTGGAGGGGAGGAGGGAGCCTGCCCTCTGGGGTCTTTGCCTATCGACTTGCTGGCGAGCTGTCCGCGGGGCCAGCTTCCCGGGAGCCCACGTGATGTCGTTGCACAGGGCCCCGCAGCCCAAAGGACCCGTGTTGGGTTGCATGCTCTGCTGTCTCTGCCTTGAAATTCTTAATTTCACCTTTGAACTTGGGTTTCGTAAGTGAGGTTCAAGGGGATCATGGAAACGCATACGAGCAGACAACATACGTGAAATAAAGAGGAAAGCTTCCCGTTTTAGTGTCTTTAATGGCACCTTCCCCGACTTCTCAACAAGCAGCCCCGTTTTCACTGTGCACCCGGCCCCTGAAATGACAGGGCTGACCCTGGTTGTGTGTGCGTTATTTCCGGAAGGCAGCAAACCTCCCTAGGGCGCAGGAAGTCCGACGTCCCAGGGTCTAGTCTCCCAGCTCGAAAGCAACATGACCTGACTGGCCAACGGCAGTGACTGCTGCGAAGCTTGGGTTCCCTTAAACCAGAAACTGAGCGGAGCTACAGAGGCAACAAGTTGCTTTTGGAAGGAAAATTGCTTTTGGAAAGAAAATTCTTTTATAAAAATAATTACTGGAAATGTTAATAGTAGTAGCTTGGAAACAATTTGTGTTGTTTGGAAACTTTTTTAAAAGTCATTTCTTGAAATCATGTGACAGTATCGACTATGAGTGCACCATGTACTCAAACAAACTTATTTAATCCACCTCTCCCAGGGGAAGAGGCGGGGATTGGTGGACATGACCCGAGACTTCTCAAATGCTGGGCAGAACTTGGCTATTGAACAATTATGCAGATTCATAAAAAGCAGAGTGCATCTTGAATTCTGCAGCTTTCTGATGTTGAAAAACCCTATGGACTTACAGGTTCAAGTAAAATAGAGAAACCCTAAACGAACCGCTAAAAACTCAGAGTTAGACGGACCTCCATAAAGGAACTTACCATGACTCCCAGGCGTGATAACGGTTAAGCAATCGCGCAGTCGGCCTTCAGGGCCTCAGCCGAGGAACGCTCTCCCGACGGCCAGGCCTCCTCCATGCCTCTGCCTCCGCTGTTCCCTGGAACCAGCTACAACCGGAAGTACAGGCAGGCACCACCTGCAGGGCCACACACCGGGCGGCAGGATGGGACTCAGCCTGGACGCAGGGTCACAGCAGAGGTGGCCGGCAGGGATGCCATGTGCTGGTTAAGCACATGTTCGCCTGGGTTTTCTGGAGAGCAACACCCCATCGCGAGCGATTTATTAGCAGGGAGAGCATGCCTGCGAGAGAACCCCGGGAAGGCGTGGAGCCCGCTCTGAGACGTGGGAGACCGAGAAGCAGGCGACCTGCGGGGCGGGGCGGGGCGGGGCGGAAGGGAGTGCGAGCACCCATCTCCCAGACTGCAGCACGTCGACGCGGAGCTCGGCAAGGCACCTGCGGAGGCCTCCGGACGCATGGGGGGCGAGGGGGGGGTCCCCGTCCCTGCAGGTCCCGCGCCTGCCGCAGTGTCCCGCTTTGCGGTGTCACGGGAAGCGCAGCCTCAGCGCCAACCGGTGACAGATTTCGGAGCACAGCAGCGGGGCTGTGGGTCCATCGCGACCCACAGCGTCAGAGATCTGAGGCCCCGCTCCCGGCTGCCACGGGACCCCCCAAAATACACCGGAGGCTGGCAGTCTGAGACCCGACCCGGGCCCCCGTGAAAGCCCCGTTCTTCATCCCGCGCTGCTCCGCTGCCAGCTTCCTTCATCTGGACGTCACTGCTGACAAAACGAGACTCGACTCGCCCGCCGCCCCGTTCGGAGACGTCGAAAAGGTTCGCTCATTGCGAAGTGGGCCCTGTGCCGCTCGGAGCGGATGCGTTCTCCAAACAAGCTGCCCTGGCAGGCCTGCCGGCGGCCAGTCACCAGCCCAGCCCCCGGGCCAGAGCCCGGATCAGGCACGCGGGTTGCTCCCCGGCCCCCGGAGGTCCCAGGGCTCCTTCTGAACGTGATTCCACAGTCAGAGAAGCAACAAACAGCATTCTTCACACTCATCAATTTTATGCCAGCTCTGGAAACGTAAAGGCATCTCCCCTTCTCTCCTTTCTATTCAGAAAAGCGCTCTCCTCAGGGCCCTTCCCGGGACCCCACGCTCTTCCACGGGGGCACGGATAGCCGGGCGCCGAGGGCCAGGCTGCCAGGCGGCGGCTGCAGGCCGCGACCCCTACACAGTCTCGAGTTAGTGGCATCGTTCCCCTGAGGGAGGGAAGAAAACAGAGACAGTCTGTGATACGGAACCAGCGAACCCACGGCGAGAACGACGACAGAAGGGCGTCCTTGCACACACACCAAGGAAACGGGACGCCGAGGAGCACGAGCAGCCGAGCCTTCACGGGGACCAGGAGGACCAGGAAAACCTAGCTGCTGACGTGCCCCGAATGCCCCCTGAGAAAGCCAACTGCGAGGGGCTCCTCAGAGGGGACACGGCAGTCTGCCCTTCCAGAGCAGGTGGAGAAAGGACACCCCGGGTCCCAGGATGACGTGGTGCGAGTTTTCGGAAAGAGGTGAGTGGAGAACCATAAGGAACGTGAGACTGACGAGGGAGCAGCGCCCCTGCGAGCTCGCCAAGCGGCCTGCCGTTACTCCACGTACTCTGCACAGCAAAGGCACGAGGTCGCCGCACGACGGGATACCGCCTTCCAGGGCACTCGCCGTCCTCGGCAGCCCAAGCATCCTCCTGGTCATCACGGCCCCCAGCCGACAGCCCGCCCGGACGCGCTCTCTCGGGAGGCGAGGGGGCAGCCCCTGTCTCCAGCTGTGCTCACGGGAAACCCATCCGTGGGGGACAGCTCTCCTCCCCCTGCACAACCCATCATCAGGAGCGCCTGAGCTCACTTTCTCCTGAACCCATCCACTTCTCCCAACAGCGGCCTGCACCCTGGTCTCACCGAAGGTCACTTCCAGCTGGTCTCCTCGGCTCAGCCCTTGCTCCACCCCCGTGTTCTCCAAAGAGCAGCCAGCGATCTGAAGACTGAAAGGGGGTCGTGTTGCTCCACGGTCGTGGACGCCCCTCCAGTTCTGCTTCCGTTACAAAGACCCCCATCCTCCACGTGCCCCCAAGGGCTGCATGCACGTGCACCCCCTTCTCTCCCACGTGGCCACCCCATCTGCTCAGCCCCCTATGCAGCGGCAGCACTGGCTTCCTTGGGTTCTTCAAACGCTGTGCTCTTTCTTGTCCTAGAACCTTGGCAAATACTGTTTCCCCTGCTTCTGCTCCCTCTCTTCGCCTCTTACCTCCTGCATTTCCCGAAGCTCAGACGCCGCTTCCTTAGGAAAGCCTGCCCTTGCCTGCCCTTCACTGCCCTACCCCAGAGTCACCTGGGCATCGTCCACACTCTGTGTAGCACGGTTGCCAGTGTAGTGTGTTTGTGGGGTGATCTCTATCTCTGTATCCAGGAGGGCAAGAACCACAGGTTTTCTCAATTATTCACCTGCGGTTAGCCCAGGACCTGGAACGCAGATAGCGGGATGGGTGGATGGAGGGATGGACGGATGCCTAACTAGAGGAATGTATGTATTAAATCCATAAGCCAAATACATCCTTTCAGGGGCAGAAACAAACATCAAACGTAGATAAACGCTAGTGGGTAAGTACACCACATTTTCAACGTTGCAATTGTTTTGAATGGGTAATACATTCACGTGCTTCAAACCGAAAAGACATCCACCCAGATTTGTTCCTACCCTGCATCCTTCCACTCCATCCTTCACTGCGCTTATAAGGCGTCCCAGTTTTATTAACACCTTAGATCCTTTACGTCTCCGTTTGCAGATACAAGCGGATACAAACGTATGTTCTTACTGTCCCTCTTTCTGACACAGAACAGGGCATGCCTGTGGCAGCGTGTGGCACCCCGCCTGCTCCCAAAGCTCTCCCCGAGTCAGGTCACTGGGAACCCCCTCTCTCTGCACAGCGGCATGACAGCCCACGGCACGGATGCGCCCCAGCCTACTGAGCCCCCCCCCCCACTGTCTCCAGGCCCTTGCTCTCAGATGAGGCCACACGGGATGACATTGTGCATGTGTCATTCTGCACGTGTCCTCGTCGGACTGTAAGGACTGTGAGGGCGGAAGAGGGACCGTCAGCTCGGTCGACCTGTAGCTGCACTGGTCATTTTGGTAAATTGCCATCCATCTACCTTTTAAAGTAAAGCCTCACTTTGAAAATCTAAAATGTGCAGGGGGATCAGGGTAAGAAATGGTGGGGTGAGCCTTAGAGCCAGACCTTTGCTTTAGGGCTCGTCAGCTGTGTCAGCTCAGGGTAGAGAGCCCCTCTCAGCCTCACTGCTGTGGCTTCAAACAACCTTCGGTCCCATCTCCAGCTGAGACGCTCCTCACTCTTCCGGTGGCCAACTGGACGCCTCCCCTCGTGTGTCCCCCATCTTTAAATGCAAATATCCCAAACACCATCTGTCCCATAACTGGACCATGCTGCTGCATCTCCAGTTACCCAGAGACGTAGAGACTGGAGAGTTTTCTTTTCTTTTTTTTTTTCTCCCTCTGCCCATACTCCTAATTCATCCACCAAATGCTGATGATTCTCCTTCCCAAGGCCTTCTGGAATCTACTTCTTCCTTTCCCCTACTGCCACTCTGTCTCAGGACAGGTGCCCGCAGCTTTCCAACTGCACTGTGGAAGAGGGGCCAGGCTGGCTCGCCCGACTCCGGCCTCGTGGCTTTGCGGGACAGCCTGTCCCCCCAGCCGTACACGATCGCTCTACCATACAAAGCAGGCCTTGCTCCTCCCGGGATGAAGGCCACTCGCTTGTCCTCCTCCTCCTGTGGGCCGGTGACTAAACGGCACGTGAACCGCAGAAACTGCAGCCTTTTCCCACTCCCGGCCAGCCTGGCTCCTGGCCCCCTCTGGGAAACCCGCCCGCAGGCAGCCTTGTCCTGGCACAGGGGACTCTTCCCATGTGCCCTTCATTGGCTGATTCATTCGACAAGTACTTCTGAGTACCTAGTAGGTGACATTTATCCTTAACAGGAAAAGAGGTCTGGTGTGCCCCAGACAGCGGAACCCCTAGGTACATCATGGAGCGACAGACCTTTGAATTTCCTCCCCCACCTCTGGTGTGCAGGTGTCTTAGCAGGACACTGCTCCTCTCCTGGGCACTGTGGAAATTCGAGGTCAAGGAATTGTCTGCTGCGGGGTGGGGAGCTGTCCTAAGCACGACAGTGGTACCCATGGACTGTGCCCAGGAGATGCCAGCGGCGCACAATCCCCGGTTAGTAACAACCAAAAATCTCCCCAGACCTTCCCAAAGGTCCCCCTCGAGTTAAAACCTTCTGATTGAGCATCTCTGCGTTAGGGCGTCTCTGATACTTGCTGCTCCATGCTCGGCCCGACTGAGTAACAGAATGTCATCCACGGGTGGAGCGGAGTGACACTCTGCAGAAGGTCAGGATGATGCTCAAGGTCCCTGCAGACACGTGCGCAGCAACTGCGAACTGCCTTCCTTGCCATCTAGGAGCCAACCACGCACCTCCCTGGGTGCAGGAACCGGGGAGAAAGCATTGGCCAGATCGGCAGTCACGCAGCGAGCCTGCGCATGCGTCCACCTTCCCAGCAAACAAACCCCATCCGGCAGGACAGCTTCAAAAGCGACGATCACCTGAATAAGTCACGGCGGCCTAAACACCTGCCACGGTTCACCTGTGGTGACAGAGACACGCCCTTGACTCCTTTACGTCTTTGGTGCTGACGAGAATACCCACGGCTCCTCCTGAGATTCATCGTCATCGCCTCTGTGGGGTCACAATGTAACAACCTGGCGGGGAGGCCACTGTCTCCAAGTCTCGGGGACAGCCTCTGCCGTGCCGTCCGGGGCGGTTCAGGCCATCTGAGATCCGGTATCCTCGGCCTCAGCCAGGCACTCGTCACCACCCTGGGTCTCCAGGTCCCTCCGTTCCCCTCTCGGGGAATCTTCTTTGACGCTGAGAAGCCGTTAAAGCTGTACGTGTAGTCTCTCGCATTCCTGCCCTTCTGTAATCACACCCTGACGTTCATTCAGCACCTTGCGCCCTGCGGCTTTGAGAGACGAGACCCTCTTTCAAAACTGCCCCAGGCTCCCCGGGCTTTGCGGGGGGGGGGGGGGAGCCTCAAGACAGCACTCCGCTGCCCTGCGCCTGGGGTTTTCTCTCCCGGAGGCTGCCGATGCCTGCGGACCACCCGCGCCACGATCCTCACACTCTCCATTGCCACGACGACCAGACATCTCCACACTTGACCTTCCACGTCCTACTTCCAGAGATGGAGAGAGATTTCCAGACAGGCTCCGTCCACTCAGAGCAGATGTGCCCTGAGGATGCAGAAAGGTGCACCAAAGGTGCTTTGAAAGAATGTGCCCAGGCAGCCAGTGACTCAGGAAGGTGTGATCTGTGTCAGGCGCCAGAGGCGTCAGACAGAGGCTGCACGGGGCACTGAAGGCGGGGTCTGCGCTGCTGCCACCAGCTCAGCCTGAACCTGACAGCGGCGCCGGCACACGAAGGGCGTCTACAGACGGTCGGAAGAGCATCCCACAGCTCTGTGAACGCTGCCCACACGCGTCCTCAAACTTCTCAGCGGGGCAGGTCAGCTCCTTGAGGAGCGACCCCCCCCCCCACCCCCCGCTTCATCTGCTTCAACTGCCCGGGAGGCTGTGGCCGCACAAATAGTTCCTTTCCCATCTAACAGAGCCCAAGCCGCATTCCTGAAGGAGAACACACACTTGAGTGTGCTCCTGTCACATTAGATGTGAAAAATATGCCAAGTCGCAGAGCAACATAATACAGCCACTTGCCTAAGATTCTAACAGTACATGCCGAGTTCAAAGACCTTGAGGAACAGCAAGGCCTTAGTGACTAGGTCAAAATGTTTGCGTCTGCTTCTTTCCAAACCCTTCGGGCACAAGGGAATTCAAGGGGTGGGGTGGGTTGCTCTTCAGGCTTTGAGGTAAATACAAGCCAGTGGTGAGACACAGCTGCCAGCAAAGTGAACGGGATCTTGGGATGGACTGATAGAACTATAATGTCATAAAGAAAAGGAGGCCACAGGCCTCCATATATGAACAACAGATGGCCCATCTGTGCCCAGACCTGGGGGACACCTGCAGGAAGAGGCTGGAAGGTGACTCACATTCTTCCTTTGAATCAGAAAGCAGTGAGGAGCCCTGGCTGGTGTGGCTCAGTGGACTGAGCACCAGCCTATGAACCGAAAGGCCACTGGTTCGCTTCCCAGTCAGGGCACATGCCTGGGTTGCGGGCCAGGTCCCCATTTGGGGGTGTTCGAGATGCAACTGATCAAAAAGCAGTGTAGATAATCACACAGGAGTCAGTAAGACAGCCAAACACTAGCAACAGTGTGAGGAAGAGCTTGATTTGTCCCTGCAGCTCCAGAGGGCAGCACTGCGCACAGTGGGTAGAAGTGAGGGGGACCTTTCAGAGAATCAAAGCTGTTCAAAAACGGGATCGATCTCATGAGGGGGCCAGGCACACTGTCACTAATCTGCCCCCCCCAGGGTGTCTCCCCACCTCCTCGGCTGCGTGGAGGGTCAGGAGAACAGGAGAGTCTCTGGGCTCCGAGTCAGGTTTGCGGAAAGTGCCCCACAGGACGGAGAGGTCAGGCCGGGCGGCCTCCAGTGACCACATGCAAGCGAGCCAGAACTTGGTGCGTCCTCAGCCCCTATTTTCTCCTGTGACAAAGGTGAAGCACTCCCCAGGTCGGATGCTAAATGGGTGCCCTAATCCCACCGTGGACCTTTCCTGTTCTTTTCCCAGCGGGGCAGGTCCTGGGCCCAGTGGCATTTGTGCAGTCCCCGCCCCCGCCCCCGCCAACCCCACCCCAAAGTCACACCTGCACTCTTGCTAAAAGCTGCAGACCATAAACCTCACCACTTAAGATGCAGAAAGGGAGTCGATGATTTTGTTCTGATTAGTCATCAGAATGCTTTTTCTCTTACACGTGCTTCAGTACTTCATCGCTGCGGTTTCTCTGAGAATGGAAAGCTTTCTTTTCTGTGGGAGAATCTAAATAGCTCTCTAAACAGACTCCAGCTGGGCAAACAAGGCAGAGAATCGGGGCGAAATGGGATGAGAGCAGCCACACCCGGGGCCCAGGCCAAGCAGCCTCTCAGCGGCGCAGCAGCCAAATTACAAAGAGCTGCGGAGCCGTTTGATCTCACCGAGGCGGCTGCCATTTCTTCTAAGAGAATGTTCCATCAGGGTTTGCGGTTCGTCACGAAACCTGAAAATGACCAGCGGGCAGGAGAACCGGCCGCGCTTCCCTTCAGGACTAGAGCTGGACGGAGGTCTTTAGCAGGAAATACGGATGCAGCCAGCCACCTGGCCTGGGGCCGGGTCCTCCGCAGCCGCCCCCCCCACCCCCCCGCCGCCTCTCCACGCTGTGCTGTGTGTGGCCCTGCCTGGGGATCAGGCCTTCCGCCCACCGTGGGGGGAAGCCCAGGGGGTAGCAGACATGGGAGAACGTGCCCCCCTCCACCTCCTGCTCCCAGTCGCTGATTAACAGGGTGCTGCCCACCCACCATTCTGTCATCGTCGGAGGCAGGAGGAGACGCGGTGGAAACGAACGCACGCACGAACCCATGGCCCCGGAGAGACCCACGGCAGGGTGTGGAGTAACCGGGTGGCGGGCCTCCCTTAAGGAAAGTCCTGGGGAAGGGGACTGTGGCTGTGAGGCGGGTCCAGGGCAACGAGGCTGCAGCGAGGTTTGGGGGCTGGCGCTGGGGTCAGCGTTCCCAGCGCAGAGTCCTGAGACACTGCCGCAGAAGGAAGGGTCGGGAAGGAAGAGGGTCTTCCTTCACTGCCAAGGTCACCCGAGGTCTGACCCTGGGCACAGTCAGCCTCTAGGGTAGGCCACGGGGAACTTGGGACCGGGCCCTCTGGGGGCAGGACCACGAGGCTCCTTCTCTGTGGCAGGAGGAGTGAAGCCATGTCTTTCGTTTGCGTTCTCTCGTTCAGCGAAGTCAAGCCCGCTTGCATCCTCCGACGTGGCGGCCGCGCTGACGGGGCAGCGTCTGCACGCTCCGAGTGGCACATCCCCTGTTCTTCGCGTCCACCTGTATCCGACCTGGGACCTCTCAGGGGAGGCTGCGCGGCCTCCTGAACGGGCTGCCCTGCTTCCCGGCTGTGCCTCTGCCGGCCGACTCCGCCCACCGAGAACCCTGACCTGTTGGTGAGGTCCCGTCTCCGGGTCTCAGTGCTGACTGCTGGCCAGAGGCTCTTACCTACAGGCCTCGGTGAAAACAGCAGAACTGATAGACCCTCCCTCGGAACCGAAATCTAAATCGCAGTCTGCTCCTGCCCCCAGGGATTGCCCCAGTGCTCCGCCCCCTGCCCTCCCCACCCCAGTGAAGACAGGAGACCCCAAACAACATGGGCTCTGGCTTTCGTACTTTGTAAACATAGTATCATCAACCCAACAACAAAACCAATCCGATTAAAAAATGGGCAGAGGACCTGAACAGACCTCTTCTCAAGAAGACATACGCGTGGCCAACACGCTCACCCTCACTAGCCGTAGGGAAAAGCAACTCAAGCCCGCAATGAGGGACCACCTCACACCTGTTCCGGTGACGATGACCAACAGGCCAGGCAATGACGAGTGCTGGAGAGGCTGCGGAGAAAAGGGCCCGCAGCGAGGTCTCCCCACCCCCACCCTCCAGCACCTCACTTCCTAGCAACCTGAGGGAAGGGGGTCGGGGAACTGCCTCACCCAGGGGGGACGATTTGCCCTTGGACACAGAGGGCTGGGTCTCCCACACTCTTCTGAATGATTAACCTCGTGCTCTGACCCCACCAAGAAGCGGGCAGTGGGCCTGGGGTTGGAAGTCAGGAAACAGGAAGCCGAAGTTCACCATAAGAAAACAGGAATCACATTTACATGTCAATACCAGTCTCTTAAAGGTTAAAAAAAAAAAGTACATAACCCTTTAGATATTTTAAGTGAGCAAATAAGTACCAGAATCTGCAATGACATGTATTTACATCCTCCATAAAATGTTACAATACAAGCCTGGTGAGGTGCTCTCTTTTCTGCGTCCAGAAAAATGCTAACCATTTTTAGTCCGGAAAGGAGAAAAGTGCCCCGACCTGTTTTAGCAAAGCAAACACCTCCCCGAACTTCGGTGGAGTACCTTCTCCACCTGGTGGCGGGTTGCAGATTGTCCCTAAAACACTGAAGGCCCTGGGTCCTTTGCAAGGAGAGCTCTGAATGATGCCCACGTCATTCCCAGCTGAGTCGGACACAAGTTGGTGTCTCCAGTTCACTCCAGATTTGGGTAAAATCACCAATTACCTGTGGGATCACACAGCCTGAGTAACTCCTAAGGATGAACACTACTTTGACTTCATTTAAAACTTTCCTGGAGAAGCTAACACTCTCCACTCCCTTAATTCTCAGAAGTAGTTTAAATGCACTGCGGTGTTCCATCTCGGAGGCAGAAAAGACAGCGGGAGAGAAGGAAGGGGAAAGAGAAGAAATGGAAGCAAGAGCCGGTCATCGACATATCCGGTGCCAAAAACCATGATTCTACTTAAAACACATATGTACACAGTCAAAGATTTAAAGATGTGTAAGTCAGTTTCTTTCAGGAATCCCCAAAAAATCATCTAGAAAAATAAACTTTTTTTAGCTGAAACAATAGACTTACTTATAAGTAGAATTAATGCCCAATGCTAAGATACATCTGGATGCCTCACGCTCACAAAAACATCTTTGTCCAACTTTTTTTTTTCATTATGATTGTCTTGTGTCTTTATCCCTCAAATATTTAAACTTGACCCTTCCCCTTTGAAGTAAAGTCATGGGAAATCCTATAACATTTCCACCCACTCTGTACCAGGCATCGGCACACAGCAGTGAATGAACGGGACACACCCTTGCCCCCCCGCCCCAGGGGCAGAGCAGCCACCCACAGGTTCTACATAGAGGGTTAAATAAGCATCATCCGATTCCGTTTCCACAACTCTGTATGGTGGGTCTTTTTACCTCCGTTTTACATACAAGGAAGCAGAGGCCGGAGGCTCCGAGAGGGTGCGCACTCTGCCCAGGACCCACCCCCAGAGGTAGAGCGGCCTCAGACTTCGGCCTCAGACTTCGGGGACCAGCGCGGGGGCGGGGTTCCAGGCCCAGGAGCACGCCCACCCATTCACCAGCCTCCGTCAAAAATAATGAATTCTCCCGAACTCAGCCCTTACATTCTGGGGGAAAAGAAATGAGTCTTTAAAAGTATAATCAATTCCTTTTCGCGTATGTAGCCACTGAACCCCTTTCAATAAGATTACAGTTTTTAAAGCCCTGAAAAAATTATAAGTAATTATAATGAAAGTGAACTTCAACCAAGAGAGGAACATCAAAAGGGTCATCAACAGATCCTGCGATTTCCCCACGGAGGGTGAGAAGTTGAGTTTCGGACCATGGATGCCGTGGGGCCTCCCCCTGCCCATTTATTTAGAATGATGCTGGAGGCCAGTCACCAGAATCTTCAGGGGGCCAAATACAGCCCCTGAAGTGGAGACTTTTCTTCCGTATCAAGAGCATGTTTTGCAAGGCCCAGTCATGCAGAACAGAGAATGAAGAAAGAAAAATTACCAAAGACACTTCACTTGAACAAACATAAAGTCAGCACTCCTCAACATCACGTGCCCCTCGGACCGGCGTCCTGATTCAAGGCCGCATCCAACAAACCCGGAGCCCCCGCCGTGGACGGCACCGCCAAGGCCACCGGGCGCGCCCGTTCCAGGCCGGCCTTTGTCCCCTCTGAAACGCACTGTTTGCTTGGCTCGAGCCCGGAGGCGTGAGCAGCTCCCACAGCAAACGTTGATACAAAGAAAATGTCCCAAGTGACCAGTGGTATTTATCCACGGATTAGTTCCCCCACCTGCGCCAAGTTTACCAAGTAGGTGGGGAGGGTCCCTCCTTGTGTGAACTTGGCCTCAGTCGCCTGGACACCACCTGCTGTGCTCAACAGAGAACAGACATCGAACTGCCCCTCGCTTCCCTCGAACCAGAAGGATGCCGGATGAGATCCTCTCGCCGAACCACACGAACGAACCTCGCGCACTTGAACTCTGTGGGGCTCACCAGCACTGCCCCCTAACACCAGCGACGGCGAGCTCTACAATCAGGAAGATGTTTGGGGATCTCCTGGGACATGGCCAGCAGCCAAGAGCCCCCACCCCAGGGCAGGCGTCTGGGGGTTCACTCCTAATGGCTGGTGATAAGAGGAGCCGATGGCTGAGGTCTGATTCTCTTTCTGCAGCCAAATGGCTGCTGTGTGTTCAAAACACCCTCCAGGCCTGCCATCTGCGGGCACAGCCATGAGGTCCGTTCATTCTGGGACACACGTGGCTTCCACAGGCCACAAAGAAAGAGGGCGTTTTGAAAAAATAAGCTCATGAAAGGGCATGGTTGCAAAGGTAATACTGACAGTGAACTTGGACGTCGCGGTTACTGTAGAACCTGGAAAACCTTAAAATAAGGAGACACAACCTCACAGAAATGTTCGAGGTACCTTTTCAGGAAGTCGGCTTTTTTTCTCTTGGGTATATTTCCATGGCACAACACTTACCACCAGTGTGATTAATGAATGACCGACTGGCAGCATTTCCTACGTAAGGCCAGTCCCCCTGGTTGTTCCGTCACCCTCTTGGGGGGCACCCAAGACTGGGTGAAGCCCAGGATGCCGACTGGCCCGTAGCAGGGGCTCAGACACGTCCATGCTGTCTCTGCAACGGCCTCAGGACCTCGTGGGCCGCCTGTCTCAGAAGCACGCTGCCGCGTTTCCCGGTTCTGTTATTACACGACAGGTGTGCAAGGTGTTGGTGCAGGGCTGAAGCCTACGTGGGACCTCCCTGGGTGCATTTTTTTTTTTTTTTTCATTTCACCAGCTCTCCTTGCAGTTGTCTGACATCCCGAACAACCTAACAGTTGCTAGAAGCTCATTACTGGTCCCCTCCAGCCCTCGACAGAGCAGATCACATCACACAACAGCGACTCCTCCGAGGCAGTCCGCCAAAATGCCAAGTACGATGATGATTTTCGTATAATGTACCCCTTCCTGCCTTGTCCACCCAGAGGCCACCCAAAGGTTGTCGCGTGGTGGTGATTTCCAAGCACTCGCTGGGGAGCCCAGGGCAGGGAGACAGGCTGGGCTGAGGAGCCAGTCATGCCCTCCAGATCACCACTTGGCAGTCGAGTCCAGAACACGCATGTCCAGGCTGCCAGTCGATGAAACGCATGCTTCGAGGTATTATTTAGCCACACCCGCGGCAGCTTCATGTTACACAAAGAATCAGGCCACTGTGGGCTGCCAAGAGCCTTGGGAAACTGCACAAATTACATTAAAACCAACAGAAAGTCTTCCCATGTCACAGTATTTGGGTAACTCCTCACCCCTCCCTGCTCCCTTCCAAAGCCACCACGGGCCGCAGTTTGACACTCCTGGCTTGAATCACAGAATCACTGTCAGGCGTTCAAACAAACCGCTGACCAGATACGAAGCAACTTCCCTGTGGGCCTGGGAACAGGACCCGGCCCTGCTGGACTTGCAGAGATCCAGGACCCAGGGGCAGAGCCGAGGCGGGGGGTGGGGGGGGCGCACACCCCACGGAGGGGGAGATTACCAGCCGCCCACACCAGCCCTGGGCGGAGCCCCCTCTGCGGTTCTCCGTCCTCCCAGTAAAATGTTCTCCAAGACAAAAAAAAAAAAAAAAGAATTCCACTCTCACGTCCACATCCGTCTCCACGGGTCCAGCTTTCTAGCACCTGCACAGACTCAACCCATCACCTTCACTTGACCTTGTCGTACAAGCAGATGGCAAGAGCAGAAATTCAAGGGCAACACCATTCGGAGCCTCTCCAAACAGTGGGGCCAGGCTACCAGGGAAGGGAAAAAGAAATGAAAAGCAATTTTCATTACTTCCAGGACAAAAGCGAGAGCGAGGGAAAGAGGGCTGGAGGGGGAGAGGGAAGCGATCTGCGTTAGGGGAGAGTTTTAATACGGCCGCCCACTCGAGATTCTCGCTGCCGGGCAGGGCGTCCAAAGAGGGCCAAGCGGCCCATCCTCTCCTGGGTGTTGTAGCAGCAAAGGCATGACCATTTGTATAGCATTCTAAAATCCCTAAGGCACTTTCGTGGGCGGATTCTCAAACCCTCACAACCCTGAGCTATTATTACACCCACTCTGCAGACGAGGAAACCGAGACACAGAGGGAGGCAGGGCCAGCAGTGACAGCGGGATCAGCCCGCAGTTCCGTAGACCGATAAAAAGCAGCGGGCGAGAACTGGCACGCTCTTCTTTGGAAAAAAACATCAACTAAAGCTTCGTCCCAGGAAGGGGGTGTGGAGCCTTCATGTCCATCTTCGTGGTGGGCCGAGAACTGTGGAAACGGAACTTCAGAGAGTGACCTGCATTCTTCCCCAGACAACTCAAAGAGGAGAGTCTCTAAGCTGACACACTCTCATTTCAAAGGTGCTTCATGAAACATTGTCTCCAGAAAGAAACCCGCCCGGAAATGTGAGACGACAGAGCCGCGCACAAAGGGCCCCGGCCGTTACTTGGATCTGTCAGGCCTCAAGTGCAGCAGCTGCTTCAGCCTAAACATCAAAGGACGTTAGCGGCAGCAGCTCACCTTGAAGCCAGCGGAACATGACCGGCCGCAGATGGAGACAGGGCTCCCAAAGGCCAGGCCCACGGCAGCAGCACAAGGTCAAGTCCACCACTCAGGCTCCAAGACTGCCTTCTTGACTTTGTCAGGAGGAAAGGCAAGCGGGGCCACCAGCCCCCACCCTGGGTCCGACAGAGAAGTCGCTGTTGTCCCGTTCCCCCCACCCCTGCCCGTTAAACACAAATACACTGACATCTAATTTTCACAGTGGAAACGGACGTGGCCTTGGGGGACAGAGCAGCAGGGACAGGGATTGGAATGGTGCCGGGAAAGGACCTCAGCCCTGGGAGCTGGCAGGCTCTGCCCACCTGGGTCCCTCCTGTCCGGGTCACCTCTGGGAATAAAAGCGCTTGGCCTCGCCACCTCCCAGAGCTGGGGTGCAAACCCATCTCCTCCAGCACCCTTCAAATGTAGAAGGCTTAGTCCCGTGACCTGGGGAAAGGAGTCTGAAGTCAAGTTCAACCTACAGTGGCACTTTGGATTCCTGGACGAGGGTTTCCTTTGCCTTGTCCCAGCTGTGCAATCTGTACCCAAGCTGATGTCCCCACGGGCCACTGAGGAGGTCAGCACTGTGCTCGTGGAATGGACTGAACCCTGGGGACACCCCCCAGGGCTGGGCCCCCGTGACTGCACTTCCCTTCCCGTTAGAGAGTTTGGGGGCTCGGCACCCTGGGCAGACACTAAGGAGAGCAAAAAGTGCATTCTCCAAGTGCACCCGAAATACAACAGGGGGCTGGGGAGAAGGGACTGGACCAGCAGCCCTGAAGAAGGTACAGCCACCCCAGCAGCCTGGCCCCAGACAGACCCCACGGAGCCTCGCCACCCCGAGGTCCCCCGGCTCTGGGGGACGGAAAGGAACCTGTCTGGCTCTGCCACAGCGCTGCCCAGGCACACCAGCAGGACCTGGGGCCAGGCAGCCGGGACAGACGCACCGCCAGTCAGACTCCGGGCTGTACGTTTTACATGGTCACGCACCCGAAACTGCTCTCGCTGAAAGGACTTGGCCTCCCTCTACCTTCCCAGCTTCCTCTTCACACGCTTTGCTCCAGGATTCTCTGTTCGCCCTGAAGGTTGTAACAGATCGGGCCCTTTTTGTTCTCCTTTCGTGTTGTCTTTCTATGGCGGTAAAATACCCATAATGTGAAACGTACCATCTCTACCATTTTTAAGCGCACAGCTCGGTGGCATTCGACACATTCTCGCTACGGTGCCACCGTCACCACCGTCCACCCTTACAACTTCTTCGTTGTCTCAAACGGAAACCCTGCACCCATTAGGCCCTAACTCCCCCGCCGCCCCTTCCCCAGCCCCGGCCCCGGCGGTTCCCCTCTCTGTCTGTGCGGGTTGGACTGGGGACCGCGGGTGAGTGAGTCATGCAGCGCTGGCCCTTTGGCAACCGGCTCCTTTCGCTCGGTACGATGAAAGGGGACCTCGTGCTCCATTCGCGGTGGTGGGTCGGGGTCTCCCTCCTTCCTTGCTGAGGCCGAACGGCGGCCCACCCTGTACACGCACACCGCGTTTCGTTTGTTCCTCCACTGAGGGCCCATGCACACTTCTGCCTCTCGGCTGCTGTGAACGATGCTGCTGCTCACCTGGGCCGGCAGATTGGCGTTGCAGGTCGCTGCCCTCCCCCGCAGCTGCCCGAACAGAGGTGAACGAAAGTGAGTGGACCTGCCACTGTGGTGACGTCACTGCTTGGGCCCAGCGGCCTGTCTCAGCGGCTTCCGAGGCCCCCTTCCTGTTCAGTGCCCCCTCACGAACAGTACTGACCCCCACCAACAGCTGACGCCGTGGAAGAGCAAACACCCTGACTCGCACTCTCACAGGCACCCCATCGCTCACACGCAAGCCCCGACGCCACCCCGTTGTCTCAGGAACTTCGTGGAGCGCCCTCCCGCCTCCGCACGAGATCTGCAGGCCGTGCCAGCCTCAGGGCATCTCCCCTCCTGCCCCTGCCCTCTCCACCTGAAGGCAGACCAGCCCCTGCCCCTGCCACGCGGGCACGCGGGCGCCCCCTTGCAATCGGAAGCAGGGAAACCACCCCGGGGCTTGGCCCTGTGCCCTAGGGTTTCTGCGTTCTCTCTCGGACTCTGGCTCCTTCGGCCCGTTTTTACTGCCCGAGGCTCACCTTGCATCCAGTGGGAGGAACTGATTAGAAAAACATACCTGAAATAACCTGGGAGATTCTCCTGGGGTCCTTGGGAGACAGACGGTAAAGAAGAACGTGTGGAGAGCTTTCAAGGAAAGGAAGCAAGTCCAGACGCTGGTCTGCGGACGAGGCAGGGCCAGGCCGTGCGAGTCGCAGCGACCACCGCGGCCCGGGCGCGAGGCTGCCGGTGCGGAGCTGGCGCTCCGTGGAGAACCACGTGAGCGGACCCGGAAGTCCGACGTCGTCGGCGTCAGCACGCAGGGAGAGAACGGGGCCCCGGGAGGGCCAGCTTCTTGGGAGAGGGCACGGCAGGGAGGCCCCGGAGCGAGCCCAGCGGCCGTCTGCTCCTGGCCCGCCACATGGGCTCGGCCGAGGTGGGCGGCACCGGTAGAGGTCCCCGGGCGCACCTGCCCAGCTGCGGCCCCTTGCCCGGCATTCCTCCCAGCTTGCAGTGGCCACGTGAACTACAAGGACAAGTGGAACGAGAATGGCAAGGGCGCGCCAGGCTCCTCGGGTTCTCATGGCAACGGGACGGCTGCGGGGGCAGGAGCAGGGAGGTGCCTCACACGTCCAGCTGCTCCCACCCCTGCCCCGGAGCTCCGGCCCCCAGGGACGTGGACTCACCACTCACGGCATCAATAGGTGGCCCGCCCCTCACCCTTCGACCCCAGGCGGGTCCAGCGTCAGACTGTCAAAAGGCAGAGGATGCTCTCCCACCCACTGCCACGCCTGTGGATAGTTACGGCCGCAGAGTCGCTCAGGATGCACGAGGCGGAAATGACCCGGCCGTCAGAGACAAGCTGCACTTCTCAGCAGGGTACCGAGGAAGCAGGTTTCTGATGAGGACACCTGACCAGAAACAACGAAGAAGACACCTGCTTGCCCGTCCCCATCGGAGAAGCCACTTTCTGGGCGGGGTCTGCGGTTTTTATCCATGAAACGAACGCATTTAGTTCTAGCTCCAGAGCCCCAGGTTCTGGATCCAGCATCCTTGACCTTGAGACAGGAACACTGGAAACCGTTCTAAAGGGAACCCCGAGGGACAGGCAGCCCGTGAAGAACGTGAGACTGTCCACCACCTCGTGTAGGAAGGGCTGCTCTCAGTTTACTGAAAACTCTGGGACAGCAGCAGAAAAAATTACACGCAGTAAAGATACTGCTCCCCACTTTGAGCATCCTCTTAGTGGCAGCTGAGACCCAGAGAACCCGTCCTCCAAGTCCACAAACAGGAGAAAGTCATACCGACGCTGAGGTTTTGTGGTGAGCCGAGAGGAAGTCTCTCCGCAGTCTGCTGGTTCCGCCGCACCCGGCCTATCCCAGCGCGCTGTGGTTTGGGCTTCAAACCAGTTGAAAAATAAGCAAACGCCCTTGCTCCCAGGTTACACGTGACTGCCTACAGCATGCGGTGTGGTTCTCGGAACCAGCAGGACGGGAGAAAGCCGCAGTCCCCGCGCACTCGGCCACGGAGCCCACTCCCAGCAGGAACCAGAACCGAGGCAGGGGGTCGAGCCCGAAGGCCAAATTAATCTGATTAAAAGGCGCTACAGCCTGCCTCTTTCAGCCGCCGACCTTTTCGAAGCGGGAAATGTGAGAGTTGGGGAAACAGACGAGTAACTCAAACCACGCCGTGACACAACCCGATGTCCCAACGATGCCTTACGACCACCAGAAGCAAGAGTTACAGAAGGCACAGACTCAGTCTGTTCTCTCCAATGGAGAAGTCCCTAGCCACAGATAGCTTCTGAAGTTTAACTTTTAATTCATTAAAACGAAATAAAATGTACAAGTCAGCTCCTCAGGCACAGCTAACCACACATTCCAAGTGCTCTGCGGCCACATGGGGTCCGTGGCTGCCAGTGGCCTGCCCAGATATAAAGCATTTCCATCATCACAGAAATTACAGTGTGGGGCTCAGTACTGAGAAAGGGAGGAGGAGAGTTTAAGAAGAAATAAGGGGGCTGTGTGTTTAATTCAGAAATCTGGGCGTCTACCGGGCACCTCTCCTGGACGGCCTGAGGTGCACTCGAACACAAGGCGCATGGAGAGGGCTTCGCACGAGACTCCAGGAGGACAGAGGTCCATGTGGTTGCAAAAGAAGGTAGTGAGATGTACTGGGTGGGCCAAAAAGTTCATTACATTTTTTCCATAAAATAAAAGATGCTTCTTTTTTCCATTTTCATCAATAACTTTATTGATTTGGATATGCCATCTCCCAGTCTTTGCTTCCAATGGGCAGAGGCCAGGGGTGCTGCCAAACATCTTCCCATGCATAAGTCAGCCCCACAGCAAAGAATTATTTGGCCAAAATTTCAATAGGACCAAGAAACTTTGCAAACCACTTTTGACAGGTTCTGCCAGTCCCAGCACCTTCTCCGTACACCATGCAAATCTTTTTTTGTGTTTCAGTTGCAATTTTACCTTTCTTGAAATAATAAAGCATAATGCACTGAAAATGTTGTGTATCTTCTTCCATCTTCAATAGTAAAATGGCTGCACAGAAATTCACCAATTTTGGTAAGTTTTTTTAAATGCACACTGCTGTGACAGCTGCCACAATACACAAAATTGTTTCAAATGAAGTTAAAGACAGCTGAGCACTATGAGAACTATCTCATGGGGACGGGAAACTTTTTGACCAACCCAACACACATTCCCTGGGCATTGTTTCTGCCATTGTCACGGCTTTTTTAACAAGCCGAGAGCAGGCCCCGAACAGAAGTCTGGTTGGCGGTCTCCCGCCCACCTTGGCAACGTGCTGTCCTGATTCCTGGTGAAGCGATTCCAGATCTCTCCCCGTGAGAGGGGCAGGAGGCGTCCACTCCCTACCCCTACAATACATCGATTGATCGGCCCTCTTCCTTCCCTGAGTGTTCGTCACAGACTAAACAACACTTTTTATCTTAGGACTGCTTCACACAGGCCTTTGCCCCTGAGCCATGCCGCCTCTGGGCGCAGCTCTGGAGCAGCGGACAGTGCTCCGTCGAGGTGCTTCGGATGACACGTAGCGGAAACCAGCGTGGGCCACCTCCACGAGAAAGCAACCCTGTGAGACGTGTCCGGGGCTGCCTCCCAGCCCCTGAGGACCAGGAGCCTCGGAAGGACACGGGGACCGGGCAGCCCACCAGCTCTCTCTGCCTCTCATGCCTGCTTCTCTTTGTCCAGCTTCTTAATTCTTCACTCTCTTACGATCTTCGTTCTGGCTTCGCTTCTCACCAGGTGGAAGAGGGCCGCCCCCCTCAGCTCCAAGGAGCTGTACGGCTGCCCATGACTCTTGGGCCCTCCCACGTCCCTTGGTTCCCACAGTTTCCAAGCCCCAGCGCCCAAGAAAGCTCGTGGACCCAGCTTGTCTCCCAGTGGTTTAAACAAACGATGGACAGAGGTGTCAGCGGCAGCTACCAAAGTAACGAGAACGTAAGGAGCACACGGTTCTCGGAGAGAGGAAGTCGTCCCCTCTGGGCAACGCAATCATATCAAAGGTGGAAGGGACAACGTATAAGGCTAAGAGGCTAAAGGACCATTGAATGAACATAGCCCAACACCCCAAAATGTTATAATACAGGGTGTTAATAACATCTGGAACCAGCCCCGGCTGGTGTGGCTCAGTGGAATGAGCGCCAACCTGCAAACTGAAAGGTCGCCGGTTCAATTCCCAGTCAGGGCACATGCCTGAGTTGTGGGCCAGGTCCCCAGCTGGGGATGTGTGAGAAGCAACTGACCGATGTTTCCCTCCCTCTCTTTCTTCCTCTTTTCCCCTCTCTCTAAAAATAAATCAGTAAAATCCATCCTAAAGTAAATGGATAGAGGGATTGAGCAAACAAGGGGAAGGACTCATGGACATGGGCAACAGTGTGGCGATTGCTGTGGGGAGGGGTTACTCACGGGAAGAGGGTAGACGTGGCCTAAATGGTAATCGAAAAAAAATAGATTAAATTTTAAAAAATAAGTAGTCTTAAAAAAGTAACATAAAATCTGGAAACACCACTAACAGTATTTTATTCTTTAACAGATTGAAGACATCAGGTGCATTTATTTGCCGGGGCCCAGGGGTCACGGACACTTCACACGACATCCGGGAACCCGACGCTCATTACTGTGTCAGTCAAAGGGAGCAAAGAGTTTATTAGGAGATGAAAGCATTAGCAGACAGTTTTTTCCAATCTATTTGAAAAGCTGAGATAACTTTTATGCTTATATTTCTGGCAATACATTCTTTCATTACAATAAAAATACATTGGAGGAAGTATAGTCATTTTCACCATTTAAGTTTGTGTTTCTGTAACAACCTTTATTTTGGAGACATTCTGTTATGCTGATTTTGTTGCTAATTATCTCACTACCTGTTTTCTCGGAGAAATGAAATATTGCTATTCTTTGAAAAGTCCTGAAGCAAAACAATAAGCCAAATGATCATCTTCGTATTTTTGTTGTGAAAAACTAAGACACTAAAAGCTTGTAGGTCATTCAATGCAGCTCACTCTCTTTTTTTTTGCAACCATTAACGCTGTATTTTAATAATATTTGCTCACACTTTTCATACTAAAAATTCATTTCTAAAGCAATATTTTTCCCTTCTGTTGAAAACAGAATTTATTTCCATTTGGATCTTTTTACTAGGGAAGTTTTTTCCTCCCTGGAGTCCTCAGAATAACATAAAGACCCAGTCATTTCGAATGGAACTGGGTCGGCTTCGCACATCACACAACCCAGAACGGCCACCGGAGCAGGGGACAAGCTGACCCACACCCTGCTCACTTGGCTGTCCGTGTCGTGTGGCCCAGCCGTCTAGCCGTCCACGATCCCCAGCGGCCCCCCTAGATGTCCCTCTGTTCGTGGCAAGTGGGGTAACAGAGACCACGTAGGCTTTGAAGTCAAACACCATCAATAAACTATATGGTTTGGGGGAAATTGCTTAATCACTGTCTCCACCTTTGAGAACAGCGTTAGTGGAAATCGACAGGCTTGTGAATTAAGCGAGTCAATGTGTACAGCACCTGCCCTCGAGCCCGGTACACAGTAATTCTATTTATCGCACAATGAGAACAGTGATTTCTGTGGCTCAGCTTCCTGTCCATGTGCACTGTCTTCCTGAAAGTGACCTTCTTCAGCCGGGTCTGAGGAGCCCCTCCTCTGACCCCCAGGGAACATCTCTCCAAGTTCTCGTCCCAGCTCCGTTCCAGCCCCGGCATGCAGTTCACGCCAGACACGGAGACCCCGGAACGGCAGGACCAAAGTGGGTTCTTGGAAACGGCTAAGACTGCTGGGGAGCCTGTGTGAGTCAGACTGAAAAGAGAGGAGGCACAAATAAAAAGGAGGAGGAATAAAAATGAAATAGTGATATAGATGCACAAATTAAAAAGACAGAAAATTATAAACCATTTTTACCAATAATGTGAAAACTTAATCAAAATAGAGAAATGCCTAGAAAAAATACTGTCAAAAGTGACTATAGAAGAAACAGAAAACCAGAATGGTTTTTCTATAAATATTTATAAAGCTTAACCACTAATTTAAAATTGTTCCTCCACTGAATGGCATGTATGTGGGATTTGGCCTCTCTACTTTTTATTGCAGAAAATGTCAAGTATATGCAAAAGTAAAAAAATAATAATAATTTCCCACAGAGAAATGGTTTTGCAGGTGAGTTTTATCAACCATTCAAGAAAGAAGTATTCTAATCTCTCATAAAATTTTTGAAATACTAGGAAACAGTGCAACTCATTTCTTTCATGCTGACACACCATCTCAATGACCAAAGTAGACAAGGATGAAATGAGAAAGGGAAGTTAGGCCAGAGGACCTGAACTGGGACCTGGGGCAGGTCCCCACTTAGGCTGAGCTCCACGGTGACTCTGCCCTTCAACTAAAAGAAAAGCCATATTTTTTACTTCCGGCCAAGATGGAGGCATAGGTGGACACACTGTGCCTCCTTGCACAACCAAAATTAAGGACAACAAATATTCAGAAACAAGAAAACAACCAGAATTGATATAAAAATTGAACTGTACGGAAGTCCAACAACCATTCATCCAGACCAGTAAGAGGGGCAGAGTTGCAGCAGGAAAAAGTGGAGGTGCGGACCCAGGCACGCAGGCAGCAGCATCCGGCAGTTCCCAGGCATACAGGCGGTGGCTAGTAGACCCCAGGCACAGGGGGGCAACTGTGCGGACTCAGTGAGGCCATGCAAGGCGGCTGGATGACCAGGTGGTCCCACATTCGAGTGCAGATAATCCAGGCGAAGCGGCGGAGGGAACTGGAATCTGAGAGAGAGCAGAGCAAGCGCTATTGTTCCCCCTCAGACCCCTCCCCCACATACAGTGTCACTACCCAGCCACTGGGCTGCCCCACCTTGGGGAACACCTAAGACTCTACCTCTCACTACATAACAGCCGTGACCAAACCAAAAAAATAAATAAACAAAGAAATAAAAATGGCTCAAACTGGAGAACAAATCAAAGCCCCAGAGCCAATTCCTCTAAGTAACCAAGAGATAGCCAACCTATCAGATGCACAGTTCAGAGCCCTGGTGATCAGGATGCTCACAGAATTGGTTGATTAGGTGAACAAATGAAGGCTACAATACATGAAATGAAGGAAAACGCACAGGGAACCAATAGAGATGGGAGGAAAACTGGAACTCAAATCAATGGAGTGGACCAGAAGGAAGAAACAAACAACCAAACAGAAAACAAGGAAGAAATAGGAATTCAAAAAAATGAGGAGAGGTTTAGGGACCTCCAGGACATCTTTAAACATCCCAACATCTGAATTATAGGGGTACCAGAGGGAAAGAAGAGCAACAAGTGGAAAACTTATTTGAACAAATAATAAAGGAGAACTTCCCCAATCTGGCAAAGGAGATAGACTACCACGAAGTCCAGGAAGCTCAGAGAGTCCCAAAGAAGTTGGACCCAAGGAGGAACACACCAAGGCACATCATAATTACACTAGCCAAGATGAAAATGAAGGAGAGAATTCTAGAAGCAGTAAGAGATAAGGGGACAGTCACCTACAAAGGAGTTCCCATCAGACTGTCAGCTGATTTCTCAAAAGAGACCTTGCAGGCAAGAAGGGGCTGGAAAGAAGTATTCCAAGTCATGAAAGTCAAGGATGTACACCTAAGATTGCTCTATCCAGCAAAGCTTTCATTTAGAATGGAAGGGAAGATAAAGTGCTTCTCAGATAAGGTTGAGTTCAAGGAGTTCATCATCACGAAGCCCTTATTCTATGAAATGTTAAAGGGACTTACCTAAGGAAAAGAAGATAAAAAATAGGACAGTGAAAAGACAGCAAACTCACAGATATTAACAACCACACCTAAAACAAAAGCAAATAAGCAAACAGCTAGAACAGGAACAGAACCACAGAAATGGAGATCACATGGAGGGTTAGCAACAGGGGCGTGGGAGGAGGAGAGAGGGGGAAAAGGTACAGAGAATAAGTAGCATAGATGGTGGGTAGAAAATAGACAGGGGGAGGGCAAGAATAGTGTGGGAAATGTAGAAGCTAAAGAACTTATGACACATGGACATGAACTAAAGGGGGGAACGTGGGTGGGAGGGGGTGTGCAGGGTGGAGGGGGATGATGGGGGAGAAATGGGACAACTGTAATAGCATAATCAATAAAATATATTAAAAAAGAAAGAAAAGCCGTATTTTACATTAAAGCTTGATCATCCTTCCCATCTTATGTGGCGATTTATCTTAATTACACTGCGATGCTTCCATCGATACCCGATGAATCCGCACTCCTGCAGGGTGGTGCTGTGCCTGGAAGTGAGGAATGAGGCCTGTCGTCACCCACCGCCTGGTTCCACACAGGGCCCGGAGCCCGGGGGGCCCCGGCGGAAATCCCAGGGCGGGGGGGAGCGGTGAGGATGCAGGTGACTCCTAACGGCTTTGCTGCCGCTCAGCCGCCATCCCCAGGTTGACAGTCGGTCAGAGAAACAGTGTGATCTGCACAAAGCTCACCAAGCAGCCAGGCCCGCCTACAGCGGCACGTTGCCATGGCTCCGGAGAGGCCGGTGTCTGCCAGCCCCCCGCCCCCACCCCCACCCCACCCCATCCCGCCTCTCATCAGAAGAGAAGCCCAGTCCTCGCAGCCCCTCCCACCAAGGTGTGCGACCGGAAACGTCAGCGTCAGGGAGGGGCGCTGTGGCCTCCTGTACCCCCCCCCCCCCGCGTCCCTCCAGCTAGCGGTGCGGCCTCATTCGCATCCTCAGCCCCACTGCACACCACCTCGCTGGGCGAGACCCATGTTTCACTTTGGGAACTGGAACATTCTGCTGTCAGCCGTCCCTCCTGTTCCAAGGCGAGGTCACTGTGAACAGAGCCTGTGAAAGCAGGGACGGGCATGAAGCGTTTCGGGGGCTGTGAGAGCGTCAGCCGGGGACTCCAAGGTAAGTGCGGCTGCTGCCGGGCCAGACCAAGGGGAGGGTGGTTTCGCTTGTTGGAGGAGGCCGGGGTTTTTAAAGCATTCTTTGTGGAGCAGCGGGGCCATTTCGATGAACGAAAGTTCGTGTAGGCCTTCAGTATGCAAAATCGATCAAATCAGCCCTGGTCCTCTTGCGGCAGGAGGACGGAGATTCAGAGGTTCGCCCACCTGACCTCCTCTTATCCTCCGAGTAAAGCCCCCAGGCCCCAGGCCCTCACACTGCGGCCCTGGGCACACAGCGAGCACGCAGTCCACGGCCACCACCCACCATTTCACTGACACCCTGTCATAGGGCCACGTGTGGAGTCAGGAGGTTTACACCAACCAAACCCTTCGTTCACCAACGAGAAAACTGGGAAGAAGGGTCCTCGGACTTGTCGGAAGCCCACAGCTCCTCCGTGGCAGGGGCCCACTAAGCCGGCCAGAGGCACTCAACGCAAGGAAGCCTCGGCCTTTCCGCTGGTGAAGGAATAGCGTTCACCCCCTCCGCACCGTGGGGAACCGGACCGACGGGTGGCCCACACCTGCCCGTGGCCCAGTACCGCTAGGTCCCGCACCCACTGCAGACCCAGCCCGAGCCCCTGGCCTGCTCCGCACCGAAGCGCTGTGTCCTGACCCCGCGTTCCCGACGAAGAGCCCCGTGGGCCACGCCGCGGGCGGCAACACACACCTCCCCCACGCGCTGCTGACTCCACTCAGTCGATGTTATTGATTTACACTTGGAGAGAAACGCCAGAACTAGTGTTTAGATGTCAAAATAACTCCGAGAAGAGTACAGGGCTGTTTTGATCATTTGAAACCGAACCCCTGCCCCCTTCGAGATGAGGCTTTCAGGCCTGCACCCTCCCGAAACGCCGCGGCGAGGCTCCACGGCTCGGGTTTCCGCTTCAAAGGCCGCCCCGTGTGAAATCGTACGCAATTTCAAAAGGAACACGCCGCTGTCCTGCTCTGAGTCCCCTTCTCTTAAAAGCATGTTTTGACTAAGATTAATGTATAGCCCAGGGAAATTTGGGGAAGGGAAAAGGCCTTGAAATGGCGAGTAAAAATAACTAAGACATCCATTCGCTTCTTCAATATCGAGTGTCGCTGTTTGGGGGCCAGGAGCAGCTTGCACAGGGCTGCAGGTAGATGGACCGACGGTGGGGTCTGCAGGGTGCAGCTCACACTTCAGGGGAAGCAGTGCGGCTGGGCGCCCCGGAGGCGGTGGGGCCCCGGCAGAGCGGGGCAAGTGCTCAGCCTCTCCTCGGCTCACCAGAGGGAGGGCGGAGAGGCCCCTTCCCCCGGCCTGGGGCTGCGGGGCTGGTCAGTGAAAGCTCCCGCAGCACCTGCGAGGGCTCCGCTGCGTGGCCGGCTCTCGGCCGCAGGCGTCCACAAACCGTATCTGTGCCGCGGGTAACGGCACCTCGGCCGTTCCCCTCGCCGTGGCCACCGACGGGCTCATCTGCTTCCACAGTACATAAGGTTTTCCCCTGATAGTTTGCCGTTTGTTTTCTTTTCTTAAAAAAACACCACCTTAGGCTTTTTGTATGTTTTCTTTATACACATCAAGGAATCTCTTCGTTGGTCACTGATGTCACACATGCTTTACCAAATCGATACGGTGATGACTCACCGCCAGGGCCCCACAGAGCCTTCGGGCTTAGTCACAGATCCCAGGAAGGAAAACAGCCCTACCCTCCCGAGCTTGGGCACACAGACACTCGGGTCCTCCACGCCCAGCGTGATTGGATGACTCAGACTCCCCGTCCTGACAGGAAGGAAAAGGCATTGTCAGGAGGAGAGAGGACTAAGTACCTGCACGGTGGCCGTGATCCACTGGGCACGTGCGGAATTTTCGTCACCAGGGTTGGCATACCGAAACACCGAGGTCTGCATGGCTCAAACAACAGACGTTTATTTTCTCACAGTTTCGGAGGGTGCAAGTCCAAGACCAAGGTGTCAGCAGGTTGGGTTTCTCCCGAGGCCTCTCTCCTTGGCTTGTAGGGTCTGTGCCCTCCCTGGGTCCTCACGTGGCCTTTCCTCTGTGCACAAACATCCCTGACATCCTCCTCTTCTAATCAGAAAAACAGTCCAGCTAGGGCTGCAACATGTAGATCTGGGGAGAACATACCTCCGTCCATAACAGAGGGACACCTGAAACGTGAACAGAACCAATTATGAAAACTGTGGGACGGTGGAGTTCAAGGTACCACTCTCTTTGAACTTGACCCGTAACACCATCCACATACCAACGCCATGGGACAAATCTTACCCTGAAATAAATCAACTACAGACAGAATAAAAGCTCCGCACTTGTGGGAAGTGACGGGTCCTATTTGTAATCTCTATTTTAATGTAATAAAAAGGGGCTTTCACTCAACCAGAAACCCTTGGACAGTCACCTCAGATTCCAATAATGAAGTATGTCAAAGTGCGTGTCTCAGACACCATCTGTATTCAGCTTCTAACGGGGAAAGAATGCTGTAGATTCAGCATTTAACAAATAAGAGATGAGGGCTTTTCACTCGATGTCCTTCTGATCTAAAAAAACTGTTGCTGTTCAACTTCATAGCAGTTACTGTTTCAACAAACAATGAGACACAATCCAGAAGGGACTTTATCTGAGATGTATAAAATCTGTGTGAATCATCAAATAGGATCACCGATGAGGAAGTTACTGCTTCTGGCAAAAACGGCTGTTAGCCTGTGGAACTGACTATTTTTCTTCCTCAAGATGCATGACTACGCAATTCCATAGGACTAACAACTGTCTGGCATACACATAGGGTGATGTAGCCAAGGACAGGTGATAACACGAGGTCCCTTACAGGAAAAGTAAAGTCCTGGAAACAGCCCTAGGTGGTACTAAACAGCATCTTGTGTTTTTTTTAAGAAATTTTATTTATTTGTCAGACAAGGGAAGGGAGGAAGACAGAGAGGGAGAGAAACACCAGTGTGTGGTTGCCTCTCATGTGCCCCCCACCAGGGATCCAGCCCACAACCCAGCCATGTGCCCTGACTGGGAATCGAACTGACGACCCTTTGGTTCGCAGGCCAATGCTCAGTCCACTGAGCAACACCGGCCAGGGCTAAAGAGCATCTAAAAACAGATATAACCAAGCTCTATAGACAGGTGTTCTGGCCCTTAGGACATTTCTATATGCTGCCCACACCTGCCGTTATCCAGGTGAAAACGTGGCAGGATCCTCTTAGCCTAGGCAATACTGCAAGCTGAAATTTCTCATTACCTTTTCGTTCTTCACTATTTTCTCCTTGTTTCCAGCATCTGCTTCCTCTCTTTGAGGTCCCAAATCCATGCCACTGTGGACGACTTCATCTTCACCCAGCGTGCCCGGCCTCCCACGGAAGTTTGCCCTTTGAACCTGCTAGCACCGAGTCATGGAGTGAAGGTCTACTAACTGTGAGCAAGGTGCAAAGGTAGGGAAAAAAAGAAGGAACAGTGCATAGAAGAAACCTCTTCGCAGTAAAGGTATTTGTGCGTTGATGACATACAAGGTCCAGGGGAAGGAACGCCATCGAGTGTGGCTGCCAGGGCACGTGAGCGTCTCGCACGAGATGGACAGCACGTTGAACATTTCACCTAAAATGTCGGATGGCGTGCTTGAGGGTGATATTGTTAGGTGACAGAGTTACACACTTACGATTTTATAACGAAAGATTTTCATGGCACAAAAGAGGGGCATTATTTGTGCCGCACCCTGTATTTTCCTTATGGAATCTGATTTAACACGAAGATGGCTGAAAATGGCACCAAAACTGGGAAACGCTCGCTGCTGACACTCCAGGGTCAGAGGGACAAGGCCAAGTGCTTCCCGTCGGCGGCGCCCAAGCTCCGAAGAACGCCCAAACGGAACCTGCACTGCCCTTCTCTTTCTCCGATTGCCGTTCCTAAATTATTAACCCGAAAAGCACAATGTAGGCATGTTGGCTCCCTTCCCCTATTGCTAATTCAACAGGAAATTGTTTTTCCTTCAGGAAGGAATACGGAAAGTGAGCCGCATCAAACTCGATATTCACGAAGTGACTAAGATGGCCTTGGTGTTTCCTCCAATGAACTGAACTTGAGGCAGAGCCGGCCTGGAGGGCGGGACCGTGCAGTGCTAACGTGGGAAGCCTAGACAGGCCCTGCCCCTGGGACCCTGGGCGAACTGCGGTGCAGAGAAGGAAATCCAGATTGGTGAGCAGGGGACAACCAGCACCAGTCTGTCCTGCTGCTGTGACAAAAATACGACAGAGGGGCGGCTGAAACCGCAGACGTTTCTTTCCCATGGTTCTGGAGGCTGGGAGCCCATGGCCAGGGTGCCC
Source organism: Glossophaga mutica (assembly GCA_039655065.1). Taxonomy (NCBI): domain Eukaryota; kingdom Metazoa; phylum Chordata; class Mammalia; order Chiroptera; family Phyllostomidae; genus Glossophaga; species Glossophaga mutica. The sequence continues at coordinate 219,863,642 of CM077304.1, read as the reverse complement.
GCAGGGTCGGGGCCCGGTGAGAGTCCTCCCCCGGGTCTGCAGTGTCTATCTTCTCTCGCCGTGTCCTCACGTGTGGAGAGAGAGTGAGAACGAGAGAGAGGGAGAGAGGTGGGGGAGGGGAGAGGGCAAAGGGGGTAGGGAAGAGGTAGAGAGGGAGACAGAGGTGGGAGGGGGGAGAAAAGGAGAGGGGAGCGGTCCCCCAGGTCTCTCCTTCTGCTAAGAAGGGCACTGATCTCAGTACAGAGGCTCCGCTCTCCTGACCTCACGTAAACCTAACTGCTTCCCAAAGGCCCCAAAACCATCGCACTGGTGGGTGAGGCTTCGACACGCGGGTTTGGGGGCACGCAAACATGTGGCCCATGGTAACAAGCTGACGGGTGTAGTATTTGTCCCGTGGGGATACCCAGGACCGAGAGTCCCGGCCTTCCTTGTGCGCGTCAGGCTGTGAAAGGGCCACCCTCCGGGCTGCCCCAGAGTCCAGCCCAGGCCGGACACATCCTCGGAAACCGAGCAGCCCCCAAGCACGGCCACCCCGAAGGGTGCCTTTGGGAGCGGTTGCCCTGGACCAGTCCAGCACCCACACACGGGCAGGGGACCTGAGCTGACAGCCAGCAGGGCGACCCCCCAGCAGGGTGGCTGCCCAGGGAGAGGCAGCAGACAGGTGCCCGGGGCACAGCCTGAGCCCGGGAAACAAGAGACCAGTTCGCTGTCACCAAGAACTAGCCCAGGCAGGGGAGGGCAGACCTGGAACCACGCCCCCTCCCACCTGAAGCCAGTTTAGGAAAAGAAACAGAGGCTATTGGAGCATGGTTCTCTTCAGGCCACTGCCTGAAGGAGCTAATTAAATTCAATTGAATTGCATTAAATTGAATTCAAAATTAAATTGGATGAGATGGAACTAAGAGCCAGATTTTACCCAGAAGCCCACGCTGCGGGGTCAGAGGAAGATGGGGTCACACGGCCAAAGTGAAGCCAGTCCTTCCTCCCTGCAGCATGAGTTCAAGGGACGTCCCTGCGCAGCGGCCAGTCCCGGCTGCAGGGCGCGGTGCAGCTCATCCGGACGGCAGGCCACCAGTCGGGCGTAGCCTGTCCCCACTTACAGGTGAGCGGGGAAGGCACAGACAGGGCAGGCAGACATTTGCCACCGAGGCAGAACCAACGAGCGGTGTATCAGAACCCACACCCAGCGGGGGCCCCGTCTAGCAGCCATCTCTGTCATCCGTACCCCGCGTGCCTGCCCCCCCATCAGAACACAGCCAAGCAAAAGCCCCAGGTCATCCGGATGCCCATTAAGGCCAGAGGAAGACGCCCTGTGAAGCTTCCTCATCGAAGCCTCGAGGAACCACGCTGTACTCGCAGGTGAAGCTACGTGACTTCTGTGTCTCCTGCCCGGGACACAGTGTGCCCTTGACACACACACACACACACACACACACACACACAGAAGAAAGAAAAAGCATTATAGCAGCACCAGTCATTAAAGATGAGATGAGAACAATTAAGAGAAAAGGAAAGTTGAGAGAGGTTTTCCCATGAGAGTTGTATTTTTAGGGGAAGAGGGGAAAAGAATGGTTTTTCTTCTCATGACTCTGGATCAGACTCTGAGGCCTGATTGAAGAAATGACCTTGAACCGTAGCAGAGAATAATGAAAGACAATTTCCAGTAAGTGTGCTAGCTCGAATTAATGATTTACTTTTTATTTTTAAACTGAATTCAGTAGAGATTTACATGCATTAGGTTACAGTGATTAACAATGAAATTTGACCTTGAAATAATCTTTACATTGTAAATTCTTAATGATCAAAACAATGTTCTCAGTGATTAAAACATATTAGTAATTAATTATTAAAGAAGAATAATTGCAAATACACATTCCTAAAATCTCAAGGCTTTTAAACCATTTGTACAAATGACTGGACATTTTTTAAATTTGAAAAAAAACCCTCATCTGATTGCTCATTTTCATCGTGAACCCAACAACAATAATTAAGGTGCTTCTCCGCCTTGTCTCCTGTGGTCTTACAAGCCAGAAACACACACAACCACCTTTGATCCCATCAAAGCTAAAGAAAAGAAAACTCTGCAACATTTTTCAAATCCCCCAAACTTAAGGAAGGGTAATAAAAGGTCAGCATTTCTTTTAAACATCACTCTGTGAACAGTTGGATGACACACAGGGCCACAGCGGGACGGCCAGGGTCACCCAGCAAACGGGACTCGCCTGAACAATTTTTACGGAGTAACAACTTTTCCAAAAATTAGTGTATCGCTCTCTGGCCGGGTGGCTCAGTTGCCTGCTGCGCTGTCCCAGACACTGAAACGTCACAGGTTCAATTCCTAGTCAGGGCGCATACCTAGGTTGTGGATTTGATCCCCAGCCAGGGCACACACAGGAGACCACCAGTCACTGTCTCGCTCTCTCTTGTCAATAAAAACATCCTTGGGTGAGGATTAAAAATGCATTTTAAAAAATAATTACATCTCATGTTGTAAAGAAAAAAAAAATCAGCCAGATTTGGTCCCATCTGTTTTAAGCAATCTTCTCCGACACCATGGGTCTCCTCAAGCTGGACACTCGTGCTGGGGGTAGAGCTCCTCTCAACAGGAGGAGCCCAGAGCGCGTACGAGCCAGGGCTGCGGCCTCCACGGGCCACGGCTGTCCCAGGGCCAGGACCAGGGCTGTCTCAGGTGGGCAAAGACACAGAAGCACGCCTGTGACCCTCGCCCCAGTCCACACCCTTCTCCGTGGGGCCCCTCAGAAGTGACAATGTTTAATGAAAAAAAAAGAAAAGGCGAATTTCCGGGGCATTTAATCTGTGTAGCTTCCTGAGTTGTCAAGCAGTGCTTTCCACGACTTCCTCCACGCCGACCACCGCCGTGTTTCCACTCCAATAGAAAGGAGCGTTTGCAGCGTTACCTACGTTACTTTCCTATTGCTGCATAACAAATGACCGCAGACTCAGGGGCTCAACGCAACACCAACTTATTGTTTCGCCCTTTCTGTAGCCCAGGAGTCCCGGTCTGCATGCTTTAGCTGACTTCTTCGCTCAGGTTCCTACTATGGAGTGATTATTTGTGTCCCCCCAGCATTCACAGTAGAGAGCTAATGACCCACGTAATGGGACACCTGGGCAGTGGGACCTTTGGGGTAATTAGGTTTAGAGGCGGTCATGTGGGTGGGCCCCCCACCTGGGATTAGTGCCTTAAAAGAGAAGAGACCACCGCTTTCGCTCTCTCGCCCACCAGGGGACACACAGCAAGCAGGCGGCCGTCTGAACACCAGAAAGCGAGCCCTCCCAGCCGCAGAGCCCGCCGCCACGCTGAGCTTCAACTTCCGAGACCCGGGACATGGGGAAATAAACGCTTGCTTTTAAGCCCCCCAGTCTCCGGTATCTTTGTGACAGCAGACTGAGCTCACACAGTCTCACAAGGCTGAACTCAACTAGTTAGCCAGGTGCCTCCTCATGGGTGGCTCTGTCCTTCATTTTACCCACCTCTCGTGCAAGGGACACACATGGTGACCCCGTGCGGGTTTTCCAGTGGGCGGGACAGCCTGGAGGACTGAGGACCTGCACACGCAAAGCCCCTCTGCCCTGCCCTGCGTGGCGACCTCTTTCCAGAAACTGTAGCGGTGACTCCCGCTCCCACTGCTGCATTCCGGCTCGGGAAGCCTACGTCTCCAGAAGGGAGGTCGTCCTGCCGATGAAGGTCAACCTTCACACTGTCCCAGAAAGCCACCAGGTATGCACAGGTAATTTGTTATTCACAGAAATGTAAGAGGTCTGATATAAAATTCGATCACACACTCTTCGAATAACTTAGAATAGAGTGAATGTCATCCCTGAAATAAGGTCCCTTTTGATGCACTTCCTTGATTTTAAAAACAAACAAACACCTGGTTGGTGTGGCTCAGTGGATTGAGCTCTGGTCTGTGAACCAAAGAGTCACCAGTTCGATTCCCAGTCAGGGCACATGCCTGGGTTGCGGGCCAGGCCCCCTGGTAGCAGGCATGCGAGAGGCAACCACACACTGATGTTTCTCTCCCTCTCTTTCTCCTTCCCTTCCCCTCTCTCTAAAAATAAATAAATATATTTTTTTAAAAAAACGAGCCTTGGTTTGGAACGACGGAGAGACAGTCAGCCGTCCAAAGCCCTTGGCACAAGCCATTGTCGGGTGTGCTTTCGTAGCTTCTCTTGCTTTCCTTTGAACTTCGCTCCGGATATATTTCAATGAGGCAGACATCAAGTTCTTTGTCTGTTTTATTGAAAATACACCCTGAGCGAAATGCAAAAAAAGGCAGTAATTGTGTGAGGTGATGGATGTGCTAATCAGCTTGACGGCGGTTCTTACTGCACAGTGGGGAGGTACACCAAATCAGCAAGCTGTGCATCTTCGGGCTACACAATGCTTAGCCGTCGATTACATCTCCATGGCGGGGCGGGGCGGGGTACCTCGAGGTATCTGACAGCTGCTATGACACGGGCGGACTCAGGGACACCGTGCTGAGCGAAGCGGCCCGGACACCGAAGGACAGCTGTGACATGACGCCACTGCCACAAAACGAAACGCCTAGAACACACGAATCCCGGAGACGAAGTGGATTTAGAGGCGGGCCGGCGCCGGGGGAGAGGGGGAAGGGGAGCGACCGCTTCACGACGGGCACGGAACCCCTGTCGGGGGCGATGGGAAAGTTCTGGAAATAGGTAGTGGTGACCGTTACACATTATACTCAGTGCCACTCAACAGCTTACATGGCAAATTTTACGCTATGGGTACCTTCCCACAATATGAAAAACTGCATTTTATAAAAACTTTATTTATAAATACAGGGGCTGCTAGAGTTTGCCGACCCCTGACCTAGAGCGGTCTGCAACACCGCAGGCCCGAAGGGACTCATCGCTCATGGTCCCGGAGCCCCTGGCGCGAGGAGGTGAGCACTTCCCACGAGGCCTGCGATCCTGGCACCTGGCTCCTCGCAGGTGCAAACGGATGCGCGTGTGGAACATGGAGGAGGTCCGTGTATGCTGGGCTGTGACCTCGAAAAGCCTCCACGCTCCGTCACGGACACGGTGCTGTGGACCTAAGAAGACACACGCCCCCCGCCCGCATCGCTCCCAGTCACATCCCGTTGCTCTGGACCGCAGTCCGATCGATCGGGTGCGTGCATCCGCCGGGCTGCGCCCGAGGTCCTGCGTGGGGAAGCAGGCAGAGGGCGCGTCTCAGCGCACGTGGGTGGTGGCCACCGTCCCCAGGCGCAGTTCCACCCAGAGGAATGACTGTCCTCCGGAAATAGCCTCGAAACTCGAAGCTCAGAGTCTGGATGCGGCGGGTGATGGCCTGAAAGCCAGCGCCAGTTTACGAGACGAATAACAATAAATCGTGGTGGTGTTTTTAAAGGGACTTCCCTGGAGCTGGGGTCACTTCTCAGCATACAGTAAATTACTGGTGAAGTGCTACTTCCTGCGGGGGGGGGGGGGGGGCCTCAAACGTAAAGTGGTTATAAGGCTAAAAAATGCAGACATGCATTGTGTCTGCAGAAATCATTAAAAAAGATCAAATGTAATATCTTCTTTCAACATGGACACCCGCTTTGAGATTTTCCATTCAGGCAGACGGAACACAGCCTCCAGCGCTTGCCAATTACCCCTGACAAACACCGTTTGGGCCTGAGTGAGGCTGTAAGTGAAATAAAACAGTGGGAGGAAAAAACCAGAACATGATAAAAGGCATTTTTCTTGGTCTGCTGAGAACTTACAGTAAGTTATCCATTCGGGAGGTAAGGTCTTGCTTCCTGCCAAGGACAGACCCCCTGTGATCTGGAGTTCGAAGGTGACTTTTGTTTGACAGTAATAGGATGGGAAGACAAAACTCATCGCTCATGTCCCTTCAAAGGGAGTCAGCTCTTTTTTCCCCTCACAAAGGGAAAAAATGTACATAAACACAGCAAAGGACTCCGGGTGCCTTCACTGCGGTCTGCACCAAGCTGACTAATGGGCGAGAGCAATGCGTGGCCTCGGCCTGGCCAGAACCCCAGGCCACCCGCCGCCCTGCTGGCTGTGACCGGCGAGCTGGGAGCACGTCAGCACCCGCTGCGGACCCGCAGCCACAGCGCAGAACAGGCCCAGCCGCGTTCAGGCTGCAGCCTCCGGTCCCCCCCACGCCCCGGCTCCCTGAGGCTTCCTCCTCTTCTGAGGTCTTCCTCTCTGAGGACCCAGGATGGCCTGAGACGAGCCAAGAGAAGTCCGTCCCCACCATAAGACACCCACAAAACCTACCCCTGTGCTGGACCGCGGCGCTGCCGGAGCCGGCGGGCACCCAGGGGGAACCCCACTCGGCATCGAGCAGGCCAGGGCCGCGCTCCACGTGCAGGACTTTGTGTCTCGGCCCCAGCATCTCTGCAGCAAACGTCCTCGCCACCTAAGCGGCTGCACGGCAGTTCTGCCATAAAAAAAAAAAAAGGATAAAATCACAAACAATAAGAGGGACACAGTGAAATGTGAAAACATGAACAGCAAAACTCAGAAGATTTCACTGTGAGAGACACACCATCTGACTACGTTGGAAGTGTGGGCGGATTCGCGGCTGGCGTGTCCCTGTGAGCCACGCCCAGGCTGGGGATGCCGGCCTCGCACACTGAACCACAGCCATCAAAACGGCTCCCGACCCTGACCCGAACCCTCAGGAGCCGGACCGTTTCCCAAACCAGCAGCCGCCAGCAGCACGGCAACGCCAGGCAGACACGCGGTCATTTGGAGGTTTCTCTACTCTTCCAGTTGTGGGGGAGACCTTCAGACGGCAGCAGGAGCCCCCCCAGGCCTTGCTCGCCTGCTGCAGAGGAAACGACACCGCCACTCAAGGTGAAGCCGAAGGGATAGCAACGGCAAGAGGTGGAGCAGGGTGTCCCGAGGGAGAACCGTGACAGCGGCGTCCCCGACCTGCCTGGTGAATTGGCCTTGACCTCGGGACCCGTAACGGAGGCCTGAGAAAGTCCAGCAGACCGAAGAAACCATCTGAAAGGAGGCTGCCCTCGTCACCACTCAGCTGAGCAAACGGCTCCTTCCCGCTCGCCACAGGCTGCACCAGGCCCTAACGCCGATGCACCTGGCAGAAGGGGGTCTCAGGAGCACGCCCCCTTTCTTCGTGCGGGTGGGCAGCCTCAGCTCCTTACCAGTGGCGCTTCCTCTTTGCCGTGCGTCGGGACCTCGCTCTGCCTGCTCTCGGTGACAGGTAAAGCCGGCTACCTGGTGCGAGAGACTCTCTCCTCCTCGGAAAAAAGCGCTACACGTCGACATTCATCTACGGCCTGTCCGCAGGCAGGGGCCGGCGGGTCTGCATCGGATCACCGCCCCGCCTGCGGGCCCCCCGCACCTGGCCAGGCCCCTTCACCTCGAACTGAACTGACGTTCATCTGCCTGTGTTTCTCAGCCGGTGAGGTCCAACGGCCTGCAGGGGAAGATGAACGTCTGCGTTTTATCTCAGCAGCAACACGCAGAGTGGGTTTGCTTTGCCCCGACCTGGCGGCCATCCGAACCGACCACAGACAGGGTTGCCTGCTTTGGGCAGAGCAGCAGGGAGGGCCAGGCGCCCCAGCTTGGCGGTGCAATCGCGCCACCAAGTGTGCGGAGATGGAAGTGTCTCGGGCTCCCCGCAGGGCCCGCAGCTGCAGAACTCCACTTCGGGTTTTTCAGGCCTCCCTCCGCCCAAGCCCTTGGGAGTCCTCGCAAGCAGGTGCGGCTTATTTGACAAGGAGACCCTTGAAAAGAAGGAACGTGTGCTGAGCACCTGCTGTGGTCTGGCCACTCGTACTGAGCCCGATGTTGAAGCATCGGAGCTTTGGATTAATCTGTACTCAACAAGCATTTCAACAGCTCAACCTTGGGTGGCTGTCGAGCAGTTGGCACTCCCTACCCCGCCACCCAAAACCAGCGTACCTGTAGCCCTAGGAAAACCAGAGTGTCCCACCTGGGAGAAGTTAGGCAGCTTGTGCCTACTGCCCAGAGGCTCGGAACGGGAATATTGGCAGACAAGAGTCAGGTGGGAGCTTGAGGACCCCCACATCCTGGCACACCCCAGAACAATTCGGTCAGACCCTGCGGTGAAAAAGACCCGGCCTCAGCCACCTCTGCACCTGGCAGGGAGGAACTCCGCCAGGGGTCCCCACGCTCATCCCCCACAACAGCAGCAATCGATGAGCACGCCCTTCGGTGACCACAGCTCGGGGACAGCCTGTACTACGGCAAAGAGGCAGCACAAACTGCAGCGCGGACACGCCGAGGACAGCGCATGAGAGTCTAGGAAGTGCCTGGGTCACCACCTCCCCAGGTCAGGGGCAGCTCGGGGCAGGGCGGCCCTGCCGTGGGGAGGAGGGCAGGGGACCCCGCAGCCTCCCCACTGTGGCATGGGCGGCCTTCACCTGGGGTCTCCCGCGCTGCCCCTGGGGCCCCCACCTCGGCGCTGTGTGTGATGCCGCCGTGGGGGGGCACACGGGCAGGACCTGCTTCTCTCCTCCCGAGGTTCCTGTTCCCTCTAACTCGCAGGAGACCTTCGGGGTCTACAGAAGAAGGCTGGTTTCCCCGCGAGCCACCATGGCGGCACCCCCGGCGAAGCTCCGAGTTCACGTCAGCCGACACCCTGGCACAGGCTTCGTGAGACTTGCCTCTGGGGGACAGAGCTGACTGCCCTGCGCCACGCGCCACTACAGAGAAGTTCCCGGGGTGGACGGCGCCCCCACCCCCGGGGGCAGAGTGCAGGAGCTCGGTGAAAGCCACCGTCGCAGAATTGCAGCTCTGGTTTCCTAAGAAGCCACCACCAGTCGCCACCTTCCGGCAGAAGCACGTTAAGTGCCCCGTCCGGGGAGGGCCTCTTCCCTCCTTAGCTTCAAAGACTTGAGACTGCAGGAATGCCTTCACTCACCCTTAGCTTCTCGTCTGTCCCCTCGGGCGGCCACTCGGAGTGGGAGGCTTACCACCCACAAACTCCACAGTAACCAGATACCGCCGGGGAGGTGTGCGGGGGAACCTCAGCAGGCGCAAGGAAACCAAGAAAACCAAAACAGGAGGACGACGGGAAATGGAGGTAAACTAGAGAGAGGGTAAGGAAGAGAACAGCGCCCACCGGGGCGCAGGGGCGGCGCAGGCCGTCGCTGCCCTTTGGAGAGATGGGTTTTGCTGGCTCTCGCTGACTTTGCAAGGCCAGGCCGAGGGAGGGGGGTGTCCTGTGAAAAGGCGTCCGCCCCGCAGGCAGCCCAGATCCCCCCAGGGGCCTGCCTGCGCGTGTGCCCCAGCGGTGTCCACACCTGGAGCCTGTCGTCTGCCGTCTCTCGGATCAACGAGATGGACACCTGTGGCAGATGATGGGAGACGTCTCACCTGCCGATGCCTCTGCAGTCGCTTTCTGCCGTGGTCTGTGCTCGTGTCACCGGACGACTAAAGTGCAGCCACCGCCACAGCGCCTGCGCAGAGGCCCGAGTGTGGGGCTTGGTGTTTGAAAGGCTTTAAGGAGGAAGGAGCATGCATTGGTCCCAAGCGCCCACTGACGGGGGGCAGGAAACACGCCTGGGACGCACCGGGCTCGGCCCGCGCTGGCCCACGACCTGCCTTCGTCCAAGGACTGTTGCTGGGGCAGCGCCACGCAGTGCGCTTGCGTGTGGTCAGTGGCTGTGGTGCAGGGCAGTTGGGGCAAGAACTGTATGACCCAGAACGCTTAAAATGCTTTTTGGCCCTTTATAGAAAATGTCTGTGAACCGCTGGTATCACAAAATGTACTGTAGCTGTTAAAAAATAAAGTCAATGCCAACTATATATATATGAACAGGACGAAATGTTGAAGGTACAATAATAAAAATGCTTATTTATTTTTTAATATATTTTATTGATTGTGCTATTACAGTTGTCCCATTTCTCCCCCATCATTCCCCTCCACCCTGCACACCCCCTCCCACCCACATTCCCCCCTTTAGTTCATGTCCATGTGTCATAAGTTCTTTAGCTTCTACATTTCCCACACTATTCTTGCCCTCCCCCTGTCTGTTTTCTACCCACCGTCTATGCTACTTATTCTCTCTACCTTTACCCCCTCTCTCCTCCTCCCACTCCCCTGTTGCTAACCCTCCATTTGATCTCCATTTCTGTGGTTCTGTTCCTGTTCTAGCTGTTTGCTTTTGTTTTAGGTGTGGTTGTTAACAGCTGTGAGTTTGCTCTCTTTTCGCTGTCATATTTTTATTTTCTTTTTCTTAGATAAGTCCCTTTAACATTTCATAGAATAAGGGCTTGGTGATGATGAACTCCTTCAACTTGACCTTATCTGAGAAGCACTTTATCTGTCCATCCATTCTAAATGACAGCTTTGCTGGATAGAGCAATTTTGGATGTAGGTCCCTGCTTTTCAAGATTTCTAATATTTCTTTCCAGCCCCTTCTTGCCTGTAAGGTCTCTTTTGAGAAATCAGCTGACAGTCTGATGGGAACTCCTTTGTAGGTGACTGTCCCCTTATCCTTTGCTGCTTCTAGAATTCTCTCCTTCATTTTAATCTTGGCTAATGGAATTATGATGTGCCTTGGTGTGTTCCTCCTTGGGTCCAAGTTCTTTGGGACTCTCTGAGCTTCCTGGACGTCCTGGAAGTCTATTTCCTTTGCCAGATTGGGGAAGTTCTCCTTTATTATTTGTTCAAGTAAGTTTTCCACTTGTTGCTCTTCTTCTTCCCCTTCTGGTACCCCTATAATTTGGGTGTTCGGACATTTAGAGATGTCCTGGAGGTTCCTAAGCCTCTCCTCATTTTTTTTAAATTCTTTTTTCATTCTTTTCTGATTGGTTGTTTCTTTCTTCCTTCTGGTCCACTCCATTGACTTGAGTCCCAGTTTTCCTTCATCTCTATTGGTTCCCTGTGTGTTTTCCTTCATTTCACTTATTGTAGCCTTCACTTTTTCATCTAATTTGTGAGAAAATCAACCAATTCTGTGAGCATCCTGATCACCAGGGCTTTGAACCATGCATCTGATAGGTTGGCTATCTCTTCATGGCTTAGAGGAATTGGCTCTGGGGATTTGATTTGTTCTCCTGTTTGAGCCATTTTGGGGTTTGTTTGTTTTTTTTTAATTTGGTTGTGGCTGTTACATAGTGAGGGGCAGAGCCTTAGGTGTTCCCCAGGGCAGGGCAGCCCAGTGGCTGGGTAGTGATGCTGTACATGGGGGCAGGGTCCAAGAGGGAACAATGGTGCTTGCTCTGCTCTCTCGGATTCCAGTCCCTTCTGCCACTTCCCCTTTGCCTGGATTATCTGCACGCAAATGTGGGACCACCTGGTCAACCAGCTGCCTTGTGTGGCCTCAGAGTCTGTACCATTGCCACCCCGTACCCGGGGTCCACTAGCCACCACCTGCATGGCTGGGATCTGCCAGCTGCTGCTGCCTGTGTGCCTGGGTCCTCCAACCTCCACTTTTTCCTGCCGCGACTCCACCCCTTACCAGTCTGAATGAATGGTTGCTAGACTTCTGTACAGTTCAATTTTCTGTCTGTAAGTTGATTGTTTTCTTGTTTCTAAATCTTTGTTGTCCTTAATTTTGGTTGTGTGAGGAGGCAGTGTGTACACCTACACCTCCATCTTGGCCACTAAAAAGGCTTATTTCTAATGCTGCCTGCCTTCCGAGGTCAGCAGGCCTCATTCCCTAAGGAAGGGTGGGTAGGGGGCTAAGAAAATCTGGGAGGAAAGCAGGAGGGCTCGGGGCACCATAAATGCCCCACAGGGGCGGCCTCCGCACAGTCTGGGGCGCGACTGGCAGGCCCACCCCTGCACGACTTACCCAGGGGCCCTGGAGGCCAAAGTCTGTTGAGGATTGTAGGGGGAATGACCCCCTTCACACCCTGGTTCTGAATAGGGTACAAAATAAGAGTAAGGACAGAGATCAAGATGGGAGGGTGGCTTTAAGTCAGTGTACCTACATGAACCCCAACTTCCAGCAGACATCCCGAGGCCCACACTGGTGCTGGCTGGGCCAGGCTCCCCAGCAGGGAGGCCCACACAGGACAGAGCCCAGGAATAAACCTGGAAGAACCGCACAGCCAGCCAGGCCGTCTTCCCCAATCAGCAGTTAGATGGGCTCTGCCTCAGGATGCAAGAGGCCAGGGGCACATTTTGGGGAAACGCCGTCCTCCTGGGAAGCCCAAACGTGTCCCCCAGGAGGCTCCTGCAACACCTACCTCCATGCACCCACGTGAGGACACGTGGACCGAGGAGCTGTGTGCACAGGGCAAAGGCAAGGCCCTCACCTCCCGAGCAAGAGCCCCTTCTGCCCCAGCACAGGCCGCACTGCGCCTGCGCCCCCTCCGGCCTTTCCCAGCGAGCAGCCTCGAGGTGAGGACACGCTGGCCAGGGGCTGGGGCAGAAGCAAGAGAAGGCTGCTGTCTGGCAGGCAAAGCTCCCACCACGCTTTCGCTGGGGACCTTCCCATCGCAGGGCGGGGAGAGCAACGCCACCCCTCTGACCCGCCCCCAACAAGACCCGCAGTGCTCGCCAACCAACGCTGGCGGAGACTCGAGGCAGCGCCACTCCCCACACGTGCAGCGCCAGCCAGCTGACGGTCGGGATGACAGCACAGGACCAGAACTCTGTCCCCGCGTGAGGACGGCACGGTGAGTTCTGGACAAAGACACACAGCGCTGGGCACAGGGGGCCCACGGAGGGCGGGACGAGTGGCCTTTCCACCCCACGGCGCCCTAAGCGTGCAACCTCAGACAACTCTCCACCTCCTCCTCGTGAAACAGGGCAACCGCAGGGTCAAATGACCCTGCACAGGAGGGCCCGGCACCCAGTCACACTGGGTGTGGACAATAACGTTTGATGTTACCGTCTTGGGTTCCGATAGTGTCGTTTCTACGATGAGCACCTGTGGTATCTATCATACGATACCTGCTCTGACCCCCACCCCCGGTGGCCCCAAATGTTGATTGACAGGCATGACAACACTGTGACAAGCATAAATCCAGAGCCAGGATCTCAAAAGCACTATTTAGAGCACGCTTGACGTCACACTCGGAGGCAAGTCAATGGCCCAAAATGCTTTCGTGGGGTTTTTTAGAAAAAGAAGAAAGGTAAAGACTCACGGTCATTCTCCATGGCCACTGAGCTCAAGAATTTTTCTCCCGATCCTCCCAATGCCACCCCGAAAAGGGCAGAGTAACAGATGAGCGCGTCCCCACCACAAAGGGAACGGCAAAGGGACGTCGCTGCCAAGACACGAGCCCGTCCTGGGAAGCTGCGAACAGCGGGACGGCGGGGGCCACGCTCCTCCTGGGTGTAGCAGCGACTAATGTGCCACTCAGAAATGCCACAGCCGGTGCAGACGGTCCCTCTCACCATCCGGTGCCCTGGTTCTCAGAGAGCAGTGAGGCAGGGGTGGGGGCTGGCACCCCCTCGGCCCCTCGGCTGGGCAGGGGGACCACCCTTCCAGCCCACACTCAGGTGGAAAGTTCGAGGCGGTTTGCTCAGCTCAGAGCAGCGGGAAGTGAAGGCCGGCTGGCACCCAGGACTCCCCAGCACTCCCCGCGCCAAAGCCACCCACCGCCGGGGCACCCCAACCCTGCCAGTGTCGGACCGCAACAGGAGCGCCACTGCTCGCCCTCTCACAGCTGCTGAGCGGGACGGGCAACGGGACACCCAGGGAAAGGCAGGCTGCCCGCAGAGCCTCGCTGCCTCCGGCTCCCGGGCCTCCCTCTCATTCGGCCCCGCCCGGGCCTCAGACTCCTCCGTAAGGACCGCCGCTGCCTCTGAGTGTAGAAGCCCATCAGACGGTGCGTGCCCCTCAAGGACAGAGCCCCAGAGCCTGCCGCCCTGCGGATGTCCGCCTCGGTCCCTGGAGCAGCCACCACTCAGCCCCACAAAGAACGGAGAGGCAGAGGAGTGAGCATATCCATGTTTAATAGAAACCAGACGCTGAGTGTGCACAATTCCGTAGAAAACACGCCTCTGTAAAAACGATCAAGAAGCCACACCCCCGCAGGAGCGGCGCGAACCCACGCGGGAGCTACGTCGAAGCTGGGTGCAGGCGGTTTAGGGTCTCGGCAGACGCCTGGAGAACCCTCAGCTCCTCCGTCCACAGGGTTTCAACCAACGTAAGCTGGGCTGCCAAAGCCACTTCTTGAGCTTTCATCTGAGAAACCTGGAAGTCATTTTTTAAATGTTTTATTATAATAAGATACACATAAAATTTACCACTTTGAGCACTTTTAAATGTGCCATTCAGTAGCATCAAGTATGTTCACAGTGCTCTGTGATCATCACTGGAACTGTTTTTTCATCCTGAGCAGAAACTCTGAATCCGATCCACGCTACACGCTCACCCCCGTGCCCCGCCCCCAGCCCCGCCCCCAGCCGCTCCAGCCTGCTGCTCTGGGTCTCTCAACCTAAGTGGAACCTCACAGAACCTGTCTTTCATGAGTTCTAGTTTACTTCACTTAGCACAATGCTGTCTTCGAGATTCATTAAAAGTTTTAAATCCCAGTAATGTTTTCATTCAAGTGAGCTGATTTCTCATTTAATTATAACATTTACTAAATAAAAATAATAAAAGGAAAACAGCACTTAAAAATCTACTACCAATGACCCATGCAATGATTTGACCTAGTAAAAGGTTCCAGGACCCAGGGACACGGACAGCAGTGTGGTGACCGCGGGGCGGGGCTCGTGGAAGAGGCTGCAGAGGGCGATAAATGGTGATGGAAAAAGTACACGAAAAATACGTTTTCTAAAAAAGAATGAAATTGCGAAGAAAAAACAGTAATAAAAGGTTCAGACACAACGCTAACACTCAAAAACAGATCACGCTGCCGCCCCGAGAACTAGGGCATCATCAAACAACGCCCTGAGGAGGGGCACCACCCGCCCAGCAGGTCCGAACAAGCAGCCTCTTCGTCGGACCCTTCTTTCAGGAAAAGGTGCAGAGTTACAGGAACGTACCTTCTGAAGCACAGCGTTGGTCTCCTCTATGAAATGATGGCATATTTTCTGAGCTACGTCCAGACTTGTCTTTTCATTTGTATCTGAAACTGTTTCCCCAAGAAGTACTTTTTTCCAGCATGGACTAGAACCAAAATAAAACACAGACGACTTTTACACCTCAGCCCCACACCCCCACCTGCCCTGATTCTCCGTAAGGAAACCAAACTCGCCCACGGCAGCGGCCCGCCCTCCCGCCCTCCCTGTCCCCCGTTGAGGCAGGCAGGGCCTGCAGAAGGATGACAAGGGTGAGCAGCGGCACGGACACTCTTATCATCCCACCACCGTGTCCAGCATGTCAGTGAGCAAGGTCACGGGCACCAGGCGCGGGAACAGAGCAGGAGACAGAACAGGAAAGTGAGTCCACAGCCAAAAGGAGTAAGAGGCAGATTGTCCCTTTTCTTTAAGTGACGACAGCCTCTCCTGAAAGACGGCAACCTGAAGGGAACGCGCTTCACAAGCAAGCAGCGCTACGATGGAAGGCGGAATTGGCGCTGGCGCCTCCTCCCCACGCAGGTCACTCCGCGGGGGCACTAGGGACGTGCGTAGGAGGTGCGCGCAGTGGGCAGGCAGGGGGTGCGCGCAGTGGGCAGGCGGGGGGGCAGGTGTCTGGGGCAGGCACAAGCGAGCCACAGCAGGACGCGGAGCCCACAGTGGCAGGGCCGACTCTGGACCCCGGGGAGCAGAAGGAGTGGAAGGAAGGGTGGAGAGCAGAGGCCACACTGCAGATCCCCAAGAGGAAGTGGCCTAGAAGCGGGGAGGCAAGGTGACTGCGACCGCGCCCGAGTGGAAGTAGACAGCAGACGCTCAGAAAGGCAGAACCGCTGACGAGCCCCACAGGAAACAGTCTCAGACGTCCTCGGCTTCAGGGGCGATGGCTCCAACGTCAGGAGTGCGTGACTTCCCAGGAAAGAAAGGAGGGAAACCACGTGCCGGGCAGAGTGTTTTATACGAAGCCACCATTTAATTCGACCTCACAGTCACCTGCAGAGAAAGCACCACTGTGCCCATGTCAGACACGCCGAGACTGCGAACGGGGACAGCGGGGTGCTCACCCCGGTGACAAGCTGACGCCCGGCAGAAAGGGCACGTGCCCACAGGCACCAGGCAGAGCCCCAAGAAGGCGCTCTCCCTGCCACGGCCGGACAGGGGGAAACGGGCCGAGGGAGGGCGGCGGCCCCTGGGAGCGCCCGGCGGCCGCGCCGCAGCGGGGGCCAACTCACCGGGGCAGGACGCACGCCTTCCCCCCAGGAGTTCAGGAAGCCGGCGTGGGCACCCACGCACGTCGGAAGAGTGGGCCGGGAAAGGAGGCACAGGAAGGCGAGGAGGGGGGGAGGGAAGACGCGCCCGGGAGCGGCCGCACCGTCCACGGCCGGCCAGCCCGCCCACCCACCCGAGGGTCTGGTGAACAACAGGGAGAGGGGCCCTGCAGGCACAGGGGTGTCTGCTGAGGACGCACACGACCACTTCCGGGGCAGGCACCGGGGAGGGCCCTTTCTCCCCAAGTCCCCACAGGAGAAAAGGGAGCGACACCACAGCACGAGAGGCAGCCGGAATGGGGGCCCCCGCCCGGCATTATCTCACCCGCCCTCCCCACAACTCGGGATGCCTCGCCCTCCTCAGGAAGTCCCCCCGCCCCCAGCCCGAGGTCCCCGCCCTGAGCTCCTGCTGCACAGCGAGCTGCTCCCCCGCTGCCCGACAGCCCCAGGCTGAAGGAGCGCCGGCCGGACTGCACACCCAAGGGAGTTCCTTGCTGGGGGAAGGACCTGGAGCCTGACCAGGACGCCTGCCTACACCGGGGGCTTCCCTCCCTGCCCCCATGAAAACATCCGGGCCTCTCCTTGACCAGGGGCGGGGGTCTGCCCCCAGGGCCGAACGGGGTGTCAGGAGCTCCGCTGGCTCCAGGGGAAGAACCCAGCTACTCAGCCGCTGCTGTGGACGGCGCAACGCCCACACTGCGGACGGTTTGCCCGAGACGAGGAGCTGCAGGTCAGCGGGGGAAGATCTGGGCAGGGCCTAAAACGTTCTCGGACCGTGCACTCCAATCGGGGTGCTAAACCCAGAACTCCAGAGACGGCGAACACTGAGAAGTGAAAGGCCCGCCCCGCGGGCGAGTGGCAGCGGGGACGAGCAGCCCCCCACACACAGTGGCATCCCAGATGGCGGCCACAGCTCGTGACCATCACACGTGGAACTTACAACTCTTCAGCTTGCAGACATAACAGCTTAAGAGCAGTGAGTAATCTCCACGATGGTCCATCCCATCCAAACGTCAAGTTTCTGAAGTGGAAAAACAAGGACAAGTCCGTCACTTTAGTACGTCACGGCAAACGGCTAAAGAGCAAACAGTTTTTCTAACGTGACCACCAAGCACTGTGTAACCTGCGATCGGGGTCACAAAGACCAAAGAGAAAACTAGTCTGCAAATACTTCATAACGAAGCCTGAGTAACAGAAAATTCTCGTGTTAAAAAGACATAAAAAGCTACTTTCCAATTCACTTCGGTAAGCGGCTGAACTTGGACGAGGGGTCCCCACAGGAAGGCCAGCGCCACAGGTCGCAGCGAGGTTAATGGCCAAGAGTCCGGATGGCCCTGGGGGCCCAACCCACCACCGCCCCCAGCCGGGAGCCCCACACGGGGGCCAGGTCACCCACCACTCAGTTTTACCTACAAGGCAAGTCCGAGAGGGAGCGCCTCGAGCCCGGTTTAGCCCAGCTGTGTGGGGTCACCCGGCCACCCCCGTCCCAGGGGCCGGTGCCATGTCACCACGTCGGTAGGGGACGGAGGGCCAGCCCGCCTCACCACACGTCAGAGACCAGCTGGCGCTGGGCCACCCACCGAGAGAGGCAGGGCCCTCCTCTGGGACCGCAGCTGCGCATCTCAAGCTGGTGTCTTACGTCCCTGGAAAAGTTTCCCGACGACAACCTTACACACCTGTGTGCCCCATGACGACGAGCACAAGGCACTGCACACAGCGCACACTCAACAAACACCCCCGGTCGACTCCTGAGAGCCGAAGGCGTCTCGTCCCTACGGAGACCCTGACCCTCCGCTCCGTCACCTCTCCTGATGCAGCAATTCTGGGGGAGGAAAACACTTACTCTGTAAAGTCGCGATCCTTTAAGATGGAAAGCTTTCTGTCCATCTGTTTATCTGCTGCTGGAAGATACTTAACAAGCACATCTACATGAAAAAACCAGACCGAGATTTAGGGTGTAATTCAGACAAAAATATAAACCTTTCCTTCTCAGCTTACTTTCCCTCCCACTGGCAATCAAAACATGAGTAAAAAGTTTCACCTAATTCACACCAAAAAAAAAAAAAAAATCTATCCAAGTCCAACTCAGTGAGACCGTTACCAGTCCTAGAAAAGGCACAAGAAGGCCAAGGTGGAGGACCAAACCGCCACGTCAGCTCACGCTCCCACTAGGCAAGGCGGCCAACAGACGCAGGCAGTGGAGGCCCCGGCAGCAGTGGCGGGACCGTGCCCGCCGCAGGCGCAGGCTCTGCCCGGGATGAGAAGACGCCACGGCGCCGAGCCCCTGAGAGCCAGCGTTCACGGCAGGCGGTCGGGTGCCCGCAACTGACAGTGAATATGCAAAAATGAACAGAGCTGCTTCAGGTAGGAGGGTCATGAGAGATTCTTCTACTTTTAAATGGTCTTTTACTACTTGTTTTTGCTTTTTAAATGTAATAATAGCGGACACATGAACGTTCACAAGGCAGTGCTCCACGGCCGGCGGTAGTACCCTCGTTCTGACCCCCAGAGGCTGTGTGCAAGCCGGCGTCCTGAGACGCCCAGCGAGGCCCCGGTTCCGCCCTTCCAGTTCATTTTCATAAACAGCATTACCACTCTGCCT
The DNA here is from genome assembly GCA_039655065.1 of Glossophaga mutica. Lineage (NCBI taxonomy): Eukaryota > Metazoa > Chordata > Mammalia > Chiroptera > Phyllostomidae > Glossophaga > Glossophaga mutica. The sequence continues at coordinate 219,844,795 of CM077304.1, read as the reverse complement.
ACAGCACGGAGCAGCGTGACCCCGACCACGTCTCCACTTCCACTAGAATTTCCATTACAACTCCCCAAACCACACGCGTGGTGAGCCTGGCCATTTCTTCTCGGCCTAGGCAACTGTTCTCTGCTGCTTCAGGACAGGGGGAGCTCGGTCTTCTAGGTACTGTTTTTCACACCGTATTCAGAATTTTCACAGCGTAGGTTTCATACCTACATTACTACCTTAAAAAATAGCCATACCAAGCCCTGGCCAGGTGGCTCAGTTGGTCAGAGCATCGTCCTGATCCACCAAGGTTGCAGGTTCAATCCCCGGTCAGGGCACATACAAGAGGCAACCAGTGAATGCATGAATACGTGGAACAACAAGTTGATGTTTCTCTCTCTCAAAAAAAAAAAAAAAAAAAAATTAGTAAATTAAAAAATCTTTTTTTTTTTGCCCTGGCTGGTGTAGCTCAGTGGATTGAGCTCGAGCCTGCAAACCAGAGGATCGCGGTTCGATTCCCAGTCAGGGCACATGCCTGGGTTGCCAGGCCAGTTCCCGGCAGGGGACACACAAGAGGCAACCGCACATTGATGTTTCTCTCCCTCTCTCCTTCCCTTCCCCTCTGAAGATAAATAAATAAAATCTAAAAGAAAAAAAAAATCTTTTTTTACTTTTTTAAAAAACAGCCATACCAATGATGGCTAGTTAACAGGTCACAAAAGAACATTAAAAAAATCAATACTTCAGCCCTGGCTGGACAGCTCAGTTGGCTGGAGCATCGACCCGATACACCAAGGTTGTGGGTTCGATCCCTGGTCAGGGCACCAATAAAAGGGGAAAAGATCATCATTTCGCTGCGGCACTAAACCCCAAAACAAAGACTGTGTCACATGTTTATCTCTGTGATTAACGCAGCGCTTTACATGCAGTAGGTGCTCGAGGAATACCTGTTATTCGTTGCTTGCTAACCCTACTGTACCTCGTGACAGTGAAATGTCTCGGTACAAAAAGTCCCTTTCCTCCCCTTCTGCAAACACATTTATTCCCTTCACATGCCGCCTCCTCTCCCACTCCACTACCTGACCTAACGCGGTGAAACTGCTCCCGGCTCGTCCACACAGACCAAACCTCGCTGCTCTTACATCATTACTGCACCTACACGGTCAGCAGGAGTCAGGCTCCTACCCAGGAGAGAGTGAACGACCGGCATTTCAAGGTCTGCCCTTTTTGTTAAAACCTGACACAACCTCCTCCCCAGACCGGGGGGAGAAGCCTCCCGCATCTCAGTGACGAGCGCGCCCCAACCTTGGGCGACGTGCACACAGGCGTGGGGGTTGCGGGGGGGCACGAAGCCGTACTCCAGGAGCAGTCGCTGGTTGTCGTGGGGGCCGTAGCAGATGAGCACCTCTTCGTGCGGCCTCCAGCTCGAGCCCGTTCGAATCTCGTAACAGCGAGTCTCCTCATTAAATGCTGCGTTCACCTGTAAGGAAAAATCTGGGTAAAGTATTTTTTTAGAGACTAAAAAGACTAAGTCACTGCGCTGACCTAAGCCAGGTGCCCCTCCACTCGCCACGGACTTGACCCACAGTGGGAACAGTGCCCGTCTGCACTGCGGCCCCTCCTGTTCACCCCCCCTCACCCCTGGGGGAAGGAGTCCTGCTGGGTTCTGGGGATGGGTGAGCTCGGGACCCCTAACAACAGCCCTCGGCGCATAGACAGCCGGGTGGGGTAGGGCCATGCAGGCCACACAGGGCTGCTCTCGGGGGCAGTCACCAGCGGGAGCCGCCGGAGGCAGGCTCCACGGTGATAGGTCACCGATTCCCTGGGTTCAGTGGAAAGGCACGATTTGCCTGTCTGAGTGACTTCGAGGCTGGTGGGGAGGTGAGGCCTGGTAGGCGGAGGGCCCAGTGGGGACAGCTGGTCTGGCTGATAGAGCGATCGGCCAAGTGGGGAGCCTTCCCCGCCAGCTCGGGGACTACCTGGTGCGAGCAGAGGACCCCCAGTCGGGGCCCTGTGAGGCCCAGCGAGTTTCGGGTCCTACAATACGCAGCCTTTGAGCAGGGTGTTACTGGCTGATACTGTCACCTGGATGTTGTGACCATTTTGTTGTCAATTTTGTGGACAGGTATGGAGGAAAAAAACAAGAAGACCTAACTGCCCCCCACAGTAAGGAGTGGGTACAGGCACCGAGCCTCCTTCCTCAGCAGCAGATCCCAGCGAGGCGAGGGCGAGCCGCCGGCCGAAATCCCCACTTGCAGCATCGACAACAGACGGGGGCCAAGAGCCCGCGGCCACGCACTCCAGAGGGGGGCACGGCCACCGTTTGCCATAAAGGGCCAGAGAGTAAACACCCTGGGCCCACCCTGGGCCCCTGAACCACCCGCCCGCCCGTGGGCCGCAGTGGGCAGCACCCTGCACTCAGCTGTAAAATGACTGGTCTGGGCACCAACGACCCCATAAAAATAAAGCCACACCAATGGTGCCTGAGTCCCCGCATCCAGCCCCCCACTGTGCTACGCGCCCCCGACGTTATTTCCTCAACCCCAAGCACAGAAACGCCCTCCTAGACCCGGCCTGCTTCGCTCAAGGTCGTTAGGGGCACGGCTGTCTGCAGAAGGGACAAGCGGACGAGCGAGAAGACTGCCCCAGCCCCGGGAAGCCCGGTCAGGGCCTCCCCGCGCTCTCCTCCAACGGCAGTGGGCTAACGGGGCGTCACAGACTTCTCAGGGTGGCGTGGGGCGTGAAGGGGACGGATGAGCACGGGTTCCAGCCAGGGTGCCTCCACGGGCACCCTGGGTGGGGACAGGGGTGCCCACGCACAGAGACCCCACCCCCCCAGCCGGCCTCCGCCCCTCAGGCCCACAGAAGGAAGCCCCCACCCCCTGTGCCGGGGGGGGGGGGCGGCCAGGGGACAGGGGGCTGCAGCTCTCCCACGGTGTGACACTTTCATGCTTCCCAGACTCCCTCTCTGCACACCAGTTACCCGTCTAGCAACGGTTTACAGGACGCCTGCTGCGTGGCAGGCCCTGGGTGAGCCCTGAGGTTACACAGAGGAGCGAGGCAAAGTCCCCGTCCTCGACGACGGCGGAGCTCACAGGGGCCAGATGCCCGCGATGACCCGCGAGCACAGCCCAGATGAACGCTGACAGCAACGCCAGGGTGAAAGGGAACGGGACAGGCGAGCAGGCCAGACAGAGGTCTCGGAGGGAGGAAGGAGGACTGCGCACCCCAGGTGGGCGTGGGGGCGGGGGAGGCGGGTACAGCCCCGGGCCCCGCCGGCCTGGACAGCAGGGGAGAGCGGGGGAGAGCGGGCAGAGGAGGAGGGTGCCAGGAGGGAGCTCGGGGCTGGGAGGAAAGGCAGCAGCACACTGACGGCAGGCAGGGCCCCCCAAAGCCGGCGGCACCCTTCCCTGTGCTTCCCTTCACATTCTAGGCCACGGTTTCTACCCGTCGGGGTCCTTCCTACAGAAACAGGACGTGCGCGCCCTCGTCAACGTCTCACCTGGACGGCGGGGCTGTGATTCAGCAGATCCAGGTAGGGGGCCAGCGCGCAGGTGTCTGGCTCTGCGGAAAAGCACGGCCTCCGCCCACGCGCCAGGTACACCGCTCTGGTGTTGACGGTGCCCCAGGCCCACAGGAAGGCGCGGTAGCTGAAGATGCTCTCCACGGCCTCCGAGAACAGAGGCTGCAGGGAAGAGAAGAAGTCTCTGGAGGACGTAAACAACTCCTGCACACGGGTTCTCTGCGCCCTGGCCTTTGCCTTCAGAGGTCTGGGCAGGAGATCCGCCACCTCCGGCTCCAAACAAGCGGGGCAGGTGTAGGCCTTCGGTAAAATCTCCAGGTAAGGCTTCCAGGGAGACCGGTCCCCAGCGTGCTTTTCTGCCACTAGGAAGGTGCACAGAGCCAGCAGAGGAGACGGAGGAGGCTGCCACCTTTTAAATCGAAAGCCAGAGGGAAGGAGTTACTTTCACTGGCAGTTACAGACCTCCTCGCGCTTTGGCTGGCTCCCAGCGGGGTGGGCCACCGTCCCTCCTCGCCCCGCTTTGTCGTGTGAGGCCAGTCTTCCTTCGCCAGGCTTCGCCTCTGGAGAGCACCAACCCAAGTCCTCTGAGCAAGTCACATCCATTGACACAAGGACAATCTCACCAACCTGAGTACCAGCTTTGTTTGCAAGAAATTCCTTTCTGCAAAACACCTCGGTGCTTCCAGCCTGGCTCTCTGCTTTGAAAGCTTTTGGTGGAAGTCACTTGTGTCACTTGGATGCTGCTATAAAACGTGGTGGACAGGGAGGGGGAGGCTGATGGAAAGAATCCAGACCTGCCCCATCTGCTGGGTACATGTGGCTATTTCCATTTGAACCCAAACTTACCATCTCTACTGCAAACTACACACTGCAGTATTTCCATCTGTTCCCAAAAAGATCTCATGCTGCAAGAATGCAGTTAGAAAGTTCACATTAATCCTTCAAAGCCCAGATTCCTACGTTACCGCACAGTCTACTCAAAATTTCAGAACAACACAGAAAATACCAACATTAAGAGCATCCTTGCCTCTGCTCAGGCCAATACAGGTGTGTCAGGCCTCGTACAAGGCCAGGTGGGGTCGGGGGGTGAGGCGCACCCAGAACGCAGCCTGGGTTAAAAGACAGCACGGTCTTCCAACCCTCACGGTTCAGAAAGCCCTTCTGCTGGGGGTGTCACCCGCTCTGGCCTCAGGCAGCCCCGAACAAAGGCCCACCACGGCGGGTGCCACGGAGCAGTTCTCCACTCCGACGCGGGCCTCCGCCCTTCGAGCCTGAATAAAACTGACTCTTTCGTGAGGTCGACAGCCCTTCAGAGCTGAAAGAAAACTCAAGCAAACACCGTAAGGGCAGAACTGAAAGTCCCGTTAACATTTGTCGAGCTCCACGACGACGGAGAACAGGCTCCTGCGAGCCAAGGCCCTCAGCCGCGATGTCCCTCTGTCGCCCGTCTAACCTCCCCTCCCTGCGACAGGTCGGGATGCGAGCCCACCTCCCAGGCAGCCTGCTGGAAACCTCTGAAGTGCAGTTTACAAGGAGCTACGGCAAAGCGTCAGGGGACACGGCAGAGCCTCCGCGTCACGGCGGGTGCCGGCCACGCAGAGGGGCTGGGTCCTCGGGAACCCTGGCGGAGGCGACAGGCCTGCCAACGACACAGACGTACAGGAGCAGCCGCGGGGGCCCCGACGAGCACGCGTGCGGTCACTTACTCAGCGACGTACGCCCCTAAGTAGCTCCTAATCACCGTGTCCGTGGTGAGCAGGCAACTCTCGGGCAACGACAGAATCACCTGTCCCTCCTTACCAAAAGAGAAAGTCAAGTTTAGCGCGCCCGTGCTCTGGGGACGGCCTGCGAGCACGCGTCTCATCAAGCCCCCTTTCTGCCATCCTCTCCTCAGAGCCCGGAAAACCCGACCTCAGACCACCACAGGGCCTGCCCCCGCCCCCGGACCGGCCCCGGCCCGAGTCAGCAGGTGGAGGACCTCAGACCACCATGGGGTCCCCCCTCCGGACCGGCCCTGGGCCCGAGTCAGCAGGTGGAGGACCTCAGACCACCATGGGGTCCCCCCTCCGGACCGGCCCCGGCCCGAGTCAGCAGGTGGAGGACCTCAGACCACCATGGGGTCCCCCACCCCCGGACCGGCCCTGGGCCCGAGTCAGCAGGTGGAGGACCTCAGACCACCATGGGGTCCCCCCTCCGGACAGGCCCTGGGCCCGAGTCAGCAGGCCCGGGCTGCTCCCACGCAGGCCCGACAACTCCCACGGGGATGAAAGGTCAGTGATGGGACTGACACCCACCACCAGCCAGCCGTTCACCAGAAAGGAAAGTGAAACACTCGGACAACTCAGATCAAACTGTCCCTTCGCTTTCCCAGGCCCAGAAATCGTGCTGCCTCCGGGAAACAGGCAGAAGCCCCCCAGACCCCCACCCGGGACCCCATGTCTGCAGCGCCTGTGCCAGGCCGAGGCCGCCTCCCCGCACAGCCGGCGCCCAGCTGAGGACGGGGCCTGGTTTGACCACCCACAAAGGGGCAGTTTTTCAGTTCCTCCCACTGAAATAGAAACCCAGGAAGAAAAACTAAGATGGCAGGTAACTGACGCCAGGAACAAAGCACTAAGAAGCCGGACGTAAGATCCTGCTTTCGCTATAACTGGCCCCAAAGGTAAAGATTTCAGCCAAACACTGTCTGGGCTCCACGTCTGTGAATCGAGACCAAGCTGGGTGACTGCTACCGTCCCTTCCTGTCCCGACAGCCACGGCTTTCTGATTCGTAAAGAACCACTGGATAAACTGTGCTGCATCTTGGGGAGACATCTTCATCATCAAAACTCATCAAGCTGGACACTTAAAATCTGTGCATTTTGCCCCGGCTGGTGTGGCTCAGTGGACTGAGTGCCAGCCTGTGAACCACAGGGTCACTGGTTTGATTCCCGGTCAGGACACGTGCCTGGGTTGTTGGCCGGGTTCCTCGGTGCAGGGCGCACGAGAGGCAACCACACATTGATGTTTCTCTTCCTCTCTTTCTCCCTCCCTTCCCCTCTCTCTAAAAAATAAATAAATAAAATCTTTAAAATCTGTGCATCTCACTGTGTGTAAAATGCGTCTCGATTTCCAACAAGTCTAACAACAAAGTCACGTTCAGAAGTACACGTCGAGCAGCTGCCAATCACCAACCACTTCACGGTCTGGACTGAAATAACCCACCTCCACCGCCGCACGCGCTTCTCCCCCTCCCACACTCCGCTGCAGCATGAACTACGCCCCCACTCAGAAAGGAACGTTATGCAATGGGAACGCACTTAATGGGAATACGCTGCACACCGACAATGGTTAAGATGGTGAATTTTATGTTGTGTACGTTTTGCCGCAGGTAAAAATTACAAATTAATTTAAAATAGCATAGCAGAATTACAACATTAAAAGTTACCATTCTTTACAGTAGACATAATTACGTGGCTGGGTTTTATATAAATTAAGAAATTAAAAATACAGTAATTTCAATTAAGTAAAAGTAATTAGAAATCCAGACTACTGTAATCAATAAAATCATTAAAAAATAAAAATATAAAATAAAATATTCTACATTAAAAAAATAACACGGATGGCATAAAAAAGTAACCACAACCACAAACAAATTCAGGCATCGCTGTGCAGCTGCACACAAAGGCGCGCGCACCAACCAGCACGGGAGAACGACACCGGGCCCCGGGGCCCCCACATCGCCAGGGGAGGAAGCAGACGCGGGGGGGGGGGGAGCGAGCTGGGGGCCCTGTGGGGACAGGCTCCGAGCCTCCCCCCCCCCCCCCGCTCGCTCCTTCCGCCCCCTCCGCTGTGCACGGCCTCTCCCAGGAGAGCAGCTCCCTCCCCCGCACGCTGAAAACGTGGTCTGAGGTACGAAGCGTGCCCTGGCAGAAGCTGCCGACACCAACAAGCCTCCGCCCTCCTCACTGCCGGGCGGGCTGCGCCCCTGGGCTGGCAGAGGTGGCGAGGCTGGAACGTGCTCGGTGGGAGGAAGTCTGCCCCTCCTCTCTCCCCTGCTTGGTCCTGCTGCCCCAGCTCCAGGCGCTCCAGGAAGCACCTGAGGCTGTCGGGCCCCTCTAAGGACACGGGCAGAGAGCTGCAAAGAGCCTGGGCCACAGACGGCCGCTGAGCACCGCGCCAGCCAGGCGGCCTACCCAGGCTTGTTCGCACGAGGGCAGAAGAACCTTCTACTGTTTACAGGCTGTTACTTGGGGTTTGTATGCAGCAGACTACATTCTAACTGACAGAATTGTACTAAAAAGTGTCTACTAGGTAAAAAAATGCCTGTGTGTCTGAAATATTTGTAATTCACTTGATTTAAACCACAGTAACAAAGCAGCAAAATCCACACTAGGCTTCAAGGATAAGAGAGAAACTCACCTGTAGGGATGTTTTGCTCATCAGCCCTCTTCCCGTACCTAGGAACACAGAGACAGAGAAAGGGTAAATCCTTTCAGTCCCCAGGGCTCAGGGACACCCTTCTGAATAAGAGACGTGAATGAACTTCAAAATCCCCCAGAGCTGAAGCTGGGTGTCTTGTGTCCTCTGACCCTCGAGGACCTGGAAGCTCTTCTGGAAAATGTCCTGACCTCCCTCTGGGTGCGTAGCCCTGACGGGCCCAGTGAGCTTCAGAGTCGAGACCCAAAGATCACGGACTTTCCACAGATCCTCTGCTGGTCTCGTACAGGGACCTTTAAATGGACCTCTCACCCCTGGGGCATTACCAGCCTGGGGGGTGGGGCGCTACTCCTACCACCCACTGACCTCAGAGGCCTCGCGCCACTTTTACCAGACCCAGCTTTCCCCGTAACGACTCCAGACCTCCCTGACTGACTGACCAGTAACGCCCAGGCAGGTCCCACAAAGCCTGTGGACTCCACCCTCCCCTCCTTGACCAGGCAACCCATTAGACTTGGTGCTTTCCTTAACTGGGCGAGCTGGGTGGGGTGGGCCCAGCGCCAACAGCCCCCTGCGAGCAAGGCTATGGCCAGAGCACTCACAGCAACAGGGTCCCCACCACTGCTGCCATCTGGAAGGCTGCATGCCCGAGGCCCCCCCCCGAAACACTCAGATGGCCGCTTCTCCGGTGGGCACACATGCGACGTGACTGGTAATTACTGCGTGGGTCTACAGCACTCATCTCTTCAAGTTCGGAGCGCCTGACCTTTTATCTCTCGACCAGGAGGAAATACAACTCAGCAGCGGTCAGCCCGCAGGGCTACTGGGCGCTCCTGGTTCCCGGAGGGAACTCCTGCCTGATGGGTCCCCACTCGCCTCCCCTCCCAGAAGCACCTGCCTCTGGGTGATCAGACACGTGGGTCCGGCTGTAAGAACCTAGTTTCTGGGGTGTGCCCCAGGGTGGGGGCAATCACCCCTGAGCGCCAGACCCTGTCTGGAATCAACACTAAGAAAAGGATCCCCGCCCCCTGCCACGGTGTCATCCTTAAAAGTCTTGTGGGACAATCTCAGTGGAAATTTATCACCAAACATATATAGGGGTGGGCAAAAGTAGGGTTACCGTTGTAACACACATAACGCAACAATGAATACGTAGTAACGTAGGAAGAAACTGTGTTTCACGTGCTCACAACCGCAGACCTGCATTTGCCCACCCTGTGGACGAACAGAACCTGGCGCACGGGATACACGGGGACGGTGCTCCACCTGCGTTTCTACGCTGCAGTGGGAACCATGCCGACCGGACAACGGACCACAGTACCCTGCGCGCACCAGGCAGGGCAGCGAGTGGCCACCAGGACCTCACCGAAGCAAAGCCGACTCCCACTGCCTCCCAGCTTCTGCTCCCTCGCATCTGCCCGGGGCTCCCCTGTGGCCAGGGCTCTGGGGGCGGGAGGACGTACTGGGGTCAGTTCCCAAAGCATGGATCAGGCGGCAGCCTGAAGGCTGAATCCTGCTTGCAGCTTGGAGCCTCGCCTTGCCCCACCACACACTGAGACTTACTGCCCCCCGATTTTGTACATTCTGACAGAATGCCATAAATGTTTCTTTCCACCGCACTCTGAGAAGAGCTGAAGATACATAAAGGACCTGGAGAAGGTGTCATGGACCGAATGTCTGTGTCCCCCTTCTCCTCCAAAGTCACACGTTGGAGCCCTAACCCCTAACATGAGGGTCTCTGGCGAGTGATCTGGTCACAGGGTGGAGTCCTCACAAGTGGAGTTTAGTGCCTCGTAAAAACAGACTCAAGAGCCTGGGCCAGTTCCCTGTGCTCCGCCCACCGCGTGCGGCCACCAGGAGGGGATGGCGATTTGCAAACCAGGACTCGGTCCTCACCAAACCCTGCACCTGTCTACGCCACGATCCTGCACTTCCCGGCCTGCAGAGCTGCGAGAGACACACCGCTGTTGAAGCCCCCAGTCTGCGGTGACTTGTGAGAGCAGCCGGAGCTGACAGAGGCCCCTTGGCCCCCGGCACTGTCAGCCAGGGGCTCTGATCTCAGCCAAACCAGCTGGCTTCTGCCCCCCACAGCTATGAATCTGGAGGGGCCCAGACAGACTTGTTCCTACTTCTAAAAACAGTAACTCTCTGATTCCCAGTCAGGGCACAGGCCTGGGTTATGAGTCAGGTCCTCAGTGGGGGCCACGTGAGAGGCAACCACACATTGAGGGTTCTCTCCCTCCTTCTCTCTCCCTTCCCCTCTCTCTAAAAAAATAAAAAATAAATAAAACCTTTAAAAAAATAAAAATAAACACGGTCACTCTCCACTGCTCCCAACTATGAACGGATTACTTACTCTCAGGCATTCCATTTAAAGCACGCGTCAACCCCTGCTTGGTAACCTTAAACCTATCCTCTCAGGGCAAACTGAGGCTGGAGGAGTAGGCAGGCCTCGGGCTCCGTGTGTCCCCTCCCGGCTGGTTTCTCTCAGCCATCTTGGGAAGAGCTCCACCCAGTAAAACCTAAGAAGGCGGCTTTTACTAACTGTTCCTTGGCCCACCAAACAGGAACATTCTGTCGCAGACTGACAAATACGATTCACCAACCTTAGGAGCAGCCCCAACAGAAAATGGCTCGAACAAGTAATTCAGCCCAAAGTCACCCTGTGTAACTGACGCACGGGGAGCAACTTCTGACGCATCACCTAACTCAACCAGGGGCCCACGTGGCAAATCCCTTCTCTTGGGTGATGGATAAGGACGTGAATTTCCTCAGCTGAGAAACCAGGGGATACTGGAGTAATCATTCATCTTCATGGCCAAGGGGAGGGTTCAGAAGCACAGGGCTTGAACGTTCCATCGGGTAAAATGCCTGCACCTGACCTGTGGCGAGGATGGTCAGGGCCCCAACCACGCAACCGCCTCTGTGCCACAGCAGACCCGCACCCTTCGCAGAGCCCCGTGGTCCTGCCTCCCCCCACCCCGGGGTCGCCTAAGCCCACTTCTGGCCAGAGCTGGGCGGCCCTGCGTGCAGGCACACACCCACGCACGCTGCCCGACTTTTGTAAGGGAATGTTCCAGAAGAGCACGCTAATCTAAAGTCCTTGGCAAGCTGCTCAATTTCCAGAAAAGAATACTAATTCAACTTCCACCACCAGCTGCTCAAACCGAGAAGAGAACGTTAGCCCCTCTGCTCAGGCAGGGGACGGCCGCAGCCTCGGCCCCGCGGGCTGCTCCCCCAGCACCCAGGGAGCGGCCACGGCCTCCCCGGGACTCCCGTGTCCAGTCACACGCCAGAGAACACCAGTGGCTTCAGAAGTCCTGTAACACCCGCGTAAGTGTGCCGACGAGGACACCGGTGACCACGTCACGCAGCTGTCTTCCCTGCGAGGACCCAGGGAGGACATTTCCCTCAAGTCTAAGCGCCAGGATCACCTGCACTTCCGCTGAGTAGCCTGAGGCTCACGGACACTAAGACTCAGGCGATGCCCCTGGAATCCGTCCGGGCTGCTGGAAAGGTGCGTCAGGGCGGCAGCAATGCACCTCTGGGAGACGCGCAAGACTTCACAACCGTGGCCTTTCTGTATCAGCCTGACTCCTGCCGTCACCTCAGTTTTCTGCTTTCATTTCCCTTTTATATTTTGAACTTTATCTCACCACTCTGGAAGCCCTCCCACAAGCCACGTTATTTTTAGGTAAAGTATGTTAACCCACCTCCACAAATGTTACAACTACAAGGCAGGAAGCCCGACACCCAATACAAAACATGCTCCCCGAGAGAACAGTGCCACCTGCAGGACTCACCCGTGCTCTCCTGTCAACTGTGCCCACATGCGCCGTGTGACAAAGGTCATGAGAACTGAAGGCCAGACTTACCTGGGAAATAAGCAGGTACCAAGTTTGTATCTTCAAACTTCCTATCCTTCAGCCACTTCATAAGCTCTATAAATTCAGGCTTGCAGCTCTCATTCACTAATCATGGAAAGGAAAAATGGTGATTAAAATCACTTATAATCAGATCACCATTAAAAAGAAAATCTCTGATGACCTGCCTCAGCGTTATCATTAAAGGGAGCAAATTCTAAAATGTACAAACAATGTAACTAAAAAGAAAAACTATACAGTCATCTCAAAGAGGCAGGAGAAGCAACTGGTAAAAATCTAACATTATAAGATAGTACCTTCTAGTTAGCCAAGCACTTTCACATGCAGTAGGGCGTTCAAACTGAGTTACGCTGAACTCAAGATGATGACTTTATATACAAACGTTGACACTTGGCAGGTAATTAGAGGTCAGGAGAGAGGTTAGGACTAGAAACAGAACCCTGGAGGTCATCCCCAAAGAACATACCGTTGAAGCAATGATAAATATATCTATATTCCCACAACTTAAAAAGAACACAGTGGCACAATTACAAAGAGTATTCTCTGAGAAACATTCTCTGTGAACGCTGCCCGTGTGCCCTTGAGAACAGTGACATGCACCTGTTAATACCAAGCAACAAAAATTCCTTTTTCATCACTGGCACCAAAAAAATCCAAATTGTACCTCCTCTTGATTCAGAATTTCTGAAGAGCTTTCGTCTTCTCATCCGGCTTGTTCTTCCTCTTCCCTTCTTCATACTGAAACCGCAGTTTCTGTTTAGGTGCCCAACCTAAAATAAAAAGCATTTCCTTTGCCTTTTCTCCCGGTGTATGATAATCACTGTTCTTTGTACCTACAGAGACATAAGCAGACAAACGTATTTTATTTGGTAAACCATTTCTCTAAAGTGTTTTTGTACACAGGGCATTTATAGTAAGAGTTAAATCATGATCCCTTGTGCAGGAATGGAATGCCCGTTAACACTTCTATCTTGAGGTCCTACTAAACGCAGATTAATTAGTGTAAATCCTTATAACTGATTTGACAATCCTGAGCTTTGGTGACTTACCCACCTCAAATCTAATCGACATTTACTAAGCACCGACCTAAGTATACTTCTGAACAAAGGGGAGCCACAAAGCCCCCATCAGCCAGGAAGTCTTGGAGAGAAAAAACAAAAACAAAACACAATCCTGAAGTAAATGTAGTTAAATGGGGTTTGCAAGAGATCAGGGAGAGAATGAGAGTCAACAAAGCAGACAAAACAAAGACATAATAATAAAATCTAAAATGACTACTAGAGCTTCTACATGTTACTTCCTTGGAAACATAAACATAAAATCCATTAAAAACAACCACAGGAGTATGACCCAGCCACTAACAGGGAGAAAATATATGCTAAGAGGTGACACTGTCCAAGATATATTAAGTGAAAAAAACAAAGTTGCAGAACTTTACAAATTCAATGATCCCTTCTAGGTTTGCTTTTGAGCATGTTATAGATGTTCATAAAACTAAAGGATTTAAGGAAAGATATTCAAAGATGTGCAAGGGGAAGGGCTTTCACTATTCCTTTTGTATCCTCCTGATTTACATATGTATGAGTATGAACTCATACATATGTAAATTAACATAGTATGAATACTACTTGAGAGTGTGTGTGTGTGTGCGCGCACACACACACACACACACACTTCAATCATACAACTGCTTTTCAAATCTACTACTAATGCCGGACAGAAATGACTAACAAGGCAAGAGCTCCAGGCACTATTAACATCCCACTTGGGCCGTGGAAGTGTCACTGTTTCATCTACCAAAAAGTGGCAAGTCGGCTCCCAGGGTCAACCAGGCTGGGGGCCCCGCTGGTCAGCTCTGGTGCCCAGCACCTCGCCCGCAGACTGAGTCCCAGCCGACTGCACGCAGGACCGCGGGTCCGGCAAGCGAGCTCTACCTGTGCAGCCACGATGACAGCCCGGCTAACGGCACCGTCCTTCCTCTCAGTCCGACCAGCACGGGAGCGGTCTGCAGGTCCCACACGCTGCCCTCCCTGCGCCGCCACAACAGGCCGGGCGAGACCCAGACCCGGCTGGTTACAAACCCCCGTCTTTAGGCTCCTTCGCATCCTGCCCCCCCGCCCCTCGCTAGCGCCTCTACAGCGGCGTCTTGGACCAACATTCTCCAAAAGTACTATTTCCGGGCCTGGCGGAGGTATGCGATACGAACTCAGTTCTCCTTCTTACACCAAAAAATTAAAATACAAGAACGCTCCAGCACCAGGCTGCTCCCGTTACCAGGACAACGGGATGCCCAGGCCCAGAAGTGCTTCCGGCTCACCTTGGAGAAGGGCGCCGGCTTCAACATGGCGGTGGGGCAAGAGGGCCCAAGGCACGTGGACACCAGGAACAGCGCCCAAATGATCGCGAATTAAAGAAACGGGCCGCGGCAGCAGAGGGAGAGGCTGGGCGCCGTCAGGACTGCATGGAGTCTTCACTAACCGAAACCAAGTCCTCACTTGCCAGGAGGAGCCCCGTCTCCGCAACTGGCTGCCGCCTGGCACATGCGCAGTGTATTCCGGATGCGCCGAGGACGCCCAGACCAGCCGTGATCTAGGTCCCGGGACCCCAGCTGAGGGGAACCTGCACTCTAATGAGTCGACCAGCGAAGTCACGTTTTGCCTGCTAAAGGGGAGGAACCTCCTAGGCGCGCATCTCAGGCCACACCTTCAGGGCAGGCACCCACCCTTTCATCCGCCGACCTCCACCTCGCCCGGAACCAACAAGCCCTGGCAGCCACAGACTCTGCCCGCCCCTACTTCCCTGCCGGCCCAGGTCCGCCCCTTTGCTTGGCTAGCCCCGCCTCAATGGCCTAGTAGTCCAAGGATGAGCCTTGCAAAAGAATTCCGTGTCTTTTAGGTAAATAGTCCCGCCTGCGAGATAGAGCTCAATTTCTGCCCCACCCACCCACCCTTGATGATAAGATATGCATAGTGACTTGCTTCCAAAGAGCTCAATTTCTGCCCCACCCGCCCCACCTTGATGATAAGATATGCATAGTGACTTGCTTCCAAAGAGTACAATGCGGTATGGAAAGTGGGGGAAAGTGCCCTGGCTGGGTGGCGCAGTTGGTTGGAGCGTCCTCCAGTACACCAAAAGGTGGCAGAGCACATATCTAGGTTGCGGGTTCGACTTCTCATTGAGGCACTACGGGAGGCAAACGATAGTTTTCTCTCACATCAATGTCTCCTCACACCCCCTTAGTTTGGCTCTGAAAACAGTAAACATCCTCAGGTGAAGAATAAAGTGGTGGAAAGTAACCTCAAAGTAGAGAAACCCGGCAAGCAGCGCAGTGGCCAGGTGATGAGGGTTAACCTCGTGTGATGAATTATGTTGATAGGATGCTGCCAAGGATGTAGGGAAGGTATTTTACCTCTGTGGTGTTCCTCTCCAAAGCCTCTAACCCCTGTTCTCTCTTGAAAAAAACATCATCCTTGGTTGACTGAGTGACAGCCCTCAGACCGAAAAGTGGCCTGTTCGATTCCCAGTCAGGGCATATGCCTGGGTTGCAGGCCATGTCCCCATCTGGGGGCTGAGAGAGGCAACTAATCGATGTTTCTCTCCCTATCTTTCTCCCTCCTTTCCCTTCTCTCTAAAAGTAAATGAATGAAATCTTTAAAGAAAAAGGAAGATATCAGACAAACCCCAAAACACCTCATCAATACTCGTAAAATCTGTCAAAGGTCATGAAACACAAGTATTCTCTGAGAATCTGTCATAAACCAGAGGAAACTAAGGAGACATGACATTAACTGTGATGTGATATTCTGCAGGGAACCTTGGATAGAAAAAGGGTATTAGGGGAAAACTAGTATAATTCAAATAAAACATGAAGTTATTTATTACTACTGTACTAGTGTTAGCATCTTAGTTGTGACCAATGAACCATCACAGTGAGATGGTTAATAATATGGGGAATTTGATGAGGGGCGTATTGGAGCTCTGTACTACATTTGCAAATTTTCAATCTATTCTTAAATTTAATTTATTGAAAAGGGTTAGAAGTAGATTGTTCCAGATTTGGATCCAAGAGTTAGTGATGTCATAAAAAAATCAAAGCTCTTTCTAATTTTCAACACAATACCCAACTTATGCAGCTGGCTATTCACCTTTTAGTTTGCTTCCTCGTGGTCTCAAAATAGTTGCTGCAGCTCCAGTTATCACATTCTCACACAAGTACGTTCAAGACAAGAAGAAAGGGACAGATAAAACAGGTATTTTCCTTTATGAGGAAGGAAGATTAAATACATCCTCCCATTTTCCAGGTAGGAATTGACAATGATTCTCTCCTTGACCAAACTAGCTGGGATCTTCTGAGCCTTCATCTCCACGAGGCCTCAACCTCAACCTATACAATCTGCAGACTCAGCGTGAATGATTTCATCCACTCCACACACCCCCACCCCAACATTCAAAGAGTAAACAAACACTAACATAGTTTCTAACAGCTCAAGGCCTGTTCCCTAGGATGACTCTAGCCCCCTTACGGAGCTCAAGGCCGCCAAAAGAATTTACTATTCTAGCCAACGCTGGATGATACGGCTTCTACCACCTTTTTTTAGAGCATTTACTAAAAAGCCTTACACTACACTGTGAGAATCCTTGCTCCTCGTATTTGAGATATTGTGTATCTCCTACAATTCAGGAGTGTCTTTCTCAAGGACTTGAAAGCCATTCCTTTGAAATACAATTTTAAGAAAGGATGGGGCTTCTGTCTCCCAGTGGGGATGTAGCCACACAGCTGGCCTAGTCAGCACTGACACTCATTAGGCATTTTTCTCTCCCGACTCTACTCAAATCCCTCTGGTCCCCCTCCCCCCTCCCTCTCCCGCCTTTTGAAAAGCCCAATCACCTCTACGAATCCAAGTTGAGTTCAGTTCACGCTGGACCTTCTTCCCTGGTGCAGTAGTATATTACTGATTCAGATCTGTTCTTAGCACTTTAGTCTCCAGATTTATCTTTTCTCTTTTTTTCTTTCTTTTTCTTTTTTCTTTTAGAGATGGGGGAAAGGTGGGAGAAAGGGAAGGTGGGAAACATCAGTGTGGGAGAGATACATCAGTCAGTTCCCTCTCATACACCCCCAACTGGGGACCTGGCCTGCAACCCAGGCATGTACCCTGACTGGCAATCAAACCAGCGACCTTTCTGTTTGTAGGCTGGCACTCAGTCCATCACAGGTGGGCACAGGTAACTGTTGCATTCACCGACGCGAGAAACAGATGTTCGGAAACTTTCAGGATTCAAAGGTGTTATTTTATTGGCCAAAAGTATTAACCTGCGCAGGGGCGAACTCTCAGAGTGTCCGGAGACACGATGCTCAGAAGAGCTGCAGACAAGAATCGCACCTCACGCTTACAGCTAAGCCTTTTTATAAACACAAGCAAGCAAGCATTTCACAGAAACAGAAGTGGCTGTTAGCTATTGGCTATCTTTTGGCGCACGCGGGATCTATACATTGCAGGGTTTGGGGAATGGGAAATTTAAACCTAAACATCTCCTTAAATGGTAATCTGCCTCCAGTTCTTTGTTCTCTGTTCCTGGACAGCCAAATCTCACAGGGACAGTCCTTTAGCTATTTTCCTGGTTCCAACAGTAACCAGGTTCTCAGTGATCACAGACAAAGAATTCAGCCGACACACAGAGTTTATAGCAGAAAGAGAGAGCGCGGATTTATTAAGTGATAGTACACTCTGCAGAACGTGGGAGCTGGCCAACTCTGAGCAGAGACTGACCTCATGGGCTGGAGGGATTCTATTCTTATGAGGCGGATCCTTCCTGGCTAGTTTTGACGGGATTTTACTATGCATGTACAAGTAGTTGTATTACTTTAAAGCTACTGCACATGTGGTCTCCCATGATTTTCCTTGATTGGCCAACAGAGAAGGGGGGCACACAATGTGAATTTATTATAATGCTATTATAATAGAGCAGAGGTCAGGTAGCATCTTCTGCGCAGGTGCGGTCATGACTCACCATGATTCAGCTTTTCCAGAAAGCGGGAACGAGTCTTAGAGCGGGGTCTCTGTGCTGTATCGGGGTCCTTTGTCTCAGCCCCGGGGCCCCTCTGGAGTTTCCTCCTTCCTCACTGCCTCCTGCCTCAAACCCACTGAGCCACTGCAGCAAGGGCCCAGCTTTCTCTTTGATAGGATTAAGTAAATTGTTTGGAGTTACTTAATCTACTAAGCAGCTCAGCCACGGTTTGATTCCCAGACTCCAAATCCATGCTGTACTCAGGCAGGAAAACTGACTGAGCACCCCAAACAGACACCGTGTAAGGAGCAAAGCCAGTGCCGCGTTGAGTTCTATGAGGGTAATAACCACACACAAGGGAAGACCCTGAGAGCTCAACAGCTTACCATCTAATAACACTGTTTCCCAACATTTTTTATTTTAAAGACACCATGGAACGCTGTACTTTAGGACAAGTGAAATAACTGCTTCACACCGGTGAGTAGTAAAGATTGTGAGCTTATTCCACAGGTTAGCAGACGTGATGTGATCAAAGTCTTTATGTAGCAGCCAGAATGATCTCAGACTTACCTCTCACAATTTAAGGATTAACGTCTAGGTTAGCCATTAGCAGTAACCACAGAGGCCTGGGCCTCCACTTTTACTCTCTTGTTTTGTTTTGAAAGTTGCTCAGAACCCAGACAAGGTGCTATGGATGAGGAGGGGGAGGGGCTCAAATGCACCACAGGATCAAGACCCAAGTTTGACAGAAGAGATACAAAATTATCAGCTCGATTCACTGGCATTACATTAGGATGCTTTTCAATATAAATTTTCAAGAAGATTCCCACAGTCAAATCTATCAGTACTTTCCTTTGTGATTTTCCCCCGTTCCCATGTTTACAAAGTCCTTTTCCCGTTTGGAAAATATACATTTTAAGTTTTCTTATACTTGTTTTATGGTTTTATAAATAAAACAATAACTTAAAAATGAGAAAGCACTTTATTCTCTTTAAAAGTTAATTGGCACATGTCTTTTTTTCTTCTTTCCAATCATTTGTTACCCCCTTTCCTTGGTACCATTTTTAGAATCATTCTTCCTTTCGCATTAACTGTTAATGCCACTTATTTCATATGCTAAAGTCTTATTACTACAAGATTCGTTATCTATTGTGTTTCTGGAGCATCCTGCCCTACTGACACGTCAATTCCTGTGTTGCTACCAACACCAAACTGAAAAACAGATCCGGCTGAAGGGCGAGATCCTTGGCCCTCTCACCATGTGCCTCCTGAAACAGCAGGCCCCTCCCGTGTCCAAAGTTCCCTAAACACTGTGTGCTGTGGCCGAGTGGCCCCTTAGGGAATTTAATCCACTTCCTTTTCTTTTTTAATTTTATTTATTGATTTGAGAGAGAAACGGAGATTTGTTTTTCCATTTATTGATGCATTCTTTGGTTGATTCTTGTATGTATCCTGACTGGAGATCCAATCCACAACCTCAGTGTATTGGGACAAAGCTCTAACCAACTGAGCCACCCAACCAGGGCCATCCCACTTCCTTCTAACACTGGCTCCCCCCGCCCCCCATAGAGGAAAATAACTCACAGCTCGGAAGGAGCCCGGCAAGGGACGGAGCAAGCATATACTTGGATAAGGGAGAAAATCCAACAGAAAGCTCTTAAGTTATCCTAATTAAAAATATATGTATATACATATATGTATATATATCTGTGTGTGTGTATGTGTGTGTGTGTGTATCCTAAAAGATCACATACTGTATGACTCCATCTATGTAACATTTTCTAATAAAATTTAGAAATGGAGAACAGATTAGTGGTTGCCAGGATATGGGGTTGGGGGTGGTAGGCAAGAGACAGTGTGTCTGGTTATAAAAGAGCAACAGGGGAGAGGCTGGTGCTGACGGAAATGTTTAATATCTTGACTACAGCAGTGGATGTACAAACCTACACGTGACAAGGTTGTATAGCTCCAAATACGCCCCCCCGCCCCCACAAGTACAAGTAAAACCGAGGAAACTGGAATGATCGGTGCGTGGACTGTTTGGATGTGAATATTCTGATTGTGATATTGTACTATGGCTTTGCAAAACGTGACCATTGAAGACTGGATGTAACGTGAGGAATGTATATTTGTTACCACTACGTGTGAATCTACAATTATCTCAATTAAAAGTTTTAGTCAAAAAAATCAAAGGTCTTTCCCCGATTATTAGTTTTAGCTTTTCGCAACTGGTTGGAAACCTGTCAGGAAACGGCAGCGTGCTTCCGGGCAGAGCGCCCCGCTGTGGCGGAAACAGGTGTACCTACCTGCGCCGGCCAATACGGCAGCCCCAACACCTGTGACGCGTGAGCACTGGAAGTGTAGCCCGTGCAGCTGAGGAACTGAATTCTCAAATGTATTCTTTTGCTTAAAAGTACATGTAAATGACCACTTGTGGCTAGTGGCTGCCCTATGGGACAGCGCACGAAAGAAACTTGACTTGATAGTCCCCTCTTTCCTCCGTTGTAAGTACCAAAGAGTAAGGAAGAAAATTCATTTCCTTCACAATGCATGTCTGAACTTTCTGAGGATACACGTCCTCATTCTGAAATGGGGATAACAAGAGGCCTCCTGACGAGTGATTTTGAGTGTGAAAATGGCTGCAAAGCCACCCGGCACGTGCGCACCTGAGCACCCAGATACAGGTAACTCGATGACTTTGCAAGTGTCTAGCGCTGCGACTTTCAACATCTTCATCTCGGGGCACACACAAACTAATTACCGGAATTCTGCAGCCCGCCGAAAAATAGATTTTTTGCCATTATGACAAAAAAAATAGCTACAATTTTGATTCATTCACCCTGGACAGCTACTGCATTGGCTGTTATCATTTTTTCATTTGACAATCTAAGGGACAATCGGTCAGTGCCCCCGACTAAACAGTCAGGTGGCGCACGTTTTAAAGGCTCTTGCAGCACATTTAAACCCCTGACCTCGGGACCTAACCCTGTGCCGGTTCGGTAAACATCGCCCACTGCTGGGAGAAAAGCGGCCAACGATAAGCCAGCAGCGCTGCTTTCACAGACTTAACACACCCATTGCGCCACAGGGGACAGATCAGCACACCCATGAGCCCGCCAAGTCTCCTAGTTCCAGTTCCAGAGACTTCAGCTTTCGAGCTATATTTTGAAGAACATCAGGGGGTGAAAAAAAGTCGGTACAAATGTTCCATTTCTTCAAGCGCAGCTGGGAATGCTTGGTTAGGGGAATACGAGGGAAAACCCTCGGGGAGCCGACCGACTGTACTCACAAGACCCATCAGAACGATTCTCTGCTGACGGACAGTGCCCAGCAGCCAACGGCTTTACACTCGAGCCAGCCCGTTTTGTAAACTTGCCAGGTCGCCGTAGTTTGCATTCCAGCACCCGCGGGAGGTCCCCCCCGCCCCCGCCCCCGCCCTGAGGGCGGGGCCTGCGCCTGCGCGCCAGGCAAAACGGCGCTGGGCACTGCGCGCTGCGTGACTTGCAGAGGCGCAGACGCTCCGACCCTCGGTGGTAGCTTTTGGTTGCGCTGCGCGGTTTAGCATATACAGCGCGGGCCGTTCTCCACGCAGGTGCTTTACGAGTTCCACATCGAGCATGACGTCCTGCAGCCGCGTGGCGCTGGTCACCGGGGCCAACAAGGGCATCGGCTTCGCCATCGCGCGGGACCTGTGCCGGCAGTTCTCGGGGGACGTGGTGCTCACGGCGCGGGACGCGGCGCGGGGCCAAGCGGCCGTGCAGCAGCTGCAGGAGGAGGGCCTGAGCCCGCGCTTCCACCAGCTGGACGTCGACGACCTGCAGAGCATCCGCGCCCTGCGGGATTTCCTGCGCAAGGAGTACGGGGGGCTGGACGTGCTGGTCAACAACGCGGGCATCGCCTTCAAGGGTGAGGGGCTCGGTGGTCGCAGGGGAGGAGTCCCCCCAGCACCTGTAGCCAGGGTTGGGCTGGATCTGTCGGGGAACCTCCACGGTGGCGCTCCTGGCTTTATGGGGTGCAGAATAGCTCTCAAGGAAAGAGGGAGAGGGGACAGGGGTGCGCGGAGATCAAAGTGCAAGAGAAACCTGGATGCGGTGAGGCCGAAGCGACCTTTGTTTGGAAACCCTTGGCTCTGGATGCCAGGGAGTCTGTTCTAGGCTGTCACGCTTTCTCCAGGTTCAGACTTCAGGGCAGCTGGGTGAATTTTGAATGGCTCTTTAAATAAGCAAGGAAGCGGCACAACCCGGTTCCCGGAGATCCCGTCGCACACCCTTCACCCAGCCTTCCAGAATGGTACCATTTTCACAGGTGGGCACAGGTAACCAGGTTCTGGGTGACTGCGGACAAAGATCGAACCGACACACAGTTTATAGCAGAAGCAGAGAGCGCAGATTTAGTCAGCGAGAGTACACCCCACAGAGCGTGGGAGCTGGTCAGCTCTCAGCAGAGATTGCCCTCAGGGACTGGTTTCTAATAGGGCGGATGCTTCCTGGCTAGTTTTGTCGGGCTTTTACTGCGCATGTGCAAGTAGTTGTAGTCCTTTAAAGCTACTACTGCACATGTGGTCTCCCATGATTTCCCTTGACTGGCCGCCAGAGATGGAGGTCCCACAATGTGAATTTATTATAATGCTATTGCAATGGAGCAGGGGTCAAGGTAGCATCTCCTGCGCAGGTGCGGTCATGACTCACCATGATTCAGCTTTTCCAGAAAGCTGGAACAACAGGTCGTAGAACAGGGTTTCTGTGCTGTATCCATGTCCTTCGTCTCCACCCTGGGGCCCCTCTGGAGTTCCCTCCTGCCTCACTGCCTCCTGCCTCACCATCTCACAACACTGTCAAAACAGCATCGAGCAAGGAACGTGTCGTCGGCAGAGTACTGTTACTAGGAGCCAATTTCACAAAAAACTCCCACCATTCTATGGAATTTTGACACATGCCGACTACCTATTAACTCTACTCTTCCTCTCTCCTTCCAGTGAAAGATCCCACACCATTTCACATCCAAGCAGAAGTGACCATGAAAACAAACTTCTTCGGTACCCGGGACGTCTGCACAGAGCTCCTGCCTCTCATGAAACCCCAGGGTGAGTCTGAGGAGGAGCCCTCGCTGTGCACTTGCCTCCGGGACTCTCCGCTGTCACCACCTGCCGTCTTGGCTCTCTCGCTGGCAGAGAGAACGGCATTGGCATTGTGTGCCGCAGGGGGTGCGAGAGTCCCGTGCCTCACTGCAGCTGCCCACGTCCACTCGACCACCTGTTCCCAGCACGCTCATCGACCCCAAACATGGAGAAAACAGCGTGCCGTTCAGCCCCCGGAACTGATTTGTTTTTACCCACCTCCCCCCACCCCCGATCAGAGTAGCAGCCTTCCAAACCGGGTTGTCTGTTCACCTTAGAACTGCTCTTTGTTGGTCTGTGCACACCTGTTCACGGAGCCCTGCACAAGTGACCGTAAGATCCTCAAGTGTTCCCCAAAATAGTCTCAGGGGAGAAGGAGCTGTCTGCTCCTGAATGCAATGAATACCTCTGTATATTCCCCTTAGCATGTTCCTGTACAGGCCATTTTCCCTTTATTAGGGAGACGTCAGTTCCTTGGTGCCCTTGCTCACAGAGGCAGTCTTTGTTCACGTCCACAGCGCCCTGGAACCCACTCCCGTGGAGGCTCCCTGGTCCAAAACCCCAGCAGGCTGGGCAGCCGTCCGTCTCGTGCGTGCCTGTCTGCCTGACGATTTCTGCTGTGTTTCAGGCAGAGTGGTGAATGTGTCCAGCTCCATGAGTCTCAGAGCTCTGCGGGGCTGCAGCCCAGAGCTGCAGCAGCAGTTCCGGAATGACACCATCAGCGAGGAGGAGCTGGTGAGGCTCATGAACAAGTTCGTGGAAGATACAAAGAACGGGGTGCACGAGAAGGAGGGCTGGCCCAGCACCGCCTACGGAGTCTCAAAAATCGGCGTCACGGTCCTGTCCAGGATCCACGCCAGGAACCTGAGCGAGCGCAGGGGAGGGGACAAGATCCTCCTGAATGCCTGCTGTCCGGGGTGGGTGAGAACTGACATGGCTGGACCCAAGGCCACCAAAAGCCCAGAAGAAGGAGCAGAGACCCCTGTGTATTTGGCCCTTCTGCCCTCGGAGGCGGAGGGGCCTCACGGAGAGTTTGTTTCGGAGAAGAAGGTTCAGCAATGGTGAGGCCCTCTTGTAGCTCCTGCGCAGGCCCCGTTGTGGTGTCGGTGCTGAACTGACCACAGGAACCTGTAGGTTGTCAAATAATTTCTATCCAAAAACCATAAACATGGTTAGAGTTGGCTACTAATCCTGTGAGTCTTGTGATTTTTTTCCCCTGTGGTGCAGGAGGAGAAAGAGTGGAGTGGATGAGCGTGATGAGTGAGGACCCCCAGGTGATTAAACAGTTCTCTCTGTCGATCCGCTGTGCACACCACTTACATGCTGGAGCCGCTGCAGCATGTAGAACTCTAACAGACCCCAATGTCAGGTCAAGGAAGGGGCAGCCTGACTCGGGGGCCACAGCCCTAGAAAGAGCCAGAGTAAATATGTTCAGCTCTGCCGGCCACAGTCCCTCTTAGAACTACCCAGATCTGCTGTTGCAGCATGAAAGTAGCCACAGACCATTTGTAACCGGTGAGCAGGGCAGGGTTTTGTGTATCCATCTAATCACTGTGACCAGAAACCACACCAAAACGCAGGCTCTTGAAGCAAACAGGGATTATGTAACCATGACACACACCATCGGGCTTAGCACAGAGTAAAAGCATCATGAGCCTTCCCTCCCACTGGGGGGCGCACTGGGCATCCTCAGCGGGAGGAGCACTGCCCACACTGAAAGTAACCACAGGACCGAGGTCTTTAATAAGAAAGGAGGCAGGTCTATTGTATGTCCTCAGAAGCAGTTACCCTGTCTAAATATCGCACTGCGTTCTGGGAAAAAGCAACCCTTCCCATTCTACAGTGGATAATGGGCCCGAGCCCAGAACAATTACCCTTCATGATTCCACTTTCGGGGCTCTCCTCAAGTAGCTTCCTCGGCTCAACTGGCCATCAGCCTCTAGCCCTCGATTATCGGCACCAACCCGTGTGTTTTGGGGGCGTGCCCTCTCCACCCCGTCCCCTGCTGGGCTCAGAGCTGGGATCAAAGAGGGCTGTGTGTGTTCTGCTTGGGACAAAAGTGTGTCACGGGTGCGGGAAGTGGCATTAGTAAACACTGCACGTTCAGCCCTTCCGTGGAGGGAGGGAGGGACAGAGGCAGGCCTGTGTCTCGAAGTCACAGCCTTGGATCCCAGAACTCAGCTGTGTGCCACTTCTCGGATTGTCTGGGTCCCCACAGAGCAAGACAACACCCCCCAACCCCTGTGCCCTGCACCCATATCAGCTCTCTGTCCAAGTTCCCCCACGCCCCACCCAGCCTTGTCATTCTACACTCATGTGGCGCTGGTGATCAGAGCCCACAAGGGCATCGGCTTTGCCTTCCTGTAGGACCTGTGCCAGCAGTTCTTGAGGGATGTGCTCACATTGTGGGAGGAGGCGGGGGGCCAGGTGGCCCTGCAGCAGCTGCAGGCTGAGGGCGTGAGCCTGTGCTTCTTGTGCTGCACATTGACAACCTACAGAGCAGCAAAGCCCCACACAACTTCCTGTGTAAGGGACGGTGGGGTGGGCGGGGGGGGGCGGGCGCAGTGGGTGGGGGCTCAACATGCTAGTCAGTGAGGCAGGCATCTTCCCGGTCAAGTGCATTCTGGCTCAGAGAGGAGACAACCTTCATGAGGGGTACTGGCCAGGGGGGCTGGCCAGGCGGCTGGAACCGTAGCTCCTATGGGACCTGGAACAGGCCCCCCAGGAAGGACTGGAGGCTGTAGGGGCAGCAGAAACCCCAGCCACTGGCAAGCCTTTCCAACCAGAGGGTCTTTGTGTTTCCAGGGATCAGACTTAGGGACCCCCTCCAGGTTTTTGCACTTTTTCTCTGATTGTACTTTAGAGCAGTTCGTTGAATTTTTAACTTACTTGGGGAAAAAAAAAGAAATTGCAAAACATGGTACACGTTTTCCCTGCTTCACCGAGCCTCCCGAACAGCACCACCGCACAACACTATAAAACATTAACAAGCCGTGACTTTGACATTGGCACCATGCTGTTAACTACAGCCAGACGTTACTTTGAATTAACCAGATTTTACTTGCAAAAAAATTTTTTTATATAATTCTCTGGGGCTTGGCCGCACGGATACTATTTATTTATTCGAGTTCTCCTCTGTAAGATGATGATCACACACCATTTCATACTCAAGCAGGAGTGATGATGGAAACAAGCTTTCAGCACTCGAGACGCCTGCCGCCGTGAAACCCCAGGTGAGTCTGATGAGGAGCCCTCGCCCTCGAGTTTCTGGAAGGATCTGGCCTGCCTGCCTCTGATCTCATCTGCGGGCCCCTGCTCTTGCTCCCGCTCAGCTGCGTGGTCTCCTCGTGTCTCCGCCGGGCCAGGGGCCCTTCAGCCTCAGGGCGCAGCACGCACGTGTCCCGTGGTCACCCATGCTCTCTGTCGCGCTGGTCTCTGCACAACCGGCTGTGTTTTTATAACTGATTTTAGCGAGAGAGGAAGGGGAGAGGGAGAGAGACAGACAGACACAGAGGAACATAGATGTGCTGTTTTATTTATGCTTTCATTGGTTGATTCTCATACGTGCCCTGACCAGGGATCGAACCTGCAACCCATGGGGATGATGCAATAACCAGCTGAGCTGTCTGGCCTGGGCTGTACCCAGCTCCTTTTCATCCCTTGTTCGGAAGTCACCTTGGAGAGGCCAGTCCTCACTCATGCCCCTCACATGCTGGAGTTCCCTGAGGGTCCCATGCCGGGACCCCGCCCAACTCTCTCTCTGAGTGATCTTACTCAGGTTAATGGGGCCTTCACTACCAATTCATAAGGCCCCTAAAATCTTGTCTGCATCTGATGAAATGGGCTTTTCTTTCTACCCTGCTGATACAGTATGTTAAACACATCAATTGGTTTCTAGATGCTAAACCAACTGTGCATATCTGAAATAAATAGCACTTGGATTTTACAAGTTCAGGAGGCCGCCAAGACCACCCTCAGGTCCAATAATCACTGCCCGGACTCAGAACTCGGGAAAGCTGCCATACTCAAAATTACAGCGTATTCCGGGAGATGCAGACTGATTCAGATCGACAGTGGGGGAACTCTCACCGGACCGGGTCCCGGAGGGCCGGGCATGGAGCTCCCAGTTGGCCGGTCCCAGGGAAGTCCTGCGGACAGCATGGATTTATTCCAGCGACGTGCGTGACAGCACACACACAATGGTGCCTAGCAGGGACGCTCACCCAGGCCTCGATTTCAGGTGTTTTTGCAGAGAGTGGGTCTCACAGACGTGGCCCATTATTCTTCAGAGGCCCCAGCTGATACTGGGCGGCCCCACCGTAATCCCGTTGTCCACCTACATTGCGTGGCCTGACCCTGAGCCCCCCAGTAAACCAGGACAGTCTTCTCAGGCAGGGCAGGACAAGAGGTTCGAGGTTACCCCCAACAAAGGCCTTGGGCAAAGGGCCAGACCTTTTCACAGGCCACCTCCTGGACCTTTGCCAAGGCTGTCCTCCAGCACAGGGGTCACGGAGCATTGTGATACGGAATTTATGTAGCAGATGCAGAAACAGTACCAGAAGTTTGCCTAACATTTGGAGGAGCCGGTGTGGGGTAAGGACGGATTGAAAAGAACTGTTAACCCCCCATAAAGCCACCGCGTACGTTTCATGTTTTTGTCCCCATTCGATTCTCCTTGATCAACTGTTACGTACACTTGATCTAGCATAAACTGTTTTTTGCAGAACTATTTAGTACTGTTAAGAGATAAACTGAGGCATATCAAAAACTCAAGAGTTTATTGGAGAAAAACCTGTATTTGAGCTGGGAAAAGCGAAACCAGAAGTAGCTAGGAACGCTCCGCCTACCAGGTCCTGAGAGTTTTCCTGCTACATTTCCCCCCGGAGTTCTCCTCCGTCCCAGCTCTGCGGCGCACCTCCAGCTGTCGCGGGAGACCTGCAGACCCACCCAAGGGACCTCCCTTCTTGGTCTCTTTCTTTCTGAGCATTCTCTGCCCTCTCTGCCCACTCACCATCCTCTGGAAAGTCCTTCAGCAGCAAAGCCCAGCCCTTACAAGGCTTGTAGGAACCTCTCCAAGAGAGGTGTGGAAGTTTCAGGAGAAACTGGGAAGCTGGCAGAAGTTGGCCCATGAGGTTTAAGGAAAGAGGCTATCTCCGTAACACTCAAGTGCCGAGTGAAGCGGCAAGCGTCTGTGTCGAAGCTGCAGCAGGTTGCCCAGAAAACCAGCTGAGGCAACTACAAAGGTGGCTGCGCTCAACCACAGACTTTCGGTGTAGATGAAACTGTCTCGCGTTGGAAGAAGACGCCATCAGGGACCTTCCTAGCTCGAGAGCAGAAGTCAGTGCCTGGCTTCAAAACTCCCAAGGACAGACTGACCCTCTTGTTAGGGGCTAAGGCAGCTGCGACTTTAAATTGAAGCCAATGCTCATGGATCATTGCGAAATTTCAGGACCCTTAAGAAGAAGGATGCTAAATCTCCCCATCCTGTGCTCTGTAAATGGAAGGACGAAGTCTGGATGATTTTGCATCTGTTTACAAAACTGTTTCCTGAATACGTTAAGTCCAATGCTGAGACCTACTGCTCAGAAAAAATTAAAAAATAATTTCTTCCTTTCAAAGTATTACTGTTTGCCCTGGCTGGTGTAGCTCAGTGGATTGAGCGCGGGCCTGCGAACTAAAGGATTGTGGTTCGATTCCCAGTCAGGGCACATGCCTGGGTTGTAGGCCAGTTCCCAGCGACGGTTCTTAGCAGGGGACGCACGAAAAGCAATCACACATTGATATTTCTCTCCATCTCTCCTTCCCTTCCCCTCTAAAGATAAATAAAATCTTTTTAAAAATAAATAAATCTTAAAATTTTCTTGAACTTGCACTTCCAATGTATATAATATGCCTATTATTTTGCATATTAAAACTTTCTTACAGTCGTAAAAAAAAAAAAAAAAAGCATGACTGTTGACTGACAGCGCCCCGGCTCACCCAAGAGCTCCGATGGAGACACACGACGAGATCAATGCTGTGGCTGCTGACAGCGCATCTGGCCTGCCGCCCGTGGACCAAGGAGCAGTTTCAGCTTTCAAGCCTTATCATTTAAGACATACATTTCGTAAGGCTGGACAGAGCTGCCCTAGACTGCGAATTCTCTGATGGTCCCGGGCAAAGGACGCTGAAAACCTCCTGGAGAGGACTCGCCACTGTAAATGCCATTAACGTTTGTGATTCATGGGAAGAGGTCACCATATCAACACTCACAAGACTTTGGAAGAAGTTGAATCCAGCCCTCATAGATAACTTTGTCAGGGGTGGGGGGTGGTACAAGATTCCGTGGAGGAAGTAACTGCAGATGGGGTGGAAGTAGCTAGAGAACTAGAATTAGCAGTAGAACCTGGCCCTGGCTGATGTGGCTCAGTGGACTGAGTGCTAGCCTGAAGATGGAAAGGTCACCGGTTCAGTTCCCGGCCAGGGTGCATGGCCTGGGTTGCAGGGCGGGCAACCGATCAATGTATCAGCCACACATCGATGTTTCTCTCCCTCTTTGTCTCCCTCCCTTCCTGTCGCTCTAAAATAAATACACAAAATCTTTTTTAAAAAATTCCTGAATCTTGGGCAACAATTCTCTTATAACTACAGTTTCTAAAAGAAAGCAGTTATCATCCAAAGCTGGAAAAACTTAAGTCTTCACAGATGAGCGTGTGAATGAAGGGAGGGAGGGAAAGAAAAAACTAAAACTGAAAAAGATGAAGTCTGATTGGGAAGGAGCTGGATAAGCAAACCGAAAAGGAGCAGTAATTGGACGTTTTTTCCACCTGCACTGCAGGTCATTCTGACTTTGAGGCAGCAGCCCAGCGCCTGTTTCTGAGTCCTCTGCCAAGATGTCCTGCTGTGCTCCTTCTCTCCGTCTGTCTGTCTGTCGTACAGGTCCGTGCAGGCTCTGGCACCGGGGGGTCACCTGGGTTTGGATCACACAGCAGCGACCCAGTGGACAAAAGAACTTCAGAAACCGTTAAAGCAGGAGACCACTGTGATTGTAATATTTGGATGATAAATTCTTGTCATAAATACAAACCTAGGTGGGTTGAAGGGGTGGTCTGTAGGAAAATGAATTATCAAAAAAAATACACAGGCTTAATATGCTCTCTGACTACAGTGGAATTAAGTTATTAGAAGTCAATAACAGCAAGGTCTGTAGAAAATTCCAAAACAGTAGGAAAATAAAAAATATACTTCTAAGTACCTATAAGCAAAGAAGACATTAAAAAGTGTATTAGAAAGTATTTTAAAGTGACGTGACCGACATTGAAACAAAACATATCCATGTTTATGGGCTGCCACTAACTTAGTACTTAAAGGAAAATTAATAGCCCTTAATACTTATAGTAGAAAAGAAGAAAGATCTAAAATCAATGACAGCAGATTCAGTGGTAAAAAAAAAAAAAAAAATAGAAAAAGCAAATAAAATTCAACATGAGCAAAAGAAAGGAAATAAAGATTAGAACAAAAATATAACATCACCAGAGAAAAATATCAATGAAACCAAAAGCTGATGCTGCCTTAAGAAAAAGCAAAAAATTGGTAAACCTCTAGCCAGACAGCTCAGGAAAGGAAAAAGCGAAAGACACAAATTAGCATTATCAGGAATGGGAGCAGGGCATCACCACCCCCGTGAAAAGGATTGATAAGGGCATGTGACCAGCAGCTTCATATCAACAGCATCAACAACTTACATGAAATGTATTACTTTTTTGAAAAACATGAATTACACTCAGTCAAGAAGAAATAGAAAATCTGAAGAGCCCTGCGTCTTTAAAATAGAATTCCAAATAACCCGTAGGGGGGAAAGTATCGGATGAGCCACAGTTGGGGTCGGCCACATTGCAGGTGCTACCTTCCTGACCTCTCACCAAGTCTTGCCTTGATGGAGGAGGTGGAGTCAAATTGATGAGTAGGCAGTTTAGCCAGCCGCGCTTGGGAAAAGCTGAGTCACGATGAGATCCAAGCTCTCCGTAAATCCACCAGCCACGCCCTGCCCTGGGGCCAAACACGCTCAGGTTACACTAAGGAAGGTGCGTGGGGGGGTTCTAATTGCCCATGCACACCTTGACGCACCTTTGGGATCTTCTTTTCAGTTGAACTTTGTGGGTACACAGATTTCACTGGGAGAAAAAAAAATATACATATCACCTTGGACAAACCTAAAATGCAGATACTTGGCACCCCTGGGAGTTATGAAAGGATCAAGCAAAACATTCCAGTAAAAGGCTTAACACACCGTAAGAGCTTCATAAACATTCCCTTCCGCTTGGGGGCGCCCAGAGAATCCCTCAGCGATGCACCCTGTCGCACACCTGTAAATCTACTCACAGGACCTTTTGCTCTTCTCGAGTTGCTCCTAATCAAGCAACGAGACCTATATACCCAGAAGCTGTTACCATGTCCAGATAATTTCATTGCATTTTAAGGAAACAGCGAACATTCTCATCTTACAAGTGATATTGGGCGCATACCCAACAAAAACTCAGCACTTGTTTTTCTCCGTTTGGGTTTCTCCTAAAATAGTTTTTTCAGTTCAACTGCCAGGATCTCTAGACCCAGTCGACCCATCACGTTCTGGTGATGGAAGAACGACAGCCGCTCCACGGACAGACACAGGACCGCTCGGCTCAGAGGAGTCTCCAGGAGCACGGAGCGCGAGGAGGGGGCGGACCCAGGAATCCGGCATTACGAAAGCTTGGGAAAAGAAGGCCCCTCCTTGGAGGGAGGGACCGAGGCCGCGGCCTCGTCGCTCACAGTCCAGCACTGAATCCCAGAACTCAGTTCTGTGTGGCCTTCCTGACTGTGACCGGGTCTCCGAAGAGGGTGCCCCCCGTGGCCTCCATCCAGCTCGATCCACTCTTTGCGCACGTGCCCCGTGCGCGCCCCACGCAGCCATGACGTCCTGCAGCCGCGTGGCGCTGGTCACCGGGGCCAACAAGGGCATCGGCTTCGCCATCGCGCGGGACCTGTGCCGGCAGTTCTCGGGGGACGTGGTGCTCACGGCGCGGGACGCGGCGCGGGGCCAAGCGGCCGTGCAGCAGCTGCAGGCGGAGGGCCTGAGCCCGCGCTTCCACCAGCTGGACATCGACGACCTGCAGAGCATCCGCGCCCTGCGGGACTTCCTGCGCAAGGAGTACGGGGGGCTCAACGTGCTGGTCAACAACGCGGGCATCGCCTTCAAGTGTAGGTGCAGGAGTGGGAGGTCCCTGGGTGCCCAAGGGTGCGGGGCTGCGAGCCGCAGGCGCCCCCACCCATCCATTTGAGTGACCGGGAAAGGCAGCGTGCGCCCCTCGAGACGCCCTCGGCCCTCGCCTGCTGTGGCGGGTTTTCGCTTCCCAGAGTTGCGGGAGAGGTTCGCTCAGCGCCAAAGGGGCCCGGGTATGGGACACAACGCGCCCCGCCCTCCCGCCCGCCCAAGCGGGCCTGTGCAAGGCCCCTGCCGAACTGTCAGCTGCTGGGGTTTGCAACAATTAAACCGCCTCCTGGGAGGGGGCCACGCCCTGCTTAGCTCAGCCGCTTTCCGTCTTAATGCCAGAAACATTTTCTCCCCGAAGAGTCTCCAAGCTCACTTTGGGCTTTCGCTTTCCTGAAAGGGCGCATTCACAGATGCCCGGGGCCATCTGCCCAGGGCAGGAAATGGATCTGAGACACTGTTAGCACGCTCTGGCACGTTTCTGGACTCGGGACTTTGTTTAATGGGGAGCTTTGGTAGGCTCTGGCGGGAAGGAAGCATGCCCGTTCCCTCCCCCAGGGAACTTGTGTTTATCCAACACACAAGGGTGGTTTTAAGCAGCATCTTCGATACTTGGGCGCGGGGCGGGGGGGGGGCAGGGACGGAAATCAAGGCGATTACTTACTCTATTGCTCAGTGAAGAAAGTTACTGAGCTGCCATCGCGCTAGGGGTAAAAAGAAATAACCGGCCGGCCCCACTCCGAACCCAATGGAGAAGGGAAACCCAGAGGCAGAACCGAGTAAAAGGAACTATTGGGCAGCAGGAGTCTGCACGCCCTTGGCCTTGGGTAGTCGCCGTGGCTGTGCACGCGCCCCTGCAACTCAGTCTGCCGGCTTCCCGCGAGCGCAGCAGGGTGGGGGTGGGGAGGGCTGACATCCCGGGCAGCCAGCGGCTCAGGAACTGGTGGGTAAACACCCGGCTGCCCCACCGCACCTGGAGATCACCCTGCGGTGATGGAGGGCGGAGGGGAGCCTTGCCCCTCAAGGTGTGGGCGGCGCCCAGCAGTACCTGCAATCACAGGGCTTAAGGTTTTGCCCCGCACCTGCTGAATCACAGCCTGCGTTTTAACAGAGTCCAGGTGCCCCCTCTGCCCGTCCACGTTTGAGAAGCTGTCCTCAAAGCCCAGCTCGCACGCAGACCGGTAGCTGTAGCGCCGCCTGGGAACCAATCCAAACTCTGGGGGCGCGGCCCGGAAAGCTGTTTTAACAAGCAAGCCTTGCAGGTGATTCAGAGGTGTGGTTGAAGTTTGAGAACCACCGACCTACTGGTTTAAAAATCGTAAAGTTAGCTTTTTTCCCCCTTTAATGAGAGATAAGATCCACTTTGTTATGAGTTCCAGGGGGAAATGCCTGATTTCTTTTTCTGTTTTCTCTTTTTCAAAGTTGACGATCCAACACCCTTTGACATTCAAGCTGAGATAACGCTGAAGACAAACTTTTTTGCCACGAGAAACGTCTGCACCGAATTACTGCCGATAATCAAACCTCACGGTGAGTCCGGTGTGTGGACTGTCGAGTTGCACCTGTGCTTCCCCAAGGACTGGCCCAGGGGGCGCTATTTCTCTGTGGGGGAAACACGGTAAAAGGCGCTTCTACAGTGTGTCTGGCTCCTCACCCAAACCCCTTGGCTTTAGCTTTAAAAGGTGCGTATGACACATGGCTGTGCTCTCGGGTCTCCCATGTCACGAACTCAGCCCTAGAACGATAAGGTGTTGCAAGTCTCAAAAGTCCTGCCTTTTGGCGACCTCCGTGAGCCCTCCTCCAGCTCCCCAAGGTGACAGGGCCACGCCCACGCCATCTGGGGGCCTGGGGGGTCGAATCCGCTCTAGCATTGGTATGCCTTTCCCCGTATTCCTTTCCTTCTACCAGACTTTGGGGGGCTGATTCAGAACACCCCCAAGAAAGCTTTCTCTCTGCTTTGCCAAGCATCGTAGCCGATGAGGTTTAGGCGAAGTGTGCTTATTGCTAGTTGAAAAAAAAAAAGGAAATTTTCTTTTTTCGAAAATATCTTGCCCACATTCCAAAGTATTCGATAGATAACTTTAATTACGTTTTCCACAAATATTTGTTGCGTGCCTACCATGACCCAGTCACTACTCTGAGCTCTCGGCATACCGTGGGCCCAGACCATCATGCCCTTGGAGCACAGAGCCTGGGGGGGGGGGGGTTGCGGGCGGACTGTCATTAACAAAGTCGTCCGTTCCTATCGCAGCCGGGCTGGATGGGGGGGTAGGGAGAGAAGGCTTGCTTCCCTAAGGATTTTCTTTTCCAAAAAGCCGACTGTGATTCTAAGGAAAAGCAACTCTCTGGTTCTTATTACAAATGTGCTTTTTAAATTTTAACATTTTGGAGCCCTGGCTGGCATGGCTCAGTGGGTTGAGCACCCGTGTGTGAGTCGAAGGGTCACCAGTCAGGGCACATGCCTGGGCTGTGGGCCGGGTGCCCGGTTGGGGGTGCGTGAGAGGCAGCCACACATTGATGTTTCTCTCCCTCCTTTTCCCTCTCTCTAGAAGTGAATAAATAAAATGTTTTTTAAAAATTGAACGTTTTGAATAAAGATGATCCATAGTGCAAAAGTCTTAACATCTAACCAGTTGCCTGGTGAGGGTTGGGTCTGTACCGCCACCCTCCCCCCAGCTTGCCCAGGTCCCGTCTCCAGCCCCCCTAGGTAATTCCCTTTCTTGGTTTCTCAGCAGGGTGGGATCACGGAAAACCCCCAAGGAGAGCTGCAGGTCCTGACAGAAGGACACCCTGGTCCCAGGTGCCCTGGGCCTAGGGAATGGGGTTTTAAATTCAAATCTAAGCAAACCTAAATGCATATTTTTCCTTTTTTTTTTTTTAACACAAAAGGGAACACTGAGTATAATATTTGCCTTCACTTACTCCATCTGGGGCTCTTTCCTGATCAGGACAGAGAGCTTTCCTACCGCTGCACAGGACTTCACTGTAGGGGTGTCTCTTAGCCAAGTACCAGGAAGTCTTCTCCCTCTGGATTTTCGAATCTTAGAATTATCTTGAAAGCTTGCAAGCTACTGGAGAAATCACCTTCCTCCACCTTCACTTTCAGAGAAGGAAATCGAGGTCCACAGAAGTGAGCACAGCTGGGTGTTAATAAAATAGAGCTGGAGACAGTATCCAAGTTTCCTGACCGCACCCCTCAATCAAATCAGGATTATTAATTCCAGGGAAGTAAGGGTTGCGGTGCCAAAAGATTGCAGACCACACCGTTTTGAAAGAACAAAGAAGGCTCTAAGGGGGGTGGGGCTCAGGGATCAGCCCAGAACAGGTGAATCACTGTCTTGAATGCATTCTAGACCAGCATTTCCCGGAGCAGAATCTCTGCTTTACAACACATTGGGAATATTTGCCACTTTTCAGTAAACCTCACGTTTACCTGGAAGGCACAATGCTGGGTATTCTAGCCTCTTGATTTTTAGGGAATTGCTTCCTCCCTGGTTTAAAAGCCCCTTTTTGTTTAGGTTTATAATACCACTGTAAGGAAAGTTGTTTGGCTTGCTTGTTACTTCGAGATTCTGAGTGAATAGGTTAAGCAAGTACCAAGCCACTAGGGGGAGCCGCTTGCCCACTCGTTCCAAACAGAGGGCGGTGTTTCTGGGCCTGCGCAGCAGAGGCCCTCAGCAGAGGGTGTGCAGCCGGTGTGGGACCCATCCGGCTGCTGGGACTGTCACCCCTTGGCCTCTCCCAGAGGTGTGCCCTCAGAGCAAAGAGGACACTTCTTCCTCTTAGGTTTATTTCCATCAGAGGCGGAGAGTAGTTCCAGCAATTTGTTTTTCTTTTCTTTCTTTCCCTTTTAAATTTAATCCGCAGTAGCAGCCAAGTGACTGAGACCCAAACTGTTTAGAAAGTGGTGAGGAACACGGCATCTTCCATGCGGTGCTCCAGGCCAAAATGCGGAAGTGGGTCTCATCACGAGAACCCCAGGCCAGCCCAAACTGGGGGAAGCACTGGGAAATAACGGCCCTGACCAGCGTCTTCGAAAAGGTCACGTTCCCTGTGCGCCATCCATGACCTCATCCTGGAACCCGGATGGAACCAAACACAACCTGCAAAGGAAGGTGACGGGGACAGCTGGGGACATGTGACTCGGACCACCCTCAGCGGTCCTCAGCCCTTTCATCTCCAGGCATGCACAAACTGATTGCTGAAATTCTGCGCATGCCAGAAATATGTTTTTTTTCCAATCTGACAAAACATGGGTATAATGTTTATTGATTTACAAAAAAAATAGTACTTACCTACCTTTTTTGTTTCAAAGTGACTTTTTTTTTCTTTTTATTGATTCCAGAGAAAGGAGGGAAGGGAGAAAGAGAGGGAGAGAAATATTGACGTGAGAGAGGAACATCAATCAGTTGCCTCCTGTATGAGCCCTGACTGGGAACCGAACCCGCAACCTAGGCGTGTGCTGTCACCAGGAACTGTGACCTTTCAGTTTGCAGGATGACGCCCAACGAACTGAGCCACGCCAGCCAGCGCGCTTGAAAATGACTTTTAAAATATCAGGTGTCTATGCTTGCGTATAAGGATTTCTGGTACCGTGAATTAACCAATCAGACACAACCTTACCATGCAACATGACCAGTAAGATGCAACTTTGTTATATGGCCTATGTATTTAAGGTTCGAGACGGCATTCACACCGAAGGCTATTGTTGCGTTGGCTGTTGTCATTTTTTATTTGACAACTAAGGGAAAAGAGGTCAGTGTCCCTGACTAAATAGTCAGGTAGTGACTGTTTTAAAAATTCTCGCAGCACCTGGGTTGAAAATCCCTGCTTTAGATAATAGTGTTGTGCCATGATAAATGTCTTAAGTGTGGCAAAATGTTAAGAATTAGTAACTTAGATGAAGGGTATGTGGGTGTGTACTGACCTGTTCTTGCAACTTCTCTGTAGGTCTCAGTAAAAGTTAACATTGGGAAGGACGCATCTGTGACCAGATCGAGAGGGAGAGAAGTAACGAAGGAAGGAAAGAGGGAAAACAGTGAGAGCCTTGGGCACCTGGGGGCCGGGAGCTCTCATTCAGAGGCAGAACGAGAGACCTGCATACGGGGCTGTTGCCTGTGGGGAATGCCACTCAGAAAAGGAAGTGAAATCCAGTTATGCTATGGGATGCCATGAGAATGGACTCAAAAATTCTAAGAAAAGAATCTTCCCAAACTGGTGTTTTTCTGTTGGATGAAATGTGTAAATTTACACACTTACTGATGTTTGGATTTCCACCAACACTTCAAATTGTTTTATAATTTGGGCCTGCGTATTTGTGTTTATGAATGGAACCGTGTCTTTGGTAGCTGTGAATTATTGTTATTATGAACATTAACTCATTAATTATATTTAATTATGTATTAATAACTGCTTAAAATGTAAGGAAAATCAAAATCAGGGCGGGAATCAATGCCATTCCACGTGTGAAACTATCCATTATTAAGGATGGACAAGGGTCATCCCCAAGGCACAGCCCGACCCTAGGAAGTTGTGCAAACCGAGGGAGAGCTTCAAAGTTCGGGGCGAAGGTGCTATCCCTAGGAAAGCAGGTTCAGAAGCCCCTGGAGTGCGTGGGAGGAGGGCGGGGGGTGTTTTATAAGCTGCCTGGTGGTTCTTCTGCAGACCTCCTCACCGAATGGGGAATCCCTGCTCTTTAGCCCCAATGCCCAGTGGAAGGGGGTTCTTCCCTTTAAGAGAACAGGACAAAAAATCTATTAAACCCCACTAGTGCCTTCTAGAGTCACGATTTTTTTTTTTTTTAATTTATCTTTAGAGGGGAAGGGTAGGAGAGAGGGAGAGGGAGAGAAATATCAATGTGCGGTTGCCTCTCATGCGTCCCCTGCTGGGAACTGGCCTGCAACCCAGGAATGTGCCCTGACTGGGAATCGAACCGCGATCCTCTGGTTCGCAGGCCCGCGCTCAATCCACTGAGCTACACCAGCCAGGGCTAGAGTCACGATTTTTAATCAGCAATTAAACCCGCAGCATCACGCAATCATGGTCCGTTGTCGGCACGCAATCCCCCGATGGCTGCTTGGGGGACAGGCTCTCACGTTTCGTGTTCCTCTGTTGCAGGCAGAGTGGTGAACATCAGCAGCCTGCAGGGGTCCCGGGCTCTGGAAAACTGCAGCGAAGACCTGCAGGAGAAGTTCCGCTCTGAGACACTCACGGAGGAGGACCTGGTGGACCTCATGAAGAAGTTCGTGGAGGATGCCCGGAACGAAGTGCACGAGAGGGAGGGCTGGCCCAGCTCGGCTTACGGGGTGTCCAAGCTGGGGGTCACGGTCTTATCAAGAATCCTGGCCCGGCGCCTGGATGAGAAGAGAAAGGCCGACAGGATTCTGCTGAACGCCTGCTGCCCCGGGTGGGTGAAGACAGGCATGGCTGGGGATTATGGCTCCAGGACTGTGGAGGAGGGGGCCGAGACCCCTGTCTACTTGGCCCTCCTGCCCCCAGACGCCACCGAGCCTCACGGCCAGCTCGTCCGTGACAAAGTCGTCCAGAACTGGTGAAGGCCTTCTTCGGTGCTTAATGCTCAATAAATGGAACAAGTGAACGAATTCTGGGGTCGTGGTCTGCTGTGTTTCTGTCCTTCAGGAGTGTCCGTCAGGGCCGCCCAGGGAGAGGGGTCTGGCTCGGGACTCAGGCTGGGGGACCTGCTGTGCCCAGACTCGGGCCTGAGAGGAGGAGCCGGTCCTGTGGTGGCCTCATGTCCAAGGGCAGCAGATGCACCTGGAGGCGTGTTACGCCATGGCCCTGAGCTGGGGCCCGAGAGTGGCCACTCCTCCCAGGTTCCCAGGGGCTGCTGCTGCTGAGAACCACGCTGAGCACCCCGGTCTAAGGAGAGCGAGAGCTCGCAGGCCCTGGCGCGGCGCTCCAGCTGTCCCCTGGTGTCTTTCGGGTGGTGACTCTGGTGCCTTAGCTCTGCACCCCTGCCTTGTCTCGTTCTGTGTGTTACATGTGAGTGCATTTTAATTCGTTCTTGTACTTACGGAGGACACTGGTATATGTGGCTTGCAGGACTCGGGAGGAATGTCTTTTTTTTTTCTTGCTGGGATGTCATTTCTTCCACAATGGGTTTTTCTTTTAGGTGTTGCATTCTGTGTTCTCCCAGGATGGTTTGCAAGGCGGCCCCGCCACCTCTTTGGCCTTGCTCCTGCGTGGGCGTCTTTGTCCAGACCAGCTCTTTGCTCCGACGGACACGGACGCCCCTCCTCAACCCGCTCCACTCCCCTCTGCACTGCGGCCCAGCGCGACTCTGCAGAGGCCTCCCGGGGCCCCTGCGGCAGTCTCCCGGACCTCGGGCAACTCCACGTTCGCTGCTTTGAAGTCAGAGGAATTTTGCAACCAGCCCCATGGGTTCTGTGTATTCCCTGTAGGAAAAAAAGACTTGGACACCAAAAGATGTTGCTAATGAGAAGAAATAAACTTGTGAAGAAAGTTTGCAAAGCAGTCGAGACCGAAGTGGGGACGACCAGCGCAAAACAGGTGCACGACAGACACCACACCAAGGGAAGAAAGCCCACGTTCGCCCAGTTTGGGGTGGACTGTTCACCGGGAGAAACAGCACCGTCACTTGGTGATGACCACAGAGGTCACGTCACCCGACAATCGCATTGCAGACGAAAGGGGTGACTCTGTTTTTCACCTGAGAATCAGTGAAGGATGAAAATGCTCACGGTCTCATTTATTTGGGGGACAGGGCTACACAGGTGACCCTGTTATTTCTGCTCTGCCACCGGGTGCAAGGTATTTATTTTTCCTGACTCTCCAGCTTACAACGGCAGCATGGCAAAGTGCCGGCCGGCTCTCTCAGCCCCCACCTCGCTTTTTCATCCCCTTGGGCTAGCGGAGCCTGAGTCCCACCCAGCTCACATTTCAATTGCCTGACTAAATCCAGCATGTTCTTATGTGCGTCTGGGACCACAGATCCTAAGACATTTTAATGACGTCTCATCTGGCTCTGAAAACATTCTAATGGTTTTTGATACATGTCCTGAATCCCTTTCCCATGCTGGTCTTCCTCTGCAGCCGGCCTCCAGAGCCTGGTGCCCGGCATGATGGGGTAGCACAGGACCCTACAGCGCCCTCAGGCCGGCCTGATGCAACGCAGACAGGAAGCCCACAAGGATACAGACAGGCTGGTCCCTTTCTTTCTATGCCTTTTTGTGTGTGTGTGTGTGTGTCTCTAGCCAAATCTCACCTTGACATTTTGGGGTCAGCATGTAGCCCACTTAGAAAACTCTCCATTGTAGAGTTTTTTGCTCACCAGAATGGCATTTCTCATTTTTATGAAAAAGTCACAGGGTCCCTCATTGGATGGTCTGCACAGCACCCTCTTCCCAAGAATGACCTCCTGTCCCCTACCCGCTGCTTCTTCCCCAAGTTTACAGGGGCAGCAGCCACAAGGTGACTGCCCTGCCAGCCTCAGCTGACTGCAGCAGCCCTGGGGCCCCCTGGAATGCACCAGGGGAAGCTCCAGCTGCGGCTGGGAACGGCCACACCCCACCCACGTGGTCCAAGGAGCAGAGGGAGACAGGCTTTGCTGGAGGGGGAGCCAACAGACTCTCAGAAGAAGCAGTTCCAGAGTGGCCCAAAGAGAGACAGCCCCTCCCCACAGCAGCACCTCTTCCCTGGCCTCAGGCCATTCCTGAGATCCCTGGCTCTAAGACATGCTCCAGGATGCTCTGTATCCTTCAGAGGAATTTCCCTTTTTAAACTGGTTTGACCTGTGTTCTTGGTCTTGCTATCAAAGGGGTCTAACAAAAGTACACAGAAAGTATTTCATGGTATGCAATAGTGAAAAATAAGTCAGGCTTGAAAAAGAATCGTGAATTGAGAGCCCATGATATACCGAGTCTTTCTTTCTCTTCTTTCTTTTTTTTTATATACCAAGTCTTTCCTGACGTTCTGTGTGAGGGAGAGCTCCATGTCACTTTGCAGATGGGGAAGTGAAGGCTTGGCGAGGTTGGGTGACATGCCAGGGTCACGGAGCCGAGGGCCTTGAGCCGCATTGTCTCTGGGTTGGCCTTAGCGCCGGGCGCCCTGGCTTTTCTTGGCACCTAGCACTTGTTGCATCCCGTTCACCATCGTGAGTCTAGAGACGATGGGCAACTCCCCTGGTGTAAAAATGAAGGAAGGTGATCACGTTGAATGTAAGCGATTTGCAAGCCCTGTGGTCATCAGACCCCCAAACTGGCCTCCATGTGAATTTTTCCATGGGGTGGATGATTGAAATAGGGTTTAGAAGTGGTATGTTTTAGATAGGTTATCCCATAAGATGTGTTTTTTAGGAGCCAGCGACCCCGTCCACATCAGCTTCTCTGTGACACGCTTTTCTAGGTTCACACATGCGCAGTGAGTCCGCACACAGTATCAGCCCGAGGCCTGGCCTGGGCCTTGGCCTCCTCCCTCGCCTACTGAACGGCAACAAGGGCTGTGACAGACCACAAAGCTGAGCTGCAATGCCGTGTGGAAACGATGAGGCCGATGATAATGCTGAGCCGGACAAAGGTTTAGTTGTTCCTGCAAGTCAACCACAAGTGGGCACAGCATCAAATACAGAACGAGGCAGGACTTCCATCTAGATGGGTGGATTAGAACCAAGCTTCTAAGAGAGACAGGCTGAAAAGGTTGCCCATATCTGCGTACGGATGCTCAGAAGGCATTCACCTGGCCAGCCTTTCTAACAGTGGGGCCAGCCTGAGCCGGAGCAGGTCATTGCTTCTGGTTTATAATGCCTTCTCGATGGTGGTCAGAGAGGTGAGGATCGCAGTTCTGATTGAGATTAAATCTGAAATGCCCCGAGCAGTCTGAGTATTATTATGCAAGGAACCTGCTCTCTTTACATGTCTTAAACAGATGAGCATAGCTAAAGAGACTTTTAAGTTTGACAAGACAACTTGACCCAAAAAAACAGATTTCTTATAGGAATAAAACGTTTAGATCTTACATTTACTGTCAATCCTGGTTATAAATGGAGTTACTATCTTTAGTAAGGGTTTAAAATCTAGTGGAACTTGAACAACAGGGAGTTAGGAATGCCGACCTCCCACACAACTGAAAATCCGAGTATAACTACTACTGGAATTTATCAAAGTTACCGAATTTTTGGGTTATAAGACACACTTTTCTCCCCCCCAAATTTGGGAGGAAAAGGGGGGGTTCATCTTATAGTCTGACTGTAGCTTACCTGGCTCAGGTAAGGGGGGGGTGGCAGTGGCCTATGTTATTTATGCTATTACATATTTTACCACATTTTTTGCTGCAAAATTTTTTTTCCTATTTTCCTCCTCTAAAACCTAGGTGTGTCTTATGGTCTAGTGCGTCTTACAGGCTGAAAAAATTGGTAATTTAAAAGAACTTCCCACACACTTGGAGTTCTTTGGAGATACGTGACATAACTACAAGGCATGCCTATTATACAACTGCATTAGGACAAAGTTGCACCTGGTGATTTTGACACAGGCTGGTTCTGTCTCTCAGTGGTGAATATAAGCAGTTCTTTCAACTCTTGCTAGTTCAGTGCAGTGTGGAGTGTGGCTAGGATTTGCAAAATCTCATCGTTTGCCAACCCTGTTTTTGCAAAACAAAGTTTATCAGATCTTCATTAGGGAAGGTTTCATGAAAATTTTTTTTCTTGATAAATGCTCAGTCCTTCAGCTTTTCTCTGCTTCTCCTTGAAGACCATTTCCAAAATTGACCATTAAAGGGCTTACATCTGGGGCACTCGGTATATGCCAAATGGAGATGGAGATGGCTAGGCCCGAGATCCAGCATCCCAAACTATTAAAATATTCTAGGTGATTTGGGTGAGGTGATAGAGCCCCTTGGCAATCGAAATGTTCTGTACAATGTACATAGAGTGTTTGTGGTCCTCCCGCTCCCACCCACCCCCCAAATTCTTTCATGACTGCCTTGCCTTCAGGAGCCCCAGACTAGAACTGAAAATTCCTAATGGAACTCAAGGGGTTAAAGGGCTGGAGGCCTCCACAGAAATTACCACCTCAACCAACAGGTGTCACTGCTTTGGTTGGCTGGGAGCCCCAGCAGGTGCAACCGGGGTGCTCAGGTGAATTCCGCCTGACGCCCATCCTTCAAGGTGCCTCTCGCCCTGCAGCTGTCAGGGCAGGCAGGGTGGGTCCGGACTGGCTAGGTCCGAAGGCTCGCGAAAACGACAGGAGGGGTTGACAGAGGGCCCCTCTCTGAGCCGGAGTGCACTTAACCAATCTCATTTCAGGAATGAATTCCTTCACCTCCTCTGAGGCCAAGGGTCGGAAAGGCGTGGCCTGTAGGGACGAGGCACCTTAGCCAGAGCCCCCAGGCCTCTGTGGTCCGCCTCCTCTCCGAGGGTCAGGGTGATGGGACGGAGGCGGTGAGCCAGGTGCCCTCGGCTCCACCGTTCTTGAGTCCCACGGTTCTCCAGTCTGTAACTCCAAAGCCCCTGCTCGGGCAGGCGGATCCACTAACTGAGATTCCCAGTCTTTGGGTGTGTCCAGAGAGTTCCAGGTGAGAGGCGGAGCCACCCCGCCCACCTGTGCGAGCGGGGACAGTCCTGGCTGATAGCGACGCCCCCTGTCCACTGGAAAGCTGTGGGAGCGAGCCCCGCGGTCGGCTCGAAGGACCCGCCAGCTCACACCGAGAACCCGCCTCCCAGCCCCGCGCGAGCCGAGGTACCGCCTCCTGACCCGCCCCCGGGTCAGGGGCCGCCTCCCGACCCCGCCCCGAGTGTCCAAGATAGGCCTGCGGTTCTGCCGAACAAACCGAGGACCCGGGACCTCCTCCTTTTGCCCAATCACTGCACACCGCGGGCACGCCCCTGGCCCCGCCCCCTCGGAGCCCGTCTTAGCCCCGCCCCAAGCACAGAGGGCCCACCCCGGCTCCGCCCCCGCGCCAGGAGGCTCCACATCCCGGTCCCGCCCCTCCCGTTGGAGCCTTGGCCCACGGGCTCGGGCGCGGCGCTTCCTCCGCGGTCCCGGCTCCCGGCTGAGCCGCAGCAGCCCCTAGCTCTTCCTGCCCAACCAGGCCGG
This sequence comes from Glossophaga mutica, assembly GCA_039655065.1. Lineage (NCBI taxonomy): Eukaryota > Metazoa > Chordata > Mammalia > Chiroptera > Phyllostomidae > Glossophaga > Glossophaga mutica. The sequence continues at coordinate 219,800,574 of CM077304.1, read as the reverse complement.
CTCCTCTGCGCCGCTCCTGGGCCGGCCCCCGAGAAAGGCCACCGCCGCTGTGGGTAAGTCGGACCCACGTCCTCGGCCGCCGGTGGAGCCAGGGAGCCCGGGCGTCTCCCGTGGGCCCGCGAGCGGCGAGGCGGCGCGGGCGTCCTCCTCGGGTTCCCAGGGTTCCGGCGGCACTGTGGAGGCGGTCCCGGAGTGTATGTAGGTGGTTCTCGGAGCGCGACCCGCGCCCGCACTGCTGCAGTGCGGGGTGGCTCCGGCGAGGCCGCGCGTGGGCGTGGACTCTGGTCCCGGACCTTCGAGGTGCAGCCCTGGAGGCTGGGCAGGGTCCCCTGCTTGTTGCCCTGGCTCCTGGAGGTGCGGGAAGTGCGGCCACGCCCTTGCTGGCCTGGTGCGGCCTCTGGTCTGGCAGGTGGAGGTCAGGTGGGTCATGGCCCTCCAGTCCCTCACCTCTGCCTGCTGACGGCGGAGAAGCTGTGCCTTTGTTTGCTGTGCGGTCCCAGTTGGAGAGGAGGGCTAGGGACCGAGACCTTTATAAAACGAGGGCTTTCTTGTTAAGGGAAGACCTCCAAAGTCTCCCAGACTGTCCCCAGAAGAAGGGATCTGAGCTTCAGTGTGCGCGCTCTCCCTGCCTTGCCCTGCGTCTTGCAGGATCCCCGGCTGCGGCTGGCGTGGGTGGCCCTTTAGCAGGTGTTGGCTAGCCTGGGACAGCTGCCCTACATTTAGGAAAACCTTTGTAGGATTTTTTTTTTTTTTTTTTGTCAGGAAATGGAGGCCCCCCCATCCACCCCCAGCCTGTTCCCCTTAGCATTTTTAAATTTACCACAATTTAATTACCACTCTGAAAGACCAAATTCAAAATAATGTGCCCCAGAGTTGGCTAAACCAATCAACCAACTGCAGAAGAGTGTTCGCTGCAGGCCAAGGGTCTTTATCTATTTGTAACTAAACTGTGCTTGTGGGAGGGTGGCTGTCAGTTTTTCAGTTTTCCTTTTTATCTAACTCAGAAATGTTCCTTCATATAAGCATCTGTATAATGAATTTCCTTTGGATCTGGCCATCAATTTTTCCCTTGAACTTGTTTTTGTAAGAAATTAAGAATGGGTGGGAGCCCTGGCTGGTGTAGCTCAGTGGATTGAGCGCGGGCCTGCGAACCAAAGGATCGCGGTTCGATTCCCAGTCAGGGCACATGCCTGGGTTGCCAGGCCAGTTCCCGGCAGGGGACATACAAGAGGCAACCGCACAGTGATGTTTCTCTCCCTCTCTCCTTCCCTTCCCCTCTAAAGATAAATAAATAAAATAAAAATAATAAAAAAAATAAATAAATAAAAAAGAATGGGTGGGAGATTTTTCTGCTGGCATGTTAGATTTCCAGACGGATATACCTGGTCAGATGACACTTGTTTAAGGGAGGACTCTTCTGTGTATTTAACTGTTAGTAGGCGGTAGAATTCTATCAGTCTTTCTGAGCTACCGAGTCTTGCACAGAAAAGGTATTCAGGGTCGATTGCAAAATCAATGTCAAAAGAGCTGAGCTGTTCATTTTACCTGCAGCGTGATGTAGAGCGGGCTGCGTGGCCATGTGCTCTGGCCTGCGCCGGATCCTGAGTCTGCTGGGATCCCGAGTCTGCCTGAGGTTGCCATGTGACCCGGGCGGTGTTCTGGAGGGCCTGATTCCCAGCATCCTCACCTGGAGGCCAGTGAGACCCTTCTCACAGGACTCGTGTGTTGCATGAGATAAATGCATGTATAAATGATGGATTTCACAAGTTCGCCAGGAAATTCCTTAACAGCATGGTAGCAACTGCCTCGTATGTTGAAATAAAGGAGCTTGCTTGAGTGACCATTTTCAAACTTCTCAACTGTGCTGTTAGTGACACTGAATAGTACTTCCGTCACCTAGCCAAGCATAGTAACATCGACTGCTCCAGTTACCTGCTGTCACCTGGCCGACACCCTCCTTGCCAGGAGCAGTGATGCCCTTTTGCCATCCTCCTCCTAAACACACACGTTACCGGTGACCCGGCTCTTTCCTGCCAAGTAGCCGCCCACACCTGTAGGCTCCGAGGACCCTCTGCTGCTGGCTGGGCTTCCTCTGGCCTTGCCTCTTACCAGCATCACTCTGTCACTTCAGCTCACCCTCTGTCCCTGTGTGTGCCACTTTCAGATGAGATTACGTATTTGGTATTTCCCCTTTCGTTGGGCTGTGAACTGAGAGGGGAACCCAGTCTCTTTCATGTTTCCTCTCCCAGTTTTTAGACACTTTTAATATAGAGAACGGAGAGACTATGCTTAGAGATCGCGGTGGTTCCGAGATGTTGGGATTTCACACCTGAAAGCTTCCTGAAAACACAAACAAACAAACAAACAAACAAACAAAAACCAGTTACGGACTGCATATGTGGATATACTGACTTCTTACTTGGCAAAATAAACGACCACCTCTGTTTACCATCCTTAATATTTTCAAACTATGTGGGCTGTTTCAGAAAAAGGGGCAGGCCTTCCTAAGACTGAATAGGGAATGGTGTGGGTGGGTATGCGTAGCACACTACAGTTTTGCAAAGAGGCCCTGCATGTGCAAAGGCTCTGTGGCAGGATGAGTCAGTCTGAGGATAAGCAGAGTGCCTCCAAGAGGTAGGTGGAGACTTGTAGGCTGTGGGGTCAATCAGGGAGGGGTTAGGATTCATCGTAAGCTTCATGGGGAGTTTAAACATGGTGGGGATTTTTTTTTTTTAATTTACTGATTTTAGAGAAGGAAGGGAGAGAGAGAAATACTGATTTGTTGTTCCACTTTCTGATGCATTCATTGGTTGATACTTGCATGTGCCCTGACGGGAGATTGAACCAGCGACTTTGGCGTATCAGATGCTGCTCTAACCAACTGAGCTACCTTGCCAGGGTATGCATTTCAACGCAGGAGCAGAGGCTTCTTGGAGGGCTGTGCCAGGTGCGCTGGGGAGGGGCAGAGGGAAGGAGCTGCAGCAGAGTTGGGAGGCCGTGCAGGCTGGCAGGGGAAAGGCGCCACGCCCAGCGCGGCAGTGGACAGGGAGCGCAAGTGAGGTCACAGGCGTTTTGGGAGAAGAGCCAGCTGGACTTGGGTTGAGGGTGACCGGTGAAGAGAAGGAAGAGTCCAGAATGATGTGGGTGATGGAGCCACTTTCTGAGGAGAGGAAGACTGGAGAAGGAGCATGTGGAGCAGACAGAATCAAGAGTAAGGGCCCTGGCTGGCATAGCTCAGTGGATTGAGCGCGGGCTGTGAACCAAAGGGTCGTAGGTTCGATTCCCAGTCAGGGCACATGCCTGGGTTGCGGGCCAAGCCCCTAATGGGGGCCACATGAGAGGCAACCACACATTGATGTTTCTCTCCCTCTCTATCTCCTTCCCTTTCCCTCTCTAAAAATAAATAAATTAAAAAAAAAAAAAGAGTAAGGGTTGTTTTTTTTTTTTAAATAGCCTAATCGAGGTGTAATTTACAGACCGTAACATTCATTGGAGTATACAAGTCGTGCGTTTTAGGAAGTTTGCGCAGTTGTGCAATCGTTGCCATAAGCCAATTTTAGCACATTTCCATTTCCCTGAAAAGATCCTTGTTTCTATTTGCGGTTACTCCCTGTTCCTACTCCCCGCCCTCGACAGTCACTCCTCCACTTGCCGTCGCTGTAGATTCAGCTGTTCGGGGCCTTTAATACAAACAGAGTCAGACGTGGCCTTTGGGACTGGCTTCTTCCACCAAGTGTGTATTTTCCAGGTCCGTCCGTCCTGCAGCTGGAACCAGTATTTCGTTCCTTCTCTTGGCCGATCAGGAGATACGTTCCTTCACCGTGGCCAGTAAACAAGTGTGGCTAGACCACCTTTTTTGTTGAGGTGCACCTGAAAGTCTAGTTTGGGGTGCACTAAGTTTGAGACACCTGTACCCCATCCAGGCAGAGGGGTCAAGTAGACGTTTGCAGGAATCCGGCCATCAGAGGGGCAGGTTTGGGCAGGTGTTGCAAATCCGTGGGTCGTTAGCATGAGAATGGTATTTGTAAGTTGTAGGAATGAGGAGATCCCTGAGCACAGAGAAAATGAGGACCCAAGGCTTGGCGTCTGGGATGCTGACATTTCTACACCTTGTGGAGTATTTTTCAGAGTTGTAATTGTTTGAATAGACCATTGGGCTGACTTTCAGATTTTTTAATAGGAAACATTTTTGTTTCAACAAGTGTGTATTGAAGGTATCCTAGGATCTTACAGGATTCTGGACATGCAAGCCTACAAAACAAATACGTGCACAAACCCACCCACCCTCTGGGGTTGGACTGCGTGCTGGAGACTGGAGGGAGGGTGTCCTCTGGTACTTACGAGTCTCTGGAGTCATAAGTCTAGAACACTTCACAACCAGCATTAAATACTATCACCGATTTTTAGAACAGAGGGACAAAAACAGAACGCGACGTAAGTGTGCCTGTGTATTGTGTACGTTACGGCGTGTAAATGATGGATGTTTTCACAAAGGCAGGTTAGGGCACCATTGCCTGACCTTTGTCTCTTTTGTCACATGGGGATAAAAATGAAGGGAAGTGGCTGCTTTTGGGGTTGGGATCAGACCGTCCACATCTTGCGCTTTGTAATAGCCACAGTGGTTCATGTATAATGAATGTGTCTAGCCACAAGAAAAGATAAAAGAATCTGTCAAAAGAATGTACGAAGGCAAGAAGAATGAAACGATGGTTGCTCGGGTCCTGGTGTGACCAGCTCGCATCCAGACCCTGCGCTCTGGCCCAGAGCTGTGGGGGCAGCACCTGGTGCGCGGGGCGCGGTGGGTGGGAGGGTGGGTGGAGTTTAGTAACTGAACAGGCGGTCGCACGCCACTCTTACGTCCTTGTGTTTTCTAACTTTGTTTCCCCACCAATCTTCTAGAGTATTTCCAGTCCTCTATTCTAGTGTGGTTGTAGAGGGTTGGACTGCCAAAGGGGCTGTTTCCTTAGGTGGTATTAACGCCCTGCAGTGGGAGGGGCCTCCGCGTTCACAGTTACCAATCGGAACAGTTTGTGAGGTTCTCTCCTAGAACTGATTTTGTCGGTGAGGTGGAACCCTAGCGTTTTTTTTGCTTCTGCCTGCTCCGCCCCTTGCTTCTCAGAGCCCAGGAGGCCCGGTTCTGTTTATCTTTCACGTACCCTAGTGCCTGGCCGGGAAGCCTCGCTAAATATTTGAACTGCATCGCCCGCCCAGGGAGTGTGTGCATGGAGGTGTTTGCAGACGGACCGGCGTCCTCCAGCTCCGGGCTGGGCACGACTTACGCCCTCGAATAACTGCCTCATTGATTTACCTTTGATTTGCTTTTAGGCACTTTCTCTGCTGCAAGAATGTAAGATGGACCCAGAAGAACAGGAACTGTTAAATGACTACAGATACAAAAATTACTCCTCAGTGATCGAAAAGGCTTTAAGAAACTTCGAGTCCTCCAGCGAATGGGCAGATCTGATCTCCTCCCTGGGCAAGCTCAACAAGGTATGCGGGCGGAGCGTGTTTGGACGGCACCGGGGGCGGGGGCCCAGCCGCTGTCCTACTTTTTGTAAGGCATCGTCTTATTATTATACCACATGGTAATTATAATAATCAGAAAATACAGGTAAGAAAACCGCCCACGATATTCTGTCACCCAGGGTTACCTGCTGTTAACCTATCAGTCTGCACACCTCCTTCCAGCCTTTTTCCCTGAGCACAGAATTGTAGTGTGGGCATGTAAGGAGAATAGCTGAACAGTCTTGTTCAACAGTAAGACTGGCCAATCAGTTATTCAAAGATGAATTGTTCTTTATGTACAGCCTAGGATTTAATGTGTTTTCCTTCTTTGGTCTATTTTTTTTTTTTTTACCATTTTACTGTCCTTGGAAGAATAAAGGCTGAAATAAATATTGAAATCTGCCCAGAAACTGTATGTGTTTGGACGAGGAAAGGGGTCAGGTCCGGGAGCACCAAAACTGGTCACCTGCGGGCCTGACCTTGTGTTCTGGAGAGGAGACCGGGGTATTTTTCCATCCTGCTCAGAAGGGGGATGGCACAGGAATGGCCAAGCACTCAGGCGGCCACTGTGACCGTAGGCAGAAGATACCTGGGCTCAAGGAAGATGCGCCTGCTCTGTGGCTGTCTGGCCGGGACTCTTGGCCAGGAGACCTGGCTTTGGAGCCCCAGTGCTGTGTGGGAGTTGGGGGGACACCCAGCCCTAGTCTGCAGCTCTCCAGGCACAGGTCATAAATGCGGAGCCCTGTAACAAACCTTGCTAAAGAGAAGGAACTTATGTGTTTGCCTCTCACGGAATGGGGCGGGGAGGGAAGAAGGCCAGCAGGCCGACTGTGACTCCGCACACGCCCAGGGGCGCTGTCAGGCACAGCGCAGAGAGGCCGGGATTACATGCAGGCAGTGGCTGCGAACTGCGCGGTGTCTTGCAAACTGTGTTTGCAATTTGTGGAGGTCACGGCTGAGGTGCTGGCTGGAACGGACAGAGGTCGGAAAAGAGCAAGTAGGAGCCCGGGACCTGGTGGTAGAGCTCTAACTCGGGAACCCTCTGGCTGAGACACACTCACAGTCATGCCTGCAGGTGGGGCTGCAGGTGGGGGGCTGCAGGGGGGAGGGAGAAGCACCGGAGTGGGATTAGGCGTATTCGGGTTCTTCCGGATGTTGCACCGTCTTAGTGCTTGGCGCTCCTGGAACCCAGAAGGAGTACACCTATTTTGGGAGGGCATGTGCTCGTTCCTTTTGTGTGGCGGTAACATTCACCTAACGTAAAATTTGCCGTTTAACCACTTGGAGTGTATCGTCAAGCGGATTTTAGTGCATGCACAGTGTTGTGGGGTACCACTACCTAGTTCCGGAACATCTTCACCGTCCCAAAGGGAAACCCCTCCCACCTGTCCCCTGCCCCAGCCCCCGGCCACCACCGATATACTTTCTGTGTCTGCGGACACTTCGTACAAACGGAACTATGCAGTAGGTGGCCTTTTGCGTCCGACTTCTTTCACTTAGCCTGTTTTCAGGGTTCATCCATGTAGTAAGCTGTATCGATACTTCGTTCCTTTTAATGGCCGAATGATTCCCCATTGTAAGGACGGGCCGCGGTGGTTTATCCATTCATCCGGTGGCCTCTGCGTTTCCACCTCTAGGCTGTTTGGTACTTCTGTGCACATTGGTGTGCGAGTTCTTGTTTGGACACCTGCCCTCACTTCTTTGGGGCGTAGACCTGGGAGTGCAATTCAACTGCAGGTTATCAAGTCAGTTGCGACCCTTCCTTAAGGAGTTTAAAGCCCTGGCCATCCATCCATTCACTCAATAGCTGTTTGAGCGCTTCCAACAGGCCAGTACCATTCCAGGTGTCAGGGAACGGCAGAGAACAAAACCGCCAAGACCCTGCCCGCATTCTGGTGGGGACCAGGGGAAACTGGGGTCCTAGCTAGATGAGCATTGTGGGTACAGAAGAGAAGGGAGGGGACAGCAAGTGCTGGGGGGACGGTGCGATTCTGAACAGGGTCATCGAGGAAGGCCTTGCTGAGAGGGTGCCGTGTGACCTGGTTCGGAGGGTCTGGTGCGTCTGAGGCAGTGAGGTCACGAAGCAGGTGAAGGGTGGGGAGAGCGCAGGAGACGGGGCCACAGAGGTAAGGGGGGTGGGGGAGGCTCCCGATCTTGTGGATCCTTCAAATTGAGAGCCTGGCAGTGGCCACCGAGTCTGCGGGGAGCAGCCTGGCAGAGGAAGGAGCCTGGCCCAGCTTCCCTTCCAGCGAGCTAGAAGCCTTTTGAGCTGCTCTGCTGGGGTAGCAGCGGGAGGGGCCCAGCGAGGCAGAGACATTCATGAGCTGCTGCTGTGAGGGGCGGTGCTTTGGGGCAGGGTTTGGGCTCCAAATACAGGTTGTAGCCTTACACTTCGCAGCTGCCGGTGACAGGGTTTGTTTGTGGATCAGGTGTGAGATGTGAGAAAAGGAGGAGTCAAGTACAACTCCCAGGTTTTCGCCCAGGATTGCAGGAGGCCGGAGGTGCGGCTGGAGGGCGGGCCAGAGACCGGGCGTCACGTGGGGACAGGTTAGTTCGAGGCGTCTGGTAGGTGCACGGACGCCGTTGGATAGGAGTTGTGGCGGATAAACGTTTAAAAAGGCAACCTTTTGCTGTGGCTGGTACCCGATTCCGTGTAGCGTGTCCCCCCCCCCCCCCCGCCCAGTGTCCTGTTGGTTCACACCTCCTGTCCTGGTGCTGCAGCCGGGAATAGCCCCCTTGAAGAATTTGCATGACATCGGCGGGGTGAGGGTGACACGGCCCCTCCCTCAGCCCTGCCCGTGAGGGGCGGCATGCACAGAGAGCACACTGCGTGCTCAGGACGGGACGCGCACTGCTGTGTCACCCGCCCCGCCCGTCTCCAGACTGGCCTCAGGCTGAGCACCTGGCGCGCGGTCATAGCCAGCACGTGGCACGGGGGTCCAGCCCTGGCTGCCCGGCTGCAGAGCCCAGCCCTTGAGCTTATTCCACGTCAGGGCCTGTGTGGCTCCCGGAAGGGGACAGGGTGCTCTTGGCTGTCAGGGTGCTGGGTTCTTTATCCAAATGAGGCGGGTGCCATTATTGGCCCCATTTCACTGCCGAAGGTTAACTTGCCCAATGTCATACGGCTGTGATTTTTATGGGCTGAATTATATGCAAAAAGAAAACAAAAGGTTGAAGTCCTACCCTCCAGCCCCTCAAACGGGACCTAATCCGGAGGTCAGGACTTTGCTGAGGTGACCATGTTAAAATGAGGTCACTTCGGGTGGCTCCTGTGCCAGCGTGATTGGTGTCCTTGTAAAAAGGCCAGGAGAAACCTGGCCTCGGACACGCATGTGGGGAGGGCGCTGTGTGAGGATGACGCGGAGATCAGGGTGATGCAATTATAAATCAAGGAACCAGAGACCGCCGACCGCCTGAAGCCAGAGGAGCCGCCGGGAGCAGGTCCTCCCTCGCAGCCTCAGGAGAAACCAGCCCTGCCCCCACCTTGATCTTGGACGTGTGGCCTCCAGACTGTGAGACAGTGCATTTCAGTTGTCGTGCTTGCTGGGTGGAGCTCTGTGACAGCAGGCCTGGCAAAGTGACAGTGGTAGAGCCGAGACAGGGGACACCTGGGTGCCGGGGCGGCAGCAGTGAACACCGAGTTCCTGCTCCGAAGGAGCGCAAGGCTTGGGGGCAGGAGGCAGACAACAAATAAAGGTGTGATGTCAGGTGCTGGATGCTCAGGGGAGCAGTAAACCGGGGAAGTGGGGTAGCGAGGAAGGAGGACAGGGAGCTGTTGAGACAGAGAGGGCTCTCTGATAACGTGACATTTGAGCCGAGGGCCTGAGGCAGTGCGCGAGCTGACAAGCTGGCGAGCTGGCTGGGAGACCATCTGGGGCATGGGCTCACGTCCAAGGTACAGTGGGGGAGGGTGTGGCTGGGCGGACAGGTGACGGGGCATGAGGGAGGAGAGGTGGCCAGGGCCCATCATGGTTTTCGTGCTGGGAGGGAGGGGAAGCCCTAGAGCTGGCAGGAAAGTGTGATCAGCACCCCTGGGTGGGGGCAGTGGGGGGCGGGGGGGAGGTTTGAGCAGCTGCTAGAGGGAGCAAGCCTCCATCAGCACCGGGGACCACCTCTGCATTCAAGGCCATCTGGTGGGCGTCGAGGTGAATAAATAATTCTTTAAGGCTTTGGTGACGGTTAGATTTCTTGGACTCAGGTACACAGAACTCCGTGAGTAAATTAGTGATGAACGAGTGAACTCTCTTTACGATGCCAATGGAAGCGGTATTGTAGGCTACAAAGGTTACGCCAAGACGCTTTCTCGTTCAAGCAGGTCATGGCAGGTTGTCAAACGCAACACCAAGTCCCTAGAGGCCTCGGTTCGTCAGACTGCATACGAATCCTAATTATATCACTTTTAAAACTTGCTAAACTTTCAGCGTCATTCCTAGAATTGTTCTGTGTTAGAGGAAAGTCTGCCTGTAATCGGTTTCAGGCACAGCCGCACGAATAGGGTCGTGTTTGCTCAGTTGCGTATCTGGACGTCCGGCCGTGCCGTCTGGCTGAGTGTCTCCAGACCCCATGCGTTTTGAGCCGTACGAGCCCCCCCCCCGCCCCCCCCGCCCCCGTGCTGTGCCGAGCCTGGGCTACTGCGGCTACGGAAGTAAAGGCCGATGGCACAAGTGGGTCGACTCTGTGCACCCGAAAACCTTCTCACCAAAGCTTCCTTTCAGAGAACGGTGTTCAGGTTCCTAAATGAAACCCCTTTTCTGCTGCCTCTGTTCAGCACCCTGCGGTCTCACAGGTGATCAGAGAGCAGGTGGCAGGCGCAGCACAGGAAACGGGAGGTCCCGGGCGTCCTGTTCCAGCTTCTGAAGCCATTGCTTCACTGCAGACCCCCCCCCCCTTTTACAGCGGAGCCCCCTGGGTGCGCCTTCCAGACTGGCACCGGGGGAAGAGGCCAGAGGGAGCTCGGGGGCCAGCCCTTTGCAGGTCAGCCCCAGCCCTGCGGCTCCCCAAAACCTCCATGAGTCTGAACTGGACCCTGGTGTTCACCCAAGCACCATCAACTACGTGATCTGTGTTAAATAGAATTGGTTCAGACAACATGTCCCGAGCGCGGGGTCTGTGTGAGTTTGCACGGCGGCCATGACACAGTACCTCAGACGGGGGACTTCACGGAAAGTCACTGGGTGACTGGGTCACCACCGTGAGGGAGGCCAGAAGTCCCAGGTGAAGGTGTCAGCAGACTCCGTGTCTGGTGAGGTCCCGCTTCCTGGGTCAGAGACTCCGTGTCCCCTCCCTGGGGTCTCTCTTACAAGGACACTCGTCCTGTTCATGGGGGGCTCCACCCTCATGACCCCCCTCAGCTGCCCCGCCTCCAAACCCTTCACATCAGGGGACACAGACATTCAGACCACAGCTCCAGGCCCCTCTGCGCCCCATCGGATCTGCTGGACAGATGGACGTGGCTTTGGACGGATGAATTGTTTCTCCAGGAATCTAATGACCAAAACCTGTCCAGCAGATCTGAGCTCATGGATAAGGGGACTTTGTGGTCCACTGTCGTTTGATAAGTTCTGTCAAGGAAGTTATGAAGCTAGAAATACCACGTCAGGCCATGGTAAGGAGGGTGCTACGGACTGAATTGAGCGTCCCCCTAAATTCCTGTGCGGACACGCCAGCCCCCAGCCTGACTCTGTCTGGCGCACAGTAGGTGGTAAGGTTAAATGGGGTCACAAGGGTGCAGCCCTCATCTGATAGGACCGTGGCCTTGTGAGAGGGAGAGACAGGTCAGTCGCTCCCCCGTACGAGGACCCAGGAGGAGGGTGCCCCTCCGTCAGCCAACACCTTGACCTTGGACTTCCAGCCTCCAGAACTGTGAGAAATAAATGTCTGTTGTCTAAGCCCCCAGGGCCTCAGTTACTGCTGCCACCCAAACAGACTACTGCTCATAAATTAAATTTGGCTGTTTTTAAAAAGGACAGTTGATTGAACGTGAATACCAGTGTTCACGCTTTTATGCGAGCCAACTGTAGACATTTCTATGTGTTTATCTTTTTAAAACGGCCTTCTTAGTTTGCAGCTCTGTTGACAAACAGCAAGCGCCGCACCTATGTGAAGAGTATAACTCGATGGGTCTGGACATGTCTTTCCCTGTGACACCGTCACACGCGAAGACAGTGGACAGACGTGTGTCCGTCCCCCCGAGGAGCTTCCTCGTGCCCTCCGCGTCCCCGCCTCCCTCACTGCTCCGGTCCCCGGCAGCCGCCGCGCTGCCTTCTGTCACTGCGGATTACTGCGAGTTTCCTAAGTGTTACGGGAACAGAATCACCAGGACGCTCTCCGTGTCCCTCTCAGCTGGCTTCTCGCACTCCGCAGAGCTGTTCCCCGCCTCGGCCAAGCCGTGCGCGCTGACAGTGCGCTTCTCTTTATGGCCGAGCGGGGCTCCAGGGAAGGGCTCCGTTTGCTCGCCCCCTCCCTGTCGGTGGCGTTGGGCCGCTTCCAGCGGGCGCACACTGGCTGCACTCGGCTCCCGCACACGGTCAGCAGCACCGGCGCGGGCAGTGTCTCTGTTCCAGCCAGTCGGGGTGTCGTCATCGCTTCTTGTGGCTTTGGCTTTTCCCAAAGGACTAATGACTGGCGTTAGCTTGTGATGATGGTAAATCTATTTTAATCCTGTAGAAACGCATCACAAAGGTCCCATAAGAACCTTCGCCGTTTCACTGTACGTAACAGTAGAAGATCGGCAGCGGCCCTTGGGGAGGCGGGGAGTCGTGGGGCAGGGGTGAGCACCCAGCGGCGTAGTGGCGCCCCCGTGGGGTGCCCCGGTGAAGTGGGCTTACAACAGGGTCAATGCTCACGGCAGACGAAGCGGGTAGGAAGGGCGGGCGGACAGAGCAGTGCGTCCACGGCTCTCGCCTCGTGTGTGCACACGTCACACGCACGTGTGAATGGACGAGACCTGGAAGCTCTTTCCTGTTGGGCTGGTTTACTTCCAGGCCTTCATAGCGCTCAATGAAGCTCTCACGAACGTTTTCCGCACGTGGAGATTTGGGGGAGGTGTGTTGCCAGAGGGGGGGTTCCTGTGTCATTGGTCATCGAGGGGACCCTTGGGCACGCGAGTCTGTGCGTGGACTTCGTTTTGACCCGCTGGCATGTCTGCGTTGGTGCCAGAGCCAGTGTGGAGGCGGCTGTGCTTCCTGGCGGCCGTGCCTGGCAGGGCCAGCTTCTGAGCCCAGACTGACCCCTCGTCTGTGTCGGAATCTGCCTACCGTTCTCAGCTCGTTTGCTTCCAGATTGACGTTGGAATCACTTGTAAAGCCCAGAACTCTTCTGGGGGTTGAGTGGCATTAGGTAACAGGAACAGAGTATTTTGGGGAGAAGTGCCGTTGTTACACAGCTGGGCCCGCCCACAGAGAATTGTGGGAGTTCTTTTCATTGATTAAAAAGTGTTTGCTTGTGTCCTAAGGATTTAGTTGCTCTGCTCACATAAGCCCCTCCTGTTTCTGAAATGCATAGATGTTCTGTGCATGTATCTGTGCTGTCTGGAACAGGGTTGCTTTCCACTGTACGTTACAACTGGCTGCTGGCATGCAGGAAACCATCCATTTATGGAATCTGGCAACTGGCCATCTCTGTGACTTTTCCCCCTAGGCTTTTCAGCTGATTGCCTTGAGGTCTTCAGGTAGACAGGCACGCCATCAACCGATACTGAGTCTGTGTTTTTTCCTCACGTTGCTAGCATTTTCCGGAACAGTTTAAATAACGATGATGCTCTCGGAAGTCCAAAACTTCCGTGCCACCAGTAAGATCGAAGTTCAGTTCCCGCTCTCTCTTGTCCCCGTTCCACGTGGCGTTCCAGACTGGGCGGCACGCTTCCCTGTGGCCGCTGCACGGGCCCCAACGGGGACTCCGCCGTCTCTGACACGTGGCTTTGCACGTGGCTCCCTTCACCGCCCCCCCTTCCACAGGCGGAGGGAAGCACGCGGAGGCCTCGGTGGCACGTGTTACTTCCACCGCCGTCTTCACGGGAGGAAGCCGCGCCCAGCTCCACCCCCTCCCCGGGAAGGGCAGCACGCCTGGGGTGCGCGGCCCCCGTCCCCGCCCCCGCCCCCGCCCCGCGTGCACCTGTTGTGATGGGCGTGCCTCCAGTGTGTCGCCACCCTGCAGGCTCCCTCGTGTGCCTGTCTCATCAGGGGTCAGTTTACTCCTTGTTCATTAGCCCTAACAACTTCTTATCTCCGTATAGCAAGGACGCATGCCGTCCGTTTCGGTACCTGACCCTTGTGGAAATCACCGAATCCCTTTTTTCCAGGAGCACAGTCCTGCCTTACCTGGCGCCCTCCCCTCGTGCTTCTGGTGACGAGCGTACGCAAGCCTGCCTCTCCCAGCGCCTGGCAGGTGCGCTGGTTTGGGTGTGACGCAGAGGAAGGAACGCGGAGCTTGGGAGCGGAGTACATGGGTTCAAGTTCAGGGTCACCACTTCTGTGTTTGGGGCTGCTGTAGACCAGGGCTGCTCGGCCTCTGCACAGGGGACGTCTGTGACCGGGGTGGGGGGTGCTGCCCACGCGCGGGAGGGTATTCATCGGCATCCTGGCCTCCGCCCACTAGATGCGGCCCCCTCCCCGTGGTAACATCCAGAGACGTGGCCAGGGGGGCCCCGCTCCAGACTTCCGGTTGTGAGTGACGCATTTCTTCATTCAGACTTGGGTAGTTGGACAGCCCGTTCTTTATAGCTGGAAGCGTTGTAACTGAGCTGGTGACCCTGGACCGCCCTGCACCACCGGAGCCCGTCACTTACAAGGGCAGAGGCAGGCACGCTTGTTCCTCGACAGGAAAGGAGCCGGCGCGTCCTTAAAAGGTGCAGGGTGTCCTGTGCTGACCCGTGCCCTCGCTGTCTGCACGGCGTGGTCCTGGCTGGCGTCAGGCTTTTCTAGAGAGACTGCAGAGGGTTTTCTGCCTCTGCCCTGAGCACGGAACCTTCGTCGTCTTTCTTGGGAGGTCCTGGTCTTCCAGCGCCTGCTTTATGCCAGCCGCACAGTCTGCCTCGGTGTCCTGGTTCTCGGTGTCCTGGGCAGTTTCACAGCTGCTGGTGTCGGAGAGAAGAGCCGGCTTTGGGCTTGAGCTGATCTGGAGGGAGCCAGGCTTCCTTGCCGCCGCAGTCACTGTTCCTGTGTGCCTTGTCACTGGCCCCCTGCCCCCAGCCCCGAGAGCTGGTGCACCCACTTCTATGCAGACAGCGTGTCTGGGGGCGGGGGCTCCAAAGCACAGGTCAGATGCAGATCAGATCGAGCAGGTGGTGCAGCCCAGAGAGGTGCGTTCTCACCTTGCAACTCGAGACTGAACCGACCCTGGTCACAGTCTGGTGCCTGAGGCCCTGGGCTGGCCCAGCCAGAGCGCCCTGGGAGGAAGAGTCCTCAGCTCTGGCGGCTACTCCAAACCCCTCCCGCTCTAGCGCTGAGGATCGGGAGGGGCCGCTTGGGGCTCTTCAGAGAAGGCTGCTCCGTCCAGGAAGGGATGAGATTCAGTCTCATTTAGCCAGTTCTGTTCTGGGTGTGAGCGTGCAAGAATGTTCAGTTCTGTGGAGGAGTTTTGGAGACGGTTAGAGATTTGTAATGAGAATCTGTCCCCAGGATTTCTTCCTTCTCTTCTGGCTCTGAATTTAACAAGCTGATGTCCAAAATAGTAGGCTTTGGTTGGCTTGTTAAATATATCACTTGTACGTGAATTACAATTCGTTTAAGCAAAAGCAGAAAAGTAACATAGTTTCATACGCTGAAGATACATTTAGTAACTTCATGGCACAATTACTTTTATTAGGTCTCTGGTGTATGATTATAAATTTTTTTTTTTTTTTTTTATCTTCAGAGGGGAAGGGAAGGAGAGAGGGAGAGAAACATCAATGTGCGGTTGCCTCTTGTATGTCCCCTGCCGGGAACTGGCCTGCAACCCAGGCATGTGCCCTGACTGGGAATCGAACCGCAATCCTTCGGTTCGCCGGCCCGAGCTCAATCCACTGAGCTACACCAGCCAGGGCTGATTATAAATTTTTAAGTGTTTCAGTTTTCTCTGCATCAAGGGTGTTTCAGGGTTTAGAGTGTGTGCTGAAGTGTGTGTGTTTGTCCCTCAAGTTCATTTTCATGTGCTTGACTGTAGAACTCGGTTGCGTTGACCTCTTCTCGCCATGTTCCCTCATTTCTGAGCCAGGTGGCCCCCAAAAGGAGAGTGATTCCCATTAGTGGGCCCCTGTTACATGCTTGTCACCCCTTGTTTTTCAAGTCTGTCACCCTCCAAAGTCACTGCCATTCGACTCCCTTTACTGACGCAGCCGCTGGCTCAGACGTGCCTGAGGCCGCCCTGCCCCAGGGACAGGGTTTCGGCCCAGCCAGGGCCCTTGTGAAGCCCCCACAGGGTCGGGGGTGAGGGTGTGCATGTCAGGAAGCGCTGAGCAGCTGCGCCGCAGTCGGAAACGGGCAAACGGTAAGTTTGGGGACATGGAAAGCATGACAGCCACCCACCTAACCTTTCTGCGTGGCAAGACCGGGAGCGTGGGTGTCGTTGAGGGAGAGTGGCGTTTGGTCTGTGTGTTGTGATACATTCAGAAGGGGCAAGGAGAAGTGGGACGCGTGCCGTCGGTCCCCGGGTCACCGTGAGGGAGAGACGGGGCGGGGGCGGGGGCGGGGCAGTCCAGTCGGCCACCACGTGCGGGGCAAGTGGAGCCGGAAGGGAACTCGGCGCCATTCAGCTCTTTTTTGAATCTAACCCACATGACCGCTGACGAGTAGGTGGTGGCCCTGCCCGCTCAGGTCTGGGTTCGTAGCCCCGCCCCTCACTGTGTCCCCTGCCGTGGCCGTTCCGGACTCCCTCTCCTGCGTGGGACCCGCAGAGCGGTCCTCGGTGTGTCGCTGTGAGTGAGCCTGTGCCACTGCCAGGCCCACCGCCGCCGGACTGTTCCTCCCGGTGGGTGGGTGGGGAGCGCCCCCTGCACCGGGCCACTGCCGAGCCCGCCTCCACGGCCGGCCGGCCCGGAGGAGCCGTGCCTGCCCCCTTTGGCAGCACTTTGCCAGGCCTCCCGCGGGTGGGTGCGTTCAACCCGGGGTTCGCCTCCCCCGGCAGCCTGGTGTTTGCCCAGAAAAAGCGCAAGTTAATATTCACTGCAACAATAAGGCAAAGCTGATTTAAAAGAAACAAGGTTAAGAAAATTTCAAAAGAAAAAATGTATTCCAACGCCTCTAGCTGATGGCGGAAGGTGGGGTTGGCCGGAGTTCTCTGCTGGTGGCTTGATTGCCGGCTGGGACCCTGGGGCATGGCTGCCGTAACCGCGCTGAGAGTTGGCTGATCAGGTGCCCTGCGTGCAGTACGGTGATGTCTCCGTTGGCGACGTTTTTGAGAAGGAAGCCCCTTCTTTACAGAGGATGGAGCAGGTGTTGGTCCCGGTTAAACAAGAGCTGAGCTCAGTGGCTGCTGCGAAACCCTGCCTCTCCAACATCCCCGCCCCCACCCTCCCGAGCAGGCAGGGAGGCCAGGCCCCGGCCGGTTCCAGTCCCGGTGGGGCGTGACACTCTGCCATCAGTGCCTGGTGTGCTCTCCCGTGGGAAGTCCCGGCCAGTCCTGCTATTACTCAGAGCCTGCTCTGTTTCCATTCTCTCTGGGGGGTGCCGTTGGTGGCTCTTGGCAAAGACCTAATGAGCGTTCAAGCTGCTGCCCTCTGGCCCAGCTTACTCACGGTGACGCTTCGTCAGGGGGCGTGAGACGAGCATCCCTGTGAAGCTGACCGGCCTCCGGAAGGAGGGCGTGCGCTGGTTTACCGCGTGAGCGGGACCTGCTTGTCCATCGGCTGCCTCTGTTCTTTCATAGCCGGGCGAGGCCCACGCCCTGACTTCCACCCCACCCTCCGCTCTGCTAGGAGCTCCGAAGGAAACGTTTAAACTTTTACGTTACAGCTTCAACATTCGAAACTCAAAGGGAGTTTTTCCTGCCCATATTGTAAAATGGCCTTTAAAAATTTTTTTAATTGTGATAACATACACAAAAAATGTATCATCTTAACCATTTTAGGTAAAATGTACATAACAAAATTTATTGAATCCGTTTTTGAATCATTTGAAGGGTAGTAAATTACTTTTCGAGGCCGTGGTCCACCCTTTTGGGGTTTTTAGCCGTGTTTCTTAGGCGGACCCCTCCGAGCCACGCCGAGAGTCCGGGAGAGGCCGAGCTGATCAAGGGGTGCCCCAGCGAGGCGCTGTCTGGGGTGGGGGGGGGCGAACAGGACGCTTCCTGGTCTCCAGCAATAACGCTTGGATGTGGCTCAAACCTTTCTTTGCAAGCTTTTATTTTGTAATTTATTATTTTAAGGTCCCCTGCTGAGCCCACAAATACGATGAGATTAAAAATGTTGCAATTATGTCTTAATTATAGCTCCAGAAACAGTTTTAAAATAATATAGTGCCTGAGTAAAATAAATGAGGAAGTTTAATTTCCCGTTTAACCACAGTTTCTCCTTTCTGTTTAGCCTTTTAAAAAGTGATTTTGAAAACACGGCCATTTTCTCCTTCCCAATCCATTTGTTCCCTGAGGTATTTATTCTGTAATTGTACGAGAATATCCTGTCTTTTTTTAAGTATTTATCGCTTTTATTCAGTGGCCAGTCCCTTTTCTGGTTTCCTGAAAAACAACCCAAACAGCGGAGCTCCGCTGGGACTATTCTGCGCGCTTTTTCCCCCTGGAAAGGGTCCTCCCGGAGCGAAGCGGGGGTGGGGAGGGGCGGGTGGAAGCTGGAGGGAGACGGCGCCCATGCAGGCCCCTCCTGAACACCTGGCGGGGGGCTGTGGGGAAACCGGCACCAGGAGGTGGCGCTCGGTTCGGGGTGGCTATCCTGCTAACGAAGGGTTAACACTCCTCCTCAGCAGAGGCTGAGCCGAGCCCCTGGTCCCTTCAGGACTTGTTGAAAGGAGTTCTGTCTGCCCTGGTCTGGGAAGAGTTTTCGGTTCGGTCCAGCGTGTGACCATCACTCACGAGTTCGGGGTCCTTGCAGCTCGCCGGCGAGCGCAGCTGCGTGAAACGCGGTGCCCGTTTCCTTCCTCTTTCCCGGCGGCGGTGAGACATCCGCGCCGTTTCTAGGAGTGCAGTGCCCTCCGTGGCAGTCACGTCGCTGTGCAAGCATCCCACCACCCACCTCCGGAACGTCTTCATCTTCCCAGGCTGAGACTTGGTACCCAGGCAGCACGAGCCCCCTGCCCCCGGCCCCTGGCACCCACGACTCCGCTTTCCGTGTCCATGAATCTGACTGCTCTGGGACCTCATACGGCATCTGTCCTTTCGGGGCTGGCTTGCTAAGAAAAACGTCTTCAGACCGTCCTTCCGTTCCACGGCTGAGTCACGTCGCCGCAGTGTATGGACCACATCTCGTCTATCCATCACCCGGGAGGGGTCACCAGGGTTGTGTCCCACCGGTGTGGCTCTTGTGATCGATGCTGCAGTGACCGCAAGTGTGCAGATCGCGTGTTCCAGCGGGGTGGCTGGATCACGTGGTAACTGGATAAACAAGCCAAGTGCGTCCATTTTGGAGGGGACGCTGGGGCATTTTATGTGCCCGCTTGTGAGCCGCAGGGCCTCACACTCAGTTGTGGAGCCTCCCCGGCCTGGGCTGCTCTGAACAGAACATTCTCTTTTCCAACGGCAGCAGCAGCCGTGGGCGGCAGGCTCGACCCCACCTCTTGGAGAGGGTGCAGCAGAACCCCTCCCGTTTCCCACTGACTTTGGGAGCCCAGCGGGGGGCCAGCCACGCTGGGCTCCACTGTGCCCCTGCCCAGGCACATGAGCCGACCGCTCACAGGTCAAATGGCTTCCAGAGAAGCCACGTGGCTGAACCAGCACACTGAGCTCGGGATGTCTAGCAGCTGGAGGGAGGGAATGAATCACGAGATAACTCTCATGCTCTTTGGAGTTTGCCCTAAAAATAAGATGTTTCCCCCAAGGCTGTATGTCAGCCGTCTGTGGAGCTGCAGGAAAGGTCTCATGAAGGCAGACATTTGGGGAGCCAGTGTGGGGACTCGTGGTGTCCTTTACTACTGACCAGGCGCAGCCGGTCCGTCCTTGGTGGTCTGGCGCCTGAGCTTCCGCACGGGGAAGAGGGTGATGGGGAAGAGAGCACCTTTTCCAACGGACCACGTGGTGGGCTGGGGTTCATGCAGGCGTGCTCGTGAGATGCCTCTCAGTACCGCTTCCACAGAAGGGGTTCCATTCCCTGCGTGAATTGTCACTCTGGGGCGCAGGAGCTCCGTCTGCGGGAGTCCTGTGTCCAGAAGTGCTGTGAGCCCTGCCCATGGAAAGCATTTTCACCTGGCGATACCAACCTCCAGTCTTACAGCTCGAAAAGTCTGTCTGTCTGTCTGTCTCTCTCTCTCTCTCCAATCCTCACCCAAGGACATGCTCATTGATTTTAGAGAGAGGGGAAGGGAGGGAGAGAGGGACAGAGAAACATTGATCACACAGGAGGGAGAGGTTGCCTCCTGTGTGCGCCCTGACTGGGGACTGAACCCAGAACCCAGGTGTGTGGCCTGACCGGGAATCGAACCCACAGCCTTTCGCTTTGTGGGATGACGCTCAACCGACCGAGCCTCACTGGCCGGGGGGGCGCACAGAGTGTTCCTTCAGAAACTCCCCCACTAAGCATCACTTGCAGGGCCAGTGCCAGGAGTGTCACGTGTTGTTCCGCCATCTCTCTGGCCAGGTGGGCCCACTTGCCCTGTCTAACTTCAGGAGGGCAGAGGAATGAGATGGGCGTGGGCTCAAGGGAACCAGACGCTCGAGGGTCCCAGACAGGCGACCGCCCCAGCGGGTGCCCCATCGTTTGCACCTCAGAGGACCCGGGAGCACACCGAGCGGAAGTGTGACCCGTGAGTGGGCCCGACAAGTGGCAGCTCTGCCCTGACAAAGCACCGCGGGTGTCTCCCGGCCACTCCGGGATCACGGAGAACGCCCGGACCAGTGCTGGTCGGCCGGCCGGCCGTGCCGTGGAAGTTGCTTTCCGAGTGCTGTGTCCGCGGGGCTGGCCCGGGGGGTTCTCCTGTCGAGGCTCGGCTCAGCGGCAGGGAAGACGGAGATGCTGCCCCGGGCCTGTTCTGCTGCAGGTGTGAAAGCACCCCCTTGCCTCCGTGCTCCCCAGTTACTCTCCCCTCTGCCCGCCCCGGGGGTCAGCTCGGGGGTCAGCTCGGCCTCGCTCTCCGCTGCAGCGTGGGTTTCGGGCACCTCCTGCCGCACTTGTTTCTTTGGGGGGTCCTTTTGGACATAAGCACATTTAAATATTTTGTTGGCGTTACCTTTGTTTTAAGATATTAGGCTCGTGTAAAATAACGTAAGGTATTTCCTGGTGACCTCTAGTTTATTTTTTTAATGTAGTTTTTTTGAATTTGAGAGTTCGGTTAGATCACTCAGTTCCATTGTTCAGGCTTCTGATGGAGAATACTGTTTTCCTCCTCTTCCCTTTACCTCCTACGTAGTCACAGAGTTTATTTTAGAGGCGGATCCTTTTGTTTGTTTGTAAAAATACAGTTGTCATGCCCTGAGGCCAGGTGGTCCGGGGGCCTCTGACTCGAGGACAGAGGGCACCCGCGTTGCCGGTGACTGGGGCTTC
Organism: Glossophaga mutica; assembly: GCA_039655065.1. NCBI lineage: Eukaryota > Metazoa > Chordata > Mammalia > Chiroptera > Phyllostomidae > Glossophaga > Glossophaga mutica. The sequence continues at coordinate 219,779,450 of CM077304.1, read as the reverse complement.
CTCCAGGCAGCCCGCCGCATTGCAGGCACAGGGGGCTGAAGACTCCGGGAGGGACCCAGACCTGCCCCCCGGGGGCCTGCCCCCAGGTCCGACTGCCGGGCGGGTGAGGGCGAGGACAGCGTTGGGCCGGGGACAGGTGCGCACGGGGCGGCCGTCCTGCCTCCGCGAGGGGCAGGAAGCCAGCAGGTGGCCCGGGAAGGCCGGCGGCCAGGACCCCCGTGGGTCTGCGTCGTCACAGAGCGTGAGGGGAGCAGGCGGGAGTTGTGCAGTGGAGGCCTCTGAGTGGCTTTTTTAGGAAGCACGGACTTCACCCTGCAGGCCTGCAGTAAATATTTGCATGAGTCCTGTCCACTGTCGTGACAGGCACTTGGTATTTCGAGACCGAGTCACGAGGCCCCGCCCAGCCACGGCGTCCAGGCCTTGATGACCCGCACTGACCGCTCCCTCTCCCGGCAGGCACCTCGCCAGGGATGCTTTACACAAGGCCGGTGTCCACACCACCGTGGAGACAGCAGGGTTCTGTGTTTCAGCGGCAGACCCGACTGGTGAAACCCCAGGGGTCATAGCCTGGAAGTGCCCCCACCCATCTTTTCTGGGTGACCCCCCCACTCGGAGCCACCTGGCTGTGACGGGCAGCTCAGGCTTCCTCCCTTGCTGGCCAGCAGCCGGGGGCTGCCCAGGAGTGCAGGGTCTCCACGGGGCGGGAGGTGCCCCCTCCAGGTGGTCTGCGGGGTGCCTGCTCGGTGTGGACCGGGGCTGAAGCACACCGCCCCCACCCCTGTGCATGGTGCCCGGGTGGCTGAGCAGCCGGCCCGATGGCGACGGTCACTTTGAGGGAGACAGTCTTCCCTCGCTCTCGAGTCTGGAGCCTGCCTCACGCCCAGCGGTGCTGGGGCGTCCCTGGCACCACGGCCTGGAGCCTGGCTAGTGCCCCGCCGGCCCTCCCGTGCAGTCCCTCTGCCCCTTTGCCCGGTCTCGTCGCTTGCAGCCACGGCGGCCTGCTGCCACCCCCCACCCCATCACCATGACCACCGCCACCTTCTCCCTCACGGGTTTCTCCTCCTGCTCTCCAGGCGCTTCAGAGTAACCTGAAGTACTCCTTGTTGCCACGGCGGCGCGTCATCAGCAAGAGGCTGGCGCAGTGCCTGCACCCCGCTCTGCCCAGCGGCGTGCACCTGAAAGCCCTGGAAACCTACGAGGTCATCTTTAAAATTGTGGGGACCAAATGGCTGGCCAAGGATTTGTTCCTGTACAGGTACGATGGCTTCTCCAGGGCCCCTTCCATTATCCCAGGGACCCGAGCCCCAGTTCCCAAGACTGGTGAAGGGCCAGCTGGTGGGATTCAGAGGGCGGGGCTCGTGCAGGGGGGGCGGCCTCCCACACACCCTCCTGGATGGCCCATTAGGGGTGTAGTGTGCAAGGGGTGTGGTGTGCGAGGGGTGTGGTGTGCGAGGGGTGTGGTGTGCGAGGGGTGTGGTGTGCGTGCCACGGGGGGGGGGGGGGGGGGGGCGGGGCTGCTGTTTGCTGCCAGCACGTGGGGCCGTGTCAGGACCAGTGGGCGTCGACGTCTCCAGTTTATTTATTTATGTTTTATTTGTTGTTATTATTTTTGTCCTCACCCAAGGACATTTTTTCATTGCTTCTAGAGAGAGGGGAAGGCAGGGAGGGAGAACGAAACATAAACGTGAGAGAGAAACATCAGTTAGCTGCCTCCCACATGTGCCCTGACCGGGGACCGAACCTGCGACCTTTCAGTCTACAGGATGACGCTCCCACTGCCCGACCCACCCGGTCGGGGCTACACCTCCAGTTTAGGTGGCCAGCTGGCCGCGCCCCGGGACCTCCGAGTGCGCGGCTCATTCGCCCCCCACCCCCTTCCCCACAGCTGCGGGCTCTTCCCCCTGCTGGCGCACGCGGCCATGTCGGTGAGGCCGGTGCTGCTCGGCCTGTACGAGAAGTACTTCCTCCCCCTGCAGAAGCTGCTGCTGCCCAGCCTCCAGGCCTTCGTCATCGGCCTGCTGCCCGGCCTGGAGGAGGGCTCGGAGATCTATGACAGGTGGGTCCCAGCCTGCGGGCGGCGCCACCCCGTCGGGGCAGGGGTCGGGTGGTTTTCAGGACTGTCCATTCGGTAAGGGGTCCGCCCCGCCAGGGTTGCGGCTTACGGGGCGCAGCCCGTGTCACTCACCCACTGGTCTCGGCCGGCCGGCCGGGCGGAGAGGAGAGCGGCGGTGGCGGCTGGAGGAGCCGCGTTTGCGGGAAGCGCGGAGAGCAGCCGCCGGGTCGCACGAGGAAGGACGGAGATAGTGGGGCTGGGGGGTCGGTTTGGTTTTGAGTAGAAAAGGGTCAAGTTCTGGGCTCTAAACTGGACACTCACTCTAGAATTTCGCAGCTGAGACGACAGGAGTCCTTCTCATTCGGCAGAAGGCCACTTAGCTACTAACCGCAGCTGCCTTGTTCCTTGCCTGGCTCCCCGTTGCTTACATTTTAATACCCATTGATTACTTTCAGCATAAAACGAGACCTAAAGCTGCACTTATCGATAAGGAAAACTAGCCGGTGTGAACGTTGACGGAGGGGTGGCGTGCGTGGCGTGCGTGGCAGTGGAGAGCCCTCTGCTGTGCCGTGGGCCGGCTCGCGTGGCCAGTGTCCCGGGGAGCCCCCTTCGGGGGCGTGCTGCTGAAGGCAGAGGCGGGCGCAGCGGTGTGCGCGCTGCGGTTTGCGATGGGTTTCATCTCCGCGCTGCTCGTCTTGCGAGTGGGATCCTGGAGAGAGAGGGACCCTCCGGGCGTCCTGAACCTGTGGCTGGAGGGATTTGCTGTAGGACTGTCTTCCTCGCTCAGGACCATCCTGTCTGCGCAGGGGACACGGTGACCCATCTGCCCCACTTGCTACGACCGCAGCCGCTGGGTTGCTTTGCCCCAAGTGGGGCCTGGGCTGCGTGGCCCAGAGCCCAGCAAAGATCCGCTTCGTCCGCTCAGCCCTGAGAGGAAAACAGACGCCTTCAGCCGCCAAGCCATCCCGTGGGCTTCTCCTAAACCTCGGCTGGGTCTCAGGCCTCTCTATCTGTGCTTATTTTCTGAGAGGATGAAACCGCCCAGCCTTGGCTCCAAATATTTTATGAGACGAAAAGGTTCAGACCAGTTTTAAGGAGAACAGAATTCACTTCTAACATAAAAAGGTAGCAGGCTCTTCGTCTAAAATGTTTTTCTACCTCTGAATGGATCATTGAAAAGTCAGCTGGAGACAGTTCGGGCGGTAGTAACAGGGGGAGAGAGGGGCAGCTGTTCCGAGCACCAGCTGTGTGTCATACGCTCGTCAGGGCGCCGGGGACGTGCCTGCCAGCAGAGCCCACCGGGCAGGGGCGGCCCCGTCCTCCCGGGCTGAGCGGTTGACACGAGCCTCCCGTCCTTTTCACACCGCCTCCCTCTCGTGCCCCGTCTCAGCGCGGCACACTGACATGCACAGAGGCTCGGCTTGTCCTGGGGACCCAGCCAGGAGGCAGACGCGGAGCGGAGGCACCAGGCCCCCGGGGAGGCCACCTCCTTGCGCTGGGCCGGTCCTTCTGTGGCTGCTGTCCGCATTCTGCGCAGACAGGAAGCACGCGAGGAGAAAGGGGGCGCTCTGGACGCTGGGTCGGACCGCTCGTTAAGCGGGGGCCCTTGGTGGGGATTTGCCCCTGCTGTTTCACTGGCAGACAGCCTCACCCGGCCGCCAGCTCCGTCCTCACTGCGGACAGGGAAGGTGCGCTGGTCCGCGGCAGGTGCGCCCGAGCGGAGGAGCCACCCGGCCGTGGTCGGCGTCGGGAAAAGCAGCCGCGGCGACACTGCCGGCGTGCTGTCGGGGAGAGACCCAGATAAAGATAGGAGGCGAGTGGGTGTCGTCCTCAGCGGGAGAGCGTCCCTGAGTGGGCGTCAGCGCACGGAGGTGCTGGGGCGCGGGGACAGGGAGCGGGGTCCCAGGCTTCCTGGAAATGGCAGTGGAGTGGGAGGCCCAGGTGCGATTTGTCCCCAGCGCTTCTGAAGTCAGATGTCACTTGGCACATGTTTGGCTGGCCGTGCTGAAGTCGGGGGCACCTTTATCATCATTAAAGTCCGCAGTCAGTCACATCCACTTTTTTTTCCTTCACACGCTAATGACTCCCTGTGCTTCGATGAGAGTGGCTGGCCTGCTTGTCCCCTTTCAGTATTGGTCGCACTGCCCTCTGGTACAGTAGCCCGGCGTCCTCGGCCAGGCCGGAGGCAGGGACGGTCTCACCCTGCCTGTTGGCCAAGAAGCTGTAAGCCTCAGCATATGTGTGTTTCAGCAACTGCCACTTCAGTGGCCGTGACAGGTGGACAAGCACACAAAGCCAGGAGATGGCAGCAGCCCCGCTCAGTGAGGGCGGTGCCGCTTCCCCGGCCGGAGGGGACGGGCTGGGCTGTCGGCTGAGCGTTCACGGAGCAGCCCAGGGACACGCGGACACGCGTGGACCAGCCCGTAAACTCTGTCCTCTCTTGTCCACAGGACAGATGCTCTGCTCCTGAGACTGTCCCTGGTGGTCGGCAAAGAGGTGTTCTACGCTGCCCTTTGGGGCAGTGTCCTGGCCAGCCCGTCCGTCCGCCTGCCCGCCTCGCTCTTCGTGGTGAGCCGCATCGACAGGGCCGTGCCCGGCAAGGGGCAGAAGCACATGCTGGGGACAGATCACCAGCTCACGGTGGGTGCCGCACTCCTCGCGGGGGCTGGCGCAGAGGCTGCGTGCTCCCTCGAGGGGAGACCCGGCGTGTGCTGCTGGGTTTTCACGTGCTCGTGCGATTCCTGTGTCCTCACGAGAGCTGTCACACCAGCGTGGGCCTTCTGGGCGCCCCAGCTCTTGAGCTCACAGTCAGCTGTCAGGCTCCTGGAGAGCTTCGCCCAGACTCTGCTACAGTCGCGATTGCTTCTTCCGCCCACCTGTGGTGGCCGCTGCTCTCACAGCTAGACTGTCGTTGGGCTTCCTCAGGCGTCCGTCCCCTGGGCCTTGAGGCTGGCTCTCTTTCCTGCCAGTGACGTGCTTTCTCGTGACCTTAAAACCTCGAACCTCCTGCCCAGTGATGACACCCATCCTTGCTCCCCGTGCCCCCAGGGGCTGTGGGCGACACCATGGCTGCCCCGGGCTGGGCCGGTCCGGCTGAGGCCTGGGGACTGAGGGCACGGAAAAAAATAACCAAACAAAATAACCTGGAACTTCCCAGGTCTTCCTCTCTTCTGTGTGTTTGATGGCCTGCTGTCTATCGCCACCTAGTGGCGTGTTGATGCTTTGAACTTAGAATGTTGGAAGTTGAATTCCAAGGTTAGAAAGTCCACAGCTGGGTGTGAATCGCTTACCCCTGAGTCCATCATGCCTCTGGGCAAAGTGGGGGTGACAGACCTGCCTCAGGGCCGTCTGCGGATTGCAGTGAGGAGGCGGGTGGAAAGCACCCGCCCAGGAGGCCCGTCAGTACCCACTTCCTCAGTCTCTTCCTCTCTGTCTTCACGGCCCTGCCCCAACTTCTTAAGTCTTGCTTCCAGACCATGACGTGATCTCTAAGTGGTTCCTCCCCTCCCATTCTCCCCCCCCCCGCCCCGTTTCGATCTGTGAGAGATTCGCCCAGCTCCGCTCCCGTCCACACTTGCTCGAAGACCACGGGGCGTCCTGCGCCAGAGTCCAGACGCAGGAGTGTCCCTGACCGTCGGCTCCCAACCACCAGGCACCTTGCTCGCCCCCATCAGGGCCCTGCAGGGCCCAGCCTGGCCGAGGATGCCGGTACCCGGCCTCCTGCGCGCACTGCCCACCCCTCCTTCTCCAGGGGCCCGACGGCGCGGCCGTGGCTGTCCAGCTCAGCTCTCCCAGTAGAAGACGCTCCCTCTCCTCTTCTGCGTTCCCACAGCTTTTCGTTGGCCCACGTGGCACCACGTCTCGTGTCGCCGTGTCGCCCTTCTGCCCCCAGACACTCCCAACAGGCCCTGCGTGGGTTGGGGGTGCATTTGAGTGAACGTCTTTGGAGTTGGAGTTTAGCCAGGCGTTTCTGTTGGAACTAGACACTCCTTTCTGGAACTGTGGACTTGGAGGTCTCAGAACCTGAGCGTCTGGTCCACAGCCCTCCAGCTCCGAGAGGAACAGGTGGGGCTGCCGCGGGCCAGCTTCCCGACGTCACACAGTCCCGAGGGACTGGGACGGGGACCCAGGCTTCCCACCTGTATCCCCTCCTGTTCTCTTCCTCCTGGTTGAACATGGCGGGGCCAGGCTCCCCGGAAACATCGCTTCGTTTTTGTGACTAAAGAGTAGCCTGCGATGATACTAAGTGTCTCGGGAATGACGCGTTCACTTCCTTGTCATTTCTAGGTAAAGGCTTTGTGTGCGTCACTGTTGGACTCCAATGTTCTGGTGCAAAGAAATAACCTGGAAATCATCCTCTTCTTCTTCCCGTTCTCCACCTGTCTGGTGAGTTGATCGCGTTCTCACGGGGAAGTCTCCGGGACTTCCCGAGGAGGCGGGTGGGCCGGCGCAACCTCTGGTGTTTGTCCCGGGGTCGGGGGCGGGGGAGCAGCCACACCGTGGTTGCCACTCGCTTCCCTCGTTCGTTTTTGTGGGGGTGGTGATGACGTGGCAAAAACCGAATAGTTTCTGTCCCGGGCACTGTGGAGACCAGCCCCTTTCAGAGAAAGCTCTGGAGACTGGCAGGCAGGGCCACCTGTCACAACGTCGGGGACCAACTTGACCGCCTCCTCTGTCCTCCTGCTAGGACTCGGAGGAGAGAGCCGTCCCCCTGCTCAGACCGGACCTCGTGCGGATTCTCTCGGCCGCCACCCAGACGCTGCTGAGAAGGGACATGTCTCTGAACAGAAGGCTTTACGCGTGGTTACTAGGTACCGTGAGACGGGCGTTACTGGGCGGCGAAGGGAAGCCGCTGCTCACGCTGCTGCGCCGCACGCGCTGTGGCCTTGGTGGCACACTTCCCCGTCCTGACGTGTGGCGACTCCCTCGCACACCACACGGGGCACGAGCCCGCTGGGTTCTGCAGCCCACACCGTGGCTTTGGGGGTCTCGCAGCTATCACTTTAAAAACAGGACACTAACAAGTGAGATTTTCGAGATGCTAACTCAGTCCCATTGCAAGAAGATGCAAACGCCACAAAAAAAAAAAAAACGTAGCTAAACCTTCTTCAAGTGGTAGCCCGTTGCTATGGAGGAGTTTCCCGGGGGAGGGCACGTGAGGGGAACCCACAAACAGGGACTCCGTGTCAAGGAAGGCTTCGTGGGGTGGGAGTGCGTGTGGCACTGTGACTTTGGGGGACAGCTGGGTAACTTGGGGAGCGTGCAAGGACCCCGGGCACATGCTTCTGTGTCTTACAGCCCGCACCCTTGCAGGCAAGGGGCCCTTGCCTGTTGGTAGGACGGCTCCCCGGGGCCAGAGTCCGGGAAGTCACGGGCCGAAAGGGTAGCACTTTCCCGAATTTAATGAAATCCCACGTGCCCGTGCCTAAGAAAGATGGAGTACAAAGCGATGGTGAAAGGAGTCTGCAGCTTTTCTTTTTTAAAAAAAGACTCTTTTTCTAGAGCTGTTTTAGGCTCATAGCGAAGTTAAGAGGAAGGTACAGAGATTTCCCATAATAACGCCCTCCTCCTGCACAGGTGCAGCCTCCCCGTCACCAGCACCCCCGCCCCTCCGCCCCCGGCCCCCCCGCCCCTGGTGGGACACTTGTTGCAGCTGACGAGTCCACGCTGACACGTCTCACCGCCCAGCGTCCACAGTCCCCACCAGGGTGCTCCCTGAGCTGCACTGTCTCTGGGTTGGGACAGGTGTGTCACGAGGGACATGGGTCCACCGGCACAGAGTCACCAGGGGGTTTCACTGCCCCGAACGTCCTCTGTGCCCCCCAGCTTCCTTTAGCCCCCAGCACACAGATCTCATCAGCCCGAGTCAGGAAGCCCTCTTGACCCCTCCTTCCCCCTCCTCCCCTGGGTGTAAAAGTTTCCGAAGCCATTGCACGGAAGCTTATAAAGGATTTCAAGGTGAATGTTTACAGGCTCTTTGAACATTTTTATCCAAAGGATGATTTTTGTTCAATGTGTAGCTCTCTCTCAGTGGGGCTTGTGTTGCTGCGTAGAGAGAGGACTGGGGACCCGACTTCTGCGTCAGCGCCAGTCCCATTGCCATAGCCCCCGAGCCCCAGCATCACTGCTTGAACCGGGGGGGTGCTGGTCGTCGCCCCAAGCACCTCCTGGACTTGCCCCAGCTCTAGGCCAGGCCAGTCAGAGGAGAATGACGTCCCCGTAATGCTGCACAAGTAACCTCTGGCTTTTTTAATGACACTCACGCCACCAGACCCTGGCCATCGCACGTGTCAGAGACAGTCGGTCGGAACTCTTGGGACAAACCAATGGGTGCCTGCCGACGTGGACGTCAGCCGGCCTGGTCCTTAGCGCCCCACTGTCTGGCGGGACCCGGCTGTTTTCGATGGGGGTGACCCCGTTGTTAGAAGCGGGGCGCACGGGCCGGCTGCCCGGTCCAGAGCTCTGCGCGGCGCGGCCCTCCTCACAGCCCCGGTGCTGGTCCCTTTGCAGGATCGGACATCAAAGGGAGCGCGGCGGTGCCGGAACCCGAGCTCTCGGATTCCTACGAAGACCAGTCCGCGTACTTTTTTGAGAAATACTCCAAGGACCTTTTGGTGGAGGTAAAGGAGCGTTTCTGGCAAGTCGACCCCGACTCCCGTCAGGCGCGTCGGTGGGTTTCTCGGCGGGACCGCCGGGTGGACCCCGGGCCCGTTCCCTGGGACACGGTTCCGAAGACCTCGCGCCCCAGCTCGGTGCCACGCACCGGGCTCCCCTTCGCCTGGAGCACAGCCAGCCAGCGATGCCCTGCTCTCGGCGTGCAGCCCTCTGACCTGGGGCTTTAAAACACAGGGCCTGGCCGAGCTGCTGCACCAGGACCTGCGCCACATGGACGCAGAGGAGCGCCACGCCGCGTCCCTGCGGCCCTTCCGCATCCTCGTCAGCCTGCTGGACAAGCCGGAGATAGGTACTGTGCTCGCCCCGGCCCTGCACGCCGCCCAGCTGGGGGGGTCGAAGCGCAGCGAGGTGCAGGCGGCACGTTACTTCGGTGTAGCCGAGTCTCTGGGACTGCAGAACCCTGGAGTTCCGCAGTCACGTTACGTGGCTCAGGGATCTAATCTGGGCACCACTTAAAAGCTTTCCACACAAGTTTTGAACACTTTTCAGGAAGACACCCTTGAGCTCCTGCCCCGAGGGGTGGGGGGCCATGGGAGGCCCGCAGAGCACACTCGGTAATGACTTTGTAAGAACACTTGTTCAGCCAAATGTCAGAGCTTCGATTTTACTTCCTGGAAAAGGGACACCCTCCTGCCCCTCTTGGCCTTTTGACCCTGGGGAAGCCGCTCCGGCCACTTCTCCCCTGTCAGAGGAAAGGGGTGAACTAGACTCTGGCTCCTGAGGGGTCCCCCCTTACACACTGCGCTCCTGTGAGCGTCGGCCGAGACACATGGCCTTCCCTGCCCTCTGCGTTAAAGAGAAGTGCTACAGTTTCCGTTCACTTAGGTCTCCACATCTAACCCCTGCGACACCCTAAGAGGGGAGAGAATCCTCATCTCTCTGGACTTCAGCCCTGGTGGCCTCGTCTAGTGCTTGGGTGCGCCCCCCGCTGGGTGGCTGTTGCCTTGTCCCTCCCGCCCCAGGAGGGAGAGAGCTTTGCTGACTCACTGCGCGATGGACGACGTGGTGGAGCGTGGGGGTGTGGCAGGGATGGTGTGGGCCCTGGGGTACCAAGGAAGGAAAGCTTCTGGTCGGGCTGGAGGGAGGGGAGACCGAGGTCCCGGTGCGTTCTCCCTGCTGGTCACAGCCCCGGCTGGGCGACTCCTCGGTGGGAAGTGCTTTGCACACCTCACTTAGCGTGTGTCTCCACACGTGCCTCCAGGCCCCAACAGCCCTCAGATGGGTTCCTTACTGGACCCATTTCACAGACGGAGAGACTAAGGTTGAACAAGGCCTGAAGCCACCCCGGAGCTGGGATTAAAACTCCGTGTGTTTGACCCCAGAGCCTGAGCTGCTTTGTTTGCCAAGATACCGCTGGTTACCTGATGCCGCTCAGACGCCCCGTACCCACGGCGATGCCTGGGGAACCCAGATGAACTCGCGTTGCACAGCGTGGGCAGCCCTAGCTGCTCCTGGCCAAGGTCAAAGCCTGGAGCCTTTGACTCCGCAGGCTCTGCTCTGCAGTGCTACCCGCCCCCGCCCCCCCACCCCAGTGGACCAGCAGTGGCTCCAGGAGACTCCTCTCTCGGTGGGCGTGACCACGGCTCTGGAAAGCCATGGTCACCGAGCAGTCTGGGAAACGAAGTGACTTACCCAGCTGCCTTGGGAGCTGGCTGCGTAACTCGGGGAAGTGTTCGGAGGAAGAACGCACGTTCGAGTTTTGGAGGTGGTTGGTTTACGTCAAGGCCGTGCGCCTGGAGCCAGGAGGTGTTGCTGCCGGCTTGGGCTCCTGGTTGTATTTTCCGGAAGGGACAGACGGCAGGCAGGCAGGCTTCTGCCTGGTCACGCTGGTCATTTAATTTGCTCTCTGTGCTCATTTAGTTGTGTGAGGGAAGACGCACCTGAGAGGCAGGGGAGTGGACGACGGAGCAGTGGAGGCACAGGGTGGGCCCTCAGCCCTGTCTGCCCCGCTCCGAGGCCCGGTCTCGGCCTCACTCTGCCCTCCACTTGTGAAAAGGGCGCGGGGTTCTCAGGCTGTTGATAAAAGACCACATTGATCTGCGGTTGCTTCTTGCACAGCTATGTGGACGGAGCTTGCTCTTCCTCTGACTTGACCCTGTGTTCGTCCCTCTGGGTGCACGGGGGCGAGTCCTTCCCTCGCTGCCTGCTGGCTGCTGTTCGGGGAGCAGCAGCATCCAGCTGCCATGCAGCTGCCGGATGGGCCACCGTGCCCCCCCCCGCAGCAGCGCGCAGCTGGCCCAGCTCCCCGTGCCGCCTCCCTGAGCGTCCGCGGCTGCTGTTCCTTCGGTGGTGTCCCAGCTCCCGACCAAAAGAGTTCGGCATCGTGTTTACATGGAGTCAGGTCCCTGGCGGAGCAGTTTATGGCGGAGCACATACTTAACCAGTGTCACCCTAGTAAAGTCAATAAAAACTAAGAAGTAAGTAGATGAAAGAGAGCTCAGGACAAGAAAAAGCAGAACAGCCCTGGCTGGTGTAGCTCAGTGGACTGAGCGCCCGCGGGCAAACCAGAGGAACACCGGTTCAATTCCCGATCAGGACCAATGCCTCGGTTGCAGGACCAGGTCCCCGGTAGGGGGCGTGCGAGAGGCAACTGCACAATGATGTTTCCCTCTCTCCCTCCCTTCTCTCTCTAAAATAAATAAATAAAATCTTTAAAAAAAAAAGAAAGAAAGAAAGAAAGAACAAATCCAAACACCGTGGTAGGCCCTTGCTGCCCCCGGCAGAATCTGGCTCCGCTCCGACCCCTGCGGCAGCCCCTCGTCTGTGCCCGGGACCGAGAGGTGCGTGGTGCCTGGTCCCGTGGCTGCCGTGAGGGTTGATAACGTACAGAATGCCCAGGACAGGGCCCAGCGCCTGGTGGGCTCTGCAGAGACACTGGCCGTTCCCGGGGTGGCGGGGCGGGGGGAGGACCCGGCGGGGGCAGGGGGTGGAAGCATCGTCGGCGTCACCGTGTCCAGCGTCTGTGCGTTTCGGGCGGCCTGACTTGTCTGTAGTCACCCCGTGCGTGTCGCGCGTGTGTCGTTTGGGGATTTGAAAGCGGGTTGCTAACCTCCTCTGGCCGTTTTCTCTCTGACCGCAGGCCCGCAGGTGGTTGGGAGCCTGTTTCTGGAAGTCGTCCGGGCCTTTTACTCCTGCTGCAGGGACGCGCTGGGCGCCGGCCTCCAGCTCAGCTACACGCAGAGTGGGAACGCGCTGACAAGGTCCGGGTTGGGCCCCGCCTCACACTCTGCCCCCCTCCCTGACTGTCCCCCACCCCCCCGTCTCTTCTGCCCTGACCCTTCCCCCTGCGTGTGCCGTGAACTGTGAAGTGCCAGCAAAGGGGAGAGGCGGTGCGGGTTATCGTAACGCAAACTGACTGATCCCTGTTGAATACTGCGAGGAGTTTAAAAGGAGCTTGATCGAGTCCCTGCCCAGCCTGGGAAGTCCAAACCGTACCTACTGATCAAGTATGAAAAGTTACTCAACAGAGGTGCCCGGGTCTGCTTTACCCCTGTAGTGAGTTTCAGGGAGGCGGGCCAGGGGTGGAGGGGAAGGTCAGGAAGTGGATTCCGGGGACTTGAGTCTTGAGGAGATGGGGGCACGGTCAAGGTAAAGGCACCCTGAGGGCGGGGAGTGGGGGTGGGGGACAGGCAGACTGTTGACCTCCAACGTCCAGGTGTCCATCAGCCCTGCGTGCTGTCCTCTGAGAGACAGGGCAGCCTCTGCCTTAGTGCTTCACTCTCGACGAGACTCCCTTCTGCCTGAAGTGGCGCTGAGTGTGCAGAAAACTCAAATCAATGGAAAGGTTTTTCTGGGTCATTAATTTTAAATGAGCAAAGAATTCTTAGTGCTTGCTTTTCCTCCCCGAGTATTTTATTGCTCTTCTGAATATGAAAATAGTAACATACTCATTGTAGAATATACCCATATTTGGAGGTAGCGAGAAAAAAAAGCTATTATCCGTCACCCTACTGCCCTTCAGAGAAAGACACAAAGCACTTTTTCTTCCTTTCTGAACTTTCAGTGAGCGTATGTGTGTATGGGGGGGGGTGCCTATCTTTTATTTTAAAGATGGAATTGCGCTGTGTAATTACCCTTTTTTTTTTAACTGCAAGTCATGAGCAGCAGCACTGTCTTCTCCTGAGGAATGTAACGGTTACCTTAGGTTCCTCAGTTAGATTTTATCACTTATTTAAGAAATTCTGACTGATTGGCCATTTTCTTACTGATCAAGTCTTAGGTGCTTTCCACTCTTGCAGTATTTTGGATGACCTTGTAGGGTTTTCCTTGTGCATCATACATCTTTGCGTGCAAAGCTTTGTGTAGGATAAATCCCTACGGTAAATGTCTTGAGTTGTAGAAGGTATACATTTTTTATGAAAAATACAGAATCTTGGTTTTCATAGTTTGCTGTGTATTTGGGAAGGATACACGTGTGAATGTCAGCCAGATTTCCCTCCGGGGTGGCTGAACCACGTTGCTCCACGAGTAAAGCATTCAAATACGTTCCGTGGGACCAACACTGGTGTCCTGTGTCCATTCTTTTTACGATAGCTCAGCTTACCTTATCTTCTGAGAGACTATTTGGGGTGGCGCTGTGCGTACCCTTTCCTGTGCGCGAGCAGCGACGTTTGTATCTTTCGCCAAGTTCGTCAGTCTCTCTGGAAATAAGTTGTGGAGGGTGAGGTGACTCAGTGTCTCAGGCGTGGTGCTCCTGTCCGACAGTGCGTTCCGCAGACTTGCTGGTGACTGTCCCTCTACCTTTGCAGCGCCATAAAGGAAAACAGAAACGCCTCTGAGGTCGTGAAAACCGTGAACTTGCTGATCACGTCCCTCAGCTCAGACTTCCTCTGGAATTACATGACCAGGTGTTTCGAGGGTTGCTTCAGGTGAGTAGCCAGGGCAGGGCGGTGAACGCGCAGGAAGGGTTGGAGGGTTGCCGGTTGCGCGGCTGCTGATGGTGGTCAGCTGTGGTGGGCGTGGCCGCAGGGGAGCAGTCTCTGCCGCGCACGGGGCAGGGAGCGATTCCATTCAACTTGCACGAGGTAGGAGAAAACATACTGCCGGTAAGAAGGTTCGCATAATCTTCGCCCCTCAACTCTGGAGCTTCCTTCTTTATTAGAGTCAGACTTTAGAAAACCCTCAGTGCGTTCTCCAGCTGGGGATAAAATGCACTTTCTCCGCGCCGTTTCTTGGAGGCCTGAGCCAGGGGAGAAGCTCAGTTGTGTGGCTCTGTGACAGGGTAGCGTGTGTTTGAGATCCTCCCTGCCGCTCCTTGGATGAAGGCAGCCCGGCTGCAAGCTGCCGTAATCAGCTCCTTGTGACTTCGAATCTGGAGAATTCCACCAGCTCTGAAGTTCTGCAGCGTTCCCCGGGGAATGGCGTGTTCCCGCCCCACCCTTTCCGCCCAGTCCTCCCGTGGCCTCGCGGAGGAATGCTGTCAGCTCTCCCACCCCGCCTAGTCCCGGGAGTCACACTGTGCAGCTTCGGGCTGGCCGCTCCCCTCCCCTCCCCTCCCCTTGGGAATGCTGTGTGCTCTGGCTCTTTGCGTCCCAGCGGCTGTGATGGCAGCTCTACTTAGTGTTTGTCTGGGCCGTCCTCTGGCCTGAGGGCCTTAGGGTACTCTCAGCTCTTCAGGACAGCCCAGAGAAAGTCGTAGGTAGGAGGAGGCTGAAGGCCAGACAGCCGGTGGTGGCGTTGCACAGTCCAGGAGGAGCAGCGAGATTAGAGCCCAGGAACGGCCGACTTCCCAGCTGCCCGCTTCGCCGGCGGTCGCACTGGGAGGGTTGCATTACCGTGACTGCGGCAGTGGGCAGCAGCAAGGCCGTGTTATACTGAAGTTGGAGTGTGTGCTGGCCAGCTTGGTTCCATGTCGGAGTTAGGAGGTGTGCTTTCTTTGAAACAAATTAACTGAAACTTTTCCCACGTGAGGGAGGACAGGGAATAACGCCCGGCACACACACGCACCCGTTGCTGAAATTGTAGGCCACACTTGGCCATTGCTTTTGAGATTTTTTTTTTTTTTTTTGGAGGAATAAAGTGTCGCTTCCAAGATGCAGCTAGCTCCCCTCTTTCGCAACTTTTCCTCCCCCCCATCCCAGTGTTAATCTCTGAAGTTAGTGTCTGGCCCGCCCATGGCGTTATCTGGGCGTAACAAGTGTGCGAAGAAGGGGCCCGTTTTGTGTACCGAAGTTTTACTTAAGAGGTAACGGGCTGTATGTGACTTCCGCCCTGTGCCGTTGGGAGGCCCTTGGAAGAGGTGTCTGCACTGTAGCAGACGCAGCGGAGCAGTCCGCGGTGTGACGGGTCTCACTGTTTCCTTGATGGCGGCGCTGCTGTGCGCAGAGGCAGGCTCCTTCAGAGCCGCCACCCGGACGTGAGGGCACAGGATGCAGTTCTCGGGCTGCGATAAGCTCTCGCGTCGCGAAGCCGTAACTTACAGGGGAGGGCGTGACCTCCGGTGGAGCTGCCTGGGGACAGCAGGTGCACTGTTGGGAGAACCAGGATATACTTTGTAACTTACCTGTTTCACCAGGCGCCTGCTCTTTTCAAAGGCGCGTGGAGTTTCAGTGCAAGGCGAGCGGCTCCACAGGGCAGTGGTGCCACACCGCCCCCTGCAGGAGCCGTCCACACGGGTGGGCGCCGACGTCGCATGGAGCCCCTCCCAGGGACCAGCCTCTGCTCTGGGCTGGGGGGCCTGGAATTGTTGCCGTCGACCACGCTCCAGGTCTGCTGGGTGTGGGGCCCTCACGGACTTGGCCCACCCTCACCTGAGCTGGCGACGTTCATGTCAGAGTGGGGGTGCCCCTGTCTGAGAGACAAGCTGATACTTCTCTCTGTTAGAGGTTGTAGGCATCAAAGCTTAATGATTGGAATGTTAGAATCTGTCTTTATGTTTGAAAGAAAATAAGTTGTTTCATTGAAAATTAAAGAAACACTTGAGGGACTTCCGGCCAAGATGGAGGCGTAGGTGGACACACTGTGCCTCCTCTAACAACCAAGATTAAGGACAACGAATATTTAGAAACAAGAAAACAACCAGAACTTATAGAAAATTGAACTGTACGAAAGTCCAACAACCATTCATCCAGACTGGTAAGAGGGGCGGAGTCTCAGCAGGAGAAAGTGGAGGTGCGGACCCAGGAACACAAGCAGCAGTGGCTGGCAGTTCCCAGGTGCACAGGCGGCGGCTGGAGGACCCCAGGCACAGGGGGGCAACTGTGCAGACCCAGTGAGGCCACACAAGGCTGCTGGCTGACCAGGTGGTCCCACATTCGAGCGTGCAGATGGTCCAGGCAGAGGGGAAGTGGAGGAAGGGACTGAATCCAGGAGAGAGCAGAGCAGGTGCCATTGTTCCCTCTTGGACCCCGCCCCCATATACAGTGTCACAACCCAGCGACTGGGCTGCCCCACACTGGGGAGTGCCTGAGGCTCCACCCCTCACTATGTAATAGCCGAGACCAGACTAAAACCAAAACAAAACAAAACAAAAAACCCCACCAAAAATGGCTCAAACCGGAGAACAAATAAAAGTCCCAGAGCCAATTCCTCTAAGCAGTGAAGAGATAGCCAACCTATCAGATGCACAGTTCAAAGCACTGGTCATCAAGATGCTCACAGAATTGGTTGATTTTGCTCACAAATTAGATGAAAAAATGCAGGCTACAATACGTGAAATGAAGGCAGATGCATGGGGAACCGATAGAGATGGAAGGAAAACTGGGACTCAAATCAATGGAGTGGACCAGAAGGAAGAAACTAACAACCAAATAGAAAACGAGGAAGAAACAAGAATTCAAAAAAAATGAAGAGAGGCTTAGGAACCTCCAGGACATCTTTAAATGTCCCAACATCCGAATTATAGGGGTCCCAGAAGGGGAAGAAAAAGAGCAACAAGTGGAAAACTTATTGGAACAAATAATAAAGGAGAACTTCCCCAATCTGGCAAAGGAAATAGACTTCCAGGAAGTCCAGGAAGCTCAGAGAGTCCCAAAGAAGTTGGACCCAAGGAGGAACACACCAAGGCACATCGTAATTCCATTAGCCAAGATTAAAATGAAGCAGAGAATTCTAGAAGCAGCAAAGGATAAGGGGACAGTCACCTACAAAGGAGTTCCCATCAGACTGTCAGCTGATTTCTCAAAAGAGACCTTACAGGCAAGAAGGGGCTGGAAAGAAATATTAGAAATCTTGAAAAGCAGGGACCTACATCGAAAATTGCTCTATCCAGCAAAGCTGTCATTTAGAATGGAAGGGCATATAAAGTGCTTCTCAGATAAGGTCAAGTTGAAGGAGTTCATCATCACCAAGCCCTTATTATATGAAATGTTAAAGGGACTTATCTAAGAAAAAGAAGATAAAACTATGACAGTGAAAAGACAGCAAACTCACAGCTATTAAGAACCACACCTAAAACAAAAGCGAACTAAGCAAACAGCTAGAACAGGAACAGAACCACAGAAATGGAGATCATATGGAGGGTTAGCAACAGGGGAGTGGGAGGAGGAGAGAGGGGGAAAAGGTACAGAGAGTAAGTAGCATAGACAGTGGGTAGAAAACAGACAGGGGAAGGGCAAGAATAGTGTGGGAAATGTAGAAGCTAAAGAACTTACGACACATGGACATGAACTAAAGGGGGGAATGTGGGTGGGAGGGGGTGTGCAGGGTGGAGGGGAATGATGGGGGAGAAATGGGGCGACCGTAATAGCATAATCAATGAAATATATTTTTAAAAAATAAAAAAAAAAATAAATGCAAATATAAAAAAATAAATAAAATTAAAAAATGTAAATACCTGGGGGGGGAAAAAGAAACACTTGAAATTACCACGGGACAAAGACTTGACCTGTTTTTTTTTTCCCCCCGGGGACTTCCGCAGACCAGCAAAGCAGAGCCCCACCGCCGGGAAGAGCGTCGGCCCGCCCGCCACGGTCTCGGAGCTCTGCACCCTCCTTGTGTTCCTGCTGGATGTCCTCCCCTTGGTAAGGCCCTTGGCTGTGGAGGGCGCCTCCCAGGATGTTTTTATTCGTGCCACGCGCCTGTCTGATAAACCTAAACTCATGACGAAGTCGTCTGACATAGACGCACGGTCCGGTTTTGATGTTCCTTTCAGCATGGAGGACGAAGCTGGGCATCATCTCCCGTGAGCTCTGCGTCCGACCGCAAAGGGGTTGGGGCTGCGAGCCAGCTTTGGGAGGGGGCTGAGCTGAAACTCCGTAAACCAGACAGGGCGCCTGGCGTCCGCCTGTGCGGCAGTCACTCGGGAGTGGGCGGCAGCGCGTGTCCTGCCCGCAGCCCTGTCCCTGTCGCTGGCCAGTTTTCTCAAAGGAAACCAGCTTCCTTCAGGTGGAAGTGAGTGCAGCAGAGATTTTCCGTCGCAAAGGGTGAAGACTTGGAAGGAAGTGGGGGATGAAGGGCGTCGATTGGTCCAGATCAGAAGGAAATACCGTGATTTCCGACTTGGGAGTCCACGTGGGACTTCCTCGGGCTCTGAGACATCGAGCTTCCCGAGGAGCCGCCGGGAGGCGTGGCGGCCGGACGCCACGTTCCTGAGGCCGGGGATCTTCCTTCCACAGGAGCTCTACTCCGAGGTGCAGACCCAGTACCTCCCGCAGGTGCTCGCCTCCCTGGTGCAGCCTCTGGCCGAGGACCCGGAGGCTCTGAGCTTGGACGAACTCACGCACACCCTGAAGACGTGCTTCAAAGTGCTCAGCAAGGTGCGGATGCCGCCTTCCTTCACGGACGCGGAGGCCACCAGCGGAGACGGGGTAGGTGCGGGGGGCCGCCGAAACGGTTCTCTGAGCCGAAGGGACCTTATGCCTCCCCCGGGATCCGAAAGCAGTTAGGGTCAGCCAGGACAGGGGCGGAAACCGGAAGACACATAGGCAGTGTCTACAGTGCGCTTCTCAACCCCTCACTTTATAGAAGCTTGTAGCAGGGGTGCTGTTAACATGCCTTCACTGCCCGTCCCTGCTCCTTCCCTGCTGCAGCTCCTGCACCGCCCAGACCTTCCCGGCGCTTGTTGGTGGGGGTGCCGCCCTGTTTTTAAAAATACAAGGGAGACCTGGCTGGTGTAGCTCAGTGGATTGAGCACGGGCCTGCGAAGCAAAGGATCGCGGTTCGATTCCCAGTCAGGGCACATGCCTGGGTTGCAGGCCAGGGCACCTGCCTGGGTTGCAGGCCAGTTCCCAGCATGGGACACACAAGAGGCAACCGTACATTGATATTTCTCTCCCTCTCCCCCTCTCCTACCCTTCTGCTCTAAAGATAAATAAATAAAAATCTTTTAAAAAAAAAAAATACAAGGGAGAGCCCTGGCTGGTGTAGCTCAGTGGATTGAGCGCGGGCCTGCGAACCAAAAGATCGCGGTTCGATTCCCAGTCAGGGCACATGCCTGGGTTGCAGGCCAGTTCCCAGCGAGGGACGCATGAGAGGCAACCACACATTGATATTTCTCTCCCTCTCCCTCTCTCCTTCCTTCCTTCCCGTCCCCTCTAAAGATAAATAAATAAATTAAAAAAATAAAAAATACAAGGGAGAGGTTTGTTTCCTTGGACTGTGGTAACAGAGCACCACAGACCAAGTGGCGTGAATAACAGAGTCACTGTCCTCGGGGTTGATGTCTTCGGAGGCTGTGAGGGAAGGTTCTGGTCCACGCTTCTGGCTCCGATGGTCAGCCGGCCGCCTTGGGCGTTCCTTGGCTTGTAGACATGTCACCGCAGTCTCAGCCTTCGGTTCACCAGGTGTCTGCCCTGTGTGTGTTCACATTTCCTCTTTTCCTGAGGGCAGCAGTCACTGGGCTCGGGCCCCTCCGAGACC
Source organism: Glossophaga mutica (assembly GCA_039655065.1). Lineage (NCBI taxonomy): Eukaryota > Metazoa > Chordata > Mammalia > Chiroptera > Phyllostomidae > Glossophaga > Glossophaga mutica. Next base: position 219,759,925 of record CM077304.1, on the reverse strand, counting down.
TAGTCTTCATTCGATCATCCGCGCAGGGAGCCTCTTTCCAAATAAGGTCAAGGTCGCGTTCACAGGCACTGGAGGTTAGGACTTCGTTATCTTTTTTTTAGGGAACACAGGTCAACCCATAACACACACTGATTTGCTTTGCTTAGGGATGCTTTTTCATACTCACGTGCCCCCAGCTGGGGGCCTGACCTGCACCCCAGGCACGCGCTCTGACTAGGGATCAAACCGGCAACCTTTCGGTTTGCAAGCTGGCGCTCCATCCGCTGAGCCACGGCCGCCAGGGCCCACCACGGCCGCCAGGGCCCACCACGCCCCTACCACTCCCCACGGACTTAGGTGATTTCCAGTTTTTCACTCTCACGGACGGTGCGGCAGCCCGTTCAGGGTCACGCCTGTTTCGGGAGGCTCGGTTCCTGGAAGTGGATCACAGTCAAACCCATTTCTCTTCAAACTGGGAGAAAGGCCGCCGAGTGGACCTCCAGAAAGACCGACACAGTTCCAGAAGCAGTCGGAGGTGCACGGTCTCTGAGCCATTTTTATTTCCCAGTTTGTGTAGGGATTGGAAAACCCTGCCCTTCGAAGCCTGCCGGGCACAGTGGCAGCAGGCGCGTGAACAGACCGCGCAGACAGGCCCCCTGGGAGCCGTGTGTCCCGGGCGGTGCTGGGAGGCTCAGGCGCTGCCTGGCGGGACAGGAGCCTGGGCCCACAGCTAGCGACAGACGGCTGCCTCCGTGCGAAGTCACTCCTCTTTCTCCAACAGCTGTTCTAGCTATTGGAGAAAAATATCCCAAGGATGATTCCAGATATGTGCAGTCTACAAATTAAAGAGAGTATGTCTCAAAAATTGCATAATACTCTTTCATTGTTCCCTAGAAAGCCCCACAGGTTAAATGCTAAGGACTTTCAAATTTAATGTAATATTACCTAAGTAGCAATAGAAGAAAAGAGGTCAGTTCATTGAAGGTTGAGGTGTCATCCCTTTGGAAAAGCCACAGAAATGCGTAAAGCCAGTGTTGGAATAACATTGTTTCATTGTAACATTGATGAGGAGCCGCAGGAACCTCACTCTCGTTCACACCAGTGAACCGGCGGTGAAACTGCTTTCCTCTTTTGTCCTTTGACCTGAAGCCGCAGAACCTATTGACGATGTTCGGTGAGGACTCGCTGTGCACGGACACATGCGTGTGTTTTACGTATGTGTGTATGTGTGTTTGAAGGCTTCATTCTAGCCCTGGCTGATGTAGCTCAGTAGACTGAACGTGGGCCTGCGAACCAAAGGGTGGACGGTTCAATTCCCAGTCAGGGCACAGGCCTGGGTTGTGGGCCAGGTCCCCAGTAGGGGGCGTGTGAGAGGCAGCCACACATTGATGCTTCTCTTCCTCTCTTTCTCTCTCTCTTCCCCTCTCTCTAAAAAAATAAATAAATCTTATTTTAAAAAAGACCTCATTCTAGCATTCACCTCTTAGTTTTTCATGCCTTTATTTTGCCCTCAGCCCCATTTCCTTATTTGCATTTTGAAATCTGTCGGAAACTATTTTTAACTAACTTTGGTAACACTGACGAGTCTAGTTAAGTCCGTCGAGGCTAGCCTGCCTGTAGGGCGTGGCTGCCTGCCTGCCCCTGCTCAGGCCGTGCCCCTCCCCTGCCCGTGTGCCATCTGCATTTTACTCTGCGCGATGCACAGCGTTCTCCTGGTGTGCAGAATCGTGAATTTCAAGCCAGAAAAGGCACGTTCACAGTTCGCCACACTTGGCTGGTATTTGGATCCTCTGGTCTTACCGGATGCACGTTACACAAACTTCCATGTTTTGCAGAGTCCGGTAAAAGGCGACAGCAGCGAGGTAATTTTAGACACAACGGCAGTGGTCCCAGGTGACGAGGACCCTCTGCTGCCCGCGCTGAAGTCCGAAGACAGTGGGATCGGGCTCAGCGCGTCGTCGCCAGAGCTCGCCGAGCACTGGCGGGTCCCCGGCGTCTCTCCCGAAAAAGACGACGTTTGGAAGATGGGCGGGAGCATGCAGAGGACCTTGTTTTCCATCCAGGAGCTGATTGCCAACTTTGCCCAGAAGAACATCTTTGGGGCGCAGCTAACGGCGTCCGGCGAGGCAGACAAGGCCGGAGAGCCCACAGGCCAGCAGGACGAGGGTGGGCCTCGTGGCCCGGAGCCCAGCCATCACGGCAGGAGGAACTCGTGGGAGGCCAAGCCCATCAACATGCCCCAGTTTAAGCAGCTGCTCTCCGACTGGTTCACCGTTCGGGGGTCTCCATTTAAGACCAAAAGTGTGGAGCCGCCCTCACCTCTGCCCAGCAGCCCTGGCCGAACACAGGGGGGAGACTGGGCCATGGACCAGGTGGTCACGGACCTGGGGACCTCCAGGGAGGGCTGCAGGGAGGCCTTCGCCGCTGCCTGCCACCTGCTGCTGGACTGCGCCACCTTCCCCGTCTACCTGTCCGAGGAGGAGACCGAGCAGCTCTGCGACACGCTCTTCCAGCCCCCCGGTGAGTGGGTGGCACGCGAGTGCCCACGTGGGGACCTGGGGTCCTTAGGCTGTCGATGTTTCCAGAGGAGCTGGGTCGTGGGCCAGGGCGGAATGCTGGCCATGTTTGTGCCCTTGCACCGCTTCTAATGAGCTGTGCGTGCAGGTGGCACACGGGTGAGGCTGGGTCTTTGTTTTTAAATGTTGGGTGTCAGCCCACTAGAAGGTCAGGAGCATGAAAGGTGCTTAACAATAGTAAACTAGACTGTTTCATCAGGCTTGCTGTTAAAGATTCGTGCATTAGTCTGCTAGGGCTGCTGTAAAAAGTACCACACACCAAGGGGCTTAAACAACAGAAATGTCCTCTCCCACATTCCGGAGGCCAGACGCCTGAGACCGAGGGGTCAGCAGGGCCCCGCCCCCTCCAGCTCTCTCCCCGAGTTCCTGGTCGTTCCGTGGCCTGCAGCATCGTCGCTGCAGGCTCTACATGGCGCTCTCCCTGTGTGCGCATGGCCCTCTGCTGAGGACACCTGCCACGTTGGGGCCACTGACTCTGCTGTAACTGCACTGTGACTAATTGTATCTGTATCGCCCCTATTTCCACATAAGGGCGCAGTCTGACGTCCCAGGGTTAGGACTCCAACGGAAGAACAGCTGGGGGACGCAGCGCGACCCCTAGCAGACAGGGCCGCAGCTCAGGCCACCCCGGCAAACTGCCGCAGGCCGCGCGACTCCCACAGCGGAACTTCCTTTTCTCACAGTTTTGGCGGCTGGAAGTTCCAGAGCAGGCTGTCAGCAGAGTGGGTTTTTGGTGGCAGCTGTCCCCTTGGTCATAGACTGCCACCTTCTCCCTGGGTGCTCACGTCCCAGAGCGATCAGGTCGGCGGGGACGGGGACAGGCGTTTGCCGTCCTGCAGGCATTGCTTGAATTTCTGCGGCTGCGGCTGCCGGCTGCGGCTGCCAGGATGGCGGGGACCTGCGGGAACTGCGCCGAGAGTCGGCGCCCTCCACCTGCTTCGACGCTGCTGTCGTGCGCCCTGCCGCCAGGGGAGCTCTGCGGAAAGCAGTTGGAGCTCGTTCCCCCAGAGTGTCCGTCTTACCTTATGTAAATTTTTAAGTTTTAATGGGAATTTTACTATACCTAAGTTTTTAACAGAACACAAACATTTTGAGTCCTCTCAAAGCGCTGGCCTTGACGTTGGAGAATCTGGACAATTCGAGAAGCTTGACGAACCAGACTGGGTCTCCCTTGTCTGGTGGCCCTGACGCTGACTGTGCACGTGTCACCGCCACCAGCAGGCCCAGGCGGCTCGGCTCACCCCGCCCTCTCTGGTCGGCTTCCCGGCAGGAGCTGGCGGCGCCGCCTTCCCGGCGTGGCTGAAGTCCCTCATGACCATCAGCTGCTGCGGGGCCGACTGCGAACTCCAGCACGTGGCTATCCACACTCTGCTGGAGGTGATCAGCCACTCCCAGTCCCTGGCGCTGGTCATCGAGGACAAGAGGAGGCGCTCTAAAAGCTCTGGGCACCACCCGTTTTTCGGCAAGCTGCAGATGGTGACGGTGCCCCCCATTGCGCCGGCCATCCTGAAGGTCATTGCTGAGAAAACAGACTTCTATCAGGTACTGCCCGCTGGAAGGAGGGGGGCGGGCCCGGGATCCTCCCCCGAGGCCGTGCACTGAAAGCTGTCCCTACTGCCGTCATCCCTGTGATGAGGAGGTGGTGGCTCTGGTGACATGCAGAGAGAGCTGCTCAGACCGGAGCCTGCCGTGGGCTCTCGGCAGCTTCCGGTCCTGGAGTGAGTTTTCAGCACCAGCAGTGTAGTTGTAACTTGAGCATCGGAAACCACAGTTGTTTAGGTAAAAAATAAATAACGTTCAGGGGCCGGAGCCCATCAGTGGGTCATTTGCTCTGTGCACAGAACACAGTTCTGTCGCATAGAAACGGATGGGCAGAAAAAGTTCTTTCATCAAAGATGTCCCCGAAATACTACAGTCTAGGAGACGTCTTTTTCTGTGCCCTGGAAGAATGCCTTCAGAAACCCCCTCCCAGAAGTGGGGGCCAGCCCTGCTGGTGAGCCTCACGCTGTTGGGTCAGGCACCCCTCGGGCTCCCTGGGACTCGGGTGCAGCGACTGCAGGCCCCGTGCGTCTGAAGAGCTGAGATCAGGGCTGGGGCCGTGGAGGACCCTGTTGGGGACACAATCTGTGTCCCGACTGTGAGCCAGGCGTCGGCCATGGCATTGTCGTGGGAATGGGGACAGCAGTTCATAGAATTGGAGCTGAAAGCCAGCTGGGGCCCCCACTCCCACTCCCACCCCCACTGGAGATGGTGAGGTGCCGCAGGGTCCACCTCAGGACTGGCGACCCCCGCAAACCCTCCTCCCGGGGGCGCATCTCTGGAACCCCAGCGCCAGCGGGTGGTCAGGCCGGTTTGGGCTTGTTCAGAGGATGGTCTGCCCGGAGGTTCTTGCTTCCGGTCGGCTGCCCCGGAAAGGGGAGTCTCTGCGCTGGTCCCAAGCCCCGTGCGGGGCCTGCGTCGGGGCCTGTGCCGGGGCGACCTCTGCCGGGCCCCGGGTTTGGCGGGGGGTTTGCTTCGTTCTGTTTGGTGGCCATGCTCCTTTGTTCGTGAAGGGTTCTCACGTAGCACAGGTAGGTAGAAGCCAGCACCTTGGGACAGGGACTGGCCTGGACAGGAGGAGGACATGGGCAGTGCTGCCTGTGCCCCACGCCGTGTCCCCTTTGTCCCAGAGGGTGGCCCGTGTGCTGTGGAGCCAGCTGAACGAGGAGACCCGGGAGCACCACGTCACCTGTGTGGAGCTCTTCTACCGGCTGCACTGCCTGGCCCCGACGGCCAGCATCTGCGAGGACATCATCTGCCACGCCCTGCTGGACCCTGACAAGGTGGGTCTCTACAGCTCTGGCCTCCCTCCCGCGAGGGCGCCCACTGCCGGGCCCAGGCAGACGTGCACCCCTCCAGCTGAGGGCCTTCTGGGGCGCGGTGGGCCTCTCGACTGATGAGCAGAGGTGTTCGAGGTGTGGAACCAGAAGGCCTGCAGGAGCCCAGCGTCCTCTTCCGAGTCCTGGGAGCGTAGGTCGTGTCCTCTGAAGGCTCACCAGGGAGCCCCACCCAGGTGGCCCTGAGGGGTGCGGGCCCCGGAGGAGCCTGCAGAGCTTCTGGGGATGCTGGTTCAGGGGCAGCTGTAGAGACTGTGCCAGCCCTCGAAGCCCTGGCCGTCCCTTGCAGTCCAGTGCTGTCCTTAGGCTGTAAGCCATGGGGACTGTCACTCCCCAGGGAAGGGCACAGGAGCCCCACTGTCCTGTGTTTTCCTTCGACCACAGGCCCACCTGTGACCCTGGGCAGGGCGAGCGCCGAGTTGGGGCTGGCGCTTCACTGATAGTGACTGTGTTCGGTGAGCAGGGGGCAGCGTGCGGGGCCCCTTCCTCCTGCAGGGCGGGCCCGCCCCCGAGGTGCGGCTGCCCTGCCCCAGAGCCCTCGCTGGCTTCCAGACGGGCTTCGGGGTGACTGAAACAGCGTCCTGTCAGGAGACCAGGCTCCTCACGCTCGCCTGCTTCCTAATCCAGGGAACCCGCCTGGAGGCGCTGTTGAGGTTTTCCGTCCTCTGGCACCTGACGCGGGAGATCCAAGGCAGCCGGGTGGCGTCGCACAACCGCTCCTTCGACAGGTAAGGTCGTCCCCATTGTCCTCGACCCGTAACGCAAGGACACTTTACCGAGGCTCCTGGGCGGCATGTCAGGCGGTGGAGGGAGAGATGTGGGACGTGGACCACTCGGCCTCTGGATCCCCTAGTGGATGTGGGTGGGACGCGTGTGAATAAACACCTGCTGGGGATTCTCTCACTGCAGGGTGTGGGGGAGGTGCAGGGAGAGGTTGGGGGGAGGGGACTCAGGAGGCTTCCAGTCACCAGGGCAGCTTTCAGAGCTTGCCAACTCGGGAAGGGCTTTGTAGGCGAGTAGAGATGGTCTAAATCTTAATTGGAGTGGTGGCTACTTGGTGTATCTTCTTGTAAAGTCATCAACCACTCGCCCCAGATGTGCATTTATTGCAGGGACCTTATAAGCCACATTGTTTTCTAAAAACCCCCTACCTTGTTTGCAGAGCTCAAGGTATGGGGCCAGACACTCAGCCTGGGTGCCGGCTCACTGGGAGCCTGGGGCCCGGCCCGCAGTCCGACTGAACGGATTGGGGCTGAGGCCTGGGGATCAGGGTTTCAAAAGCTCCCCCACTGATGCTCGTGGGAAACCTCGTCTGCTTGGGTCTCCGAGCCCAGGAAAGCTGCAGCTCCCCAGGGCGTCCTGGCACCCGGGGTGCCGCACGCTGACGCCACGGTGCACTCCCCGCCCACAGGTCCCTGTTTGTCGTGCTGGACAGCCTGACCTGCGCGGACGGCGCCATCGGCGCGGCAGCCCAGGGCTGGCTGGTGCGGGCGTTGTCGCTGGGCGATGTGGCCCGCATCCTTGAGCCTGTGCTGCTGCTGCTGCTCCAGCCCAAGACCCAGAGGACCTCCATCCACTGCCTCAGGCAGGAGAGCCTGACGGGTGAGCTCACCACGCCGGGAGGCAGCTGGCTTTGTGTCCCCTGCGTCCCCAGGCCCGGAGGGAGGAGTGGTTGGCCGGGACCCAGCTGCCCGCTGTGGCAGCTAAGGCACTACGACCCGCTGTCTGATTTTGCTGGGTTCGTTCAACCAACCAGTGTGAAGGTGCTTTGTAAACTTGTGGGACTTTACAGTTTTAAGGATCTGATGAATCAGCGCTTAGAAATGCTAGGTAGTGGGTTTGTTTTCACTAAAAAAAAAAAGAAAGAAAGAAAAAAAAGAAAATCATATTTTAAACAATAAAATGCAGAAATTTTAGTCATCCATGTTCCAGAGAAAAATAGCTGCTTCCTGATTCTTTTGCTAACGGAAACAGCTCCCGAATGTCTACGGTGGGAGGCAAGGACAGCAGGCTGCCCACCAGGGGTCCCCAAGGCCAGCGCCTTCGCCGCCAGAAAGGGAGGCTTTCCGTCCAAGGGCTGGCGACACGTTCAGTCTGGGGTGGCCAGGCCAGCACTTCTCCCGGTCCCTGCCCGGACCTGGGGACAGGACTCACATGTGAATGACCGAGAGCGTCGGCATTCGCACGGTTTCTTGTCTGTCTGCTAAGGTTCTTCCCAGCCTGGAAATCCTGTTGGCACGTAGTCAGAAATGCGGAAGTAAGCCTTTGGGCTCAGGGAATTTCCAGAGGCACTTCAACGTGGATGAAAGGACCCAGGGCGTGAGAAGGAGCGGAAGGCCAAATTAGCCCGATGTGTTCCGGAGCGAGGCGTGGCGTCCCCCTCGGCTCACGGACAGAGGGGCCTGGCTCTTTTCTGAGCCACGGCTTCACGGGCTCTGACTTTGTTCCTTGAGCTCGCCGGGCGGTAAATACTGTTGGTCTCAGCCTTCTCTTAAGAGACAAGCAGCCTAGACCTACACTAAATAAGCGAGGATTTCCCGGAGGGCGCCCTCTCTTTACGCGGTTCCTTGCCTAAGACCATGACGTCTGGCTGTCCGTCAGGAGGACCAGCTGCCGCCTTCTCCAAGTGGAGGCCTTCCACTGTTCCAGTGGTAACCAAATAAAACTCAGAGACCCGTCTGAAGCTAAGCACTTCTTAAGAGTTTGTCCAGAGCACAACAAATACCACATGATCTCCCTAATGGGTGGGATCTAATGAACGAAGTAAACTGACAGACAAAATAGAACCAGAGGCATAGACACATAGGTCAGACTGACAAATGTCAGAAGGGCAGGGGTCGGGGACTGGATGAAAGATGTGGAGGGATTAGCCAAAGCACATGCATGTGTGACCCGCACACACAGACAGCAGGGCGGCGATGCCCAGGGGGAGGCAGGGTGGGGGCGGGTGGAGGTGGGCAAAGGGGATGAAAGTGGGGGACATCTGTGATAGTGTGAACAATAAAAAATAAATAGATAGAAACACCTGGTAGACAAATAAAAAAAAGTTTGTCACTTAAATTTTTTAGTAGTCCTTGATTTTAAGAAGAAAGTGTTAGCTCCACAGTTTATTGAGGTTTGGAATCTCACGGCCCCTCCAGCTGCCTTCTTATACATTCCCTGAGCAGGAGTCAGACCTGCAGCCTGGGCACGCACCCTGACCTGGAGCCAAACCCAGGCCTTTCGGTCTGCGGGATGGCCCTCCACCCAACAGAGCCACACCAGCCAGGGCTGACTGCTTGAGCATTTGTTGAAGCCCTGTTCACGCGACTCGTCTTCCTGTGGTCCATCGTGTATGTAGTCTGGACTCTGCTGGTGTAGTCTCGTGGGGCAGTTTGACTGCTACGGACCTTTCTGTCTGGCTTTAAGACAGAGACTGCTCAGGAACTAACCTACCGTAGCTCACCCTTCTCTTCTGAAGTCCTTTGTCATCTTGTAATTTTCAGAAGACCTGCATCGTTGGTTTAGCAGGAAGAACACCTCTTTCAAAGAGGCGTGCGGCGCGCCCGAGCTCTGGGAAGGCGGCCCGGAAGACAGCGTGCCCCTGAGCCAGCTCACCACCGTGGATCGCGAGGCCATCTGGGCCGAGGTAGAGAAGGAGCCCGAGACGCACCCACCGGGAAGCCCGCCGAGGGAGGACGACCCACCCAGTGACGTGGACCTGCCGGACGGGGCGGCCCACGATGGCCTCGACAGCAGCGAGCACACCGAGTCCGCGGACACGAGCTCTGGCCACACGGACAGCGAGAACACGTCCTCCGTGTCCTCCCCTTCCCACGGCCTGCAGGAGCTGAGCAACGGCGGCGAGGGCTGCTGCGCGCCCATCCCCCCCGGCAGCCGGGGCCCCCCCAGGCGCTCGGCTTTGCTGGCGGCCTTCCAGGCAGAAAGCCTCAAGTCCACCGCCAGGCTGAGCCTGACGCGCGTGGACTCAGACAAGACCCAGGCTTCCGAGTCCCTCTCCAGCGACGAGGAGGCCGAGGTGGAGCTGCAGGCCCTCACCACATCCAGGCTGCTGAAGCAGCGGCGGGAGCGGCGGGAGGCACTCAGGGCCTTGTTCAAGCACATTCTGCTCTACCTGCAGCCTTACGACTCCCGGCGGGTCCTCTACGCCTTCTCGGTGCTGGAGGCCGTGCTCAAAACCAACCCCAGGGAGTTCGTGGAGGCCGTATCCAGGACCAGCATGGACACCAGCTCCACCGCCCACCTCAACCTCATCTCCAACCTCCTGGCGCGCCACCAGGAGGCCCTGGTGGGCCAGAGCTTCTACGGGAAACTGCAGACCCCATCCCCCAACGTGTGCCCCCACTCGCTGCTGATCGAGCTGCTCACCTACCTGTGCCTGAGCTTCCTGCGCAGCTACTACCCCTGTCACTTACCGGTCTCCCACCGAGACCTGCTTGGCAACCGGGACGTCCAGGTCAAAAGCGTGGAGGTTTTGGTCAGAATAATGACGCAGCTGGTCTCGGTGGCCAGGTCTGCCGAGGGGAGGAACGTGGAGTTCATCCGCAGCCTGCTGCAGAGGTGCAGAGTGCAGGAGTTCGTCCTGCTGTCCTTGTCCGCGTCCATGCACACCAGCCAGAAGCGCTACGGCCTGGCCACCGCGGAGCAAGGCCAGGCCCCGCCGGAAGACGGCCTCCCGGAGGAGAGTCTCATCAACTTGGGCCAGGATCAGATCTGGAGTGAGCACCCCCTGCAGATCGAGCTGTTGAAGCTCCTGCAGGTGCTGATTGTCCTGGAGCATCACCTGGGCCAGGTCCACGAGGAGGCGGAAAACCAGCCCGACCTGTCCCGGGAGTGGCGCAGGGCCCTCAACTTCCAGCAGGCCATCAGCGCCCCGCAGTACGTGCAGCCCCACCCGCTCACCTCCCAGGGGCTGCTGGTGTCCGCCGTGGTGCGAGGGCTGCAGCCGGCCTACGGCCACGGCATGCACCCCGCCTGGGTGAGCTTGGTCACGCACTCCTTGCCGTACTTCGGGAAGTCCCTGGGCTGGACGGTGACGCCCTTCATTGTCCAGATTTGCAAAAACTTGGATGAGCTGGTCAAACAGTATGAAAGCGAATCTGTGAAGCTCTCTATCAGGTATGGTGATCCCTTAACCCGTTAGTACCGCTTTAACGATGGCCTGTGGGGTGAATGGCTGATTGGCCGTGGAAGCCAGCCAGAGGAGATTTTAACCGAAGCCTATGCAGCATTGTTGGGGTGGGGCGGGGGTGTGGGGGAGGGGGACAAGGAACTGAAAGTCCAGATCCTCTGTTTTTAACCCCACTCAGCTCCCCAGGCTGGCCCAGTGCCGCAGGACAAGTCAGTTCTTTCGCAAGTCAGAAATAAAAACGTGACTCACCCGCCCAGCAATTCTAAAACATCTAAAAACATTTCCCAAAGTGACTGCGTGAATGTAAAATAGTGCAGAAGATGCCTACCAATATTATAACAATATTTCTTGATGAGAGCCCTGCTTTTTTTTAAGACAGTGCTGTCTCTCTGGTTCATGTGTTCGTATGTAGGATTAAAATCTTTATCGCCTCACTCTTAAAAGTTCTCAAAACCGCTTTCTCATTCCTTCACCAAAGCCAAAACTCCAAGAGGGAAAATGTCTCCCCGGACTACCCGCTCACTCTTTTGGAAGGGCTGACAACCATTAGTCATTTTTGTCTTTTGGAACAAACCAACCAAAATAAAAAGGTAAATTTTTTTCCCTGAGTTGGGGGCAATTTTTATAATGTTGTTTTGTCTTCATTGGGTTGTGACTGTTTCAAATAAGATACATTTGTATGTGAGTCATGCAGTGTGTGTGCAAATCTATGCATGTGAATTATGCAGGCATTATGCACACACATGCAAATGTGTGTGCAAATATAAGTGATGCAAGTATGCTTTTGTCCTTCAGTCCTAGCCCATTCTTTCATCAGTAAAGCCACTTGCTCGATTTGAGGCTTACGTTTCCTTGTTTCCCGCGTGTGTTTCACTTGCTGTCTGGGTGTTTGTGAAGTCTGCTCGGGGAGGCATTTGAGCTGTTCGTTGCCCCACCCTGCCTAGTGTCAAGTTTGAGAATGCCGCAGAGGCTTCGGTGGAAGGGCTGGAAGAGCCTGTACTGTGGCCTCTCAGGCTCTCACACGTCCCTCTTTGAAAGAAGGCCCCAGCTCCAATGCACAGGGTTAGGGTTGGGGTTAGGGCCCTACCTGCAGACCACGCGAGCAGGCCTTGCTGAGAAGAGGGCGTCAGCACTGACCACAGTCTTCAGAGAGGGAGACGCGGCCAGATCTCACGTGTCCCATTCCTCCCAGAGCACAGCTGCGAGTGACCCCACCGATCTGAAGAATGCCAAGAACGCCATCCTGGAGGAGCTGCCTCGCATCGTCAACACCATGGCCCTTCTCTGGAATGTCCTCAGAAAGGAGGCCCAGAAGAGGCCGGTGGATCTCCTCGGAGCCACAAAGGGGTCCTCTTCCGTTTACTTTAAAACCACCAAGGTGAGAGATCTTCCGGTGGGGTTGTGTTACTTTGTCTTGTATCGACCCGCCGAAAACAAATGTATGCGGGAATGCATACATTTAGCAAAAAAAAAAAACAAAAAACCAGAGTGTGCTCAGGGGAACCCAAGTCGGGAATGAGTCGGAAGTAGATGTCTCCAGTTTGTTTATTACGAGTAATGTTTCTATTCAAGGAACAGAGGTTTGTCCGTGGTTTTCAGCCTGTTTTATTTCTCCTTTGCCGCCTTCTTCTTTTTTTTTTTAACTACAAATCAAGTCTCTGGGGGTTTGAGCTGGCGTTCTCAAGGTCCTCGCCTGTTTCTCACAAGCTCCTCTCCTCCGACAGCTTTCCCCCAGGTCCCGCAGCTAGCGGCACCTTGGACACATGGGCAGGCCAGGACAAAAGGTCGGCTGCCTTTGAGGCTTTTTGTTTCGGTTTTGCTTTACTGAGCTGCTGTTAAACCAGGAACGCGCACCCAGAACGTGTCTGGTTCTCGCCCCCTCGGTCCTACGTCTCTGCCTCGGAAACACCCAGGTCGCTGGCCGCCCGGCTCCCCGGCTCCCTGGGACGTGGGCGAGTTCACCGGCCGGCCGGCGTTCAGACGCGCGATGTCAGGCAGCCTCCAAAACCACTCTCGGTCCATTAGCATACTCCGTTCTCACCTATGAAGTAGGTGGTATCATCAGTCCCAGTTACACAGGAGGACAAATGAGGTGCAGAGAGTGAGCACATGTGCTAAGTGGCGACAGTGGAATTAGACCCAAGCAATTCCACGTCCCTGGGCTGATCGGGACAAGCCGGGACTGCGGGTTCGGATGGGGACAGTGCCCGCTCTGCTCCCCGGCCCCGCTCTCTGAACGCACGGGGTGGCTTCCTGCGGGCCCCCGCCCTGCTCACGGCTGCTCCAGGGCACGTCCTTACCTCCTAGCTGTCCGTCTGTCCACCCGGTCTGCCCGCCGTGCATCTCGAGACCCCCCCCCTCATCCAGGACCTACAGAAGGAGCCCCCATTCCTCCTGTCCCCACGGTGCTGGGGACACCGACCAGCTGGGCCCTGCTCCAGGGTTTCCCGGCAGTGGGGGTCAAGTGTCGGGGACGCCAGAGCCCTGACACCACCCTGCAGTAACTGTTTCCTCCTCTCCCCGTTTCTCAGACGATACGACAAAAAATTCTAGACTTCCTGAACCCCCTGGCGGCCCATCTCGGAGTTCAGCTGACAGCCGCTGTCGCGGTGGTGTGGAGCAGGAAGAAAGTTAAACGTCACAGTAAGACGAAGGTGAGCTTACACAATTAGAGTGGTGGCTAAACTCACACTGACAAAAGTACCGGAAGGTCGGGTGTGGGTGATCAGAGGTGACATCGGAGGCCAGCGTGGGGGAACACGGAAGCGGCTCCACCTTTCCGAACGCAGGAGAGGATGCAGCTGAGTCTCGGGCGCCTAGACTTGAGTGCTGGGCGGCTGGGGAGTGGGGCCCGCCCCCTTGTTCTCCGGTCTCCCTGAAGAGCGCACTGCGCTCCTGCCCACCTTTTCAGTTTAACCTCCAGCGGCACGCCCACGACCGCCTCCGTGACGTGCACGTGTCAGAGGCTGACGCACAGCCAGGAGCCCACCAGCTCGCTTAGGCACGGCTCTTTGTCACACCGGCGCAGACCCCCTGCGGCACCTGGCTGTGATGGCACCCTATAGCTTTTTTTTTTTTTTTACCATTTTTTAAAAGGCTTTATGTTGTTAGGGCAGTTTTAGGTTCACAGGGAAATGAGAGGGAGGGACAGAGAGTGCCCACAGCCCCCTCGCTCGCTCGACCCCTGTCGTCGGTGTCCCCCGGGGGGGTGTCATTGTCGCCCCGAGTCCACCGTTCGCGGTAGGCCCTTTCGATTTAGAAAGTGGTGTTTGCCCGGGATGGTGAGGAGAGCCTAGATCACCGCGTCCCTGGGCCCAAACTGGAGTTTGCCTTTCGTCCGCCCACGGACTGGTCCGTCGCCACATCCTCCGGGGGCTCAGGCGACCTACCTCTGCAGAACCGACATCCCCCTTCCTTCGCTCCCTCTCTGGACCATCCGGGCTCCTACCGCGCGTGCCTCCCTCAGAGGGTCTTTCCCATCCCCCGGGCGCTGTCTCAGCGCCAACAGGGGCTCCTGTTCCCCAGGGAAGCATGAGGGGCTGGTGGCCCAGGCCACACGGCCCTGCACCTGTGCGGCCCCTCCCGGGCGATGGGACCATGTCCCGCAGACTTCCGTCATCGGAATGTGCCCCCCCACACCAGGGCTTCCCGCCTAGGCGGGGCAGCTCCTGCGAGCCTGATCTACCGGTTTTCCTTCCTGTCCTCATCCCTCAAGGCCGTGTCCCGAGGCGGTGGGGCTGTCCCCTTCAGATTCCTGGACCTGCTTCTGAAACTCGCTCTGAGTTTCCGCACACCAGGCTTCCTGCCCCGTCATCAAACGCACCTTTTGGTCCTGATTTGTATCAGATACAGAAGCGTAAACGACTGAATGCTTAACTCTTTATTCCCAATAGAGCCTTTGCCCAGTTTTCATTTAAATATTTAGAAGACTAAAACAAATCTCTTCCTTTCCGGAGGTAACTCTTACAGAACTTTTCCGTGCCCAGTTCTTTCTTACTTTTGTTTCCTCGCTGGTTTTTTCCCTCGGCAGATTGTCCCGGCGGCTAGCGCATCTCAGCTGACCCTCGTCGACCTGATTTGTGCGCTCAGCACCCTGCAGACGGACACGGTGCTGCACCTGGTGAAGGAGGTGGTGAAGAGGCCGCCGCAGGTCCGGGGGGACCAGGTCAGGAGCCTGGGGCACCTCAGTGAACGTGGGCCATTCTCGTCACTCCCCGTCCGGCGAAGCGTGTTGGGGAGGGAAACAGGCTGCAAGAGCAACAGGCATTCAGGGCGTGGAACAGAGGTGCTCTCACCGGGCTTTGGGGAGTCGGCGTGCGGTGCGCCCCTCAGGCTTCGGTGCGCCCCTCAGGCTTCGGCGCGCCTGTGTGAAGGGGGGACCCCTTGCTGTCAGGGACCAGCTTTCGTCCTCGGCTTCCTGCTGCAGAGCACACGCCCGGTACGGGGTTGCCATCAAGGACTTATAGGGGGACGAGTGGGGTGGCCCCTTTACTAGGAGGAAGTGGCCCTTAATTCAAGGGAGCTGCAGCCTAAAACACATCGCAGCTAAAGCCAGACACGAGTTAAAGGGGGTACAGACAGATTTTATTCAGCAGCCACTGTGGTACGGGGAGAGCTGGGCTCCATTCTGATTTGTGCAGACCGAGGGTGCCTGGTATTTTGAGCAGCGTGGGGCATGGGGAGGGGAACCAGACAGGGGCTCCAGGAAACTCAGAAGGGGGGTCGGACGGTGCGGGGAGACCACCGGGTTTGCTGTGGTGCCTGCTCCGCACGCTCCCAGGAACTGGGAGACACGCCCTATCCTGACCATCTTGACCCTGTAAGGAAGGCCCTCAGGTCACTGAGAAAGACTTCCCTGGGTTGTAGGAAATGCATATACATCTCAAAGGGACAGAGGAAGGATTTGTAACTTTTCTTAACAAATGCTTAACAAAAGAAAGGGAGTTCCCTCACCCGGCAGGGGTTGGCTGAAGGAATGGCCAGTTCATTGTTTTGGCTCCTCAGGCATTCTGGGGGGCGGGGGTGCTGGTGGGTCGGCACCCTGGGGCTAGGGCGTGGAGCGGCTGGAGAGCAAACTGGCAGTGCTCCTGTCTCTCCGAGTCGGGAGGACAGAACCATCTGGGCCGAGGGTTTCAGTCCTTCCCGGCCAAGGTTGGGGCCGAGTCAAGAAGAGGGCCTGGAGGAGCCCAGGTGGAGTTCAGTCTGTTTCGTTCGTAATTAATTAATTTGATAAACCAGGGACTTTCTTTCACCTTGAAATAATCGCCTTCTATCAAGTGATTTAAAATTATTGTTAGGAAAAATTTAAGAGAAATTCCCCAAATGAAAATGAGGGAATGGACAAAGTGATTGTTAAAATATCTTACTCAAGCCCTGGCTGGTGTAGCTCAGTGGACTGAGTGCCAGCCTGCGAACCAAAGGGCCTCTGGTTCGATTCTCAGTCAGGGCACATGCCTGGGTTACAGGCCAGGTCCCCAGTAGAGGGGGAGCATTCAAGAAGCAACCACACATTGATGTTTTTCTCCCTCTCTTTCTCCCTCCATTCCCCTCTCTAAAAATAAATTTTAAAAATCTTTTTAAAAATTAAAAAAAAATAAGATTCTTAGTCAAATAGATATTTGTACATCAGTGTTCACAACAGCATTATTCACAATAGCAAAGGGTACAAAGAACCCAAGTACCCATCAAGAGATGAATAAGCAAAATGTACTTTAATACAATGGGATATTATTCACTCAGCCCTAATAGAAAAGGAGGTCCTTTTTTTTTTTTTTTTTTTTTTTAACTGTTGTTCATGTGGGAAGGAGGTTCTGACACAGGCTACAACCTGGAGGAACCTTGAAAGCATTATGCTGTGTGAACTTTTGCTGAGTCACAAAAGGACAAGTATTGTACGATTCCACTTACGAGGTCCCTATGTTGACAGGAGACACCTGGCTCTTCTTGCTGATGCGTGTAAAGAATTACAGATCAGCGAATCTGTTAGTGTGCAATCAGCTTGTTAGCGACCCGTTCCTACGGAAGAGAGCGGACTAGCGAGAGTGAGAGGTAAATGCAAAGTTTCAGGGCAAAGCAGGGCGGCCGCAGTAAGAGCGGCTGGAGACTAGGGTGGCAAACCCCTGGGTGGCCTGAGGCTGGGTGGCCAGAGAGCCAGGAGCACCCAAGCCTGAGAGAGAGAGAGTGAGAGCACTTTGTTCTAAGGACTTATACAGTTGGTGGTACAGGAGGGAAAATAGTTACACATTGATTAACGGGTAAACTCGGTACCAGCTTTCCTGGGGGGACGTGACTACCCAAACTCAGGTATGTGTGGGGGTCTGTTAGCCCGAGTCCTTATCTTTCTTGCTCCAGACCCCACTTGTTCGTCTTGCTGTAAAACAAATACGTGACAAGAGGCAGTTAATTAAAACTGGGGCCCTTTCCAAAGTTATTTATGGGCTCTTTCTGTGAGCATCAGGGACTCCCTCCTAAAACAGATAGTGACGAGAGGCAGGCAATTCACCAAAGTTGTTTTATGGGCTCCTTCTTTGGGCACCGGGGACCCTCTCCCGCATTCCAGGCCCTGGGATTGAAAGCACAGTATCAAGGCTTTCTTTCCCAGACAGTGGGAAGGCTACATGGAATTTCAAGGACTCCCCTTTCTTGCTAACATGGTGTTTCTTGTGATGTTGAAATACCTGGCAATATTACTGGACTCAGGACTGCTGAGTTAGCGTGTGAGACGTGTCTCCTTCCTCCTCCCTGCCTCAGTTTACTATCTAATCTACCTAAGTGGTAAAAGGCATTTCCTGGCAACCAGGATGCCAGGCGCTGGCCAGCAACAGCAGCGCAGCCTCAGAGTTCTTCCTGCGCTGCCCCCCGCCTCACCTGGAACAGTCAGATTCCCAGAGACGGGGCGTGGCATGGCCAGCCTGTGTCTGATGGGGACGGAGTTGGGCTGGGGAAGACGAGGCGGCTTTGGAGCTGGGTGGTGGTGACGAGGCCCCCAGGACGTGAACAGACCGAGTGCCCTGAGTGGAACACTAAAAAATGGTTAAGAAGGTAAATTTTATGTCTGTTTAGCACAACAGACATTTTCACAAGAAAACCGGAAGTACTGTCTTTAGATCTTAAGGCCGTCCCACACTCGGGTGGCCGCCAGATGCCGAAGTTGGAGTCAGAAATGGGAGAAAAGCGAGGGAGCGTATTTTGGCCGATGGCACAGCCCCGCCTGCCTCGGAGTAGGGCTCTGCTCTGGGGGCCGCTCCTCCGAAAGGACCGCGTGCCCATGGCCTTGGGGAGCCTCTACGGAAACACCCACGCGGGGTGGCCTGGCCCCGCCTGGGCTCCTCGCCTGTCAGGGACCCGCAGGCTCAGGGCCCAGGCCCCCTCCGTTCACCTTGTTTGCCGAAAGCCCATCCCGTGCATCAGGGAAACCGTGCGGCCCCTGCCAGCCCGTGTTCTGGTCGGGGGAACAGACAGGCCTGCTTGGAAGTTGACGCTGCGCGGCCAGGTTAGGGAACCAGCGAAGGGCTTCAGGAATCCCCGTGAAACGAACGGAGTGACCTCCACCGCGCGCTGGGGGTCGGCTCCGCCAGGTCTCCAGGAGGGTCTGGTGGTCTTGCTGCCCCTCACTCTCACACATCGACGTGAAAGTCAGTTGGCCCCCGAGGAGCGGAGCAGGGACGGAGGGGCCCCGCATGGATGTCCGCGGTACTCGGAGCGAGGGTCAGGTCCGGAGACTGACCTTCCGCCCTGGCCGGCTGTCCCTGTGAAGCGCGTCACCGGGCGTGTGGCCCCAGTAGGCTCTGCAACAGCCTCTGTACAGACGGAGCCGACGCGGATAGGTTTTATTCCCTAACGTTACTTGAATTTCTACAAATATCGGCGACTTCTACCTCCAGGTGAAAAATAACTAGATCTTCATGAGGTTTTTGGCTGTTCAGTAAGAAAATTACGTTTTGTGTCTGGTTCCACCGGTTAGCTTTACCTCTGCAATTTCTGCAAATAGCTGTTCACAAGCAAGGAGGGAACCAGTGTTTAAGTAATTCCAGCCACGCACAATTTGGGGAAGTTGCCTGGGCTGGGCTGGGCTGGGCGGAGCTCCTTGAGCTGAGAATGAGAAGTGTTAACCTGTCCTTTGCCCCCAGCTAGTCACAGGTGTTCAGAGGGTCAACGCTGGCCCCGGGCTTTTTGTTTGGGCGGGTTCACTTCTACGCCAAACCTTCCCTGACTGGGGCCTGACGGGACAGTAGGTGGACACAGAAGGAATCGCTCAGGAGGCTGGCACAGGGGCCACTAAGGATCAGGAACCCCGTAGGTTGCACTTATTTTTGTTGCCGTGGGGGATACCTTCACACCTGTTACTATCTTTGAAAGGCTCTCTGGCTGAAGACCTTGGCCGGTTAGGCTGTGCAATCTGCTTCACTCAGCACTTGAACTCTCGTTCAGCCTCATTCCCTACCAACATGGCCTAACGGGCTGTGCTCTGATTCCAGAAGCTGCCGCTCGTGGACGTCCCCGTGCTGCAGTTCTGCCACGTGTTCGTCCGAAGGTAACGTGGCCCCGCACCCTTCCTCCCTTGCCGATGCTCTGGCTGGGCTTCCAGTACGCGTCCCGACGGCTGGAGAGTGTCTTAGTGGCATCCTGATGGCAGCCCGAGGCGTGGGGCTGCCCTGGTGGCCTCGCCTGTCCTCCAGAGATCTAACCCGATGCTTTAAAATCTGCGTGCTGCCTGCTGATCACTCTGTGTCAGCAAAGTTTTGCGTGAGGCCCGGTGAATGTTCAAAGAAACAGTTTACATGACATCGATACCCCCCAAAAAGGTGTTGGAGGCCCGAGACCCCTTTTAGAAAAAGGAGAAATGGTTGTGTCAGGAGGCCCCTGCCTGGATGCATGGAGCTTCACCTCCGCGTCCGGAGGGCTCGGCTGTGGGAGGTGTGGGAGCGCATTCCCCAGGCCTTTCTCCGGGGCGGGAAGGGAAGCCTCACGGTGGGCCTCGTTCAGGTCTTACCACAGCCCGTCCACTGGGGGGGATCCCTCTGCAGCAGCAGTGAGGGCACGGTGGGTGCAGACCCCTTCCCCAGGAAGCCTGACAGCCTCTCGGTCGACCAGGAGTTCCACGCTAAGTAAACCTGACAGGTTAAGTAAACCCTCGGGGAGCACAGTTCACATTCCCCGGCTCGCCCCACTCACCGCATCCTGAAAGCCTCGGGAAGGTGAGCCGAGGCTCACAACCCCAGGAGCCCCTGTTCCCGGGGTGGAGTTCCGACCAGCTCTGGGCCCCCCACCCGCAGCATCGCGGCAATCCTTTTCTCCTGGAGCCAGCGAGCCGGTCACAGTTGGTGACGGCTCACATGGTGACAGCAGTGACACCTGGTCCCACGGCCTCAGTGACGTCAGCGCTTTCCCAGCAGCCCCAGGTCAGGTTTCGCCATCCTCCTCCTTTTGCGGAGGAGGCACTGCCAGGGTTGCTCGGGGGTGAGTCGGGGGCCGGGACTCGAGCCTGCGGCCCCCGGCTGCGTGGCCGTGCTGTGTGGCAGCAGCCCCGAAGCTTCCCCTCTGCCCCCACCAGGCGAGGCGAGCCCTGAGGGTTGCTGAACGCCAGCTGCTGTGGGTGGCCCTGACCGGCCGCTCTGCCGCCTTTGGCTGGGTAACTGGGTCCCCAGCGTTGTTGGAGAGGCCCAGCGTAGCTCCGGACAGGCCCAGACGGTCAAAGACAGGCCTCTGGGTTAAGACTTTTATTTTCATAGAGCAGCAAACCAGGAGCATCTGACCTGTCGGCCATTTCAGGTCTCCAGGCTCCAAGCTCATGCCAGAAACCCAACATTTAGCTTGTGTCTGTTGTAACTGAAAAGAGAATGAGCAGGTCCGTCAGCTACGCCACCTTCCCTCCACTGTCCAAGTGCCCGGAACCTGCCTCCCAGCCGGTGTTTTGTTCCGACCTGCTGATGGCCGGGTGTTTTTCCTGTGTGCTTTGGATCTAGGCTCCCGGTGACGGCCCTGCAAGAGAACTTCCCCTCGTTGCTGGGCGTGCTGAAGGAGTCGGCGCAGCTGAACCTGGCTCCCCCCGGGTACTTCCTGCTGCTCAGGTAGCTTGTCCCCGCTCAGGGTTCCGCGTCTTCTGCGGGGGGCGCATTCCGTTCCCGGTCCACAGCTGCTTGTCTCTCTGCAGCATGCTGAGCGACTTCGTGACCCGAACTCCCAACCTGGAAAGCAAGAAGGACCAGAGAGACCTGCAGGTCTGTGCGGGGAAAGGGCCGCAGGCTCTACCGCCCCCCCGGGCGCCGTCCACCTTCGGGAGAGTCCGTGGCACGGTGGATAATGAGCACCGGGCGGAATCGGCCCTTGGGTCGCATTTGTTCTCGGGCCTCACCGCCTCCATCTCTGTCTTCGGGGGGCTTGCTGTTCCCCCAGGGGAGGTTCTCGGGTTCAGCCTGAGCATCTCCTGAGGAATTTCCAAGCTGCCCTCTCCTTCCCACTGGGTGCAGGTGTAGGTGGAACTGACCGGAAGCACGATGGGGATAAGAAACTTCTCTCTGTACATGGGTTTCTTTCCTTAAACCCTCCCTTCCCACCCCCACCCCACCCCCATTAAGGCAATACATACAGGAAATTCAAGGTAAAACTGAACATTCCTACCCAGAGGAGAAGGAAAGTCTTGTCCTTAGAGTGGAAAGCAACTCTAAATAGATGTAACGATGGAGTTAGGAAACCACTACTTGTTAACCATTATCATCACTCATGGCAGGGCTTTTTGAGTCGAAGACCGTGCTGGGAGCTGGGGTGTCTGTTTTACGGCTCTGACGGCACTGCTGCCGATCGTTAGGGTCCACGGCACCTGTGGGCGGTCTCTCCAGGTCCCAGTGCTGAACCACTGCTGCGTAAGGTGCCGTAAAGCATCATCAGGAAGCCCAGGTGGCTCCTTTGGCCTTGGCTTGGAGAGAAGCAGCAGCAGCAGCGTGCGGGCGCCGCACTCGGGCAGCACCTGCCTAGAAGCACTTGTTGAGGCCCTTCTCCTGTGGCCAGCCACCCCACTCCCCAGAGCTTTGGCCACAGGTGCACCCTCCTCGCCACCCGGCAGGCAGGCAGACAGGCAGGTAGACAGGCAGGCAGGCAGGCGTGCTCTCCCTTCACGCCTGAGGGCTTACAGTGGAGTCAGGAACGTTCAGCCACTCTCAGCTGGTGGTGCTCGGTGACACTGGCCTGGGAAGCCTGCCAGCGTTTCCCGCCTTTGCCCCGGCTAGGGGAGCAAACCCTTCCCTGACTGTGCTCCTGACAGGGGCGACTCCTCCCTTCGCCCCCATCAGGTCCACTTACTTGGGGTTTTTGTTTTTTGAGTTTTTTTACCTTTTTATATTGTGGAAAGGTTCATTTATAGCAAGAACTCATGATTCTAAAGGAACCAGAAAGGTAATCTGCTAGGTGCAGCGTGCAGCCGTGACATCCTGTTTGTGCTGTGTTATCTCCGTCAGCCAAAAGTAGAATCGCTCATCCCACGTGGCTTCTGAGCCCCCGACGGGCGGCTGGTCGGAGCTGAATGTGCTGGAGTATAAAATGCTCGCCCGCTTAATGACAGCGCCAAAAACAAGAAGGCAGAATGTCACATGTCGCTGATTACATGTCGGCGCTATTTCGGATATATTGGGTCCGACACCCCCAACTTGTTTCCTTTGTCCACCTTGCACGGCGGCTCCTGGGACACGTAATGCCGTCCACGTGGCTCACCTTGCGGCCTGCCCGGTGTTTCTGTTGGGTCGTGCCCTTCCAGGGACCTCAGATCCTTTTTCTGAACGAACTTCCTCTCCTCCTCCTCCCGATTCCTCTCAGGAAGTCACTCAGAAAATCCTGGAGGCCGTGGCGAACATCGCTGGCTCTTCCTTGGAGCAAACCAGCTGGCTGAGCAGAAGCCTGGAGGTGAAGGCCCAGCCTCAGGTCTCTCTGGAAGAGTCTGACGCCGAGGAAGATTTGGGCGGTAGGTGTCGAAGGGCCAGGAAGTAATGCCCGCTGCCAGCCAGCGGGGCTGGTTTCTCCTTAAAAGAAAACCCGTCTTCACTCCTTACAACCTGAGTCGTATGTGTAGTGAACAGTAGGATTCCCCTAACAGTGTCGCGAGTGGCGTGCTACCGTGGTAACCCCTCACGGAGCCGAGATGGGGGTCCGTGGAAGGAACTTCCCAGGATCGTTTGCATGAACTTGGTGATGGACGTGAGTGGGGGATAAACTATGTATGTAGGAGAATGTGCGTTTTCCGTTTGCGGAACTGCAGACAGAAACGGCGAACCAGAAAACCTCTGCCAGGCGGTTTGCGTTGCGTCTGCTGTTTCTGGCCGGTGTTTCGCCGTTGCCCAGGTGTGCAGACGCTGTAAGGGGAGCCACACACGCCAGGCACGGCCCGGCCTTGTTTCTAGGCAAAGCCTCCTTGGGAAACGTCGGCAGACTCACCCGTCTCCTCGAGGCATCACCCGTCAGCCAGAGCTGGTGCCCTTGAAGAGCCTGAATTAAGTGCCGTCGTGTAGATTGCCGACTGCCGCTGCCCCAGAGACCACCGGCCAGGGCTGTCAATCAAGCAAGTCTTAGCAGCCCGCAGAGAGGGAAAGCCTTGGCCGTGACAGGAGTGTCTCACCAGGGGGAGTGGGAGGGGGGAGAGCGGTCGTGAAACCAGAGGACGACAGTCCGGGGCTCGTGTTGCCGGCTCAGCCAAAAACGCAGAGATGGGCACTGGGTTATAATCGCACCTGTATTACTACCTGAGGGCAGCAGTCTGAGAAGGTGGCAGGTTAACACCCTAACATCCGCCCCCCCTTGGACTTTCAGAAGCAGGTTGATACAGGGAAGCGTGGGGATTCGGGAGGGGAGGTTCCTAGGGGAGCACGGACCTGCTGCTGCTCCTGGGAGGGGGAGCTTCTTTCCAAACTGGCCCCTTGCTCCAGTCGGTGTTCTCTCTCCGGTGGCCCTTGGCCTTAACATTTCTCTTCCCCACGCCGGTGGTGCACGGCCAGGGAGGCTGTGCGTTCTCTGGCGGGGAGGAGAGGGGTGTTCACCCACTCTTGGGGTGTCCACTCCCAAGTGCCCGTGGTCAGAGGAGATAAGGCCTGGCAGTTCGCCAGCTGGCCTTGTTTCATTTCCTTGTCTCAGTTTTTTCTTCTTGTCGCCGTTTGCCCATCCCACTTGCCCAGGAACTTTCCCACCTTCTTCCTCTCCTGTCTCAGTAGGGCCCCGGCTGAGTTGTTGTGGCAGATCTTTCAGTGCGGGAACTGGCTGGGACTGGGCGAAGTCAGTGATAAAATACCTTTGGATGGGCAGGCACCGCGCAAGGTGAGGGCCAGAGTGGGTCTTGGTGAACGCGTTGCTGCTTTTGACACGTAAACTATTTTAGTCAATTTATAGTTTTTCCTTCAGGGTTAAGAGTATCTTAGAGCAAGTAATTATCTGTGCTAGTTCTCAGTATTATTTAACATTAGGGCTGAAAAGGATGTGAAGTCCCAATATTGATTGCTTAACACCGAACGAGGAAATCCGTTTGGTCTCAGTTTCATTGACTAGGGCCAAAAACTACACTGAAGTTCTCAGCAGCACAAAGTATCCGCCCCAAAGTAGACGTCAAAACTGTTCTGTCATCGTCATCGGCAGAAATGAAGCCGAATTTGTGATTTTTACGATGCAGGGGGAAGAAGTGTCGAGAAGTCGGGGCTATTTCCCAGGTGTCAGAAATCCACTTCAGACCAGCAAACTCGAAAACCACACAGACCTTGTTGCCGGCTGCACGAGTGAGGGAGAAGCCCAGGTGTGCATACCTGGTTTTGGGTGGCGCAGGCACTGGCGCTCGGGTGGGCTTGCTCAGGCCCACGCAGAGATTCTGGTTGGCTCCCCTCAGGCCACGAGGCGTCCCCAGAGCAGGGGAGGAAGGCCTGGCGCACAGCGCCACGGGAACTGGGCTGCCCCCGAAAGGGGCTTCCGAGCCCCGAGGAGGAAGGGTGGCGTGCCGGACAGGCCGCGGTCCCGCTGCGCAGCGCCCCTGCCGCGAGTGTTTGATAGCTCAGCGGTTTGCGCAGAGAAACAGTGAGGCTCCGTTGTAAGAAAGACACTGTGACTGGTGCACTCTCATTGGCTGATATAAACCAGTAACTCTGCTTCTCCGCTGTGGCTGCGGTTTTAGTTGTGGTTCCGGAAAAGAGCTCTTTGGTCTCCTTGGCTAATTAGCCCTCGGGTGTTTCTGCCACGTGTGCCGATACGCATTCACCTGCGTCTCCACCACCTGCGCCGCTGCGCTGACCGTGGCCAGCTGAGGGATGGGGTCTGGGCTTTGGGCAATAATTAACTGTACTGTGGTAATTGCCTGATTTTTTTTTTAAAGAAATCATAGCATTCTAAAAATATGTTTTAACATCTTATTTATTTATTCTTTTAGAGAGAGGGCAATGGAGAGAAAGGGAAAGAAACATGGTTACATGCCCCTCGCACGCCCCCAACCAAAGACCTGGGCCTGCAACCCAGGCATGTGCCCTGACTGGGGATCGAACCAGTGACCTTTCAGTTCACAGGCCGGGACTCAGTACACTGAGCCACACCAGCCAGGGCAGAAGTCACAGCATTGTAAAGCATGAGGTGACCTGAGCGTCTCAGTAAGACTTCATTCACAAATCAAACAGTACCAAAACCCGGAGCGTTTGGGCCACAGCTGCGTGTGGTTCAGCCTTGAGCAAACCGAGGGCACACGTCGGCCACATGACTTATGGTACAGGATGGGGTACCTTCCTCCTCTGAAAGTTTCGTGCGTGCAGGTCCTTAACGTGTAAACGTGTGTCTGGTGTGAGCCACTTGCCGAGTTCTGGATGCTGGCGCCACAACAGCCGCAGAGACGAGTGGAGTCTGCACCCTTGTGGGGGTGGGGACGAGGAGAGTCAAAGCTCAGTGAGCAAAAGTGTCTCTCGACCCCTGAAAACCTAGCATGATCTCGAGCAAAAGCTTTTTTAAGGGCCCAAAAACCCAAGCATATTACCAAGAGAATTTCAGGTGGCTCTTACTATGCTAAGAAAGTCAAAATAATGTTATAAATAGAGACTGAGAAGGAGGCGAGGCCACTTGAGATGTGACAGACTGTGCCCCCCCCCCCAAAAAAAAGAGGCAAGCATTCAGAGAGCTGGGAGTCGCCCAGTGGGGTCGGCACGTCCTTGAGGCGGGGCCGGCTCAGCCCAGGAAACCTGAAGACTGGCGGGGGCTTCGTGGCTGGTCAGAGTGGTCAGGGAGAAAGAGGGCTTGCCAGCTGTTGGGCTTGACACAGAGCACGGTCACCAGCTTGGGTGGCACCCCACTTGCTTGGGAAGCCCTTAAGTGTTAGAAGCAGTGACAGGGTTGCGTTCTATCTGCAGACACCTTGCTTTGGCTGCCGCAGGCACTTCAGGCTGTGGGATGCGAGCAGGCTAGTGGAAGGCCATTGAAAGGACTCAGCGGTGGTTTGGCCCAGAGAGGATGTTGGCCCGGATGCTGGGGCAGTGGGGAAGGTGGACAGATTCGAATGCAGCGTCGGTGGAATTGGAGGGTGGATTGCAGGTAGTGGTTGAAAAAAAAACGATCAGTTGGTGACTTAGATTTTGTGGCCTGAGCAATTTATTGAGGTGGAGCAGATTGGAGCAAGACCATTTTGGGGAGTGAACTTGAGCTTGGTGGGGCATGGATTACACTGGAGATGTCTGGAAACGAAAAGGGCCTGGAAAAGTCAGTTACGCATTCACCCAGGACATCAAGTCCCGGAAGCTACGAGAAAAGTGTCTCAAGAAGGAGGGAGGAGGAGCTCGACGGACGGCTGCGGAGAAGTGGAGTAAGAGGAGGACGAAGGCCCACTGCCCGTACCTGACGGCGGTGTGGGGAGGGGAGCTCGGCATCACTGGGGGTGAATGCAGGGTCGGGGTGGGTGCGGAAGGTGGGCAGGCGGGAGCAGGAGACGGTGTCTGCACGGAACTCTCTGAGGCTGAGTTGTCAGTAGGGCAGTAACCAGGGACGCCTGAGGACCGAAGAAGGCCTGTTGTCATTTTGAGTTTATTTTTAAATTGGAGTATGCCAATGCAAATTTGTGTGGTGGTTGAAACAGTGCATCAGAGAGGAAGAAATCGATACCAGAGAGAAAGGATACTTAGGAAGCAAAGCCCTGCTTTGGTAGCTCAGTTGGTTAGAGCATTGTCCTGATGAACCCAGGTTGCAGGTTCAATCCCCGGTCAGGGTACATACAGGAGTCAACCAGTGAGTGACTCAGTAAGTGGAGTGAGACCTCAATACTGTTCTCTCTCTTTCTTTCCTCCCTGTCTCTCCCCATCACTTCCTTCTTCTCGCTGTAAAAAATCAATTAAAAATTATTTAAAAAGAAACAGAAAGTTTGGCAGGTGCGGGGGCCTCTGTCCTGGGCGCCAGATATGGGGGGGCTCTGCCCGCAGAGCCCCATCCCTCCGTCATGGATGAAAATAAAAACTACCAAGACATGACTGCTTGGGGAGGAAAGGGGTCAAACTCTCAGAGGAGAATGACCCAGAGTCCCTTCCTCACTAGGCTTTTATTGGGCTCCAATACACAGGAATCCAGGTTTAACATGTCAAAGAAATCTGAGGGCTTAATCTGAGTCAGTGTTTGTCCGGAAAGGGGGTTGCCAAACTTTAGGAGACATACTCATTTCCTCCTCGGACCCTTATCATTTAAATGAGAGCACTCTTAGCAAAGCAGGTTTCTCGGGACTCTAGGAATTCTTTCTTATGCCTGATCACCCAGGGAACCGTCCTGGCCAGTACAGGACTGCACCGCTCACCCCCACAGTTTCAGGCTTTAAGCCGATTAGGAAGCAGGAGACATCAGAAGATGACATCTCCCAGACGGAAATGAGGACTCGGGCTGTCAGAATAGCCGGGGGGCGAGGGTCCATCACATCCTCTTTGCTGCAGCCCCCCCCCACCCCGCCCGAGTCCTTCCATGGGGGCCTCTCAAGTGGTTGTTGTGTCTGGCTTAGGTTGCCCCTCCTATGAGGAGTCTTACCCATCATTGACTAACCAACCAAGCACTGGGGCCAGAGATGGATGAGGCAGAAGCAGTGCTCCTGCCAGGGAGATGAGCTCTGTCTCCTTAGTAGGTCACGTCCTTGTGACAGAACAGACCCAGATGAAGTGGGTCCCTTGGGCTCTTACACAGCCCGCCATGGGGTGAGGGTTGCAACTCCTGAGACCAGGCTGAACGGTCCACAACAGGCAGGCACAGGGGTCGGTATCAGCAGCCAGGGACACATCCGCTGGGACAGGAGGCGAGGCGGGGAACGCGGATGTAAATATCCTAGGTCAGTAGCCCAGGGCGGTCCACCCAGAGCGTTCCTATCTCACCGCAGCAATTCTCTCGGTGAGCTGCGCCAGCTGAGGAGGGGGGAGGGGAGCAGGGGGCACTGAGGGAGCGTGGGAGAGGGCGACCTTGCAGCGTGCGCTGAGGTGGGTCCATCTGGTAGCCCTGGGTCTCTTTCGAGATTCTTGATCGTGAGGTAGACAGGGTCAGTGCCAGAGCATTTAGCTACGCAAAACTGCATCAGCAGGTCCTGGGGGTTCGGCAGCCTTGCACTTCTCCAGGTGGGACCTTCAGAGGGAGAGAGAAGCAAGAGTCAAGGCTGTTGGCAAGGTGGGCGCTAGGCCGAGGGGTGTGGGTGGAGAGGTAGAGCGGTGGAGACCGGGGTGAGGGGTTGGCGGGCGGGGAAGGCGGCAGACTCAGGGGTTGGAGGCCTGTGCGCGGACGCAGGCATTGCCAGGGTGGCCTCTGGGAGCACGTGAGCAGGAAGGACACAGAGACGTGGTCCGACCAGGATGCTTGAAATGGAGGTTTTGGAAATCGGTGAGGCTAAGGGCATGACGGTGACAGCGAGCGGCTGAGCTGGAGCAGGGTAAAAGACTTTGGAAGAGAAAAGGTCAAGGGGCGCAGAGGTCAGGATGTCAGATGGGCCATCCAAGGAAAGGTTGGAGGTCCAAGAATGAGGAGGAGAGAGGAAGACAGTGAGTGGCTGCTAATTCATTTGATCAAAATATACGGATCATCAGTTGCGGAATCTGCACTTGTTAGCAGAGGAGAATGCGGAAGCCACGTTTGTGTACGTAACCACCGTGAAAGGCGGGGACCCAGGGCTCCGTTCGTGAGGGTGTCTGTGGCGCCCCGTCCGGCATGGTTGTAGCGCCGATGCCTCTTTGGTTAGCAGATGCGGCCGCCGCTGCTTCGGCCATGGTGTCCTCGTCTGCGCCTTCGGTGTACAGCGTGCAGGCCCTCTCCCTGCTGGCAGAGGTAAGTGCACGCCTGCCTGCCGTCCCTTACGGAAGCCGCTGCACCCGAGGCTTCGGGACAGCGTGTCTTCTCAGCCCAGGGAGCGGGGCGGCGCCGTCCCCGCGGAGCTCCGCGCCGTTTCCTGTTGTCCTGTGCGCGCCGCGAGGACGAACTTTCTTACCGGCACCGGGTTCGGGGGATTTCCGTTGTCTGCCCGCCCGCTTCTTCCAGGTCCTGGCCTCGCTCCTGGACATGGTCTACCGAAGCGACGAGAAGGAGAAAGCCGTGCCTTTGATCTCGCGTCTGCTGTACTATGTGCTCCCTTACCTGCGCAACCACAGGTAACGGCTCTCCGCCGCCGCCCGCCCATGGGCCGGACAGCGGGTTGCAGGACATGCGTCTGGCGGCTTTCCTTGGCAGTATCTGACCTTGACCCTTCTCTCCTCCCATGCCCGTTTAGCGCCTACAACGCTCCCAGCTTCCGGGCCGGCGCGCAGCTGCTGAGCTCTCTGAGCGGCTACGCCTACACGAAGCGAGCCTGGAAGAAGGACGTGCTGGACTTGTTCTTGGACCCCGCCTTCTTCCAGATGGACTCGTCGTGCGCACAGTGAGAGTGCCGCCCTGGCCCCGCGCTCCCTGGCTCTGCCCTGGAGAGAGGGGTCATCCACACAAAGCCTTCTCCTACCTGAAAGGGCCGCAGAGTTGGAGGCCACCCAGTAGAAGGACATCCCGGTCACAAACCCCAGGGTTAGCGGTGGACTCGTGGGAAAGGCCTCAAGTCTTTTCAGAACACGAGGATGCTTTTTCTTTTTAATCAACAGAATTTCAATTAAGAGCATCTTGTTCCTGAAGAGCTTACTATGGGGTCCCAGTGGTTCTTGGTGTAGTGCGGCCTTATCTCATAGTGACGGAATACTCAGCACCGCCGTGTCCTTGTCCCATGTTTCAGCTGTCCCTCACTGGGTGCTTTTTGGGTGCTTGCAGCCGCCAGGCCTGTGCTGCTAGCCGAGGTCCATAGAGATGCAGCTGAAAAGTGAACTTCCTGTGCCTTCTCCTTGGAGATCAGCAGAGCCACTCAGTGGCTGTCCTCCTGGCGTGGCCGACTGTGTCTCGATTAGTGGCAGGGATAGAGGGGTGCAGATTGGTCAGCTTTTCCGTGTGGCCTGGAAGTTTGCCCAGCCCCCACCAGCCTGGCGGCTCCCACCCTGTAACCCTGCTGGCCTCCGGGAGCCCATTTGAAGGCTCATCCTTGTCTCCACTGCCCCCCATTCACCCCACCGACACGAGGGCACGAACACCACGCTGCGTGGGTGGGTCTAAGGGCAGCCACTTGGAAGAGCCACCGTGCCTCGGCAGTGCAGGTCTCCTTTCACGGGGAGGGGGAATTATTGGTCGTGCTCCACATTACTCAGTCCATTACTCGTTCCTTGTTCAGAGTGATGAATGAAAAGCTTTGGCTGAGCTTTCCCTGGCACAATCAAAGCAACTCACTTCGCCACCTTCTCAGAAAGCAGTTGTCCGTGGGTCTGGAAGGGGCGTGGTCTTTTCTTCATGCTTTGAATCGGACTGTCATCTTTTGCATATTTAACTAATTTTGCCTTTTTTTTTTTTTTTTTTTTTTTACTAATTTTGCTTCTTTTAATACCCAGTTGGAAAGCCATTATTGACCATCTTCTGACTCACGAGAAAACAATGTTTAAAGATTTAATGAGTAAGTTCTGGGTTACTTTCCCATAAGTCACATTTTAAGGGACCAATGCCGCCGTAATCGGCTTTGACCCGTCTCTCAGAACGCCCCCAAACCTCCGTGGTGCCGTCTGAGCCGCAGACCGTAATGCGACGGGTGGACACGGTGTGTCGGGGCTCCGCGAGGAGCCTTTCCGGGTCCGGTCAGTGGACAGGGCGCCGTAACGAGCTTTTCTGCAGCTTTACGGTGGCGGAAAACTTCTCCAAGTCCTGCCGATGATTATTTGCCATAATTCATTCGGAGCACTTCTCTGCGCCTCACATTTTCTTCTATTGTAACGAACCACTCTGGGTTCTATTGCCCGCTGCCAAAAACAACTTGCGACTCCCAATGCCAGAGTCCTGTGAAAAAGAAAGGCGCTATTTATTCAAAAGTTATACAGGATTCCTGGCTGGTGTGGCTCAGTGGATTGAGCACAGGCTGGGAACCAAAGGGTCGAAGGTTCGATTCCCAGTCAGGGCACATGCCTGGGTTGCGGGCCAGGTCCCCCGTGGGGGCCACGCGAGAGGCAACCACACACCGATGTTTCTTTTCCTCTCCTCCCTCCGTTCCCCTCTCTAAAAATAAATAAATAAAATCTTTTTAAAAAAAGTTATACAGGATTAAAATAAAGGCAGAATTTTTCCGTTGAAGCCCACTCCCTCGAAAGGAAAACCGACACCCGCTGACACACACGGCCCTGCCCCCAACCCCAGCCAGACC
Source organism: Glossophaga mutica (assembly GCA_039655065.1). Lineage (NCBI taxonomy): Eukaryota > Metazoa > Chordata > Mammalia > Chiroptera > Phyllostomidae > Glossophaga > Glossophaga mutica. The sequence continues at coordinate 219,728,662 of CM077304.1, read as the reverse complement.
AGGCCAGCCTGGGGCGCCATCTCTCAGGCACAGAAACAGAAGCCTGTGGCTCCGCTGGGCAGATCCTCGTTGTAACAGTCTGGCTTCCCCAGACCGTCTGTGCTCGGCTAGGCTCCCGCTGCGCATCCAAAAACGCACGGCCCCTCCTCGTGGTGGGCCAGTGGGGGTCCTTCTGCATCCTTTCGAACCACGTGGCCAAGACAGCATGGCTGCCTGCCCTTGAGTTTGCATGCCAATGCCGATCTTCCTCCGTAAGCCCCGTCTGACTCCTCCCACGAAGGGCCATGCCTGCCCGTGCTCTGGTTCCTTCTGCTTTTCTCCACGGCCCCGGCCAGTCCCGGCCAGTCCCAGCAGGCTGGGCCCCGTGATGGAGGAACTGCCTCCAAGCCACTTGCACAGGCTCAGTAACCAGGGCACAGCCTTGCGGCTGCGTCACAGGTTAGAGTCACAACTGTCAAAACACTGGCCACGTTCTTAGGTAACGAAGTGACTCTCAGTGGCCCTGCTCGGCTTCCCCTCCCCGCAGCCACGTTAGTGGGGGTGCCCTGTCTTGGAGACCTCACTATTCCCTGTCACACTGTCCCTCATCGTTAAGTATCGTTAAAGAAATACGTATTTTTACAAATAATAAAATAAGTACAGGCTCTTACTGGTAGTTTTCTCACTAACTGGAACCTGTTTCTTACATTTATTGCAGACATGCAGAGCAGCTCCTTAAAACTGTTCTCAAGTCTGGAGCAGAAAGCCATGCTGCTAAAGCGCCAGGCCTTCGCCATCTTCAGCGGCGAAGTCGATCAGTACCACCCTTACCTCCCCCTGATACAAGGTAAGGAGGCCAGCGCGCCTCCCCGACAGCCCCGTGAGGGGCCGAGGCGGCCGGCTGCTGGCGGGGCCCCAGCTCGTCCCCGCCGGAGTGTTCTCTGAGTACCCAGCAGGGGCTGTGGCAGGAGAACTTGGGAAATCGAGTAGCAAACCTGAAACTTTGTGCTTAAAACCAGTTACAACCCTGCAGTTAGTTTTCATTAGCTCGTTTTCAGAAGTCGGACAGCACCTACTCGGCGCTTTTGCTGGAGTCCTCCTGCAGTCAGGAAACTTCGAGTTCACAATAAATACTGGGGCCGGTGAGCAAGCAAGGTTTTGGAGAAGTACCTCATTCTCCCATAACAGGTTTTTCTCCTCTTCACACTCTCTGCGTTGTCTCGTCTCCGTCTAAAACGAGCTGTTGTGGCTATTGCACCCGATTTTGAAGGGCGTTCTCCTCCGTCTAAAGTCCTGACCCAGCCAAGGGGACACTCTGTTTTACCTCCCCCTCCTCCAGACGGGAGGGAACTCCCAAATAGGCACGGGGATCCCCCTAAGACGCACAGCCTATGCGGGACCAACGGAAATTCAGGCAGTTCTTGAAGGATAGTTTGTTTCTATTATGAAGACTATTCTAACAAACAGCTTTGTACACACTGAGGTTACACAGGCCCGTGAGTGTTTGCAGGCCACGACCACAGTCACCCAGTCGGGGCAGAGCGCCTCCATCCCCACACAAGCTCCCTCCTGCCCCTTAGATGTCATCCCCCCCCCATGGCAACCGCTAAGCAGCTTTCTGCGCCCCTGGTTTCGTCTTTTCCAGAGTCACACATGAATGTAACTAGTGCGATGAGACATGGCCTTGGGCCTGGCTTCCTGGATGCACTTGGCGGGACATGTTTGAGTCATCCATTCTCTTGTACTTGCCAGCAGCTATTCCTTTTTACTGCCGCGTAATATTCCGTTCTGCGACTTGCTCCCCACCTCACTGATGGGAGGGCGTTCAGATTGTTTCCAGGCAGAGTTCTGATGTAAATCGTTGGAACTCGGTCAGCAGGCAGAGCACATGCTCTCCCCAGAGTCCTCCCCGTGGCTCCGTAGCTGCACTGATCGTCAACCCACCTCCCTGCATGATGAACTGTTTGCAAGCTCCTGTTCTACTTCCAACATCAACAGCTTTCCCCGTTACTGATGTGACATTGTATATCTGCAGGAATAAAGTAGCTTTAGACTGCAGCTGACATGACTTTAGCACGCAAAGCACAGAAGGAGATTTTCAGCGCATCACGGCCTGTGCAAGTGAACACTCAGATACTGCCCTGCCTTTCCTGAGCTGCCGTAGGAGGCTGATCTGACCAGGGGGTGCCTGGGAATGCCAGTTGAGGTGACAGCAGCTCTCTGAAGACTCTGGCTGAAAGCAGAGTCTAAGCTGAACTTGGTTGCCTTCCTGCACAGCTTGGAGGGAGAAAGGACGGGAGCCCGTCCTCCGGGAGTTCCCGAGCAGCGTCCGTGCTGGTGCTGTGTGCACTGGCCGCTGGCACAAGGTCCCAGTGCAGCCCGGAGCCGGCTCCCCGAGCAGAGGGGGAAAGCAGGTGGAGGAGTTGACCCTCTCAGGGTTTAAATGTCCAGCAGTTCTGCAAAATCGTGCCTCGGAGAGGGAGAGAGAAGTACAGGCTGTGTATGCTGTTGTTTGTATTAGACGCTCTATTTATACATGTAATGCATGTGACGTATTTATATGTGCGTGCACAAAACAAAATCAGCGTCCTGCTGACTTAAATAGAAGGTGGCGGGGCCCTTGGTGGAGGAGGAGTTTCTCTCTGAACGAGGTCGATGTGTACAGGGCGGGGGCCTGAGCATTTCCTCACATCTGGACTCAGAGCGACATAAATTTTACATGGATCACGAAAGGAGCTGTAAAAAAGCCCAGAGCAAGTCTTCTTTTACAAAAAAGGAAGAGGGCAAATGCTGTTCGTCTGAAACGAGAAGGAAGACAGACGTCGTCCCCACGAAGATCCCCGGTTGAGGACCCGCGAGATCTGGAGGCAGCTTTAAAAACCCTCTTCTAGTAACGCCGACCTCCGTGTTCATCTGCGCCTTGGTGCCGTCTGGCTGTCTCTTCCCATTCCAGCTGAGGCTTTTGCATCCCAGGTCACAGTCTTGTCAGATGCCCAGGCTAGAAGGAAATTTAAGAAATTAAATAAATTTAAATAACAAAAACCCACGGATCTCACCTCCAGGTTCCTAGCCGGTCCTGCCACCTGTCCTTCGCCTTTCAGGGTTCCGCTAGTTGGCTCAGGCATTTTGCTCGAGGGAGCGCTTGTTTAAATGTCCGTTGGAGGATGGAACCAGACGCAGAAGCCCGCTCTGCGTGTAGAAGCGTTTGCCAGGGGTCTGGGCAGCGCATGCACCCCGCGTTAGCCGGGGCACTTGTCAGGGCGAGAAGCAGCGCCCCATCAGGCTAGCTCACACAGACAGTCTTAACCAGCCTGGCCATTTGCTGTAGCAAGTTAGGCTCCTCAGAAACCTTAAATTACAGGGAAAAAAGCACATTGTACAATTATTGCACTAGACAAGTGGCAAAGGTTGTTAGGGGCCACACAATTTTAACCCATAACATTTCTTTCCCTGCAGGCGTTAAAGGTTTTTGCCATAGTTATCCCATATAAACTTTATTGAATAAATCTATTTTGTTTACTCGCTCCACTTCCTACTTATTGCCACCAAACTAGGGTGTCCTCTGCCAGCCAGTGTCTACGGTCTTCTGGTCCCTTCACTCACCAAGGACTGTCTTTGGTTTCTGTGCCTCGTGTTTCATATTCTGAGGAGACAGTTTAGGTGGTCACTGATCATACGTTGAATTCCTGGCTTCAGCCAGAGTGTGTGTCCGTCTCTTCGGCTGTGGCAGGGAACGGGGCCGTGCGCATTCCTTCCTGCAGCAAAGGCCGTGAGCAAAGAGGAGGGCCGGGGTAGACTGGGGCGCACAAACGTCCTCCCGGCACCCGCTCCGTGCACTGGGTGGTGGCGAAGTGTCAAAGCAATGACAATTTCATTTTTCTTTTTGTCTGCGGAGAAACCCAAAACTGCATATTTGTGTGACGTCTTTAAAATCTTCTTTCCATAGAACGCCTGACAGACAATCTCAGAGTCGGACAGACATCCCTAGTTGCTGCTCAGATGTTTCTGTTTTTCAGAGTTCTGCTGCTAAGAATATCTCCCCAGCATTTGACTTCCTTGTGGCCAATAATGGTCTCTGAATTAGTAAGTACCAACGTTTCCCCCTTGAAAGCAAACAGAAAAGAAAGGTAGCCCTGGCTGGCATAGCTCAGTGGATTGAGCGCGGGCTGCGAACCAAAGGGTCGAGGTTCGATTCCCAGTCAGGGCACAGGCCTGGGTTGCAGGCCAGGTCCTCAGTGGGGGCCACGTGAGAGGCAACCACACATTGATGTTTCTCTCTCTCTCTTTCTCCCTCCCTTCCCTTCTGTCTAAAAATAAATAAATAAAATCTTAAAAAAAAAAAAAAGAAAGAAAAGAAAGGGAGAAAGAGAGGGAGAGAAGCATGAATGTGCAAGAGAAACATCGTTCTGTTGCCTCTCGCACGCCCCCAACCAGGGACCTGGCCCACAACCCAGGCGTGTGTCCTGACTGGGAATTGAACTGGTGGCCTTTTGGTTCGCAGGCTGGTGCCCAGTCCACTGAGCCCCACCAGCCGGGGCAGCCCAAGTAGTTTTAAGAAACAACGGACACAGGAGAAACTCTGAAAACCTAGTCGAATGTGGAGACATTCACGTCGGCAGGGGGATCTTACTTGCAAGGGTGTCCTCTTCCCTGCACCAGGAAGAGGCGGACGGTCGGGTCTGTAGGGATGCTTCTCCATGCAGAGAACAACCACGTTGGCAGCATGGAGCTCTGGAGGGATGGCACGTAAAATGGGAGGTTTTTGCAGAAACCGAGGATGGGACAGGAAGCTATTAGCCAAAGAGAAGCGAGGATTCCAGGGCAGAGAGTGGGATAGGTTTCATCAAGCAGATTACCTCTTCTCTTGGGAGCTGCGGAGGGCCCTCGTAACAGGTCCCCTACCTCCCTGGTGTTGCCCAGAAAACCCCAGGCTTGCTGATTCAGGTGATGGTTTCGGAGGGTGTTGAAACCGCAGTTACTTCCGGTGTTCACTCTACGCCTGGTGTCCTGGGCTTGAGTGCAAGGGACGCCGTTTTGGAACTGCGGTTTGCTCTTTAACAGTAGGCTGTCTTTTCATTTTGTTGATTGTTTCTTTTGCTTTATTTCCTTTTTTTATGGACATAAAATTTTAAGCATTTAAGCTAGGGGTCAATCTCTTTCAAATAGTAACCTGAATTCACCTTTCATTTTTAAGATTCAGACATTCATACAGCTCGAGGAAGACCTGAAAGCGGACGATGAGTTGTTGAGGTGAGTGGGCGGGGGTCCGCGTGCGCACGTGCAGGGCGGCGGACGTCCCTTTGCGACGTAGGGTTGTCCCACGTGATGCTGAACGCCATCTTCTGGAAGTTCTTGTGAAGGGGTCACCTATTTTCATAATTTCTTAAAAGTAAAAGCCTGCTCACAGGCATTATGCTACCAGTCCAAAGTTGGCGTGCTTCGTGAAGGCCAAAACTAAAGACGTCAGTTTGGAGTAAGGAAAGGTTTATCGATCAAGAAGGCGCCAACCTAGAAGATGGGGGACTTAGTGGTGCCTCAGATCCATCTTGAGAAAGTACAGAGTTCAGGCTTCTTTTATGCCAAGGGAAGGGGCCGCAGGAGGGGCAAGAGGTGACCGATGACCATGGACATCTGGGCGCTGTCAGGGATCCAAGGAAGACAGTGCTTCTGCTGACCCTGGGTTCAGCGGGTCCAGTGAGGAGGTTCCTGCAAGTCTTTGATAACCAGTACATACTCCCCTTAACTCCTGCGAGAGGCAGTTTCTGATAAGTGGCTATTTTGTCTTTGTAAAACTCAAGCCACGAAGCAGAATTCCTCTCATGATTAGCATGTCTCTGTGCAAGAAGCTATCCGCCCCAAGGCCGTGGGAGCAAAGCCAGCGTGAACAAAATGGAATCAGAGAGACGTAGCATTTTACTCTGTTACAGTTGCATAGTCAAATAGACTGCAGCAGACCCGAATGAGTTCGTAACAAGAGTTCTTTTGCAAACCTACAGAAACAGCAACAAAATCAACAGAACGAAAGTTTTAGTCCCTGACTCCACAGGGGAGATACCCCAGAGTGAACTCATCTTATATTTATCAGCTTGCAAATTCTTGGACACGGCGCTTTCTTTTCCACCTGACAAGATGCCATTGTTTCAAATGTAAGTCAGAGGAGACTCTGTGTCCTCTTTAAAGTGGGTGACTTTTGTTTTCTCCTAAGCGCTTTCACTGTTCTTTCCTGTGCAGTACATGAGAAACCACAGTATGGTTACTAGTGGTCCACGGGCCCACTCGGCACACCACCGTTCAGATTACTGACCTCTGTGGCTTTGTGAATTTGGTTCACAGTAAGGCAGGGGATGGGGGGTGTAGGTGCTTTTGACTACTGAATGCTCATAAACCAGGAATCATGCCCTGCTGGTCCTCACTGCCTTCGTGTGGACTTTTTTTGTCTTTGTTTTTCATTAAATAAATGGAACGTACCATCTCCAAATCACTTGGCCCCTGTCGGCTTTCATTTCCTGTAGGGTTTTAACGCAGCTGCTCGTGCATTTAGTTTCATACCTGGCCCCAGAAGCCCCTTCTCTCTGTCTTGTTCCAGTGAGGAGAGTAATCATGTAGAAATATCTGTGGCTAAAAAACCTGTTCTCCTTAAATGCATGTTACTAAGTGAGAGAAGCCAACCCGGAAAGGTTACATACTATAGGATTCCAACTCCGTGACATTCTCAAAAGGCCCCGTGAAACTACGAAGACAGTGAAAGACCAGACGTTCCCAAGGGTCAGGGGAGAGGCAGGCAGAGCACAGGATTTTTAAGGGAGTGGAACTGCTCGGCGTGGGCCTGTGATGACGGTACACGTCACTCCGCATGGGTCCCCACCCACAGGGTGCTTGACAGCAGGCAGGCGTGAGCCCCAGTGGGCCCGTGGGCCGGGGGTGATGTCCACCTATCGCTGCAGGTTCCTCGATTGTCACGAGTGTACCACGCTGGCGGGGGACGCAGGTCGTGGGGAGGCTGTGCATTTGGGGACAGGGGTGCATGGGAACGCTCTCCTTTCCGTTCAACTTGGCTCTGAACCTAAACCTGTTCTTAAAAAGAAGATTTTTTTTCAAGTGGGTTCTGATGTACATGACTATGCAGAGCAGCACGGTTGGTAACAGGCAAAAAGCAGAGACAACCGGGATGTCTGTGGGTCGATGAATGGATAAGCAGCACGTGACCTGTCCGTGCAGCGCCGTGCTCAGCAGTGCGTAGGCGTGAAGTGCCGACACGCTACAACACGGATGAGCGTGGCAACCTTGAGTGGAAGAAGTCAGACACAAAGGACCTTGGAGTGTATGACTCCATTTATAGGAGATGCCCAGAGAGAGAATCTGTAGGGACAGAAACTGTACTAGTTGTTGCCTAGATGAGGGCGGTGTAGGGGACGGAGGGGGGGTATGAGCAGGAATTCTTTCGCAGATAATAAAAACCCTCTAAAATTAATTATGGTGATGGAGTACAGTTCTGTGATATAGTAAAAGCCATTGAATTGTACCCTTTAAACGGGTGAATCGTGTGGTAGGTGAATTATATCTCAATAAAACTATTTTTAAAGTTTTGTAAGTGGGCCCCGAGCCAGCGTGGCTGACCTCGGGCTTCCTCGCGCAGTTACAGGTGGGCGTTTGTTCCGGAAGTGGACGCAGAGGGCCCTGCCGTCCTGTCGGACCTGGAGGAGGGTCACCAAGAGTGCAGACCCCACACGGTTAGGATTCTAGAGCTTCTAAAATTGAAATACGGGGTGAGTGCTGCCCTTTTTAAAGTGCACAGTCACGGGAGAAGGGCTCAGTGAACTGTTTCTGTGTGCCACCTGATCTTAGTAACTTGGAGCAATATTCAGGATTTCTCTCACCTGAGTGCTAAAACTTGGAGATGGCTCCAAACTCCATCTCTATGTTTTCTGTCACGTTCTCATCCCGGCTGCTAAGTGGGGAGGCTTCCTGGAGATAAGGCAGTCCCGTCGAAGCCGTTGGTGCCTTGGAGGAAGGAGGGCCTGCTGCAGGAAGGGCAAGGGCGAGGCCTCGGTGGGCGTGGGCTTCGGGCGAAGAAGTCCTGGTGGGGAACGCCCCTGGGAGGCCTCGCGTTTGGGTTTGTGCCGCTGTCCTTAGCGCTGATCAGGAGTTTTCAGGAAGGACCCGTCCCTTAGGGTTGGCTGCCTGCTCGCGGGTCCTGCAGATCTGTGACCCCTCGCAAAGCCGTGCCATTTTCATGGGGTTTTACCGTCGTGTTCGCTTTGTTCTTTCAGGACCCGAGCAGCACCGACGAGATCCCCGTGGAGAGGGAACTCCCGCTCCTGCGCCAGCGGTCCGTGTCCAGCATGGGGCAGCTGATGCCGTTCTTCGAGACGCTCAGCTGCGCTTTCAAAGGCCGACACGCACTGCCCGCCGAGGCGCGCGCACCCGCCTCCTTGGAGTTCCCTGCCGCAGACAGCCCCCGTGTCATGAAACAGCTGGAGGAGTGCGTCGAACATGATTTCCTGGAACATCTGGACTGTTAACCGTCTGAGACAACGTGTTCGTAGTTGCTTTACTGACACTGCAGCGGAAACCAGGATGGAGTCCAAACCAGAGAGGGCCAGGGTAGGCTTCCGAAGTTTTTGAAAGCCTATTTCAGTTTCGAAAGCAGCTTTAGATCATTTTCTGTTGGGCAACAAAAGCATACCTCCCTAAATGCCTTGTAATATATTTGGATCGGAGTCTATGTTTCTTCCTCAATTTATGTAAAGAGAATAAAGATAATATATCATCTCACAGTAGCACAAAATTCGTAAGTCAAAGTAAAGCGTGAAGAGAATGAAGAGCTATTTCCTTTGTTAATGCCAAGACTGGGTCTGTCTCAGTGCGTTTCTCTAACTTTTTAACTTGTCGAATATTACGTTTAACCTTTCGCACGTATGTCCTTTGAAGTGTTTGTTTTAATACTACATTTTGGAACTCAAATATATTTTCTGAAAATGGTAAATGCCCGTGACCATGGACTGTTTAGCAACAGCGGACACTCGGAGGGATTATCTGAGTGCGTGTAGCCCTTGCCCATTAGAATCGCGTGTTTGCGCTGCTCAGCTGAGTAAGAAATGCCCGGTTTTCGGAGGCCTGCCGGCTGTCCCCGTGGGTGACGTGCCCCGCCACGCACCGTGCCAGGCCTTCCTGTCTAACGTGATCAGCCAGCCTGGTCCTGGAGCCGTGCCGGCCGAGCCAGCTGTCCTGGAAACCCCCTCTCGGGATTCTTCCCTTTGCCACGCTCCCCCCACCCCGCCCCCGGACCTCTTTGCCACTGTGCACACTTCACTGCTCACAGAAGTGATCCCTTCCTCGGCGCAGACTTCGCTAGCCTGGCCGCAGGTCACCCCACCATTTTGAAAGCCTTTTTGTCTGGTCCCAGCTCCCCCATTTAGACTCCGGACGGGGCCCCCTCCTCTGCTGGGGCTGGCCCTGCAGACATGCTTCCCTCGTGTCCCCTTGTCGGCCCCCAGAGCTCAAAACCGCTTTCCTGACCAGAGGCTGCCTGCTGTCCTAACGAGTGCTGCTCGGCGTCCTTTCCAGGGACAGGGTGGGGTTTGGCTAACACCCCACTCCTGATGGGTCCATGTGCAGCGCAGACGTGTGTCGTTCGCCCCGATGGAGGGTCTGGGGAGCTCAGAGCAACTGGGGCCCCGCATGAGGGCTAAAGGAAAGTATCAAAAGGGACTGTGGATATGGGTACACGGATGTTCATGCCAATCGGTGTTAAAAATCACACAGAAAGTGGCGTTGGGTGTCGGAGGGTGCCTTTGAAAACATTTGCAAGCTTGGCCACTAAGACGTTAAGCGTTGAAGTGTAGAATTACAAGTTCTGCGTCACTCGCTCTGTGTTCAGGTCATGAGGAGACAAGCGTTTGCTCGTTAATAGTTAACATCAAGGTGGATATAAAGGTTTGTCTATCAAAATTTACAAAACTAATAGCTTATTTATATCATCAGTGGTTATTCTGCCATGAAAGGCAGTTCTTATATCTGTGCGTAGATTAACAAATTTTATTCTTCACTTTTTTTCTCTCTAGTATCTAAAACAATTCAATGGTCTCCGATAATACCACATGTAATTTAATACTCACTCAAGAGAGCCCTTGAAGGACAGGGATCCAACAGGCAATCCCTGGTTCTCGTAGAAGTCTTGTAAACATGGCGTGTATTCGCTCTCCTCCTGCGTCAGCATGAACCACAGTCGTTGGGGGTACAGGCTCTGGCGTCGGTTTGCCTGGGCACGTACTTTGTGCCTTGTTCTTCTCATCTGTAAAATGGAAATATCAACGGTAATGACCTCTCTGGGTTGTAGCGACCAAGCATCTCCGACACGTCGGCGGTCTCCTCAAACAGTTCTCATCACTCCTGTAAAAACGAAACCTGTGCCTGCTCCCGTATCCCTACGCCTGGGGTTCCATTAATTTACTTGAGTACCCACAGACATCATGTGCCATAAAAGAGGAACTGGGTATTTTTAAACTATGAGAGAAACAAAATGAGCCCTTCTGGTATTTTCTTACTTATCCCCAGGGACCTTCTGTGGCTCACAGTGGAGATGATGCTCAGACTCAGCTCCTCCCAGAGCAGGTTTGTGCCAGGTGCCCAGCCCAGCAACCGCGGGGCCGCCGCACGGAGCATCTCTGGACAGACAGGGGCCAAGGGCAGCCAGAGCAGGATGGAGACACTGCTGCTCTAATGGCAGTGGCCGTGTAGCCATGTGTGGCCGTGAACAGAGGCCCGTCACTGGGGCACTGTCCAGGGTCCAGCCGTGGTGCTCACTGTGTCCTGGACCTGGCTTGCTTTCTTACCACCCCTGTGGAGGTGAGGACAGAGCCGGCAGAACTGAAACCTCGGTCGGTCTCGCTCTGGAGCCCAAGGCTCTCAGCCCCAGTGCTGAGAGATTAAACAGGGAAACTGGAGGTGGCTGTGGGGTTATGCACAAGAGACAGTTTCTCAAATTATCCCACCACCTGACTTCCTGCAAAATCACCTGTCTGAGGGCCACAGTGGCTCCTAGCTCTCGAGGTGTGGTGAGGCGTGTTTTCAAGAACAGGCTTATCTTCCAGTATTTGTATGGTATGCTCAGTTAAATTAGGGCTACAACTGGCTAGACGTGTGGAAATAGTTGAAATTTTGAGCAAGGATCTGGAAGACCCGGCAGAATTCTGTATCGGAATTAACTGCTCTGATTTAAGACAATGCCTTCTACCAGCTACTATGTGCAATTCAGTGGGACACAGAAACCAGTGACCATGCAAAGCTAACACCGTCACAAAAGAGAGTATCGTTCATTGGATGCGGACCAACTAAGGAGCTCACCCACTCCATAGCAAGGGGCAACTGACATGCTTTCAGAGAGGAAGGGAGAGAGAAACATGGATCTGAGAGAGAAACATCCATTGGTTGCCTCCCGTATGCACCTTGACTGGGGATTGGACCTGCAACCCAGGCATGTGCCCTGACTAGGAATCGAACCCGCAACTTTTTGGTGTATGGGATGACACTCGAGTCAACGGAGCCACACTAGCCAGGGCTAAGATAGTTTTTAATCATAACGAAATCCAATCAAACTCAGCTCTGACATTTTTGAAAATAAAGGTTTCCGAGTAAATTTGAGTGTGTCCGGTACAAGCACCCGAAGGGTGGGGTGAAGCAGCCCCTTCCCGAGGAAAGCCCCTTGCTCTCCGACCTGCCGCTGAGTTCAGCTGAGCCTGCTTGCCTCGCATTGCATCCCTATGAGTAAGCCTCGAGGATGTAGAGCTCTGCAGCACACTCACTGTGTTAAGAAAAAAAAGTGGAGGGAGAGGCAAGAATGTGTATATATAGCTAAGGATGTGTCTTTACACGCATGAACGATTGTCTATTCCTGCCACTGCTCTAGCAAATTACCAAAACATAGTGACTTAAAACTACAGAAATGCATCCTCGTCCAGTCCTGGAGGCCAGATGCCTGGCGTGAGTTTCTCTGGGCTGAACCAAAGGCGTCTGCCGCATTCCGTTCCCCTTGTAAGTTCCAAGGGACCTAAAATACAGCTTTCTTGCCTTTGCCAGCGTCTAGAACGACATTCCTTGGCTCGTGGTTTCTTCTCCATTTTCAAAGCCAGCAACATACCTTTTCGAAGTTGCTTCCTCCTTCGGTTGTGAAATAGTCCTCCGTGACGAAATCTCTCGGCCTCTGTTTTGGAGACACTGGTTTGTTTATTTGTTTCTTTTTGACTGGAGACATAGAGACATTGCTTTGTTATTCCACTTATTTGTGAATTCATAGGTTGATACCTTTTTTAAATCCTCACCTGAGGATATATTTATTGATTTTTGAAAGGTGGAGGGGAGAGAGAGAGAGAAAGAAATATTGATGTGAGGAAGAAACATCAGTTGCCTCCCATACGTTCCCCAACTGGGGATCAAACCCACAACCTATCACTGGTTGATTCTTCTGTGTGCCCTGACCTGGGATTAAACCTGCAACCTTGGTTTATTGAGACAATGCCCTAACCAACTAAGCTACCCAGCTGGGACAGAGACACTTGTGTTTGCATCTAGGGCCCACCTGCATAACGTAGGCTGACCTCACCTCGAAAGCAAAGTAACTTGTTGAACATCCCATAGCTGACAGGTGAAGAAGTTGGATTCAGGCCTGGAGAGACGCCGCACGATACTATTAAGTTAAAATTCCATGTTGTTTCTTACGAAGTGCTCGTCAAGATGCACCAAACTGATTTCACAACGGATTTAATAAACACAACCTTGACATCATGGAACTTCTATATTTTGGTCACCCCTGCACCCTTAATGCCTAGCTGTGCCCATCAGGAAGAGACAAGAGCCTCACAAGTAACAACACAATTGTTAGTGGCGTTGTGGGCTCTCAGTTCTTGACGTTGTGCAGGAAAGATTTCAAAACTAGTTTCATAATACTAGTCCTGGTGATTTTGAGAGTACGTTAATCAAAGCTGGGGTTGGCGAAACAAGGGGAGGGCTTAAGATAGGAGGGGCACGCTCAAACCAACAAGGAGGAAGCCTAGGTGGGGCTGCCTTGGCCTTTTAGCGAGAAAGTAAGAGGCAGTAGAAGCGAGCCGGCTGGGTTGCATGGACTCAGGAAACAAGTGACCGAGGCAGAAGATGGAGCCTTGGAGAAAGACACATGCCTGAGGAAAGAAGGGGAGGAGGCGAGGCATGACAGAGAGTGCATGCGCTCTGGTTCCTTCGTCTCAACCGTTCTTATATGTTCTAAAGGCAGGAATTTTAGGAAAGGTCTCAGGAGAGGATCTCAATAGAATATTCATTAGCTTTCCAGGTGTGTCCTTTCGGGGGGCGTCATTATGAAACTGGAAAGGTCAGATTCCTGCTGCCCATCAGCACCAGAACCAATACGCAGAGACAGGCATTGAATCTTTTGGGGTCCTTTACTTAGCTGGACAGTGATCTGAGAAGACAGTGGGTTATGTACCCTAACAGACCCTCTTATACGCCATTTCAAACCGACCCCTTTTATAAAGAGAGGGAATAATAGTTAAGGGGTTTGGAATTCAGGGAAAAGGTTGATCTGATAAAAGCTGCAGCATTCTTGCATCTGTTGCCTGGCATTTCCTTGTCTGTGTTCTTGGCAGTGGAGGTCTCCCTCTGGAGCACAAGGGCTCAAATGCCGTCTTGATGGCTTGCAGTGCTCCTGGGGCACAAAGGTCGAATTCTTGCGGTCTCCTGGAGTCAGGGTGTCATACCTTCAGTTCCTGAAACAGTAATTTTTCTCATGCATTTATTACTAAGCTTATTAACCATTACTTAAAACTAGAATTTTCCAGCTCTTGAGTTCCTCCATCACTTAGTCATTGCAGCTGGTCCTGCAGTCAGCCAGGGCATCGCTTTGGTTTTGCTGCTTTTCTGGGCCGGAAGCTGAAGCACAACTGAGGTCTCCATGTTATCTTCATTTGGACTAAAACTGTCTCTGTGGTCAACAGACCCCAGGCTTTGTTCCTGAGATTATCTGATGCCGATCAGAACCTGAGGGCTTAATGCTTAAGGGAGTGGTCAGCAAGGGAGAGGGGAGGCAGGTGAGTCCGGGGCTCGGACTTGTTCAGAGTCTCCTTCCTTGTTCCCAACGCCAAGGAATTTTCCTGCCTTCTTCCTCTCCTGCCCCACAATCTTTAGCTGGAGGAAACCTGAGAAATGACCAAATTCGGAGCATTTCTAATGGGATTAACTATCACTCTTAGGGGATTCATATTATGCCATTTACCCAAAGATCGGTGGTTGGGGTGACAACAGAACACAACTTTTTTTTTTAACTTTTCCTCATTCATTTATTTATTCATTAATTCAAAAATGTTTGAATACTTACAAGCCTCAAGATGAATTAATCCGATAAAATGAAAACGCTAGTGGGAGAAGAATTTGTAAGGTCTGGTCCCATACTGTAAATAATATTTAATATATAGTAAATAAGCCTGATGGGAAACCGAAGACTTAAGGATTTAAGTGTCAGTTGTAATTGGTAGGCCTAAGTGACTATTGGAAAGCTGTTATTCCAGGAACTGGAATGCATAACCACCAGGAGGTCGACAAGCAATTCAACCTTTGTGCCCCAGGGGTCTGCTAGCAGTGCCGATGGTATCTGAGCTATTGTGTTACACCAGGGAGTCTGGTGAGGCAGATAAAGAATTGTTGATCAGCAGATAAATGAATACTAAGCTAAGAAATTCATTGTTGGACTGCAACTCTTATCTAATTAATCTTTTCCCCACCCCCTCACCTACGCTTTCCTTCTCCCTATAAAAAGGTTGGCTTGAGCCCGGGCTGGTGGGGCTCAGTGGATTGAGCACAGCCTGCAAACTAAAGGGTTGGCAGTTCGATTCCCAGTCAGGGCACATGCCTGGGTTGCAAGCCAGGTCCCCAGTAGGGGGTGTGTGAGAGGCAACCACACATTGATGTTTCTCTCCCCCTCTTCCTCTCTCCTTTCCCCTCTGTTTAAAAAAAAAAAACTAAGGAAAAAAATGATCGGCTTGAGATGAGATGTTAAGACGGTCGCCATGTTGTCACATCACCAGCATCTGAATAAAGCGTCCATAAAGATTCAATCCTTGCCTCTTCTCATTGGTTCTGGTAGTGACAGGCAGCACGAACGCAGACTTTTCTGGTTTCAAGTAATGAGCACCATTGTTTCCATGTTCTGGTGAAGGAACTGGGGTTAAATTTTGTTCTATATTTCTGTATCAGAATTTTTACAAAGAAAATACCACTTTTAGTCATAAAAACACAATGGATATTTAAAAAAACTTTCTATCCTCTCTTTACCTGCAGTGTGTGACAGCCCTTGACTTACTCATTTCTATATCCTATTCAGCTCAATTCCTGCCTCAAAGTTGGCACCAAATAAGTGTGTTAAGCAAAAGGCCTCAATAAATGTGCACATGAGAAAGGGCTCTGTCAGGTTGAGGGATGGTAATTTTCAGGGTAAATCCAAAAGCACAATGTCTCATTTCGTTAATAAGCTTTCAGATCACGTTGACACAGGTGAACAAGGGATGGTTTTTCTCAGTGCAATTGGCGCCTGGCCAGGTCAAGCGCCTTGGGTCTACCTGGGCCACCAGCGCACATCGCGATGCCAGGCCCGCGAGCCTCCAGGCCCATGAACACAGTGACTCCGTGCCGGCCCCGCCTCCGCAGGCTCCCTACACCGCCCGCCCCGCACTGAGAGTCCAGGATCTACGGCTGGACCCGCTTTCATCCACCTTTCCCCGCTGGACAACTCGCCTTTCCCACACACCCAACCCTACAGTGCCTGCAGGCGGAAGTGAGGGGGCGGGGCGCCCGCGCGACACGCCCCGGAAGTGGGCGGGCCGCTCGGCGCCACAACAGTCCCCGCGGTCTCCCTCCCGGTCGTGCTGCGACAGAGGCCGGTCCTGGCTTTGTAGCTCGCTCAAGATGGCGGCGCAGCCACCCAGCGGGATCCGCCTCAGCGCGGTGAGCATTCGCGAGGGGTGGAGCGGCCGTGTCCCAGGAGGGCGGGCAGGCGGGCAAGCGAGGGGGGGCCGGCAGTGGGCGGTGGCGACTCGTCGCGGGCGGCTGGGGCCGCGTTGGGGTCGGGGAAGGGGGCAGCCGTCTCGGTCCCGTCCGCGGGGCGGCTGGGCGGCCAGCAGGGCTGGGCCGGGTGGCGTCCCGTTTTCTCCGCGTTAGGTTTCAGTTTTGCGCCCGCGGCTTCGGGGCGGGCCGGGGCCGCGGCCCCTCCTTCCGGCTCCCTCTGCGCTGTCTGGCCGTTCCTGTCCGCCCGCAGGGCCTGGGCGGTGGACTCGCTAGCCTGGGACCGCGCCAGCCCCCTAACCCTCCCGGCCTGCGGACCCTCGGGCACTCCGCAGGGGAAGGGGCGGCAGGCTGCGGCCAGAAATGCCGGCGGCCTTGACCTCCTGGCAGTGGCACTGAGCGCAGTGAGCCTGGACCAGTCTGACTCGTTGAAATTCCTGCCGCTTCCCTCTAGTGAAACCCTCGGGCTGAATCTCTTGAGTCCGCCAGCTCTCGGTTTCCCCGCTGGCCCCTCCATCGCGCCAGTTTCGGATTCCTGGAAGTCCTTCCACACTTCTTAGATCTATGAGTCAAATCGTAGGGAGTGGTCACACAATGCAAAATAAAATATCTCGTCTTTAAATGTGGGCGTGGCTTACCTACCTGAGTATTCAAAAAAGTTGGTGGTGGTGGTTATTCACAAATGGACCTCCCACGTTGAGGAGTTTGACCCTGGCCCAAGGCTGACCACCCCGGCCTCTAACGTTGAACCTCCGCGTGGGGACAGCCCCTATTGCAATCGTGCGTCGCCCTACCCCCTGTTTCATTCATTTAGCCAGTTTCCCTCCTGGTGTGGTCGGACTCTATTCCAGATGGGTGTGAAATGGTATCTGGGTTTACTTTGCATTTCCTGGACTTGTAGTGAAATTGAAAGCTTTTCCTATTTCACGCTTGTTGGCTTTTGGTGTTTCTGGAAAATACCTGTCGTTTGCCCGTTTCTCTGCGTTCCTTTTTCTTCTGGGACTGGGGGGAGTTTATTGGTTAATAAGCGTTGTTTACACGTTCTGAATAAAGGGCCTTTGGTTACGTAACTGGTTTAGTGTGTGAACTAGCATTTAGGGGTTTGAAGATTGAGAGCAACTTTATTCTTTCTTACTACTGGCTTTAAGTATCATTTGCTAGTTGTTCATCGCTACCTCTGGGTGAATCTGGGCAGATTCTAATGCTTTACAGTTAGCCTCAGGTCCTGTCAAGTCTGACCCCCGTCTAGTTTAATAACTGGGATTCAGTTAAGTGTCCCGTCCCACCCGTTCCCACATTGGGCCAAATGCTGGCCCAGAAACCTGTGGTGGAGAAAAGGAGGGAGCTGGCTTTCTCCCTGTGCGCCCCTGGATTTGCTTCTCCCTTCCCCGCTGTTGTCTTGGTCGGGGCTGTTGTAAACTCAGGTCAGAAAGAAAACAAAGATAGGGGTCACAACAGTCCAAGAGACCTGTGTGGTTAGCTGGCTGTTCGGCCGAAGCAGTTGTCGTTTTTTTGCGGGTGACGTGGGCTGTTTGCAACCTCATTGACAGAAATCTCCCATCTGCAGCTTCTCAAGGTCTCCTTGCTTAATTAAGGACGGGAAACTGCCAAACTACAGCTCATGGGTCAACTCCAGCCTGCCACCTGCGCCTGTGTGGCCCAGGAACTGAGAGTGACTCTTACCGGGTTACCCCAAAAATCAAAGACTGTTTTGTAACATGAAAACTATGTGAAATAGACCTTTCAGTTTCCATTTGTGAGTTTCACTGGAATACAGCCATGCTCATTAGCTTGGGTATAACTCTCAAAAGCCTGCATTAGTAGAGGGTCTAGGAATTAATGAGTTTGTTGTGTATTTGTCAAAAAGCCATAAGGCACAAAAGGGTGAATATCATGAATGCAGATTTAAAAAAATCATTTAGTAGGTTGGGAGATCCCAGAATGGAATGTAGAGTGACAAAAACTTACGTGAATATTTGCTTTTTGCCTCCGTATTTCTAAGTAAAATGCCCAAAGCGTTTTGTTGTTTTCCAGAAATCCTGCTATGGATTCGGGTGACACATGCATGCACTTTTCACCTCCTCCCAGCCTTCCAGTGCTTGTATGTCTCTTTTTTTGGTTGAATTACTATATGATTTATCACTTTTACTATTATTCACAAGTAAATCAGCCAAAAGTATGATCACATTTTCTTGGCTCTACAGCTTTTTGTTTTCCTTTAATAATTGATTTGTATTTTATTTGCTTGTTTGCTTAGTTTTTCCTCTGTACTGATTGATCACATTTTCATTCAAACTTTCAGAGAGCTGGCAAATCTTTTCCAGAAATGTTGACGCACACCCAGTATTTTGTTAGTTTTGTTGGTTCAGTTGTGATTTGGGGACTTCCTTTTATCGTTTGTTCTGGAAACTTACTTCCCCTTTTGGCTGTGTCTCCATGCCACACATTGCTCTTCCGAGGTTTCCTCTCTTGGTGAGTTCAGTGTCTTGGTGACTGAGAGCTGGCTGCTGGGCTGCTGGCCTGGGTCCAGAGCCTGAGTGATAGCTGGGGGTGTGGCCCAGGCAAGTTACTTCAGTGTGAGCCTTGTTGTGCCTGAGTTCCCAGTCTGAAGTTTGGGAAGAAGATTTTTAACTACCTCAAAGGGTTCTTTTAGAAATGAAATGAGCAAATTCATATAAAGGGCACGTGCATGCTGTAAGCACTGGGGAAGTATTTGCTCTTTAGTTACTGGTATGGTAGAGCCCCTCTGTCCTTCCAAAAACAGGTTTAACTTCCTAAGAACAGAGTACCGGGAAGAAAAATTTTTACGTCATTTCTTGAAAGTCTGTTTTTGGTACCATTGCTTGCACTTTACATATAACTTGGCTGGGTTTGAAATTCTACGTTAGAAGTGATTTGTCTCGGAATTTTAAAGACACATTTTATTGTTTAATGGAGTCCTATGCATTGCTTCGGGCACGTAGGCTGAAAACTCAAGAAAATTTTCTCATTTATTTAACAGATATCTTCACTCTGTTTTTCTGTTTTTCTTCACTTCTGTCTATTGTTTCCCTTCTCGTTGGTTTTTCTTTCCTTTCTGGGAGACTTCTTCCATTGATGCCCTATCTTTCTCTTACATATATTTTATTAGTATAAACATTGTCTTATTTTCTGAATGTCTTCTTTTTTTTTTAATATTTTATTTATTTTTAGAGAGAGGAGAAGGGAGAGAGAAAGAGAGGGAGAGAAACATCAATGTGTGGTTGCCTCTCACATGGCCCCCACTGGGGACCTGGCCTGCAACCCAGGCATGTGCCCTGACTGGGAATCGAACCGCGACCCTTTGGTTCACAGCCCGAGCTCAATCCACTGAGCTACGCCAGCCAGGGCTGAATGTCTTCTTAAAATCTGCTGGGACAAAATATTTGTTCTTATTGCTGGGCATATTAGTCAATTTTTGAAGTTCTTTTACTCTGCACTACCTCTACTTACGTTTCTCTTCCTGTATGTTGTTTTGATTTTTTAAACATTTATTGATTGATTTAAGAGAGAGAAACAATGGTTTGGTGTTCCACTTACCTTTGCATTCATTGGTCGATTCTTGTCTGTTCCCTGACCGGAAATGGAACCTGTAGCCCTTTGGCGTACGGCACGATGCTCCAACCAGCTGAGCCACACCGGAGATGATTATTAGCCTTTTGCTTCCATTTGCAAGTGAGACACTAACAGCGAACCGAAAAGCGTTCATACCTGAGTCTGGCTAGTCCTTTGGTGGGCTTCAGTGTTGAGTGGTCACGCAGGAAGGAGCCAGCTCTTTTGTTGGGGGCACCCTGTGTCAGTATCTACGGACGCTAAAGAATGGAGGTGTTAGACCATAAAATAAGAATGCGTAAAATAGATAAAAAGTGCTTTACAGTAATTTTCTTAAAATGAGAACAACAACAATAACAACAAAAAAGAATGCTATCCAGAAAGCGTAATTGTGCCGGACCCAAACAGCACTGTTAGAGACCATCCCGTTTTCTAGAGAGGAACTTCCCATCTGCTCCCCTGCCGCTGGCGCTGGTCCGCCAGCTCTTCTGGAAGCTCAGCAGGGGACAGGAGACAGAAGTGTCACATTGTTCAGCTTGCTGACTTGGTGTTTATTGATTGTTATGGTAAGATACGTATAACATAAAATTTGCCATCTGAACCATTTTTAAATGTGCAGTTCATCAATTTAAGTACATGCCATTGTTGTGCAACCACCCTCTGGCTCTCTTCATCTTGGAAAAGTAGAACTCTGTACCCATTAAAAAAACATAGCGCTCCATTGCCCTTTCCCCCAGCCCCTGACAATCACCATGCTACAATACTTGCTGTGAATCTGACCGCTCTGGGGACCTTGTACAAATGGAATCATAAGTACTTGTCTTTTTGTGAATGGCTTATTTCACTTAGCGTAGTGTCCTCTGAGTCCATCCATGTTGTAGCATATGTCAGAATTTCTTGTTTAAGGCTGGATGATACTCCATTGTGTGAATGCACTCCACGTGGTTTATCTGTTCATTCGTCCATGCGCGGCTGGGTTGCTCCTGCTTTTTGGCTGTTGTGACTAATGCCTCTGTGAACACGGGCATATACATATGTCTTCGGCACTCTGCTTTCAGTACTTTGCAGTGTTTTCCCCAAAATGGAATTGCTGTATTATATGGTAATTCTTCATTCATTCGTTCATTCACTCATTCATGTTTGAAGAACCCCCTCAGAGTGGCTGTGTACCATTTTATGTTCCTTCAAAGAGTACACAGGGCCCGGCTGGTGTGGCTCAGAGGGTTGAGTGCTGGCCTGCGAACCAAAGGGTTGCCAGTTCCATTCCCAGTCAGGGTACATGCCTGGGCTGAAGGCCAGGTCAGCTGGTCACTGTATCTCTTGTACATTGATGTTTCTCTCCCTCTCTTTCTCCCTCCTTTCCCATCTCTCTAAAAATAAATAAATAAAATCTAAAAAAAAAAAAAAAAAAAAAAAAAGAGTACACAGGAGTTGCAGTTTCCACACATCCTCTCCATTACTTCTTGTTGTATGGATTTGTCGTGTTGGTGAAGTGGGTTTATTTTTTACTTTTTGATAATAGCTCTTGGCTATCTCGTTGTGGTTTCAGTCTGCATTTCCCTAATGATTAGTGTGCTCTGAGCAGCATTTCTGGTGCTTCGTGGCCATTTATAGACTGTCTTGAAAAGTAGCTATTCGAGTCCTTTATCCTTTTTTTAAAATTATATTTTATTGATTATGCTATTACAGTTCTCCTGATTTTTCCCCTTTTGTGCCCCCCGCCCCCCGCAGAACCCTGCATTCCCTCAGGCATTCCCCCCCACCATTGTTCATGACCATGGGTCATGGGTATAACTTGTTTGGTTACTCCATTTCCTATACCGTACCTTTTTTTTTTTAATTTAAGATTTTATTTATTTTTAGAGAGGGGGAAAGGGATGGAGAAAGAGAAGGAGAGAAACATCAATGTGTGGTTGCCTCTCATGTGCCCCCTGCTGGGGACCTGACCTGTTCCGCAACCCAGGCATGTGCCTTGACTGGGAATTGAACCAGCAACTTTTTGGTTTGCAGGCCAGTGTTCAACCCACTGAACCACACCAGCCAGGCCCTATAGTATACTCATTAATCCCCTTCACTCTTCACTCATTCCCCCACATACCCATTCCATCCAGCAATCATCCAAACACTCTCTGTATCCATGATTCTTTGTTCTTGCTTAGTTTGTTTTTTAGTTTCAGTTGTTGATAGGTATGTGTTTTTGTCTTTTTATTCATAGTTTTTATCTTCTACTTAAATAAGTCCCTTTGACTTATTATTGGTTTGGTGATGATGAACCCCTTTAGTTTCTTTCTTGTCTGGGAAGCTCTTTACCTGCCCTTCCATTCTGAATGACAGCTTTGCTGGGTGGAGCAATCTTGGCTGTAGGTCCCTGCTTTGCATCACTATGAGTATTTGTTGCCAATCCCTTCTAGCCTGCAAAATTCCTTTTGAGAAATCAGCTGACAGTATTGTGGGAGCTCCCCTGGGGATAACCAACTGCTTTATTCTTACTGCTTTTAAGATTTCTCTGAATCATTATTAACCTTTGGCATTTTAATTATGTATCTTGGAATGGGCCCCTTTGTATCCATCTTGTTCTGTGCTTCCTGGACTTGCATGTCTGTTTCCTTCACCAAATCAGGGCAGTTTTCTTTCATTATTTTTTCAAATAGATTTCCAATTTCTTGCTCTTTCTCTTCTCCTTCTGGCACCCCTATGACGTGAATGTTAGACCTCTTGAAGTTGTGCCAGAGGTTGCTTATACTATTCTTATTTTTGTTTTGCATACTTTTTTCTTCTTGTTCTGATTGGTTGTTTTTTGCCTCCTTGTGTTCTTTTTTTTTTAATAATGCCAATTAAAGTAATTTTTTAAAAGATTTTATTTATCTTTAGAGGGGAAGGGAAGGAGAGAAATATCAGTGTATGGTTGCCTCTCGTGTGTCCCCTGCTGGGAACTGTCCTGCAACCCAGGTATGTGCCCTGACTGGGAATCAAACCGCGATCCTGTGGTTCGAACCGCGATCCTGTGGTTCGCAGGCCCATGCTCAATCCACTGAGCACACCAGCCAGAGCCCCTCCTTGTGTTCTAAATCATTGATTTGATTCTCAGCTTCGTCCACTCTACAGTTTCCCTATAAATTGGTCTTTATTTCACTTAGTGTATCCTTCATTGCTGACTGGATCTTTTTTACGCTGCTGAGGGCCTCACTAAGTTCCCTGAGCATCCTCATAACCAGTGTTTTGAACTCTGCATCTGACAGATTGCTCATCCATTTTGTTTAGCTCTTTTTCTGGAGTTTTGATCTGTTCTTTCATTTGGGCCATGTTTCTTTGTTTCCTTTTGGCACTCTCCCTGTGTTCGTTTCTATGTATTAGGTAGAGCTGCTCTGACTCCGTTTTATTAGTGTGACCTATTCTAGTAGATGCCCTGTAGGGTCAAGTGGCACAGCCTCCCCTATCAGCCAAGCTTGGTACTGGAGCTGCGGCCTTCATGTGGGCTGTGTGTGCACCTTCCTCTTGTGGTTGAGCCTTGATTGCCGTTGGCTGGTCACTGGGAGGGATTTACACAGGCCACTCAGCAGCGGGGACTGAGCTGCAAGTGGCTGTGACCACTTCCCACCAACCTGGCCCTCTGTGAAGGATCAGCTGTGCAGGGTCAGGGTGGCAGTGGTCTGTAGTTGACCACTGGGTGTGCTGGCCCTGGTGTTTCCTGGGCGGTAATGGCCAAGGTCAGCCCCCACTTGTGTTGTGCCCAGGGCCACCCTGCCTGAGCTATAAAGCAATTTAAGATGGCTGCTAATTGTGCTGGTTTGGAGATTCCTAGGTGAAGCCAAGCTATGAATTTATCTGACTGCTTTTAGTGCCAGGCCTGGGACTACTTAGTAGCAAGAGGTGTGGGGATGCGGGGCAGGAGCCTCCTGTTGCTTGTTTGAGAGGATTTAAGGAAGTTGTGAAGCAGAGCCAAGACCAGCCATTCATATGGAAAAGTCGCTGTTAACAGCTTGGGTGGGCCCACAAGTTGGGTGGGAGAGAGCCTCAGGAATTCTCTAGGCCAGGGCAAATGGTGTTAGCCAGGTTGATGGAGTCTCAGAATATCACCTGCCTGCCTGCTCTGTGGCTGGGGTGGGGCGGGGTGGGGTGGGGTTGGTCAGAAAAGGGGCAGTGGCGTACGCTCACCTTTCTGCCTGGGAGAAAGCTGTCCCCCAGCTCCTGCCTGAATGCCAGGCACTTTAGGTTCTTCCTGTGTGCCACTGGTGCCTTTCATGGTGCTACCCCGGTGCCGGAACTCGGAGGGAGTGAGTCTGAGTAAGTCTGTGTGTGGGTTCTTTAAGAGGAAGTGTTTGGGACTTTAGAAGTTTCTTCCACCGACTTAACCCTTGCTGGTTTTTGTGGCCAGAAGTTAGGGGGACTTATTTCCTGGCACTGGAACCCTAGGTTGGGGTGCCTGGTGTGGGTCTGGGACTCCTCGCTTCTGAGGTATCCTCCCCAAGTTTTTATCCACATAATAGATGTGGGACCAGCCCGTTTAGCGTCTGCACCCCTCCTACCAGTCTGGATGGATGTGGTTTCTTTAATTGCTTAGTCGTCATACTCATACTCCATTCAGCTTGGTATGTCGGTTCAAAGTGGTGGTTGTTCTATAGTTTAGTTGTAATTTTGATGTGGTTGTGCAGAAGGTGAGCTGTGTTTACCTATGCTGCCATCTTGACCAGAAGTCCTGAAGAAAGTGTCGATGAGTAAATTATTTCATTGATTAACAGCCTTATCTTCCAGGAATCTTATCTTCTGTGTTATATTTCCAGGTATATCCTGAAACAAGCAGCTAGGTTATTTTTTACTTGATCTCAATGTTGTCTAATGCAAGGACAGAAGATTATATTGGTTTTGTTAAACAGACAAAAAAGTTTACATGGCTGAACGCTCTTCTGAAGGAAAGGGTTCACTGAGCTGAATGGTAGCCAGGAAAGGACCGGACCGGAACCTGGGCGTGCAGTCTGGATCAGCAGCAGCAGGGCTGGTTGGGAAAGACAAACATGTCCGCAGTCCTGGGGTTGGTGGGCTTGGCGGTAGACAGGGGGGTGGGGTAGGAAAAGGTGTGAAGTGGGGCGGGGGTGCGGTCCCAGGCCAGGTGCACAGCCAGTAAGGAAGAGGTCTTTCCCTCCTGTGATGGGTTGTGGGACACAGCCCTGAAGGTTCACGGCTGGGCTGTGGCGGCTGGAGGTCCTGACCGGAGGTGATTCAAACTCCAGCGCCCAGTCCGGAGTGTGGGCGGTCTGTTGTGAGCTGGCCCGCGGCTGTTGGCTGGGCACTTTCTCTCACTCTCCTGTGGTATTTTAATTTAGGGCCTCTGAGAATTTTTCTTTTCTCAGTTTCTGTCCTGAAAAGTAAGACCTGAATTTACATGAATCATTGGTTTGTTTCAGCTTTGCCCGAAGTTTTTACATACAAATTCTACTAGTCACACGTGGCCATTCAGTGCAGTTGCTGAATTAATAGGTATGTAAAATCAACATTTCATGTGTAACCTATTGCTTGCAGTTGAAGTTTTAAAAAAACTTCATTGAAAAATATTCTGTAAATATGCTTTTTGGAAAAAAGTATCTTGAATGATAACATTGTGGGTAAAGGTTGAAGGTTACTTAGCGTAATAGCTATTCAAATGGGTGTCAAATTAGTCACTGTTCAATGTTTCCTATAGTACTTTCAAAGCATTTTAATTTGCTAAGCTCATAAACCATTTATGTTGAAAATATTTTTATTCTGATTATAAAAGGAATAGACCTGCAAAAAATGAGAATTACGTGTTTTTTTTAATAGTTGGGAAGTATGTAAAACATAGAGTGGATTCCTTTTTCTGGTGTCAGTTAAGTGGGAGGATTCACGTTGTGCTCGAGTGGTGGTGCTACTAACTCTTGTTCCCACCGGCAGGCGGAATGACCAAACCGCTGGGTTGCAGTTTGACAGTGTCACAATGGACACGAGAAAGAGGGCCCAGCGGTGATCAGGGTGACATTCTGGGTCATGATTTGGGAGTGGAGATTCGTGCCCATGAATTTTAAGTTAAGCCTGTGTTTGAGAAACACAATGAAGGGAAATTATATTCTTAGATATTCTTACAAGTACTTTATTATTTTTTAAATTTATTGATGTTTTTTATTTTTTATTTTTTAGAGGGAGGTGAGGGGGAAGAGAGAGAAAGAAACATTGATTGGTTGTTCCACTGACGTATACATTCACTGGTTGCTTCTTGTGCATGCGCTGACTAGGGATCGAACCTGCAGCCTTGGTGTATCAAGGGGATTCTCTAGTGGCCTGAGCTCCTTGGCCAGGGCACTTAGATATACTTTAGATTCTTTACCAACGAAGTATCTAATTTAGAAAGAAGCAACTTTTGAACACCCTTCCTTTCTTTGGCATAGTTCGATTCTCCAGTCAGTCTCCCAGCTAACGGGGTCTTCAAGGTGTTCTTTGGTTGTTTTGTTTTGAATCCTCACCCAAGGGTATGTTACGTGTTTATTGATTTTTATTTTAGAGAGAGGAAGAGAGAGAGAGATACATCGGTGGGTTGCTCCCTGTACGCACCCTGACCAGGATCGAACCCACAACCTTTTGGTGTGCAGGACAGTGCTCCATACCATCGAGCCACCCGGCCAGGGCCAGGTGTTTTTTAAAAACCCTGAGTGGATGTGCTATAGCTTTGCAGCTCTTCACTGTCATTCTTTTTTTGTGGGGACCCAGAGAACCCAACCTGGGGTTCTTTGCCATGCACTGACTCTCCAGCTTTCTGTTTTGAGTGCCTGAGAGTCACCGCGCTCTGGGCGGCTCGCTGGAGGCTGCGGTGTTGGTGAGAGGCCGTCTGTGGTCAGCTTTCAGAAGGTGTGGTTCAACTTTAATTGCAGGCTGCCTCACGTGAGGGCAGCGTGAGAGCCCTTGTTTGTATTGTAACAGCTGGGCTATTCGGACGGGTCTTGTAGTTCACAGGTTCATTGTATTGAAGGTACTGTTGAA
The DNA here is from genome assembly GCA_039655065.1 of Glossophaga mutica. NCBI lineage: Eukaryota > Metazoa > Chordata > Mammalia > Chiroptera > Phyllostomidae > Glossophaga > Glossophaga mutica. The sequence continues at coordinate 219,702,082 of CM077304.1, read as the reverse complement.
AAATTTTAAATTTTTTTGATGTATTCCTTCATACTTACCCATGCTGAGAGAGACAAGGTTGCTAAAGAAGAGTGTTAAGTGGAAGGTGAACAGAGATCATTGAAGTGTAAAAACCACCAGAGATTGTGGTTGGATTGTTTCTAAAAACAACATTTAACCAAGTAAATGCGGAGAGCCGATTGTCCTGAAGCAGTTTGTGAACGGGGCAGCATCCCACCTAGCCCGGGGAAGGGCCCTCGAGGGGTGGTGCACAGTGGAAGGGTTTTTATGGGGAACTGGGTGGGGCCCGGCAGCTGTCATAGAAAAGAAAAGAAAAGATTTGGGGGGCCCACCTTTGGGGAGTTGTCACCCTGCAGAGTGCTTGCCTGTCCTTCGTGTAGGGGTGGAGCGGTCCCCTGGGACAGATCGCCTTCCTGGTGCTTGCCAGGGAACCCCAGGCTGGGCGAGGTTAATGAAGGTCTCGCTTCTGGGAGAGGCTACAGCTGCCGTTACAGCAGGTGTTACAATCGGGTTTGGTGTCGAGGAGTTTCAGCACAGGGACACTAGTTTGAGCCTGTAGTTTTCTCTTTAACAATTGAAAAGCACCACAATGTGAGGAACTCTGCGGGAAGGCAAACCTTCATCCACAGATGCAGCTTAACAGGAAGTGCGGTTCTCTCCTTTGTTCAGCAGCCACACTGTGCGCCCAGCTGGTTCTCTGGACGGAAGACCTTTTCGTCTTGGTTATCTCTGCGATGCAGTGATTCTTCTCGTTTTTGCACTTTCTCAGTGTAGCGATAGCAGTCTCTGCTCCATGTAAAATGAATGGAGGGCTTCGGAAAGAGTTAGTTCTGGAATAGTCAGTGAGCAATGCGTAGCAGGGTACACTTTTCTAGTTTCATGTTTTCAAGTCTTAGGAGTTCTTAACATTTCAACTTTCTAAATGTCCTTAAAATATGTTCCTCTGTTGCTTGTTAAGGACTTGTTCTGAACTAATGGCTCTTTTTCAAAAATGCAAGCTCAAAATTTCTCAAAACTTTGATCCTCAGATAATGCATATGATCCTGACGTGAATGCTAAACAGATATGGATTGACAAAACAGTGATAAATAACCACATATGCCTGACATTCACGGATAATGGGAATGGCATGACTTCTGATAAACTGCATAAAATGCTGAGGTACGTACAAGCGTCACGCATCCGAGAGTCATTGTCGTTACCTAAGTCAGGGGTTTCGTGTGTCACACCATTGCCCCTAGGGGTCGTTGCGTAAGCATGAGCCGCCGCTCCCACAGTGTGCCCCGTTCTCTCCGACTGTTGGGTGATGAGGCCGTCGCTGCCATTCCTCTCGTCACTCCCCACCGCACCTGGCTCGTCTACAGTTCTTCCAGTTTTTTACAGGGTTGTAGCACGTTGATGTCCGTTATTTGTATTTTAGTGTAAATTAGTTTTAACCAGTGTTTCCAGTAAGACTTACCGCCAGGGCTGGAGGGTCATTTTAAAGGGGTTCTTCAGAGGATGAGGAAGCAGCATAGAATAGTCATAAGGCCTCGGGCTGCAGGGCCACGATGTAGGATGCCAGTGTGAAACCACACGAGCCTGAAGTGCAAACGAAGATCCTCAGCACAGGTACGGGGAGACTTCGGGAGCAGAGGCCTGTCCGTTGTTCCTGCAGTACTCCTTACGGAGCCAAACAGTCAAGGCGGTCCCAGCGGTGATCATACCGTAAGCCTGTTGAGAACAAGAGAATCAATTCACGCTTATAGGAAGAGATTTCATGGGGTGCAACTTCAGGGCCCCGGGGGCCCCAGTTATGACTCAGCCACTTAGCCAGGCTGTGCCAAGGAATGAGCTCCTGTTTGGAGTGTGTAACCCTTACACGCCTCTGACGCAGACTTGGTTTCCTTCATTCGCAGGTGTGAAAACACGCTAAGGTAGACCAGTTCATTGCCTAAGATGGCGCATCTAGGAAGGATGAGGCCAGCGTACAAAACCAGGCTTTTTGTGTATTGTAGTTTTTGAATTAAAAACACTAAGATTATATGTATTTATTTTTAAACTCTTTCTTTTTTAGCTTCGGCTTCAGTGACAAAGTCACCATGAACGGTCACGTCCCAGTGGGATTGTACGGGAATGGTTTCAAGTCAGGTTCCATGCGTTTGGGGAAAGATGCCATTGTTTTCACCAAGAATGGAGAAAGCATGAGTGTGGGCTTCTTGTCTCAGACCTACTTGGAAGACATAAAAGCGGAACATGTTGTTGTCCCAATAGTGGCATTCAACAAGCACCATATCCTTTTGCTTTTGCCATGGAAACTGTAGAAACTCCAAAAAGTAGCGGAACCTTTTGCCTTCCTGCAGATGCTTGTTTTTCGTCACACCTTCCCTTCCCGCTCCTTCCCGTTCCTGCCCCTGCCTCTCTGCCCCACAACCGCGGCCAAGCGTCCGCTCCTCTGCTGTCTGGGAATGGTTCCGCGGAGGCCTCACAGGATGAAGGCGGCCGCATTTCATCCTGAGCTTCCCGTGGCCCTCCTCTTCGTTTCAGTCTTACTGTGGGCTAAGGAGACTTGTGGTCTGGCTTGAAAGTTTCCCTGATTGCCATGACCAGCAAGATAGCTTTAGGAAAATGCCTTCTGTGTGAACACATTTCAGGTACTGTTAAATTAGTTAGGGATGATAAACTTGCTCATCCTTCTGGGTATTCATTTGAAATCATACTGTCATTTACAACTTAGGAAATTATTTTTCCGTTTAAGTTTGAGTTGGCTTCAATATTGCAGTTGTGGAAAATACGTTGTTGGTCCAATTCTTTAACTTAGGATATACGACAGATGATTAATTTAGTGGAATCGGAAGCAAGCCTTGCTGCAATTCTGGAACACTCTCTGTTTTCTACGGAACAGAGTTTACTAGCAGAACTGGATGCAATTATGGGTAAGAAGGGGACGAGGATCATCATTTGGAATCTTAGAAGGTAAATACAGTCTTCGGCCAGCTGCTCGGCGTTGGGGAAGCCAGGTGCACATGCGGGAGGGACCGCGCTGCGGTCGCCCACTGACTGACGCGGCGTGGAAGCGCGTGGGACAGGGCTCCTGGTTTGGCATAGTGGTGCGGCTTGTCCACGGGTGTTTTACTGAGGCCACTACTGAGGCCACTTCGGCTTCAATTGAGATAATTATATGTTACTAAAAATAAATTCCCTAGCCCCGAGGTTTAGTCTCCATAGTACTCTTCTCACTCTTTGTTATTCCACCCCTTTCCGCAAAACAAACAAATAAGTAAATACATGAGACAGTAAAAACCCAGCTAACTTACAACTTCTGTAAGTTAAAGGGAAACCTTTGTTCATTCGGTCCAGGACTTAAAGCCAAGCATGATTTAGCATTTGGTAAGAAAAGTAATACGGATGAGACCTGGGTGTTGCTGGGATTCTTAGTTCTTTATCCTTGTGGTGAGAATGAGATCCTTTGCAAATAGAAGTTTTAAAATGTAGGGTGAACATGTGATATTGAGAGGTCTAAGACATACTGAACCATAGGAATAAAACATAAATAGTGGTATATAAAGATACGTTAAATCTGGTGCTTTTCTAACCTCCTGTGTCCCCCCACGTTTTTTTTCCCCACTTTTGCTTCCTTGTCCCTCCCCCAGTTTTTTGTTTTTTTTTTTAATTTAAACTTTGTATTTTAAGGTAGTTACAGATTCATGTGCAGTTGTAAGAATGATAGAGGTCTCGTGCACTCTTTACCCAGTTTCCCCGATGGCCACATCTTACAGAACTAGAAACGGCAGTGGTGTCTATACTGACATTTTTAGCACCACCAGGATTCCTCAAGTTGTCCTTTTATGACCAGAACCCATTCCCTCCTTAATCCCCGGCAGCCTCCAACACGGTCTCCATTTCTGTGACTTGGTCATTTCAAGAGTGTCACATAAAAGGAGTCACAGCGTGAGGCCGTTTGTGATGGGCTTCTCTCGTTCAGCACAACTCTCGGGAGACCTGCCTGCGCAGGTTCTCGTGTCTGCAGTGGTTCGCTCCCTTTTTCTTGCCTGGCGCTGGCGCGTGTGTGGCCGTGCACCTGCCGGAGGCCGTCGGTTGGTCGCAGTTCTTGGCTTTGACAGATAAAGCTCTAGACACTTGCTGCGCACAGGTTTTCGTGGGAATGGAGTCTTCGTTTTCCTGAAGTAAATGACCAGGAGTGTAACTGACGGGCTGTGGGGGAGTTTTGTGTTTAGTTTTCCAGGAAACTGCCCGAGTGGTTTGCAAAGTGGCTCTGTTATTTGAACTTCCCACCAGCACTGTTTGTGAATACAGTTGTTTTTACATTTTTTTTTTCTGGATTCCTTTCATTTTATTTCTTGCTTTGTTTCGTTAACTAATAGTATTTCGTTGGTTGTTGTGAAGTTAAATTTTTGCTCCTTAAAAAAAATTATTTTTACAGCTACAAAGGTGCAACAGAGTTTGATTTTGATAAGGATAAGTATGACATCAGAATCCCCGAAGACCTGGATGAGACAACAGGGAGGAAAGGGTACAAGAAGCAAGAGCGAATGGACCAGATTGCCCCGGAGAGCGACTACTCCTTGAGGGTACGTAGCCAGCTCTCCTGGGGACGTGAGAACGTCGCCAAGGGCGGACGGTCGGCTGTGACCTTGCGTTACGGCTGCCGCGATTGATCTCTAAACGGAAGTGTCTCAGACAGGAGCCAGCTACTGAAATTTCATGAGCACGCTGCTGGTTTCACTTAGAAACCGTTCGTTACGAAGGCGTCAGCTCTACCCGTGTCTGTAGTTCTGTCACTGGGTGGTTCTATTTAAGTTGGCCAGACTAGAACCAGTCCAGTCTGTGACGGCCGTGTTGATGAAGCCGTCACCACTGCCGAACTCAGATTTTCTTTTTTTTTTATTTTAAAATATTCTACGATACACACCTATTGACATCCTAAAACAATAAATTATATATAGACAAGCGGTCATGTACATTAATACAATTTTGTGATAAATCTCTCTGAAATTTGACCCTAGAAATAGTTATGTTTTTGAGATTGAGGAAATTAATAACCCACTGTTATATTTGACACTTACAAGTTTACCATTTAACTTTCTGTTGGCAGTTAAAGTAGTAGCTGTCGCTGTTACTTGACATACCCCAGTGTGTGTATCCTCACGGCTAAGAAGACCTTGCTCTCAAACGTGAATGACTCTAGAGGCAGCCAGGGCACATGGTTTGGTTTCAGTGTACCACAAAGTATAATTTTTTAAATATCATGAATCAATTTTATAAATGCCAAAGCGCCATTCGATGCTGTTGAAATCAGGAGACAGGAAAAACAAGTAAGAGATGAAATTTTAGTTTTGCAATGAACCTTTCATCTATCCTTGAGTTACTCAGTTCATTTCCTATGGAGATTTCTGGTACCTTGGAGGTAGGCGCAGAAGAGTGTATTTTAAACATGTTTAAGGATGCAAAATTTGGTCAAGATTCTAAAGTACCTAAATTTTCATGCATTAAGAATTGAGAACACATTCAGTCCTGGTTGGTGTGGCTCAGTGGATTGAGTGCCAGCCTCTGAACCAAAGAGTCGCTAGTTCGATTCCCAGTCAGGGCACATGCCTGGGTTTCAGGACAGGTCCCTAGTAGGGATCGTGAGAGAGGGAACTACACACTGACGTTTCTGTCCCTCTCTTTCTCCTTCCCTTCTAAAAATAAATAAAATCTTAAAAAACAAAAGAATTGAGAACACATTTACATTATTAAAGCTCACTTTTAAAAAAGTGCTATGCTTATCTAGTCTGCATAAGTAATGGTGCATTATTTATGCTTTTTCCTTTTCAAACTTGTAACTGTCCCTGTTGCTTATGTTTGCTTTTGTCTAAATAAAATATACGGATGTTTTTAAAATCATAGCCATATACGTGCTAGACACAGAGTCAGAAAATATAGTCCTTTTTTGTGCATGTACGCTTAAAAAAAAATTGATTCCGGAAAGAGGGGTAGGGAGGGAGAAGGAGAGGTTGAGAAACATTGATCGGTCACCTCTTCCATGTGTCCTGATTGCGGACCACACTTGTAACCCAGACACGTGCCCTGACAGGGAATCAAACCCTTGACATTTCAGTTTATGGGATGACTTCCAACCAACTGAGCCACATTGGCCAGGGCCATGTATACATTTTTTAATAAATTAAAATAAGATCATACCATATGTGCTGTTTTGTAACTTTTTTTCACTTAACATGGCAACATAGGTATTTTACTGGCTATAGTATGTATATTTTTAAAGAGGGGAATCGAGGGAGAAAGAAAGGGAAACATCAATATGTGGTTGCCTCTTGAGCGCCCTCTACTGGGGACCTGGCCCACAACCCAGGCATGTACCCTGACTGTGAATAGAACCAGTGACCTTTTAATTTACAGGCTGGTGCTCAATCCACTGAGCCACACCAGCCAGGGCTTGGCTTAGTATATTTAGTTTATTTTTATTGAACAGTATATATAGTATATATATTATTTTATTAAAGAGTTAATTAATGGGTCCTTTATGAAAGTAAGGTGTCAGCTTCTTAAATACATGCATACATGCATAGTAGTGTTGAACAAATCAGTAAATAATTGCTTTATGTCTTTTCAGGCTTATTGCAGTATATTATATCTAAAGCCAAGAATGCAGATCATCTTACGTGGACAGAAAGTGAAGACACAGCTAGTTTCAAAGAGTCTTGCTTACATCGAACATGATGTTTATCGACCAAAATTTTTAGTATCCTTTATTTTCCTTTCACGATGCCGTGTAGAGCTGTATTAGTCTGGTGTACCCTCCCCCTTTTCTCTTGATACTGATTCTAATCCTTTCTAACTTTGCCCTTTTTTCTGCACTTTGGGGCTCTAAATAATGAAATAGAAAGGATGATTTAAAGGGAGTGAGGTGGTGTGTTCAGAATTTTCCTTAACATTTAAGACTAAAACAGTGAGAATTACTTTTGGATTCAACTGCAGAAATAAAGATCATTATGGGATAATGATGTATCACAGAAATAGACTCATCAAAGCTTATGAAAAAGTTGGATATCAGTTAAAGGTAGGCTGAAACTGTCCCTACCTTTTATAAAAGTAGAATAACTTGTTCTTGGGTTAGATGTGAAATAATATGCTTGCACCTAATGACATGTTATTGTTTTTAGTAACATTGGCATGGCTCTTGAACTTAGAATACTTCAATATTGATTTCTCACTTGGTCCTGAATAATCTTATCGGGGGGCAGACTATTTTCTCTGTTCTGCAAGTGAGGAACTAGGGGCTGAGGTGCTCGCCCTGACCTAATGATGAGCGGGGGGTCTCAGACACAGATGCACATCTTTGACTGCCTGTGGTTATAGATCCTTGCTCGTTTCATGCTCGAACAAAATTACTGGTTTTAATTAGTGCTGATTAGTGCTGATAGCGTGAACAAGTGCTATCTGGTAGGTGATTGCCTTTTTGGAGTTAGTTCCTAAATACAGTAGAGCCTTCCTCCTAAGTCGTATCCATCGTGGGATTTGGTTCAGGGCGATGGACACTGTCCTGTTTCAGTCTGCTTGTCCTTCACATGTGTTCACAGAAGGGTTTTTTTGCGGGGGCGGGTGCCTGCTAGGAGTTCAGTGATAAAGTCTGAAAATTGGCTTCTTTAAAGGTTTTAATTTAGCATGTTTTGTTTTCCAGTTCTGTGATTTCATTCTGATTCATCTTAATTCATTCTGAATTCTTTGTAGAATGATGTGAGCTCTACACGGTATGATAGTGTGGGTTCATCTAGAATGTTGTAACTCTCTATTGTATGTTTTCCATGGCATGAGCTCAGAATTTAGCATTTTTGCAAAAGTAAATGTATCTTGTTGTGCTTTTTGTAACCTTTAATTTTAGTCACCAGATAAATCCAAAACTCTGATTTATTTAAAAATGCTAGTTTTCACTTATAAGCAGAATAGTAATTTTCACCAGAACTGTTCTATAACTGAAGTTCTGAATTCCACTGGTAGTTGGGAATGCATTTTGGTAATAGGCCTTAGTTTTCCAGTGCTTTGGGATTCAAAAGAAATATGTCTGCTACAGAGCGTAAATTCTTTTTCTTTTACCACGTGTGAATCTGACTTAAGAGACATAACCCTTTCCCCCACACAGTTAAATTTGCAAACGCACAATTTCTGGTTAAGCTTGATCTTACAAAAAATAAGCTTTCCAACCAACTTTTAACGTCTTTCATTACCAGACGATGGGCTGAAGGTAGTACTTTCGTTCTGTGGACTCAGTAACCATATAGTAAGTGGGTGTCTGTCGGGAACCTGCTGTGATTTCCGACGCTGGACGCTCAGCAGAAAAGATGCCGTGTGCAGAGCATGCCCTCAGAGCTTGGGGGGGAGGGAAGCGCGCACCCTTGGAGCGTCGGGAGGGGCTTCGTGGAGAAAGCGGAGACTGAGATGAGCGCGGTGACTGAGATGAGCGCGGAGACTGAGATGAGCGCGGTGACTGGGATGAGCGCGGAGACTGAGATGAGCGCGGTGTTGGGAAGTCTGCAGGGCCGTCAGGCAGGGAAGAGGATGTCTGCATTGCAAGGAGAAGCGGCTTCTGAGTCGACGGCACCATTGAGGGCGCAGTGCTGAGCTAGCTGCGCCTGGACCGGGGATAAGCGCGAAGCAGAGTGAGGGGGGGTGGGACAGGAGGGTGAGGCCAGAGAAGGTGAAGTGAGTTACAGATTGAAGGGCGCTGTGGTTTGCAGATGCAGCGCCCCCGATGGTTCTTCCTCGAGTAGGGTTAGGGTTAGATTCCTGCGGTTTCGTCTACAGGGTGGGGCGAAAGGAGGTTCTCAGTTGTTCATGAGGAAGAGAATGTAAGTTACAACGTAAGAATAAACCCTGTTCTGCATATTCAGCTGTAAACTTTTGTTCCCCCCGTATACTTAATATTATGAAAATTTTTATTTTGTAACTACATACTCTTTGACTTTGTATGTAGACTCAGAAGTAAGCTACAATCGTGAACAAAATACACTCGATAATCATACATCTATAATCAGAATGTGACTCATGCTTTGAATTCAGTATTTTAGCTAGCAGCATTTAAAAAGTAGCTAATTTTTACTGATGTAGGTTCTTAATTTTCATTGCCATTAAAACTAACTTTGCCATTTCATTGCTATTAGCAATACGTAGCTTTGGATAAACGACTCCAACTTACCTGGCAAACTTAGGGGCTATCGTGTGCCAGAGCCCGTGCTCGGTAGGCACTGTGGGCGTAGCCATGAGTTCGTTGGGGTTTCTGCCATCTTAGCAGTTGATGCCAGCAGGAGGGGTCTTTTCCCCCTCGTATAAAATTGAGGGTGATAGTACTTGTCTGAGTGGGTAGTCGGCAGCAGTGCGGGGGGTTTGGAGGAAGGCTCTAATATGTTTAGGGATTAACTCCCGAAAAGTAAATTACCCACCAGATGCTGTTTTTCAGTCTGAATTTCAGGAGGTACAATATAGGAAAACGTGTGATACAAATTATACATCTTTGTGGAAGGGTAATTATTTTGAGTATTTATCACATCTTCTGCTTCAAATACCAATTTCATTTTCTTTCAGGCAAACAACATGGGCGTCGGAGTGGTGGGGATTATAGAGTGCAATTTCCTAAAGCCGACTCACAATAAGCAAGATTTCGACTATACTAATGAGTACAGGTGTGTTACCTATTCAAATTTTTTACTAGAGTGTATTGCAGAAATACTTTCATAACTTTTTCTAAGCTGAATTTGTTTTTATCTTGTGGGTCTTTTTACATTGTAGAACATTAGAAAAACAGATAAGTGAAAGGCTTGCACAGAGGACACATTTAAACATTGCCTTCCATACTAGGAGTTATACTCTATAAGTAGAAGTACATTCTCCTGCCTTTACTGATGAGGTCTTTCCAAGATTCTAGAAAATAAAGGAAGTTCCTACATTCTTGCAGTTACTGGAAGCGGGGACCTGGCCCTGAGCCGGGTCTGCCTGGGGCCAGCCAGTAGTGTTTGGGTTTTTGGCTTCGTGCAGGAAAGATTTCACAGCATGAGTCCAGGTGATTTTCAGAGGATGTTTATTGCAGCTGGGGACAGAGAAACAAGGAAGGGCCTAGGATAGAAGCACCGAGGACAGAGGCGCTAGGTGGGGAAATGAACTCGGCTGGGCTGCTCTGGCTCACCGAGAAGTCAGAGAAAACAGGGCCTTGAGGACAGCGCGCTTTTAGTTAGGACGCTTTCGTTTCAGACCATCCTATGTGGTTTCTGTAGGTCTCTGAGTTGGTAAGGCCACCCACCACGCAGGCCTCCCCTGTGCTTGTCAGGTTTCCTATAGGGCCCCCTTTTTCATCCACAACTAGAATAGTAGAACATGTTTTACTAAAAGGGGTAAAAAAGGACAGTAGGTGTCCAGAACTAGCTGATACAAAAGAGCAGCTGTTGCCTCCAGATTGAACAAGAGTAGACAGAACAGGGACTGGGAGAAGGCCCCTACCCCTGAAGTCAGAGATGCAGACCCTTTGCAGAGGTCGTGATAAACACAGGGAAGAGCTCCCTGCCTGGCCAGTGCTGGTCTGTACCTTGGCTTCTGTTACCGGGCGCTGTGGAGGCTGGGGTTGGGTTGTGAATCTGTCTTCTGAGACTCTGGGAGAGCTAGAACTGGTCTCTGTTGCTGGAGGAGGGGGCAAGGTCCCAGAGCACAGCTTGGCTCCTGTGGGAAGCTAATGGCTCCAGCCAGATAATGACAGTGGAGTCCCAGAACTGGAAAGGCAAGTGTCGAGTTGTCACATAGCAGGGTTTAACATTGCTCAGGCTGACAAAGGATAAATGTTTACAAGATCAAACTCTAGTACCACAAAATTGAGCAAGGAAGACTGGATTTGGAGCGGAGGGACAATAAATTGATAAGTGAGACCATCAGACAGTGTTCTTTGATAAAGTTAACGGTCTATAAATATCTGGCAAGACTGAGGAGGTAAAGGAAAAAACAGATACTGTCAATATCAAATGAAAAGGAGGACATTACTATAGACCTACAGACACGAAAACTTTATCAAAGGGAAAGCATAAGCTCTGATCGGTGTGGCTCAGATGGTTGGGCATAACCTGCAAAGTGAAAGGTTGCTGGTTCAATTCCTGGTCAGAGCCTATGCCTGGGTTGCAGGCATTAAACTAAGTAGATTGTGTTATAAGATTGCATGGGTAGTTTTTAACATTTAAAATTTAATATTAGTTATCATACTGGTATTAAAAAAAACCTCATGGTTATTTTCATAGATACAGAAAAAGCACTTGATAAAGCAACACCCATTTGTAATTTAGGGGGAAAAATGGACATTTACAAAACCATTAACAGAAAGGACATAGTAACAATACAGTTATTTACAAATACCAGTACACAGAGTATTTACAAAAAAGCAGCAAGCTTCATTTCAAACGGTGAATTACTGATCCCTCACCAAGAGTGAGAGTGAGATAAAGATACCAACTACTTACCCTCACCCTTGCAGAAATAACCAATGCAATAAAGCAAGAAAAAGAAATGAAAGTTATAGAAAGTCCAAGATTATCTGCTAACTGCAGTTAATAAAGGAGCAAGTAATGCACAGGGTCTGGCACAAATAATGTCCTTTTTTTATTACAAAATATTTTATAAAATCATAGGCATGTAATTATGTAACATAACAATATCACATTCGAGCACACCAGATTACATTTTAGGTGAAATGTTCCAATTAAAACTAAATTATTGCCCTGGCTTGTGTGACTCAGTGGGTTGAGTGCTGGCCTATGTATGAAAGGGTGGCTGGTTTGATTTGGAGTTAGGGCACATGCCTGGGTTCCCCAGTTGGGGGCATGTGAGAGGCAACCACATATCATGTTTCTGTTTCTCTCTTTCACCTTCCCTTCCCTCTAAAAATAAGTAAATAAAATCTTTTTTAAAAACCTGTAAATTATTACACTTATATCATTATTCTACCAGCCACACTCAAGCAGGGGTTACTTCTGCCAGACCCTGTATATTCTAAGGTTGTTGGATAAGAAATATTCAAAAATCACCTGTATTTCTGTATACCAGCAACAACAGGAAAACAACATGAAATTTTTAAAAAATCATTTATAATAGCATCAAAAAAACAAGTACTTTGGAGTAAATAAAACACAGAAATATGTCAACACCCTGAAAACTAACAACATGGTGGAGCGAAATTTAGGGAGGAATACCAGGTTCAGGAATTGGAAGACTGGGTATTATAAAATGTACATTTTCCTCCAAAACAATTAAATGCAATTAAAACCCCAGCAGGTGTGTGTGGGTGTTGGTAAGAGTGACCGGCTTGTTCTAAACTTTTTGCAGACAGTCAGAAGGCCAAGGAGAGTTAAGACAGTCGTTAAAGAACAATGAAGCAAGAGGGCTTACACTAGTAAATCACACTTACAAAATTAAGAATGTGGTTATTAATGAAAGGATAGACAGTCTAGTGAAGCAGAGTAGAGAAGCCAAAAACAACCCCCACTTCTCATACACACGAACACCTGACTTATGACAAAGGTTGCATTCAAGTGGAGTGAGAAAATGACCGCCTTTTCCCAATACGCTGAATCACTTGGCTCTCTGCATAGATAACGTGAACTTGACCTTCTACTTCTCAAATGAAGCCAGCGGTCATTTCTAAATGGATTGTAGACCTAACCGAGAAAGGCAAAAACAAAATGGAAACAATATTTCTATAGTCTTTATAGCTTGGCAAGGTAGGTTGGTTGGTTTGTCTGTCTGTCTTAAATAAGACACAAAAATTAGTTATAATGGGCAAAAATGGAAAATCATCTACAGTATAAATAAAACATAGCCAATGTTGGCAAGCGTGAGGCAGTTGGAGCGCTCATACATTGCTGGTGGTGTTTGAAACTTGCTGGTGATTTTTGAAAATGTTATGCTCAAATGCCTACCTTGTGACCCTGCCGAAATGGTGCAGTCTCACGACTGAGGAATAGAGGTGATGAGAAAAAGAAATGAGGAAGAATCGTGCCTTTAGTCTCGTTTATCTCAGTAGGTCCCACTGATTTCCTTTTTAACAACTTACCGTGGGGCTTGGGTGGAGAACACAACGCGGTATACAGATGATATATTAGAGAACGTACACCTTAGACCTATGTAAGTTCATTAACCAGTGGCACGGCGATAGAGTCAACTTTTAAAACAACATGCAATTGTGGGAGAACGAAAAGTCTTAATTGTGGGACAGAAGCTATTTGAAGTATATGTGCAGGTAATGATCGCGTACTTTCATAAACCAAAAGTTTGAGTTCTGATTTGAATTGAAGCTTACAAGGTTGGGTTTGAGATTCAGAGCGCCTGTGGTTCTCCCGGTAATTGGCCGACAACATGCCTTCATTCACAACAGGGGTCCCAGAGTATCATTTTGTATCTTATTTCCTAGATGATCCTGGCTCTGTGCTCTGCTCTGGGAACTTAGGTCCTCCTGGAAAAACGGTCCTTGTTTTTCATTGCGCTTTGGCGTCCATCCTCCCTCCCCCAGTGTCTACATGGTCCTTGCTGGGTCGTTTGTGCTTTTGCTGTGTTTGACCAAAATTTAATCTTTATCATTCTTTTCCCTTAAATTGATTTTATATTTTTATTTTTTTGAGGCTTACAATACTAGCACTAGGAGAGAAACTGAATGATTACTGGAATGAAATGAAAGTGAAGAAAAATGCAGAATATCCTCTAAATTTGCCAGTTGAAGATATACAGTAAGTATACATTAAAAATGCCAACCCACTGTCATATCAAGTTGTGTGATGCTGAAGGGTATAGTGATTGTACAGTGTCCACAGTAAGAAAGAAATTCTACAACTCAAATCAGCATACAGTAAAATGAGCTGATGGGTATATATGAGGTCTGTCTGGAAAAAGTCCAACTGTTGTTAATACAACATGAATGGTTTGCGTGAGATCGATGTGACCTGGCAGCCCCGGGGAGTGGACTGGAATGAACATGTGTGAACAGTGACGACTTCACTGTACTAGTTAGTCAGTGGGGGCAGCAGGCGCTGTTGAGTGAGCATGTGTGCTTTGTGGCCATCTCATTCAAAATGACTGAGCAAGTAGAGCAGTGAATCTGCATCAGGTTTTAAGTTAGGCTCGAACATTCCTCCATGGAAACTATTCAGATGATTCAGAAGTCCGCAGCTATGGGCACCTGGTGATTGGCAGCTTCATCGGGACAACGTGCCCACTCAGGCATCCTGTCTCAGCAGAACATCAAATCACCCAGGTGACTCAGCCCCCTACAGCCCAGATTTGGCACCCTGCTACTTCTGGCTTTTCCCAAAACTAAATCAACTTTGAAAGGGAAGAGGTTTCAGACTGTTAATGAGATTCAGGAAAATATGATGGGGCACCTGGTGGCAATTGGGAGAACCTTGTGAGGTCGCAAGGTGTCTACTTTGAAGGGACTGAGGTGTCATTGTCTTGTGTACGCTTCTTGTATCTTCTTTAGTAAATGTCTCTATTTTTCATAGTGTATGGGTGGAAACTTTCTGGACAGCCCTTGTATACATGTATATGTAGTCACAAAAGATTCACGAAACCGTATTTACCCATGTGTTGTGGGTTATCATTATTTCATTTTAAAACACATCTTGACCCGTTAAATTAATTTCACAATCTATTAAGTTGCATCTCATAGTTTGAAAAACCCTCGTCTTGTGTTGTGGGATCGTAAGTGTAAAGCTAGACTTTAGTTTAGATTCTAGTTCTGCTGCTTAAGTCACTGTGACATTGAATTTGTCACTTGGTGTCCTATAAGCTTCCATTTTCTCCTTTGTAAAATGGAAACGTTAATAGCATTTACCTCCTAGAATTGTATGAATTAAAAGATAGGATGCTTAACAAGCACTCAGGAACACACCGAGTACATGGTAACTGTCCTGTGAATGAGTAATAACTCTGTACTGCTGGAAAGGTGTTCCAGATACGTAACGAAAAACAAAGATACAACTCAATGTATTCATTTCCCGTTGAATTGTTTGTGTGTCTCTGTATACACATGCATAATGTAACCTCTTGAAATGGGTTTATATTTACTTTATAAACTTCCAGATTGTTTGAAGTTTTGTGTAATTGTGTAAAATGCATTTTTGTAAACCTAGATTACAAAGTTATTGGCATTAAGGTGAAGTCTTCATTGTTAAATATGTCCAATATCAATTCTTTACAGGATCAGTGTGATTTTTAAATAATAAAAGAAAGAAAGGGTTTTATAAGCAATATACAAGTTTTAGTTATTCAGAGATATGTATAATAGAAGGTAAAAGTATAATATGATTATTAAAAATTGCTTAAACTGCAATACAACAACTTGTCTATTTTCTGTACCTGTATGGTTTATTATGCTAATAAATATATTAGATTTGGCATTGCAGATGCTAATATAAGTTTCAGAGCAAGGCATTTGAAATATTTTGAGTGTTTATCATCATAGAAGAAATTTAGTAGTATACCGTGAAATAATATATTTAAGTCACTTTGTTTAAATTGGCCTGTTATTTTTAACCCTTTGTAGGCAGACAAAATTAATGGTTTTGGTTTAACTTGCTGCGCACAGTAACGGTGTTGTCCCGGAGTTCTCAGGAACGGAATTAAGGAACAGGGCTGCTTCGTGGCGGAGAGGACGCGGAAAGGCTAACGGAAGTGCGTTCGGCACCCGTGCCTCCGTGCTAGTGTCTCGTCGTTCTGTCGTAGGAAACGTCCCGACCAGACGTGGGTTCAGTGCGACTCCTGTCTGAAGTGGCGGAAACTACCAGACGGGATAGACCACCTTCCAGAAAAATGGTATTGCTCCAATAACCCTGACCCACAGTTCAGGTACCATATGGCTGGCAGTGCCCTTTGGAAAGGAGGAATGCTGTTCAGGAGGCATAGGTGAATAGGCGCCGGTGACCTGTTCTTCCATGTGATTTTTCTGACTAGAAATTGTGATGTTCCAGAAGAGCCCGAAGATGAGGATTTGGTACATCCCACTTACGAGAAGACCTACAAAAAGAAGTGAGTGTTGTATTCATGCGCACGGTGGGAAAAGAGTTACCGCCCCCATCCTTGGCAGCGGCGTGTCCGCAGTGTTCGTTCACGCCTCTCCGAGATAAAGCTCGTACCGTCGACCCTCAAACAGCAGCGTGTGCCTTCGGGGCACCGGCCAGCCCCACACATCCGACTCCCTTGCTTCAGAAACCTGCCTGTAACGTGGGTTGGCCTTCTTCGTGCGAATCTGCCGATGGGAAACCTAGGGGTGCAGGCTGTATGCTTATTGACACCCAGTTCGCGTGCAGGAACACCCGCCCAGGTCACACCCATGCCGGTCGGTGGCTGGCTGTACAGCCGAAAGACCGTGACCCCCCCAGGACTCGATGAGGAGCTCATGGCAGCAAGTGCTTTTCAACACCAGTTGATGCTGTGGGTTCCTGCCTCCCCCCCACCCCCGCCGTTTATTGCTGTCCTATATAGAAGGTAGTTTGCATACAGAATAGGGTGTCTTTGGGGGGTCACACCCCCCCAGACGTGTCATGCGTGAATACTGCCCTTGATGAGCTGATAGCCTTACAGGCAAGGCGCGACGCATCTCATGCCACTTAGAAGTTGGCAAGTAGCGTAAGAAGCGCGGTCCAGTCCTGCTGGGAACCCGGATGGAGAGATAGCTCCAGGCCCGGGGATGGTGAGGGCAGGGGTCGGGAAAGTTCATCAAGGACGGTCCGCAGTAGGCCCTGAAGGTAGGATGAACATGTGCAGGGAGCGGCGGTGCGTTCGGCTGTCCTGGGGTACCCGTGCGAGTGGGCGCAGTGGGAGGCGGAGGTGGGCTAGAGCAGCTGGGGCGTGTGTGGTGGTCGGTCAGCCTCGGGGGGCTCCGGCTGACGCACACTAATGGCCGACTTCCCGAAGAGCTTCCGCGCAGCTTGGGTGTGTAGCGCTCTTGTTTTTTCAGGATAAATCCAGCACTCCCGAGCGAGTGGTTTTGCCATTCAAAGGCCTGAAAACAGTGGGGTTGGGAAGTTGGGGGCCAGTCAAGGTTAGGGTGTTACTGAGAGAAGAGGTGGAAAGTGTCCCCAGCCTAAGGGTTCCCCTCTGAGTGTAGTGTACACCTTGCAAGACAGAACGGAAAATGATAATGAAGTAAATTTATTTATTTATTTATTTATTTTTTTAAATTTTATTTTTTTTTTAATTATTTATTTATCTTTTAGAGGGGAAGGGTAGGAGAGAAGGAGAGGGAGAGAAATATCAATGTACGGTTGCCTCTCATGCGTCCCCTGCTGGGAACTGGCCTGCAACCCAGGCATGTGCCCTGACTGGGAATCGAACCGCGATCCTCTGGTTCGCAGGCCCGCGCTCAATCCACTGAGCCACACCAGCCAGGGCAGATAATGAAGTAAATTTAAATGTTTTCCTCTTTTTCTTTTAGAGACAAGGAAAAGTTCAGGATCAGGCACCTGGAAAGGATCCCTCAGGTAATTCAGCTTTCCATTTTGTAGCTGTGTCTTACACTGGGTGGTGATCAGTGTAACAAATATTTCTAAAGCTTAGGCGTTGCATAACAAATTGAAGTGATCTTGTTCATTCAGTCCACGTGTTCCTCTTTGTTAAAAATTTTGATTTGAAGGGTGAGAAAGAGGAAGGGTGAGAGGAAGAAACATCAGTTTGTTCTACTTACTTATGCATTCGTTACTTGATTATTTTTTTTTAAGATTTTATTTATTTTTAGAGGGGGGAAGGGAAAGAAAGAAACATCAATGTGTAGCCACCTCTTGAGTGCCCCCCACTGGGGACCCGGTCCACAACCCAGGCATGTTCTCTGACTGGGAATCAAACCAGCGACTGACCATTTGGTTCGTAGGCTGACACTCAAGTGCACTGAGCCACACCAGCCAAGGCTTCGTCGGTTGATTCTTGTACGTGCCCTGACCGGGAACCAAACCTGCCACCTTGGCACATCGGGACAGTGCTCTAAACCACGGTGCTGCCCAGCCAGGCTCCTCTTGTCCTTTACCCCTCCTTGCCCTCATTCCTAACCCTGACTTCTCAACCCAACAGCTTCATTCAGACTGTTCCGTTCTATTTGGTTGGACATCTTCTAAGGAAAGGCAGACATTCTTTTAAGAATGTTGTTGCTAGGCAGTTAGGGAAGAGTTCACAAGAACGCCAAGGAGCGTAGTTCTAGTGCTAGCCTGGACCAAAGTCCTGGTGTTCTCTTTCTCTTTGTTGACCACTCTGCCAGGCCCTTTTATTTCTTAACGCTTAATGGTGCTAAGGAGCCATTTCTGAATATGGGACTAAGCGGTCGTTCTTGTGGTGCGAAAAGTTTTGGTCTACTGCAGATGTGTGTGTTTGCTTATCATTAATGTTGAGATGTGTTCTTGCATAAAAGCTTCGAGTTTGGGGGTGAGAACAGAACTGGGGAAGAGAATAGCGGGCTTATTTTGGTTTTTAAAAGCAGTCTCTTTATGACTAACTTCATTTCTTTAAGAAAAATAAGTTTGTGTTTTGCACATTAAAACGTTCCTTTATGATCACTTCTTCCCCCTCCAACAGATCAATGCTGAAATGTTGTTGCGCACACCCCCTTTGTCAAGCCACAGTTTCTCATCCGTGAAGGACAGTGTTCCGAGGGGACATCTTTCCGAAGCAGCAAGCGCTTTCGCAACAAGACTTGGGAATAATCATCGTGGTTCACCCCAGTCGGAATCCGAGAGCCTCAGGTTAGCGGTGGAGGTGTGGTTTTCCTTTTGGGGAGCGGATAGAAAACAGAGCCTTTAGTGGCACTTGTATGGCAGTAATGCAGTCGTGAGAAGTTGGTGTTTATGGCGGAAATTGCTGTGCAGGTAAAAAGTTTTCAGGACAAATGAGTGCTTTTATTGTTTTGTTTTCACAGCCATCTTTGTTGCCTCTCAGAGAATCAAACATCAGTCCTATCAGACATTAAGAGTTTTAAGAAGACTCACTAGCACCCTGATAGCTTAATGCACTTAGATACACATTTTACATCAGCGTCAAAATTAAGTCCCAGTTATTCCACGTAAATGTCTTGCTGAAATCCTATTAAAGTGGTTGCCATTTTCCAGGGATTAAGGAAATAATAAAATCAATGGAGATTTTAATTCATTTCAAATACTTTTTGAGTATTTTAGGCCAGATGTTAAGGATAAGGAAATTACCCTTCCTTCATGGAGTTTAAAATCTAGCGAAGAATCTAAGGATGGTAAAGGAAAATATTGTACTTTTTCCTTTGTTTGCTGCCTCTACTATTTTTGCAAGGTGATTCTATAAACCATTCTGGTGAGAAAAGTCAGCTTCCATCTTTAATTTAAAGAACCGTCTACCCAGGTGTGTCCAACTCTGGCATCTCTGGGCCACACTGGAAGAAGAAGAGTTGTCTTGGGCCACCCATTAAATACATTGTGACATATAATCACCAGTCTCATCATGTTTTAAGTAAATTTACAATTTTGTGTTGGGCCGCACCCACAGCCATCCTGGGCCGCTCGTGGTCCGTGGGCTGCAGGTCGGACACCCTGATGACCCCTCGTAAATGAAAGAAAGATGTTGTCGGCGTCTGTTGTGTATCTAGGACTGTTAGCACCTAAGAGTTTCAAGTCTGGGGAAGAGGTTTCTGGGAAGAAACTCAGGTCTGGTTTGGTCTCCTGAAATGTCATTGCTCTGGTATCAGGTGAGCCCAGCTCCTGCTGTGTCCAGGAGCGAAGTGGAACCGCAGGGTCTGTCCACTGCCTGCCTGGCCTCGTCCGGGGCCCCACGTCCTGTCAGCGCTCCTGCTGAGGATGTCCGAGCCCGGGCCCTCTTGAGTTTTGGGGGTGCTGCAGCAGACGCTACAGAGGCTTTTGCAGTGCCGCTCCTGGGCTGCTGTGCAGGGCGCTGGGCGCCCAGGTCGGCCTGCCTCGGTGGTGCGTTCATCTTTAACCAGACCGCGCCGACCGCAGAGACGGCGAGTGACCGTGCTCCTGTGGTCTGCACTTACCCACCCCAATGAATGCCGCCTCTTTCAGTCGGTTAAAAAACACTGCATTTATGTGGAATTGGATCATGTCACCTCTGTGAGGGTCTCTGTAGTGTGGACATTTCTGCCTTTAAGATGATCAGTGTCTAAGTGAAAAACGTGAGGTAACTCACAGTATGACACTATAACGTCAGACATGACCCATACATTCTTAGCGTAACCTTGACACGCTGTATAGTTTGGATAAGTGGTTGGGGAAGGGATGGGAACAAAGGTAGGAGCGATGGCGGAGAGAACAGTTTGCTCTCTCGTCTGGAGGGGTCGGGAGGCTTCGTGATGAGGTGGGCCTTAGGTCGGTCCCGGAAACCCGCCAAGTGCTGCTCTGCGCACGTGGCCCGCCCAGCGGGCGTGGAAGGAGCCCAGCGAGGGAGGAGCGTGTTGTGCGCTGGTGGGTCCGACTGACTGCACCTGGTGTTTGCTGTGGGAAGTGAAACAGTGGAGGGAGCTGCTCGGACGTAGCGAGGCCAGGTTTTCTGAGAGGTTTTGTAGCCTTCGTCAGATTTTCTAAGGGATATTTTTTTCCCTTAGAGAGAGAGACATAGACGTGCGAGAGAAGCATTGGTCAGTCGGTTGTCTTCCCACACATGCTCCGACCGGGAATTGAACCCACAACCTTTTGGTGCACGGGGCGATGCTCCAACCAGCTGAGCCACTGGCCAGAGCCCTTCAGGGGATTTCTGACCCCAGGGAAGATGAGCAATAACTGGCGTCATGCACATGTACGTCAGGAGGACACGTTATAGAATAGTTTGCCGTTTGCAGCCCCCATTTTGAGACTTGTTTTGAGTCTGGACTGCGCTTAACTAAGAACTGGTGTGAATTTTTTTAAACCAGTATCCTTCGTATTCTTGGTTTTTCTTCATACAAATGGTTCCAAAGTAAGAAAAAATAAAATTGGTAAAGTTTACAGACCAAAAAGGATGGAATTTCTTTTAAAAAGTGACTCATTAAAATGAAAGAGAATAGAGAAAATTTTCATTAATTTTTAAAGCATGTATTTATTTTCAAAATCATACAGCTAAAGTCTGTGGAAAGATTTACTAAACTTAAGTCTTGACAATGACAAATAGGAATAAGCCTGGTAAGAAAAATAACTGAGTACTTCCAGAGGTCCCTAGACAGACCATGCACTTGGGGCCGCGGGTGCTTCTGAAGGTGAACAGCCGGTCTGAAAGCAGGAGGCCTGTGAGGCGGTCGAGGAGGAGCCGGCTCCTGGCCTCTCCTGTGTCGGAGGGTGGGGAGGGGGCCCACTGGGGCAGGGTGTGCTGTTGAGGATGCAGGCGAGCACAGTCAGAACAGGAGTGGAGGGAAGTTCAGTACCCACTCCTTGGCAAGAAGTCCTCTCCCCCGCTGCACTTCGGGCTCCCCCGAAAAGAGCTCCACCTAGAGCTCCACCTACTTGTGAGGGTTGGAGGGCCCTTGAGTCAAAGCCCAGCCCTGGCTCCAGAGGAGGAGGAGGAGGAGGGAGCTGAGAGTCACCACGCGCAAACCGAAACAGGGAGAACCGGAGGGAGCGAAGAAACCACGCGATGGGGGTTCTTTGGAAAGAGGGACAAGAGGGACGGTTGGAAGGGGGGAAAAAAAGAAGAGAGACAGAGCACAGGAGGCCGGCCTCGCGGGAGGGCGTTCCAGAATGGGAGTTGGAAAACCAGGGGAGGAGGTGATGGGAGAAAGGCCGAGCCTCGCGAAGCGCGGTGCAGCGTGGCGTCGGGGGAGAACGCCGGGCCGAGTGGTGCCGGGAAGTCTGGAACACCGGGGAGAGGGCCGTTAGGGAGGGAGACGAGCCCGTGTGCAGGGGGTGGCGGTGGGGCGCGCGAGACGCTGCCTCGCGGGCGGAAGTGGTTTGGGGAAGGCAGCTTCCCACCTGGAAGTCTGTAAAGCCAAGCCAGTAAACCTAAGAGGTAAATAAACACACTTTTATTGCATAGAATTTCCTATTTTTTGTGTCCTGTGTATGCTTGCTTAAGAGTTTACTGGAGACTGTGCCCCCTTAGTAGGAGAAAGTAAGCCCAAGAAAGGAAAATCTTTCCTTTTTGTTTAAAGATTTTTATTCATCTTCAGAGAGAAGAAGGGAGGGAGAAAGAGAAGGAGAGAAACACTGATAGGTGGTTGCCTCTTGTGTGCTCCCCCTACGGGGGACCTGGCCTGCACCTCTAGCATGTGCCCCGACTGGGAATGGAACCAGTGACTCTTGGGTTTGCCGTCAGGCACTCAGTCCACTGAGCCACACCAGCCAGGTTGGGCAGTCTTTCTTAGATGAAGGAAACCTGAGGTCTGACACACAAGGTCTGGATAGCAAACCCACACAAATATCCCCGCAAGTGGGGTAGAAAGTAATCAGTGGATGGTAATTCACAGAAAACCAAGCAAATGTTACTGCAGGGAGGGTGGTTTCACACGAAGGGATACGGCACACTGGTTTGCTTAGTGCTCACTCTCCATCACTGAACGATGAAACGCATCACGATGGGCGAGAGGGGTGGTGTCTGGTTTGGGACATGGGTGCACTGGAATGCCCGGAGGACCGCCGGTGAAGAGGTGTTCCGCAGTACACACCTGGTACTTGAACAACACCTCAGCGGTCTGTTTCCTCATCTGCCAAAGGAGAACGTAATCTCTGCTCCGCTAACTCCCTGGGCAGTACTGTGTAATAAATACACCAGCGTCTTACAAAATCAGTATAAGTCTTTGTTCGACTTGTAAGGGAGACTATTTCAAGGTCATCTATTTTGTCCATATCTATATTTTATAATACTAACTTCTATTAAAATTTTTTCTAGCATGAAACGGAGGCTTTGTACTCGTTCCTCAATTTTGAATGCAAAGCATCGGAAATTGAGTGATCAAGCCTTTGAAAATCCAGCTTATAAAGATGATGATGAAGATGTCATCATTTTAGAAGAAAACAGCACTCCCAAGCCTGCAGTAGATCATGATGTTGAGGTGAAATCTGAGCAGAGTCACTCCGAGCCAGGTGGTGCTCAGGTCGAGCCTGTGGGCGACATTGAACCTTGTGGCCAGGCTAGTTCAACAGGCACCTTACCGTCCATGTTTGATCAGGCAACGGCTGTGGCCACCCAGACTGAAGTGCCAGGTTTAGTTGTCAAAAAGGAAGAAACTACTGAAAATGACATAAATACAAGAAATGATACAGCTGTCCTACCATCCTGCGCAGAAGCCGAAGGAAAGACGTACGAAGCCCAGGAAACCTTTGATAAATCTGTGGGCGATGCTGGGTGCCAGTTAAAGGAACTGAAAAATGAGGTGCTTCGAGTTACCCAAGAAAAAGAAAATTATAAAAGACAGTGTCAGATGTTTGTTGATGAAATCAGGGTGTTAAAACACAGGCTACTGGAAATGGTCAACAAGTACGTGAAGAAGGAAACTTGCCACCAGTCTACTGAAACTGACGCTGTGTGTTTACTTGAAAGTGTCAACGGGAAATCCGAAAGCCCAGACCACATGGCATCTCAGTATCAGCAAGCTCTGGAAGAAATAGAAAGACTGAAAAAACAGTGTAGTGCTTTGCAGAACGTAAAGCCCGAATGTAGTCAGTGTTCCAGCAACGAGAGTAAAAGCGAGATGGACGAAATGGTCATGCAGCTTGACGATGTGTTCAGACAGCTAGACAAATGCACTGTGGAGAGGGACCAGTATAAAAGCGAGGTGAGTCTTCGACATCACGCTGGTCCTGGGCATCCAGGGGCACCCGAACCTTCGCTGCCAGTTGCTCGGTTGGGACCAGTCACTTAGTGTTTCCATTTCTTGACGGTTCCTCCACTGGTTCTCAGCTGGGGGTTCCAGCTTGGAGGGGTTGTTTGGGTTCTTGAGTGTCTTGAGGAGATAGATGGGCATTGCTGGGATTTAATGGGTGATGGCTGGGTCTGGCGAGCGTCCTGTAGCGCACAGGGCATCGCTGGGTTGCTTCGCTTGACATTGTGCAGCTGTGGTCTGAGGTGGCTCTCAGGCCCAGCTGTCGTATACCGGCACGCCAGGCAGCGGGGGGAGGCAGGTGTGGTTCCTGAAGGTCACTTACGTTCCATCTGTTGGGACTTAGTTACCTGGCTAGGGTGCCTTGGAACTGTAGTCTTCATTCAGGGTTGGCTTGCTTGTTTCATTTTGTTTTGTTTGATTTTTTTATTGAGGAAAAAACCGTAGCTATCAGGAGACAAGTAGTAGCCTCTGCACATGTCCCCAGTTCAAATTTGGGTAGCTTCTTTTTTTTTCTAAATCCTCACCTGAGGATATGTTTATTGACATGAGAGAGAGAGCCATTGATCAGTTGTACCCTTACCAGGAATCAGACCTGTGACCCAGGTATGTGTCCTGGCTGGGGATTGAACTCACAACCTTTTGGTGTACAAGACGATGCCCCAACCAACTGAGCCGCTCGGTCAGGGTTGGGTAGCTCCTTTTTTAAAGGGCATCTCTGTTAGGTATCCTATTTGTATGGTGTTGGAAAGGAGGGTTTCTCTGCCAGAAAGTTTGGAAACAAGTTCTGCCCGTTCGTGGAAATGCTTCTGCCTGACTGCTCCGTCTGACTTCCCTCTCCACGTGTGGTTGGCTTCAGAGCTAGGCAGCAAAACGTACCCACACCACTGCTAGCGCTGTGTTACAGCCGAGAGCTGCGGAGTGCAGGGAACGAAAGCCACGGGGTGGCAGCAGGTTTTAGGCACTCGGCTCTCGGTTTTCCAGGTTTTTTAGGTATCGTTTGTTTCCCATCAAGTGGTAATTGGCATTTTGTAGCCTTTCAATTTAAAAAGATGTACAGGTGACATTAAACAAATGAAGTCTAGTTTGTAGAAAGCTGTTGGAGGGTCTCTCTGTTTTTTATGGTAATTTTCATCAAGCTGGTTTTCTACTTTTCTTAGCTTAAGTTTGTACCTTGATAGTATTTTTAAAATTTTATAGTTAAATCAATTTTTTCTCAGGTCGAATTACTGGAAATGGAGAAATCACAAATTCGTACACAGTGTGAAGAACTAAAAACTGAAATTGAACAATTGAAATCCGCAAGTCAACACAAAGGACCAGATGTCTCCACCTCGAGTGCTGCTGAGGAGTCTGTGAAGTACGCGGACGGGGAGAGGTAAGGTGGAGTGGGCCTGGGGGCGCGGGGGCCTGGGGGCGCGGGGGCCTGGCCGGCCAGCACACACCCGACAGCCCGTCCCCCCCGGGCGGCTGCTCGCTGCTGGGGTCCCAGCGCTGAGCGCGCGAGAAGAGAAGTGCACGTCGTCATCCTTCCCTTCAGGAAACTAACAGTTTGGGTTCAACTTAAGTGAAATAGGAATTTTGAAGGAATAAGGTACCTGATTGGTCAGAGAGGTTTGGAATGCTCGATTCCCTTTACCAGTGGGACCTTGGTACTCGTGAACTTGTTCCGACGAGTGGCAAACAAGTGACGGTTGATGAAGCGTGTTCTCTTCTTGCGGGGCGGCGGTGTGACTCATACAAGTTCTAGCAAGTGTGATGAGTGGTGAGCAAGCATCGGGTGCTGAGACATTTTTTCTCGTCAGAATGCCACGAGCCCCGCGTTTGACAAGTTCCGAGGTACCGCTCTGCGTTTGGGTGTGGCACCATTTCTTTATGGGTTGCGGTCCTCATTTTGATACTGTGTGCCTTCCCCAATCTTAACTTGTAGGAAGTCCCGAAGGTACTTAATAAAAAAAATGCCGTAGTACAAGTGATTATTAGGAAGAAGTTCTGTGAAAACAAGAACACAGCAAATGAATGATTACCCTACCTCAGTAAGGTGTAAACTAAGATTGGGGCTCTGTTTTGGTTTGTTTTGTTTCTGAGAGTGGAGAAGCCGAGGTGGGAGGGGGCTGTGCTGCTGGGGGCTCACCGTTCAGCAACGGGCGTTCAGGCTAAACTGCGCACCTCTTCCCGCTGGGGCGGTGGGCCCTCAGATCTCAGAGGTGCTGCTGAGGGGTAGTCTCCTGCCATCCTCACTGACATCAGTTACTGCTGCGTGTTTTCGCTGAAGTTTTTGAAAAATTCAATGGAATCTGTTCATGGAAATAGAAGTGATGGAGTGCTTCGTGCCAGCATGGAGGGAAAGATGTCAGAAAAAGCTCCCAACTGGTGTTTCTAAAAACGGGACCACGGACACCTGTGGCGCTGGTAGAACTGCAGATCCTTGCGCCGCAGTGCCGTTTATGGCATCGGACACTTGAAACAGTCTCCCACACACTCACATCTTTTGCACACTAGCCTTCGAGTTGCTGATGGTTTTTTAGACACATGCTTTCCAAAATAGTCTGGCCACATGTGGCTACTGACCCTTGAACTCTAACTAGTCTGGATGAGACGTGCTTTAAGTATAAGATACACTCTAGAGGTTGAAGCCCTAGTATGAAGAGAAAAAAAAATACCTTAGTAAAAGTATACCTTAATAATATGTTGAAATGATATTTTAGTAACATGGGGTTAACTAAAATGTATAACTAAAATTGTTTTACTTCTTATCTGAACGATTTGAACATTTAAAGTTGTGTGTGCAGATCACGATATTTCTCCCGGACATCGAACGTAGGGTTCTGTGACCTGTCTGGTAAACAGGAGGGATTAGCCAGAGACCATCAGAGACCTAAAGGATGGGTCACAGGGTCGCACTGGTCTTTTCGCTGCTGTTCGCGTAGACAGTTTTCGGCTCTGAGAAAGGGGACATTCGCGGTAGGACGTAGGACGGTTGGTAATCTCTGCGGAGCAGGCGCGAAGAGTATTTGGGCCCCGGGCCCCCCTGGTGGGAGGTGGGCGATGGGTGGGGCACAGCTGACCTGAAGACGACGCCCGAATCATCGGGCCGGAGGGAATCTGACCAGGCAGGCCAACTCGAGTCCCAGTTTTGTGCACCGCCAACCCAGAGATGAGCGCCCCGCCCCACCCGGGGTCCCTCTCCACAGAGCTCAGTGTCCGCGAACTGCCTGGGGACGTCGAAAGCCTGAGGCTGCAGCGCCAGCAGCTGCGGCCTTCTCTCCGTCTCCTGTTGCTCTACGTCTTTGCAGCTCAGGCTGCTTTGCAGCTGTAGGTATTTACAGTCTGCAGTGGTGGTGTGCGGATGCGCGTATTCGCACGTGGAAAGAATGGTAATGGTGACCATGTCCAGGACTCCTCGGTGTGTTCAGCAAAACAGTTTCCTGTAAATGTATTTTTAAAAAATGGGTAGTGAGTGATCTTTAGCGTGAAGTCTTGCATTTTTAAAAGTCTTGTTTAACATTTAACCCAATGTTTTATAAGCTTATTTGATGACAGAACTGTTTCTTTTTCCCCTTCTGCAACAATGGGCGTCTCCTAGAACGTGTTTTCAGGGACATCAGTTCATTTTCCTCAAAGGGAGCTGAAACTCAAGGAGATGTGTTCTTCTTAGACCCGTTTTCTCACCAGTGTGGCACTGTTGTTTTCTAGAATATTTTACATTGTAAATGACATCTTATGATTTACATACTTTACCATGTTTTCTCCAGTCTCAAATCAAAATTGTATTATTTGGAACCCGAGAGAGCCTTGGGTGTCATGAAACAGTACTGACCAACAGATACATAAATACGACATTGAGTTATGAATTATCAAATAAGCGGGTTAATGTTTCCCTCAAATATTAAGCCCTAGATGAGTATTAAACTGTATTGCTGTGTCCATCTAATAAATGCGATGTTCGTTACTTGCAGCCTCAAACTGCGGTCTCTCCGAGTTAACGTGGGCCAGCTGCTGGCCATGATTGTGCCCGACCTCGACCTTCAGCAAGTGAATTACGATGTGGACGTCGTCGACGAGATTTTAGGGCAGGTTGTCGAGCAGATGAGTGAGATCGGCAGTTCCTAAAGTACATTTTATATGAGATAATAAAGTATTTCCTCTGTTCCTTTGGTTGGACTGCTCTGAAAATGTAAACAGTTTATGTCACAGCTGTGGTAGGTGACAGCCAGAAGAACCACAATCTTCACTGTACCCTATGCACTCAGGTGTGGTCACAAACTCGTGGGCACGTCATCACTCCTTCCGAAATGCCCGTGAGTCATGGATTTTGAGCGGCTGAAGAGCTAACTCATGTTTCTGGTACACAGTGTACATACTTGTAATTAAGTCTGCACATATTTTTTTACTGCCCTAGCGCACATAAGCGTCTTTCACCGAGAGATTCTCAGGTTGCTCCAGACCTTCGTGCAGTCTCTTCTGGTTTCCCAGAGTGTATTTTTGTCTACTGGTGGGCTGTGCCATAATAGGGACGGAAGGGCTGCCTTCGGCGTTGCCACAGAGCAGGCGGGCAGGCGTTCGAGCACATGGAGGGACATTCCTGATTGTGAGTGAGTTGAGCATTAATGTTTCTGTACTATAAATTCTTCTCTCTGGAAACATTGTATTCATGAAAATAAGGTAAGCAGCAGTTTCTCCATCCATTTTGCTGGGATCTTTTCTGTGCTGAGATTGCCAATCATGATTCAAGTGTTTTTATAGGACACAAAAGGGATATTCAGTATAAAAAAGGATCAAGTATTTTAACTGCCTCACCATGTTTACGTTGAAGCCCATTTTTGGCTGCTTAGCATGGAGTGGGCATGGTAATTGTTAAATATTTCTTTTACGAAATTTCCTGTACAGCCTTTTTGTAGGATTACTACAGGTTCACAGGAGTTGAGGAAGACAATCTTTCTCCAACAGCACTGCATACCTTTTGTTATATTACAGACCTAAGTGTTTTATATCCAGGAGTTAAGCAGCAAATTGTCCTAGGATTATAGTATTACATCCCATAAAAATTAATGCTTTATTGCTTCCTTGTTTTGTGCAATTTGAAAGAGATGGCTTTCTATTAAATATAACTGTGTATATGTAATTAATTTTCCACAACTAAAATGCACATTATTTTTTCAAAGTTTTATCATTGCTATTTATTTTTACTTTTGTTTCCGAACATTTAATACATGTTCTTTTTTGTATGTATGCTTACTTTCATGTGCCATGTATAATACCTAATTTTTACTGTACATTTTGTTCTGGAAAAAGCAAATAAATGAAGATTGTTTTATTTGCTTGATAAAGTAATTGAAAGTGTATTTTTGGTATGAAGCTGGTTTTCTGTCACAATTGTATCTGCCCAAAATTTAAAGTATCTTGTAATAAAAATATATATGATGACTAACTTTTCAGATATTACTTTTAAAGAATTCTATATTCAGATTATATTTTGAAAACTAAAATTGTGTGCATTAAGATCTACCCTAAAGTTGAACTCATTTTACTGTATTTTAAAAAGATTTTTTTATTCATTTTTAGAGACTGAGAAAAAAAGGGAGAGAAAAATCAATGTGTGGTTGCCTCTTATGCGCCCCCTACTGGGGACCTGATGTGGGCCTAAACCCAGGCATGTGCCCTAAGAATTGAACCAGCGACCCTATAGTTTGAAGGCCAGCCCTCAATCCACTGAGCCATACTTGTCAGGGCTCATTTCACTATATTACTTACAGTTTATATTTAGAAGACTAAGACTATCTCCATTAAAATTCTAAGGCTCGTGTTGAGAGGGAGTGTATGTGTATGCTTATATTTGACACTTGAAACTTTTTCTGTATCTAAATCATTTAAAGAAACCTTGTCTGAATCATAGCTACCTAGAGCAGGCCTAAGTTTGTGAATATTTATGTAGCAGTTCTTTCTGGAATTTGCTACTTTTTCCTCTTGGTCAGCTATATTCTTACAAAAATATATGTATGTTGTATGGACATTTGGTTTAGGGTTAATAAGAGAACCTTGTTTGCTAAATTGGTTCTTTGGAAGTACGTACTTGTTTTTCACCCTTAAGAAAATATTGCCAAGTTCTGATTCTTTGAAAATATGGCTAACAAATTTTAACAGAAGCAACATGGGCTTTCATGGCATGTATACCATTTAGGTTATAGGTACTTACCTTTTTTGTTAAGTTAAATTTGTAAAACTCTAGTGTATGAGGGCATTGTTGCTTAAACAAATTATTTTTATTTTTAAGTATATTTTATTGATTATGCTATTACGGTTTTCCCAATTTCCCCCTTTGTTCCCCCTCCACCCTGTCCCCCCAAGCCCCCAGCACCCTCCCCCTTAGTTCATGTCTCCATGGGTTGCACATAAGTTCTTTGACTTCTCTGTTTCCCGTACCATTCTTAACCTCTCCCGTCTATTTTACGCTAACAAATGATGCTTATTCCCCATACCTCCCCCATTCTTCCCCTCCCCCTCCCCACTGAAAACCCTCCATGGGATGTCCATTTCTCTGATTCTGTTCCTGTTCTAGTTGTTTGCTTGGTATTTGTTTTCATTTTTGTTTTTTAGGTTCAGTTGTTGATAGTTGTGAGTTTGTTGTCATTTTACTGTTCTTAGTTTTTGATCTTCTTCAATTTCTTAAATAAGTTCCTTTACCATTTCATATAATAAGGGCTTGGTGATAATGAACTCCTTTAACTTGACCTTATCTGGGAAGCACTTTATCTGCCCTTTCATTCTAAATAAAAGCTTTGCTGGATAGAGTAATCTAGGTTGTAGGTCCTTGCTTTTCGTGACTTCAGGTACTTCTTTCCAGCCCCTTCTTGCCTGCACGGTTGAGAAATCAGCTGATAGCCTTATGGGAACTTCTTTGTAGCTAGCTGTTTCTTTTCCTCTTGCTGCTTTTATGACTATCTCTTTATCTTTAAAGTTGGGTAACTTAATTGATGTTCCTTGGTGTGTTCCTGCTTGGGTCCAATTTCTTTGGGACTCTCTGGGCTTCCTGGAAGTCTGTTTCCTTTGCCAGATTGGGGAAGTCCTCCTTCATTATTCAAATAAAGTTTTCAATTTCTTGGTCATCCTCTTCTTCTGGCCCCACAATGATTCAGATGCTGGAACATTTAAAGTTGTCCCAGAGGTTCCTAAGCCTCCTCCCATTTTTTGAATTCATGTTTCTTCATTTTTTTCCAGTAGGATGTTTGTTTCTTTCTTTCGTTCCAAATCGTTGCTTTGAGTCATGGTTTCTTTCCTGTCATTGTTGGTTCCCTGAATATTTTGCTTTATTTCACTTTGGGTATCCTTCATTTGTTCCTTCATTTTGCGCCCAAGGTCAGTCAGTTCTGTGAGCATCCTAATTACCGGGGTTTTGACTTCCACCTCAGATAGGTTGGCTGTTTCCTCATCGTTCTTCTCTTCTCTGGAGTTTTGCTCTGTTCTTTCATCTGGGCCCTATTTCTTTGTCTTGGTGCACCTGTTAAGTTGTAAGGGGTGGGGCCTTAGGTATTCACCCGGGCAGGGCAATCTCCTTTGCTGTGTTGTGGCGCTATAGGTCTGGTTGATCTGGTTGACAGTTTCGTTAATTCCTTTGTTGTCGGAGTTCTGTGCAGTTTGATTTTCTGGCACTTCTGGTTGTTTATTGTTTTTAAGATTGGTTATTATCCTCCTTTTGGTTGTGTGAGGAAGCAAGAGGGTTTCTACCTACACCTCCATCTTGGCCACAACTTAAAGAAAATATTTTTTATTGTATTTTTTCCATTACCATTTCCCTCCATTATCACCCCCCAACCCCCACACCAATGTCCATGTCTGTAAGTCCCTTTTCCTTTTTGCTGGTTCCCTCTACCCCCCTCCCCCCGCCGCCGAGCTGTTGGCCAGCTCTCTGTGAGTCTGTATTTTGCTTGTTAGTTCAATTTGTTCATTAGCTTCCACGTATGAGTGAAATCCTATGGTATTTGTCATTTGCTGAGTAGCTTATTTTACTTAGCATAATGTTCTCCACATCCATTCACACAGTTGCAAAGGGTAAAATTGTCTCTTTTTTACAGCTGAGTAGTATTCCATTGTGTAAGTGTCCATAATTGTTTTGTCCATTCATCTACTGATGGACACATGGGCTGTTTCCATATCTTGGCAATTGTAAATAATGCTGTAATGAACATTATTTTTTCGGTTTCTTTGGATAAATTCCCATAAGTGGAATCATAAGGTAGTTCCATTTTTCATTTTTTGAGGTATCTCCATACTGCTTTCCACAGCAGCTACACCTGTCTGCATTTCTACCAACAGTGCAGAAGGGTCCCCTTTCTCCACATCCTCGCCAGTACTTATTTGTTGATTTATTGATGATGGTCATTCTGACCCATGTGAAGTGATATTTCATTGTGGTTTTAATTTGCATCTCTCTGTTTAGTGACATTGAGCATCTTTTCATATGTCTGTGGGCCATCCGTATTTCCTTTTTGGATAAACTAATTATTTTTAAAACAAAAACATCATGAGGCAGTAAAACAGAATAGTCCACAATCCCAACAAACAGGATCTGCTTTAGTCAGCTAAGGTTGCAAAGTCGGTACAAGCTATGCGTTGACACAGCAGGCAGGAGTGAGGTGTCACATGGATGTGTCCGTCACCTGAGCCCCACGTTCCTGAGGCACAGGTGCTGCCAATGACTACGTATGGCCTCAGACACTTGGTTCTGGCTATCACAGCCAATTAGGTCATTAGTTGTCAGCGAGGAACAATTAAAGTGGCAATATACTGGTGGTTCTCACCACCAGCTGCGTATTAGAACCACCTGGGGAGATTTTTTGTCTTCCAGTCCAAGGATGCGGGCCGTGCTAATTAAATCAGAGTCTTTGGGATTGGACCAGATTCCAGTATTTTTTTTTTTAATTTAAATTTGTTCAATTACAGTTGTCTGTATTTTCTCCCCACCCGTCCGCCCTCGATGCCAGTATTTTTTTAAGGCTTCCTTCCCAGTGCACCTTCAGAGCCTAGAACTGTTCACCTATACGTTCAAGAGTAGAGGAGCATTTGCAGACGTTGAATGTGGATGGCTCCTGAACACACCCAGAATCAGCATGGCCGCGTTCTCACTGGGGCGAGTGAGTTGGAGGGCGGGAAACAGTTGTGGGAAGCGGAACGGAACAGTGTACAGTGAAATAGACCTCCCTAAGGGTAACCGCCGCTGTGTTCTGTATGCCCTAGAAAATGTCAGTTGCGTTCATGTACACACAGTCATATGTATGTCTTCAGTTTACATTAAAGTTTATATCTTTATACTTGATTACAGATGTTTCAAATTTACACAAAGGCGTTACACCGTATAATTGGTTACGTTTCTATGACTAGTCACATCGTGTGATATGAATATGTTCCTAGTGCTCATTTATTTCTCACCTTTTGATGTTACAAAAAAGCCTACTGTGGAAATTAGTAAATGTGCACACACACACTTTTTCAAATATGTCCAGAGTATAAGTCCCCTGCAGGGAATGTTGGTAGCTCGAAGAGTGTATATTGTGTACATTTTAATAAAGTTGCCGTCCAAAATGGTTGCAGAACTGATACTCCTATGAAAAATGTATGTGCATGTTTTTTCCTTTATCTTTCCATCAAACTTACTTTTCCTAATCTGATAGGTGAAAAAAATTGTCTCCCGTTGGACATGCTTTCGTGTGTGTTGTTGACCATTGCAATTTCTTCTGAGTCTTACATCACATTCTTTGCCTATTTTCTTTTGGGTCCGTTGTCTTACTGCTTTAAAGAAGTTAAAAGCTTGTGTCAGTGTGGCCCGTACATTACGCAGACCACGCCCAGCTTTCAGGAAGTTTACAGATGTCATCTTTAAACAGACTCAGTGGATTCATGTTTTTCCATATATTTATCTTTTGGACATCAGCCATGGCCCACAAAAGGAATGCCATTCGTATCTGTGTGGCATGCAGGAAAATATTTGTTAGCTGTTTAGAATTAAATTTCATGATCACAAATTAATTTCCATAAACTGCCCTGTGGGAAAAGGTTGAGACCAGAGGAGTGTCTCGGTCAATTCAAGCCATTCAAATACACTCATGAAATGAACACAGCCATAGAGTGAATTCAGTGGTACAAAACGAGTGTGAGTCACAAGTTAATTTCCTACACAAACATTCTAATGAGTCCTGAGCAAATGCTACTTCCTATTTCAAATGTGTGCAACAAGTTAACCTGAAGGTTCAGCGTTCATTTCTTCCACAGCAGTCAGATCTCAGCATCAAGGTAACAATGTACAGACTGAGTTTGAATCTGCTTCGGCTGCATCTTCCAGACAAGTAGTAATGGAGCTTTTAGACTCACCGAGTGTTGAGTACAGGAGTCAACAGTCCTCATCACCCACGGGTTCCATGGTAAATGGCCTGTGTTTTGAAAGCTTGTATTGTGTTGTGAACCAAGACTGACTTGAAGGAGTTCGGGCTTATAATTTTGTTTTTCTGTGTAGGCAGTTGTCCCGTGTGTTGGTTGTCCCCTTTTCACTCCCTGGGGTGTGGACCGTTTCTCAAAACGTCATGTTCGTGGAGGTGTGGAAACTCGGTAGTGTGTTGTTACTTTCCTTGCTTCCTTTCTTTTCTTCCTTTTCCTTCCTTCCTTTCTCGAGAAAACACTTGGCACAGCCCAGAGCACCACTCGGGGCTACCAGCTCCAAGCAGGAATCAATATCAGGTCTCAGAATTCTTCACCAAGGAAGCCAACTCCTTCGTGTACATTTAAGCCTGTGTCTTACCTTTATAATCCACAGTCTAGAATCCTGGCATCTCGGGAGATGGTCAGAGGATTGATTTGTGAATTGACAGCATTGGTCAGAAATTTGGAGAATCCTGATGGTTATGAGAGACATTGAATCCTGGGATTTTTTTCAGCCCAGACTGATTGTCAGATTCACACGTGAGCTTATGAAGGTGTAGGCCCCCGGGCCGTGCTGCTGGATGGTCTGAATGAGCGGACCTGGGAGGGGCAGGGGTCTGGATGGCCAGTTCACCCTCAGAATGTATTAGTCGTTCCCAACCCAAGCTCTCCAAGTCCTAGCCATGACTTAAGGGAGGACATCTATAAACCACCTGTCTGCATTACAACATCCTAGCTTCCTGCAGAAATGAGGCTTACGGATCTTCATTCTTGTCAACACGAGACATCGATTTGTAGACAATTTCTACACCGTTCATGAAACTGGCTAAAAACATCAACCAGCATTTATATAAGAACCCGTGTCAATTCTTTTTCCTAAAAATGCCATGAAGAGGTGGCTCTGCAGATGAACCTCTATTCTCTCAGGTAGAAGTAATGCATCCCAAGATAGTTGTCTCCTGGTCTTCGAGGAAGCTCATGGGTAAACTCTCCCATTTGGAAAATTATCCCATTTCAAAAGGCCTGCTGCATTTATTTCTGCCTTCTGACTTACAGCTTTTAAAGGCTATATTCTGCTGTTTTAAAGTGTCTATGACCACATCTGCTAATCGAGGTGTAATGTGAACAATCCAGGCATAGTTTTGAACTCTCCAAAATGTTCTAGAAGCCAAAATAAAAACTCATTTTTTCACTTGCAAAAGGAGAAAGAAACCTGGTGGCTTTCAGAGCCGTGATAGCTAGAGAGAAAGGGAAAGGGGGGGAAAGGGGGGGAAAGGTCGGGAGTCGGAGAGCCGTGTGGGGAGGCTTGCTTCCGCAAGGTTGCACCGGATGGCGCTGGGTTTGCAAATCCCTTGGCCTTGAAGGCCAGAAACCTGCTGTTAATGAGCACAAGGAGTGTCCATCTGTCAGGGTCAATCTCACATCCACCAACCTCCTGGACTAATGCATGCAGCCAGGGTACCAGTTCATTTACAGAGAGAGTTAAAATTGCCTTTGAAACACACATACCATTTAACCTGCTCATGCCTGTCCAAAGGCTTCCGGGTCATTGCCCCATCCATCCTTTCCCATGACAGCACCCTCTGCTCCCACTTTGCGCTCTGCTGTCAACAGTGAGTTTCTTTAGCTCGAGTCCCCGTTTCCCAGCGCTGCTCATCCCAAACTCCATCACCTGAAGCCCATTTTAAATGCTCCGCTCTTTTCAAACCTTTGAGCCTTCAAGTCCCAAATAACCTTGTCCTCGGAACTGGTAAAAGCACATCGTTCCTTCCACGCTTCTGTTCACTGTCTTTTTACTATAATGCCCTGTGTGCATGCCCACAGGAGGCCGAGGACACTGTCTATTTTATTGACGTTTGAAACTACGTTTCAGACCAACACAGTGCCCCAGATACAAGTCACACCTCTCAAGTATTCGCTGCCCCAGGGAAATCCAGGGAGTCTTGGGCGGGTCTCAGGGTTCCTGGCCTGCAGGACCGCTCGCCTGCTCTCTTCCAACGGTGAGTCGGCTCCGCCGTCCGCCGCGTGTGCAGCGCGGGCACACGGCCCAGCGTAGAACTGAGGGTCAGGCAACGCTTACTGAAGGAACGGACCCACACGGGAAGAAGGGGTCCAAGGAATGAAGGGAGTTCTCACCCATTTGCCCGCCCGGGCGTCGGAAAGTCGAAGTCCGCAGGAGCGAGCCCTGATTGGACGACTCAGCGGCGCAGGTCCGGCTCACCGCCCTCGTGGCCCCGCCCACATGGGCGTGGTATCCGTGGCGCGCGGAAGTCCACGCGCGCCAAGTTGTTGCTTACTGAGTCCTTGCAGGTACGTTTTCCGCGCTGGTGCCTCTCGCGTCCCGGTGTCCCCGCGGGTCTCCGGACCGGACCGGACCGGACCGGGGCGACAGGCTCTCTCTGAGGGCAGGCGGCGGGGGCCCGGGATAGCGCAGGAGCGACGTGCGATCGGGCGGCGGGTTCCCGCCAAGCCGCAGCGCCGCGCTGTCTCGTTCCCGCCAGGCCGGGTCTCGGCTTCCTGGGCCGAGCGCTCTGCCCATACAGTTTGGGGAAGGTGGGGATCCCCGTCCCGGGAGGCTCCCTGCCCCGGCAGCCCTGTCCCTGGAAAGCGAGATTCCCGCGCGGCCCCGGCCCTCTCTTTCTGCAGCCCCCGGGCAGCCAGGCGCCTGGGAAGCGGGGTTCCCTCTCGGGCTCGGCCCCTTCATTGTACAGCCTCCTCCTCCTGGTGGTTCCCTTCCCTCCCCGTGCGGCCCGGCCCCCCAGCTCTCCTGGAGTGCTCCCAACCCCCACTGAGCGGGCGTGGGGCCGGCCTCCTGATTTTCTCTGCCTGCCAGTCTATTTTGCTCTTCGGGACGGACGGACGGACGGACGTAGCAGGACAATCTCAAAAGCAGGGGCTCAGCAGAGCATTCTAGTTGGAATTTGCAATGTCTTGTGCCAAGGCGTGATCGGCCTTCTTTCCTTCACAGCCGCCTTTTCCATAGTTGGGGGTCCTGGCTGCCCACGAGCGTTCAGGTTTCTTACCGCGTTCCTCTCTGTCTTTGGGGAAAGAATCGGCGGAGGACCATTCCTGCCCCTTGGCGACGCGGGAGGATGAAAGTCATTACGTGCGAAATCGCCTGGCACAACAAGGAGCCGGTGTACAGCCTGGACCTGCAGCCGGGCGCAGCGGGGCGGACCCACCGGCTGGCGTCCGCGGGCGTCGACACGGTCGTGCGGGTAAAGCGGGCGCCAGGAGCAGGCGGAGGGGGGCGCGGGCAGGCACTCCCGGAGGAACAACCAGCCTCCTCCGGTCTTTGGTTTGCAGCTGCCGTATTGTGCCGTGTACCATGAGCTGGCGTGCATAATGCGCCCTCACGGTTTTGGCCCAAACTTGGCAGGGAAAAAAAATCTTCCGTTTTAATTTTTTAATTCAGTTTTTTATTAATTCCTATTTAGAAACAAAGCCGATGGTTGTATTTCAGCGTATTATTTTGCATACGGATAATGCATAAGCATAAATAAAAGAATTAAGAACATTTATATAGATACAGAATTAGTACCACCCATGTATAATGCGTATCCTTATTTTTCCCTCAAAAAATTGGGGCAAAAAAGGTGCGCGTTCTAAATGGCAAAATAGGATAACGCCCACCAATTCAGGCTACTTCCTCACTTCCCAGACCAGAGGGGTCTAGACCAGAGGGGTGAGTCCCAGGGCCTCCTGGGAACCCGGCAGCAAAGGAAAGCCACTTCCTTTCTTTGGTCCTGTTCCCTAGACCGAGGGACCGGGGATGCCCATGGTTTTGGGGTCCTGAGCCCGGTTCCTGCTGGGGTTAAGGGATCTGTACCAGAAGGAGGAGGAGGGCAGCGGGGCAGGGGACTGTTGGCTTATGTTTCGGTTAGAGGTGCCTGCGTTTTCTGTTTCAGAAGCAAAAGGACATTTCCTTCCTGGAAATAAGCGTCGTTTATTTCAGCGGGTCTTTCAGCGGGATGTTGTGCGGTGTGCACAGTGTGGTAGGGGCCCACTCTCTGTTTCTCTGGATGACCGTTTTGGTATCGACAGATCTGGAAGGTGGAGAAAGGACCGGACGGAAAGGCCATTGTGGAATTTTTGTCCAGTCTTGCGCGCCATACCAAAGCCGTCAACGTCGTGCGTTTTTCTCCCAATGGGGAAATGTTAGCCTCAGGGGGTGATGGTGAGTATTGTACTTCAAAATCCCGTAGAAACTACCTACCGTGTGTCTCGCGGTAAATCGCGAGATTTGAGCCAGGCAGGCTTTTTTATCTTAGAGGTCGCTTGACCCTGACAGCCTATCACTTAGATAGCTTAGTAAAATAAAAGTAATGTTCTGGGGAGTGTGAGCAGATGGAAGACAGCAAACTTAAACTGAGAAGACCCATGAGAGGTTGGCTCCTCCACTCCAGCTGGCCCCCACTGGGCGGATTCGGGGACAGGAGGACGGTGTTCATCGATCTGCCGGAGTCTGGCGGCCCTGTTCTGTCTGGCCTTGCCTGATTGTTGCTTTAGAATGTGTAAGTGATCGCAGCCTGTTCCCTGTTTCTGTATAATTAGTTAATTGGCCCTCTAAAGTATGTTTGTTTGGTGGAAGTAGATTGATTTATACTTTCTGCTTGTGCTTAAGTGGCGTAAAACTTGTCCAGCGAACTCAAGAAGAGTCTGGAGGCTTTGGCCGGTAGTAAGTAATAGTGATTTAGTCAAGGGTCTTAGAGTTTACACCCTGGGAGCCCAGATAGGCTCCGTAAGGAAAGAAAAGTGAAGATTTCTCATAGTCAAAAGCGCGTTCTTGAGAATTGTCAATCCCGCATTCCTAGCCCTAGAATCGGTCCAGGACGGTTACCAGCAGGCGTCGGGCAGTTAGGATGATGGTGCCAGGTGGTCTAGGGTGGGCACCATGGCCTTGGTCATGCCCGGTGGTCTAGGTAAGGGATGTCGGGTGCCCTGGGTCCTGGGCGATCAGAGGGTTCGCTCCCTGGAGGCCTGGTGTGTGTCCAGATGCACATACAGGTGTTGACACAGGACGGGAGAGTTCACAGAGTTTGCGGTCCCAGGTCAGTGAGAGCAAGGACAGCGTCTTTTCTCCCGCCTCAACCTTCCTAACGTGAATAATTTTAGCAGCTCCACTTTATATGTCCTCCATCTCTACTCTTCAAACCGTACAGAAAAAGTCATGCTTTAACCCAGAACAGTCTAGAACTCAGACTTGGTTTGCAGGAGGAAAAGAGCCCTGGCTGTTAAACTCAGTGCCCGAGGGCCTAAGCGGGTGGGGAGAGGGGAAGGGGGGAGTGGGGCCATGCCCTGGCGGGGCGGGCCGGCTCTCCCCTGCGAGGTCGCCCAGGGCAGTGAAGTCCTCTGGCCTTGGAGGCCCAGGCAGCTGCTCCAGTCCCAGAATGAGAACGTGTGTGTGCTCTGCCTCCTCCTTCACTGCCCTCCCGCAGGCAGTCCTCAGAGGGCAGCCGAGTCGGGGCGGGAGGGCGAGTGGTGAGCGTGGGGTCAGCGTGCGCAGGGAGGACCCAGACAGTCGACGACGTCGGGCTGACCTGTGCAGCGACGTGTCCGTGATACTAGCAGCTAGCACCCAGGTGGGTCACCGCGTGCCAGGCATTGTGTCGTAGGCGCTCCGCAGGTGAACGCATGTGCTCCTGGGCCAGGTGTTCTGGTATCCTCCCCGTTTTGCAGGTGAGGACTCGGAGGCCTCACGTGACTTGCTGGAGGTCACACAGCTGGGGGCGATCGGCCAGGCCCGGGGTGTGTGTGTGTGTGTGTGTGTGTGTGTGTGTCTGTGGCTCTTTGCGGCTGCTTTTTTCTGACTCAGTCCTGTCTAGGTTGTGTGTGTAGGTTTGTTAACGTCATCCGTCGCTTTGCGGTGGTGTTCGGCTGGCCTGGGGCCCCTTCTGTTTAAGGCAACTTTGTGTGGCGCTGACCTACAGTGCTGGATGAGTCTGATTCTGGAGGTTGTGTTCAGAAGGCACACCTGGTTTTCCCGTCAGGGTTCTTAGAGGTCAGCTGTCAAGGCCCTAGTTGGACAACGAGCGTGTTATTTAATCACCCCGAAATCCGGACGGGGCGCAGCGTGCAGTAAAGCGCGAGTCATCCGTAACCGGCTCCCTCCACAGATGCGGTCATCCTGCTGTGGAAGGTGAACGATAACAAGGAGCCGGAGCAGATCACTTTTCAGGATGAGGATGAGGCTGAGCTGAATAAGGAGAACTGGACCGTCGTAAAAACCCTCAGGTGGTGTGGGGAGGGGCCGTGGAGTGATTCGTCTTTACCTTCCAAGCGCGTTAACCTGACAGGCCCTTTGGCTTTTGTATCTAACTTGAAACTTTGACTTAGGCAAGACAGAAATAAGAGAGTAGTTTTAAAACATA
The DNA here is from genome assembly GCA_039655065.1 of Glossophaga mutica. Lineage (NCBI taxonomy): Eukaryota > Metazoa > Chordata > Mammalia > Chiroptera > Phyllostomidae > Glossophaga > Glossophaga mutica. The sequence continues at coordinate 219,661,531 of CM077304.1, read as the reverse complement.
AAAGTAGGCTTAAAACGCGTTTTCTTAGTTTCTGCTATAGCATGTTCCTTAGTGGAGCTGAATCCATTTTAAAGACACACGTACCCTTGAACACAGTAGGTCATGGCTGTGGCTAACCTAGTTCCAGCAGCAGTTTCTAAACTCCCAGGCTGATGTGTGGTCCCTGAGCTGGCCTGCACGTTTTGGTCATTTTTTCTCTTCTCCCCCCTCCTTTCCCTCTCCGGGTTCTAGGGGCCACTTGGAAGACGTGTATGACATTTGCTGGGCCACGGATGGGAATCTGATGGCTTCCGCCTCGGTGGACAACACGGCCATCGTGTGGGACGTCAGCAAAGGTAGCTGAAGGGCGTTGTTATCATCAGAGGAAGCAGCGGTCTAGGGGTCCGAAGAGCCCACCTGCTCTCTTTAAAGGCGTCAGAAGCCTTTCCGGAGTGAGCTGAAATCGGGGGGGCGGCAGGGCAGGGTGGGGATTAGCCCGTGTGCTGCGGTCCCAACTCCGTGTTAGGGTCCCGGTCCGAAAGCAGGAGCCTTGCAGCGGTGTCGTGAGTCCTGCGTGCCTGGGGTGCAGCCATGATGGGGACAGGCCGGTCCCTGCCGCTGGGGAGGTCAGGTCGGGGGCGGGTCGGCCGGTCTTCGTTAATGGGCACGGACTGCGCCAGGGTGGGGCGGGCAGAGTTGGGCTTTCGTTTCAGGAGACCGGGTGGCGGGGGTGGGGCACCGAGCTGCCTGCAAGGAGCCTGTTCGCTGCTGGGGAGCCTGCCGCCCAGGGGAAGCCACAGCTGCGTGGGAAGCAGTGCAGCGCCTCCTCCTCCTCCTCCTCCGCTTGCCTCCGCTGTGCAGGCTGCTGACTCCCGGCCCCGGGAGGGTCCCGGCTTCCGCAGACCGGTGTTCGTCCCCACCGTCACCGCCTGTCCTGGTCCCGGGCCGCCAGCTGCACCGTCCTCCGGCTTGCCTCGCTCTGTCATCCCCTCTCTCCGTCGCACTCTTTCTAACGGAGTGTGACTGCCACGTGTTCTTGTCCCCACATCTGGCCTTCGTCCTAGACAGTCCCCTCAGCGCCCCTGTGAGGCCCGCTGTCATGACCTTGAACATTGCCAGCACGCTGGGCACCGCGGCAAGGGCCGGAGCAGCACACGAACAGGGGGGCTACGTCCCGGCGGGGCGTTGGGCGGTAGAGGTGCTGCGAAGCGGCCAGGCGGAGAGCGCAGGCCGTCTGGGAAGGCTCTCTGAGCACGAGGTCTGGACAGACTTGGATGGAGCTGGCGAGCGAACCTGTGCGTTGTCTTGGGAACAGCATCCAGAGAGTGTAGAGGCTGTGTGTGCGTGCGTGTGTAGGAAATGGAGAGCCACCGGAGGGGGGGTGCGGGACTGAGGGGCGGGGCGGGCCCCACGAGGCTGTACATTGTACCCCAAGTATGACCCAAGCTGCTGAGGGCTTTGAGCAGGAGAATGATGAGGTTTTATTTACATTTTAAAAAGATGTCTCTGGGTGGCACGTGGCAGATTGGTCCTAGGAGAACCCCGGTGATAGCAGGGGAAGCGGTTAGTGGCAGAGGAGTAATTCAGGAGAGGCGGCCATGGCCTGGGCTCGGGTGCTGGGGAGGGAAGGGGAGGGGAAGGGTGGGCTGGGGCGTGGTTGGTAGGAAGACCTGACGGGATCCGAGGCCTGCGCTGGGACTCCAGGCTCTTAGTCAGCTGTGTGTCCATGCCGTTTCCCGTGCTGGGACGCTGCGGGGAGTGTGGAAATCAGGGTCCCGCCCCAGACCGCTGTCTGTTCTGTAAAGGGTGTGTGTGTGTGTGTAGCGAAGGTACAGTTCTTTCACATCGATCCATTTTTATTGAAGGAATTCCATAGGGCGTGATTTCTTCTACTTCCCGTCCCCTTAGTTCCTCACAGTTTGTCCCGGTCTTCAGGAGAACACTTGTAGGAGGACGTTGGCTGCTTAACCCCGTTGTCACATTGCGCCAGTCCTCGGGTCTCCAGCTGACCTCTGAAGCCAGGGGCCCCCTCTCCCATCAAACCGCCTCCTTCGGTTCTCTCGGCACCTGCTGGGTTTCTTCCTCCAGCCCCCAGCCCCCAGCCCGTTCCCAGTCTGTGAGCCCCTCTGGCCTCGGCTGTTTTCCTGCTGTTCCCTCCAGCCAGCTTGCTGCCCCAGGTGGTCCACTATCAACAGTTCGTTCCCTCAGACCCTTTCCTTCCATCCTTCCCAAGACAAACCCCAACCCAGGACTGGGATCGGGGTGACAGTCTCCTGTTAGTTCCCAGTCCCAGGCTGAATGCAGCCGGATCAAGACCTTCCATCCTGCAGATTTGGGCCACTCCTGAGTCTCCCTCCCCAGCCTCCCCAGTGTCCCCTACCCGGGGCTCAGATCCCCCTCCCGTTCTCCCCAGTAGCTCCCCCCAATCCCCTACAGGTCTCCGTATGCCCTCTTCATCACCCCAGCCCCCTTAACCTCAGCAGACACCCTGAAAAGACTGGCCGAGGAAGGATAGAGGCAGGACAGGAGGTCACTAGCAGCTTCAGGGCCCCGTTCTGCAGGCGGGCGGCAGAGAATGGTGGGGCGCAGCAGCCCAGGCTCGGGGGCTGGGCGACCGGATGGGGAGTGCGGGGCAGAGTGAGCGAGCCGGGGGCAGACTGCTGCAGGGAAGAGGGGTTTGTCTTGTTTTTCCAAGCACGGTGAACCCCACGCCCCATCCAGGTAATCTGTGTGTGTTCCTGCTTTCCCTTCTCAATACTTGCCCTGCAGGCCCATCCCTGGTAGTGCCGCTCCGGTTCAGGCTCTTGTCTCGCCCTCGTCTACTCCCGCCTGCTCACCAGCGACACTTTCTCTGCTCTCTCCAAAACCTCAGTTTCGCCTTCGTAATCAGGTCCCTTCCTCTTAGTGTTCCTCTCGGCCACGCCGAATGCCCGGAGCCTTTTCCTCGGACCCAGGGATTCTGTTACCTACCACCTCTCCTCCTTGTCACGTCGTTTCGGCCCTGGCCCTCGCCCACTCGCAGTTCTGTTACTGCCGTCACCCCGTTTCCACGGCCCTCACCCCCGTGCTTTGCCTGCAGTACCTCCTTTCCCCTCGCCGACCCCTTCATCCTACCCGACCTGAGAACTGGGCTCAGCTCGTGCCCTTGACCCTCACCTGCTGCTTGTTAGCCGCCCCCTTCCTCCGGACCGTAAGCACACCCTCTGCCACGCTGCAGCGTGCTTACCCGCCGGCGGGTCTGTCTGTGCCGCTGAGCTCCGAGCGCCTTGGGAACGGGGGCTGTGTGAGGTCGTCTTTCTGTCCGCAGTGCCTGACACAGAGTGTACTGCGGTCTCACCGCCTACTGCGTGCAGAGTAGTACTGTGCCGAGACAATAACCTTTAATGGCGGTGTGCGCCTGTTGTGCTCGAGCAGGTTTTGTGATGCTGCTGTGTGCTTTTCCCGTAGGACAGAAGGTCTCCATCTTTAATGAGCATAAGAGTTATGTGCAAGGGATAACCTGGGATCCTTTGGGACAGTACATTGCTACCCTGAGCTGTGACAGGTACGTTAGCATAAGACACATTGTCTTTATTTACTTGAAAACTTCTGCAGAGGTGTTTTATCACAACGTATCCGATATAAACCATGGCCTAGCTTTGATTCTTTTCTTCTCAGTTGCATGTAAAGGACTTTGTCTTCTCTTATTTTTACAGTATAAGAAAAGTTGGCAACTGATCAGGGCAAGCGCCTGCCCTGAAGTTAGTGCTTAGTAAATCTTTATTGAGTGAGCGAATGAATGCAGAAAGAGCTTTGAGTTAAACTTGAATTTCACAGGCAACTTTTAAAGAAAAAGTCTTTTATAAATATGACTTAAGAAGATGTACTCAGTGGTAGGGCTAGATAGTTTACTTTATTTTTTATGATAGTTTACTATGGCAGTGATTTTAATGAAAGTAGTTAAATTAATATGAACATAAAGCCCTTTGTCCTTTTTGAAAGGAGGGCTTCCTGCTGCGTTTGCTGGAATAATTGCGTTGAATTGTGTTCTTGGAACAAAGACTTTAAAAAATCAGAGTGCCAGGCCCGTTACTCATCAGTCAAAATAGCCCTACTGAATATTTATCCACTACTTTTAATTACAGGACATTTCAGGTCAGGTGGCACTGGAATGAAAGTAATATGGAAAAGTCAGTGTGTATTTTTCATAGAATCTTCCGCTGTATTCCTGATGTCGTTTATTTTCTGGTTATGTTTTTACCCAGGCAGTCAGGAGGGAAACACATTTTATTCCAGCTGTGGGAACAAAATGTGTTACCAGCAACCAAATTTCCCTGCTGGTGGTCCCCTTACCCCTGCCAGTCCCCAAGGGTGACACCGTTCAACATGCAGTAAACTCCTCCACAGTCACGCAGGCTGCCCCGGGCCAGAGGTCCAACCAGGCCGGGCCTGATGCGCACCTTGCCTGAGAGGCTGAGACGTCCAGTAAGAAATGAGAGGGTGACGTCTTTCTCCACTTCGTTAGTGACAGCCTTTCGGTGGCTCATGCCGAAAGCAAGCTTCATCGTTACTCAGTTACGGGGGGAAGTCGTTGGTATACGGCTTTGCAGGCCGAAAGTCATCGATTTGGGTAACGCATTGTTCCTGTGCGAAACAGCTCCTTTGCTGGGAGAAGTCGGTCAGGCTTTCTGTCTCGTTCAGGACCCTGAGGGTGTACAGCACACAGAAGAAGCGCGTGGCTTTCAATGTCTCGAAGATGCTGTCTGGCACGGGCGCCGAAGGAGAGGTAGGAGCAGCGACGACCTTCCTCACAGCAGAGCGCTGGTCGGGACGGAGGGGGTCTGGCTCCCCTGAGTCTTGCGGGCACATCTCTTTCTCAGCGGCACCTGGACCCCAGTGAGGCTTCCTCTCGGGCAGTCCAGGCTCGGCTCGGGTGGGGGGCTGGCCTGTCTGGAAATGGGGACGTCTGGGCGCTGGAGGAGAGCCGATGGTGGGGGATAGTCACACACACACATGTGGACAGACATGTGCATGTACACGTGTACACAGACACACAGCTTCTGTGCACAAAAAGGATCAGTTCATGATCAGTTCATGATCAGTCCTCAAGAGTGTTTGATGTACGGTACATTATTTCAGGTTTATTTACTGTTGTCAGTAATGAATGATAATACAAAACTTAGAAATCAGTGAGCCTTTCTTGGGAACGTAAGGGTTTGGAATAATGTTTAAACTTCGGGCCACAGGCAAGAAGTTACCGGATGTTTCACGACGACAGCATGAAGTCCTTCTTCCGTCGCCTTAGCTTCACCCCGGATGGGTCTCTGCTCCTGACGCCAGGTGTGTGGGACAGCGCAGGGCCTCGCCAGGACCGGTCTGAGGGCTGCAACCTCTGGTTGGCTCCAGGTGTCTAACAGCGAGTGCGACGCCAGAGATAAGGTGTGGGTATCGGGTAAAGGCCCAACTAGGAGTAAAAATGTAAGAGGAGGGAAACCAAGGGGGGTGGATGAAAGGGGGGGAAAGATTGCGTTAGTGCTGGGTAAGTTAACTTCCACGAGGAGTGGACTCAGAAAAGCAAAACGAGGGAGAGTCTGAGCAACACCGCGTTTTGTAAAGAAACTAAAAACCCACCATGTGCGTGTACGGACGGGTCAGGCAGGCTGGTGGTCACGGGTGTGTGAGCCTGGAGGAAATGCAGAGGTGACGGCAGTGTGTCGGCGGACACGTGGGGAGGGCAGGCGGGGCGGGGCAGCTCCTGCCCTCCTGGTGGACACGAGGCGGTCCCGGGGAGACTGTGGGCGGGGCTGCGTCAGGAACGAGCAGCGTCAGACGGGGGTGCTCCCAGGGCAGCTGTGTGTGGCGGTCATTCTCTGCCAGGGCCTGTCCTGGCTTTAAGGGCCTCCTGGGGCGCGTGTAGAGGAAGTCTCGGGTACGGGCTGCCCCCCAGCGCCCAGTCAGCGTCTGCAGGGGCTGGAGAGTTGAGCAGAGGGCTGGGCCTCCTGGGCCATCGGGGGTGGGAAAATGCCCGGGCCCAGCGCTTGGATGGCAGCTGAGGTCGGATCTGGGCACGCAGCCGGGGATGTCGTCGCAGCCCTGGAGCGGGGACTGGCTGGGTTCTCGGGCAGAGGTCCGGGGAGAGGGTTCCCCCCGCTTTCCGTTCTTCCTGCCGGGCCTGGAGGTGGCTCCGGGGGCGGCCCAGCCCCTCAGGGGCGATGACACTCAGGTGAGAGGACAGGCGGTAGAGCCAGAGTAAGGGCTGAGCCCAGACGGGACAAGGTGTGTGTTCGTCCCCAGTCACAGAAGCAGGGTCCAGGGAATGCCGCCCCGGGAAAATCAGTTCACACCCCAGAAGTGGCGGCTCTTGGGTTTTTGCTGGTGAACAGCTTAATGACACTTTGCCTTTCCCCGCCTCCCCAGCCGGGTGCGTGGAGTCGGGTGAGAATGTCACCAACACAACCTACGTTTTCTCCAGGAAGAATCTGAAGAGGTACGCAGCCCAGGAGCCGTTGGCCACGTCCCCTTTCTTGCTGCTGCTGCTGCTGCGGGGCGGCGGCGCCTTTTCCTAAACCCTTCTTCAATCTGTAGGCCTGTTGCTCATCTTCCGTGTCCCGGAAAAGCGACGCTTGCTGTCCGCTGCTGTCCCGTCTACTTCGAGCTGAGGCCGGTGGTGGAGACAGGCACGTGAGCACCCGGAGCTTGCGGGGTGGGGGGGGGTGCTTTCCGCTGGGCGCGTCGCCAGGGTGGGGCGTGACGCGGAGTTCGCCTCGCGGGGAACGGTGGGCTCACGGGGTTGGCTCGGTCGCGTCACTCCCAGGAGCTGCGGCAAGGACCCACGTTGCCGCCGGAATGCGGGCCAGTGGGCTGCCGTCCGGAGCGCCCCGTCTCTGCTGGAAGCAGCTTGAAAGGAAGATCGGTGCCCGTGTTTTTTTCCCCCTGAAGCAGGTTGCAAGGCTCGTTATCCATTTCTTATGCAGCATAATTTTGTTGGAATTGGATTTTTCTTTTTTTGCCTTTTTTCTCCCAGTTTGGGGGGTTTTGGCCATTACTTCTTCAAATACTTTTGTCACCCTCTCTCCGTGCTTCCTCAGCGTCCCTGCCTGCACCCGCGGCCGTGCGAAGTCGCCCCGCGGCTCAGCGACGCTCTGCTCCGTCCCTTCCCCTCACGGTGCTGGGTCGCGGGCAGTCCCGTGTCTGCCCGGTGACCTCTCCTCCGTGCGGTCTGCCCGTGGTGCCGTCCGGCGTGTCCTCCGTCCGTCTGGGGCCTGTCGTTTCCCCCTCTGAACTTCTCTGTGTGGGTCTTGCCTCTCCGCTTGCTCCTGGACCACGGGGGGCAGCTTCTGTGACCCCGGTCACGTGTTTGCGTACACAGCCTTGGGGTGGATTGCTTTCTTCACCTCCTCCGTGGGTCATGTCTTCCTGCTCCTCTGCGTGCCCCGAAACTCCTTACTATATGCCAGACGTGAAATTCGTCTTGGTGGAGGCTGGGTATGTTTTTATTCCTACAAGTGTTCTTGAACTGTGTTCTTGGATGGGGTGAGGTTGGTTGGGAACGGTTCACTTCCTGTGGGTCCTGCTGTAAGCTGTGCTGGGGGCATCGCAGTCGCACTGCGTCCAGGGCCGGTTTCCCCAGTGGGGGCGGAGCCCTCTGAGCCCTCTCACCGCTGCCCTGCCGGGGACAGGAGCTCGTCCCGTGGCCCGTGCGAACGCGCTGTTTCTGGACCGTGCGCGCTTCGGGGACGGGCCGCTCTCTGCGGCCTGCTCACCCACGTGCCCTGACCAGCGCTCAGCCGCAGGCGGGCTGCAGCTCTCTGGTCTGCGCGCAGCCCGGACCCCAGCTCCAGCTCCTCGGCTCGGGGCGCCTGCTGGGCCTGGAAACTGCAGGCAGGGAGCGCGGGCCGCCGCAGCCCTTCGCGCATCTGCTTTCCTTCTCTCGGGGCGTCGTCCTTCACGGCCGACGGCCGGCGCCCGGCGCCCTAACGAATTGCGGCGTCGGTCGGGTCCCTGCCACGCCAAGGCTGGAAGCGGAAGGGGTTTCCAGCTCCTGCTTTTTCACGTGAGTGAGTGTAAGTGACTGGAGAGGACGTTCAGGTGTCACCCGGCACAGTGTTTCCGGGGGACCCGCTTTTCCTCATCGGAAAGGACCCGCCGGATTGCCCTGCCTCGCTCACACCCCCCTTCTCTCTTCTCTTCGTCTTGGACCTCGGTGCCCAGGACTCCCGGTTCACAGGTGGTTCGCATTATTCCTACATTCAAATATAAAATCATAGAGAGACCAGAATTCTTCTGTAAAGCGCTAGTAAAATTGCATCGCGTATGTCCCCCGGGAAAGGGCGTGTGGAGGAGAAGTTGTTCTTTGTGTCCTGGGGGAGCTTGTCCATCGCTTGTGTGACTGTCTCTCCTCTGTCCCCTCTCCCCCCCTCCGCAGACGGGCCGTCGCAGGGGCCGCTGGTGGCCCTGCCCTACCGCCTGGTGTTCGCTGTGGCTTCCGAAGACTCTGTGCTCTTCTACGACACGCAGCAGCTCTTCCCTTTCGGTTACGTGTCCAACATCCATTACCACACCCTCAGCGACATTTCCTGGTGAGCGGCTCGGCCGAGGGGAGGGGGCGGCGGAGGGAGAGTGTCCCATCCCCTCAGGCCTGGGAGCATTTCAGAACAGCAGAGGACTTTTGACCCTTATTTGCCAGTTTTTAAAAAAGGAAGGAACATCAAAAGGAAAGCCATTTCTGATCTGTGATACGCTTCCTCCCGTGGTCACAAGGCGTCGGTGCTGCTCAGACTGCCCTGCGGGGCTATCTGATCCTTGTAACCTGAGGGGTGGCCCTGGCACCTGCGGTCTGGGGACTCGCCAGGCCATGGCTGGGGGGAGCCGGCGCCCACGAGCTGTCCCAGAAATTACTGTGCACTGATTTCCGCCGAGGCCCCAGCCCCTCAGCTCCCGGCTCCTGCCCCACCCCGCCCCGCTTTCTGAGTCGTGTTTCTTCCCTTCACATGAAGCTTGCGACTTTGCTCGACCTCCCCGTTTCTGGCTAGTAACGCGAGTGCGAGGAGTGGCCCGTAGACTTGGGTAAAGTTTCTGCTTTTCCTCCTGTTTTGGGGACCAAGGTCCAGCGATGGGGCCTTCCTGGCCATTTCTTCCACGGATGGGTACTGTTCGTTCGTGACGTTTGAGAAGGATGAACTCGGAACACCCTTCAAAGAGAAGCCGGGTGTGAGCACGGGAACTCCTGACACAGCGAAGAAAACTAAGAGTCAGACGCAGCAGGGCTCTCCGCCGGGACCCAGGCAGGTGGAGGGGACCCCCGCCGGCAGAGTCCAGGACCCCGGCAGTCCCTGCACAGCGCCCGCGCAGGCGAAGCCAGCCCCAGCCCCAGCGGCGGCCAGGGACACGCCCTCGACCGCCTCCGCGGCCGCCCGCAGCTCCACGCCCACGCCCACGCCTTCGGAGGACGGGAAGGCCCTGCAGCCCAGCGGTCAGAACGCGAGGGGGCCCCCGCCCCGCAAGGTCACTCTGAACACGCTGCAGGCCTGGAGCAAGACGCCCCGGTAAGGACTTCTGACGGGGAAAGGCCACGGAACGGCCCCGCTTCAGCGGGTGAACCTCCGCCCAGCAGGGACTTGGCGCTGCCCCCAGGGACGGCCCTTAACCTCAGCCCCGCCCCGGGAGGGCGGCTCCCCTGCCTGTCGCTGAGCCGCCGTGGCCCCGCCCTCCGGCCAGGACTGTCAGCTGGCCCCACCCCCTTCGCCCGTGTTGTGCCTTCCTCTCCAGCCGGACCCTGAAAGCGGGGTCCCCAGAGCCCGTGGCCCCCGGAGGCCTCTGCCTGTACCGTCTGGAAGCCCTGGACCCGGGCTCCGCTGCCCGGGCCACACCGGGGTCCTCCCGCAGCCCTCCGCTCTGTCACACACTGTGGAGGGTTCTGTTTCTGCTTGTTTCCCGGTTGGGTGACAAGGCCCGAGGGCAGGGAGTGCGCCCCCTGCTGCGCCCCTGTCTTGTCCACCGCGGGAACGGGCGCTTCACGGTGGGCAGGGGCTCAAAGGGGTGTCGCCAGGCGGAGTCTGCCTCCAGGCGGTGAACGGGGCGTCCGGTCGGTCGGACGAGCCATCGCCTCTGGTGACGGCGCGCTGCGTTTGTTGGCCCCGTTCTCGTGGGGCGGCTGGCGAACTGCCGGGGTCCCCCGCCCCTGCTGCACCGGTGCCGACTCCGCCCTCTGAGCCTCTGTCTCCCGCTGCTGCTGCCGCCGCCGCCGGGCGTCATGCCCTCTGTCTGCTGCCTTCTCTGCCGGTCCCCGACCCTGCACCCTCTGGGCAGACCGCACAGGGAGGTGGCCGGGCGGAGGGGCTGGGTGACAGAAGGCGCTGCGAGCACCGTGTCCCCCTCTCTGCCGCGTGCGCGCGGCTGCACTGGCAGCGCCACGGCCTGGGCTGGGGGAGGGGTCGGCGCTGCGTGACTCGGACTGCTTCCTGCAGACGAGCGCTGTTCTGTGTTTTCTTCTTTTTCACACGGGGGCGGGAGTGGGAAGGTGTTCCGTGAAATAGTTTTGCTATTGAAGTTTCCATACTCTTAATATCCTGCAGGCTTCTTGCAGCTGTAATATTTGAAAAAAATGTAGTTGTTCAGAATTAAGACCATGGGTTTTAGAAAGACCCGCCTGCGTGTTGGGGCTGTCCGTGCAGAGAGCCCGTCTGGTGGCAGGCTGTTCGGCCGCCGCTGGCCATCAGCCACACGCGGGCCTCGGCCCCCGCAGATGGCTGGTGAAGGTCGAAGTCGCCGTCACAGCCGCGGTGGCTGAGCCTCGTGCACGAGCAACTTAGTGGCCCAGCGAGCGGGCGCACCAGCCTTGTGTCGAGTGCCTCGCGTGCGAGGATCCGCTGCACACGTCCGGCGTGTCCTTGGGTGGCTTTGAAGCGTGGCGAGCACGGCTCCCACGACACTGACCGCCACGCACCCCCTTCCGCCTTCTTTTAACCAAGGAGAGTGAACTTGACGCCCTTGAGGACAGAGACTGCGCCTTCCGAACCGAGCGGCGTGGCGAGCGCCCCTCCCACCGAGGACATGCAGGCAGGTGAGTGACAGTGGTCCTGGGGTCGTGCCCTTAAAGGTACAGTGCCTGCCCCTCCGTCCTTCTGGAGGTGGACATCCGCTCGTTCGGAGCCAGCACGGAGGCAGCAAGGACGCACCTTACCGGGCGCACCGCCAGGCTCGCTGCTGCCCGTGTGTTCCCGGCGGGGCGACCGCCTTCCCTGAAAGCGCCCGGAGAGCCGGGCGGGGGCGCGTCGGGGCCGGTGCGGGTCAGGCTGCTCAGCCCGGGCGCTGCGCATGCTCTGCGTCGTGGGCGTCGTCCTGTGACTGTCGGGTGTTGGTTGGCGCCCCCGGATGGTGGCACCCCGCTCCCCCAACTCACGGCGTGAAACGTCGCCAGACATTGCCCCCCGTCCCTTGGGAGGCCAGCAGCCCCTGCTTGAGAACTGCTGGCGCAGACCCTTCCACCTGTCTGAACGCAGGGCCCTGCCGGGCGTTCTGATTCCGTGTCTGGGCTCAGAATTTGTCTTCTGAGCGTCAGCTCCTAACTTCAAGCAGTCTTCACCGACTTGCCAACCTGGTGTTTGTGAACGTTCCAGAGACGCCTGGAGACCCTCGGGGCAGTTCTGCGGAGCTAAAGCGGCCCAACCTCGGGGGAAGCAACGGCAGCGCCCAAGGTCCGGACCTTTGAGGACGCCTGTCTTGTGCTGGAAGGCTGCCAAGTCTGGGGACTCCCGTGTGCAGAGGGAAGGGGACGGGGCCCAAGACCCCAGGCCTGGCGTCAGGGGGAGCCTGGCGGACACTCCTCTGACTGTGGGCTTCTGTGACGAGACGCACAGGGACCGGTTTTCCTCCAGAAACGTTTCTCCTGCATCGGCGCGGTTTACCTCACAGATGCACGCGTGCCCACGGGCCCCATCCTCCGGTGGATGAGCCTCGGACCCTGGGCGAGCTCAGCGTCGCCTGCTGTGAGCAGCAGGCGCTGCTCCCCGAGCCACTTCCGTGAAAGTGCGACGCCACGGCGGCAGCTGCTCACGCTGGAACCGGGAGGCGGCTTGCGAGGGTTCGTTCCGTGGAGCTCCGGAGTGTGTGAATGGCTTTTAGATTTAGTTTCTACGTAGCTGACTAGTTTCTGGAAGTCGTTATATTTGATTTTTGCTTTCCGGTTTTAAAGGTAATATGCTCATTTTAAAAAGTTAATAAACTAGAGTGAAGTAGGAAAAAATAGGTTGGGCCCTTGTGGGGGGCCCTGTCCTGGGCGCCAGATGTGGGGGGGCTCTGCCCGCAGAGCCCCATCCCTCCGTCACGGATGAAAATAAAAACTACCAAGACATGACTGCTTGGGGAGGAAAGGTGGTCAAACTCTCAGAGGAGAATGACCCAGAGCCTCTTCCTCACTGGGCTTTTATTGGGTTCCAATACACAGGAATCCAGGTTTAACATGTCAAAGAAATCTGAGGCTTAATCTGAGTCAGTGTCTGTCCGGAAAGGGGGTTGCAAAACTCTGGGAGACATACTCATTTCCTCCTTGGACCCTTGTCATTTAAATGAGAGCACTCTTAGCAAACAAAGCAGGTTTCACAGGACTTTAGGAATTCCTTCTTATGCCCGATCATCCAGGGAACTGTCCTGGCCAGCACAGGGCTGCACCACTCACCCCCACAGTTTCAGGCTTTAAGCCGATTAGGCTCAGGAAGCAGAAGACATCTCCCAGACGGAAATGGGGACTCGGGCTATGTCAGAATAGCCAGGGGGTGAGGGTCCATCACCCCCTCTTTGCTGCAGCTCCCGAGAGTCCTTCCATGAGGGCCTCCCAAGTGGTCGTGTCTGGCTTAGGTTGCCCCTCCCATGAGGAGTCTTACCCGTCATTAACTACCAACCAAGCATTGGGGCCAGAGATGGATGAGGCAGAAGCGGCGCTCCTGCCAGGGAGATAAGCTTTGTCTCCTTAGTAGGTCACATCCTTGTGACAGAACAGACCCAGATGAAGTGGGTCCCTTGGGCTCTTACACAGCCCACCATGGGGTGAGGGTTACAACTCCTGAGACCAGGCTGAACGGTCCACAACAGTCCCTGGCCGGGTTGCTCAGTCGGTTACAGTGTTGTCCTGATATGCCAAGGTTGCAGGTTTGATCCCCAGTCCGGGCACAAACAAAAAACAATCAGTGAATGCATAGGTAAGTGGAACAACAGGTTGATAATTCTCTGTCTCTCAAATCATTTTTTTGAACAAGAAAGAAATAAAAGAAACTTAAAAAAAATTAAAAAGCAGGTTGGGAGTAGGGACCCCGTCACCTCACCCCCAAAAGGAGCGTTCATCACCGTTGTGGCATATTTCCCCCTCCACCTTTTTATTTTGTTTTGTTTTTTCTTTTTATGGAGCGCGTTGAGATTTTACGTTAGATGCCGTTTGGTATCCAAATAGGTTAACTTTTTAGATTGACTTTTCAAAGTGAGAAAACTTAACTTACAGTTTATGTCTGTGCCTCTGCTCTCTCCGGTCCCAGGAGGGCGACCAGGTCTCCGATCCTGTTGGGAGGACGGGGAAGTGGGGCTGTTGCCGCAGGAGGCACGGGGCAGGGCGCCCAGGAGGCGCCCGGGTGGCAGCTGGAGCCCAGCTTAGGAGCTGGTGCTGAGCAGAGATTTCACAGCGCAAGGTCAGCGCTGACGCTGTCGCTCCGGCACGGTGGGCGCGAGTCCGGCAGGTGAGGGTGCCTCGCCCAGGGCTGCCTGGCCGGCGTCCACACAAGCAAGAACCGGCGGTTAGGAGCTGCCCGCCACGTCTCTGCCCTGGAAGGGGGGAAGACCGACCCAAAAGTCAGCAGCAACAGGGGAAAGAACCTGGTTGCTTAACCCGTGGCCTTAACAAGAAAAAGGATTTGCCTCGCTTGTAGGTGGGAAGGTAGCAGACTGGGGGCCGTGGGGAGAAGTGGAAGGTGGCTGCCTGCGGGGTTGTCACCAGGTAGGGTGGGCCCCACAGCGCAGAGACATTTCGAAGTGTCAGGAGTGTCTGTTTTGACCGGAGGTCCTCCATCTTAGCTGCCCTGGAGATCCCTTGAAGAGCTGACAAACACTGACAGCTGGGTCCCCTCCGGAGGGTCTGGCCTGAACCTCGGGCTCCTTTCCAGGTCCCCGGGGGACTGTGACGTGCAGCCAAGGTTGGGGAATCGGGAGAGAAAGCTGTGCCAGGCAGGGTCTCTCCTGGTGGGCGCTTTCCCCTGGAGAGCGTGTTCCCCTGGAGAGCGTGTTCCCCTGGAGAGCGTGTTCTGGCGTCTCGTTCTTGCGTCTCCTCTGTGTCCTCACAGACTGACGGGAAAGCTGCTTCACCAGGGCTCCAGACCGAAGGGGACACCAGGACGGTGCTGCCGGCTCTTCAGGGGAGAAAGGCCATCTTCATCTTCCCGCCGCTGGGGTGACCGTGCGTATAGTTCGTCCCTGTGCAGACAGGAGTGATGGGGGGCGGTCGTGTTCTCGGGGCCACCCCCTGTGGAGGAGTGCGTTTGGTTCCACGTGTCTGTCTCTGCAGCAATAACAGGGTAGGCGTCGGCAGGGCCCTTCTGTGTGTGTTTGCAGGCGTGACTTACTGTCTGCTCCGCAGCCACCACCTTGGATGTAAATGATGGTGTCTCAGTGAGAGCAGGAGCGGCGTTAGCTTTGTGTCCTGAGCCACGTACCGGCATGCACCAGGTGGTTCATGGGGGCCTCCAGCAGCAGGAGCCTGGCCGGCAGCTCCAGCAGCCTGCCCCCCTGGGGGGCTGCTGGTGAGAACTCAGCACGTGGATCGGTAGCTGCACGGGGTCCTGTTTGGCTTTTGCGCTGTGTTGCCCGACTTCTCCGGCAGCGGCTCCAAGGGGCAGGGAGCCAGGGGCCGGTGTAGATGGCGGACTGCTGGCAGGACCTGATGTGGGTTTCCCGGGGCCTGGGAGTGTGACTTGGGGACCAGAGCCTGCCCCCACCTGTGTGTCTGAGGAGGAAGTCTGGTGGGGTTACCAGAGCGTGCAGCTGCCATTACATGTGGGGCACACGGTGAGGGGGGGGACCCCGTGGGTGGCCAGACCCGGGCCATCATGGAAGCCACGTCAAGCAGGGTGTCCACCAAGATGAGGGCACTTCGGTGGGAAGTCAGAAAGGGTGTGCTGCCCACAGGGGCAGAAGTCACGGCCAGTCTTCCCAACCCCTGCCCTGGGCCTTGCTGAAGACACACACACCTGCCCTTGGAGGAGGCTGTGGACCCCTCTGCCGTGGCGCGTGCCCCGGGGTCTGAGAACTGGGAGTCGAGGGGTGGGGGGGTGGGGGATGAGCGGCTGCCCCTCCTGAGCCTGGAGTCTCCTGGGTCCCCCACAGCTTCCCTTTCTGTGTTATTTTGCTGTATTTCAGTCTCTGCTCCCTCTCACCTGGGGAGGCGGGTGCATGTCCACCTGTCTGTCTTCAAGACAGACAGACCTCAGACAACTTACTTCATCTGGAGAAGTTAGTTTACAGCTCCAGAAACTTGGACTCGGCCCACTTTCACAGGGGCGGGGGAAGAGGCCAGAAATGAGAGGGGGGTTAGGCCAGCCACTTCCTTCCGCACACTGGCCCACATGCACGCGTTCCTGTGGCCACTAGGCGTCACTGTCCCCACTGGAGTGGCCCCTGGTTGGGGCCGCCTCAGCCTGCAGGCTCTGCCCCTCTCCCTCCTCCGAGTCGTCCTGTCCGTCCCCTTCAGACTCTGTGAAGCAGCGCGTCCCGTGCCTCTGAAAGCCACAGTGACAGATGCTTTGTAGTGACAATGTGGGGCCCACCCCTCCCTCCCCCTAGCACTCAAGACGACCTGATGTCTCTGTCCTCGACCCTCACCTGGAAGAGGCGGGACAAGCGCAGTAGGTAACTCGTCGCTGAAACAAGCGCGGGTCCCTCTGCCCTTGGTCCGCACCCTCGAAGGGCTGAGAACTGTGCGCTCGGGGAGGACGTCCTCAGGGGTCGGCCCTCCCGGCCCAGCCGGGCCACTGCCCCCACCCCGCCTGCTCCAATCACCTGTGGGGCTTTACGAACAGAACCGACCGGACCCAAGTCTGGGCCCCGTGGTCAACCGTGGTCGGGGGACACCTGACCAGGCACCTGCATTTCACACAGCAGATTCCACGGGCAGCCGGCCCTGGGGCCCACTGGTTGGCCAGATGTCAAGTCTGGACACTGCATCAGGGAAGGGCCGTTTGACACTTTGAGTTGACTGATTTCACGACAAATACCTCTGTTCTGCTGCCCAGGAGGATGCTGCCTCTTGAAGGAAACTCTGCCACTCAGCCTCGATGCCACTCGGCTTCCACCTAAAGTGACAGGAATGAGCAGATGCTGTACCTTTGAAGCCAGTCCCAAGGCTGGCTCCACACTAGGGGCCCCGTGTGGTGAACTGGGGTCACAGAAAGGCATGAATTTCAGCCCCAATGGGACGAGTCCTTGGGCTGGCCACCAGGGGGCGGCATTGCTAGCCCTCAACTCCACTGTCAAACATTACTTGAATTTTATATTTTTTTAATGAAAGGATTTTTAATGATATTCTTACACAAGTAGTATATTATCTATTTGCAACACTTTCATGTTTATTTCGTTATGATTATATGCTATTTTGTTGTTCCAACGAGTTTTACAAATCCACATCGTGTACGGACTCAGACCATGCCATGAGAACTTCGAGTACATGTAGCCGGCTTTAAAAGGTGCTGATGTTAAATGTAACCAGAGGTGTAATGAGTTTGAAGAAGCTGATCTCAAAAAGTTTTATTACTTTTTAAACCAAAGAAGTTTTAATGACATTTTCCTCCACGTTAGCAGCAAATACATCCACTGTGCCTCACAGCTGTGCACAGATACCTGTGCTAAGACTCGTTGCGATGTTTTGAGATGGAAAGCAAGACTGGAAGTCCCCTAAGTGTTTGCCAACAGCGGGTGAACTAAGTGACAGTGCCGGGGTGTTACGCAGCTGTTAGCCGGACCACGTGGACGGCTGGGGCCGCAGCGTGGAGGCTGGACCGTGGGCACACGGCATCAGGAGCTGAGGCGGTGGTCCAGGCCAGGGCGGGCTGGGCCAGGACACCAGCCTGGGGAGCTCAGGGGCGGGTGCACTTGAGGAGCGTGTGGAGACCACGATGACAAGTGCAGTAAGGAGGCCGGGAGGGAAAAACGTCCAGTTGCAAGTCTCAGAGACTGTGGTTAGCTCCTGAGTGTTCCGTCTGAAAGCCGCCCAGCATAGATCTTCACCGTTCTCATCACGAGAAAGAAGTTAACTCACCACACATAGTTTCTACGCTTCCGGCGGTAGTAATTTCACAATATATACATATTCAAATCATCGTGTTGCACGCCTAAAATCAGTACGATGTGGTGTGCCAATTGTGTCTCAATAAAACTGGAAGAAAGGGTCGCAACGGCAGTGAGGCTGAGTAATCGGTGACGTGACTCGCTGATGAAGAGAGAGACCCCAGAACTCCACTGTTGGGAGGGCCTGGCTGGTGTGCAGTTCAGAGCAGGAAGCGGCTGGTCTGGCGGGATGGCTCCTGCCTGCCCCATTTCCCTTAACCCAGGAGAGGGGGGACTGAGGCCCACACTCCCTGTAGGAGGGGCAGGTGCCCAATTTGCTCCCAGAAGATGGAGCCCCCCAGGGCGGGGCTCCTCCCAGTGCGGGGCATGGCGCATCACAGCTTCCTCTCCCTCCACCTCTGCTCTTCCCGGGACGGGGAGCTCAGCACTTTGTGGGCTCGACGGCTCCGTGTCCGCTTGGCCTCGGTGGCCAGCGCCCCCATCGGTGGGGTCAGCCCAGCCCTGGCTGTGTCCCCGGAGCCCCACCAAGCAGCCCGCACCCGCTTTCCAGGAGTTCAGATACTGCCGCCTCCCTGTGTGGGGTGTTCTCTTCCAAGCCAAACAGGCCAAACAGGGAAGAGCGGGACCTCGCACCTGGGAGCTGCCAACCCACCGCACTGCCCTGGGCGGCAGGAAGGCCGGCTTCAGCGGAGGAAATGACAGCTTCGTGGAGCAGCCCGCCGGAGCGACAAAACCAGCTCTGTCTGGTCTCGGCTCCAGTGAGTCACTGGTTATTTTTACTTCCAAAGCCAGAGCTTCGGCCTAACTGGGGGCTCCTGTTTCCTGGCTGACGAAGCAGATGGAAGAAACACACCCCACAGCCAGTGCAAAATGCAAGACCCAGCCGGGTGTTGGGGTGCGCAGAGCGAGCTCAGGGGGCGGCCTGGCCTTTGCCTCGTCTTCCGGTTGGTTCCTTGTGCCTGTCCGCCCGGCAGCACGGGGAACTATGCACAGGAGTTGTGTTCTCCGGTGCAACGTGGGCTTGTCTATGTGCCAAACTAACGAGAAAGTGGGACTTGGAGCCTTGAGCGAGATGCCCCTGAGCGCCACCTTGCGGGGGAAGCTGGTTTCTGTGGGCAGGTCCCTTCTGGTCTGGCTGTGCTCAACTGTGCGAAGCAGAAGTCGGAACTGGTCCCTCTTCATGGGTCTCCTTTCTGTCCCTGGACAGGCCCTAGTGCTGGCGTGATGTGCGGTGGAGTCCTGGGGTGAGCTCCACAGAGCCCAGAATGTTCCTGGAGGGCCTTGAACACAGCCGGCCAGCGGGATGACCGGGGGAGGCTGAGCTCTCCACCTGCCAGAAACACCTGGCCCCCACCCAGCTCACCCAATCCCCACCCCTCCTCGCTGTGATGGACCTGCTGGGCTTCTGCTGGCGGAAAGCGGGCAGCCCTGGGCTCAAAGAGCTGGACTGGCGTCCGGCCCTCCACTCACTGAACAGCTGTGGCCTGGGCAAGTTATGTGGCCCCTCTGTGCTTTAGTGTCCCCGGGAAACACGGGGTACGGACAACTACGGTCTTCCCGGTCTGCGAGGATGACACGAGACAGGGCAGAGCTGGCGGCTCCCACAGCATCACGAGTGTGAGTGCCTCATTTTGCCCTTAAACTTGAACATCACTGACAGGAAATCTGGGCATTGTCTCTGTCCCCCGTGGGGCTGGCCCAAGGCGGGGCTCTCACGCCCATCACCGCCCGCAGAGTCTCCCGCAGGCCTCCCCTCCTGGCCCTGGTCCGCCACCGAGCCAGCCGCCGAGGGGCGCCTCCAGGGGGAAGGAGCCTCCCTGCCCTGCTCCAAGTGCCGGCCACCCCACCACCGCCCAGAGTCTGTGAGCTCGCAGAGAGCAGGGGCTGGATCTTCCGGTTAAAAATCGCAGATGTTGTACACATCATAAAATTCACCGTTGTAGCTGCTTTTTCATCGACATTACTTCTATTCACCAGTTCCTGCAAGCAGCCATCCGTCCATCCACCCGCCCGCAGAGCCCTCCATGGCCGCAGTCAAACTCCGCACCCGCTGAGCTTTCACCTCCCACCCCCTCCCTCCGTCCCTGGCAACCCCCTCTCTGCCTGTCTCTGCGACCTGGCCGGCTCCGGTCGAGACACTCCACAGAGGTGGGGTCATCCCATGTCTGGCCTCCTGGGACCGACGTCCTTCCCTGAGCATAGCTTTCCAGGTTCATCCAGGCCATCGCTTTATTCTTTTTTTTGTGGCTAAACAGGATTTCAAGTCCTTTGGAGCACATTTTACTGACACATTCATTGGCTGAACCCTGGGGCTATTTCCCCCTTCTGGGAGCTGTGAGCCGTAGACGCCGGTGCGCAGTCACGGGCTTGAGTGCGGGTTCTCAGTGCTTTGGGGACACGTGCAGATGGGAAGGGCTGGGGTACACGGTCTAACGCGTTGAATCGTGCCCCCAAATACATCGTGTGAGAGTCTCAACTGCCGGTACCTCGGAATGCAATTTTACTTGGAAATAGGGTTTTTTGATGCAGGCAGTCGAGTTAAAGTGAGGTCATTCGTGTGTGCGCCCTCATCCGCCATGACTGTGTCCCTGTAAAATAGGAAAATTTGGACCCAGGGACAGGCACTCGCAGAAGGGAAGCGACATGGAGACCCCGGGAGGAGACGGCCATCTGTCGATAGCCAGGAAACACCCGAGGCCACCGGGCGCCAGGGGACAGATGCTGGCTCGCAGCCTCGGGAGGTACCAGCCCTGCCAGCACCTGGACCTCCGACTTCTGGCCTCCAGAACCGAGAGACAGTAAATGTCCGTTGTCTAAGCCCCCCGCAGGGCTCGGCACTCCGACTCCGCGGCCCGGCAAGCTGGTTCTACGTGCGGCTGTCTCAGCGCCTGCCCGACGGTCTTCCTCAGGGGGTGTCCTGCTGTTTACACTCTCAGCAGCCCCATGAGGGACCCCCAGTTCCTCTGCATCATCCCCAACCCTTGCCGTCTGCTCTGCTTTGCTTCACTGTAGCCGTCCTCCTGGGGGTGTGGCGGTCTCGAAGGTGGTCCGGGCCTGCGTTTCCCTCGAGACTAGTGATGCTGAGCATCTTTTCTTGTGCTCACTGGCCATCCGTATATCCTCTCCTCATCTTTAAACTCCCCAGTGCAGAACGTAATGTCTGATATACTCAATACATGTATTTTGATTTATGAGTGGATGGAACTCCCTGGTCTTGAACTTCCCAGCGGCCTTCGTTAGTGGTGAGTCCTTGGGGCTGTTGCAGAAGCCCCAGCCAGGTGCTTCTCACGCACAGCGGGACCGCCGGAAGTCCTCACACAGCCCGCGCGTCAGCTCCTACGCTCACCTCCCATCTGCTCCCGGTGATTTCTCTCCTGCTTGTCCTCAAGCGACCTTGACGCAGAGTGCCCAAACTGGGATAAAAGGCCTCGCCTGGGACTGTCCCCGCACATCGGCCTGTTCATCACACGTTCGCAGCGCTGTCCTCCCATCTGCCCTTGACCTGTGTGGGGCCCTCGCACTGGCTGAGCCCTGTGTCCGAGGGCCTTTGCCCGCCCGGCCCCTGACCGGCTCACCTCGGGCCTTCAGGCCTCGGCCTCCGCCTCCCCGACCTCTCCTTCTCGCCGAGTCCTTCTCGCCGTCCCCTCTCCCCGCTCCCTGCTCCCCGCTCGTTTTCTGCATGGCTGTGATCGCAGCTGATGCTTATGCATTCTCTGGCATGCATGTGTTTTGTCTGCTTACTCTAGACTACAGGTATTTCCCTTTTATCGGAAAACAGAACAGAACCAATGTGTTGCCTGGTGCCCGACCAAAGCTAGACAAGGATAAATAGCGGTCGAGTGAACGAATCGCCTGTTGAGGTGAGCCGGGCGCCGTGCGGAACTCACACGCGGCGGCTGGGAAGTAGCAGGAACGGGGCTGGAGACTCCCCTTCTGTGAACAGCCGACTCCCCGCTGGAGAACGTCGAGCCGATGAGGCGCCCTTTCCTCTCATGCTGCTCTTGAGCCGGAGGGTTTGTTGGAATCCTTGCGAATCAGTGTAAACACCAGTCGCGTCTCTCTGAAAGCTGTTATGAACATGGCTTCTTAATAGTCGCCACTCACTTGCGCACCTACCTCTTCACCCAGCATCGCCCACCGTCGACTCCCCCACCACTCCAACCAGCGTCCACCGTCTGTGCAGCATCTGCCTCCCACAGGGCCCCTGCCCCTCCTGTCCACCCACCTCTCACCTTCCACCCTCCCCGCCACTTAACGCCAGCCCACCCACTGACCATCATCCACCGACCTCCCATCCTTCACCTGCCCACCCCCGTCACCCATCCCGGGTGCTGGGGCTTGCTCATGTTCCCCTGTCAGCTCTGAACGTTGCAGGGGGAGCAGCAGTTGGCTTCAAGTAGGTCCCCCTGGACACCCCCGAAGGTAAAGGTTACAGGCGTTCGAAACAAAGAGGTTTCTGAGGTTTCTCGGCAGACCTCACCGATGTGAGGACGAGGAAGAGCCTGGCCCAGCTGCAGCTCCGGTTCTTCCAAACATCAGCCCACGGATCTGCCTGGGACCTGGTCTTCTGTGCTTGAAATCTGCCCCCCCCGCCCCCCCGCAGAGGGAGAGGACGTCTTCCAGGGCCCATGGAGCTGCTCCCCGCAGCACCTCCTTTCCTGGCCGCCGAGGATGAAGTAGGAAGTGTTCAGAGCCGCAGTGTTGACAGCGTTGGCCGGGACTTCAGAGCCGCTGGGTGGACAGAGTCCTGGGCCACAGAGCAGGAGACCTGAGCCCCTGGTTACAACGGCCCCCTGAGCCGGGAACCGCTGTTCCCAGCGTCCAGCCTGAGACTTGGAGACCCTGCTGGGCAGAGGCACAGCCCTCGAGGGGACACGGTGCTGCTTCCTGGGGGGCTTCCCCCGGCCTTCCACCACACGCCGACTCCGTGCCTGGTGCCCTGCAGCTGGGCACGAACGGGCTGATTTTCTTCACGTCTTCATGTAAAGATGACAACCTCCGTCGGCCAAGCCACATCGATGCCATCTGGGGGTCTAACATGCCCTGACTTATCTTACTCCTGGAAGAGTCCAGGGATAGTGGGGGCCAAAGCCCTGG
Source organism: Glossophaga mutica (assembly GCA_039655065.1). Classification (NCBI taxonomy): domain Eukaryota; kingdom Metazoa; phylum Chordata; class Mammalia; order Chiroptera; family Phyllostomidae; genus Glossophaga; species Glossophaga mutica. The sequence continues at coordinate 219,639,157 of CM077304.1, read as the reverse complement.
TTCAGGACAGAGAGGTTTCCGAGAATAGCCCCGTGGTTCACGGCAGACAAGCCCCAGGGAGAGAGCGCGCCCCGGAGCAGCAGGGCCCCTCCCTGCTGCAGCCTCTCGGCATCTCACCGACACCTTCTAGGCTGTTCTGCTGAGACCTTGCCTCCTCCAGGCCGATTTTGCAGAGAGCCACGCTGCACAGTGTTATTCTTCTGGCCAAGAAAACCCAGGCTGTCTCCCAGGCTCAGAAGCACACCCCCAAAGACAGAGCTCGCGCTCCGCTCCCTGGCCAAGGACATTTCCGTCCCGCCCACCAGCACGTCCGCCGTATCCTGCTTCGGAGTCCACCGCTCGCAGACTTATTTACTTAGTTCATGTAGGGGGGAAATGTACTTTTGGAGATAAAAAATAGGGTGAAGAGATGAAACAAGCATGGGAAAGTAAAAACCAAGGGCAGGGACCGGCGTGTGTCAGTGAAAGGCCAGTTTAAAAGGCTCCACTGTTGTCCCCGTGCAGCAAGTCCCGCGGGTGAATGAGGCCCGGCCCCAGCAGCAGGGCTAACGGGGAAGTCCTTTCACAGGGGAACCTGTCTGCGGGGAGGGGCTGAAACGCCAGACACCGCCGCCGATCCCGGGGGCGCCTGCCTGCGGGTACCTGTGAGTTCCACACTCAGTCACGGTTGAGGGCTCTCCTGCCTGCAGCTGGGATCCGCTCCTGTTTTCCAGCTGGGGCATCAGAGGTGACGTGGACTCCTAGATTTATGAATTTTCTTTTTCCATTTTACTTTATTTTTGAGAAAAGATTGTACTTATTTACATTTAGAGAGAGGGGAAGGGAGGGAGAGAAACATCAACGTGCAAGAGATACATCCGTCGGTTGCCTCTCACACGCCCACAATTAGGGACCCGGCCGCAACCCAGGCGCATGCCCTGAGTGGGAATCGAACCAGCGGATTTTCGGTTTGCAGGCCGGTGCTCAATCCATTGAGCCACACCAGCCAGGGTTCTTTTTCCATTCTAATTACTTTTATTTATTTTTATTTTTTATTTTACCTTTAAAGATTTTATTCATTTTCAGAGAGAGTATGAAGGGAGAAAGAAACGGAGAGAAACAGCAATATACGAGAGAACCATCGACTGGTTGCCTCTTGTTCACCCCCAAATGGGGACCGGTCCACAACCCAGACACGTGCTCCAACAGGGAACCGAACCAGCGGCCCTTGGGCTCACAGGCCAGCGCTCCAGCCACTGAGCACACCAGCCAGGGCTTCTTTTTATTTTTTATTGTTGTTCCCATGCGTTTGTCTGCACGTTCCACGCCCCCCTCCCCCCGCCCCATGCTGCCCCGCCCCAGTCTTTTTCCATTCCAAAACCACTGCACGGTGGACCGGCACTCGGGCGGAATGCGGACACAGGAGAAGAGCCTGTGGCTGGTGAGCTTTCGTCACACCTGGAAGTCCGCTCACAGCTAACTTCCCACTTAGGGGGCCAGAAGCCAGACTTGGGGTGCGGTTAGCAGTCAGTTTTGGTAGGACACACTTGCCCAGAAGACCATTAACTGGCACACAGGTGCCTACAGTATTGTTTTGTAAGGATTTCCCTTTCTTAATCCAAATTTTACATATGTGTGGTCTCCCACACCCCCTTTTTTTTTAAAGCCACCAAGCTATTTTGTGGTCTTTCTATTTGGTTTTTCAAAAAGATCTAACTCTTGTGTTTATTATCAATTATTTTGTCTTCCTCTCTTATTTATTTAAGTTTTGCATTAGTTTTTCTATTTTTCCCTTTTAGAATGCTTGGCTAGTTTTTTCAATAAGTGTTTAATGATATGATTATTACTTTGCCTTTGGCTTTGACCTGTTCCACAGGGTATAATATATAACATCCTTATTATTGTAATTTCCCAGATAAGCTGCTGTTATAGTTGGAATTCCTCTTTGAAACAGGAAAGACAATTTTTTTTTCATTTCCAACAGGTTGGGTATTAATATTTTGTGATACAACTTTATTATTTTTAGTTTTAATATAGTTCTAGAAGGTCGTTTTTATTTCACTCCTTGGAATTTATTGAGGTGTTCTCTGTGACCTAACATATTATATAAAATTGTGTAAGTCTTCTTTGTTTTTGAGAAGACCGAGTACTATATCTTCTCTTTCTTTTCAGGACGCAGAATGAGATGTGCATAGATAAGGTCAGCTTTGTTCATCCTACTATTCCTACTTTCTATATCTGGTTTCTGGTTTTTGTTTTCTTGTCTTACTTGATAGGGACTGAGAGAAGTGAGTTAAAGTATCTTAGTATTAGTATGTTCCTTCCATTTTTCCCAGTTCATGAGAGCTAGCTTGTCATTGCGCATTATACAATTCATCATGATGAAGTAACCCTTGTGAAGTAACAGGGGTCCTTGCTTTTCTAAGTAGCTGTGGTCTTAGAGAGTTCTGTGCACATGGATTTTTAAAAAAAGATTCTATTTATTTGTTTACTTATTTTATTTTATTTTTTTAAATATTTTATTTATTTATTTTTAGAGAGAGGGGAAGGGAGGGAGAAAGAGAGACAGAAACATCAATGTGTGGTTGCCTCTCATGTGCCCCCACTGGGTACCTGGCCTGCAACCCAGGCAACATGCCCTGATTGGGAATTGAACTGGCAACCCTTTGGTTCGCAGCCCGCTCAATCCACTGAGCCAGGGCTGTTTATTTATTTTAGAGAGAAGGGAAGGGAGGGGGAGAGGGAGGGAAACATTGATGTGAGAAACATTAATTGATTATCTCTCATACATGCCCCAGCTGGGGACTGAACCCATAACCCAAGCTTGTGCCCTGACCAGGAATCGAACTATCAACCCTTCCCTTTGCGGGATGAGGCCCAACCAACTGAGCCACACCAGTCAGGACTGTGCATGTGGACTTTAAAAATAAACTAAGTTACATGTAAAATATTTGAGGAGTCACACATCTAAAGGGATCCAACGGGGGTATTCTCTCGTAAACCACAAGGCCATCTGTTCTATCATGAGTCACCTGTTGAGGAAGTACACAGTGCAAGGCCACGGGAATAAAAAAGTAACTAAGACAAGAAGGTTCACAATCTGGTGGGGAAAAGAGACAAGTTGTAAAGAAAACAAAAACAAATATCTTGATTATTTGTCTACCAGGATAAATAATTACAGAATGAACCCAGCTGTGTAACTGTGGCTGGTGGACATCAGGGCCCTTCATGGGATCACAAGGAAAGCATTCCGAGGGCCCACACATGGGAGAGTGTGGCATGGCAAAGTGGTTTCTTTGTTTGGAAGTCCAAGTTGCCCTGCGGTGTTCAATGTCCCATCTCTATCCATCCCTCCATGAGAAAGTCCAACCGTGTTCTCAGCAAGGCCAAAGCGAAAGCCAGTGTCCAGAGTTTCCGCTTCCTCCTAAAGCTCAGTCTTCTGGGGCCCACCCAGTTCCACCCTAGTAGCTGCCAGACCCACATGGTCACATGCTTCCAAGCAAGAGAGAACCTATAAAAAAGTGGGGTGAGTGTGTTGCCAGTGGGGGGTGAGAGAGAAAGAGGCGGGTATCTGTTCCCCTGGGATTATATTAGCTCACGTTGGGATGGACCAGGTGCTTTTTCAGAAGAACCAATCAACTGCTGAAGCCTCGGGGGCACTTGTTGGGCCCGTCTCCTAGTTACACGGCCAGGCCTCCTTGGTCAGTCACCTCCCCTGCGCACCCCACCCGTCCTGTGCGGGAGAAGGGAGGGGTGCTGCCCCTTGCTGGAGCAATTCTGTGATCCCCTGGAGTGTGAAGCTGCAGCCTCCCGGCAAACAGGCTTATGTTTTCCAGTTTATTAAACTCAGTGTCTAATTCCCCTTTGCTCACCTTTTTATTCATAATTAGCTGACCGCCAGCAGTAATATAACTACCACCCAAGTCAAGAGGGGAAACATTACCAGCACCTAGGAACCCCAAGTATTTCCTGCCAGTTACCATTGTAATGGCACCAATTTACACTCTTCCTGGAAATCTAAGTTGCAGTTGCTTCACTTCCTTGTCAACACTTGATATTGTCAATCTTTTAAAATTTTAGCCAGACTCTAGAGGGCATGTAGCGGTATCTCATTGTGGTTTCAATCAACGCCGGATTTGACTTGAGAAAAACAAAGCATGTGATATTCTCATGCTTGGGCATTATGGAGAAATTCAAACACGAATGTTGAATTTCATAGCAGAAGTTCTATGGGGCTGTGGATGGGAAAGAGGCTGCACCCCGCACCCCTGAAAGGGTCATCCGAGGAGAGGGCTGGGAATCAGGTAGTGTCCGGGTTCTGGGACTCCCAGGTGTGGCGCTGGGCTCCCCATCCCCAACACCTCTTCACTGTCCTGGGACGGCTCCCTGATGCCTGCTGTCCATGTTCAGCAACGTTGCAGGCAAGCTCCTACCCAAGGCAGGCACCAGCTTCCCCAGACACCTGTTGAAGCCGTTAGACCAAAACTCTGCTGCTTTCCTGGGGGTTAAATCCTGCCTTCTTGCTATTTATGATGCTAGATGGGAAATGTATGTAAATGCTTTATTTTGGAAAAAAAAAAATGCCTGGGAGGACTGGAAAAAGCCACAGACCTCCCCAGAGCAGGAGGCAGGAGCTGACGCTCCCTGCAGGAGCTGCTAGGATGCCTTGTGGGGCAGAGAGCTGCAGCCGTCACTCATCTGCCCGGCAGTTACCCTGCCCGGATGGCAGGGCGGCGAGCTTCTGAGTGGAAAGCCCCTCTAGAGAGAGGAATGAAAGTGTGGACCGTGCAGCTTTCCCGGGACAAAGCTGCAGAGCAGGAGGGGCCAGGGGAACGGTGATTTGCTCCCGGGAGCTGGGCCCTCCCTGATTTATGGGGCGACCTCCACTGGCCTTTCCCTGCGCAGGAAATGGGCTGTTTGCTAATGCCTTTCCCCTGCCACACACACCTGCGAAAGCCAGTTGGTAGTATTTTAAAATAATTTACTAGAATTAAATTTCTGTGTTTTTCTTTGGATAGTTGCCCAGTAATTGGCTTTGTGCTTTTTGACTCAAGAAATGGTTTCAAATATATAGAAACTCAGGTTTCAATCTCTCTCTCCCTCTCTCTGTCACAAACCCACATGCCCCACCGGATCCTGTTAAATAAGAAAGGGATGAGGAGACCATGGGAAATGTGGGGCAGCTCTTTTTTAATCCTCAGAGTTTTTATTAAAGCTGTTTCACTCGTCATTCCCGGGGGTGGGGGGTGGTTGGGGGGGGGGCTTCCTCTGCTGGCTCCGCCCTCTCCCTACAGTGCCGAGCTACAGAGCATTTCTAATTCTAATCGCATTTGTCTAAAATTGATGTTGCCTGCAGAAGAAATGTGCATTGGGTTTGCCCTTGCTCTTGGCCTTGGTTTAGCAAGTCCCCTCCCGGGCACTCGACCCCCTTCCTCCATCCCTCCTGTCTGTGGACTAGAGGGTGGTGCCTGGCCTGGCTCCCGAGACTGGGGTATCTGATGCCCATTGGTCCTCCTGGCCACCAGGAGGAGCTGTCTTTGGGGAACTTGTGATTCATTTTTCCCCAAGACAACCGGTGGCTCTCACTGTGCATGCAGCCAACAAACTTAGGTTTATCATTGTATGCATTGGACACACAGGGCAAGAGTATTATGCAATTGCAAGAGTGCTGTGGGTTTCAAATTATTTCCAAGTAGGGCAAGAAGAGCTGGCATGAAAGCGGGGTTCTCTGGGAGATTTCCGAGGCCTGGACTTCAAACAGATAAGCCCCTGAAAGCGATGAGGATGTGTTGCCCATGAGGGAGGGTCACTCAGGTGCTTTGAGTTTAGGAGGGGAGTGACTTCCTCTCAGGAAGTAGGACAAGGGTTATTTTGCCCGGGGTCTCACAGGGTGGAAGATTCCGGAGCCTACTCACACACAGGGCCGGGGGGATGGGGGGAGGGCTCCCACGGATGACCATGGGGGTGGATGGGCCTGGGGACATCCCAGGCTGTGCTGGCACAGGCACCTGGCAGTCAGCGAGGGTCATCAGGGTGCCCCCAAGGACTAAAATACTGGGCTTCACCCCTTCCCCACGTCCAGGGGCCCTGGGGCCTCCTAAATGCAGGTGGATGGAAAAAGACATCTCTGGCTTTAGACGTCCCTGCCTCGGAGCCAAACTGGATTCAAGAGAAGCGAAGAAATAGAACAGGTTTCGTCCCACAAGGATCAGTTGTAAGTTCTGTCCCTAACAGTGGTTTCCTGGGAAACATCCCAGTCTGACTCCCGTTTCCTTCCTAGTCTGAGATTTGGGGCTGCAGGTTTTACCTTCGAAAGGGGCCAACACTTTTGTCAGGACACCCTTGGCTCAACCTGCCTCATGCTGAAGATTTGGGCAGCCATAGGCACCTACTCCCATGGCCCGGGGGGAATGTGGCCAGAGAGGGGCTCCAAGGACCCCAGGTGCTTGTCTTGGCGCTGAACGCGAGCGGCGCAGCCCATGGGAGCTGGGAACCACGTTCGTATACCCTGGTGCTCGAGGGAGGCTCTCGAGGTCTTCTTTGGGTCTCCTTCCTGTTTGCTTGACTGGTTGTGAGACAGACCTGTCCGTGGGTCGCTTCCTGCTTTCTATCTGGATTCAAACTTGGACTTCTGGGTCTGATATGTTTCATCCAATCCAACCAGACCCTGGCCAACCGTAGCTCAGTGGAGTGATGGTCCTGGAAGGAGCCAACTGTGGCCGTAAATAATCCATGTAATCAGTTGGAAATAGTCTAGACACAAACGTAAATAGACAATAGGTCATTGCTCTACTTCAGTGAGTGTACTTGCCCCCTGCTTACCTGTCTGGGTTTCAGTCCTGGGCCTTTGACTCACTAGCTCTGTGACCCTGGGCCAATATCTCTACGTGCTTTAAATTATTTTCTTTGTCAAATGGGGTTAAGAATAGCATTTATCTCATTGGGTTCTCATGTGTCTCATTGGACTAAATGAGAAAACAAAAAGTATGTCTCACATAGAGTAGGTGCTCAGTAAATTGTAAGCATTATTATTGTCAGTCTTTCACCTGAGTAGGAGAAAGGGACACTTTATTTTAGTAGGGATAGAATGCAGAGAAAGAGTTTGAAAAAAGCCATTTATTTTTCTTTAATTTGTAATCAGTCTGTTAACCAGAATAATGTCACTAAACATTCTCAACTGTGACCGTTGAGGCAGGACTGAGAGAACATTGATTTTTAGAAGATTTTATTTCTTTTTTATTGATTCAGATGTGTTTTTACAATTTAAACAATAGGTTCAAATTGCTTGTTTCATCGTAAATAAAGGGTGATCCTCCTGATCCAAATTCGTAGCCTACCTGGGATAGCAGATCCCAGCTCTCGAACCTGCTGCGTGGTCAGGTAAAAGCTAAAATGCACAGCACCCGCTCCTCCTCCCAGAGGCCAGCAAGAAATAGAAAAGAAATGTGGGCAGGACTGTTCCTTAAACCCCACTCTCTCATGTTGCTGAGAACGGAGGGGCTTCAGGTGCCCGCTGCTTTGTGTGTGGGGGGGTCTCGGACTCAGCCCTGCCACAGGGCAGGGTGTCTCTTCCACAGTCAGACCTGGAGGTTGGGACAGAGGCATGCGCAGGGCACCCTCAGGGCACATCGTGGGTGTGTGTGCATGCACGTGTGTGCATGTGTGTGCGTGTGCAGTCATGTACAGCTCTCTGACCCGCTGAGTCGGACCACAGCCAGAAAGCGTCATCGGGACCCCTCCCAGCAGCCCTTCTGCTAACAGAACAGTCAACAGACTCTCGTCCCTGCCCGGACGGCTGCTGCCATTGTGCTCCCGTCCATCCTGCTGAGGCCCCAGGGAGTGAGCAGCGCCCCTGACTGGGCTCCCCGCCAACGCCTGGAAGGCCCAGCTGCCAGGCGGGTTTCGCTTTGTCGCTTTACCCTCCCGAGGGGCTTCCTTACGAGCAGGGGCCTGCTGCTTACCGGTAGAAAATGACTGTGTCTTTACTTTGTGATTTACAGTTACCTTTATCCCAGGGAAGCCCTGTACTTCCTGCCCTGCCTCCGGGGCTGAGCCAGGACGTGGCACCTGGCTAGGGTGAGTGTTGCCCAAGCCTCTTTTGGATGGATTTCGGCCCAGCCCCGCTCTGGCTTTCCCGTCCTGCGGGGTCCTGGCCACTCCCTGAGGGGCTCCAGTGCTCTGCGCGGTGGCGCCCCGGAGGTGCGCCATGGTCACCAGCACCTTCGCAGACAGAGTAACTGTCTGGAAACAGAAATGTACTATCCATTTCATAAACAATCACATCCAAAAGGTGTATTCCTGTATTGCAAGCAAATCCCACTGACCAAACTCCCAAGCTGCTTTCAATTCAGCTATTTTTAAATCACCCACATAAATACATAAAATAAATACAAAAACAGAAAGTTTCTTTTTTTAGTCTTTGGTATACAGAGCTTTTCTCCTCTTGTTTTCCCTGGTTCCCTGTGCCCTAAGTCCACATCCTTCTGCTGGGTACAAAAGCAGCCCAGAAGTAAACTTGGTACCAGGGTCCTGGGTCCTGGTCCCTCTCAGGGCTCAGGGAGGGACAGGCCCGGGGACTCACACGTAGTCACTTAGCCTGTAGCCGCTGTGATTGGCCGAGATGACCGAGGGGGCCCGGTTGTCCTTGTAGGCGGCGGGTGGCCGGTAGGAGGGTACGGTGGCGGTGGCCGTGGTGGCTCTGGGCGGGGCGGGGTAGGGCCTGGAGGGCTCCTCGTCCTGGCAGGACAGGCAGAGCAGGGTGCCGCCGATGATGGACAGGGACGAGGAGATGAAGCCGAGGTACAGGGCCTGCCCAATCTCGTACTTCATGCTGCTGGGCAGCAGCGGGTTGTAGAAATTCTGCACCACGTCGTTGGTGGTCCAGGAGACAGCCACCATGCAGAGCAGGCCGGCCAGGATGAACAGCGCGCCGCCCAGGATGGCGAAGGTGGTCTTGGCCGGCGTGCCCTTGGCGCAGCGCGTGCACTTCATGCCAATGACGGCGCAGGCGCAGGCGGCGCCCGACAGCAGGCAGGAGATGACCATGAGTGCCCGGGCCGCCTGCAGGTCGCTGGGCAGCGCCAGCAGCGAGCGGTAGATCTGGCACTGGTAGATGCCCGTGCTGTGCCACACGCACTCCATCCACAGCCCCTTCAGGTAGGACACGGCCGTCAGGATGTTGGTGCCCACGTGCGCCGTCCTGCGCCAGTGCGGCAGGATGGTGGTGATGAGCGTGCCCACCAGGCCCAGGAAGCTGAACAGGAAGCCCAGCAGCTGCACGGCCATGCTGGCCATGGCCCCGGGTGGCTGCCGCGCTCGCTCAGGCGCCTGCTGGAGTCCTAATGAAGCCGGGAGGGGAAGGGAGAGAGAGCACATGGGTTAAATATTATCTCGGTGCATTTATTTCCGCCACGGAACCCGGGTTTTCCATAGGCAGTGGGTACGGCAATTGGCATATTTTAAAAAATAGTTTCCGAGACGTCATTGGGTGGATGACTGAGCTGCTCTTCTATGACACTTTTCCTGGAAGGGGTGACAGCGGGAGGCTGGCGGGCCGAGCCCCCGGAGGACCCCAGGGAAGGGCACGCCAGGGCATGATTTCTGATCCCTCGCACTTACCAGGCACGGGCGGGGAGTCCTACCTCGTGCCCACCCTCAAACACTTCTGCTGCCCTGGCCCTCATTTTATTCTGTGTCATCAGTAATCGCTCCAGTTGTCGGATCAGCAGATGGACCGACAGTGTTCATGTCTAAGTGGCTTATGATCCAGGAAACGGCCTTGGACTGACTGTTTAGAGCAAAAGATTGTCAGACGGTAGGAGACTCCCTGAAGTGCCCAGGGAGGGTGGAGCTTAGCATCCATAGGTCAGATGCTGCCTTCCAGAATCCCAGAGCTGGATGTGACCTTAGAGACTGTCCACGGATGTCCGGGGACAGGGATTACCAAGGCCGCCAGCTCCTTAGGTGTTGCAGCCAAGACCACAAACCGGTGACTCTCCCGCCCACCCGGAGGGGCACCTCCCCTCATACGCCTCTGCAGCATGAGGTGGGGTTCATGGTCCCCCAGTGTCTTCTGAAAGGAGAAAAGCTTCTAAGCTAATGAAGTCACTTCAGTATCCAATACTGGTGAAGCTTTCAGTAGGCAAAACCTGCTGCTTTCTTGCACAGAGAAGAGAAATACCCTGCACTTCAACGGAAAGGCTGCAGGGGGCAGCACGGGGCTGGTAGGGCATCTCCCAGGCAAGGCAGGCGCTGTCTTTGGGGTCCCACAGCCTTGTCTTCGGGTCTGGGCCCCGTACTGAAGAAATCCCCTACACTGCGATGAAGGACTTGTTTGTTGTAACAAGTGATATGTGCCGCCATCATCTTTTTTCGAAAGATGGCTTTTATTTTTTTTTTTTAATTTTTTTTTTTATTTATTTATCTTTAGAGGGGAAGGGTAGGAGAGAGGGAGAGGGAGAGAAATATCAATGTATGGTTGCCTCTCATGTGTCCCCTGCTGGGACCTGGCCTGCAACCCAGGCATGTGCCCTGACTGGGAATCGAACCTCGATCCTTTGGTTCGCAGGCCCGCGCTCAATCCACTGAGCTACACCAGCCAGGGCGTCGAAAGATGGCTTTTAAAGTACGCAGAGGCTTTAAAAGTCTTAGCCTTGTGGCAGGCAGGCCTTGGCTCCGTCCAGGTGAGCACACAAACAAAACCAGGTAACAACAAAACGACGCAGCACCCACAGGGAGCGCGGTGGTCCGATGGGGGGATAGGGTTGAGGCTTTCGCGGACGACTTAAACGATTGATTGTTCGGCACCGGGGTTCTCACACAAGTGCTCTGCTGATTGGGCCACGTGCCTCTTCTCGCGATGCTGGCTTTCCTTGGGAAGTTTGCTTCCCTCCACTGGGCGAGCATGCTCTGTGCACGTGCTGAGCCTGGGGCTGGGGAGACCCCCGCCCCCCCCCCACAGTTACCGCTGTCCTGGGTCACAGCTGGGGGGGAGGAGGAGCCACTGAGGAGGCCGCTCTGGTGGGCGGGGCCAGGACTGCTGCCCCGACCTACCTGATGCACCTGGCCCCCATGAGCCCTGACGCCCACCTACTGGGCCTGAGCGGTGGCAGGCGCTTCTCCAGCAGGGGCTCGGGCTGCCCAGGGTACCCGCTGCCCCCCGCCCCCCCCCCCCCCGCCCCCCGCAGCCCAGTGTTTTACATGCGGGGAAACTGGCTGCAGGGAGTGGAAAATCTAGGCCTGGCCTGACCAGCCCTGCCCATGGTTTATTTGCTCCGTTACACACCGTCTCTCCCAACCCATTGGACTGAAGTTAGTGAGAGAGCTGAGAGGGTACCGTCCACGTTCTCTCCTCCCTGAAGACATCTCGGAGCTGGGCCTGGTGCAGTGGCGCTGTGGCCAGGGTGACGGACTCTTTTGCTTTCCTGGGGACCAAGAGGTGGTCCAGGACAGGGGACTTTTAGGGTTGAAATCAGGACAGTCCCAGGCAAATCAGGGCGGTTGGTTCCTCCAGGCAGCTCGGAGGCGGAGGACTTCTCCAAATGGCCTCTGAGACCCTGCCAGTCCTGCCTGAGGTCGCCTGCTGGCTGACAGGCCCTGCAGGCTGTCCCTGGTCCAGGACTCTCTGAGGCCTCTCACAGCCCTTGTCTGTCAAGGTCAAGCTCCATTACGTATATACGGATCCTAAGGAATGCGGCACGAAAGCTAAGCCTGCTTGACCCCATTAGTCTAGGGAAGTGGACCAGAAGTTTATTGGATGTCTAAATATTTATGGAGAGCAATGACTGCTAATTTTAGAAACCATTAGGTTGCTATTTTTAAACAGGTGCTAGAAGGACTTGCTAATTTAAGAAGTGAGTGTTAATGAGCCCCCAACCTCCAGACACCAGTCCCCACCCCCTTCCCCTGGAGTTACCCGCTGCTGCTACCAGCATTAGGTCATAATTCAGCTTCCCAGAGACGACTTTTCTTTTCACTTTGGAGCCGTGTGATGGAAAAACAACTTCAAATGAATGAATCACCTTGGAAACCACACAAAACTCATCTCTGACGCCCTGGAAGGACCCCTCCCGGGATGACCCCTCCCAGGAGGGGCAGCGTGGGGCTCCGCTGGCTGTGTTGGGGCCCTGGCTTCCCCGGGGGCTCCCCTTTTCCTGCGGACACGCGTGTATGCTTGTGGAAGTGTCGGCTAGAGAGACGCGCGTCCAAGACAAACAGGGATCCAGGAATCAAGTTCTGTGAAGACCTTGTCTGGCCGGGTGGGTGGAGCTGAGGTACCAAGGCGACGCATTTCAGGAATCAATGTTGGGTCTTGCATTTGGGTTCACAGAGCCCCCAAAGCACAGTCCTGGGTGGGCAGGGTGGGGCTCAGCGGTGGGGCTCGGTGGCCTGCCCCCAGCCAGATTTGGGGCAGTGTTTCCCAGTGACTGCGTCTTGGGACGCTGTGCGGCCAGCTGTCTTGTGTGGAGGACAGGTAGGTTCGAGGGAAGCTGGTAACTGCAGGAATTCTCACCCCTCCCCGCGTGCAGAAGTGCACCGTGAGCCTCCCAGAAAAGTCTCCCGAGGGGCATCTTCTGAACTCATTTGACTGGAGACCTCCTGCCCCCCACTTTCCCAAGGGACAACTTGATGTCAGATCACCTCGGCAAGTGGACTTGGCGCCTGTAAGCCCTTTGAAAGGTTCATGAGCAACGAGGAGACAGGGCTGCTGAAAACAAAGACAGTTTGATTTTCCAGAGGGCAACTGAGCTCAAGCGGGAGGCCCAGCGGAATGCTCTGATTTGCCCCCAGGGAGGCTCCGAAAACCCCGGGGCTATAAAGTGAAAATCTGCGGAGGGGAGCTGCGAAAACCCCAAACGCTGCTGTCCCCCCCCCGACTGATGGGTTCGATGAGCTCCAGGCCCGAAAGGCGAGGGTGCTTTTCCTGATAAAGTTCTACTGTTGTCCCTGTCCTCTGTGGTCTGTGAGCTGCATGTTCTCTCTCACCTTCACCTGAGGACGCTTGTTTCATCGCTTTTAGGGAGAGAGGAAGGGAGGGAGAGAAACACTGATGTGCGAGGGGAGGGTCCGTGGGTTGCCTCCCGTACGTGCCCAGACCGGGGCTCAAACCCACAACCTCCTGGTTACGGGACGACGCGCCAACCAACTGAGCCACACCAGCCAGGGCCACGTTTTTTTTTAAAGGCAAGAATTAAAAAAAGAAAGGATAGAGAAGCACCCCCCGGCCCATGGCAGGGCTCCATGTCCGCGCTCAGCTGCCAGCCCGCCTGGACCCCAGCTGGGTCAGGCATCATTTCAACAGCGGGGGCCGGTGGGGATAGCCTGGCTGGGACCAGGGACGGATGTGTCATTTGCCCAGCCCTGCTGTCGCTGTATTGCCATCCAGTGTCCCTCGGCCCCTGGGATGAAGAACTTCCCTCTGGACACAGGTGGCTCCTTGGCCGCTCCCCCATCAATCGCTGGAGGAAGCGTCAGACCTGGGGAAGCAAGGCACACGCCCTGTGCGTTGGAAGTTTCTTTACCCAGAAGCCCCTGGGCCCTCCTGTCCAGGGGAAGCGTCGAGGGCTTGGCCACTCACGCCGCGTTTCAGCTTCTGACAGTCCCACGGTAGGAGCGGGTTTGGGGCCGTTCGGGGACGATGGGTCAGCACACCCACATCTGCCCCGCGGGCTCCTGACGCTGCGGCCGGCAGCTCACACTTTTGTTTCCTAGGGTTTTGTTGGGAACGAGAGGTGCTGCCTTCAGAGGACCCTGGTCCTTGCACCCTGCAAGGGGGCAGAGTTGCCTCGCCTTTGAGGTTCAGCGACTTAAGAAAATGTCTGGTTCCAAAAACTCTTGTCCTTCCTGTCCGCCCAGCCAGACTGCCCTTCCTGACTGATTAGTTTTCCTTAAATGCTAGAATTTGAGAACTGAGAACAAATCAAGGGAGGTTTGGGTTCACCTGAATGAGATAAATTAGCAAAACCACCCACCGGAGAGAGGAAAATGACTTTTATACCACATCAGACTGAAGCAACTCCAACGAGGAATTCCTAAACGCATGTGATTTTCAGAGCAAGATTCTGTGTTTCTTAATAATGGACAAAGCACAGATTTGTCGAAGCAGTAGGAGCTTACTCCGGAGGTGCTATTCTAGTCCATCTTCTCACAGGACAGCCTGTGAATTACGAGACAGTGATCAAGTAAGTAACACCTTGGAAAAACCACTTCATGTTCATCCATGATGGGCCGTACCGTGGAGGTGTTGGCTCCCAAGGTGTCTGTACCTTTCCCTGGGTGATTTTTCAGACTGGCAGGCGTCTGTATTTTGAGTTTACAAGGACTTCTGTGCCATCTGCCCGTGGTACAGAGAGCCGGCCCTCTTCCCGAGAGAGGCAGAGACGGAATAATCATACGATTAACGTATTACAACATGGTAGTTAGGACTTGTTGGTGCTATTCAGGAAAACCAATGTGAACTAGCTTGCCCAGATCATACCTAAATGACAATTTAGAGGTTAAAAATTTGCCCTCTGTTTTGGACAAGGAAAGAAAAACCTATTTTTCTTGACAGGAACTGGTTCGGGGAAAAGCCACGCCGTTCGGATGGAAACCGTGGTGTGCGGTTAAAAGCCTGCAGGGCCGTTTTCAGTCCGGCGAGGCTGCGCAGGCTGGGGTTGTAGTGAGCGCCACGGCGAAGCCCCGCGGCCACCAGAACCTCTCAGCCAGCTCCCGGGAGACATGGTCTCTCCAACGCCAATTCACCCGGTTTCCTCAGCGTCCACGAAAGAGGCATCGATCGACATTTGAAAACAAAATTACCGACTTTCACTGAATAAGCACACCGGTGCTTTGCGCAGCTGCTTTTCCTAACATGATCGCTGTGTTGTCGTTCGCTTGTCGAGGTGCAGGCAACTGGGAGAGCGGATGGACCAGAACCTCCCTCGGATCCTCAGAAGGAACCGGCCCCGCCGACACCTTGACTTTGGACTTCCGGCCTCCGGAACTCCCAGAGAATATGTTGGTGTTGTGTTAAGCCACCTCGTTCGTGATTTGTGGCACTTGGTTTCGGCAGCCCTGGGAAACCCGAACGGGGGACTCGCCGAAGGACGTCATGGGCACTCACAGGGAAAAAGCACTCGGGTCTGACTAGGAGGGCGGGGCGCCTTCCAGAAAGGCACTGAGCGCGGCCCGGGGGTGTCAGGACTGTCACGGCAACACCGAGGCCGTAGTTAGCGTTAGGTCCCCAAGTGTGGAGGGCAAAATCCACGTCCTCATGGAGGGGGAAGAATCTGGAAGGTGCTCTGTACTTGTGAAAACTCAAGACCAAGGGCCGGCTACCGCGAGCACCCTCGGGGTGGACCAGCAGCCCGGCTGATGGCCCGAAGAGGTGCGGGCCGGGTCTCCAGGCCGTGGGGGGCCACCTGCACAGCAGCACAGCCGACCTTTTCAGGCCGCCGTCTGGTTTTCGTAAAGTAACAGATCCTGGTTTCCGAGACCATAAAAACCCAGATTTGGGGTGCAGGCCAGGCTTAGATAAGGTGACTCAAACAGCGGCCCCGGCTCTCCCTTGGACAGCCAGTAGAGCTCAGTGGGGCCTCCCGTGGGGACGTCCATCCAAACAGAAGAGGCGCTGCCCCAGCCTGCTGCACACCCCCGTGAACGAGACAACTATTCTGTGAATTTTGTACGCTTGTGAAAATCATTTGTTTGAGCACTGTACTGGAACTATATTGCTGTGATGAAAAATGCGGTGTCAAACAAAAACATAAACTGAGATTCGCTCACGCTAAATAAAATACAGTTTAAAATGGCACTTGATGCTCATTCTCCGTAAATTTAGCCTTTTAGGCCCAGGCGCACAGAAGCTGTTATTATTAATGGTAAACCCAGCACAGCTGGGTTTGCTGGGCGCTCCCTCCATGCCAAACGTCTGCTAAATGCCTCCAATTGGCGTGAACTTATTTAATCCCCCACAAGTCTGCGCTGCGTGCGTTCTCGTCCTCATTTACCGATGGGGAGACCGAGGCTTGGGGAAGCTCAGCCACTTGTCCAAGGCCGCACCTGGGCTGAACCAGGGAGCCCAAACAGGGACTCCTGCAACTGCCCAGGTCAGAGGTGCTGGCAGTGATGAAGGTGGGTGCCAGGACGAGGTCAGTGTCCAGACCCATGGGCAGGTGAGGCTGGTGGGGTCTGCTGATGGCTCAGCTGTGGGGCGTGAGAGCCAGGGGTCACTGACACTCTCTGGCTCCCGTCCCAGGCACCTGCGAGGATGGAGTCACTAGGTACTGAGCAGGTGAAGACAGGGGGAGGAGGTGGGGCTGGATTTGGAGGGCAGAGGGCAGAAAAGAGTTTCATTCTGGATGAGCCGAGTTTGGGAGGGCTCTCCCCAGGGGGAGGGGGTCCCGCAGCTGGGTAGCCATTGTATGTGCAGAGTTCAAGGAGCAGGCTGAGGTGGACAAGTCAGCCTGGGACTCAGCGGCACAGAGTGGGGATTGAAAGCCCTGGGCTGGGATGAGAGCCCCCAGGGCATGCAGACCGGGAAGAGATTCCAGGAGCCCCCAGCATCGGAGGTGAGGACGGGATGAGGAGAGCGGGGAGGGGACCGAGGGAGAGCAGTGAGGGGCGGAGTTCCAGGTGCCGGAGAGAGCCACTGTGTTGGGTCACCAGTAACCTGAGCACTGAGAGGTGAGTGTCACACATTCAGCAGCGGGAAGGAAATTGGAGACCCTGACAAGCAGTTTCGGTGGAGTGATCAGAATGGGCTCAGGAGAGAATCGGGGTGGGGCGCAGGAGGGAATTCTTTCGAGAGCTTGGACCATCACGAGAACCAGGAAACGGAGCAGCAGCTATAGGAGGGGTTCTCAGTCTGGGGGCCATCGAATTCAGGGCAGCTGTCCGTCAACTCAACCGAGAAACAAGTTGTATGTTTCAGTGTATCATCAACCTGTCACTGAAAACAAGCATTTCCTTGTGTCGTGAACAGAGGCAGCCACCTACAGCACCATGCCCAGTGCCTACGACTTTATCGCCAAGAGAAATCTCGGACGGTGTGCGTTACGGGCGCGCCGGGTGCCTGGCAAGATCGTTTACCGGTGACGCTGCTTCAGAACCATGGTGGGCACCAGACCCTGCTGGTCCTGTCATGTGATGCCTTGACAGAGAAGCGCATCAATTACCGCAAACAGAACGGTTTTAACATAGCTTGACAGCTGCGTTACAACACAGATCGTTGACTTCCTTTACAAGCCCGTGTATTATTTTATGTACGTAAAAGCACTGCTCGGCTAAGGGATGCCCAGGCTTCTCTCGATTGCAAAGGGATCCGAGAACAAACCACTAGCGCGCCCAGGAGACAGCAACCGCCTTCCCGACGAACGCCAAGAACAAACCAGCTGAAACCTGGGCGGCGGGTGTGTGGCCAAGAGAGGATTTTTGTTTTGTTTTGCTGTCTGGAAGACGAGAGAAACTGAAGCCCTCTCGTGTACCTTTGGGATGATGTGGTGAGAAGGGAAACACTGATGATGAGGAAGAGATGTCCTTGCAGAGGGGACGGCGGGACCCTGGTGTGCACTGCCCCCCCCCCCCAGACTGAGCGCAGACACCTCGCTGGGGCAGAGAAGGGGCGGCCGAGCAGGGAGCCTGGGGGCGAGGCGCAGGCCCTCGTGGGCGGTCTCAGAGAGTTCCAGTCTTCTCAGGGAGCTAGGGTGCTGTGTTCGGAAGGAAGACAGGGAGGAGGTGTCGGAGGTCGGAGTGGAGAGAAGGGGCTGCCCGGGTCACCAAGGACGCAAGGCTGGACTGAGACAGGTCAGCAGTGGGTGCCCTCGTGAGGCTAGCGGTCACGTGAGTGCGGAGGGCCCGTCAGCCCCTGGCCAGCCTTCTCCAGCACAGGCAGGGGCACCTCGAGGGCCCTGAGGCAACAGGGGCTGGACTGAGCTCGGTGGGGATTTTCCGAAGAGGAAGCAAAGAAGGGGAGCAGCAAGGGAGGGCGGGAGTGCGTGGGTGCGCAGGGAGTGAGCGGGCAGTGGGCTCGAAGCTGGGAAGCAGGGAAGGACGGGGATGGTGGCGGCTGGAGACCAGGGCACGCGTCACGGCGTTCGGGGTGGAGGAAGGCTGTTGGAGAGGGCGGGACCTCGGAGGAGGGTGGAAGGAAAGACCAGGGAGGCGGAGGAACTGGCGGGAGGGCCCAGGCCCACCCGTGGGTGAGGAACCCTTGTGTCTGCGAAGCCGGGGAGCGGGGTGAGGCGGGGGAGCGGCGCGGGCCTGGGCGCAGCTGCTGGCCCCCTTCTCGCTGCGGTCCAGCGCACCCAGGGTTCGGTCTGACGTCTGCCCTCTCCGCCTTCCATCCACAGGGCTGCCCTA
The DNA here is from genome assembly GCA_039655065.1 of Glossophaga mutica. Taxonomy (NCBI): domain Eukaryota; kingdom Metazoa; phylum Chordata; class Mammalia; order Chiroptera; family Phyllostomidae; genus Glossophaga; species Glossophaga mutica. Next base: position 219,620,839 of record CM077304.1, on the reverse strand, counting down.
GAAATCCATCTCCTCCTATTTTCCAAGCCACCTGTCTCTCCTCATCACCGGACACCCTGATCTTTTCTGTGGAGCAAGAGGGTAATGGAGGACGGTGGCTGTGCACTTGGGACACAAGGACGGAGCCACGGGGTTGGGGAGGAGGCGGGGATGACGTCGGCGCTGAGCCGGGAGGCGCACGTGGAGCCTGCCTGGCTGCATGACCCCAGACGGCACCGCAGGGGAAGGAAATTAGACGTCGATGTTTCTCTGCTTTCCTCCTCCCCCTTGCTCACCCACCTGCGCTGCTCCTCGGGCAGGTGGTCAGGGAGCCTCCTGGTGTGGGCGTGGCCCCGGGGAGCGGCTGGAAGCCGTTTTGCTAGTTTCACCTTCCCATTCCCTGACTCTGTGCATTCCACCACCTAACCTGAAGGCAGCGGCTGTCCACCCTCCCAAGGGGTCGGCATCCTTGGGGAGCCTTACAGAGACCCCGATGCCCTGGCCACCCTGAGAGCACGACCCCCTGGGTGGAGTGGGGCCCACGCAGGGGATCATTTGAGCCCCTCTCCCAGGTGAGGCGAACCACTGTCTAAATGGGCGTGGCTCATAAAGGTCCTGTCCGGAGCTTTAAAACACAAACTGTTCAGCAAAGAGTCGCAGTACAAGTGCCTGCTGACTGGGCCTTCTTGGGCGTCCCCCAGGATGGGGACAGTGTGCCGGCCCGGTCTTCTCACTGCCCCCCGCAACCCCCGAGTGTCCTCTGACCTACCCGGGAGTCCCCTCTTACCCTGCCTCAGTGCCAGCTCCTCTTCTCCGCCCACGCGTCCTGCCGGGGGCTCAGGCCCCACCCTCTTTGCCCGTCCTTGGCCTGCACCTCCGTTCACCCTGGACTTCTCCTCTGACAGCTGGGCACCTAGAAAGAGGCGGCTCCTCTGGGCACTGCTCTGCTGTCTGGGTCCCCCCCCTCCAGCACCCCCAGCCTGTTCCTACCACCTAGGCCCTTTCTGGAGCCCCAGCCCCTCTTGGACACTCAGCCCCCTGCATGTGTTACTTTGGCCAGGGAGTTACCCCTCTAGGCCTTTCGACTGCCCTGGAGGCCCCACCCTGAAGAACGATCCTCGCAGCGGGCAGAACAGGACGGGTCAGTCCCTGCAGGTTGGCCAGTGATGCTTGGATGTATGTGGGTTTTTTAAAAAAATTTTTATTGTTGTTCAATTACAGTTGTCCCCGCTTCCCCCCATTACTCTCCCCTGCCCAACCCCCTCTCCCACATTCGATGTATGTGTGTTTTTAAAATACCTAAGGAGTTTAGAATTAATTCGTTAAACGGTACGTGATTTCCGATCGCGAAAGTCCCTGGGAAAGCAAAGGCCTTGGGGACAGAGTGGTGGGCGGTGCTTCTGGCTTGGGCTTCGGACCCTTTGTCTGGAAGTTGGGGCGCGGTAAGGGAGCGCGCTGCCTGCTCGCAGGGCTGGCCGCGCAGTTTGCAGAACCCGGTGCGAAGAAGGAAAAGGGAGGCCCTCGTTCCAAAATTATTAAGAACTTCAAGACGGTGACTGCATCGCATCAGACCCAGCGTGGGCCAGGTGTGGGCCCTTCCCAGCGCAGGTCCGGGGGGACGGTGCTGGTCACAGGCCCACGAGGGCCACCCTGCCTGTGACGGACGGACCCAGGGACTGGACATGGAGGACGTCCCTCCCTCCCCGAGGCCGGTGAGCGCACCCGTTTGGATGTGGAAGGGAACGGGAGACCCTTCTGCAGTGTCCCACCGAGTAACAAACACGCTCACTCGTTCTTCATTTAGGTGCCGCCCAGATTCCTCCGTAAATACCTGCCCGGGAGGAGGCTTCGGAAAACGGAGCCGTTGCTGGTCCCCGTGCCCCAGAGTGGCTGCCAGGGGACACAGCCCCGGGGGTCAGCCTCAATTCCTGCTTCCCCTGCTCGGGGCGGAGGGTGTGCGCACCCACCCAAGGCCACGGGCAAGCGGCTGCCTGGGGGTGGCTAGCTCCTTGGCCCAAGAGACTCTGCTCAAAGCCCCCTGTGCTCTGGCAGGGCCCCGGCCCCTGAGGAGGGATGGGGACGAGATGAGGGGGTCCTGGCTTCTCCCTCTTTTCCTTTCACTGAGTCACCGGGCGGGCGGGGGGCCTCTTAGCGCAAGCCTGGCCACCCTCCCAGCCCATGGCCCCCAGTGGAAAAGTCCCCGTGCGGGACTGCTGTGGGCGCCCTGCAGGAAGCCTGTGGCCCTGGGTGCCTCTCAGCCTGCAGATGGTGCGAGGACCCTGCCTGGGTGGGGACTGGGGGGCTGGGAAGAGAGGAGCGTTGAGTTTGAAAGCACCAAGAATCACTCCTCATCTGGCAGGACTGACCATCCGCATTTTGAAAAGGATGTGGGTAGAAGCCTTGAAAACAGGTCATCATTTCTGTGTCATGGAAGACATTCTCTGATCTAAGCAAAAAAAAAAATAAATAAAAGATTTTTCTTTTTTTAATCCTCACCCAAGGACATGCTTATTGATTTGAGAGAGAGAGGAAGGGAGGGAGAGGGAGCAGGAGAGACACACCGATTGATTGGCTACATCTCCTATGTGCTCTGACCAGGAATCGAACCCACGACCTCTTGGTTTATGGGACGATGCTCCAACCAACCGAGCCACACAGGCCAGGGTGCAGGAAAGTGATTTTTAAAACACGAAAATTCACATTTAATTCTGTTGATCTTAAAAAAAGCTCGCTGGAGAACAGGAAATATTTATAGTAACATTTTTACGGCCCCCGAAGAGAAATCTGGGTCTCTTCCTTTTTACCGATTTCTCCTCTGAGAGGCTCAGGAAGCGGATCCCGTCACGCAGACGGCAAGCAAAGCCCAGGAAGCGTAAGAGACTTTTGCGAAGCAGATGGAGCCAGACGGGAATGGAGGCCGGCTTCCCGTCTGACTGATCTGGGGCACGCAGCCCGGCCTTCCAGGACCCCCCTGGCCGTCTGCGTCCCAACAGCTGCTCCCCAGGGCCGTCCAGAAGATGCTGAGACAACGCATGCGAAAACCTGGCAGCCCTGGAGGAAGGACGCCCAGCAAGGGCAAGGCGCACGCACTGAAGTTTTATCCTCGGTGCAGATCGGTGGGCTCCCGGGGCCGCGGAGGCGCCCCAGGCACACGGGCGGGGCCCAGACCCGGAGCTGGACGCGGGGCAAATGTCCTCTGGTTCCCGAGACTAAGAAGCTAAACCGAGTGATTAAGAGATTTTGCCCTTAAAAACTGCAGGGATTGAATTTCTTGGTGGGAAAGGGCAGCCAAAAGCCAGTGCCCCGGGTGGCTCCAAGGTTTGGGGACCCTCTCGGGACACTAATCCCAGGTCCCCTTTGACTTGGCCCACGGCCCTCCCAGCAGGCCTGGGCCTCGGCGCCCGTCCTGTGCAGACCTCGGCAGCTGTTGGGGACGGACGAGGGGCTCAAGGTGGCTGCAGGATTAGCTCACATATCAGATGGCTCGGGATTTCCTCTCTTCAGTACCGTTTTTTCACCCTCGTTAAGTGAGATCCATCACGTTCCGCCCCCTCTTCCCTGCCAGAGTGTGAGTTTGCATGTGTGTGTGCTTCGGGGGGAGGGGCGAGGGTGGAGGGGGAGGGGAGGACAAGGCTCCTAGGTCTGGGAGCTCTGACCACTCACAGAGCGCGGCCGAGGCTGTGCTGACCAGCTCCGCAGACGATGCGGTCTCACGACCCTCTCCAGATTCAGTCCTTGCGCCCAGTCAGGGGTCCGGCCCATGAACCAGTTCTCACAAACACCCAGGAACCAGCTCTTGGCCTCCCAGGCTGCTCAGGAGCCCGGCTGCCTCCACACTCTGCTGCTTGGGGTCCCCCAGCTCCCCAGGCCCAGCCGCACTGTCTGTCTGCAGAGGGACGTGACCACTTTGCCCAGAGGACGCTCACCTGCCCGCAGCCCTGAGACAAATGACTGTCAACCCCAAACGCTCCCAACTCGCGACAGCCCCAGACTCACACGCAGAGGTCAGAGGTCGCTGAGTCCTGCTGGCCTCATCTCTCCCTGGCCAGCCAGCCGGCCGGGCTGCTCTGGGACCCGGCTGGGTGCCGGCCCCGCAGGCACGCTCTGCCCGCCCGTCTTCCTTGCTTCCACCGACTGGAAGCTTCAGGACCCAGGCGTCTGAGAGCAGAGTGTCCAGACAATTACCGCGTACGGCACACATGTCATTTGCTGGGTAGTTAACCGCCCTGCGCCCGAAGGAGGCAGCGAGGCCCAGGCAGACATTCAGGACCAACCAGAAATGCCGTTTCTGCACTTCAGAGGAATGCCCGGTGCATCTGCGCACGGTCACCGCCTCCCGAAAACACCCTCCGGTCGGTGACTGTCCCGGCTGGCGTTGCCGGCCGGCCGCCGTTCTCCCCAGCTGCCCGCCCGCGATCCCTGCGCTGGTCTCGGCTGTGCCCACTGACTCCTCTGGGCCCCGGTTCCGGGCTCCCCAGCGAGCAGCCCCGGCCCCGTCCCTGTAATGACAACGGGCCCGCGGTGGACCTCCACAGCGGGCCCTCCTGCTGCCCTGCCCGTCCGCCCTCCTCCCGGCTGGTCGCCTGGCCGTTGTCTCCACGCTGTGCCCTTTCATCGCACGGAGCCCCTCAGTTTCTCGACCTGCAGGCTGGCGAACTCGGACCAGTGTGCAAATGTGTGGGGTTTGGGGGGCCACCACTGCAGATATGGCCAGTTCGGCGACGTCTGTGGGGGGTGTGGAGCCAGGTGGGTCATCGGCACCGTGTGGGGCGAGGGACTTTTTGCTACGAGCTGGAGATGACTGACATGCTGAAGAAGGTGGTTTTCTTGGTATATATGAGAATCTGTCCTGAGAGTCCATTAGGGCTGGGGATGGTCCCTCTGCAAGTTCAGACACAGCACCCAAGGGTGGCCAGGGGACCTGGGCTGTGCTGGGAACGCCTTCAGCTGCTGGCCGTCTGGGACCAGAATGATTGAGAACCACCATGTGACTTGATTTGCAGGTTCATCCCATCTCATCAGTTCCACTGAGGTGCCCCAAGGGCAAGGACTTGAGGCTGCGATCCTTCTGTGGCACCCGGGTGCTCTGGACGTGGACCAGAGCCCGTCCCTGTGTCCCAGGCAGTACGTGGTGACGGCAGGGAGGGCGCATCCCGGGCGTGCCGGGAGTGCCTGGGAAACGTCTTTCCCTGAGCGTCCGTCTGCAGCCCAAGGCCAGGCAGCGTCATGCTGTCTCGTCCCTGGAAGCCACCGTCACGAGCAAGATCGCCTCTTCTCATCCAGGGTCACCCCCGGCCCACATCGAGCCCTTCCGTTTAGTAAACACGTATGTTGTAAAAGGCACCCCCATGCTCTGTAATTATACGCTGGGGTGCTTTTGGAATAAAATATATAATGTTGGTTTTGGAGTCATTTGGCCACAAGTAACACATTTAATTTAAAACTGCCATCGATTTCTTGGCACTCAGCGGGTCTACTCAGGGAATACGACTGAGAGAAAATGCAAATCCCAGGTTGTTTTAAACACACTGTGGCATTTTTAGGGATACTACATTTGACAGCAAGTGAAGTGGACGTAAGGTGATGTTTTGAAGACTTGTTGTCGGATCTTCACTCATCCGGACTTTCCCTGGAACAAGTGAGCCCGTCCTGGCTGAGGTGCGAACCCTCCCAGGCCCGAGGCCCTGGCCCGTGGCTCCTGATGGACGAAAAACCAGCCCTGGGCCAGCAGGGAAACGAACTGAGTAGGTCCCTGTTTATACTTTTATTCCCAAAGGCCCCGTGTATCTTAGTTCAGCTTGGGCTCCTTTGGCACAGTCAGGGCAAACCGTTTTTGACTGAACACGGGTCACTTGGTACGGAGCAGGAAGGGTCTGAAATTCAAAAGACACACTTGCGAAAGACGACATCGCCTTCGCTTGTCTGGGGCCCATAACTTAGTCGACAACAGCCTCAGAGACAGGCATTTTGACACGATCCGGTATTTGCTAATTGCTCTTCTGTGCTCTGGACACGGGAAGATTCCACCTTTTGGATGAGGTGGACACCAGGAACTTCCCAACCAAGCTTCCCAGGGCTCGTCCAAAAGGTGACGACTGAAAAATCACGTCTTCAAATACAAAGAGATCAAAAGCAGTGAGAGCGGGGGACTCACACCGATATTCGCACACCCACGTCCTTAGCAGCCTCGCTCCCAACAGCAAGAAGGCGGGACCGGCCCAGGTGCCCGCTGATGGACGGACGGATGAGCAAAACGTGGTCTGGCCGCACCCTGGACTAGCATTCAGCCCTAAAGAGAATGCAACTCGGGCACACGCCGCAGCCTGACGAACCTCGAGATGTTGGGCTAATCGAAATGAGCCAATCCTGAGAGTCAAATATTGTAGTAATTTCCATCGCGAGGCGCCCAGGCTGGTCAGACTCAGAGAGACAGACCGTGGGACGGTGGTGCCGGGGGCTGAGGGATGGGCGGCGGGTGTTCAACGGGCGTCGGGTTTCCGTCGGGAAGATGAAAAAGTCCTGGAGACGGTGGCGGTGGCTGTGCGACGATGTCAACAGACTTGATGCTTTGAGCTGGACTCTTGCAAGTGGCTCAACTGGAAAGTTGGACGCTATGCACATTTTAACACACACACGCACACAGAACACACGGGTCTTCCACGGGTCACTCGGAGTTGGACCGCCTCTCCCAGCGCGTCTCGTAACACTCCCTTCGCTTACCTGGGAGGAGCTGCATTGGCATAAACGTTCTCAGGTAGCGAACAGAACGACACTTGCCTCTTCTATTTTAGTTAATTCCGAGTCCAGCCAAATGCCAAGCGCAGGCCCTGGCCCACCTGCGAGGTGGCCTGCCTGCAGCCAGCCCTTCTTTGCTTCAGGGCGTGCTGTGGTGGGGCCAGCCCAGCCATCACTTCAGGGGGCTGCCTCGGAGAGCAGGGCGGCCCCAGGCGGGGCCCCAAAGGACGGCCAGTCATCCACCCGCCAGCCTGGACAAGGGCCCAGCCCGTCCCGGACTCCTCCTGATTGCTACTCCCTGAACGCACAGAAGGTCAGGAGACGCCGGGTGTCACACGTCCGGGGCCCTCCTGCCTTGTAATTTACAAAGGACTTTTACACAGGCTGTGATTTAGCCAGACAACGCGGATGAGGCCACCTTGTCATCTCCAGGCATCTCGTCCGGCCCTCGCGTCTGGTCCCAGAAAGGGCCTCGCCCTGGGCCTCCGACCCAGGCCCCGACCTCCGTCCTCCACGGCTGCCAGCTCGGAGTGGCCCGCCCTCCCTCGAGCTGCCAGAAGAGGCAGCCCGGGAGCCAGCAGGTCCAGGGTGGAGCTCGGCCGGCAGGCCCTGCGCACGCCACCAAGGTTTGCTGACCAGCAGCGTGGGGCTCGGCACAATTTTCTGGAACGTGGAAGTCATTTCTCCACTCCCAGTCCTAGCTTCTGGCCGTAACAGCTCGGGGACCAGGATTCCTCCGCTGGGCGCTATCCTGATCACCTACAAAACACCTCGGTTGCCGAGGATCGGGTGGTGCACGGATGAGGGACTCGGAGGCTCCTGAGACACCCTCAGAACCGTCAGCCTCTTTCCACTGGGCGGGGAAAGCTCTGGACACTGGGGTTGGTAAGGCTGGAGGCTGCGTGTAGCCCCACCCCCGCTTCCTGTCCCCGCCCCCTTCATGCATACACTTGAGCACACCTGGACGTGCGCACGGAGACACGTAGAGACGGACACGTACATTCTCTCCTGAGATGACTTTGCACAGCTGCAAAGCCCAACTTTTCTAATTCTCCGTAAATAAGGTAAAAAGGGGAGCAACTTCGAGCCAGAGAAAGACCCTCCTCTCATCGTGTTAAGTTCGGGGGCTGCGTGACCTTCACCATTTTCAGGACAAAGCAAACTAATTCAGGTCACGTGGACCGCAGGTACATTTTTGGTTTGCTGGGCTATCCTCACAGCCTCCCTCCTAAGGTCTGTGCCCAAAGACCAGGCACTTGAATCTCCGTGGTCAGCTCCTAATCATCCAGAATCCCTTTTCTCAGCTAGAGGCCTGTCCCAGAAAGAAGTTACCCGGAAAATCAGAGGGAACACACACAGCTCGCGAGAGCGGAACCGGAGTGGCTGCTTCAGTGAGTCAACGAAAGTAAGAGAGGGGCCCGGCGTCAAACCCAACGCTGTCATTGCAATTTCCAAGTGCCTTTGGGTTTTTTCGTGCTGGTTTTGCGGACACCGGTGTTTGTGGAGAAAGGTACACTTGCCACAGGATCTTGCTGTGTCCATCGAACGAGGTAATAAAAACCATCTGCCTGCAATCCTTTTTGGAACAAGAAGCGGTGTAAACAAATAAGCAAATGGTCCTAAAGGATCGGGAGTGGGGAGGGCTATTTCAGAAAGGCGGAGCGTGGGTGAGCCCGAGCAAATGCTGCGGGTCAGTGTTTGCAGGAGCCGCTGCTGTCTGTAGGGCTGTTCTGAAAACGTACAACCTTCAGATAGATAGGGTGCATTCCGGGAGGGTGGGTGGGGTGGCCCTGTTCTCTTCCAGAGCACCCACTCTGTGCTTGGGGTTTTGATCAGGGCAGTGAGAACAACATTAGGAAGAATTAGCCTGTGAATTCCTGTAGTGGGTTGAATACTGTCCCCCCAAAAACTCATGTCTACCTGGAACCTCGGAATGTGGTCATTTTTGGAAGCAGGGTCCCTGCAGAAGTGACCAAGTTTAGATGAGGTCATGCTAGGTTAGCTTGGGCCCCAAATCTATGGCTGGTGTCCTCATAAGGAGAGGGGGGGACCCAGGAGAGAATGTCATGTGAAGGTGGAGACAGAGATTGCGGTGATGCAGCTGCAAACCGAGGAATGCTGAGACGTGTCGGCAGCCACCAGAGGCTGGAAGACGCAAGGAGGGGCCCAGGGAGGGCATGAGGCCCTACTGACACCTTGTCTTTGGACTTCCGGCCTCCACAGCTGTGCCAGAATGAAGTCCTGTTGTTTCCTCCCTCGTGGTGATTTATTACGGCAGCCACCGGAAATTCCCACAGCCCTGTTCTGGCTGGCAGCTGTTTGGGTTGGGCCATATTAGAACCAAGAAGAACTTGGTCAAATTCTTGGCCCTTAAGTTAGGAGTTGAGGGCCAGGAGTAAGACAGAACTGGCCTTGAAGGAATCCTTGTTGAGTCAGCGGTTTTCTTTGTTTGTTTGTTTGTTTTTTTTTTTTTGGTTTGTTTTTCTGCCACCTGAGAAGAGTCCCAGACTCTCTGGGCTCAAGGAGGAGAGACAGCGTCCTCAGAGTGAGCAGCTGGTAAGACGCTGAGAAGGGGCCTGGGTCTCATCCTCTGGTCTCAGGGTCAGCTCCATAGAGAGGGGAGATCACCCCAAAAGTCCCGACTGAGTGGGGGGTCTGTGAGGAGAGAAGGCTGCTCTTCTAGCAGCCCTGGAATGTAGGGCAGGGAGGAGAAATAGCAGGAAATATTAGGTTTTTGGCTTCTGATATCCAATATATGTTTTCAGCAAGATGGTGCTCTTGAAAGCCAGGCATTGGCAAGAGAGAGTTTTCAAAATTCTTTGAGCTCTATTACCATATATAGATCCAGGCCTGGAGATCTGAACTCTGAGGTTCTTATAATCCAGGAAACTCAGGACACCACGCACAAGTTTCTGCCATGAGGAATAAGGGAAAGCACCGTGCTTCCAGCCCTGGTGGATGAGGACAAAACAGGAGGCTGGAAGGGGAGGCCAGTGGTCACACATGTTCATCCTACTCACCCCAAATCAAACATCCTGGGAGGACCCCAAGGAAAATGGGGCTTTCCTCCACTCCCTGTTTGCAATCATTAGAGGAGAGAACTCCATCCCAATATGGGGGTGAGTGGATGGTGGCAGGAAGGTGGGATGGATGAGGTCAGTCAGCATTCCCCAAAGCCTGCATTCCTCTGTAGCATGGAGAGGACCTAGGGATCCTCACACATCCCCAAATCAGGTTTAGCATACAGCCAAGAGTCAAAGTATGAGCCAATGTGAGGAGTCCACCTTGACCAGGGATGGCATGTGTATCCACTAGACCTTGGGGGTGGGGCTCCAAGGTGACATGGTCACATGTGAGAGCCCCCAAGGCTATGCCTTCAGTCCCCAAAGCAGACCCAACTCATGCATCCCAGTCTTTCTTCACAGTACCTCAAGTCCCTCTGTGCATTGGCTGCCATCTTGGATCAGAGGGTCAGGAGGAGAGAAACTCTGATGAGTTGAACTCTACCAATTAATATTTCTCCAGTGGGGTCTATTTTGATTAAAGGTGATGTTTCAATCAAAGAGGATAGAGATAATATTAATGACAAATTAAAGTCCCCTCTCTGTTGCTGTGGAAGAGGCTCATGAGAAAGAGAACTAAAGAAGCTCTGTGGCCCCCACACGCCTGCGCAGTAGAAGTGAGTCTGAGTTCTCACCACCTTGGCATGGAAAGATGTTGGTTATGGGCTGAAGTGTGCAACACCCCAAATCTCTATGCTGAAGTCCTAAACCCCAGCACCTCAAAATGGCTGTACTTGGAGATGGGGCCTTTAAAGAGGTGATGAAGGTAAAATGAGGCCAGATGGGTGGGACCTACTCCAATGTGACTGGTGTCCTTAGACACAGTCACGCAGGAGACACAGAGGGAAGACTGTAAAGACAGGCAGAAGTAAGAATGACACCACCACAAACCAAGGGACCTCGAAGGTGGGCAGCAAGGATCAAAAGCTGGGAGAGGTTCAGGGGAGTCTCCCTGGAGCCTCAGAGAGAGAGTGCGGCCCTGCCGACAACTTAATTTCTGACTTTCAGCCTGCAGGATCATGAGAGAATAAACGCCAGTATTGAACCCCTCCAATTTTTGCTACTTTGCTGGGGCAGCCCTAGGAGGTTAAGACATACCACGTGACAGTAACAAGGTTTCTGAGGGACGGTGCTCAGTTTAAGTGGTTGAGAAGCCTTTCTACTGAGGGCAAAGTCCCACGGGCTGAGAACCACCAGGTGGGAATTCAGGGCACCCCAGCAAGCGCCCCTGGCTCCTCCCTTCCTAGTATAAACCACCTGACTGGATCCCTAAGAGCGAATGCCCCCATTCACTCGGGGCTCCTTCCCGCCCAGCTGAGGAGGCAGGAAAAGAGCCGCAGAGAACACAAGTTTTCTTTGCTTTCCGACAGGAAGCAGCCCCGCGCCTGTTTTCTTTTCTCTGGCCTTCGAATTGATCTTCCATATCTCCGGTAACTCTTATCCTTCGGCAAACTCAAGCAGGCCCGGCGCAAGCTCTGAAAATACCGAACTTCAAAGGCTTTGCACAAATCACCTTAAAGGCCTGACTGGGGCCCAGGAAAGCCGGAGTGAGGCTGAGAAATCACCCCTTACTTCATCGCCGTGTAACTGAGATATTGTTCGCCCTCCTGGGGGAACCTCTGTCACCTTGACAGCCCCCTCTGGGATCCCAGATGACTCGAGACACCTGTGTTATCCACCCTCCACGGGCTGAGTTAGGAACCGATTCCCTGACCTGCTGCCAGCAACGCAATGTGCGTCCAGGGGCGCGATCGTGGGTGGCCCACGGGGGCCGTGGTTTCATTTCCTTTAATGCTTCCGGGGTCGCATGGAAGGAAATGGATGGAAGTGATGCTTCTTCGTGGTGGTCAGTCTTCGGCCTTGGCCGCTGGTGGTGCCAGCACAGAGTGACACCGTTGACAGGGAGGGGACGCTTTTGTGAGCCAGGAGAAGTGTGTGTGGAGAGGAAGGAAAAAAGCAAAATGATAATAATGATACTGCCTTTTCTCGGGTCCTGGAGGATTAAAAGCTTGACTCTCCTCCTTCCTGGAATTGGATTTTACTTCTCTTGCCTGGAGCTGTCTGTTAAAGGCCAACGGACGAACCGGTGGGAAAGATGACTGCAGGGTGGCCGGCCGGTTGAATAAAGAGAGAGCCTTCCAGTCTCACGTTGGACGCATGCATCTCGGTTGGCCCGAGCACGGCGTCAGGTGATGGGCGTGTGAACTCGGGTAAGACGGACAGTGTCGCAACGCTTTCTCCCCCTCCAGCCAGGGACAGGCACATGCACGGGACCGGCTGCAGCAGGACGAGCCCGGAGAAGGGTCCTTCAGCTCCAACCAGGAGGTCATCAAACGGACCCCCTGCTCTGGGTTGGCTCAGCGTCACGCCTTTGCAACGCGGGCCTCGTGGGGGCCGAAATCCAGCCCGGGCTCAGCTGGCCAAGCCCTGCTCCCCACTGGGGGGCTCGGGTCCTTTGATCAAAGCACCCAGCAGGGGTACTTGTTGTAATTCAGCCGCCCAGACAGGGGTGTCCTTTCACAAACTGTCCACCTGGATGAGGCACCTTTTTAAAAAACAAAACAAAAAATCCTCACCTGAGGGTGCGTTTTTATTGATTTTAGAGAGAGAGCCATCAGGATGGGGGAGAGACGCTGACGTGGGAGAGAAACATCGACGGTTGCCTCCGTATGCACCCTGACCAGGAGTCGAACCCGCAGTGTTTCGGGGTACGGGTGGATGCTCCAACCCACCGAGCCACCAGCCGCCGGGCCAGGGCTGGAAGAGGCACCGTTTTTCCTGGTTTGCACTGTCTCGGGGAGCATGACAGAGGAAAGCCTGCGAGTGGTTGCTTTTAGGAAATTCCACTGAGTGCGGGGAGAGGACACCGTGATGGCAAGTAAGTGACGTGACCGGTCCAGGGAACCCTGACGCTCACGGGAAGCCAGCCCCTGCAGTTCCCGTCTTCAGTCCTCTCCCACTCGGACGGCACACGGGAAGTCCAGGATGGGGGCCCCGCGGGGAGGGGCGGGCGTGGTGCCTTCTCCTTGAAACCACCCAACCCCAACCTGGAACCACGAGGCCGCCTCTTCACGACCACCTGGTGCACGTTTAACAGTCAGGAAAAATCTCGAATTTCCCGAGAAGGCTCGGGAACCTCTCCTAAGCGCGGGCTACCTACCGTGGTCTGTTCAGGAGCTACGCAGACGAGGGGACAGCAGGCGCGCAGGCAGCGAGCGGCGGGGAGCCCCCGCGTCCCTGGCTCCCTCCTCGAGCCCCTCTGCATTCCCTCCCTGGAGCCGCGGTAACAAATAAGCGCAAACTGAGGGGCTTAACGCAACAGACATTTAGTCTCTCATGGTTTAGGGGGCCACATGTCCAAAATCTAGGCATGGCAGGTCCCGTGCCTTCTTGGGGGCTCAGCGGGGGAATCGGTCCGGGCTTCCCTCCCCTCTTCCGGTGGTCGCCCGCAATCCTTGGAGTCCCGTGGTCGGCAGACGCATCACCCAGATGTCTGTTGCTGTCATCATCCATCTGTGTCTGTGTCTTCTCCCCTTTTCTTATAAGGACAGTGTCGCATTGGATTAAGAGTCCTCCCTCCTTCCCATACGACCTCACTTTTACTCCGCTAATTACACCTGCAACGGCGTTATTTCCAAATGGGGTCACGTGGTGAGGTTCCGGGAAGGACAGGAATTTGGGGTGGAGGACACCCTTCCACTCAGCACCCCCCATTCTCCACGGACATCGAATCCACGGAATTCAACCCCAGCAGCGCCCAGCCTCCGCTGAGCTCTGCTCTGGCTGTGCCTGTCCCAGCAGCCTTCTCATCTGCTCCTGAAGCCCTTCTCTTGATATTATGCTCTGACGAAGAAACCCACTTCATCAAGGCTTTTGCCTATTTAATCAAGGCTAAACCCTCCGTGACTTTTCAACCCCCTCTCCACCCCATAACCGGCAACGCCCTAGTCTGGATGAGGCTCCCACCCCGCCCCCCGTCTGTGCCCTTCTCTGCCCTGGTCCACCAGGGCCTGGTCAGACGGCTCTTTTCCTTCTCCCCCTCCCTCCCGCCGGCTGCCCCACTCCTCACAGGGCGGCTTCTGTCCGCTGGGTCACCGGGCCAGTGCACAGTGGGTCTCGGCGCATGCTTGTTCCATGGAATGGGGTTCCCTGCTGTCTTTCCGGTTCCAGCCCTGGGAGAGATGCTGTCGACGGCAAAAGTCCCTTCATCCCTGAATGCCTTGCCAGCTCTCCACTTGGCTGGTGTGTCCCTAGCAAGCCATTCCCTCAGCCAGATGTTAGGGGTTTTAATGGTCACAACGGTGACAGATCTGCGTTTCCGCCCACAGGGATGCAATCCAGGGAGTAAGAACATGCAGTAAGTTTTTACTTAAAATGTGCAAACAGCCGTTTTGCTCTAGAGGCCTGGGTTCCTAGAGAGAATTACTCATTAGCGATTGGGTCCCTTTTGAACGTGCTGTGTGAATAGGCGTTAGAATCTAGTTGTTTTATATGTGTTTAGAATTTCATGGGGACCTGAGGCTGGCCAGTTTCAGCATCTGTAGGGTCATTTGTTATAGGTAGGTTCCACCACAAAAGACCCTGAATAGCCACAGCAATCTTGAGAAATAATGAAGTTGGAGGAATCATGCTACCTGATATCAAACTATACTACAAGATTATAGTAATCAACACAGCGTGGTACTGGCATAAAAACAAACATAGATCAATGGAACAGAACAGAGAGCCCAGAAATAAACCCAGGCCTATATGGTCAACGAATATTTGAGAAAGGAGGCAAGAACATACAATGGGGTAAAGACAGTCTATTCAATAAATGGTGCTGGGAAAATTGGACAGATTCTTGCAAAAAAGTAAAACTAGATGACCTCCTTATACCACAGTTAAGAATAACTCAAAATGGATTAAAGACTTAAATATAAAACTCAAAGAAAACATAGGCAGCAAAATCTCTAACATTTCTCCTAGCAATATTTTTTTCCGATATATTTCCTTGGACAAGGGAAAAATAAACAAATAGGACTATATCAAACTAAGAAGTTTTTGGACAGCAAAGGAAACCATCAACAAAATGAAAAGACAACGCACTGAATGGGAGATGATATTTGCCAACGATACATCCAATAAGGGGTTAATATCCAAAATTTATAAAGAACTCAACACCAGAAAAACCAAACAGTCCAATTGAAAAATGGGCAGAGGAACTGCATAGACCGTCTCCAAAGAGGACGCACAGATGGCCAACAGACATGTGAAAGATGCTCAACATCACTAATTATCAGAGAAATGCAAAGTAAAACCACAATGAGATGTCACTTCACACCTGTCAGAATGGCCATCATCGATAAATCAACAAACAGCAAGTGCTGGCGAGGACGTGGAGAAAAGGGGACCCTAGGGCACTGTTGGTGGGAACGCAGACTGGGGCAGCCGCTGTGGAAAACTGTATGGAGTCTCCTCAGAAAATTAAAAATGGAACTGCCGTATGACCTAGTGATTCCATTTCCGGGTATTTATCTGAAGAAACCCAACACACTAATTTGAAAGAATACACGCACCCCTGTGTTCATTGCAGTGTTATTTACAATCATCGAGATCTGGAAGCAGCCCAGGTGCCCATCGATACATGAGTGGATAAGAAAGCTGTGGTACATCTACGCAATGGAATATTACTCGGTCACAACAAAGAATGGAATCTTAACAGTGATGAATATTAATGGAAAAAATACAATAAAAACTGAACTGTTTTTAAAAAAAGAATGAAATCTTACTTGCAACAGCATGGATGGACCTAGAGGGCATTATTAGTCAGTCAGAGAAAGATAAATGCTGTGTGATTTCACTTATATGTGGAATCTAAAGAGCAACATAAATGAACACATGACATAGAAACTGGCTCACAGACACAGAGAACAGACTGATGGCTGCCAGAGGCGGGGAGGCTGGGGGCTGAGTGAACAAGGTGAAGGGACTGAGAGTACAGACTGACGATTACAGAACAGCCACGGTGGTGTAAAGTACAGCACAGGGAGTGTAGTCAGTAATACTGTGATAACTACGCGTGGTGCCAGGTGGGCGCTGGAAATACCGGGGGGAGCACTTTGTAAAGCAGGGGATTGTCCAACCACTGTGTTGTCCGCCTGAAACTAACACAAAACAATACTGACTGTGAACTGTAATTGAAAAGTAAAGTTTAAACCAGAGAGAGAGAGAGAGACAAAGGCAGTTTCCGGAGTCCCCGCCTAGAGCTACTGCATCCAAGTTGGAGGAGGCGGGTCCGGGAATTTGCACTGTTGTGTTAGCCTGGCCCCATACCGGGTGAATCCGAGCGTGGTAAAGTTGAAAATCACGGATCTAGACATGTGGACAGTAAATATTGATTCTAGATGGGCTGCTGGAGCTGAAGACAAGCTGGTGACTTACTGCAGCTCAGGAGCCAGCCGGGGCAAAGCCAGATGTGATTTATTGCTTCCTAGGTGATCAGCCGCCTCAAAGGCGGCCAGGGTCCCCGAGACAGAGCTGTGGCCTCACAAAATGGTGGCCAATGGGGCTCCCGGGGGTCTTCCGAGTGACCCTGTGGGCGGTGCGGAACCCAGGAGCCCGCCCCAGCCCCACCCAGCCTCCTCGTGTCCCCACGCGGGTCCCCCCACGCAGAGAACTGGAGCGTGCTGTTCATACGCGATGTTTGCTTTGCTTTTGGGAACACCTCCGGGCGACTCGGGATGGGTTTTCACTGTGGTGTTTGGTTTGGCTTCGCTGCTTAGTTCCCGCTTTTGCGCCGATTTGTTTCAAGTCAGCACACGGCCCCATGTCCAGGAGCCAGCACCAGGTCTAACAGAAACCAGGGGTAGGCAAAGGAAAGGGAACGTGGGGTTCGGGCTGCATGGCGCCCGCCGGCACCGCCTTCTTGGCCTGGAGCTGCCCTGAGCTCGGGCTGGGTCTCGACCTCTGCTGCCACGCAGTGACACCCGGGACGGGTGACCCAGCCCGCCCCCACCTGACCCACAACGGGGTCTGGAAGATCATTTTCCAGGAAGGAGATACATTCCATTTTTTCAGCTCTTCTTGGCTCACGTATTTCCTTTTCTTCTCCACTACCTTTCAGTAGCTATTCCTGACCCCTTTCAGATGCTCACTCTCAAGTTTCAGATGCGGTTCGTGTTACATTTTCATGATGACCGTCATCACCGTGCCAGTGACAGCACTGACATCGCTTCACTCGGTCCCCACGAAAACCTGTACACTGTGCGGTGGGAATTCTTAGGTCCCGCTCAACAACGAGGAAACCGACTCAGGGAGCTTATGAGTGGCCCAAGGCGGCCAGCTGACAGGTGGGGATGGCATGTCAGCGCCACGGCTTCTCGGGGACACGCGTGCTCTCCGTTTGGTGAGGGCCCGTCTGCCTGGACTTTCTTCCCTTGCCGCGAAGGAGAAAAGAACAGTGGTTTAGCCGAGGGCCGAAGGGGTGCAGCTAAGGCCACCGCTGTCCTCGCGAGGCCTATCTGCCCCGGGCACATCAGCAAAATGAAAAGTGAGGCGAGCTGCCGGTGTAGAGTGACTGGTGCTGTTGGGAGTTTCTGTCCACGTCACGTTTCTTTTTCACAAAAGTGAGAGGCACGACTGAGTCACTCTGTGGGTGGCCGAAACAGAGGAAGATCCAGTCGGAACTTAGTGAGGACCTTTGGCAGATGGCCACTGTCATCCGACCCCAGGCGGGCCGTGCTCAGCGGGCTGGTGTTGGGTGAAATCGGGGACACTTGGGGCTGAGACCAACGAAACCGCACTGGGCCTTCTGAGCTTTAGGGAACGGCCTGGACCCCCATGTTTCCTCCCCGAGGATTCTCTTCCGTGTTTTCTGCCGTGTTGACATGGACGCAGCCCTCCTGCCCTGCACCCACGGGGTCACCGTTGCGACTGATCGATGATGATCACAGGCTGTTACTCTCTCTTCACAGCAGCCTGGGCCTTAGTCAAAGGACCCGTGGTTCTCTCTAGAAGGGACCCGTGGCAGATTCCCCCTCTCCCCCCGCCGCCAGTTGCTGGCTCTGCCCAAGGGTTGTTTTTGGTGGAAAGAGAAAGTCTGAAGTGAGAATATTTCAGGACGTTGTTACTTAGCTATAAGAGCACTGAATAGAAAAAAAAGAAAGTCCTATGAATTTAAAAAGTCCTCTTATTGATTAAATCCAAGGAACCCAAATGGGGCTAGGCTATTGTTTAAACACAGACCCCAGGCCTTGACCTTGCATCCACAGTTGTAGGGGCCGAGGGAGGCAGGCTGGAAGGGGTTAATGGCCTGTCTGCCTTGATTATGCTGGAAAACACCACCTCCCAACTTTCTGCAATCAGCTAAAAGCGGGAAGAAGAAATGATGGGCCCACCGGCCCACCAGTCCACCAACCCACTGTGAGTTTCTGTCATTGCTGGCTGTCCGTCAAGAGTCCTGTGTTTGCATAGGCTAACCAAGGCCTGCAGCAGCCGGAGCTGGCATTGGGACCCCAAGTATGCATATTGGGGAACAAGAGATTTGTCAAGGAACTCGCACAAGGTTACAAAGTTCGAAAGTGGTAGGGCCCAGAACTCAATGGGGTCCTTTCTTCTCCAAGCTGTCGCCGTGAAATACTACTCTGGTCCCTGCTGCTGTCTGACGAGGTATCACATTCTACTACTGCACTAGCCAGAAGGTCAAGAGCAACTATGCCATCCTTGTAGTATGCTTAGGGGTCAGTCCCTGAATTCGCAGAGTTCACTCTCAGCCAAGGAAATGATATCTTATAATTGTTTTCCTTAGTGGACAGACATTCCTTGAGAGGGTTATGGTATGTTAAAGGCACATTACTTCGGCATCTTGTAAATTTTATAGCCACGGTTTCACGCTTCAGCAGCATTCCTGATCTCATCGGGGTGCTCACTTCAAACAGCATCGTGTGCATGTGTGCAAGAATCCAGGGCAGGTTGTGCATCACACGATGACACACTAAGTGATGATGACTTCAGGGAAAATGATTTGCTTGCATATCACGGTTTCAGTGCTGCCCACAATTGCTTTACGAAGTAGAGCTTCTTTGCATTCATAATTATGATCATTATGAGAAACAAAAGTTGTTTACATACAACAAAAAGCTGAATATTTCTCAACTATTAAAAAACTCCATATAATCTTGAGATCCTCTGACTTGAATGAAGGAAACAGTTCTCAACTGAAGCTGCCCATTGGAATTTAAAAGCTTGGGAAGCTTCTAAAAATTCTTTTTTTTTTTTTTTTTTTTTAGATTTTATTTATTTATCTTCAGGGGGGAAGGGAAGGAGAGAGGGAGAGAAACATCAATGTGCGGTTGCCTCTTGTATGTCCCCTGCCGGGAACTGGCCTGGCAACCCAGGCATGTGCCCTGACTGGGAATCGAACCGCGATCCTTCAGTTCGCAGGCCCGCGCTCAATCCACTGAGCTACACCAGCCAGGGCTAAAAATTCTTAATGTGTGAGTGCCACACCTAGGCCAATTAGACCAGATCTGAGAAGAGTTTTAAAAACTCCGCAGGTGATGCTGACCTGTAGCCAGCATTGAGAGACACTGAGTCTCAGGAGTAATAGATTTCCTAATTCATGGAGTTAGGGCTGACTGATATCAATGCATTCATGTGTTATAAAGGAAAAAAGATCTACCTCACGCAATATAGTTAAGAGCCTTGAAAAAATGCATTATAATATGTGCAACATATATAAAAGGCAATGAGTCAGTAAGATGCAGATACAAAGCAGAAGATCAGTAAATAAAGAAAGAGTGCTTGAATGAACATCTTACAAAAGTCATATCAGAAATCATATTTTGATGAGATTAAGATGCCAAAAATTCTAAGACAAAGAATCACTACGGAAGAAAATAAATAAACCATGACATGCCATATATTACAAGTCACACCCCAATTTAAAAAACATTCAAAACAGGATAAAAATCTGAGTCTTATAATTGATGAAATTCAGTACTTAAAAATCTCTGTCTTAATATTCTGCCTAGTCCACTCCGACTGTTAAATTACCAACGTCCACTAGGTGCCACTGTGACCTGCTGCTTCAGGTTCCAAAAGGAAATTTGAAAACTGATTTTCTCAAGGTATTTAAAGTTGAAATGGTCTGCTCCTTTTAAAGACAAAAGACTTAAAAAATCTCCTACTTTCAGAAGTTATTATTCATTATTTTTCTTATATTAAGGCCTATCCAAAGTATCTCACAAAGCATGAAATTATTTAAAAAGTGAATTGAAACATTTTAGTGGTTGATGCAATAGAAAAAGTACTATTTCTTCCATTTTACCCACACCACCAGATTTCACATTTTGTTTGTCTGCAGTGGGTTATAGAGAAGAGACAAAAATAAGAAGGTTGATGTTTGACTAAAATTAAATAAAAGTAAAACCTAAAGGAGAGAATATCACATCTCACAATTTGAAGACAGCAGGTCACCCACCCTACGCACTGAGTTCCCATTCTCACAGCAGGAAAAGCTGGCTGGGAAAGGGATCTGGGGTCAGTCGCACAGGCCCTGAACTTTAAAGCAAAGCTCAGTGTTAACCCTGGGGATTGATTCTGGGACTCCGGTCTGGAAACCTGACCACTCTCCCGGTCCGATGAGAATCTCTCTCCCAGCAAAATGGCAGGCTTTGGGGCCAAGGAAGCCCACAGAAGCTTTCCATGTGTGCAGTGCAGCGCTACTCACGCTGTTCCTGATCTCCAATGAGATGCGAACAAAAACTGAGAGTAAGCTTCAAAATTTGTATAACAAAGTAACAAATTAGTCGGGTCGGTTAAATCTCATAAAAAGAAATTGGGCTGGTATTTTGTACATCTTCATTTTTTAAATGTCATTTTCTAGTAATTCTGTATTTCTAGCATCGTACAAAAGTAGTGGTCCATAAGAGATTAGATTTTTTTTAAAGGCGTCTTTCCGATAGCTTAGGAAGCATCGCAGAAAGCCTTCCCTGAGCTGTGGAGGACGGAACCCAGAGACAGCTGCCGAGTGTCAAGGCAGAAGCCAGAATTAATCTTTCCTAATTGCCGTGCACCTCCTTTGTCACAGCCTTCTCAGGAGGCCCCAGGCGGCCAGGTGGGCAGGGGCAGGCAGGCACAGAGCCACGCCGTACAAGAGCGCCACAGTGCTCGGGCCCCGCAGTGCGCTCGAAAAGAAACCCCATTGCCTTTCGCCAGGCCGGCCAGCTGAAGGGCTGCAACGGCTCTGGTTGCAAGAGCCCGAGACCTTAGTCTGTAACAGACTTCCCTCCGGGGAAATCTCCAGGGGGAGGGAAGGCAGACTTGAGCAGGGCCTGGAAGGACAGGTTCCGAGAGTGTCACCAGGGCATTGCCTTCGGAGACAGGAAGAGGCCCTTCCCGGTGGGGCTTTTGCGTTGCTGAGAGGAGACTGCAAACTTGGGGGCAGAAATGAAGTCTCCGGAGCTGGGGAGAGATCGAGGCTGCTCACCCACCCCACTGCCAGGCCTTTCTTCCTTTGGGCCCTTCCTTAATTTATTTAGAGTACTTAGCCCTTCCGCTAAGTAAATATTGAACAGATATTTAAACAGCACCCGAGTAAAGAGCGTTATCCTGTCTCCACCCGGGCCTGGGCGCGGCTGCAGTGTTTGCTGTGTTACGGCCTGCCTCTGCTGGCGGAGCGGGACGGGGCCCTCGCGCAGCGGGTGCGGACGGAGGCTGCGCGGCGGGCACTTCCGGGGTCGGCCATCTTGGGAGGAGGCGGAAGCTCCGACCGGAAGCCCCGACCGGAAGCCCACAGAGAGACGGTGGGGAGGACTTCTGTTGGGCCGAAGAGGAGCCGGGTGGAAGTGTGGCGGCTCTTTTCCACATGGAAGCAGGAGTCGGGATGGGACAGAATGCTTTAGGCCCAGAGGAAGGGGGCTGGCGGGTTGGCCGAGGTATGTGCGGAGGGTCCCCCAAGGCAGAGACCTGCTGGTTGGCGTTAGGGGCAGTGACCGGTGCGGGCGGCCCCACCAGACAGGAGCGCCCGCTCAGTAACAGCCTCAGACGCCCCGAGGTTTTTCTCTTGGGGAAAACGGTAGCTACTCCCCCGAGGCCCTGGTTGTGGATCTACACCCCAGAAGCCGAAAGTGCGAGTACCGCGCGCGCCTGCACTGCCCGGCAGTCCGCAAAGAACGGCAGGGTTCGGGCCCTGCGGCAGCCGTGCCGTGTCCCCCATCCCCGGGGGTCTCACAGGGGACGCCGCGCTGCCTTTGATAAACACCCAGAGCCCGGTTTTGACTCGGGGGCCCCTCACCTCCGACGCCCAGCCGCCCCAGGGCTGCCCGGGACTTGCTCCCACCAGCCCGACTGGAAATACCGGAAAAGCCGAGGTCCCTGCCGGCCAGGGCAGCGCCGTATTTTCTTTCCTTTTGGCCAGTTCGGTTTCAGCTCGAAACTGGAATAATACCTATCATGATACATGTTTACGGATTTGAACGAATGAACCCCTCGGAGTTCTGGGTTTGCGGGGAAGCACGCTACCCACCTCATACATCAGGAAAGCAAGCGGCCATACGGTTTGGCTGGGCCGGGTGGTCGCGGGTGTCAGTCGGCGAGCAGGGGCCTGGGCTCGAGCAGGGGCCGGCTCCGTGGCCCGCGTCCAGACGGCTGCGCCGCGCTCCCCCTAGGAAAGGAGCACAGGAGAAACTGAAGCGGGCCGGACTGTGAACCCCGAGCCTGGTTAGGACGGCGCCCCGCGGCCCTGCCTGGGCCTGCTTCTCTCAGGGAGCCAGGCCTGGGGGGAAGGAAAGCGCATCCCTCCTGGACCGTTTCGACCCTCTGTAATGACCAGCGAAAATGCACTATCCTGTAGAGAAAGGAAGGAAGGAAAAGGATGCCAAGTTGCTGGGAGGTTTCATCTTTCCCTTTCGAATCGCATGGTCTGTGGCCGTAGACTGCAGTGCTGGCCTGAAAAAAGAATCATCTCCAGGAACACGCACAGCGGGTGCTGGGGACACCCAGTGCGGGAGCGGGGGGCGGAGTCTGCATGGCGACCCCCAGCCAGGTCCTGCCCGGGCCTCCCTGTTCCCAGCCCTCCTCACTGTCTCAACAGGAGGCGGTCTAGGTTTTCTCCTGATGCTGCCTTTACCTTGTTAGCAGTGTTCTTCTCATGAAAGCAGGGTGAGGAAAGAGTAAGAAGAGGGGTCCTCAAGGTCTGTAATGGTCAAGGCTAGTCCCAGATAAGGCAGGTGAGGGAAACCCAGAGGGAGGCAGGTAGGGGACCTTCCTGCACCAGCAGAGGAGGACAGGCATGAAGGTGTGCAAGACAGCAAACAGCAGAGCCAGGCAGGTTGGCTTCCCGGACAGAACCGCTGTGTCTCCCGGAAGTGAGCTGGTTTGGTCCAGCCTGGTCCTTGCGGGCCGCAGCGAGGCAGGTGCCACCGGGGTCTGGAAGCTCGGTGGGTCCTCCCTCTGAACCTGTCACAGGCATTCACTTAGTATTGATCACCTGTCGCCCGGCTTCTCGCGTGTGGATGCCCTGATTTCCCAGTTCAGTTGCAGACTTCTTAGTTACTAAGTCTGGTAGGGACCCGAGTGTTCATAATCAACGTTAATTAAAATGATTGATCAAAAAGTTTCCCCTCGTGTGTTATCAGCCGAGGGACATAAACTAATTTCAGTCTCACGTCTATTGCTTGATTTCCTTTCTTCATTCCAGGTTTCCTGTTGAGGTCCAAGTTTTGAGAGTCCTGTCCAATGCAAAGAACACATCTGGGAGGCAGGTGTTTCTTCTCTTTGCTCCTTCACAATGGTAATTTTTTCGGCTACTACAGGAAGCTCGGCAGATTCAGAAGTACAAGGAGCTCACCAAGGCCTGAGATGATATTCGTGGACGCTATCAACAGGTCTGAAGGCCAGCATCTGCTTACAGAGTGATTGTCCTAAACTTGCTTGGTCTGTTCTGAGGTGATGGCCGCATATTGAAGTAATTTCTCCCCGCCGAAGGGTCTAGAATAGGTTCAGTTGTAATCTACTTTACGTAGTTGTGTCTGTCTCAAGAAACCTGGAAAGGGTTATTAATAGTGTGTGTCTAGGCAGCTGGGTAGCCGTCCCTGCTCCACAGCCTGTGAACACCATTAGTAGCCCTTGAAATGGTTCTCCAGGAAGCCCAGGCTGTTAATAACTCTGCCCTGATGCTCTTAGGTGAGCCGAACAATAAGACAACTTTGCAAGTAGCCCGAGCTCTCTGAATTGACTGCCTGCTCAGGGGGACGGGGATGGTATGCCACCCCAAACCCAGAAAACATTGCCAAAGGAGCAGTGGACAGTGACCAACACCCCCTTGCTAGTAGATTGACTTGTCACTGGGTCGACAGACAGAAGAGCCACAGACTGATAGACTGCGGTGCTGGGTCCCTTCTGTTGGCTCAGAGGAGGCCCCCCCATCACTCAGTCAGAAGTGCTGAGAGCAGGCGTGTGGGAAGGGAGACGACTCTTCCCAGCAATGACTGTTAATCGACTTTCACCTGGTAGGAATATCCTGTATTAAGTGTTTGAGAACAGAGAGCTACGCCCTCAGGATGTTTGTCGTCCGGCTAGGGGAGTAAGGCACAGGACTGAGAAGCTGGTTGGAATGCAGAGCGATGGACTGTCCAGCCTGTGGGACGGTATTCAGCCACTGAAGTACACGAAGGGGATCTGCAAGCCCTGAGAGCTGAGTGGAGAATGCAGGAGCAGAACCAGATACCTGCTACGTGAAAATTAAAGCAAAATGCTGCTGTGTGTATGAACATACACTCGTGTGCAAAGACCTGGAGGGGACAGGAAGAGGTCACGCCGAAACAGAGCGTTTCCATCTGGGGGGCAAGTGAGACCGGGGAGGGTGGCAAAGGACACCTTCCATAGTTGTGCTCCACATACCTCTGTGTTGAGTGAACTATTGAGAACAAGAAAATGTGTTTCTTTTGTAAAAAAGGAAAAGAATGCAAAATAGAGTAACAAAGCAAGTACATGAGAGATACAAAGGGGTGACCCCATAAGTAAGTGGGATGACTACACAAAGCTCAGGAGTGGGTGAATGTGTCTCAGGAGACGCGTGGAATAAAACCTCTATAAAATCATGGCAGTCCCATCCTTCTGCCATGGTTCCCTGAGCTTGATGATGATACAGTCAGAGCCAATGAGGTTTCAGGGGCCCAGCTGCTGGGTAAAGCTTTTTTGCTCTTGAGGAATGAAGGAGATAGAGCCCCTCTTCTGGATTTTTCTGAATGTCACAGTGGATGTGATTTCTGGAGTGGAGCTGCCAGCTGGCATCTTAGGAGCTGCCCTGGGGACCACGCCACATACTGAGGATGCTGGTAGAAAGATGGAGGCAACCGAGTTCCTGAAGACATTATTGAGCCACTGGATTAACCTGCCCTGGAACTGGAATTTCTCGGCATGTCTTCTCCAGTGAGAGAACATGCTTTTCTTTGTGGTGAGGCGGGATTATCATTTACTTGCAGCCCAGTGCATCCTAACGGACATACCAGGAGCCCTGTCTGAGGCCTCAAGCCCCTTGGACATCTCTAGGGGAACCTTTGAGACCTCAGCATCCTGTTCCCTGGGCACTAGAACATCCTGCAGAATGAAGAAGGGGCCATGAGTCCTCTGTGGCTGGGAAAAGGGAGGGAGCTTGGGGATATGGGGAACGAACTCATCCTGAGATAGGGGCACCTGTTCCCCTGTATGCCCATGGGTGAGTCAGGCTGCAGGTGGGAAGCAGGAAGGTATCAGACAAGTAACGCCCTCAGTCCGGCCCCTGGGGTGTTTGATACGAGTTCCTGACAGAGGCAGTAGCCACACTTGGGTAGGAGCACGCTGAAGAGCTATCGCCACTCAGGCCATTTGGAGGGCATTCTCCTCCTCCCCTGAGGTCAAACCCCACAGCTCTCCTGGGGGTGTGGGAAAGGGGAACATCAGCCATGACTGTGGGGCGCGGGACACCACCAGCAGTGGGATCCAAGCAGTTTGAGGTGGCTTAAAGTCACTGAGCAGTGGGGTGAGGGGAGAAGGCTGCAGACAGTGCACTGCAGGTGTTCTCAGGACCCACCACGAATTTCCCCAGAAGCAGTGATGACTTGATTGGCTTGTAGAGGGGTCTGCCTGAATTAACCCCCAGTGATCCCAGACTGCTACTGGCTTAAAATGTTTTAAACAGGTAATCTCTGGCAGTGTTGGAACTGGGCCCCTGAAGGGAGGGCAGGGAAATGAAGGCTTACTGATTGTGGTGGTTTGGGGGGGAGAGAGAAGGGACTGGGATGATTTCTCTTTTAGCCTGGTCCTAACCAGGAGGTGGCTGGTTCCTTCATGGGCTCTGAACGCCAGTCCTTGCATGGAGATACCTATTTCCTCTCCTGGTCTCACCTCCAGCTGGAAATCAATCACCCCTCTCATTTCTTGGAGTGAAGTCAAGGAAGGTTTACTCTTAAATCACAAACTCTGGGAGGGGGGAACCCATCCCCAGCTTCCAGACTGATCGTGGAAACTAAAGCAATGTGAAGATGCTTCGGTGGCTAAAAGTGCTCCACTCAAACCTCATTAAAAGTGTTCTCCAATTCACACCCATTAGGAAGGCTGTTTTATCAACAAGTAAAACGAAGCACAGTTGTTGGTGAGGATGTGGAGAAGTTGGAACCCTCGGGCACTGCTGGTGGGTACCGCCACTGTGGAAAACGGTATGGAGGTTCCTCAAAAAAACAGAACTTCTATAAGATCAAGCAATTCTCCTGAATGTATAGCCCGAAAAACTGAAAGGAGGGACTCAAACAATCTTTGAACTTCAGCGTTCCTTTTGGCAGGAGCCAAAAGGTAGAAATACCCAAATGTCCATCAATAGCTGAATAAGCAATGCGATCTACACATGGAGTGGAATATTATTAAGGCTTCAAAAGGAATGCAGTTCTGATGGAGAAACCTTGAAAACAGTAAGTTACTCAGTTTAACCTTCACGTAAGCCAATCACAAAAGGACGAATACTGAATGATTCCACATCTGTGAGCTACTCAGAATAGTCCAATTCACAGAGACAAAGCGGGGAGGTGTAGGGGGCTGGAGAGGGAGGAATAGGGAGACGTTTTTTCATGAACACAGAGTTTCTCTTTGGGATGATGAAAAAAACAATAGGAATGCACTTAACGTCACTGAATTGTATGCTTAAAATAGTTAAATTGGCACGTTTCATGTTATGTTTTACCGCAGTGTTAAAAATTAAAAATTCGAATTAAAAAACTAATAAAAACATCATAAATATGCAAATGCTCAAAACCACACTGACCATTCATCCACCAGGGACCCCTGCATGTTCAATCGGGCTTCCTCTGGCTTCCCCTCTGTGCCCACCTGGAGATCGAGCTTCCTCCAGTGTTTCTTTGAGGGAGTTTGCATATTTTTTTTTTTAAATATGCCAGCGGCTAGGAAGTTGGTGTCTCCTGCATGGGACTTTTACAAAATTCAGATTTGCTTTATCCACTGCCATAAAACTGTGGGGGCATAGCTCCAGCCCGCCCCTGTTCCAGCCATAAGATCCCGTTCTGTAAAAGCACCTGGTGACACGCCCAATTGTTCTATCTGTCATGTATTGGGAGTTTTTGATGCTGCTTGTCTGACTTCTATCTTTATGAATAAGAATATAAATTACTGTTACATACGTCAGTGGTTCTGCTTTGGAACAGAAACTTCCTTCCCTCTCCTCTTTCAAAGCATCTGGACAGTTTAATCAAAGAGCGTCTTGACACGGCCATCTGGAACTTCCCCTTGATTTTCGTATTCATCAAAATACACAAATGTTATCCATTTGAACCCGTAAAATAAAATTTTACAGATAAAATACTGTTTGTTCCAAACATTGGGGTTTCTGTAAGATTTAAATTCCAAAAAGCTTTTGCTGATAAAAAAAAATTACTGTGTTTGTTTAAATCACATTTGGTTCAATTCAATGAACAGTGAGTGATTCAAGCCTTTGTTCAATTATTAGCTGAACATGCAACGAGTTTATGGGGATGGAAAGTAAGAGAGTTCAGTGTAGACTGTCTGCAAGCCGAGGATGGTTTTTATATTTTATTTATCACTCTTACCCGAGGACATTTTTCCATTGCTCTTTTAGAGAGAGGAAGCGGGGGAGAGAAACACTCATTCAAGAGACAAGCACCTACTGGTTGCCATTGCATGCGCCCCAGCAAGAAGTCCAATCTGCAGCCTTTCGGTTACAGGACAACGTTCCAACTATCTGAGCCACATTGGCCAGTGCGGTTTTTATATTTTATTTCATTTTATTTTAAAAAGATTTTATTTGTTTAGAGAGAGGGAGGGAGGGAGAAAGAGACAGAAAATTGATGTGGGAGAGAAACATGGATCAGTCTTCTCTTGTGTCTGCTCCGTCCGGGGGCCGAACCTGCCGCCCAGACCTGTGCCCTGATGGGGAATCGAACTGGAGACCTTGTGCTTTGCAGGCTGATGCCCAACCAACTGAGCCACACTGGTCAGGGCAGAAAGAAGTCAAAAGAAGGGTAGTATTTTATGACGTGAAAAAGTATATGAAATTTGAACTTTGGTATACGTAAATCAGGTTTTACTGGAATGCAGCCACATCCTTTATTTATGCATTAACCACGGCTGACTTTGCCCTGCCACTGTGGGGCTGAGTTGTGCTCACAGAGACCATAGCATTCCAAATATTTACTATTTGGCCCTTTACAGGGAAACTTTGCCCACCCCAGATTAGCCGATGGGTGTATCTGTGAGAGGTCTGAACATCCGGACCCAGGAAGCCCACCTGAGTCATTTTGATGTTGCCAGTGTTCCAGCAAAATGAGCGCAGAGTCAGGCCATCTGCATCAATGCTTCCCCATCTCCGTCGGGCAAAAGCAGCCCCGAGAGGGCGTTCAGATTTGTGTGTCACAGTGACGGGGACACCAGGGGTGTTGACTAGGCAGGGATTAAGGACGTTAAACATCCAACCATGTACAGGACAGCCTAGCCCTATGGAGACTTACTCTGCCCCAGACGTCAAGGGCCTATCTGATGATAAACGGTGACCCAGGCAGTCTCTGTGATGGTTCGTTCTGCATGTCGACTCGATTGGGCCAAGGTGCCCTGGTCGTTGGTCAAACGTTATTCTTTGGGTTTTGAGTGAAGCAGATGACCATCCGCAATGTGGGTGGGCCCTGCCTAACCAGTAGAAGGCCCCATAAAACAAAGACTGACATCCATGAACAAAGAAGGGTTTTGCCAGCAGACAACCTCTGGACTCAAAGTATAACTGTTTTCTGAGTCTCCAGCCTGCTGGCCTAACCCTCGCCAAGTCACCCGAGTCACGTGAGCCAACCCCTTAAAATAAATCTCTCTCTCTCGTCTGACCGCACGCGCAGGCCCTGTGTGTTCTGCTTCTGACTAATACAATGACCCGGGTTGTCCAGTTTCTGATCTGAAAGTGGCTTTCAGTCTACCTACTCCTGTGCTTTTCAAATTTCCCTCTTTTTCAAACTTCACAAATTTTAAAAATGAGATGAAGTTGCAAATTTCACCTTATCAAATGATAAAAAAAAAATCTTTTACACGCCCGCGCCTAGGACTTGAATCCAGCCACGCAGAGTTTAATTGAACAGACGTGCATGGAGCGCCAGTGACGCAGTTGGTGCACGCAGCGAGGGCGTGACGCAAAGCTAAGCTGTAGTCTCTGTCCCGATTCACCCAAAATTCAGGGCGGGAGACCAACCGGTGCCCAGTTACACGAACCCCAGGCCGGCACAGAGAAGCCCCACGACAGGGGTCGGACCAGGGCCTGGGGCTGTGCTCCAAGGAAGGGGGCTCAGCTCCAACCAACCTGGCCTGGGCACTAGCAAGACCTATGCTTGTTTTCCTCGCCCTCTCCCTCCTGGGCTCTTTCTCTCAGCTCCAGGGTCCGTAGAAGTGGTCCGCTTCTCCGGCCCCGAGTCTCGGCTCGCAGCACCACCCCCTTGACCCCAGAGCACAGACCGCGCCCAGCTCAGCTGCTGAGAAGGAAGATACGACCCGCACTGGTTACACGCCCCCTTTTACCTGGATGTAGCTACTCTTCGTGTTTCTTTTTCTTTGGGTTACTTTTTATCACCCCAAGTAACTGCATGATTACGTTCTCGTTGCAAGGATGCAAACCAGACACTAGCAAAGAAAGTAAAACCTGGGGCCTCCTGTTACCTCCGCTGTCACTTCCTTGTCTCATTCTTTCTTGTGACACAAACCTCTTGCCCAGTCATGCCTTCCCTCTGGCCGCCAGGGAAGGAGAACTGCGGACGTCAAGGCCACCAGCCAGGGCAACTTCTCCGTCGCTTCCAGCCACGCAGTTCGGGACTTTTAAGAGAGTTCACCGTGTGCAGAGTCGCGCGAAGACACCTGATTCCAGCGCAAGAGTCACGGACATCGGCGTATCGGTTTCCTCGGGCCGCCGTGACAAACGACCACACACTAGGTGGCTTAAAGCAACAGAAATGTGTTCTCTCCCAGCTCCGGAGGCCGAACGTCTGAAACCGAGGGCTTGGCAGGGCCCTGCTCCCTCTGGAGGCTCTGGGAGAGGGTCCTTCCTGCCTCTTCCAGCCCCTGGAGGGTGCCTGCAATCCTTGGCATTCCTCGACTTAAGGATGTATCACTCCAATCTCTGCCTCCATTGCCATGTGGCCAAGGCCATGGGTCCAGTGTCTGTGGGTCCGAATTCCGGTTTTCGTGCCAGGACACCAGTCAGTGGTCAGGCTCCCCTCTACCCCCCCGTATGACGTTATCTTCAGTGTTGACATCTGCAAAGACCCTAAGTCCCAATAAGGTCACAGACGCAGGGGTCGGGGTTCAGACTTGCACATCTCTTTTCAGGGGACACAATCCAACCCACAATAGCTCTGTGGGCTGTGGTGGAAGGCTGGACGCTGCGGCCTGGGCTGCTGCTGACTTCCATGTGTGAGCCGTGCAGAGCTGTCAGCTGGGAAAGGCAGTGGCTTGGGGGAAAGGCCAGACTTTCTCAAAAACCTGTCATTTCAGAAAGAAAGAAAAAAAAATCCTTTTTTTTTTTTGATAGGTGTTGATTATCAAAGAAACTTGGCTCTGGCCACAAAATGTCAGCAAGTAGAGGCTGTTTTGTGCAGACCAGATTCTTCTTAAACCACCAGGCCATCTGCCGGGCTCCTGGCGGTGTCTGGTGCCCGGTGGAAGCAGCTCCGGTTGCTCCAAGAAGCACGAGGCACCACAGGGCCCCTTCTGGAGTCCACCTGGAGGGGCATGAAGTGGGGGAAGGAGAGCTAAGGGAGGGGCAGGTGGCAACACTTTCTGACGGTGGCTTCCGTCCTGCCCGGCTCACCGACACATGGGGCAGGAGGGTTCAGGGGCCCGTGTTTGCCCGTTTAGTCCAGGAATATAGACAGCTTCAGACATACCGTCTCATACCCAGAGACTCACGGACCTCCGCTTCCGAACGTCCCCATGGCCGAGACACAGGTTTTCACAGCATCCCGAGAAAATCCTGAACCTGAGTCCTGTAGGTGGCTTGGAATTTCGGGGGCCGAGGAATAGCATCCCTGCACCCAGCGGTGCCTCTGTGTGGGCAGATGTCCCAGGAGCGAGGAGTAAGGCCCAGAGTTGGTGGTCACTGCTTAGTGGTGGCCGTGGTGGGGGTGGGAGGTGGGGGCTGGAATGCAGACTGGAGAGGGCAGAGCGACCCTGAGACAGAGAGTGCTGGGCTGGCCGCCTCTCCCACCCCCAGGCCGGCTGATCAGGGAGCAGCAGGGTAGGGGCCAGGACGCATTTATCATCGCAGACCCCGCCCCTCACTCCTCCAGGAAAACGCCAGCATTGCTGTCATTTCCCAACTAAAAGTCACGTTGGAGAAGGTTTAGTGCTTTATATACAAAGGCTGCAGGCTGATAGTACGCTCTCAGGCTGTAGAATTGTCTACCAATTGCAAAACGTCAGCTAAAAAAAAGTCCCTATTAAGTTATTATAGTCAGTTTATTCATGCCTTAAGTTTAAAAATAAAGGCCTGGACCTCCAAGCAGAATCTTTCACACTCCTCTTTGTGGATTAAACTGATTCCTAAACTCAGATAATAGCAGGCTCGCTGGCACCTACGCTTATTATAAAATTCATCTTCTTTTCAGGTCCAATCTCATCAAGGCAGCCCCACCCCGTGCTCAGCCAGTCGGGCCTCCTCCTTCCCCGATTCCAGACCCTTCTTTGTGGGAGAAAACATGTAATTACCCTGCTGGGCTCGGAGCCTGTCATGAGACGGAGTGAATCAGAACCACAGGGGAGCGACTCCCGCTCAAACTGCGCATCCTGACTTGGCCCACGGGCCTTCCCTGTCCTCCCTTATTAACGCGGGAGACGCTGAGAGAGCTCCCTGGGGCGGGCGGCGGGGGCAGGGGGAGTGGTACCGACATTCCCGCCCCCAGCCTGGCACAGTCCAGCGGAGTGGAGCCCATTCAGAGAGGGGAGCGCAGTCCTGCCTGGCCAGCCGTGCGGATTTCTGAAGTCCAGGCAGCCGGGCACCGGAGGGCGCTGTGCTGCGTGGGCCTCCCAGATGACAGGCTGCAGGTGCTCGGGGGTGGGTGACCGGAGACCGAGCCCCAAGGTGCTTCCGTCCAGGAGCTCGACGTAGACATCACAAACTGCAGGTTCAAATTCGAAGGCGAGTAGTGACATCTCTCTCCTTCCCACACTTGGGCCTTTTGTGCTCAGGTCAGGTTGAGAGGAGTGTAGCTTTTATTCCACGATGGTTTCTCATTCTATTTCAGCCACGGGCCCCGGGCCCAGCCAACAGTATGTCTGTCCGGCGATAAGGTCATGAGCAGAGACCCTGCCCCCACCGCTCTGGCACCTGCAGGCCACAGAGCCCTGGTGCCCCCACGGGGCTGCCCTGGGGGCAGAGGGAAGTTCACAGGGGGAAGGGGAGATGAGGCCATGAGCGCAGAGGCAGGCAGACAGTCACGGCACTCACAGACAGAGCCTGAGACCGGGCAGGGCGCTCGGCATGGCCGTCCCCCACTGACCCCGTTCTGTGACCCCAGCGGCACCACCTGCCCCGCACACACCCTTTCAGCTCCAGGGGAAAGCAGGGGCCGAGCAGGGCCAGGAGCGCCCACCGCAAGGGCCACCGTCCCCATGGGTGGGTTTCTGCCAGCTGCCTTTGCACAGAGGGAAGAGACGGCTTGGCTTTACAGGCTGGTTCTCTGCACAGCCTGCTGCGCTGTTCCAGGTGCTACAAAGCACTGATCCATCCCCTGAAACTTCACCCGGACCTGGATAAGTGGTGTGTGTGTGCGTGTCAGGGTCGGAAAGGACATTCTTCAACTAAATATTTCAGATGACTGTGCTCACCCAAACTTTTTCATACAAGGGCTCACACTCAGGACTCCAGCTTTAATTATTATAAACTAATCTAGGAAGTTTCCCAGTTTGGGTGGGAAGTGAATCAGCATCACCCCGAATGACGAACGGTGAGGGGGCTCCCCATCACTTGGCCACCAGCCCCTGGAGCACAAGGTAGCAGTCAGACGACATGACCCCGGGGCCAGGCCGCCTTCCCGGGTGCCAGGAGCCTTCTTGGAGCCCCACCCCCTGCAGCAGAGCAAGCTTCTGGCAGCATGCGCCTGCCTTGAATTTTGACCTGCACGAGGGAAGTGGGGGGGCCAGTTTCGGTGAGAAGTCAGGCTCCCCTCCCTTCTGCGAGGCCCGGGGCCAGGGGCACAGTCAGTGTGGGCGCCACGCGATAGCCGGGATGGTATATCAGAACCTGCTGGACCGGGGCCCACTCCGTGAAGGCAGCCATCGGTATTCAAATGTGACATTCAGACACGGCCGCTGGTCACTTTCCAGCAGAACAAGGGACACTTGTCGGGATGGAAAACGGGACCTGTGTGGAGATGTCCTGCCTGCGTCCCCTGCTCCAGGCGGTGGCACAGAGAGGACCGGGACCCAGACCCAGGGTGGGTGAAGGTCCAGAGAGGCACACCTATTCTCAGGCCACCCTGGTGTGTGCTTGGGGACGCAGTGCACCGAGGCGAGGTGACTGCTGTGTTTGGCCCCCCCTCGGCTGCTGGGCCGCACACCCTGGCCTTGACTCACACCCTGGAGTTCTGGGCCCTTCCAGAGCCGTCTCCCATGTCCTGCGGCCCACGGAAGCTGCTCTGGGGACCGTTAGATGGCCGAGCAGACCCTCCGCCCACGTGTGGGTGCTCTGCGGACTCTGCCAGTCCGCCAGGCCGCTCAACTGTCAGCTCCAGGTCCCACCCTGTGGCCTCAGAGAAATCACAGATGGAGACCCGATGTCAGGGACGTGTGGGCCTGCGTGGGGCCAGACTGAAGCTCGCAGGAGTAGGTGTGGGTCTGCTGGAACACGCCCGAGGGGTTCGGGGCAGGAGGGACCAGCGGGCTTCGTGGGGATCCGGGGACTCCGGAAGGGTGAAGAGCCCAGAGCTGACAGCCGGGAGAAAGAGAAGGTTCCGGGGCCAGAGGAGCAGCACGGTGCTCACTGAAGGATTCTGGGGGTATCGGAGGATGTCAGGGAGCCCCCGGGCCAAGGCAGAGAAGGCAGGGGACAGGCTGGAGGGACCAGGGAGGCCAGACTGAGGGGGACCTTTGGAAACTTGGCTCAGTCTTTGAGTAGTGACTTCCTGAGTGGGTAAATGGCAGGCTGGGAAGCGGGGGGGCCCGTGTCTGGCCGGCGCTGTGGGATGTCCCCTGGGTGACGTCGGCACTCCCTGGGAACAACCCCTAACAAGGTCTGACCCACCAGCTGCACAACGGCCCTGCACGAAGGAGGCCAGGCTGTGGGAAAGGCACCAAGGAGCCTGGGGGACCGTCAATCTCCTTCCGGGGACCTGCAAATTTCTCGCTGCTAAAGGGACACTGCGTCGGCACCACCTTAGTGGGACCCCTGCTGGCGGCCACACTTCCACTGGGGGCCACCAGGCACAGCCTCTGGGCCAGAGCGAAGCAACTGTGTGAGGGAAGGGGGTACGTTCATCTCTGCTTCCTCCCCCGCCTGACGTTTTCTCCCCCTCAGCGCTGGTCTGCCACTCAGGTCCCCAAGCACCCCCTGTTATTTCCCTCTTCCCAGAATCACAGATTTCGGAGTCGGAAGAAGGGTGCGGGGAGGTCATTCAGGCCCGAGGTCAGCAAGCTTTTCCTTTAATGAGCCAGATGTAAATATTCAGGCTTTGGCCCTGGCTGGTGTAGCTCAGTGGATTGAGCTCGTCGGGCCTGCGAACCGAAGGATCGCGGTTCGATTCCCAGTCAGGGCACATGCCTGGGTTGCCAGGCCAGTTCCCGGCAGGGGACATACAAGAGGCAACCGCACATTGATGTTTCTCTCCCTCTCTCCTTCCCTTCCCCTCTAAAGATAAATAAATAAAATCTAAAAGGAAAAAAAAATCTTTAAAAAAAAATATTCAGGCTTTGCAGGCCACACGGTCTGTCAAACTGCTCAACTCTGCCATTGCCATGTGAAGGCAGTTGTGATGATATGGAAACCAATGGCGGGCCTGTGTGCCAATAAAACTTTATTTACAAACACAGGCAGAGGGCCGGTTCTGGCCCTGGGGTCGTCATGTGCCAACCCTCCTCTACTGTCCAACATTCTCATTTTGCAGACGACGAAGCTGAGCTCCGGAGAGATGAACGCAACCAAAGCGATGCAGCCCTGGAACCAGGACCGGAAGCCAGGATGCCAGCCCCTCACCTGAATTCCATTTGTGCCAGGTGCCCCCGCCCCAGCTCCTTCCGCCTGGTTGAGTGGGGCCCTGGGAAAGACTCGGAGGCCTGAAGGCCCAGTCGGACCTGTTGGGATGTTTATGTTTTCAATGAGGTAGAGAAAATAAAAACAGATAAAGGGCTTTCTTATTATCTTTAAAAATACGTTCACTCAATTGAACTTTAAATCCTGCTAGGCAGCTACCGGCAGTTCATGCTCATGGGGTTGGCCCAGTAATAATGCCGGAGACGAGTTTCACTCCGGTTTAATTACAGCTCGCCTCTCCTCTGGTTCTCAGCACCTCCTACTGAGCAGTGCCATCCGGGCCACTGCCGAAGCCCGCCGCTCCAAGCAGCGTGCAGAGTGGCGGGCAGGTGGTGGGGGCACCGGGCCCACCCCCTGAGTCAGGGACTTGGATGCGCAACGGAGAAGCTCTGGGTTTCCCCAAAGTTTTGGCCCTGCTCCTTTGTAAGAGCCTCTTATTACTGTCATTGTCAACCACAGGCACTGTGCGCCCCGAATCAGGAGAAATCCAACAGTTGGAGGGAGAAAGCTTGGGCCCCCATTCCGACCAGCGACGCGCAGGTCGGCCAGCACGGGGAAGCCTGGCTGTCCTTCCTCCCCGACGGGCTCATTTCGTGTAATCCGCCCACCCTGTCAGCATGTCAGCTTTAACATGTTACACGTGGAGCAGTGAAAAATTGCCGGCCTCTCACCGCCGTCTTTTGATTAATGGGCCGTTCCTTAGAGATTGATCGGTTTGTTTGATTTTGTTCCTTGGAGTGACTAATGGCTATTTTAAAAAATACTTAGCTTTAGCGTTACCCTCCATGAGATAATTTTCCTAGGCCTCGTGCAGCCCCGTCCACAATAATTGGACTTTATTGCCTTCCTTCCATGCATGAAGCGAAGTTCCCTGGAGAAGCCCGGCAGATTCAGACTTTGTTGCTTTAATATTTCCATGTAGATCAGCCGCCGTATTCGCAGTGCGGCTTTGCCCAGATGGCCGGCCGGCCTTGTAGTGACAGTTCCCATTTCCTGTCTATTACTCACTGATGGAAAATGATGTGACATGAATTCCCCGTTTCGGGTAATGTGCAGTTGCGTCCTTGCTGTACCTGCACCAAAGGTAAGTGGCCCATCAGGCAAGCACTGCTCCGCTCTCCGGGGAGAAGACGGGACAGCAGCCGCTCCCGGGTCTGGCAGGAGAAGAGGGCCCATCGCGACGTCTAGATTGCATCTCCTCATTTCCTCGCTGTTCTTACTGCTTAGTTTTCTTTCCCTCAGAGGAAAAATAAAAACCTAGTTTTTTCTGCTTCGAGCATTTAAGCTCATCAGGCTTTAGGAGGGGTCCTCAGGCACCCCCGGCTGGGTCCCATCACCAGGACACCCCTTTTCTAGCCACTGGTCTGGTACAGAGCTGAGGTGGCAAAAACCCGTGGAAAAGGTTCAATTTTACCCCCCCCAGACTCACTCAAAATTACTTAGTTCTTGTTCAAAAGTTATTTTACAACTTTTAGTTGTTAAATTATTAGTTATTGTTCTTCAGTGTTTGACACAGTTTGTCAATACCATAAGTTCACCCTTGGTTTTTAACTTCTGTTTAATTTTGCTCTTGGAGGTAATTTTACTATTTTTTTGGCTATCATTCCCTTTAATTACTATTAGAGATGAGTAAATAAAATGATACCTCATCACTAAAGTGTGCATAGATAAAACTAGCATTTCTTCAACCTTTCCTGTGTGCCAGGCAGTGTGGTAAGACTTGTCCGTACTGCAGCCGTTTAACTGTCACCGTTGTCCCTCTGGGCAAGGCCTGCTCTCACCCCCCTTTCCCACTTCAGGCAGGTGAGGCTGGACAGGAAAACGAACCCCCCCAGGCCCCACAGTCCAGGTGCGGTGTGAACCCACAAATCCGATTTCAAGCTTTTAGCTTCTGTGCATTGAGAAAGCCACGTGCTGGCACCTTTTCTTTCTGGAACATTCCAGCCATTCCCTTCTCAATACGAAGGCAGCTCAGGGACTTCCCAGGTGCTGTCCTTTCCGCCGGGATGCCAGCGTCCCCCAGCCTGGACCTCGCTGGACGGCAGAGCGAAGGAGCTGGGCTGGGATGCTCCCCCATCAGCCGAACCTGAAGAAGGCGGGTCTCTTGAGCTATCTGTCCATCCACGCTGTCCCTGTCCTGGAGACCGGCGGTCACCCTAGGCCCTCGGGCGGCTGGCAAATTGATTTTGTTCAGCAACACAGTCTGCACATTGTAGGCAGCAGAGGTTCTGGAAGCCATGGAAGGTTCTGGAAATAGCGTCCTCCCTCCTCTGCTCCCCCATCTCTACCACAGGCAGCACCCGCTGCAGCCTCGGCACGGCCCTCTGCCCACTTGGCCCCTGGCAGCCGTCGGCAGGAGGATGCAAACGAGCGGGCCTCCTGCCCGGGAGTTTACCCCGTTAGTAACCGAAGCCCTTTATAAACTCATTTGTATTCATCCAGATGGCTGTTTTGGCTACAAAGAAATGCTTCCTCCTCACTAGAATTATAAATAATTTGAGTAGAAATCTGCAGGCAAGACATATTAATCATGTTTGAAAGGATGTGTCTTTTCATCCAAAGGGTTTTCTTAAATTGAAAAAACTTTCCCTGGCCTGTACATATATCTAATGGTGGGTTTAAAACATTTTTTTTTAATTTATTGATTTTAGAGAGGGAGAGAGAGACAGAGACATCAATGTGAAAGAGATACATCAATTGATTCCCGCCCTGACTGGGGATTGAACCCACAACCTAGGTATGCGCCCTGGCTGGGCACGGAGCCCACAACCTTTTGCTGCACAGGACCATGCCCCGAACGACCATGCCCCAAACAGCCATGCCCCGAACAGCCGAGCCCCCCAGCCGGGGCTCTCATGGCGGTTTTGTCTTAACGCAGAGAGAACGCACAGCTGCTTGCTTTCTTCGTCTCACTCCTACCTCCCCTGCAGGTGAGAAATTCACATCCTCACGCCATGTGTCTCCTCCGAACCAGGGCTCCTGATAGCTCGTGTGAGGTTACGAGGAAGGAGCCAGCCACTGGGGAAATTTTTTCCTTATCCCTTATTTGGCTTCATCAGCCTAAAAAATCAGCACCACCTGACGGGTGAAATATGAGAAATGCAACGTTTCCCACAGCATTCTTCTTATTCCTTATTTACATGTTGGTGTAAAATTAGCCTGGCCCGGCGTAGGACATACAGGCAGTCGGCGCACTGCTGAGCGCGGAGCGGACTGCGACTGCGCGGTCCTCCCAGCTCGGGAGGCCGGAGGTGGCGGGCTGCAGACTGTTCCCCTGAGCAGCACGGCCGAAACCCGAGGGGGCTGCTGGGCGGTGGGGGTTGATAGGGCGGTTAGAATGGTTAGCGTGTCCGTGATTAGTTTGTGTTTCACTGTGCATTTCAGTTAAAGATTAAGTCTTTGCATCATCAGGTTTTAACTGAAAGGCAGCTTTAACTGGGAGGGATGTGAGTATTTTCTGTATTTTAGGAAAACAAACTGTCACGGATAGAATAGGGTTTATTTTTAACAGGGACAGAAGCGCCGCAGGAAGCTAGTTTGCAGGTTTCGTTTGGGCCACGGGTTGTGCTCTGCAAACGAGGAAGCGGCCTCGGGTCTCCCCTGTAAAAACGTGTGGGTGGGGGCCTCTGAGGGGGTGAGCCTCCCCCCCCAACAGTGATCCAGCCACGGGCTGGCCTGCAGCAACTCTGCCTTCTCTGCCACTCACCTCGCACCATAGTGTGCTCGGACGGGCGCAGGTGCCCCAGCCCGGGGAGGCCGACTGACCTTTACTGAGCACCCGCCCTGTGTCCGACATCACTCACGGGCATGAGACAGATAAGCGGACACAGCTGCGGTCTCTGCCTCCGCAGAGGTGGCCTGGCAGAAGGGACGGCTGTAGACACAAGCGATGGGAACAGGCCAGGCCACCCAAGAACGTGCCACTGGGGCATGTGTATTATCTTGAGCTGGAGATAATCAAGGCCCAACAGACTCCAGAAGAGCTTTTTGCTTACCCCTTAACTGCCTAAAAAATTCTGGTCAGGGGCTTGTACCGGAAAGAGAGCTGTTACCGGAGAGGACTGTTCGCATCAAAAAGACTTGACCTCTCTGCATGGCCTGACCATGGCGCACCTGCCGCTCCTCTTCCCGGGAACTGCCCTCCTCCCCTGCGTTCCAGACCCCCCCCTCCCCCGAAGCTCGGGCTGGCACATAAGGCTCCATTCCCCGACTGTCAGAGACCCCTCCCCCGCCCGGCTTTGCGGGGCTCCCTTACGGACAAAAGGAGATGGGTTTTTCTCCTGTTAATCTGTCTGATGTCAATTTAATTATCGGATGAGCCAAAGAACCTGGAAGGGGAAAGTTTTTCTCCCCTACAGAATTATTTATTAGGTTAAGTGGAGGGTTAAGATTAGTCAATTATGATCAAGGGAAGGCCATATGGTAATACAAGCATGAGTAAGCAAAACCCAACTGAGGACAGAAACAAGTGCAGGTGGCAGAGATAGTGGAGGGATGATGGACTCTGACAGAGGCGGGGGGGGGGCACAGAGAGAGCCCCCCGCACAGACCGTGGCTGCTGGGGCTCGCAAGAGTAAGCAAGTGGAATGGGCGCTATTTCAGAGAGCAGGAGGAGGCACGCCCGGTGCAGTCAAGGAGGGCAGCCTGGAGGAAGGGAGATGGGAGACACAGCAAATCCTCAAACGGCACAAACAAAGAAATAAGAGCCGCATCTATACAAAAATTAACATGAAAAAACCTCCAAGACAAACTGCTGACTGAAAAAACAAGATGTAAGGTAAATTACATTAAAAAACCCCACTAAAAACAATGTGTTATACATATGTGTATATATATGCATCATATACATATGTATGATGCATATATGTACACACACATATATAAGTATATCCATACGAAAATGCATTTTTAAAGGTCTTTATTATGTACATACCCCAAATGCAAAATAGTCTCTATGAGGGGCAGGAGGAAATTAGAGTTGGGGTGGGGGTCAGGGTGGATTTTAGGGTTTTTTTTTCTGTACTGTTCATTTTATTAAGGAGAATGCATTCTGTAAGGAGAATATATCTTAAAATGTAATCAATAATCCATTTACCTTCCGTGATAACACGTGGTGCTCGAGGACATTACATTATGTCTGTCTGGGTCAGGTTTGGTATTTTAAAGTCAAATGGATTCTGGAGAAACAGACCACTGAGGCATAAAACCTGGAGTTCGCTGACGAGGAAATGTGGGCTTCCTGGGGTCTCTTTGTTTATAGGCACAGGAAGAAGTGCATAAAATAATTCATGGAATAGTCATCGTTGTCTTTAGGTTTTCCAGGCAGCTATGAAAACTACATTAAAATGCTTTTCCCCCCAAAAAATTTCATTTGCCCAACTGCAAAAGGCACTTTCTCTGCAAACAAAGGGAAAACCTACAACAATACTTGAGTGCAACCTACTAGCAATGGTGTCAGGGGTCAAGCGAGTTACCTTCTGCCCAGAAGTGCCATGTGACCTTTACATAGTAGATCTCAGGCCCCCGTCCTAGCACTGTGGATGGGAATTTTATCGTGAAGACGGAATGCCTGTCTTAAAAAGTATGCTTTACGTTTATTTCAAAAGCGAGATTCTAATCTAAGTCTTGCAGAATCTCTAATTCGAAAGCTACTTTGGTGGAGTTGAAAAAAATCAAAAGGATATAGGGCTCGTTGGAGAAGAAGATGAGAAAGAGAATCAGTATTGGGGCTAAAGAAAATATCGAAGTTACGATCAGAAATATATCTGTGCAGAAATGAAAAGGATTTTTCCTCCTTAAATATTCACAGCTGGCTCTCTGGCCATATAAAGTTACCATGCTACCCAATGAGTCATCTCGCAACATCTGTCTTGGTGATTGACACAGTGTATCCCGGGCTATCCAGCTCTGTGAGTCAGGACACCCCTGTTTGATTAAGGTTTATTTTACTAGCACCCAGAGACTCACACGTTGCCCATCTGTGGTGCTGCTTCTGAAATTCTGGGCCATAAAACAAGAATGTTCAGCGTGGTCTGAGATTTCAGAGCGCAGTGACCAGCTGCACAGAAAACCCATCCAGCGGGGCTGGCGGGTAATCCGGCGGGGCTTAGCTCGGGCCGGACCGCACATCTGGCCGTGCCTCCCATCAGCCGGTGCGGGAAGGTGCACCAGACTCCAGCTGGACAGAGAGCGACGGGGACATTTAGCGCAGGGGGAGGTCTGCTCTGTCGCCTTGCAGTTGGGGTGGGGAGCCCCAGCGCAGCTCACCCCTTAGGCGGCCCGACCCCCAAACCGGATGTTGTGGCCGTGATGAAGACGCTCACAGCTCACAATCGCGAACTCGGACTCCGTGCCCAGCACAGGGAAGAGTTTAGGCCCACCCATCGCTGAGCTATCGCTGCGCCTTTTGAAAGGATGGTCAGGTGGGCTCTGTACCAGCGTGGGGAGGTATCGACGGCCAGGCTAAGCCGGAGCAACAGAGCAGAAGGGGCTCCGGGCAGCAAGGACGCCGTGGCAGTAAATCGCCGAGGCCCGACCTGCACACGCGGCCCGGGCGGAGCCGGACACAGGGAAATCACAGCAGCCCGGTTTGCGGGGGGAAGTGTTTCTTTTTTAACCATTTCCATTCTAGTGATGGAAATGGATAACTTTATGTTACATTCACGGAAGTTGTACCAGTGGAAACTAATCCTCTCAAAGACAGAATCCCTCCTTTTTCAGGAATTCTGCAGGCCTGGGGGAAGGGAGGAGCACAACCCAAGGTCGCCTGTGAAAACAGTTATGACAGAAGCCCAGGACAACCCGGGGGAGCCAGAGCAAGACCATGAACTTGAAAGCTCTTGGACAAGCACAGGATGATAAAAACAGATGGCTTCCAGACGAGTCACAGGCCACGTCTCCTAGCGTGGCTGACGCCCACACACGCTTCAGGTCTCTCTTCCACCGGATACGAGTTGTGGTTTAAACGCAAATGCATGAGGCGGAGACCGGGGGACCGAGTCAGCTAGCGCTGGCCCACCAGACGACGCACAGGCACCTTCCCAGCTTGTCCCCAGCCTGCCCCAGCGGCGTCCGCCACCGCCTGCCCGAGCGGCCGGTTTTCACCACACTCCCCAGCCTGCGTCGTGCGCACGGTGGCCCAGGTTCGTCCCTCCTCCGACACTCGTACTCCCATAGTGTGCTCGGCCTTCGAGGAGCCGGCAGCATGCGTGCCAGCCACGGCCAGAAGAAACGCACCCGCCTTCCCCCAGGGAGGGTGGAACTGAACCGGCGCAAGCCAGGAGCAGTAACAGCACGCGTGATCTCACTGCAGAACCGCAGCCACGGAAGTGAGTTCTGTGAGACGACAGACTGCGTCCAAAACCAGGCAGCGGGTAATTAAATTGCCATACATCCATTCACTGAGAAACCACTTCTCTGTTTTTTCAAAATTCCTTTGTGAGGACTTCGACGCAATAATGGGGAAAAACATGATATGAAATTAAGTGAGAAAAGGAACTGTATAAAATCATATACAGATTATGATTATAAACATGAAAAATACCTCTAAGACTGGAAAGGAATACACAGACCTGAGTTTATACATATACGCCTAAATACAAACACAGGTACGACCGCAAGTGTATTGCAGAAAGGAATGAACAGTGTGGACAGGGCGCGGGGCGGGGGTCCGTGGGGACTCTCGGAGCAGGGGCCTTGGCTGGGTCGCAGCGGTGGTGAAGCCGCGGGAATTTCCCCTATTGCCCCAAACTCCTGTGACAGCCTGCGCACTGTGTGACTGACAGGTGCTGTCTGAAAGAACATGAATTTCGTGTTTGGGCAGATAACCTCCAGCTCAAGTGGACGTCCTAGACCACGCAGGTGGCCAGGGGCGCACTTTGCAGCCGACCCATCCCGGAGGCCCGGCTGCAGAGGGAGGCTGGCCCGCAGGCAGGGGGCCAGGCTGGAGGCCGCCCTCCCTCTCAGGGCTTCTCTGAGTGTTTTCCAGGGCAGGGCGGACAGCGGTGTGTCTGGGCCGAGCGCAGGTTCAGCGTGGCCGCCTCTGCACGCCGGCACTGGAGGGGGCTGTCGTCTGTCTCTGGGCTCACGACCCAGGCTCTCTCAGCTTCCTCCCTGGGGGCCAGCCTTGCAATCACTCTCTTTCCATTCCAGAGCCCAGCTGGGATCCGGGGTCCAGCTGGGACCTGCCTGCCCCTGAGGGCCCGTCCAGGGGGTCTGGGGGAACCAAGGACCAGAGCCGGGGCCAGGAGGCCCACCCAGTCCCAGGACGCGCCTGTTCTCTGCCTGCAGCGGGGCAGACACAGAGATGAACTCACCTAGACGGGCCTGGTTTAACAAATGACTTCACTGTGCTGCATTTTAATGTCATGTCCTTGGCATTGACCTTCCGTAGTACAGAAGCAGCTCGGTGAAGAATGCTCCCGAATCCTTCATGAAGCTATTAAACAGGCTGCTCTTCACTTTGATGGATGGCACTTGTCTTAGGGTCCACGGGACAGATTAATTTCATAAATCTAGGGCGAGTAAGGCTCACATTTTCTAAAGATTATTTAAAGATTTGTGTGTGTGTGTTCATTTTTGCTTTGGCAACCAGGAGACTCAGAGTGAAACCTCATGTGTAGTTACACTAACCGCACTGTTTATGTTTATGGCAGAGTTGCCCCTCCGTCCCATCTGCCATCCTCCTGCACGTTAAAAGACACCTCTCTTTTAGTCCGCAGAGCTTTTATTTATTTACCGTAGACTGTCATAAATTCTCGTCAGGAGTAAACAGTTTCTAAACAAGCCTGCCTAGCACCATATCCTCAGAAAACTGACCACTGGCAGATACTCAGTTTCATGTATTAAACCAGGCTGTTTACACTGTTCAGCCAAACACAGAGCCACAGCCAGGATGAATCCAGAGCTGGGACTTTCTATAAGACGCTGGACGGGGTGGCTCAGGAGCCAAAGT
The DNA here is from genome assembly GCA_039655065.1 of Glossophaga mutica. NCBI lineage: Eukaryota > Metazoa > Chordata > Mammalia > Chiroptera > Phyllostomidae > Glossophaga > Glossophaga mutica. The sequence continues at coordinate 219,576,351 of CM077304.1, read as the reverse complement.
CGTAACCAAGAGGCTGGAGACAGTTCCAGGTTAAAGGACACAGGGAGACGCAACTAGCAACATGTCAATCTTTGATCAGCTCTTGGTTCAAGGAAAAAAAAAAAACCCCAACAGCTATACGAGACATTTTAATATGGACCGGAGAGTAAATGATATTTAATTTTAATAGGTGTGGTGCTGATTTTGCGGATATACAGGAGAATGTTATTGGGACAATGACGTACTTATGGTAATGTATCACAATTGTTTACAACTTGCGTGTCAGTGGAAGAGAAAAAACAAAACGTATGTGCGTACACACAGACACGTATGTTAGCGTATGCCGTGTACACATGCAGGAGAGAGAGAGGCCCAACGTGGCACAGACCCAGGCTGTTCTTCGCCAGCGGTCATCGCACGTGTCTCGGGTCTGTGCTGTGTCGTTGGAAATTTTCATGGGAGGCTGAGCACAGGTATAGAAAAGCCCAGCTCCCACAGATCAACCGATGACGATACACCAAACCTGACGGCGAATCGTTTTGCTTAGAAACCCTGCTCTGCCCTGAATAGCTGAAATGTCGGGGCAAATGTGACCGGCATTCCAAGGACAGTCATAAAATTCAGGAAGAAAGAAAAAGGGACACGGCCATCACCTCAGTTCACCCCCGGCGCAGTGCGGGGGCAGGTCACGGAGCAGCGTGTGGGAAGGGACAGGCGCTGGGGGGCTGGTGCTGCCCAGTGGCCACCTTCAGCGGAGAGAGAACGCCGGCGTGTTCCCCCAGGTGCTGGGCACGCACTCGGCTGGGGCGGCTGGACTTGGCTGCCTCTCCGGGGGTCTGTCCAGCAGCGCGGAGGGGACGCTGCGGTTCTACATGAAGCCACTTCTAGTAAAGCCTGTTTCTCTCCCTTGTCACTCAAACCCAGGTGTGGCCAGAAATAAAGGCAACGGGAACCCCCTGTGCCCTGACCACCAGCCCCACTTCAAAGGCAGCAAAAGTCCCAGGCGCATCCCTCTGGGTTTCACCAGCCCCACGGAGGGTGCTTCTCACTCGTGCCCGACCTTGCAGCTCTCCCTGACCTGGGCACGTGACCGTGGATTCGGAGTCAAAGGTCTTATGTTGACCCCTCGCCAGACTATAGGCTGGAGAGGCTCTGTTGCTACTCACGTCACTCTAACGGGTGCCAAGAACGAGCTTTGACTCATTTATCCATTCGTTCAAGAATGCTTGTTGAGCACCTACTACGTGCCAGGCGCTGTGCCAGATGAGAACAGACATTTGTGAACTGGTCCACTGAGGTTCCCGCACTCGTAGTGCCTGAGATCTAGTGGGAGGTCCAGGCAATGACTCATGGTGTGTGTGTGTGTGTGTGTGTGCACGCACGTGTGTAAATATGTTTAATCACACATCAACTTGTTCTCGAAAGGGAGCAAATGGGTGCAGGGGAACAGTGGCATTTCTCTCCCCCACCGATGTGGGACGGTGCCCAGCGGCACCCTCGGAAACCCTGCCCGGGGTCGGGGTCCGGGGCAGGAGAGCCCCAGGTGGGGAGCCCTCGGGAGGCGGCCCAGCCTGGGAGGAGGATGGCCCAGGACACGCCCGGACAAGGGACACCGGCCAGACCCTGTGGGAGGACCAGCAGCGGCACATCCGCTCCGAGTGGACGGGAGGCGGAGGCACCATTTCAGGCCGTGGACTGACACACGTGACTTAGGTTTGCGAGCACAGTGCCAGAGGCTCTGTGGCACGTGGACCGTGTTCCTTACAGTGCGGCAGCGACCCGGAGTGGGGGAGGAGTGGACAGATGCCATCACACTTCGAAAAGGGAGTTGGCAGCTTGGCTAATGGGTTTGATGCTAAGTGAAGAAAGGCAGGGAGACCAGAAGTGAGGTCTAGATTTCTGGTTTGAGCAAATGGTGGTGCCACCTGGGAGAGAGGGGTGGCTAGGCGGGGGCAGACTGGTGTCGAGAACACGGAAGTCAAGGGTCCAGACAGAGCTCGTTTCCTTCGGAAGGACCGCCTCCTTCTCCTTCTGGTCGGTCAGTCAATCAATCTGGCTCTCGAGGAGGGTTCACTATGTACAAAGCGCTGTGCATTCAGCTCGACCACTTTTTTCACAGATGATTTAAAAGAACATGAAACAAAATGAACAGGTACAAGAAAAATACTGGAAAAGGGGGGGATGTGTGCATGTGTGAGAGGGGAAAAAAGAGAAGAGAAAGTACAAGAACTAAGTTTAAAAAAAGGATGAAATAATCATATTCTAGTCCTAATTCTGAAAGAAACTGCTACAATTGCAAGCGAAAGTTAGCTCTGAGCTTCCCAGCAGCCAAAGCAAAAAGGGAAAGGTACGTTTCATAAAGGTCGTTGTCTAATAACAGGAAGCATGCTGGCTTACGCGCTGAGAACTACAACGGTCTTATTCTCTACTTTGAAAGCATTTTTAAAAAATCACGATGTAGTTTCTCTAAGGGCCAATGATCAATAATGCAAAAGTTTTGCCAATGACAATTCACACGAAATACCAGGGCCTTTTATATTAACCCTAAAAAAGACTGCCCACCCGCCCAGAAGAACGGACCACGGGGGCACTGGTCAGGGGCACTGGTCTGCGTGTCTCCCTTTCTCCACTGTTGTTTGGCAAGGGCCGTTGTGATGGTTACCTTGGTACCCCTGACTTAACCACGGTTTCCTTGCCTTAGGGTGCAGAGATCTTTCGCGATCCTGCGTGTGTGTACCACCTGTGAGTTAGTTGCTGATTTTCTAAGACAGTCTAATTAACCTCACAACCCCCTCCTCCTTCCTGGAAATTCTGACTTAATTTGCCTCGGGACGACACAGACACACCTCACTCAACAGAGGTCAGATCTTGGCCCCGGCGCGCTGAAAGCAAACACAATCCGCTTTGCTGCTGACCTCTGATGGACAGACCCACCCGGAGGAGAGGCCCCTCTTACATCCCAACCTGCTCACTGGGCACTGGGCACTGGGCACTGTAGGCTCCAGGGCTGGTCCGGCACCTGATTGCATTCTAAATGTCCCCGAGGCTGAGAGTCAAAACAAACCCCTGTCACTGAGTTGGAAGCAGCCTGGGATGGCCACGCCCCCGGCAACCCCGAACTCACCCCTCCTGGGAGGCTTCACAGCAGCTCATGGTCGCTCCCGGATGTGTAACGGGAGGCACAGCGCGCCCCTTCGCCTCCCGGGGAGCCGAGAGCCCCGAAGCAGCCCCAGCGCTGGGGCCTCGGTGGCCCGCCGGTGGCCTTGCAGAGTGCAGCGACCGACCCGCACGGGATAAATAATTGATGCGCTGGAGTGGAATTACTGTGGTGGTGCCGGCCGCGTCGCAGCCCACACCTGTCCCGCGGCTGAGGCTGCCCAGGCCTGGGGACGGCTGGTCTCCGTGCCAGCGCACACAGTGCGCTGCCTTCTGGCCGGGGACACACTTGCATACTGGCTTTGGTGGGCACAGGACAGGATTAATTAGCACAACCTGGCCAGGCAGGAGGGGCGGGAAAACCCCTGCAGGCTGCCACGTGTCCCCACCTCCAAAGAGGGCGGAGGGATCCATCTGCGGGGACTGGGGCTGCCCTCTGGGGTGGAGGGAGCGCCACTTTCCGCTCAGAGAGCGAGCCGCTGCTCCTCCATTCTCTCCCTTTTTCAGGCATTTTTTCCCCCAACAGGTATTTAGTGAGCATCTACTACGTGCCACGCGGTGTGGTGGGGGAGGTGGAAGGCTGCAGCCGCGAACAAAACAAGTGCCTGCTTTCATGGAGCCTGCATGCGGATAGCGAGGAAGTGACCGCGCGGGGTGAACTGAGCAGTTGCCTGGAAGAGGCAGGGAGGTGATGGGGAAGGCAGGCCGGATTCCCCTAGCTATTCTTGGACTCGTACGATGGTTTAATAACTACATAGGGGTCTGCTGACGACACTGCCAAGCACTCCGATCAGCGATTTATAGCAGGTCTGCTTTCTGTGGTCATCACAGCAACCTAGTGATGTGGATTTTATTGCGCCCATTTTACAACAGGGGAACCTGAGGCCAGGGGTCCGAAGGGCACAGCGTGGATGGATGGTCAGGCTGGGATGCGAGCCGCAGCAGTTGGCGCCGGGTCCCCACCATAAAAGGCTGTGCTGATTTATATATTTTCTCCTCATTTACCAACGTGCGGCGAGGCCACAAACAATCTAACATGCGTAAACACACTTTGGAAAGTGAAAAGTGAAGCGCCACCCCGTTATACAGCCCTCCTCCAATTTCTAGGTGGTTCCTAAAGTGGGCAAAAGACTATGTGGTTATAGGAGCCGTTTGCCAGGTGAGACGAGTGAGCCACCCAAGTGTCCCCAAGCTGCCTGCAGCCCGGGGCCTCCGTCACTGACGCGGTCTGCTGTGCTGAGCTGCACCTGCTGTGGCTGGGATGCTAGTGGCCGGGCTTCAGTTTGGGGACCCAGTGGGAGACACTTGAGAAGAAAGGAGTCCCTCCAGGTTCTGTCTCCTGCCAACCAGGTTTCTGTTACAAGGGTGCTGCCTGCTAGCCAGGCGGGTGGTGGGTGCCCCCAGGGGGCCTGTGGGAGACCGACAGGAGAACGCCACGCCCTGGATCAGGTCATCGCCCTGGGCCGCATTCTGCTGCCATACCTGCTTCTTCAGCTGGGCAGCACTAAGGACAATGGCCTTTCCCTGAGTGAGGGGTGCCGGGGGACCCCAGAGTGCAGAGCCAGGGAGAGCCAGGTCCCCATCCACAGAGCCGCTCCAGCTGGATTCTGGGGCTCCTGGAAATGTTAGCCCCTAAGACTGGAGCCAAGATTTCCCAGGCCCCAGAACATCACCCCTGCCTTTCTCCGGGAGTATGGAGAGGGGTCGGAGTGGGGATTCAGACGGAGCAGCAGCTCCGAGTGGGGAGAACTGGGATTTCCCTGTGCACTAACCACAAGCACCTGTTCCCTCCCCCCGGCGTGCATCTCCGACGCCCCACGAGCCAACATGACCCTTCTCTGGGTTTTATCCAAGTGTGCTGCGGACGTGGGAATGAACTCCTGCTCCTCCTTCCTGCCGACCCGACTGCAAATCTGCTTTTGACGGGGTTGGACAGTTTGGAGAGATGGGCAGCGGTCACGCTGAAATACGATGACAGGAGCAAGGCTGCAGGGACACTGGCGAAGGAAAACGCAGCCATGCAAAAGCAATTAGGACAATAAATTTACTAATTGCTGAAAGTAACTCAATCACAAAACCACAGTGCTCTCTGCTATTAACCCTGGTGGCCGCTGCAGCAGGCGCCAATTGCATTTAGTTTGCTGGAGGGATTGTGCAGTGGAGTTTGAGGACAGCAAGCAAAACACTTGCGTGGCTTTTGGTGAATGACTGTCCATCCTCAGGCCAACACAGGGGGCTGGCCTGGAGGCATTTCTGCAACCTGAGCAGGGAGAGGAAGGAAGGAGGCGGGGCCCTCTGGTCTGCTGTGACTCTCTTGCTCTCCATCTCCTTTTGCTCCTTCTCTACGAGGGACGACCCCCCTCCAAGTCTCCCTGGGCTTGTCTTCTGGAGGACAGGCCCCTTGTAGGATGGGCTTCCCGGATAGGTGAGTGTTCTAGGAATCCATCCGTATCAGTGCACCAGCTGGTGCTGTGGTGAGAGGCTGTGTTCAGCGTCAGTGAATTTTTTTGAAGACTTTCTACGTGTTTGCCCATGTCATGGGGGGTGATTTACAAGTACGCCTGGTCACACCACGCTGTATTCAGCAGTTTTTGCCCCAAAATGCATGACCTTCGTTCTCCACCCTCCCTATTCACCAGATTCCTCCCTGAGCGACTTTTCGTTTGTTTGTTTGTTTGTTTCCACAGACAAAAAAAGTCCTCAAGGCAAAACGTTGTGCTGAAGGGAAAACAAGTGAAACAAAAATCTGGCAGAAGCACTAAAAGGCATCAAAGTGGACGAGTTCAAACCCTGTTCTGAGCGGTGGAAAAAGCATCTGGAGAGCACTTTGAGGGTGACTGAAGTTTAACCGTGTAAGAACACACACGCAAGTTTTTATAAATAAATTCTGGGTTTTTTTTTTTTTTTTGGTCTCTCCTTGTGATAAACGAGAGTGATGGGACTCACTTGGGTTTTGTAATCTAAAGAACTGATTTTTAGCAAGTAGAGATTCAAATGCACTATTTTAAGGCGCCTGAGAGGTTTAAGGTTGAATGACTAGAAATGAGGGACCGAGTAGCTGCAGGGCCTGCTCTCGGGTCAGGGAAGGAGCCTTTCGTCTTACGGTCCCCAAGTCTTCCGAGGGCTGCTTGCTGCAGACGGCCCTGCATCACAAATTAGGCACGGCTCCCCGCACGGCTCCCGGTATCAGGAGTGAGCGCAGCCCGCGTGGAGCCCGGAGGGACACTCATCCCAAACCCACCAAATGTGTCACCTTCGGTCACTGACCGGTACGTGTTTTCCCCTAAGTGGATGGGCTCTTCGTGCCTGTATTTCTCTTCAAGTTTCCCAAGACTTCGAGATTTGGATCATTTGAATCCTCGTTTTTTCCTGTTTGGCATATTCAGAAAAAAAAAAAGGCCGAAGTATTTTCGGGACAGACGTACCTGCCCCGCCCTATTTTGACTCCGCCTCAGGGGTGTTAACAGGATTTGGGTTCCATCGGTCTTCACTGTGTTGTTTTTATCATTGCAACAGGCCGTTTATTTTGTATTTTTTTCAATGAAATGTTGTCTTCTGCTGGAACGTTCCCCGGAGATGTCTGGCCAGCCCTCTGGGGAGGCCCAGTGGAGGAGGGGTGGGTGGGGGGACCTCAAACTCTTCTTACACTCGGGGCCTCACTGAGGACGTTTTCGGAGAGATACGGCGCCCCCCTCCGGCTGATGGAGGAAGAGCCGGTGAGGCTGGCCTACGCCTTCCGGGAAGTAGCGGTCGTCACCTCGGACTGCCGGAAAGTTCGGCCAGAAATGATAATTCTGAGTCCGTCCCATCTCTAGCTGCCGCGAAGTTCGCTCGTGGATTAGACCAGATCATCAGAGACCTGCCCGTGGGAGGCGTCTTGCTTTCCTCCTTTGCAGAACTGCTTCTGCGGAATACTGCATTGCACGGTAGCCTTGCCTTAGCGGCCCAGTTCTGAAGGACGCTCCCTAAGGAAACGATGCGGTTCTCCGCGGCATCCTCGGGTCTGACCTGGCATTCCCGGTGGGGGCGCAGGGCCGCTGCGTCTCCGACATCCTCGGCATCAGGACGGCCGCCCTGCAGGATGCGTTTCAGGTGTCATTGCTGGAAGGAGCTGCGCCTGTTCCGAAGCACCAGACACTGACGCTCCTAACTGGTCCCATTGTGTCTTTGGGCTGAGGGCAGGAAGCTCCGACTCCAAGCTCCTCCCCCGAGAGGGATGAGACCTCAGCACACGTGGTTTTCGTCCCCCTTCTAATTGCTGCCTGCGCCTCCCTGCCCCTGGGTCACACTTCCGTCAACATACGCACTTATCTTTTTTTATAATGAAAACTTTCCAACAAATGTAAACATTTATCTCTGCGACTGTAAAAAGTTTCAAACATACACAAAATAGTGAGCGTACTAGAATGAACCCTCATATATCCATCACCAAGCTTAATGATTTTCAACTTTGAGCCAATCTTTAAACATTTATTTTTAATCTTATTGGAGTTCTGAATCTTTGTAAGTCGCTCAGATCCCTTTCTAATGAGATGAGGACTACAATTTAAATAACCACAATAAATCAGTGCTTCTCATCTGGAGGTGATTTTGCGCACCCCCCCCCCACCCCCAGGACATTTGGCAAAATATATGGAGACATTTCTGGTTGTCACAGCTGGGCGGGGGGCAGTGTGGCCCTGACATCTGTGTGGAGTTAGGATGCTGCCCAGCATCGAGAACGCAGGGTACGACCCCCGAAGCAAAGGTGGGGGACACAGATGGCCATCGGGCCCAGTGGAGAATCCTTGCAGTGAATGAAAAGGAGTGTTTTTCGAACTAGAATATTCCTAGGAAATCGACTCTGAATAGAACAACCTGCATTTTCAAGTTGAAAAGTATTGCAAACGCCTGGGTACATCCGTGGGACCGAGGCTGGAACACCGGTAAGAAGCTGGTCAGCCGGGGCTGTGTCCGGGGCAGGGAATGGGGTGGCCGGAGGGCAGGGCGGGTAAAGACTTACTTTTCGCTGTGTAACATTCTCGTCTTTTATAGTTCATGAGGTATGCATGTCTTACCTACTTAAAATGCTGCCTTTGAATACCATGGGGTGCACGGCTGTTTTCAGAGGGTTAGAAAACACACAGTTCTTGTTTTAAAAAGAGCCTTAAAAGTGGTGGTGTAAGGGGACCACAGAGACCTTTCGGAAAGGGCTTTCCAGAGCCCGGCGAGGCTGTCAGACAGCGAGGGCGGCTCGGCCGAGCCCGGGGACCATTAAGGGAATCAGAAACACGTGGAGGGGCGGCCGCCTGCTCCCCGCATGATGGATCAATTGTGGGAAAGTGGAGTTAAACGAGAGGTGCCCATGCCAAGCCTCTGACACTAATGAGCCTTCAACCCAGGGACGGGTCTCCCAGGGCCAGGCAGGTGGGGCGAGGCGCCCTGCAGCCCGGCCTGACAGGGCAGGCAGGGAGTGGCCCCAAGCCCCGAGGCTGGGTCCTGCTGGCCCGCGCGGCCAGGTGCCCCGGGGATGTCACCGGCCCTCGGCCTGGCCTCCCAGGGAAGACAGCTCTGGTGAGTAGACAGTGGTACTGGAAGTGAGGAGAGCCTCCTGCTTCTTCCAAAGACAGCCGTTCTCCAGCAGGCCCAGCAGAGAGGCTGCCTGTGCGGGCAGGCTCGCGGGCCCCCTCCTCTCCTTCCAGGTGCCCCTCCCTCTCCCTCCACTCGCGAGGCCTGTTGGGTCCCTTGTGTTTGCTGTACTCCCCTGTCACAGGGCCTCTGCACATGCTGTTCCTTCTTCCAGACACACTCTTCCTTGCCCTCTTTCCTAGTTAGTGTCCTAGTAAGTCACTGGGACCGCTTTCTCCCAGCACTTGGGGATTTGCGCCTTCCTGTCATCTGTATGACCGTAGGATAAACATCTGTGTCCTCATTGGTCTCCAAGCCTCGTGGGAGCAGGGTGGAGTCCGGTTTGTTTGCCTGACCCTGGAGCAGGACCTGGCACATGCTTGGGACTCAGTAAGTATCTGTTGACCACGTGACCCACTGAGTGACAAGCATGACCCTGCCCCCCAGCGGTGCCCCACTAAGAGCTGAGCAAGGCACTCTGGGAAGAGCAGATCGGGGAAGGAGCACAGGGGCCTCCGGGATTGGTGGGGAGTGGGTGGCCTGGAATCTTCTGTGACCTTGCCGGCAGTAGGGGCCCGCGTGTGGCCGGGTCGGGTCTCTGGCAGAGGGCACACCTGGACTAGCACCCTGGCTGTGCCGAGGCGTCTTCCCCCATTTATGCCCTGTCCTGCCTGGTCCTGAATTCACAGCCCCCTGAGGTCGGTCGGTGGATGTGGGCGCCCAGGCATGGAGGAGCTGAGGTTCTCCAGGACAGTCTGGAGGGGATGAGGAACCCCTCCCAAGATGACACAGGAGAGGGGTGACAGGTTCTCGCCTTCCCTGACCGCAGGGACCCCAGACTGTACGGCAGGCCCCTTCTTGGGCTCCCATAATGCCTTGGGTGTATTCCGGTTGCTAAGCGATGGTGAGGGTGACTTTGTTCTGCGCCTGGTGCCCAACCAGGCTGTGAGCCCCTGAGGGCGAGACTGGGGGTGTTCTCCTTCCTTTTCACCCCCAAACCACGCACAAGGCCTGGATGATCAAGCTGCTCCGCAAACGTCTCCAGAAAGGGCTCCCTGATTGACCCTGCGTCGCCATGCCCGAAGAGTTCTCCCTGGGTGCTTCTTTTTGACAAACTTGTCCATCTTGCCATCACTCCTGTCAGCAGGAGCAGAAGTGGAGAGTGCGGGAAGGGGGCTTGAGTCAAGCGAGGGTTTCATATTCCTTCAGGTGTTCATGAAACACACACGCACCCCCTCAGCTACCGAGACTTCTTGTGGAAGCCAAAAATGGGAGAAGTGTGAGGAACGGTTGTAAAACGAGAAAGATGTATTTGGTGCTGAAAAGTGAATTGATGAGGAGAAGTCACGTGGGGGCTCCCGGGTACGAGGAGCTGCCCGGTGACGTGGAGGCCCGGCTGCGGCCAGGCCGGCGGGCAGGTGTGCGGCCTCCCTGGGCGGCCCCCGCAGAGGCCCGGGGGCACGGGTTTCCTTCACGTGCTTCCTAGGGACCGAACCTCTGGGATGTGTCGGAAGGGCTCCTGGGACTGTCCGGCCACGAGGCTGCATGGGGAAGGCAGGGGGGGCTGCTCTGAGCAGCTTCTCTGAGAACAGGATGGAGCTCTCGGTTCTTGCGGCACCCGGAGGGGTCGCCTGTTCCAGGGGAAGACTCGGAAGCCTGACATGGGCGCAAACCAGGGAGCTTCCTCTTACCCTTCAAGTGGCCGCTCAGGAGTCACGTCTCCGGGGGCCCTCCCTGGCCAGCGACCTCCCTGCCACCCCGCCCAGGCCTGCACCCACACCTGTCCTCCCCTTCGGTGCTTAACGTCTCTCCTGGGCAGAGACGGGCTCCGCAGGCCGCGCATGCCCCCGGCTCTCTCCCCCTCCCCCTCCCCCACAACCCCAGCCCGCAATGCTCGCTGCCCTGTCCGCAGCGCCCGGGACACCGCCTGGCACCTCCGCGCTGTGACACAGGTGTCTGCGGGGCGGCGGGAAGAGTGAATGACCTGGGAGGCACGAAGGCTGCCCTGCGGCGTGGCGACCTCGCTCTATTCCGATTCATTTAAAGTCTCGGCCTCTCTAAACACCCGAAAACGCTGCATGGTCCCAACCTGTGTTTAAACGCTGTGAATTACACGTATTTCTCTTTTGAAAATGCGTGGAGTGTTTTACGGTGACGCCGCAAGCCAGGACATGCTGCCAGGGCAGCGGGAGGCTCGGCCATCGCCACAGCAACCAACAGCAGCCTGGCAACTCTTGCCGCGACCCGGCCGTTCCAGTGAACTCCTTCTCCTCGCTGCTGCAGAGGAGACACGCCGCGGACTTCGTTCTATCCTGTTCTCCATCGGAGCGCCTCAGGGCGGCGGTGCTGAGGGGGGCCCTATGGGGAGTGGGGGAGGGCGCTAACCCCCTCGCTGCTGGGGTTTCTCGGGTGTGTCTGGCAAGTTGGGCTCATGGCATTTCAGTGCTCGGCTCTCGTCCTGTCCCTGCCCTTGACACTCAGCGGCCCCATCTCCGATCGCACCCCGGCCCTGGCTCTCCCCGGGTTCTGTCGTGCAGGTCTCCGGCCTTATTCCTGGCCTGCCCCGGTCCTCGGCGGCCGGCCTTTCCAGGGGTTCCCACTCCACCGTGTGGGAGGAAGGGTGCTCGTGCCACCAGCCACACCCCCTGGGGATACTGGTGGGCTAAGTGTCCCCTGTGATGAGGGAACAGCTCCAGGAGTTGCTGCACTGGCGCGTGACAGCGTGACATCGTGACATCCTGTCCACACCCAGAGAACGGACACGGGTGAGGCCCTCGCTCAGGAGTCCTGACCCAGGTTCTCGCTTTGCTCGCTCCGGAGCATCCTTTAAAATAACTACGTGGAGTTGAGCCCTTGCAAAGTGAGTGCCCCCTGTCCCAACCACCAGAGAGATAACTGGTCCTCCCCGACCCCCACCTGGGACAGACGACTGCCTTCCCCCCAGCTCACCGGTGCCCCTTTGTTCCTGGGATCGTAAGTCACACATCTTGAGACTTGACTTCCTTTGTGTGAATGTATTCAATCAAAACGGCCCCAGGGTCTCCACTTGCCCGGAGTGGGGGTGGGGGAGCTTGCACCTCCTCATTCGGCAGCTCTTAACTACACACCAGCTCCAGCTTCCCAACACCTCACCCCGAAAGTTCATGCCCTCTCCCCCGCCCCCCCGCCCGGAAACTCAGAGTGCAGCCTTATATGGGAATGTAATCAGTTAAGGTGCTGTCCTATGGGACAGGGTGGGCCCTTAATCCAATATGACACCGTCCTTAGGAGAAAGCCACGCAGAGAGACAGGGGCGCACAGGGAGACGCCCAGGGAGAAGGACGGGCGAAGTGGGGGGCAGAGACGGGAGTGAGGCGCCACAAACCGAAGCCAAGGGTTGCCTGCAGACACCAGAAGGGACACGAGAGGACGGGAAGGACCTTCCCTCAGAGGCTCCAGAAGGAACCGGCCCCACAGACACTGCGATCTCGGAGGTCTGGCCTCCAGACTGGGAGACGGCAACTGCCTGTCCTTTACGCCCGGCCTAGAAACTGACTCTGGAAACCGACTCAGGGACTCCATGGCCTGCACGACCTGCTCGGGGCCTCCCCGCGGGGAAGACGGAGGGGACCCCAGCGAGGCCCTCGAAGCTCATCCTTGCAGGAGCCGGCCAGTGGGACTCGGTCCGAAACCCTGCTCAGCGCCCACGCTCTTTCTAACCACCCAGGTTCCCTGCCGCCTGCCCTCTGCAGCCCTCGACCTTGGGCATCGTTTTTGCTCCCGGCTGCAGGCAGCAGGGTGCCTGGCACAGCGAGAAGCCTGCAGCCGGCTGTTGGCTTGCGGCCAGCCGTGCGTCAGAGAGGAGAAGGGTCACGGCGGTCACGCACGCTGCTTTTCTGGTCTGGGTCTGAGACACAACCTGGGGGCAGGTACCTCTCAGGCAGCTCCGTCCTCACGGCTGCTGCTGGACACCTCAGTGTGCCAGGCACCAACCCTCAGCCGGCTGTGCCGGGGGACCGCCCCACAGGGGGCAGACACAGTTTCACGGGAAAGGAAAAACTGCGCTAAGCCAAGTTCTCATTCGCTGTCAGATGTCAGTGAAACAGACAACCGATCAGCCCCACACTTTCTGCCCTGGCGGCCCCGATGCGCGCTCAGCATGACCCCGCCGGGCCGGCCGGCGGCAGACAAGCCATCCTTCTTGGCTGCTGTTTTCATCATTTTTAAAGGACTGTGGGGAAGTCGGGAACGAGGTTGTCTCATGTGCGATTTCCACAGTTTGCAAACAGTAAAAAATGGGAGAAGCGATAAAGTTCCTACGTTCATCAGTCATCCACCCTGAAACATTTGCAACTGATTATGTTTCTGGGGCTGGCACCACGTCCCAGGGTATTCCTGCACGCAGCTTGCTGGCACGAGCCAAGCGCAGGGAAACCAGAAGGCACCGCTGGACGTTCAGGAGAAAAGTTCTCCCAAGGAATGAAAAAGGCATGGAGACCCGCAGTTGCTTTTCTCAGCAGCAAAACATCCAGGGTTGCCTTTAAGACTAATAATAAACTAAGAGGGGTTCCAGCAACTGCAGAGATGAGAATGCTTTTGCCGCCTACGATGTCAGACAAGGGGGCTTTCTGTGTCCCTGTCCCTGTTAAAGATGTCCCGTGGGGGCCGACGGCTGGGTCGGACCGGTGGGCTGGTGGGCACCTGGGACCCCAGCCACACTCACGGCCACGCCGCGCTGACCCGGCGCAGGACTCGTGACCCTGCAAGGGTCCCCCCGACACTGGCTGGAAATTATGCCCTCACCATGACTGAGTGGGATTAAGACGCCTAGCTGAGCCAAAACTCAGCCCTACTTTTGGCCACACTAGTTTCCACTGCCTTGTGAAATAAACTGAAGTTGAATCTCTCTCGTGCAACAGGATAAACACGACACACCTGCTGAACCTGGCCAGGACGGCTACACGTTCCAGAATGAACGCGTCGCAACGCCCGCTCTCTCTGCAGCGGCAGGAAGCCTTGCTCCCCGCCGCCCCGTTCTGCCTCTTGCTGTGGGATTTCTGAGTCGGGCACGCGCCAGCTGTTTCATGGGTACCTTGTTTTACCTGACTGGGCTTTGGGGGTGCAGAGGCCCCCCATCCTGCCCTCCTCTGGAAGTGGCTATCCCAGCTGTCCTGCCGTCCAGAGCTGGGCTGGGACACGACAGCCCGAACCCTGGGCACGGCCTGACAAGACACGGCTGCTTCGGCACCGGCTGGACATGCAGATTCTCCTAGAGGCTGCTGGGCTGCTGTGGCTGCGGCCGCAGGGGACCCTGGCCAGGGAGAGGGCGCCCTTTGAGCTGACCGAGGGAGCCGGCCATGCCTGCTGTGGTCTTACTTCCTGCCCTGGCGGCCTCCTGGTCTCCTGACTAAGAGGCGCCAGGGCCCGAGAACAGCCAAGGTGAAGACACGCTTCAGCGCAGGAGCCGGCAGCTTCACCACGCTTCGCCGGCAGCTCCCCAGGCGGGTCCCCGTCGGCGGGGCAGACACCGCTCCTGGGTGCACAGAGGGCGCACCTCCTAGCGTGTTTCTGCTTGGTCCCCCTCTGGGGCCAGTGCTCGGGAAAACCGGTGGCCACCCCTGGCACCCCAAAGCCTTTTCCCCCCATTTCCTGTCCCACCTTCCCCAGAGCCCTGCGCCCACTCTTGGCCTGCCCTGGGGACTCCTTAGGAAGGGCCAGGCCTGGCTGGGCTGACCAGTGGACATCCCTGCCCTTCATGGTCCATTCCCCCCTCCCCCCGGACATGGATGAGATGCTGATCTCCCTGGGGAGCCACTGGCAGGATCCCTGTCCCATCAGCCGCCCCTGGAGGGAGACAGTCTCAGCCCCGTCACAGTTACAGCACCTGCACCACAGAGAGATGGGGTGGTGTGGCTGGACTGAGCGCCATCCGTGGGGGCCCACCGGCTCTGAACCCGGGACCCCGCTCCCCGCACTCCCCCAGCCTCTCCAGCCCCGAGCCTGCTCCCTTCCTCTCAGGGGACATGGACGCCCCGCCCCCCCCACGGAACTGGCCTGGCCCCCGGCACACCGGCAACACAGGCCCTGCCCCCCAAGACGGACTTGTGCACAAGGCACCGCAGTGCAGGGCTAGGGGTGCCCCTCGGGGCCGAGGGGGGTGGACAGAGGCCAGCAGAGTAACAAAGTGGCCACACCCGAGACGAGCGCGTGAGAGTCAGGCCTGCCTCGTCCCGAGGGTGCCACGCCCTCGTTCCTTACAGCATGCCTGGAAGGTAGGTGGTTGCCATGTCACACATGGGGCGGCACAGAGAGGTTAGGACAGTCACGGGCACACGGCTGAGGGGCGGAGCCTGAGATCGGGGGTTACCGTGGGGTTTTAACCACGAAACTCGGTGCTGTTCCCACAGGACAGGCTACGCGTGTCAGACGTCCCGACGGTGTTTCGAGTTCCTTCAGGGCAGGGGGACAAGTTCCCCACAGAATGTCCCTTCACGAGGCGGCAGTTCGCAAACCCTGACTACCTTCTGCGCTCACTCTCTCAGCAGCCTGGGAGGGATCCCCAGAATCTGATGGGACCCCCGTTCCCCCCTCCAATGCTGAAGCCTCCCCCAAAACACAGCCACAATTGCCTTTCCCCAAACTCCTCCGTGTTCACAGGCTTGTGCCCTCATTTTCACCCCACAGTGCGGGCGCAGGGACGGAGGGTCAGCCTCTCCAACATCCTTGGGGGCCCCTGGGTCAACCCCAGGCCCTGCTGGGCCGGAGCCACGGCGCACATTTGTCAAATAAACGACCTCCAATTCTGCCTAACCAAGACTTCAAACAGCGCGCTTTTCTAGAAGATGTGCAACTCGGCCTACCTCGGAGAGCATGGCTTTTTCAGTGTGTGGAATTATTAGGAGGGGTTTTAAACAAATTGCCAAACCACGAGAGGCTAAATCCACCCTCGCTTTGGCGGAAGTCCCTGGAGAGTACGAACCAGTGGGGAGCCTGCCGGCCAAGGGCCTGCCGGCTGCTCAGTGCAGGCGGGAGTCAGGCCCCTGGAAAGTGGGACCCGGCTGCCTGCGCCTACCCGGGGGTGCGCTGGGAGGGCCGGAGAAAGACTTATCAGTGATGTAGTCTCATTAAGTTGTAACAGAACAGGCAATGTGTTCCAAGGTCGTAAGTTTTTTCAAATGTTTCCAGTGGTTTGTAAAACCAATGGCGTGCAGAAGCCCGCTGGGGCTTCTGGGGGCGACGGAGGTACGAGCAGGCGGCAGGTTGGGCGGGGACTGTTCCAGGCCTCCTGGAAACCAGCTCATTACACCCCCGCGGCCGCAGGCGGTTTCTCCTTCCCAAGTGAAGACTGGTCCGTTGGTGTCTGTGACGATCTCCAAAGACAGGTAGGTCTCACCCAGCACCTTCAGCTTTAACAGAAGCTTCCAGGGATGCACATGTGAACGCACACAGCCATTCTTCCCCTGCTTTTCTGTGGGTTGGTGCGCGCGCGCGTGCGCGCACGTCTACTCGGGCGCACGCGCCCCTGGCGGTCGCCCTGCGCAGTACATCTGATTTGGGCCGCACACCCCCAGGAAAAATTTCACGCAGTTTCGCTTTGATCATTTCCCATCGCTGCATCTCCGGTTTTATCCCCCACGGAGAAGTCCCTTCGCCAGCATGGGCCCTGGACAGCAGAGGTCCTCCGAGGGAGCTTGGCAGGGGGTTGAGCTGTCCCGGCCACGGTGAGAAACTTCCTTACGGTCGTCCCCCTTATCTGCAGGGGACACGGTCCCACGCCCCCAGTGCCACTGGGGACCACAGACGGCCCCAAGCCCCGCATATGGGGTGGGGGGGAGCAAAAGTAGGTTTACAGTAGTGAGTTCTCAAAACACGGAGTTTATCCTTGTATTATTGTTAAGTATTGTGTTATTTTCCGCCCGAACGACGGAAACCTAGTTTTGCCCCTTCCTGTATACTGTTTTCTTCCTACATGTGCATACCTATGATAAAGTTTAATGTATACATTAGGCGAGGTAAAAGACTAACACTCACTAAGAGTAAACCAGAACAATTGTAACATTACACTGTAACAGAAATTATACGAATGGTGCGGGACCATCACTCAGTGAAATGAGGGCACCCCAGCACAAGCAGCGCGGTGCCGCCCCAGCGGTGGGTCTGGCCCCACGATGGCTGCTGATGATGAAGAGGCGGTGGGCACCTGATACGGAGTCCTGGGCGGGGTGGAGGGGACGGCGTGCAGTTTCATCATGCAGGGTAAAACTCCTGAGCTGTTTATTTCTGGAATTTTCCATTTCATATCCTCAGAGCTCGGCTGACCGCAGGTAACTGAAACCTCACTTCTGGAGGCTTATTTATGGGCTGGCGGATGAGAGGGGCAGCTACAGCTCAGCCTCCGGGACCCTTTTGTCTTCCAGCTCCCAGTGCTCAGAGCGGCCGGGCTTGTCACGTGCTTCTGGAGGCCTCCGTGAGGCTGTGTGGCCTCCGGCGTTTTCCAGTTAGACGGGCCTGCGTCACAGGCAGGAAAACCTCCCATTTGTATGAGACTCGGCGGGGTCGGAGGTGGCCGAGGTCAGAATCTCCACAGCAGCAGGAAAGCAAGGGAGGGAGGGGCCTGCGTGGCCGGGGCCCCAGTGGTCCATTCCCTCTACTCCCTTTTCTTGGGATCTCGTGGCTAACGGGGGCAGGGGTGGTCAGTGAACCACAGCTTCTGCATCCAGCAGACTGGGTTGGAAGCCCAGTTCTGCCCCTTCCAAGCGTGTGATCTTCGGCCAGTTCCCCGGCTGGATGCTGGGGTTACTGTGAACGGGATGGACGACAGAAAGGCGCTCGGAACAGGCTCGTGTGAATGGGGTACCCGTTTCCGTGAGGTCTCCCTTTGCCCACGGTGGCCCGCCTGAAAAAAAGTCCCAGAAAACAAAATTGCAGTCCCCATCGACTCACACTGATTGTGTCCCAGCATTTTTTTCTGGTTGATGTTCCGTTGAAGAGGCTCCTAAAGAGAACGATTACGTGAGATTCTTCCCCTCGCATCTGGGACGATTAAGTTCACGATCCCCAAGACATCACTGATGTACATTTGGGGAGGTCACTGTTCAGGGGGGTGTGAGGTAACTAGATCTCTCTGAAAGCGAATATTCAAGAAGATTCTTCTGTAACGGATTCTTCCGTAATGGATTGCTCTGGCAAATGTGGATTTTTCTGCGTGGGATCCGAGTACAGGTATTTGTCTTTATAACGATCATCACGGACAAGGCCAAGGCCATGGTCACGGAGCCCCAGCACATAAGCTCCTGAGCTCTGACCCTGGTCTCTCCGCTTGGTGAAGTGGGACCGTGCTGGGGCCCCGGCCTCATGCCCTCGAACATTCTCGTCCTGCCCAGCCAGCTCCCGCATCTTCAAGGTCAGACTTCACAGCATGTCTGTCTTGGCGCCCGTCCCAGTTACCCCCTTGGCCCCGTCCCTCAGCAGGTTATCACAGCCTGGGTTGGGGGGCAGGGCTGAGAGAAGGCCTGAGAGAGGCAGTCGGGGGAGATGGGAAAAGAGTGATTCTCGTTCCAGTTCCGAGTGCCGGAAACCCGGCCTTACTGCTTCTTTATTCTTTTCTGAAACAAATCTGATTTTCCTCTTCAAGTCCATATTCGCTGGGTTGAAGGGACAAAATGTGTTGAGTCTGGTTTAAAACCTAGCCCCACCCCTAACCCACTGATCTGTGTGGTAAGCTCCCCCATCTTTTCGAAATTTCTGGCTGGTTGCAGATGCTTTCATGAAATCTAGTAGAAATGAATTACTAGAAAATAAAGTTTTAAAAGACATCAGCCAATTTTTTAACGATTGGCTTCAACCGGCATAATATTATTCTGTCAAATTGCTCCCAGAGCTTCTGAGCGTCTACCCTCAGCGTCTGTAGTTCCGCCTCCCACGCGGGGGTCAGGCAGTCCGAGGACCCGGCAGTCCAAGGTTTGTCTTGACCTGTCTGGTTCCATCCTCACCTCACTGTCCCCTCCGAGGTGGTGTCAGGGCAGATGGAGAAAGGAGTGGGGCTTAAGTGCCAGGGGGTGGTGGGGGGAAGGGAAGAGTATCCTGCGGGTGGGGGGTCAGTGGTGATGGAAAGACAAACAGGTCTGTGGGTGGGGCTGGGCGGCTGATGTTCACGGCCGATGAAACCAAGGGCTCTTCCTTCCCGACCAGCCAGGACCAGGCGGCCCTGTCCCGTGGCTCGGGTGTGGCAGGGGACATTCTGGGATTTTGCCATGGCCTCCGTCTACCTCTGGACAGCCTCTGATGCAGGTCGCTTGGCACCCACCCTAGTGGGCCACATGGCAGACCCTCCTCCGCTCAGCTTGGTGACCTAGTGACCTCAGTCTGGTGACAGTAGCCTCGGCCGGACAGTGCCCCTCCAGCCCCTTGGTTTCTCAGGAGCCCTCGGTGCTGCTGAGGGGCCAGCCAGCAGAGTGGCGTCCCCCACGCAGAGAGCGTGACAGGAACCCTCTGCCTTCTGTATCCCCTGCAACTTAGCAAAGGCACTTCTCTCTCTCTGGGTCTCTTCCAGGAGAGGTGATTTGGGACCCACACATCTCACTACTAACTCCTCCTTCTGCTGGCCGCCTGCGTCCCACAGTCCTCCAGGGTGCCACTCCCTCCTTCCTTCTGAATAGAAAACTCTATGGTTCAGTCCCCCACGCCTGGCTGTTGGCATGCCAATGGAGAGAAAAGAATTGAGGAAATCCTCTCAAAAACACCTGACTTTCGAGTTCATGGCTGGGCTGCAAAATCTTATTTTGAATGGCAGAAGCTAAATATTATTCTTTTCCATTTTCTTTGCATTCTTCCTGTGATACTCTTGCTGTGGAAAGACGCCGTGAAGGATACCATTATCAGGATTAGCATCACCGTCATTAGCATCTATGAGAGGTGACGCACCCTCTGCTCATGTATTCACGAGGTTAATTTCTCTGATGAACCCAGCCGCGGGCCTTTCCACGTAGGGAAACAGAAACCGAAGGGACAGGACTAGGATGTGTAAGGCGTGATGGAGGCGGGGCACCAGGAACAATGGGGCTTTCCATGGGGCCTGCCTCCCGGGCCCCTTTCACAGACAATAGTCACCAGGAGGACCCGAGGACAGGCAGTGGGCTGCAGCAGAGAGGTGGGGCCCCTGGGGAAGTAGGAAACACACACCGATAAACTGGGCGCACTTCCCAACTCTACTCCGGGTCATCCTTCAGCTGAATGCCCAGCCTGTTCCCGCTGTCTGGCTCGAGGGGCATCACGCTTCTTCCGGAGCATTCCCTGGGAGAAGGACCCGCCTCCCTCCCTGAGGGGAGGCCGCACCAGTTCTCGGGCGTGGATGGCTTCCAACCACACGTCATGTTGTGTTTCTGATTCACTCATCAGCTTTGCCCTAAAAAATAATTTTCAGTAACTTCTAAGGAAATGCTTGTGCTCTTATCTCTAAAATAGTCAAACGACCCCCTGCCCATCCTGGGCTCTTTTTCCTTGAACAAATTACATCTGGCCCCTTTCCTGCCCGGGGAGTGGACAGCGAACATGCGGGACGGGGGCTTGGCTTGTTCGCCGCACTGTTTGTAGTTTTGTGGTGAGCCCACTGGCCTGGGAATTCTAATAACGCTGGCTTCGTGGGTGATTTGGGGTAAGTTATTCATTCTGTTCTTCATTTAGCTCCTCTGCAAAATGGGGCAAATAATAGCACAGCATGATTTCGAAGCCATAACAAGAAGATAGAAATGAAAGTGGTCACTTTCATCTAACCGTGAACTTGGGTGCCACACAAGTGCGCAATGAAATGTTATCATTCTTCAGGGGAGTCGCATTTCATGAACAGCTCTGTGTTTTACTCACTATTTTTTTTTAATAAAAGAAGGAAAAAAAAACAGTGATAGCAGCCTGGGATACATGGATTGCATTCTCTGGTTATTAAAATATGAAAAGTGTCGTATTGTTTTGAGAAGTTAACCACAGAGGGCTTTGAAGGGTTTCTCCTAGGCCCGGTCCCAGGTACTGCAGGCAAATGTTGCAGCCGGAGTATCTGCATACATTACTTGGGCTTTAAATCCTAAATCACCACATAAAATGCGTGGTCTGGTTCAGGCGACCCAACTAGACGAGTTGGCCTGGTTCCCTTTCTCCAGAGCTCTCGCCTCGTAGCCAGACATAAAAAAAAGCTGGGCTTTTTTTCAGAGTTGCGAGTCGATGTGCTGTAAACACGGGCCCGAGGTTAGGAGATCGAATTCCGTGAATATCAACAATCTGTCTTCCCCCATCAGTCAGAGGTTTGCAGCGTCTGCCGTCTTCGGGGCCCCGCGGCCGTCACTGACAATTCTCCATCAGAGAGAAATGGAATCATCTGGACATGCGCTTGAAGAGGAATTTTTCCCCTTGTTGATTTTATGTAGGAAATGATTATTAGAAAATGTTGGCTCACATGGCTGCTTAAAGGTTTGTGGGGGAGGCCTCCTGCTGGGGGCGGCGGCGGAGATGTGGGTGACACACAGAGCCCTTTGAGGGGGCTCTGCAGACCCACAGAGGTGCAGCAATTTGTTGGGCTGGGTCTCCCTCCCCGTGGTCTCCTCTGGGACCTATTCCAGGCCAGGGAAGTGAGATGAATAATCCTCCTATTCACCCTCTCTTCCCCGGGCACTATTACACAGTATTGGAATCATGTTATCGACAGACAGGCGTTGCTTCAGCTCAGGTGCCCCGAACGCTGAGGACATGTTCTCCATCCCTGGTGGGGAAGCATGTGGGATGACTTACAAGCCCATGTTTCTGAAGTCCGGCCTTCCTGCTCCCCAGCCGGCTCCTCCTGGTTCCACGGAGTCCTGGGAAATGCCGAGGGTGAGGCAGGTCAGGACCACGTCACCGTGAGAGCTCAGCCTGACGTTGAGGGGGAGTCCAGGCAGGGTTCAAGTCCTCCCGCGTCAGCACAACCAACCTTCTTGGCCTTCACAGTTCACGCATGTCCCACCGCACATTCCATGGTGTGAGCGAAACGGGTGCCTTAGTCTCTCAGTTAGGTGGGACCGCTGCGTGCTGGGCGTTGCTGGCAGACACGCAAGGGGGCAGGCGCCAGGGAGCTTCAGCTCCGTCCAGGCCAAGCCGAGCTGGACACTGAGGGCACAGGTTTGAGCAGTTTGGGTCGAGTAGCCCTTTGGGGGAGGAAGACACTAGCACTTCTGATTTGAGACCTTAAGGATACAGAACTGCCAGAAAAACTCATTACCAGTGACTAGGACACATGCGGTTACTGCCCCCCAGCCCCCCCTCATATTTCTTTGGCCATCACTGAGAAGAGAGACTGGAGTACAGTCATTTTAGTTAAGCCCCCGCCCCCCAAAAAAAGATAAAATTCTAGTCCTTCCCAGGGTGCTTCACTGAAGACCTTACGTGCCCTGCGTGGCTGTGGTAGGCAAAACGATCCCCACCAAAGACATCCACATCCTAATCTCCAGAACCTGTAACCGCGTTGCGTTGTCACACAGCAGGGGGAAGTTAAGGCGGCAGAAGGAGTTCAGCTGGCCAACCAGCTGACCTTACAGTGCGATTACCCTGGATTACCGGGGCGGGCCCGTACACGTGGAAGGCAGAGGCAAAGAGTCGGTGTCACAGTGATGTGACATGACAAAGACTGGACCGGCCACTGCTGGCTTTGACGACGGCAGAAGAGGCCGCAAGCCAAGGAAAGTAGGCAGCTTCTAGAAGCTGGGAACCGCAAGGACGGGGGTTCTCCCCCAGAGCCCGCCGAAAGGAACGCAGCCCTGTCGGCGCACGGGGTTTAGCCCGGCCAGCACCACGGCCGACCTCCCGACCTCTAACAGCGAATCTGTGCTGCTTTCAGCCACTCAGCCCCTGACGTGTCGTTACAGTCGCAGTAGAAAACGAATACAGATGCCTCTGTGGTTTCCTCTGACTGACACGAGCTTCCCAAGTAGTCTAACGTTGCTGTTTGCCTCTGAATCTTGGCAAGTCAGGTGGGAACAGAGGTTTAGAGCAGACGCTGGCCACGCCCAGCAGGAGCACAGAGGCGGGCACGGCAAGGGTTCGAGACAATAGCAAGTGTCTTCTTCCTGAGGTTTGTGAGGAGGGGCGTGAGGTCGCCACGTTCTCTCCCCGGCTCACTGGAAAGATGGCCTC
This sequence comes from Glossophaga mutica, assembly GCA_039655065.1. Taxonomy (NCBI): domain Eukaryota; kingdom Metazoa; phylum Chordata; class Mammalia; order Chiroptera; family Phyllostomidae; genus Glossophaga; species Glossophaga mutica. The sequence continues at coordinate 219,553,476 of CM077304.1, read as the reverse complement.
TTCAATACCAGAGCCGCCGGGTCTGCAGACGCTCTTCTTACAGTGCGGTTGGGGGTTAGGGGCGCCAACCCCCTGTGCAGCCAAAAATCTGCATATGACTTTGGACTCCCCCGAAACTGAACCACTAGTAGCCCAGTGTTGACCTTATGGTAACATAAACAGTGGATTAGCACATAGTTTGTCTGTTCTATGTGTTATATACTGTATTCTTATAATAAAGGAAGCTAGAGAAAAGAAGTTGTTACTAAGAAAACAATAAGGAGAAGATAATATATTTACTGTACTTACTGAAAAAATCTGCATATAAGCGGACCCATGCCACTCAAACCCAGGCTGTTCAAGGGCCAGCTGTGTCAAGGATTCCATTTTCCCCCCATACCTCTTAAAAAATTCTTTTATCCTCTCCTGAGGACATTTATTTATTTATTTTTTTAGAGAGAGCAGAAGGAAGAAAGAGATAACACCTCAATGTGAAAGAGAATCATCAATTGATGCCTTCTTGTACTTGCCCCAACCTGGGGTAGAACTTGCGACCTGGATACGTGCCCTGACCAGGAATCGAACCTGCAGCCTTTTGATTTACAGGCTGGCACTCCAACCAACTGAGCCACACCAGCCAGGGCTGCCTCTTTTTTTTTTTTTCTTTTTACATTCTTTTAATAGGTAGCCCTGCCTCGTTGGAAAGTCCATCAACTTTCAGACTTCCTCCTTTCCTGGTAGTGTACTGCGTCAGCCAGCTCTGGGGGTGGCCAAGCAGACTCGCTATTTTGCCGGTTTCCATGGTGTAAATGCTGTCACCTTGGTTGATGTCAGGCTACCAACTCAATGTCACGGAAAGCCAAGGCGGGAAGAGTTCCCACAGTCCAGATCGGGCGGCCTCCAGCCCACCCGAAGACTGTCGGGACCCCCAGGAGGGAGGTTCGACAAAGCACAGCCTGCGGGCAGCAGCTCGGCCCTTCGTGAAGACCGCCACGGAGTCTCTCCACGCTTCGTTTCACAGCCGGTCCCCCGGCTGCGGCTGTCGAGGACCAACGGGAAGAGAGTCACAGGAGCTATGAGCTGATCAAAGACACTGGTCACCAGTGGGTAAGACCGGTCTCAACTCTGGAGTGTGCATTCTCTGGTTCTTTTCTCCTTTTTACAGTAATGTTTCAGTCTAGATTGATTCCATCAGGTTATTTGAAAAGCACTGAAACCCGAAACTGCTGGTCTTTGGGTTAGACTACGAGAGCTTTGATCACGGAAGCACGTCTCATTTTATATCCATCGTACCTGAGCGGACCAGCGAGTCTCCTTCCTACTGCTGGCTGCTCCAGGAGCTACGAGCAATGCGACAGGAAGCGCTTCAGCCAGTGTGTTGGAGGAATTCTCGCACACGCACAGGAGCCACCACGATGCGGCTGCTGACTTGCAATCAGGTGCATGAGAAAGGTGATGGTGCCCACCGCGAGGGGGCGTTGGAAAGAGGCAGGGACTTAATATTTGTCACTGAGGCTCACAGCTGGCGCTTTAGAATTGTTTGTTAAACAAATATAAACAAATAAGTATGACTTTTTAAAATTGAGAACTGAAGAGCTCTTTGACCCGAGAGAAGTAGTCCAATGCCACCCTCGGCTCTAAATAATCACGGCGTAACCAAATAATTCCTCCCTTGTGTTTTTTTACTGAAGCTTTTAAAACAAATTTCGATGAAACTGGATACTCGCAGTGAGTCTGTCCTCTGACTTGGGCTCCAGGGGCCGCATGGCCACCCCAGCGTGTCCACACAACCACTCACCGCCACGGCGTGGGACCTGCTTCGGGCTCCCTCTGCGTGATCGACAGGGCCTGGGCTCCAACCCTCCCAAACGCGGGCACCAGAGCCTTCCGCCGGCACAACTGTACCGCGAAGACCTGCCTGAGGTGGCCCACTCGCCCCAGCATCCGTATGTCCCTCCAGATTAATTGCAAAGGCCAGGTGATGGTCAGGCCTCTGCAGGCCGCACTCTTTGGGATCAGGATTATAAATCAGGGGCCTCATGCGGACGGGCCGGAGGCCGGAAGACATCTGTCTGGCAGCGGGAAGAAGGAGGGGCTTGCAGGCGCTGGGCTGACTTACACACCGTTAAGCCCCCGGGGGTGGGAAGGTTGGGATGGAAAGAAAAGGCGAACATTAAAGGTGCTGGAGCTACATTTCCCAGGGCCGGTCTTCCTCCCACTGCGGATGGGCCCGAAGCCCTGGATCTCATCAGCTGTGTCGCACCTCGCCGTCCGCTGGGAACCACAGCCGAGGACCCTGCTCACCAGCCATCGGGAGGCTGCCTGGCCTCGGGAGGGAGCTCGGAGGGCGAGCATCCGCACCGACGTCCTCACGCAGAGCCCTGGCCTAGAAATTGAATCCAGTTTCTTTTTCCCGTGTTTGTTTTGCGACCCACCCTTGGAAGGACAAGCCGATGTAGGAAAGCAATAATTCTCCACGCCACACCATTCCAATTAAGAGGCAGAGAAACCCAGAGGGGACGAGAGCTTCGGGAGGAGCCAACCGCAGATTAATGGATGCTCAAGAATGCTGCGCTCGAGGCCGGGAATGGCTGATTTATGGCTGTTCACGTACTCCGAAGCATTTAACTCTCGGCCTTCCCTAATCGCAGCACAATTACACGACCACTTTCACTGCGGGGGCGGGGGGTGGGGGGTTGGGGGGTAAGAGGGTCTGGTTAGCTGGTTCAGTTTTGGTAACTTAGCTCAGTGGCTTTCAACCGAAATTTTCAAATCATGCCATACCCGACTAAATAGTCGGGGGACACTGGCCTCTTATCCCTTAGATTGTCCAATAAAAAAATGACAACAGTAGCCTTCCAGTGTGGATGGATTAAAATTATACCTATTTCTTGTCAGATCAGCAAAAGTTACAGCGTATTTTTCGCTGTGCCACAGAGTTTTAGTAGTTAGTTTAGGTGCGCCCTGAGAGGCGGGGCTGAGAGTGGCCGACTTTGCTCTTCGGGCCGGAGCTCGCAGTCAAAGCCTCTCTGCGAACCGGGGGCAGCTCCGTCCAGTACCTTCCCCTCTCGTCCCACACGGAGCCCCCTTGGCGATTCTTTTTTTTTTTTTTAATATTTTATTTATTTATTTTTATTATTTATTTATTTATTTATCTTTAGATGGGAAGGGAAGGAGAGAGGGAGAGAAACATCAATGTGTGGTTGCCTCTTGTGTGTCCCATGCCAGGAACTGGCCTGGCAACCCAGGCATGTGCCCTGACTGGGAATCGAACCGCGATCCTTCGATTCGCAGGCCCGCGCTCAATCCACTGAGCTACACCAGCCAGGGCCCCCCTTGGCGATTCTGAACAGGCCAGACGTTGTCTTCCTTTGAGCCTGACCAGGCTTCCTGCACCTCCATCCCGGGCGTGCTTTGCTCAGGGCGGTTTGAGCAAAGTCAGCTCAGCCATTTGGTCCCGGGAAGGAGGATGGAGGGAACTTGACGCATTGCCACTAGGCCGCAGCTCAGTGCTAAGCAAGAGAGGGCTTCCCCTTTTCCACGTCGGTGCTCGGTCGGGTGGGGGCGGCGGAGGGGGAACCAGTCCTGGTGATGGGGTGAGAGGCCCTGAGGAAAGGCAGCTGACGGCGCACAGGAAGTAGCGGGAGGGCGGGCTGCCCGTCACCAAAATAAATACAATGAGGCCGTGGGGGAAAATGGTCCTGTTTTTAGAGACGCTTATCGACTTGCATAGTAATATAGTGTCATTACTGCAGTGATGCCGATCACTTAAAGTTGCAACAACAGCAAAAAACAGATCGAATTACTGACAACATAACACTAACAATTGTTAAATCTGGGTGGTGAGACAGGATTGGCCATTGTATTATCACATTCTCTTTTGTGTATTTGATTCGTATTTTTCATAATACGAAGTAAAGAGATGTTGGGAGAAGATTATTTTATTTACTTATTCATTTATTCACTTATTTATTTTAGAGAGGGAAAGCGAGGGAGAAGGAGGGACAGAAACACTGATGCGAGAGAGACACATCGACTGGCTGCCTCCTGTATGTGTCCCGACCAGGGATGGAACCCGAAACCCAGGTATGTGCCCTGCCCAGGAACTGAACCAGTGACCTTTTGGTCTGTGGGACAACGCCCAACTCACTGAGTCACACCGGCCGGGGTAAGGCAAAATATTTTAAAACGAAAGCTTCTAGAGCGTACACCTACTTTTCACCAGGTATTCTGACGGCTCTGTGTAGGACGCTGCACACCCTCGGGGGTGTCGCGGAACGGAAGGCATCACCCGCCCACTTCAGAGACGCCGCAAGCTGGGAGACCAGGCCGTGCGGAGAACAGAGGCCCCGAAGCCGCTCCCTGCCACACCCTCCCTGCCGTACAGTCATAGAAACAATCTTGGCGGGCGGTTAAAGCTATGCAAGGTCGTGCCGTTACAGTGCGTTTACAGTCTCCAAGACCTCTTGTGATGCAGAGCTTGTTCAAGGTGATTCGAAGGTGCTCTGTCCACGGCGCGGTCAGTGATGTCCAGAGCGTCCTTCCGTGTTGGGACACAGCAGCATCCCTTCTCACTCCACTTGGAGCTGGCGGACCCGGGGGCCCGAGCAGGCCTCGGGGCTGGAAGCCCTCCAGCGGTCGGAGGGGGATCTAGATGCCTGTGACGGAGTGGACTTCGAACCCAGGGGCAGGCTGGAAGGGTGGAGGTGCCTGGCTGGAATGCCGTTTGGAGCTGCCTCCAGGCGCCCTGATTGACGTCAGAGGGCCTTGCCAAATTCCATCCTCCAGACTGGAAATTCCAGGATGGTGCTGGTACCGCTGAGTGACACTTTCTTGGAATGCCACCAGGCGTTATTAAGTACTCTCCCCACCCCTCCGCATCTACGGTATGAAGGGTAAAGGTCAGCATATAGAAAACGTAAGCGATCATAAAAACATCAGTACGGACTTAACAGGGGAGACTCTCCCAGGGATGGCGGCTGACCTGACGGTCTCAGGCCCTGCTCTTCCGGGGGCCCCTCCTCCTTTAGCGAAAGCAGATACGGCTCCTCGCTTCGGAGAGCCCGCTCTGAGGCACAACGGATTTGTTTTACGAGCGTCTTTACGACGCTGTAATCTGCCACAGACAGGGGGACCTTTTCCAGTTCTGGTGCCGATGCTCCCCGGGCTCGTTAGCCAGGCTTTTGCTGAGCGCAGTTGGTTTGTGTTGTTTTGTTTGGGGGTCACTGGGTAACTCCAGCCCTGGCGTCATCGGCAGCCATGCAGGGGGCCTGGAGGGTCATGTGCAGGGGAACTGTCCATGCTCCTGAACAGCAGGGAGCACCCCACGGGGGCACCATGCACCCTTCAAACTCAGCCGGGTGTGGCCCATCGTCTCTGGCACCCCGGATGCAGAGACAGGGCTTAGAGCTGTTTCCCCAGCCCCTCCTCGACTAGGGTTGGGGGAGAACTTGGTCTTCTCAGCACTTCACGAGCTGGCATAGAAGGCATATTACCACCCCTCTGACATCGCATGGTAATAAATGAGAGTTGGCATCGCTTCTTATCAGCCTACGGCATTTCAGGCCTGGCTAAATTCCTTTTCCTATACACAGTGAGTGTAGGCAAATGTGATTTTTTATTTTTTATTTTTAACAGATGCTTTGGAAGAGACTGGTCAAAACTCTGGGCTCCAAACTAGGGAATTTTGATTCAAAGCTGGACCTGGCAAATGACTGAACCTCAGCCTCAGTTTCCTCATCTGCGAAATGGGTTTAGGGATGATTCCAATTTCATAAGCTCTTTGGGGAGAACGGATGAGGTGCTGCATGCAAGCTGCTGAGCTTTGCGTGCGGGGCCCACTCGGGCTTCCTGACCGACGGCTCTCTCATTTCTGAGCCTGCTCCTCCCTGCTCGGCATCCAGACTGAGGACATGACTTAGGAAGTGACGGCTGGGGCATATTTCAAAACCATGCCTACTGCGCACATGGAGGAAATACACCATAAGAAGTGGAGGGAAAATGACAGCACTGGGCATTAACACTCAGTTACTGCCATTAAAGAGGCCTGTAGGTAAAGGTGTGAAGCATCAATAGTTGCCAAGCCTGGGCGCCCAACTAAGTCCGGGTGTTATTTAGAAACTGAAGTACAAGGTTTGGACATTTTGCAATTGATATGAAGGATTTGTGTTGTGAACTTTCCTCTGTACGAATCATCCCTAGCAATGAAAACTTTAGGAGCAAAGACATATTAATAGGTGGTTAAAACAGTAACATCTGAGTTTTTAACTTTACTTACTGTCCAGTTAGCCTTAAATTATTTGTTGTATATCAAGAAAACCCTAAGGATCACCAAAAAAAGAATTGCTAGAGTTACGTGAATTTAACAGGACATAATGTACAATGTCAGTATAAAAACATGTTCTAATTCTATATGCCTGTAACAAATGCTTGAAATGAAATTTTAAGAAAAAAGCACCATTTACAATGGCATTGAAAACCTTTTTTTTTTAAATTTTTATTTATTTATCTTTAGAGGGGAAGGGTAGGAGAGAGGGAGAGGGAGAGAAACATCAGTGTACGGTTGCCTCTCGTGTGTCCCCCGCTGGGAACTGTCCTGCAACCCAGGCATGTGCCCTGACTGGGAATCGAACCTCGATCCTTTGGTTCGCAGGCCCGCACTCAATCCACTGAGCTACACCAGCCAGGGCGGCATTGAAAAACTTTAATACCTAGTAATAAATCTACTGAAAGTTGTACCAGACATCTACATAAAACCATCAAAACATTTCTGAGGAAAATGAGAGAGACCTAAATACACGGAGCATTTCCATGTCCGTTGATTGGGAGACTTGGTATGGTTAAGACGTCTATTTTCCCTAAACTTATGTGTTGGTTCAACACAATATCCATAAAAAATTCCAGCACGCTTTTTAAAAAAGAAATAAACTAGCTGATTCCAAAAGAATCTACAATATTCAAAATGATTTTTAACAAAGAAATAGGAACTTGAGACACAGTGTAAAGCTGCGGTGGTCGAGACAGAGCTGGCGTAAAAGTACACACACCAATCAACCGAAAAACCAGCTCAGTGGACGGACATAGAGACGGCTGATTGATTTTCCACAAAGATGCCAAAGCGATGCAAGGGAGAAAGAAAAATCCCACGTAATAAATGTTGCTAGGACGAAATAGGCCCTGTTTACGCGAGGGAATACTATACAGCGATGAAAAAGAATGAGCTATGGAAATGCCCTGCAACATGTTCTCAAATACAACATGCCGAGCAAAAGAAGCCAAACTCAAAAGCATACGTACACTTTGATTCCGTTCCTGGGAAACCCAAACGAAGGCAAAGCCAATCTGCACGTGAGCCAGAACGTGGCGGGAGAGAGGAGATGGGCTGGAGAGAGTTCGAGGGAACTTTCTGGTGGGAGGAAAATGTTCCATCTCTTCTTTTGAGTGACGATCGCCAAAATATATACAACGCTCTAAGCGTGTTGACGCAAACACCTAATACCTATACATCTTATTTAGGTTAATTTTTCCTGAATGAAATGTTTAAAATGAGAAACGAAAAATTACCAGGGGAGGAGCAGCTAGTTAGCGAACTGCTCTGCCATCGCGCCTGGCCCACGTTCTCCGCCGGCTTTCCGGAAGGACCCACGCCTGAGGATGGCAGGGGCCATCCTGCCTGCCTTCTTAAACCGTGGTCCTGCTTAAACCTTTGGAATTCTTTCCACGTGAAAGTGTTGTGAGTCATGAAAACACAATGGGATTCTTTATGCACTTGGTGGTGGAATAGTTTTTAACAGAGAAACTAGCTCTTCCACTTAAGCTAGATCACTAGGCTTATTTTTTTTTTTAAATCACAAGGCTGTGACTGCATTTTTTATGTTCTGTTAAGTCTCAGAGGGTGCGGGGAAGGAAAGTCTTCCAGGCTCGTTCCCAACGCTCTGCTGCCTTCTCCTGTATCCCCTTGCCCACCCCTTCCCTTCCTCTTCAGTCGTCGGGGGAGACAGGTTTAAGAAATGAAGTCATATTCAGCAAGAAGAATCAAACCGGAAAGCAGACATCCCCATCTTTTCCGAAGGAGACGCCCGGGTGAGCGTGTCGCCACGTTACCTCACAGAATTCTGCACACCATGCTAGCTCCTGATAGAAGTCTCCACTTCTGCAGCGACTCCTGATCACTCAGCCCGTCACGCTGTGTGTCTGGCGGCTCATTTGCTGTCAGGGAATGGGCAGGTGCCCCTCAGTTCACTCCTGGCTCCTCCCTTGGGTCTACCAGCTCTAACCCACCCTGAGACGTAGCAATGTTACACTGCGGTAGTCAGCCGAGAAGGACTGGCCACGTGAGCGAAGCCCGTACTGTTTCTGCCAGGCGCTTACTCATGTTAATATTCACCACCACCACAACTGCCCCACAAGGTAGGACTATCAGCACCCCCATTTTACAGATGCGGAAATCTGGACACAGAAAAGGCACGCAAGTCACATCTAGTAAGTGGCAGAGCTGGGTCTGAATCCAGGCGGTTTGTCCCTGGAATCTACGTTCTCGGCCACCACCTCGTGCGACCTCGCTCATGTTTTGGCCAAAGGGAGCAAAGGAAGCCCTAGCAGGTGATGCTGCCGCGTGTGGCATCTGATCGTGGACATGGACTTGGGGGCGGGGACGAGGCTCACAGGAAGCACAGACACTCTCGATGGGCATAGACAGACTCTCCCAAACACATTCCCCTGACTTCATAGGGGCCTGAGGTCTTGAAACAGATAACACTGCAGCTGTTGCTGAAAGGCCTCTAGACTGATACTTGCGCTCCCTTCCTCCCTAGAGGAAGGAGCCGTCCTGCTTTGGGAGCATGAAGAACGCCACCTGCCCTTCTGGTGAGGTGAGCTCATAGACCCTGAGAACAAGCCTCTCTGGGATTCCTGGGCGGCTCCCCGGGATCCCCTGCACAGTCCGGAAACACGCTGAGGTTCATCTTTCCTTTGGAAACTGACCTTGACGTTAATCTACAGGAACACGAAGCCTGCACATCCCCAAAATTACCATCCTGTTTCCATGTGCTCAGCGACCAAAGGGCATGCGAACGATCCCTTCTTACCAAAGCAAAACAAGGACATAGAGGTGTGGTGGTCACATCTTCTAGAGTCCAGAACAGAGCTCTTTCTGGAGTCTAGAAATTGGAGACATTGAACAAAGCAAGCCAGCGACTCCGTCACCGACCACACAATCTGCTCGGCATGAAGGTTTCTCATCCTTTCCTTCCTTCACATCCTTGCCCGTCCCGCCCCCAACGTACCTGCCTGCTCTAACTACGCAACCTCCAGGGTCGGCGGGGACTCCGTCCTCAAGGTAAACCGAGCAGAGAAGTGACTTGCAGACCATAAATGCAACTCATGGTGCTGGTGTGCCCCGGCCCAGTCCGATGCTACATCTGACCGCTCTGCCGGGTTCCTCCCGGGCATCTCACTCAGCCCCTGGCCCAGGGGCCCCTTGGCCCCCGACTCACCTGGCCGGCTCTCCTGCCCTCGCGGTCGATCCCCCGAGCTGGACCTCACCACTGATCGGACCTACCTGGCCCCCGGTGGGTCTCGTCCTTCCTGAGGCCACCACGCTTCGGGCTGGCGCCCAGCTCCTGCCGCGCGGAGTCCCCTCAGGCCTCCGGACCGTCCAGGCGGGTGGCACACCTCGTTTCAGCTCTCCGAGCTGCTTCTTTGGTCCCTGCCATCCCAACTCTGTCCACTCTAAAAAGGGGCCAGTGTGCCTATCTGCCCAGCTGAGAGAGTCACTATTCTCTTAACAAAAGGCCAATCAAATACTAAGATGGTTTCACTGACGTCTCTCCCGGCTCAAATGACCTGTTTTCTTAGGCCTCATTGTTGCTGGTCACCGCAGGTGCCTCTTGGTGTCCAAGTTCAGAAGAAAGCCCAGACTGAGAGTGGCCGGGGGAAGCAGGGAAAGGCCCGGAGGAAGAGCGAGGGTGTGAAGGAGAAATCCTGGGAGAAATCGGGCAGAACACCCAGCACCGCGGCCCCAAGCGGAGGGAAGGGGTGGGGAGGCCCACCCGGGAGAACTGCACACAGGAAGTGGCCCTTGAAAGACAGGTGAAGGCCAGGAAAAGACAACAAAACCATTTTCTAAGACAAAATGGAACGGGAAGATTAGGGTTTGAACTGCTTGGTAGGTTGCCTGGGAAAGGTGAAGGAAAAAAGAAATTTCTTTTCTGCCTGCGGATTCTGCCCAGGCGACTTTCTGCACGCACTGCGGCCACGCCCATCCCCCCACTCGGGCCTCGTCCTGTGACGGGAACCCGGCGGGCCTCCTGGGCTCGGCCGCGCAGCTGAAGCCCGGTGTCTGCGAAGCACGGGAATCTCGCCCGGTCTAGAGCTTGGCTCAAAGCTTGGCATGCTCGTTCTTGTCCACTGCTCACTCCTGCCTTGCGGAGTCTGTCCTCCGGGTCAAGTCGGGCCGGCAGCATCCTGTCACCCCCGCTGGGTGGGGCGGCCTGTGCTGGGCCCCAGCACCGCTCGGCGCGGTGGGCCGGGACGCACACCGGTGTGGGAGGAGGGCAGGCCTGGGTTCCTGTCCCGGCTTGGCTACGCACGAGCTGTGTGGCCTTAGATGAGTGTCCTGTGTCCTCTGAATGCCTGTCTTCGTCTTTAAAACAGGTTAGAAATACTTGCAGGGTTAAGTAAAAGAACCAACATGTATCGAGAACGTAACACCGGGCGCTCTGCCAAGCACATTCCGGGTCCCGGCGCTGGATCTCACTGCCACCCAAGACACAGTCTTTTCTGGGGAGCGGGGGGCGGGGATTCTGCATAAATTATATTAGCTGTAGTGCTTGGGGGCTATTTACATTTATTCCCCCCCCTTTTTTAAATTTTTCTACTATAGTTGACCGTCGATAGTGTTTTGTGTCGGTTTCCGGGGTACAGCACAGAGGCTAACATTTATGTAATTTACAGAGTGACCCCCGCTATTCCCAGCGCCCACCTGGCACCGTCCGTAGTTATCACACTATCACCGACTGTATTCCCTGTGCGGTACTTTGCATCCCCGGACTGTTCGGTAACGACCCGTTCCCACTTTCCCCCCGGTCCCTCAACCCCTCTCCCCTGTAGCTTCTAGACCAGAGCCGACAGGTGCCCAGGGCCGGTGTCCTCTATTCACACTCGAGGGGACCCACACCTTCACCTCCCAGCGTCTTTCCCCTTGTACGGTGGGCACGTCTATGGTGACTGGCTCCCACGGCCCCTCTGCAGGGAACAGAACCTCGGAGAGGTCCCTGTAGACAGCCACGCCCCTGTCCAGGGCGACCCTCCTTCCCTGGTCTTAGCTGATGGGTGGCTGTCAGCTCGTGCAGGTCAGTGAAGCTGCGACCTACGGCCTGGCACAGCCAGATGCGCGCAGCCAGTCGGACCCTGCATCTCTCAGAGGGAACCAGCCTCGCGTAAGTGGGCGTGGCAGAGCGGGACCCGAGCCCCCCCCCGCCCCCCAGGGTTCAGCACAGCCTGGAAGTGATGGAGGAAACAGAGGAAGCCCTAAGCCTTCAAAAACAACAGAGTGCACTTCACACCCACAAGGAAGAAAAATATTATGCAAAGAAGAGAAAATAACAAGTGCTGGAGAGGAGGTGGAGAAGCCGGAATCGTCACGCGTTGCGGGAGGAAGTGTAAAACGGTGCAGCCACCGTGGAAAGCAGCGTGGTGGGCCCTGCAAAACTAGCCACTGGATCCCCCGGTGACCGGCAGTTCCACGGCTCGGTGTGAAGGACCCCGAGAAGTGGAAAGCAGGGACTTAAAGAGATACTTGTTTTCCATCCACAGCAGAAGTTGTGAACTTAAAAAAATGAACATCGCCTCTGAGCAGGGTGAAGACATTTTAGAAGGTGACACATTTTGACGAGACACAGGAATGGCCCCAGGCAGAGGAAGGCGGGGTGCGCCCGGCGCCAGGGCTCCAACCAGGACCCACAACGAGCCTCGGGATGGCTGCGGAGAAGTGGTCCAAAGGAAGGTGAGGCAGTGCAACAAATTGAGAGAGCGACAGATGCGTATGTAAGTTATAAATCTCAGAAGAGATAAAAAAAGATTAGCAGCAAGAAACGGGCAGGCTGAGAGGTGTTATCTGAATGAATCGATTGAATGCAAGGAACAGTTTCACAGCAGGATGAGGTGGGAAAATGCAACTTTTCCCCTTTAACCAAAAGAAGCAAGAACTCGCCAAGGAAATACATCCTACTCGAGCGTGATCACGGCAGCTTTTTGGCAATAGAACCAGATGGTTTTTTGGGAGGGGACCTAATAAACGGCCCCCACCTCAGTGGTCCAGTGGAGAACAGACTCTGAAGGCAGGCGCTGATCCCGGGGGACAAAGGATAAGGCCGAGACGGGCATCCGGCCAGCGCCGGGGGCTGAGAACAGGATCGTCCTCGGTCACCTGCAGTCTGCTAGTCCCCACCTGGCCTCTGCGCACGGACCAGCTCCCCGGGGCCGCTGGCCAGCCCGCCCTGCGGCCGCTTCCCCCAGACCAGGAAGTTGACATAAGTCCTACCTCCAGCAAATGCTGCCAGGAAAGGGTCTTAAATCTCCAGGAACGGAAGCGTCTCTTTACAGCACATTCCATTGCCTTGGAAATTCAACGTGGTCATGACAGAGAGGGAACCGCAGCTCAGGTCTCCTGTCCCCAGCCCCCCCCACCCCCGCCTGTGATGGCCGGTGACAGGAGAGCACCTGGCAGCGAGCTTCAGTGGGCTGTCTGGTCCTCAGCAGCATCTGCAAGGATAAGGGGGCACCTTAGGGTGACTGTCCAGTGATCCCAGACCCACGCGGTCCACATGGGCTGTCCCCACAGGCCCCTCCGCCCTCCTGGGGTGTGAGGTTGAATTAACAGAGCCTCATCCCGGCTTTCTTCCTGCCCAAGGCTACGCCTGTGAAGGGACTAGAGGGTGCTGGGTTCGAGGGAGGGGTGAGAAAGCAGGGACAACAGCCTCGAGGGTCCTGCACAACCTTTGGGGGCCTGCCTGGCCCCGCTTCACAGCAGCCCAAGGGGAACGTACGTATTCTCACAGGCAGACGTCCCAGTGGGGGGATGTGGCTGGCACACTGGGGAGGCCGCGCGCGTCCAGGGGCTGTGGGTCTCCCCAGAGGCGAGGCCGTCAGGCATCCCGTCCCCTGCCAGCCCCTTGCACAGGCCCAGTGACCCCTGACACTTGCCAGTGTCTCCACCAAAGAAACACCTCCCTCCTCCACGTGGGTGGCCGGCCGTGAGCTGGACCTTGCTGTTCTGGGGGCTCCAGTAGGAAGCTTTGCTCGCCTCCCCCAGACCCAGCGGTTTGCTGACGGTTCCTGACGTTGCTTGGCTCGTGTCGGTGTAACCCCAACTCTGCCCCATCGTCACAGGACTGTCCCCGTGTCTGTGTCTCAGTGTGCTGACTGCTGTCTTCTGAAAGGACACCGGTCACATTGGATACAAAGCCCACCCTCCTCCAGGGTGCCCTTCTCCTAACTTGGTTACCTCTGCAAACACCCTATTTCTAAGTCGGGCCACATTCTGAGGCTCCAGGTAGACGTGAGTTTGGGGGGAAAGCTATTCAACCCTGTACAGCAGCCTAAGGGTAAAGAATGCAGGCACTTTCGACTCTGTCGGCAGGGCCAACTTTAATGACCGCACCCTATTTTCCTCCCCAAAGCACTCTGAAACGAGCACAGTTCCCCCTTTTCCATTCTGTAAGTCTGGCCTGACCCAAGCAGGGGTCTGCTTTCAAATAAAGTTGCTTTCCAGAGCTACGGGAGGCAGGGACTTGTGTGAGCAGTGGCTGCTGGCCGGGCCGGGCCGGGCTGGGCTGACCGAGGGAAGCCCTGCGGAGCCCTTCTGGGTGAGGGAGGGTGCTGGCCTGGGTCCTGGCCCTCTCTGCCATCACTCTCCGCTGCTCCCTGGCCGGCAGGTTGGAAAAGAGAAACGGGTGGTCAGCAGCTTTCAGTTCACTCTTAGGAGGGAGCTGACCTTGAGGGTGGGCTCTCTCTCCCTGTGGGGTCGGGGCAGGAGCCTAAATCTGGGCTTTAGGATTAGGGAGTGTTTGCCCATGGGTACAAGCCATGTGCTCCAACCTGGACTTTGCCAGTGACCGGGGGTCTTTGAGACACCACCCTCCTTCATTTCACGTTGGCAGTTGCTTCAGAATTGGGGCAGGGAAGTGTCCCGGGCCCACTTCTCAACACCGATCGGTACCTCCTAGAACTTGACACGCAGCCCATTCACGCCAGCCTCCTTCCCTTACTACGCCAAAAAAAAAATCCCTGCAGCGGAAAGGAACGTGCCCAACCCAAGGCAAGCTTGAACTTTCCCCGAAAGGCCAGCGAGGGAACTGACTTCCCCTCGGGTATTTTAAAAGGGGCCGGGCCACAGAACGGAGTTCCAGTGAGAATCTTCCAAACAGCAAACTCTCAAAAGGAGAGGAAGTGGCTGGCTGCCCTTTCGGCCCTGGTCCCTCATCCCAGAGCCATTTCCACACTGTTGGCGACCACGAGGAACTGTTTGCAGAAATGTACAAACACGGCCAGCACACTCCCCGCCTGGGGAAAGGCCTGGATCAATACGCGCAGCAGGAGGGTGAAGAAAAGAGAAAAGGAAAGATTTTATCGAGCCTATTTACCTTAAAGGTACTTTAAAGACCTGCACAAACACACCTGCTTTTTCAGGGCGGGGAGGCGGGGGGAGCAGAGCAAACACGTCTCTGCCTTAAAAGAAATGTCTGGAGAAGGAGTCGTTTCGGCCACAGAGCCAGGGACCCCGGGAGCTGCTCGCCCCTCTGCAAGCCAAAGCTCATCTTCAGACCAAAAACAGTTTTAAATGAGCGGGTGATCCCTGTATGAACAGGGATCTGAACTAACCCCACATCCCACGGGGGACCATGGGGTGCTGGGCAGTGTTACCAACTGGACCGTCGGGGAGAAAAACCCTGGTTAGGCAGCATCTGCCCATTTCCATGGTGTAAATACCGCCACGGTAGCTGGTTGCAAACTGTCCACCGGAGGTCGCTGAAGGGGATCATGCCACCGGTTGCATCGACGCAACATTTCTACTCCACAGATACAACAGATGCGAACACACGCACAGTCTCGATAATAGGACAATGTCCTAAAATAACTAGAGAGTGGTGAGTTTTGAGGATTTATTACCTTCGTGTTAAGTGCAATTTATTTCATTGTAAGTTTACGTATTTCACTTTTTAATCATGACTGTTGAACAATCAGCTCACAAAATTCTTGAAAATTGAGAAATCAGCTGGAGCTGGAACAAGCCACTCCTGAGCACACCACCTGGGGGTGCTTCTAAAAATTACAGGAGCGCCCTCGGCCTCTCCATAACCCGCAAGGGCCCGAGGCCCACTGAGCCCGAATTCCTCGGGGTGGGGACCACACAGACATGGTTTTAAAAGCTCCCCAGGGGGTTCTAATGTCCATCCTCAGGTGAGGATGCTACAGGCCCCCCTCCCCTCTGCAGGCAGGGAAACCGAGGTCCAGAGGTTTCATTGTCCCGAGTGGCTACCATCTGACCGAGCTGGGGTGTAACTGTTGGGTTCTGTGCCTTCCCCCACCCCGGGGACAGGCCACTTCAGGTCCCTCTTTGAAAGAGGGTGCCTTGTATTAGGATCCATATCGCCAGGCCTCATTCCTTTGTGATGATTTTAGCAAGAGCTGAACTGAAGTTTGCCTTCAGACGGGCTATGAAAACAAGGGCTTAACAAGGAGATTCACAGGTGAGCCGGCAAGGAGAGATCACAGCAAGGCTCTCAAGGACGGTTTAAAACGCACTTTGTATCTGTTTTTACACGAATACTTTGTATGTGAAAAACAAATGATTCTTATCCACTCACAAAGAGGGGCTGACTGAGCTGGCAGTGCTTAGCGGTGGTTAGTTTAAATTATTCTTTTTTGCTTAAAAAAAAATACAGTTTCTCTGGGTAGCAAGATCACGCATGGTTTTCATTTACTGCGATTCACTCTTCTGTATTTTTTCTAAATTTTCTCCAGCAAGCATAATGTTGTAATGGCAACAAAGACTTTAAAAATATTTTTATCATCGGGGAGAAGTTGACATGATAAAAAAAGAACGATTTCTTTCTGCACCCAGACTTCCCGTGGGTCCAGTCTGTCCGCCCCTCCTCCAGCTCCGGCTCCCTAAGAGTTCTTGTTAGATTCATGTTTCCTCCTCCCCGGGGACTTGAGGCAACCGCTTCCGACCTCCCCGCCCCTCTGGGCTGTGGGGTCCGCACCGGCCGGGACCGCGCGGGAGAACCCAGCCCCCGGGTCCCACGGCAGGTCCCAGGCCGACTTCCCTCCTACTGGATGGAGTTGGAAGGACAGCCCACCATCGGCAGCAAGCTCGTCGCCCAAAGGCGTGGGGTCCGAGTTTCCATGGAAGGTGGTCCAGGTAAGCCGAGTACACACAAGGACGCGCCTGAGCGGAGGAAGAAAGACAGGCCCCTGGGGACATCCTGGAGGGCCACCGTTCTCCCCACTGTGGGTAGACCTTCCCTGTCGGTGAGCACCTGGGAGACTGACGTCCCGAGGGGGACAACGCTTTCACCAGGTCTGCGGCTTCCTGAACTGTCCTGGAGCTCCGACTCAGGGGAGGTGGTGGCGGCGCGGAGCTCAGTGTGCGTGGCCGTGGACTCGATGGAGGCACCTGCCGTGGGGTGCGGGGCGGGGGTCACCGCCCCTGTGTCCTCAGGTCACGCGCACACCTCTTATCCGCTTCTCTCCCGGGCGGCGGGCTCCGAGGTGCAAGAATATGGACAACCGTTCTCTTCTCGCTCTCCAGCGGCTTCTGGTTTCGGCAGCCACGCAGGCCTTCACCCACTTCCGCGCCGCTCCTACTAACCCCGATTCTAGACGGGGCCCTCTGATGGACACCCACTTTTTCCGGTGAGAAGACCGCGTCCACCGGCAGGGCTCCCACCACGACTCTCCTCGCCTGCGCGTCCCGACCGACCCCCCCGCCCAGCCCTGGGGTGCGGGCTCTGCGGTCGAATCGTGGGGAGGGGCGTGTCTGAGTCCTCTCCTGCTGCTACGGGAGGCGTGTGGGGTACACGACCTCTTAGCCCCTCAACTGCCTCGAGGGCCAGCTGGGCTTGGATGTCCACCGCACGGATTAGCAAGAGCCACTGCGACTGTGGAACTTGGTGCATACGGAGACCACGCCAGGGTCTCCGCCCCCCAGGCCCGCCCTCAGGGCCCCGGACCCTGTGCTGCCACGGTCATCGTGTCCCCGTGGTCTACGTGTTGTCAGTGGGGTTGCCAGATAGAACACAGGACCCGCCCCCCCACAACCATTACATTTGAATTTCAAGGAGACCACCAATAATTTTGAGTATACCAGTGTCCCGTGCAGCATTTTCATTTGCTAACCCCGGCAACCTAATTAACGACCGTGTATGTTTCACGGGGCCGGACAGCAAGTCCGATGCCTTCGGGCTCTCGAGCCCCCTCCCCATCCCCAGCCTGGCCTGGTGTCTGGCCCCATCCGTGCCTGGCCAGCCAGGCTGTATCTGGTAGACATGTGGTTCTCAACACAGCATACTGCCCCCTAGGGGCTGTTTTGGAGATCGGAGGAGGCATTTTTGATGGGCACCATTAGGTGGAGGGGAGATGGAGGGGGTGGGTCCTGGCATCCAGGGGACAGGAGCCAGGGGCCTCGCAGGCACGCAGGACAGCAGCTCTGGACAGAAAAGTGTCCCTTGTCCCACGCACCATTCAGGTAAGCGAAATCTACTTAGGAGTGTCGGCGCCTAGAAGCTAACTCCTCATCGGCGTAAAGCGAATCTTGCCCAGTATTTTCCAGGAATGTGGCTGCTGCGTGAATCGAGGGAAGGCAGTATTTTATTTTGTTGGAAACTAAGAGACCTCATTGTGTCAGAAATCATCGCGTGTGCGGTTTCGAGACCCCAGTACCACACACCTGCACACACTTTTTCCGTAAAGAGCCCGAGAGCGGATGCCCTCAGCTCTGAGGGCCACTCTGGGGTCTCGGTTGCAAGTGCTTCCCGTGGAAGTGAGGGGGCCAGGCTGCTCCACTAAGACTTCATGGAGGAAAACACGCGCCAGGTCAGAGTTCGTAGACCCTTGGTGGCCTAGGAGGTTAAGAAGCCCAAAAGGACAGCCCTGGCTGAGAGGCTCTGTTGGTTGGAGCGTTGTCTTGTGCACCAAAAGGTTGCAGGTTTGACCCCCGGTCAGGGCGCGTGCCTGGGCTGCGAGTGTGACCCCCTGTTGGGGTGAGTACCGGATGTTCTCACTCACATCGATGTCCCTCTCTCTCTCTTTCTTTTTTTTGTTTTGTTAATTTTATTTATTTATTTTTGGAGAGAAGGGAAGGGAGAGAGAAAGAGAGGAAGAGAAACGTCAACGTGTGGTTGCCTCTCATGCGTCCCCTGCCGGGAACTGGCCTGGCAACCCAGGCATGTGCCCTGACTGGGAATCGAACCTGTGACCCTTTGCTTCGCAGGTCCATGCTCAACCCACTGAGCTACACCAGCCAGGGCTATCTCTCTCTCTCTCCCTCTCCCTCTCCCTCTCTCTCTCCCCCCCCCTCTCTCTCAAACTGAGAAACACACCCTTGGTGAGGACTTTTTAAAAATCTAAAGGACAGGAGCTTCTCTGTCGAAGCCCCTGAAAGACAACATGAGCTACCAGCAGGGTGTCCTGGGCTCTTTCTAACTTCCGTGCCCCAAGGAAGGCGGGCGGTGCCGTCACCACCCTGCCGGTCCCCGGGCCTCGGGTGCTGGCGTGGCTGCGGGCCCTTGTGGCCTGCAAGTCCCTTGGAGCCCACTGCTGCACATTGAGAATCCGGAGTCTCTCCAAGGCGGGTGCCGCTCTCTGCTGTGTCCTTTATAAACTCTCAGGAACTGGCCCCGGGCTCTGTGGATGTTCTATTGCTACCTCTCGCTGAGCACACGCCACGGCCGTGAGGATGACGAGAGGGGCAAGGCTGCTCCCTTCTCTTCGTGAAAGAGGACGATCTCTTGCCTGTGAGCTCCGGCGCCCCCCTCCCTCCTGGTGCGTCCCAAGTAGGCCCGGCTGCGATGGCCACGCCCAGGGACAGAGGACCGGCTGGGAAGGACACAGGCCATCCGGGGTCTTGTTTGTGACAGAAGCCATTCCAAATGCAAGAGCTCCCTCGGGCTTTCTGAACACTAGACAAAAGTGTTTCAAAGCCAGAGAAACGTGGGCCCCTCCTAGGTGACAGAATATTACGATTTCAGGGCTGACGGTGTTGGTGTCGCTTTAATTTATCCGATGAACAAACGCACGCAGTTCTTTCTTCTTTTTGATCGAATTCATTGGAGTGGCAGTGGTTGATGAAATGATGCAGGATCCAGGTGTGAAATTGCGTCACACGTCGTCGTCCGTGCGGTTGTTGCGTGCTCACCACCCCGAGCCGAGTCTCCTTCAGTCACCATTCCTGCCCCCACCAAGGCACGCACGCAGCTAATGGTTTCGTCCTCGGAACAAAGAGTCTTCAGAACAGGCTCTCCAGGCTCCGGCGGATGGGTTAGAGAGACGTTTTCCTCTGAGCTGGAGAGCGTGGGTGATGTGCCCTCGGCAGGCTGGCCGACCCCCGCACCCCCGAGCAGGTGGGCAGCCCTGAAGGCGACGTGGACAGTCCATGAGGTCGCCTTCCGAAGGATCGTGGGGGAGATGCCTAAGGAAGGAGGGGGTGGGGAGGAGGGGAAGGCAGGCCGGATCGGGGCGGCCGTTCTCACTCCCTGCCTTCTCATATTCCTCCGACTTTCGAATTGTGTAAATGACATAGTGAAACAAAAAAAAAAAAACAATTTAAAACCAGAATCGGAACGGTGCTGGTCATTGCTCGGTGGGTCACCTGGCCAGGGACTGGATTTTCCTCCTCTGCTCTGGCCGCAGGGGGACTCGGGTCCTGTAACGGCTGCAGGGTTTGGGGGGTGTTGCGTGGAGAGCAGCGCCCGCTGGCCCATGAGGCGGGGCCCGGCTCTGGGGTTAGGACACTCCCTGGCCCCACCGCTGCTACTAGAGGAGACAGCCTGAAATTTCCAGAAACCTCTGAGTTGGCTGCCTTGTTCGGTAAACGAGCGAGATGGCCCTTCAGAGGAGCCGCCAGCAGTTGCAACAGGCACATGCGGACGTCGGGGGTCGGAGAGCCGCTCAGACCTCGACCGGACGTCGGGGGTCGGAGAGCTGCTCAGACCTCGACCAGGCCTTCCCGTCTGTGAAACGAGGAGACCTGGGGTCGTGAAGGGTCAGGAGCCGGTGTATCCAAGTCCCTTAGTGAAGGGGCTCGTTCCCAGGAGAGGAGCCAACAGAACAGGCACTCGGGAGAGAGGCCGGGCCGTTGCCACGGGGCCAGGGTCTCCCTCCCTCTTAGCTCCTGGGCTTCTCCCGGGGTGGCTGGAGGCCCGCTGCACGGTGAAGCATCACCAGCCTGCACACTCTCGCTAGGGTGCACGTCCGTCTGCCAGTCATTCCACCCTCGGGGAGGCGTTTCAGTTACTCCCCACCCCAGCCTCTAGGATGTCTTCTGGCCTATGGGCCCTAGAACTGTGCTTGGAATGAGGAGGGTTTATTGAGGTGGCCCGTTTGCTCACAGGGGGGCATTAAAGAGGGAATGCCACCGAGAGCCCACCGCCTGGCAAGCGTCGCATCTCCTGGGGGATGGAATCTCTCTGCGTGGTTGTGACAGGCAGCGGGTCTCAGGAGCCAGACGGAGCTGCACATGGTTGTCAGTTCTGGTGGGAGCCTGCCCCTCTCCGATCGCCTCTGCACAGCTTGTGGGGTGAGCGCCAGGGACCCAATCTCCCCCACAGAAAGGAGTGTCACTTGGTGTGGCAGTTGGGGACCACCCGCGCCTGCCCTGGGCCACAGAGCCAGGTGTTGAAGGTGCTCTGGGCTCCTGCCCCTCCGGCTGTCCCTCGCGCTGAGTCCTGCGGGGAGGGGCTGTCAGAAAACCCACATGGCTGCCAAGTGGCACCGACAGCCAGACAAGGAACCCAGCCAGGTTCCTGCCACCCTGACACCGCGAGGGCCCAGGGACACATGGGAGGGACCCAGAGGAGGCACTTCCCAAACGTGGCCTCCTGGACACAGGAGCAGCCTTCTCAGCCGCCCCCAGTGCTCAGGGGCTCCTGGGCCCTCCTGCACCCCCGGGCCCTCCTGCACCCCCATGCCAGGGGCCTGCGGAGCCCGGGCCAATCTCCGGATGATTCCGGCAGAAACCCATCCGCGCAGCCAACGGGTGCTTGAGGAAACAGAGGGGCTTTCGACCTAATTATTCCCAACTGGTCGTTTCCATCGATCCCATTCTCTTGGTCATTGCCGGACCCCCCCCCCCTCCAGGCGGGGTGCACTTCTCGCCCGCTCGGGGTAAATGGGCTGTGACGCTGAGAACAGGGCAGGCCCTCACTCGCCCACACGGGGCCTTTGTGGAGGAATGTTCCGCTTACTGCCGTTAAAGTGGAGGGAGCGCAGCCAGGGAGCAGGTCGGGCAGGTGGGGAGGCCCCTCGGGCAGATGGGGAGGCCCCTCGGGGAGGGCTCGGCTGCCGTGAGCCGCGCTTGGCCCGGCCCCTGGGACCCCCGCCCCATGGCCCGAACCCCAGTCACTCCGTCACGCGGACCATGACCCCTCGCAGAGCCCCACTTCCTCTCCTGCCACTCCGGTCAAGCTCGGTCACTGTTTCTGGGAAGGACGCTGTGAACTGCCACCTTGTCCCCCTGCCTGTGTCCAGCCCCAGCCTTCCCGCTGTCCTCAGTCCACTCCGGCTCCCGCCAGCTCCCCGCAGCCTCCGGGGCTCGTCACAGCTCTGGGCTCCTCCGGGGATCCTTGCCTGACACCCTCCGGCGTCACCGGTGCCTTCCTCCCGAACCCCAGCTGCGGCCACCGTCTCTGCCCCCGATGGTGTGCGGTTCAGCGGGTCTCCCCTCCTCCTTGCGTCCGGGCTCCCCAGCCAGCCTCTGAACTCCCTGTGTCTGTCTAGGTCCCAGCGCCTGCAGGCACGCCACCCTCCTCCAGGGCCCAACCCCAACACCTGCTGGTTGGTAAGGCAGTTGGGGCACAGCTGCGCCCCAGAGGCGCTGACCCCGCTGGAACCCACTCCCTGGAAGAGCGGGGCCGGGCCTGCCTCTCTCAGGCTCAGGGAGCACGTGGCTCGGACGCTGCGGAGCCTCTGACACACGGGGCTCCCAGAGCCAGCTGAACAGGGGGGGCCTCGGTGCACTTGAACCTCACCCCGACTGCTGTCTCACTCCTCTGCACTAACACTGGCGTGGACGGTCAGCTCAGAAGGACTCCTTGAAAGTGGAATGCAAACTCAGTGGGTTGGGGCCTGTGGGGTTGCTGCCATCCAACACTCGCGAGGACTCGCAAACCAGCATCTCCTTTTCTGTTTCCCCGTGTCACCAAAACCTGACCTGATCGGACACCTTGCCCAAGTCTGTCACTGATGTCAACCCCTCCCAAACAGACATCTCCACCGCCCCCCCAACTTGTAGAGAACTTGGTGAGCTTTGATGAACCTCAGAACCTCTGTGGCGTACTTTCTGCGTTCCCCTAAATCTGTGGTTCTCAACCAGGGTGCCTTTGCCCCCCCTCCCTGCCCCAGGGGCATTCGGAAATGTCTGGAAACATCGCTGACCATCACAAAGGGGCGCGGAGGCCAGAGGTGCTGCCAAACACCCCGCAATGCACATGGCGACTCCCCGCAGAGAACGAGCGATGGGTCCCCAAAGCCGTCAGCACCAAGGACGGGCACCCCGCTGGGGTGGCAGGAGTCCCCGCAGAGTGTCTTCCGGGCGACCTAGCTGTTGGGCCTCGGCAGCGGGCTCACGTCTTCTGCGGCTCTTCCTTGTCCAGGGAAGCTGCCAACCCCACGCGGGGAACGAGGGACGAAGGACTGGAGGAGACTCCCGACTCGGAGAGGAGCCGAAAGGCGCAGGGCGCCCCCAGTCAACACGAGGGAGGAAGGGCAGGCTGGGCGGGGCGGGGGGTGGGGGGCTGTGTTCCTGGGAGCCTCCCTGTGAAATGCAGAGCCCTGGGTCCTCCCAGCGGCAGGGAGGCTGCTGATGAGAGGCCGATGAGAGACAGGTCGGGAGAGCACTTTGTCTCCCAGCTCACGGGGAAGGGCGGCGCCGCCGTGCTCCGAGCCAAGCCCCACACACCTCTGCTGGGCCGTGAAGACCGTGCCCATCAACCAGACAAAGGGCGCGCGGGACCCTGCTCCTCAGGCTGCCTCGGCAAAGGCATCGCGGAGGCGCCTTTGTTTCGCGGGAATCCTCGCAGAATGGCTCTGCCTGTCGAGGCAGGCGGAACGTGTACTGTCAGTGAACTGGAGTTTTCAACACAGGATTTCTCTGTCTGACAATATTTGAACAGATGGTGTGCGTGCCGCACCGATGACAGCGTGACAGCCAGACGCCGAGCGGTTTCCAGCCCGAGACCCGGATCCGAAGGTCTCCCGAGGTTGGCCGGGACGCTCGCAGGGCCTGGGACTCTCTGAGAGCTGCCTTCTGTGTTCCTGGGACTCCACGGGTCTTCTTCTTGCCCTCGCTTTGCCCCTGCAGTTTCCTGACTGTATTGGTTAGGGTTGCTTTCAGCTGCAAGTAATGGCAAACCCATCTAAGACTGCCTTAGGCCATAAAGGTGACCAGTTATGTCAGGTAACAAGAGGTGAGAGGTAGAACAGTCCAGGGCTGTGGCCATGCGGCTCAGGGATGTCACCGAGGACTCTTTCTCGGCTCAGGTCTTCTCCATCGGTCAGAGCTTCATCCTCACACGCATCACCTCGTGGTTACAAGATGTCTCTGTAGCCACAGACACAGCAACATCTCGAACAGAAAGAAAAGGCGGTCAACACCCAGGCTGACGACCATCTGCCTTTGCCCAGGACTGAAGGGGGTGGGCGTCCCTGGCAAGCCCAGGCAGACGGGGACAAGTTGGTTACCCAGAGGCCCCTCTTCCTAGGGAAGGTCATCTCCTCCAGAAGCTCCAATGCATTGCCCTTATGTCTTTGGGACCAGAACTAGGCCACACCCTCTCCCCTGGGCCACAACTGGACGAGGCCTGGGACCCCTCACGGTCACGACCCGGCCGCGGGGCTGGGGAAGGGCCTCCCACATGCCCGCCTCAGGAGCAGAGTCGGTGTTCTGTCAGCTGGGAAGACAGTGAGGCACCGAACATCTGCCGGAGTGCTCAAGGAAAAAAGTCATTTTCCACTGAACTGATCTTACTAGCAGAGCAAGCTTTTCCAGACCGTCCGTTCATTTGTGAATTCAGTCACTATGTGTTGAGCACCTAGCGTGAACAAGCCCTCGCTTGGGGGCTGGGAACACAGGTCAACTCTCCTGAAGCTTCCGGCCAAGCGGGGGTGTCTGCCCTGAACATGCTGTTTCAAGTGCGACGAGGAGTTCCAAGAGGCAGAGTTCTAGGGGCTGACAAGTCAGGGGAGCCTTCCTGGCAGAGGTGACCACGAAGCGGAGGCCTCAGGGTGCATGGGGTTTGCTGGGACAGGGGCAGGAGGGGCAGAACCAAGGGGCTGAGAGCAACCACTGCCCTGCACGCGACGGTGCTGGAGGCACCTGGACGGCAGGCAGAGGGGGGGCTGGAGGGTCCTGCAAAGGCTCCCAGCTGGGTGGCTGCAACTTTGAGCCCTGGGCATGGTCGCTGCCTGCCCCAGCCTGCAGCGCTCCGCTGCTTCCTCTTCCTCCCAGCTTCCTGCAGAACAGGCCTTCGTCCCCCCACCCCCACCCCAGCTCTGCTGCACCCGCCCCATCCCCCGGCTCCCTGGAGAGGGAGCTGTCAGAGCAGGTGACTGCCTCCCTCTCATTCGCTGGAAGACCTGCCTCCTGCGAGCTGAGGTCTGTCTGCCGGGCTGCCGCTGGCGACACCCTCGCCCAGAGCTCCCCCCCCCCCAGGGTCTGCTGTGCGGACGAGCCCCCCGGGGCTCAGGCATCCCTAACAAGCGCCCGGTGCTCATCGGTTCATTGGTGCTGGTGCTGCCAGTCCAGCGGCTGCGCGTGTGACGGCTTGGCCTTGGTCTGATCCTGGAAGCCCGCCCACCCAACCTGGACCAGGGCAGGCATCTCCCCACCTCTGTGTCCTCTCTCTCTCACCTCGCTCTCCATCCCCTCCACTGGTTAAAAATTTAGGGTAGGACTTTCCTGGTAGAACCCCAGCCACCACAGGAAATCCACCGACATGAAAGTGTTCATCCCTTTAACTAGCGAACCTGTTCTGTGGCCATGGCGTGGTTGGCTGTGAACTACTCAACCGACAGTGAAGTAATCCATCCAGTTCAGAGGTGGCCCACCCTTGGTGTCTCTGGGCCACCCTGGAAGAGTTGGGCCACACTCATTAAATACGCTGTGACACATAACCACAAAAAAGCTCATCACATTTTAAGTACATTTATGATTTTGTGGTGGTCCGTGGGTCGGACACCCCCGATCACTGAGTCCTCACTGAGTTCTGGGTGCTCTCCAGGACCTGGGACAAAAAATATCTCCCCTCGTGGAGCTCACGTTCTGCCAAAGGAGACAGTCCGACGGGAGAATGGGCTGGCGTGTGCTCAGGACAAAATGTGAAGATAGGAGGTTGAAACCCTCTGTGTGTAAGGCTGCTGGGGAAGGCGTGGCAAGTCCCATCGCTTTTCCCACAAATTTGCACGCAAGCAGGAGGCTTTGTGTCCTGTGTCACATAGCACAAACACCCTTCGTGGCCTCTGAAATCTTTGCGTCCCTCCCTGCCAAGAGTAGTCCCCAGGCAGGCACAGCTGGACCCTCTGCCTTTCCCCCAGGGGCAGGTCAGCCATGCTCCGTGTCCCTGGGAACCTGGAAAAGGCTCCCCTTGGTTGCAAAGAATTATGGGCTTTCTCTAAGGGGACAGGAAGCGGCTGAGGGGTGTTAAGCAGGGAAGTTGGATAAGTCTTAACGCTTTTCCTGCCTCCGTGGGGAGACAGTAGCATCTTGCTTCCATTTACCACTTCATGCCCTTGACAAAGCTGCCTGAAATCCTCTCCAGAACAAGGTGACCATAAGATATCACATTATAAAAAAGGGGTTTTGCCCTGGCTGGTGTGGCTCAGTGGACTGAGTTCCTGCCTGCGAACCAAAGGGTCGCTGGTTCGATTCCCAGTCAGGGCACATGCCTGGGTTGCAGGCCAGGTCCCTGGTGGCGGGGCACGTGAGAGGCCGCCACACACTGATGGTTCTCTCCCTCTTTCTCCCTCCTTTCTCCTCTCTCTAAAAAATAAATAAAATCTTTTTTTAAAAAAGGGCTTTCACACATTATCTTATTTGAACTTCAAAACAGCCTTACAAGTGTGCAAATCCTTGTACTATCGTTTGCTAGGAGAGTGACTTGGGCCAATGAGCTGACGTCTCTGTTCTTCAGTTTTTCCATCCGGAAGATGGGGGTGGTAGGGGTGTTTCACAGGGGCTGCTGTGCGGGTTAGATGACTTAACACAAATGGAGGTTCTCCGGCACATGTGCTCAGTAAAGGCCACTGCTTGTGGTAGTTCTAAAAGAGGGCCGCACGCTTTTTCCTTCCTGCCTTTGCGGGGAGGGGGTGGGAGCCAAGGTGGGGGGAGGAGAGTAGCTCTGAGTCCCCTCTGCTTGAGCCCGGGTGGGGTCTATGACCGCCTTGACCGCTGGGGTACAGAAGCACTGTCCCTCCCGAGGCCGAGTCATGAGAGCCCGTGGCCCTTCTTCCTTGTTCATGGGAACACCTGATGTTTGGAGCCTGGGCCACAGGTAGGATGGGCGACCCTGAGACACCCCATGTGGGGCCCACAGGGCCACTGAGCCCAGCCTTCCAGCTGCCCCTGCCCATGTGCTGACCGTGGGGGCCCTGCAGACCAGCCGGTCTGCCCTTAGAGCGCCACCAGCGGCATCCACCCATCATCACCACGGGCAGCAGAAGTGTCGCCCAGCTGAGCCGCGCCTGAAGTCACGACCCCCAAAGCTCTGCGTGCTGCAGTGGAATGATGACTGGTTTGGGCCACACAGCACTGGGGCCCTTTGTTACACAGCAGTGAGGAACTGGGATGCTGCTAGCACAATTACTGCCTATTACTGTTAGCAGTACCACCGCCACTGTCAGTATCAGGTTAAAAGGCTGGGAAAGCAGGTAACACCACGCCTCCCTCACAGAGCAGGAATGAAAGGGCAGGAGGGAACAGGGCTTGACTGGCGAGCTATGAGCACACCCGGTCTCCGGGTCAGACTTCCCTCCCACTGTCTGGCACGGCCTCTCTCCCCAGTGAGGCTTGCACTGACCACTTCTGGCTGGTAAACTGCCCTTTGGGGAGCGGCAGGAATATTTCTGTCAACAATTCTGCAGGGCTTACCCCCAGAGGAACTACTCGTTTCATGTGATCTGGCCCCAAAGAACACATCAGCTTCATAGATAGTAAACCCCACCACGCTGCCAGCCGTGGCTAAAGACACTGCGAAACTCAAAGCCAAACCAAAAGCCGAACTGGGCACCTCCCCCCTCTCGGAAGTAAAATAGTATAAAGTGGAAAGATCTGGTGTCCCCTGAATGCAGCGGAGGAGCCTCACGGATCCGACCTCTGGAATGCACCGGCCGAGGAGGAAAGACTCCCAAGACGGGCTGTTCTTCCTACCTGTCAAAGTGAAAGATGTTAATCGATATTTATGTAACACTCACCAAAAGCTGCACTTGCTGAAGTAAAATATAACCTTTCTCCCTTTAAACACCTTTTACTTGTTATTCAAATAGGAAGTCTATTCTTTCCGAATTAGCTGTGTCTGTCAGCCTGGCGTTTCTGCCTGCCCCGCAGAAAGTTCTCGCTCTGTCCCACCTTCCCGATAACTTTCTCTTCCATGTTATGCACGTTTGACAACTCCCCAAGGTTTCTTGACAGGGGAAATCTTTAAGATGGGGGTCATGTGGTTTTTACACTCAGGGCTGCATTGTTTTTTTTTATTAGGATTTTCAACTCAGAATGAGACAGTGGGGCAGAGTCACACCAAATGCGGTTTGTTTTTTATTAGTGGTTCCACAGACTAACATTTATCTTCATCCCTAACATTCCACCGTTCTTGTTTCCTTTGTCGGTTTGAGAGGTGCCTGGAGTGTTCTCAGAGGTGGATTTTTGGTTTTTGGTGCTTTTTTTAAAAAAATCAGCACAGGGTACAGCTCTTTGGCAGGAGGCGGGGGTAAGTGGATGAAATCCATCGGATTTTATCTGTGCTAAATCCCACGCTCTCCTGCACACGGTTGCCTTATGAGCGCCACAAATGGACCAGGATGAAGCTGTCCCCTTTCCACCGTTGGTCTTGGCTTATCACCCTTTACCAGTGGGCGGTTCTCCAGCTTTAGGCCTGGGCTGAACCACACACAGGTCCCTGCCTTCTGCCCTGGGTCTCGCCTCCCCTGTGCCTGCTCCTCCCTCTAATATTCCAGCCCTGTCTTTTTTTTTTTTAATCAGCATTTTTTTAATTGTTGATATTGTACAGTTTTCTGTCTTTTACCCCGCCCCCAGCCCACCACCCCAGCCCTCCCCACCTCCCTCCCATTTCCACCCCCCATAGTTTTTGTCCATGTGTCCTTTATACTTGTTGCTCTAAACCGTTCCCCTTTTCCCCTGAAATTCCCTCCCCTCCCCCTCTGGTCACTGTCAGACTGTTCTCAAATTCAGTGTCTTTGGTTATATTATGCTTGTTTGTTTGTTTTGTTGATTAGGTTCCTGTTAAAGGTGAGATCATATAGTATTTGTCTTTCACTGCCTGGCTTATTTCACTTAGCATGATGCTCTCCCATTCCATCCATGCTGTCGCAAAGGGTAGGAGCTCCTTCTTTCTTTCTGCTGCATAGAATTCCATTGTGTAAATGTACCACAGTTTTTTGATCCATTCATTAACTGATGGGCACCTAGGTTGCTTCCAGCACTTGGCTATTGTAAATTGTGCTGCTATGAACATAGGGGTGCATCATCCCTGAGTTAAGTTAGTCTCCGTGACTTCCCAACAGAATTTTGCCCTTCAGGTGATGGCCGGTGGAGATCGGCCTTACTCTCCTTATGGGAGAGCCGCACGGAGAGGGTGACAGTCCGCTCTGGGGGAAGGTGGTCGCCGGAGAGGAGGGTGCCTCGTTTACCAGAGAACGAGTTTGACCAACCCAGCCCCAGAGGCCGCACACGGGAGACAAATCATCCTCGAACTCCCCTTGGGGGCTTCTGAGGCCCCCTGATCTGAGTGGAGACCGCAGAGTTAGAAGCAGCTTCACAAAGGCTAAACACAAATGCATCGGTTGAGGTCTTCACCCTGCTTTTTCCTCCTTTTAGAGTTTGCCAGCCATTCTTCACCCCCCCACCCCCCGGTCCCCATACACTCATCACTAAGCTCTTGGTCGAAGACCTGTGGAGGCTAGGCCCTGACTATCGGGCTTGCTGTGACATTTTCCAGGTTTCACTTTAAAACGTGCATTATTTATTGGAACCTGCCGTCTTCCGGCACGGGCTGCAGGCGGCTCGCTGAAATATATAGTCAAGAGAAGCGAATCCCACCTCTTTGGTCAAAGACAGCCTGCCTCGAGGGGTCGGGGGGGAGTTTTGAAATCCTCTTTCTCATTATAGAGGGGGTCATTCCGGGTCATTACCTTATTTTACAACAAACAGACGTTTCCAGTGATGGAATACAGCTCAGTAACTGTCCAAAAATTTCCTTCTGACCTTATAAATTATAGCTAATATGCAGCTTTTGTTTCTTCTGAGCCACCAGGAAATCTGTGGTCATCATGTAAACGACACAGAAGAGATGCTCGGCGGGGCCTCGCCGGACCATCGCGGGATCCGACCGCTGTGACGTCAGGGCCGGGCCCATGTGCAGCCCCCCTGCTCTGGCCGCCAGCACACCCCACGTGTTATTATTCCACTTTGTTTCCTGCATCCCTGGGGCGCGGCACTTTCTGGGGCCCCTTCAGATCCCGTGTGTGGGGGGGTTCAAATACCCAAACGTCTCCCCTTTATTTCGAGTTTCTACGAACTGCCGGCCATATCACTGGGCAGAGCTGGGTGTTGCACTCATCGTTGGGCTGAGGAGTCACGTTTACAAAGAAAAACACATTTAGTTAGCCAATATTTCTGTGTATACCTAAGAGATTTCTGAGGCAGGGGGAGTGGCGGCCAGAGGTTCCGGAGAGTTCTCCTGCGCGCTGCAGAACCATCGCCCCAGTCTCCTCGGTGCCGGGGTCCGCATGCAGACCCCCACCCCTCACGACGGACACACAGGGGCGCGGAGGACTGGGGGCAAACCGGGGACCCGCGGGATGTACTGAGGACAACGCTGGAGCGAGGTTAAGCCAGACCAGCCCTGCCCGGTGGAAATACGCGCACACCGCAGGTGCGGTCCCAAACTCCAGTGGCCCCGTGACAAAGGTGACACAGGCACAGTCAGTTTTAGGAATCTCTCCCCTTTAACCCGATATATCCAGAACGCCGCCACTTCATCATGGAGTCGATGCAGAAATTATTAATGAGACCCGTGTGACCCTGGACTCAGTGTGTATTTTATACTCAGAGCAGGTCTCTGTTCTCACCACCGATCACAGTCAGGGGCTCAGACGCCACGTTCCCTGTGGCTGGCGGTGACCGTGCCAGGCAGCCCAGACACCGGGTGGGGCAAAAGCAGGGTTACGGCTGTTCCTGTGGGGAAACAGTACAAGAATGAATGAGCACTCGAACCGGAATAGACTGTGCTCTGGGAGCTCACCACCGCAAACCTACTTTTGCCCGCCTGTACAGACTAACACTAGGCTGTCTGTCCCGCGGGTTTCTGGGTGGGAAGAGGGAAGGACTGCCATCCGCGTGGACGTAGGGAATTCATGGAAGACGGCGAGACCGCAGGGCAAAACGTGTAAACGGGGACAAAAGAACAGCAGGAGGAGAAATAAGTCCCAGAAACGCCCCGTTCAGCGCATTTGTCGCTGCGAGAGCTCTGGGGACGCATCATCCCTCGAAGTCTGCACGGCCGTCTCTGCCGTCCGAGGAAGCCGAGGCCCGCGGGGATGGATCCTCCCTGCTCCGAGGAGGAAAGTGTCCTGCTGGAGAGATTCGAGGGCGGTGCCATGGACCCTACCGTCACAGGCTCCCGTGGCTCTCATCCCAGCATACCCAGAAGCCTCAGGCGGGATAACTTTCTCCTCGGACGGAGAGGCCAGGAGGCCGGGCATCACTCCGGGCAGTTTCAGTCACTTCTTTGGGAGACTGGATTTTTTAATTCAGAGTGGAAATATCTTTATTGTTTTATTTTTAATATATTTTACTGATTATGCTATTACAGTTGCCCCATTTCTCCCCCATCATTCCCCCCCACCCTGCACACCCCCTCCCACTCACATTCCCCCCTTTAGTTCATGTCCATGTGTCCTAAGTTCTTTAGCTTCTACTTTTCCCACACTGTCCTTGCCCTCCCCCTGTCTATTTTCTACCCACCATCTATGCTACTTATTCTCTGTACCTTTTCCCCCTCTCTCCTCCTCCCACTCCCCTGTTGCTAACCCTCCACGTGATCTCCATTTCTGTGGTTCTGTTCCTGTTCTAGCTGTTTGCTTAGTTTGCTTTTGTTCTAGGTGTGGTCGTTAATATCTGTGAGTTTGCTGTGTTTTTACTGTCATATTTTTATCTTCTTTTTCTTAGATAAGTCCCCACTTTAACATTTCATAGAATAAGGGCTTGGTGATGATGAACGCCTTGAACTTGACCTTATCTGAGAAATGCTTTAACTGCCCATCCATTCTAAATGACAGCTTCGCTGGATAGAGCAATGTTGGATGTATGTCCTTGCCTTTCATGACTTCAAATACTTCTTTCCAGCCCCTTCTTGCCTCCAAGGTCTCTTTTGAGAAAGCAGCTGACAGTGTGATGGGAACTCCTTTGTAGGTGACTGTCCCCTTATCCCTTGCTGCTTCTAGAATTCTCTCCTTCATTTTAATCTTGGCTGATGTAATTACGATGTGCCTTGGTATGTTCCTCCGTGGGTCCAACTTCTTTGAGACTCTCTGAGCTTTCTGGACGTCCTGGTAGTCTATTTCCTTTGCCAGATTGGGGAAGTTCTCCTTTATTATTTGTTCAAATAAGTTTTCCACTTGTTGCTCTTCTTCTTCCCCTTCTGGGACCCCTATAATTCAGATGTTGGGACGTTTAAAGATGTCCTGGAGGTTCCTAAGCCTCTCCTCATTTTTTTGAATTCTTGTTTCTTCATTCTCTTCTGTTTGGTTGTTTGTTTCTTCCTTCTGGTCCAGTCCATTGATCTGAGTCCCAGTTTTCCTCCCATCTCTATTGGTTCCCTGTGTGTTTTCCTTCATTTCACTTAGTGTAGCCTGCATTTTTTTTCATCTAATTTGTGACCAAAATCAACCAATTCTGTGAGCATCCTGATCACCAGGTCTTTGAACTGTGCATCTGATAGGTTGGCTATCTCTTGGTCGCTTAGAGGAATTGGCTCTGGGGCTTTGATATGTTCTCCCGTTTGAGCCATTTTTGTGGGGGCGTCTGGTTGCAGCTGTTATGTAGTGAGGGGCGGAACCTTAGGTGTTTACCAGGGTGGGGCAGCCCAGTCGCTGGGTAGTGATGCTGTACGTAGGGCGGGGTCCGAGAGGGAACAATGGCGCTTGCTCCGCGCTCTCTCGGATTCCAGTCCCTTCCGCTGCTTCCCCTTCGCCTGGATTATCTGCGCGCGAATGTGGGACCACCTGGTCAGCCAGCTGCCTTGTGCGGTCTCACCGGGTCTGCCCGTTGTGACCCCGTGCCTGGGATCCGCTAGCCGCTGCCTATGCACCTGGGGTCTGCTAGCCACTGCCTGCGTGACCAGGTCTGCCAACCTCCACTTTCTCCTGCCATAACTCCGCACCCTTACCGGTCTGGATGAATGGTTGTCGGACTTTTGTACAATTCAATTTTCTATCAGTTCTGATTGTTTCCTTTTTTTGTAAATCTTTGTTGCCCTTAATTTTGGTTGTGCAAGGAGGCACAGTGTGTCCACCTACGCCTCCATCTTGGCTGGAAGTCCTATTGTTTGTTTGTTTTTTAAAGACGTATGTGTTCATTATTAAATGTCCAAAAGCTTGAAAAGAGGCTCTGAAATTGTTCCTACTCTACAAGAATCACTATCGACGGTTTTGTATAATTAGAATAACGAGAGTCCATGTAATAGGAGCAGCTGTGAAACAATCACTGCACACGGCCTCCCAGCTGTGTTTCTGTGGTGACACCTTCTGGGGAGCAGGTCCTTCTTTGGGGCTGTAGGGTATTCTGTCCATGGAGGGACGACGTAACGATTTCCCCTTGACACGCACGCGCTATTCCTGGCGTCACGAAGCACACATGTGTTTCGTGGCTGAAGCACACCCCAGGGAGAGGCCCGAGGCCCCCCAGGGTGTATAGCCCTTCAACTGGGAAGGGGGGGGCCCAGCGCTCTTCATCCTGCTCCGGGCGTTTCCAGCACTGTCACGAGAGATGTTGACAAGAGTCTCTGTTATGAGACATCTCAGAGCCTTGAACGCCAACGGGATTTGCACATCGGAAAAGTGGGCTCCGGCTGCATCTGACTTGTTCGACCGCAAACCCCGAGGACCCAGCTGAGGTGGGTGTTCCCGGGCACACTCTCTGGGAAGCAGCAGCAGCAGCAGCAGCAGGCCCGCTAATCCAATTGACTCTCCTTCACCCTCAGGGACGTGAAATGTGAAGTTTTATGTTGCTATAAGGAATGTTTTAAAACAGCATAACCTTCCTATAAATTCTTCACAGCTTGGAAATAGACAGAGCTTTCCTTTTTAGAAAGGTCACATCACTTTGTAAGGCCATCATTAGTTTTGATGGTTTTTTTCCACTTTTCGTTTCTTTTTCAGTTGCAGCCAAAAAATGTAATAAATGTAATGAAACAGATATTCATAAAGCCTTTGGTGGATGAATCATGGGTATCTGGAAAATGTGTTTGCCTCTCGAAAACGTCTTTTCTTTTTTTCTTTGATAAAAACAACAACTATTACATATCGCTTCTCGGTAATAAAAATACGTTCTAACCAAACAAAAAGCCTGTGCTTTGATGTGATAATGGCAGCCCATCGCGTCAGTCTCAGGACGTCGTAATGGGCTGTCATAGCCCCTGGTGGCGGCTGCGCTGCTTTCCTGAAAGAGGGCTACGAGAATTAGATCATCTCAGATCGTTAGGGCGTTTTTTTCCAGGATGATGTTTCTTTTGATCTGTAACATATGTGAAATTAAAATAAACTTTATAGGGCTTTGGCTTTCCCCAAACGCTTCCAAAAGTAAAATCCTACTCGAAGGGCTCAAAAATGAAACCGAACTACACTCTGGTCTCCCTTTAAAAGGCTTTTCTGGCGTGCTGGGGCAGATGACCGACGCGGGATGGACGCGAGATGGGCGGCCCCACGACCAGCGCTCGGGGGCAGGCGGCCTGCAGACCCCAAGTTCCTGGGCGGGGGAGCCTCACCCGGGGCCCGCGTCCTCTCGGATCTGTCCCAGCAGGTCGCTGCACGGGCCCCGGGCACAGAATTCTTCCTTAGAACAGACCAGGTGGCACAGAACCGTCCTTCGAACACACCCTGTGGTTCCATCTCTCAGGGAAGAGGGAAACATGTCCGATTCCTCTGTCCCGTGAGTGTCCCTTCAGACATTTCAGGACTGCCGTCTCCTTCCCAATCTTCTCCTCTGCAGTTGAACTCCTGCGGTTCCTGGGGGGCTCCCAGTGTGAATATTTATGGGGACCTTTGGCTGCTGACAACAGACGTCAGCGGGAAGGAGCCCCATGGGTTTGGGGTACTGAGTCTGCTCCCCAGCAAGTGGGGACAAGTGGAGGGCAGGTGGTGTCGGCACCGCCTGCATGATGTCACTGTCACTGTGCCCCGCACTGCTGTGGTGATGCAACGAGACCCAGCCGCTACGTGGCTTTTCATCCCAGGCCAGACAAGCTGATGATGTATTTCAACATGTGGGTGATTAGCCTCGTCCCGAGTTATACATCGTATACAACCCAGCACCGTAATGAGAGATTCGTGTTCGTCGTTGCAACCGCTGGGAATTTGGGGCTGCTTGTTTCTGCAATAGTGCTCACTAGGGTACCAGCTATGGTCCCCTCCGGGTGTGCGTGCGTGTGCTCGCGCGCGTGTGTACACACACGTCATTTAGATCACGTTCGTGGATTTGCATAATCTTTCTATCACCACCCAGGGTGAGGTGGTTTGCCATTGTCATTAGCAATCTGCACTGAATCCGAGATTCCCGCTTGGGGAAGGTGGTCAAGAGGCACGAACGTCCAGTTACGAGACGAGGAGATACTGGGGGTGCCGCACACGGCTGTAGCCAGCAGCCGGTGCTGTGTGCTCAAACGCGGCGGAGAGAGTCGATTGTCCAAGTTCTCATCACAGGAAGAAAAACGTGGGACCGTGTGTCGAGATGGATGTTAACTGGACTTAACTGTGGTGATCACCTTGTAATATACACAAATATCAAATTATTATGCTATGCGCCTAAAACGCATGCAGTTACGTGTCAATTATATCTCAACTTTTTTGTTTTTTAAAAAATGTTATCCACTCGTTTTCAGAGAGAAGGGAAGGGAAGGAGAAAGAGAGAGAGAAACATCGCTCGTGGGCGCCCCCACTGGGGACCCGGCCGGCAACCCAGGCACGTGCCCTGACTGGGAATCGAAGCAGAGACTTTTTGCTTTTCTGGATGATACCCAGTCCACTGAGCCACACCAGTCAGGACTGTTATATCTCAATCATTTATTTATTTTTTAAAGATTTTATTTATTTATTTTTAGGGAGAGGGGAAGAGAGGGAGGAGAGAGGAAGAGAAACATTAATGTACGGTTGCCTCTCGTGTGCCCCCAACTGGGGGCCTGGCCCGCAACCCAGGCATGTGCCCTGACTGGGAATCAAACCGGCGACCCTTTGGCTTGCAGGCAGGTGCTCAATCCACTGAGCCACAGCAGCCAGGGCTATATCTCAATTTAAAAAAAAATCAATATTAAAAAAAGTCACCTTGTTTTACAGACAGCATTGGGAATATATCTGAAATATTATAAATCTTTTTTCTTTTTTAATATATTTTATTGATTATGCTATTACAGTTGTCCCATTTCTCCCCCATCATTCCCCTCCACCCTACACACCCTCTCCCACCCACATTCCCCCCTTTAGTTCATGTCCATGGGTCATAAGTTCTTTAGCTTCTACATTTCCCACACTATTCTTGCCCTTCCCCTGTCTATTTTCTACCCACCATCTATGCTACTTATTCTCTGTACCTTTTCCCCTCTCTCCTCCTCCCACTCCCCTGTTGCTAGCCCTCCATGTGATCTCCATTTCTGTGGTTCTGTTCCTGTTCTGTTGTTTGCTTTTGTTTTAGGTGTGGTTGTTAATAGCTGTGAGTTTGCTGTCTTTTCACTGTCATAGTTTTGATCTTCTTTTTCTTAGATAAGTCCCTTTAACATTTCATATAATAAGAGCTTGGTGATGATGAACGCCTAAATCTTTAAGAACTTGGTGTCGAGAGAAAAATCTGACCCGATTCCTGTTCTACCAGATCACAGACCCTTCACATGACACAGAGACGTCTTCTCTCCTTGGGGTCCCTCTGGAGTCCCACCCAGTCTTGCTTCTATGCCGGGTCGAGAGAAAACACAAAGAGGCTGGAGGACAGCGTGTGGTCAGTCCTTCATCCCTGGGCGGGGCTGCCCAGGGGCCTGGCCGAGTTTCGTCCCGTGAGCCCAGAGGCCTGGCGCCCCCACATTCGCACCTGAGTGACCCGGGGCCTCCACGCATTGCCGGGGTCCGTCCACCTCGTGGTCCCGCTGGGGAACAGTGAGCCGTCGTTTTGTGAAGGAGAAAATGACATTTTAACGAGCACACGCCCTCCACCTCCCGTGCCCGTGGTTTCCTCCCAGAGGCCACGCTCCCGGGAACTGTGTCGTCTCAGGCCACCGCTCTCCCACCCTCTGCCTGCCTGCAGGTGACATCCTCGGATCACCAGGGGCACCGTCCTGCTGCAGCTGGACTCTGTGGGGACAGGACTGCAGGGAGTGTGGCGAGGCACGGCGTGTGCCACCTGCTTCCGCTGCTGGGGGAAGGCAGCCACCGAGTCCATCAGCCACTGGGACTCCCCAGGGGCTGACGTACCTTCTGGATGGTTGGCAGGCTCAGGGCCCACTAGTCAGGAGAGCCCTGAACCCACCTGGGTGATGCCCAGGGTGCACCCCCCAGCAGCCCCCCGCCCCCCGCTGGTGAGGGCGAAGACGCACAGAGCGCACCGTGCGTGCTGTGTGCCACCAGGCGCATCCTCTCCTACCAGGGCGGTAAGGAGCTACTTGCTGCCTGCGAGATTCCTGTACGTCAGTGAAGCACACGGCTCTCCGTGCGGTTGCATCACCCTCAGAGCTGAGCATGGCTGTCTAACACACACTAACCAGGTGGTGGCCGGAGGGTGGGCTTCATAAAATCACAGCTTTCCCTGGCGCTTACAGGCAATAAAGATGCAAGCCCCTGGAGTGCCCTCGTTGCCGGGTTCCTCCGTCCCTGCATGCGGCCCGCCTTGGAAGGCCAGCGCTGGGGGGAGTGAGCGCCCTGCGAGCACCCACTTGGGCCAGCCTGCGATGGAGCCGTCGGAAGCACCGATACGCATGTGGGAGGTTCTGAGGCTCCCGAGGGTGCTTTGTGCAGCCCCACAGTCTGCTGGGCCCGGCCCGGCGACGGCCTGCAACCCTCAGGGACTCGATGTCCTGTCTTCACGGAGCCGGTTCCTGGGGGTAGCCCCCATCTGGACCCGGCCAGCGTGGCCCTGGGAGCGCTGCTGCGGTGTGTTCGCGTTTACAGCGAGGCCCTCAGGTTTGACTGAGGTCACTGCGCGCAGCAGCTGGATGGGGATTGCTCCTGCGTTCAGGCTGAGATCAGCGTCAAGGGCGAGCCCAATAGAAGGTCCAAGGAAAGAGTGTTTAAAAAAAAGAGAAGAAGAAGAATGTAAGGCCACGGCGGGTGGGGGAGAGCTGGCTCCCTCTTTCTAATAACGACGACGAGGCAACCCAGTGGCTGCTTGGAAGTTTCGAGCCAAGTTCAGGGATGAGTCTCAGCAAGGACCTGGCCTCCGCTTACTCTCTCGGCTTCCTCCTCATTGGCACGGTCTTGGTGTTTTGCTGCCCAGGCATTGGCATACACGCCATTTGGTTTGTTGGTGGCAGCTTCCAAGCCTTTCTGGAAAGACGTGGTGGATGAAGAAATAACGCCAGCTATTGGAACTCCCTCCGCACGCTTTGTCCCGCACCTCTGCCAGAATCCCCTGCCTCCTCAGGTCCGGAGTCACCCCCACGGCCCCGGGGGGCGGCACTCGCCAAGAAAATCTCTAAGGCGTTGGTGAATGACGAATCTGGAGAGGAGGGGGTCTCCATCAGCTGAATGCAGGCACCCTCAGGTTCTGTGACTGGAGGCAGGCACGGGTCTCTCAAAAACGGCAAGTTCCCCACCCAACGGGGGAAGCATGGGCCGAGCTAACACGCTCTCTGTAAGAAATTGAGAGGGGGAAAAGGTACAGAGAATGAGTAGCATAGATAGTGGGTAGAAAATAGACAGGGGGAGGGCAAGAATAGTATGGGAAATGTAGAAGCTAAAGAACTTATGACACAAGGACATGAACTAAAGGGGGGAATGTGGGTGGGAGGGGGTGTGCAGGGTGGGGGGAATGATGGGGGAGAAATGGGACAACTGTAATAGCATAATCAATAAAGTATATTAAAAAAATCTTCATCAAGCAAAAGATAAAAAAAAAAAAAAAGAAATCTTTTCCGTAAGACCACACCCAGGCCTGCCCAGACTATTCATTTTTGAAAAGCCCCTAGTTAGAAACTCTATGTTGTCACGGATTCAGAGAAGAAGTTTCTAGAAGATAATTAACACACTAGAGCAGGAGCTTCTCAAAAAGGGGGACTCGGGGCTGTGGTTTCCCCTGTTTTCCACGACGTCACCTAATCACCGACCTATTGTCAACGGCCCACAGGAGCTGGGGGGGAGCTGAAGATGAATCTCAACTCGACATAAACTTTTTCCAGTTAAACACAGGAGGGGGTGGAAGGGGCCAAGTTCTCTGCAATGTAAATTGTCCTTGACTTTCTGTTAGCTGAGGATTCTAGTCCCGGCTCTGTCCTTAGTAGCTCTGCCACCCTGGGAACGCCATTTTTCTTCTTGGACTTGCTTTCTTATCTTTGAAACCAGAGAGATGTCTTAGAGATTATCCGACCGTCTCCTCTTATTCTGAGTCTACTGCCTCGGGTGGGACCAAACGCTCCTCCAACTGCTGGCCCGCCTTCCTAAGGGGAGTATCCGCAAGTGTCCACCAGGAGGCGCCTGCTTCACTGCAAACACTGGCCTGGGGACAGGATGGCTGGGACACTTGGGGTGACCCCAGTTTTCTCGCCCACTCCTGGAACAAGTCCAGACAGCCAAGGACACGAGGGCCTCCCAGTGGGGGAGCTAGAGTTTCGTAACCTGTCCACACCTCTGGTCAGCTGTGCGGACCCCTCTGTGTTCCCGAAATGTCTGGGGTTTGGTAGTTTGGGGCCAGCTGCCTGTGAGATAAACATCTTTCTGGGAGAAGCCAAGAATCTGGGGGCTGGCTGAAGCTGAAAAAACAAAAGCCTCTGTCTCTTGCCCTCCA
Source organism: Glossophaga mutica (assembly GCA_039655065.1). NCBI lineage: Eukaryota > Metazoa > Chordata > Mammalia > Chiroptera > Phyllostomidae > Glossophaga > Glossophaga mutica. The sequence continues at coordinate 219,513,794 of CM077304.1, read as the reverse complement.
TCCTTGGCTGCTGAGAACTGAGCTGCTGACCCTCATGACCGCTGTGATTTGGAGGAGGTGGTGAGGGGGGCTGCAGGAGGTGGGGGGTGGGCAGGGGCAGAGGGCGGGAGAAGGAGGCATCTCCTCTAGGGAAGCTGTAGTCAACCACGCATAAAATGTGTGTTTCCGCCACTGTTTGTGGCTGGGACGTCACACCACATGGGAACCCTCTGGCTGAGACTACACTCGGCCGCTTCCTCTGGCCTCCAGGGCAGCCTCTCAGATTCTTTGGGGTGCTACCTCTGAGGCTTCTGAAGGACATCCTGAATTCCGTAGAACACGTTTGTGACGGGCTGCATGTCCCTACAAAGACGTGTTGAAATGTTAACCATCGGCACCTGTGAACGTGACCTCCTTTGAAAACACGGTCCTTGCAGAGGTAATTATCACGGTGAGGTCACTGGGGTGTGCCCTTAGTCTGATAGGACTGGTGCCCTTCTGAGAAGAGGGGATTAGGTCAGAGACGCAGACACCCAGGAAAGACGCCGTGTGGGCGCAGAGGCAGAGACCGGAGTGACGAGCCACGGAACGCCAAGGACTGCAGCCGCCGCGGAAGCCAGGAGGGCGAGGAAGGCGTCTCTCCGACGGCTGCAGGTGCTGACACCTTGGTTCCCGACGGTGAGCGAAAGTGTTTCTGGCGTTTTAAGCCCCGAGTGTGTGGCAGTTGGTACGGTGGCCCCAGGGACCTCAAGCATGGTCTACACATTCTGCTCCAAGGTCAGCCCCCGCCCGTGCCTACGACCCTCTTCACACTTGGCCGCTGAGGCTCTGCCCCAGCGATCCTTCAGTCACTGAGCAAGTAGTCACTAAGCTCCTACTATGTGCCAGATCAGGCCTGTGGCCACCGTGGCAGACATGGCTGCTGCCCCAGGGAGCTGCGACCTGCTGCTAACTCCTCTCTTCTCCTTCTTCCTGGCCCCTCCAACTAAAAGTGGGGTCCTTCACATTACGTCACTGCCCCTCTGCCCCTCGAAGCATGTCACAAGAACAATGCCCAGACCTCCACCTCCACCTCCACCCTGTGCCCTGGTCTCCTCTCCCCCCCGCCTGCCCTCAGTCGCTGCCCCGAGACTCTCCCTGGGGCCGCCTCCTCCAGGTGGAGACCTTGAAGGCTCCCTGCCTCGGCCAGAGCCAAGCCCACCCCCAGGCCTCCTCCCGCCTCGCCCCCTGCCCCTCCCGGCTGCTCGGCCCGGTCCCTCAAGGCCCCGGTCTGCCGGTGCCACTCTGGCACGGGTTAGTCATCTGAAAACCCACCGTCACACGCTGGCCGCACGTCAGAAACTCCTGCGGGCCCCGCGCCGCCTCCAGCGTGACTCCGGCTCCCCCAGCAGGCCCGACGCAGCCCTTCTCAGCGGGGTCCCAGCGCCACAGGTCCCTGCAGGCACCCGGGGTGCTCGCCCTCCTGACCCACCCAGCCCAGCCCCGTCCCCTCCCTCCCCAGCACCCCGAGCGCCCTCACCCAGCCCTTCCTGCTGCTGGCCCAGCGTCAGTCTCGCCCCGCTGGGGACGCGTCCTCTCCTTCCCCGGAACGCTCGCGGGGTCTGGAGCAGGCTCCTACCTGCCATCCGTGCCGCACCTGCCTCCGTCTGCCTGTTCTGAGAGCCTGCTGTGGGAGCCACCCTGGGGTGCTGCGGCGATGCCGTCTGCCCGCCCGCCCGCCCACTCCTGGCCACCATTACAGGCCTGGGCCCGGAGTCCCCCCGGACACATGAACACTTGGGGTGGGAGGTGCCAGCTCTTGGTAGAGATTTTACCCTCCTCCTTGTTACACACGGATCCCTTCGAGAAAAAGCGGGAACTCAGGTGACAAGCTCCGTGCGGTGATGGGCGGTTTCTTGTCACCGCCCCTGTGCCCCCGGCTGTCAAAGACTCCTAAGCCCCCACTACGGGTGGAAGTGTGTCCGTACGTTGAAGCCCTAACCCCCAGCAGCTCCAAAGGTGGCCTTATTGGAACGTAAAATCCGTGCAGATGTAATTAGTTAAGACAGAGTCGTCCTGGAGCAGGGCAGGCCCCTCGTACCAGGTGACTGTGGACCTTCGTAACCAGGGAGAGGGGACCCAGGCACGCGCAGCTGGGAGATGGCCGTCTTCAAGCCAGGGGAGGGGTCTCGGAGGAAAACCACGGCTGACACCCTGATCTCAGGCCTCCGGCCTCCAGAACCGCAACGCAAGGCATCTGCGCTGCAGAAGCCGGGTCCCAGCGGTCCCAGCGAATTAACGTACCCGCCTGGGGGAGAAGGCCCCTCTCCCCACCCACCCCTGCTCTTGGGAGGCAGGGGACAGGCTGGGGCGGGAGGTGGAGATGGGCCGGTGAGAGGCCGGGTGATGTACGCAGGTGCGCTCTGGGGACCAAGAGGCACCATCTGCAAGAAGCAAAGGGGTCCTGAAAAGGGGCGAGAGAGCAGGTTGGGGAGGAGCCGGGGAGGGACTCTGACCAGTGCCCTCAGCAATGTCCCAGTCCTCTGCCCGGAGGGACTGCATGTGTGCCCAGCACCCTCGATCAGAGGCATGCTCACTCCCCGAAGAGCAGTCGCTCAGCGCCGGCAGCGTGACTTGCTCTGCTTCTCGTGGGTGGTTTGGGTTGGGGGGGTCGGGGGAAGTGGGTGTGGAGGAGCCCCGCCCCTGTCCTCCCCCGCTCCCTCTCCGGCTTGTCTTCTTCCAACCCTTAGTCACTTCTCCGTTGAGCCAACGCGCAGGGAAGGCCTGCCACGTGCAGACACCGTGCTGGCCGTGGGCCCAGGTGTCCCACCCGGACATGGAAAGGGCGTCAGCGCACCTTCTGAGCCTCACGTGGCATCCACGTGTCTGGCTGGGGACCCCGAGGTCACCCTGGGGGACCAGTCGCCTGTGAGAACATGGATCTTCCTGGGAGCACAGCATCCAAGCTGTTCTTCAAAGGAAAAGGTGAGACCCGTCTTCCTGGGAAATTCCAACCCGCCGTGGCAAAGAGGGGGCACCATTTTCCCAAAGAGTGGGCTGGGGCTTCATCCCAAGACCCCTCTCTGGCCACAGCGGCCACCAGCAGCTCTGGCTGTATGTCTTGGGACCAGACAGGGCGTGCAGCTGGGCGGGGCAGGCCAGGAAGCCTGAGCCCTGGGCCCCAGGTGGGGTAAATGACAGGGCACAGAGGGGCCCAGGGCTGGAGACAGGTCATCGTGCCCGCAGACTGCACTGAGCCCGGAGCCCGGGATGGGCCGGGGAGCCCGCAGGGAGAGGCTGGCCCACTGCTCTGCAGTACTGGGAGTCCTGGCCCGAGGTCCAGGAGGAGCAGGGAGTCCGGGATAGGGCGAGGCAGACGGCTGGGCTAGGGCGGGGGGGCGTCCCTGGCAGGCCGCAGGCTGCAGGCCCACCAGCGGCAGAGCGGGAAGCCGATGCGTGACCGGGGCCGAGGGGCAATGGGGAGCCAAGTCTCCTGAGGACACACTGAGGGGCTCACCGGCCGAGAAGCAGCTGCCTCGGGAGCAGGGCCCCAGGCTGGCCTCCCGGCCCGGATCTGAGAAGAACCGAGCCTCTGACGGAGGGAGAGAAGCCTGGGTCGTCCGAAGTGGCCTGGCGGAGGGAGCAACGGCAGGAGCCGAGCTCTCGTGCAGGGCAGGCGCTCCTGCCCGAGGTCAGGACCCAACCAGGAAGGGAGAGTGAGGGGACAAGGGTGCGGGGGGGGGGGTGCTGGGAGCAGGTGGCCCCAGCTGCCGAGGAGGCGGGGCTGGGACAAGACCTGAGGCCAAGCCTGGGTACGGCCCGTGGGAGGGCCAGGCGTTCAGGAGCCGAGTGTTCCGACGGTCTCCCGTCCGTTTGTCCCCAGAGCTGTCTAAACGCTGCACGCAGTTCGCTGTCTTCACACCACGGCCCTCAGGCTGCCGGGCCCGCCTGTGGCACCGTCTTTGGAGAGCCGTGGAGTTGAGAAGACACTTTAAAAACATTTTTTTACCCTCACCTGAGGATATGCTCGTTGATCTCAGAGTGAGAGGAAGGGAGGGAGAGAGAAACATGGACTGGCTGCCCCCACGCACGCCCCCACTGGGAATTGAACCCCACACGGACCCTGGCTGGGAACAGATCCCCTGACCTTTCGGTTTATGGGATGACGTTCAAACCAACCGAGCCACACCGGTCTGGGCTAAAAAAAAAAAGCACACCTTGGGTGCCTGTAAATCTCAGGTTGGGGGAGTGGTCGGCAGTCAGCCCCCTGCCCAGCCGGGGCCGACCTGCAGGGTGAGCGGCGATCGGGTTGGGGGTTCGTACTCGGTCTCCGTCTGGGTTCTTCAGAGAGACGGAAAGAAGCGGGTGGGCCGAGCAGCTGACGCTGAAAACTGACCTCGTTCATGTTTGAGTTGCAGAAACCCATTAAGGAGAAGGCTAATGTTTAGCTTTCCGCTGCCACAGATAAGGCCAGGCAGCTTAGAAAAGCTACACCGTTCACCATTTCCTGGCCTGGCCTGTGAAAAGCTTCTTTGTCTCCATCTGTGGACAGACAGATTTGGGGTTTTATCCTCCAGTGAGTTCCGCCAACCTGCAACCCGTTCATCTTCCCCTGTAATTCTTAACGTTAAGACAGAAAGCCACACTCCAGAACGGTCGAGGACGGCGGTCGGCAGCCGCGGTCTGCGTCTCGGCGTTGTGTCCCCCGCTCCTCCTGCTCTCTGCCCGCTGGGTGACGTCTCCGGATCAGAAATCCCAGGGACCCCCAGCCCCCGAGGCTCCGCAGACAAGGCTGGCGCAGGCGAGCGGATGAATGGCTGACACTTATTAAGTCTGCATGCCAGGAACTTACAAGAAGAATGGCCCCCGCCGCTTCTGGAACTGATCGTTCAAGGAAGCAGGCAGCTGGGCGGACAGCAGTCACGCCACACCTCTCCCCGGGACACCGAGGCTGGCCCTCCGTGATGACAAGCACGTGGAGGGTCGGAGACAGCTGGGCGCACCCCTCCCTCCGCCATCAGCTTCGACCAGGACGGAGCCTGCGTCCCCTTCGGGCACAGGGGACGGGAGGGACAGAGACAGAACCAGCGAGCCTGCTCTGCTGGGAATTATCGGAAAAACAGCCACGCGGGTGCCCTGGGCGGCTTCGACTTCTTCTCTCCCCGGGAAGGGCGGAAGCTCATGGGCAGTTTTTGCCTTATCACACATCGCTGCCGAGATGTTGCCGCGTTAAACTCCTGGTGCCTTTTCTTGGTTTATCGGCGTTGGACCAAAATCTTCTAACAGCTATGAATGGGGAGCGATTTAGCATATTTATAACAACCCCCAATGCCTCCACCTTCCCTCAGGTTTTGTTACTTTCATCTTCGGTTCTCAGCCCGGGGCAGCCCTCCTGGGTGTGGGTGTGGGGAGGTGACATTTGGCAACGCCTGGTGACAGTTTCTGGTTGTGACAACTTGGCGGCTGTGGTGGGGGGGTGCTGTTGGCATCTGGTGAGTTCAGCAGGGTGGCCAGATGCCCTATGACGCCCAGGACAGCCCTGCCACGGAGAACCATCGAGCCCAGACCGTGGCAGGCCACGGGATGAGAAACGCTGCCGATTCGGTGCGCGGAAGTCTCCGGTCCGTCCCCGAGTCACCGTCACACACCGTTGGAGTTTGCACCCCGAGGAAAGCCGTGCAGCCTTTTTACTTCACTCCACCCTTTCCCTCTCTTTCCTTTCAGCCAAGTCACAGTTTGTTCATCTACATTGTATTTAGAACAACAACCAAGAGTTTTTTCTGGAGGTTGGTTCTAACACCCAAACTCCAACGCACAGTGTTTACCGCACTGTGGTTGTGTTAATAGTCACCTCCGAACCACGTGATGTGGCTCAGTTCATGGAGAAAGACACGTGATCCTTTGCCACCAACGTGGGCGCCTCCAAGGAGATGGGGCCAGGTGTGGGGGTCAACCGGATTTTCCCTCCCTGCCCCTCCTCCAAGCCCCCAGCGCACCCCTCACTGTAGTTTGCTACATGTCTGAACCATGACATCCTTGTACAGCTTCTTGATTCTGGTGGGGTTGGAACGGTGTTTTTAACGTGTGTTCACAAAAGAAGCATGTCCCTCGTCCCCACCATCAGATCACCCCGCTTTCCTATTCACACTGTTCGTGAGGACAATCTGCTGTCACCTCAAAGCCATACGTCCTGAAGCCTGCGTTTGTTCTCATTTGCAGTGCTTGCTTCCCAGATCAGCCCCGTGCGTGGCTCTGATCCCGAAACGTCTTTTCCATTTTCTCCTGGGATGGGGTGACTTGTCTGCCCTTCCTTGGATTCTCAGTCGCTTGAAGAGGTGGTACCTCCCGGTGCTTAAGTGCCAGGCTGGGGACAACTCACCAGGGCCCCCACAGAGCAGCTGCAGGACGCTGGACGGTCTGTCTATGGCTCTCTTTCTTTCTTTTTTTTTTTTTTTAAAGATTTTTATTTATTTATCTTTAGAGGGGAAGGGTAGGAGAGGGGGAGAGGGAGAGAAATATCAATGTACGGTTGCCTCTTGTGTGTCCCATGCTGGGAACTGGCCTGCAACCCAGGCATGTGCCCTGACTGGGAATCGAACCGCGATCCTCTGGTTCGCAGGCCCGTGCTCAATCCACTGAGCTACACCAGCCAGGGCCCGGCTCTCTTTCCTTGTGGGTAAAACGGAGGTGACGATGACAAAGGTAGTAACCTAACCAGGGTCGGTGTGCCGGTGAAATCAGCGAATGCATAGGAAGTGTTCTCGGCAACTATGCCTGGAATTTAGCAAGCCCTCAGCATGTGTTCATTATTATTGTCCTTATTTTACTGGAGTGCGTCCTTAAGTCATTTTTTCAGACAGAGTAGATGGTTGGCAGACGCTTCTGAGTCTTTTTATGCGTGAAATGTCTTTAATTTGCCTTCTTGTTTGCTTGACAAGTTGCTGGGTATAAAGTTCTCTGTTTAAAATTACTTTCCTTCGAAATACTGTCCCGCTGTTTTCTAACACCCAGTGTGGCTATTGAGAAATGCAACGCGGGTCTGATCCCTGTCTGCTTGCAGGGATCCGTTCTCGTAGGAAGGAGATTTTAGGGTTTTTACGTTTGGTGTCTGGAAATTTCCCAAGGATGTATCTGAGTGTGAAACTTGACCTACTCAAATTGCCAAACATTTGTTGAATACTTTCTAGCTGGGTCCGTGTTTCTCTTCAGCTCTAAGAGATTATTTTAAGTTTTAATGATTTCATCCTATTATTGTTATTTTTTGAATAATTTCTCGTTTCAGTTTTCCCCTTTTGTATCTTTGGAAGCTGCCATCCGGTAAAATGCAAGACATACTGAGTTGATCCTCCATATCACCTACGTTTTCTTCCTTATTTTCCATATTCTTACTCTGGAAGATTTCCTTCCTGTATTTTATCTTCCAGGGCTTTTACCGGAGGTTTTACTTGGAAAATAATATTTTTTAATTTTCAAGACTTCTTCTTAATGCTCCTTTTTTAGAGGAACTGTTCTCATTTTATGGATGCAGCATCTTCTAAAATTTTTCTCAGATACTCATTAAAGGTTCAGGAAGAACTTTTGTTTGGAGTCCTCGCCTGCTGCCTCTTATCTATGCTTTCTCTGGCGTCGGCGATTCTGTTTGTCATCCTGGTCCTCCTGCTTGGGGCTTTTTTCTCTCTCTGCGGTGCTCCTTGGTTGCCATTCATACTCATCCGCCCGAAGACAGGCTTCATTAATACAAGCAGCTATTTTCTGTTGCGGCGTAGGTCTGGCCCACTGCCTGGAGGAGCTCGCTGGACATTGGGAAGCATGCGTTCTCGATCATCTGCCCTTCTCCCCACACAGACCCCTCGCCCTTCCCCTGTGCTGGACTCTCTCCCCCGGCAGTCGGCGCATCCAACCATCCCAGCAAGCCCACGACGTCTCCCGTGTGCGCCGGCCGACGCTGGCGCGGCAAGGGCTGCAGAGAATCCCCTGGGGCCCCTCCCCAGTGCGGGGTTCCTGCCTTTCGCAGGGCCTCGTAGGTATTTGCTGCTGGTCAGAGTGCATACACGCCGTTTTGTGAGCAGGGTGTAGAAGGCCCTGAAATTGGTGCACCCACGCAGCCCAGAGTACCCTGCACAGTCTGCCGGTGTCCACACGTGTGATCCACCCGCGTGGGCTGCAACCTCACTTGCCAGGCAGGCGAGTCCAGGTGGCACTGTCGGATTGCCGCGGGGGTCACAGCCATCAGAGCAACTCCTGGCTGTTGAGGCTGGAGCCACGGGCATGAACTGAACCCATAGTCTAGACTCGTGCCTGAAGTCCTAGATTCCGGGACACACCCTTTCGATAAAGTGGGATCTCAGCCGACTGGGGGCTGGGGACAGGGAGTTCCAACAGCCGACTCGTCCCTGGGATTGACACGAAAGACAGGTGGACCTGTTTTCTACTCGGAAGGGCTGCGGGGGAGGCTGAGTGCAGGACCGAACAAATGGATTGGTTTCGAGAGCAGCGGTGAAGCAAGAACGTTTTAAGCTGTGCAGCCAAGCAACTCAACACTTACCTGTGTGCCGTGTGCAGGTCGCCCAGGTCCCCAGCAAACTCGAACACCCCAGAGATGGATTTGAGAACGGGAGCTTCTGTGAGCCTGCTTAGCTCGTTCTGATTAAACACACCGATTCTTCTTTCTCATCCAACCCCTTCATTGACTGATTCGTGGGATCCTTTGGACCACTATTAATATAGTTCCCCACTAATGTTTTAAAAATAGTTTTGATTTAATTTTTCTGGGGTAAATACCAATCCCTTTGGTTCCTGGTGTCTCCTAGGAAAAGTGGAAGCTGAAGAATCCTTTTGCTGCTCTTTGAGAGCCGCTGTCTCAGTTTTCTGAGGCTTCCGTAACAAAGTCCCGCAAACGGGATGGCTTAAAGCAACAGAAATTATTTTCCTGCAGTTTCAGAAGCCAGAGGTTCAACATGAGGGTGTTGGTGAGGTTGGTTCTTTTTTGGGGGCCCGGAGAGAGAATTGCTCCATCCTCTCTCCTGAGTCCTGTGGCTGCTGCGACCCTCGGAGTGTCTTGGCTTACAGTCGAGGACTCCCGTCTCTGCCTCTGTTGTCCCATGGTTGTCCCCCGCCTCTTCACTTCCCGATGCCTGCGCCTGCACCTGGCGGCCCCCTCTCTGTGTGTCTCTGGGTCTGTTCTCCTCTTCTTATCACTTGCATCTTCACTGCATCTGCAAAGACCCTGTTTCCAAACAAGGTCACGTCCATGGGCATACAGGGTTCAGACCTGGACCTCTCGTTAGGGCGGACGTAACTCAACCAACTGCCCACCAAGTCCTACTAACACTGCTTGGGTTACATCGTAGGAGAGTGGGGACCCGGGCCATCAGGGGAAGAGCCCTAGACCCTGATCCCACATCCTTACCCCACGACCACGCATACTGATGTCATTCTAAGAGTGACATCCAGGGATCCGAAAGATTGATTGTGCTGAACAGTGCCCGAGAAAATCTCTCACCCTGAGATCCAGAGGCCCAGGAAGCCAAGCCCTCAGCCCTGGTCCCAGCTAAGCCGGCCATGGTCTTGGTCGCTGACCGAGCTGTGTCGGGACCTGCCCTGGAACCCTCTCCGCCACAGAGCCCACAGGCAGCTTTTCTCCACCTGCCCGCACAGCCGTACAGAGCTGTCTGAGCGTCCAACAGAGGACAGGATGGGGCTTTGCACGGCAGTGTGAAACGATCGAGAAGCTATATATGTACCAAAATACGAGCTGAAATAGGATGGCCGGAAGCTGAGTGCCAGCGTACTACAGGGGATCGGATCAGCGTTTAATAACCAGGGGAACGGGCTGTGGGTTTCACGGGCTCATTTGAATAATGCCCCCGGCTGTGCAGGCAACAGGAAAAAGTGGCCCAGGGAATGGATCGCAAGGGCGCACAAATGAAAGGGAAAGAAAAACCCACCCCCCCCGGGGGCCAAAAAGGCTGAAAGCAAAAGGAAATGTACAAGTCCACCTCTTAAGTCCCGCAAATCTGCAGGGATTTGAAACTCAGGAAAACGCTTGAGTGAAACACAAATCAAAAAGTGACCAAGACCATAATCCGCATTCCTCGACGAGTTGTCTTTTCCGGTAATGAAAGCAGCATGAGCCTGCAAATACACGCTGTCTCTCTCCAGCGCTGCAGCTTTTTGAAATTTTGTTCTTGAAATATTACAAAGCAAACAATTCCTGCATTCTAACCCATTGTAAGCCAGTTCCATATCTAATCAACTTGAAGCCAAAGCCATAGGGGCTGTGCAAACATTTAAAGAAGTAATTCTAAGATAAGGAAAACAGGAAGTTGGAGGGTGATGATGATGAAACTGATATCCGAATGGTAATCTGAGCAGCAAAGTCACTAACCCCTTCCTGCACCATAAACAGAATTTCTCAGGATGTGTCTCCTCTCGATTCCCTTGCGATCCGCCAGTGGGCTGGACCACTTAGTGCACATCAGCATCCTTCTCTCCGTGACTTCTGTGCTAGCAAATTGCTGGGGCTGTAGGATCCGCACACCAGGCGCTCCCATCTGCTCCCGGGAAAGTCTGTGTGGTCCTCCCTGGAGCCTAGGCTGCCCAGGGAAAGCGCAGATGGATCCGCCTTGGTTTCCTGTCTGCTGCAAAGGCCAGGCTGTCTGCCTAGACCAGGTGCATTCACACTTTGGCCATCACTCTTTGTCGTGGGGGGCGGGGGGCTGCCCTGTGCCTTGTAGGATGTTTAGCCATGCCCCTGGCCTCTACCCACTAGAGGCCAGTACCACCCGCTGCAGTGGTTATGATCCAAAATGAAGCAAAGAGAGGACTGGGTTAAGAGCCTCTGGGACAACGTCAGATGTCCCAACATCCAAATCATAGGGGTGCTGGGAGGCAAAGACAAAGAGCAAGGAATGGAAAGTCTCTGGAAAAATAGTGAAAGAAAATCTCTGTATTTTGGTGAAGGAACTAGACATGTAAGTCCAGGAAGCACAGAGAGTCCCAAACAAGACGGATGCAAAGAGGCCCCTTCCAAGACACATCATCATTAAAATGCCAAAAGTTAAAGATAAAGAGAGAAGCTTAAAAGCAGCAAGAGAAAGGCAGTGAGTTACCTACAGGGGAGTCCCCACAGGACTGTCAGCTGATGTCTCCAAAGAAACTTTGCAGGCTAGAAGGGACCGGCAAGACGTATTCAAAGTGATAAAAAGCAAGGCCCTACAACCTAGGTTACTCTACCCAGCAAAGCTGTCATTTAGAATGGAAGGGCAGATAAAGAGTTTCCCAAATAAGGTCAAGTTAAAGGAGCTCATCATCACCAAGCCATTATTACATGAAATGGTAAAGGGGCTTATTTAAGAAAAAGAAGAAGATCAAAACTGTGAAAACTGACAATAAATTCACAACTACCAACAGCTGAATCTAAAAAACAAACTAAGCAAATTAGCAGAACAGAAACAGAATCATAGATATGGAGATCATCGGAGGGTTATCAGCTGGGAGAATGAGGGAAAGGTACAGGGATTGAGAAGTACAAATTGGTGGGTACAGAATAGACAGGGGGAGGTTAAGAACAGTACAGGAAATGGAGAAGCCAGAGAACGTATATGCACGACCCATGGACATGAACTAAGGCGGGGACTGCCAGAGGGAATGGGGGGCACTAGATGGAGGGAGGCATGGGGGGACATTGGGGCAAGTATAATAGCATAGTTAATATTTTATATGTTTTTAAAATTCTCCAGACACGCCCAATGTCCCTGGGAGGGAACACAAATGGCCTGCACCCGAGAGCCACTTATTTGGAAGCAAACTTTGCTAGAAAGAGTTCAAGTCGTGCATTGCGGAGTCATTTCATTCACCTTCACAGAGAGGATGAGTGGCTCGAATGTCACCTTCTCCAGAAGGCCACTCTGGTCCCACCCACGACTTCTGTGACTCATTCATCAGGTTTATTGTTTAATAGTCTGTCTCCCTACTAGACTAGATGCAATTCCAGGCACACAGTGGGTGCTCAAAAACATTTGTTTGAGAAACAAATGCATGAGAACTCACTTCCTCGTGGTGCAGACAGTGCACAGAAGCATCCTCCGAGTAACCAGGGTGCCGCGTGAGGCAGCTCCAGGGTTCGCTGACTCAGCCGGGCCGTGGCCACAGGCTCTGAGGTCTTGTCCCCTGTTCTGCTTCTCACCCAGAGGCATCAATGCCCGGCGTGGGAGGAAGCGCGGTCTCTGTCCCCCTCTCTTTTCCGAAGCAAGGAAGCCTTCCCATATCCCGCCCTCCAGGACAGGTTCTCCCCCTGCACATGCATCTCATTGGCCAAAACCGAGTCCCAAGCTCATCCTTAAATCAGTCGTCTGCGAGGGGATGGAACGACCTCGGTTTTCCTCCTCAGCTGCACACGGATGCTTTCCCCAAAGTGCGGAGACCTGAACGACAGCGCAGGTGTGGCCATAGGGGCGTTAAGGAGAGGGTCACCAAATGCCTTCCGGTTCCAGGAACGAGGGGACAGAAGGGATCGGAGCCCGTGCAGGCCATGCGGCCAACAGAGCGCCCCAGCCCAGGGCCCGCCTCTTCTGCCTGCCGTTTGTCTTCGTGTCCACGCTGTGTTCTCCTCCACAGGACTGGGGTGTCAGCCGTCCCTAGCCGCAACCCTGAAGCAGGAAGGGCTCACAGTGCTACCTTTCCCTGAGGACATTCGGACTGTCCCGGGCGCCTCGAAGTCTTAAAGGTCTTTCATAGCCAAAGGAACTAATCTCTAATGGCCAAACATCGGATTAGTGGGGCAATACATAGGGACAAAAGAATTCTCTGGGTGTCCCTGAAAGCACCCCTCTACCACTTCATTAAGTCAATACAGGAGCCCCTCTCTCTGCGGCCTGGTGTCTGATGCCTCTCAGCCCGATCGCTGCCTTGTCCCCACCGCGCCCTCAGCGCCCCCAGCGCCTGGTCCCCGGCGGGCACTCAGACCATTGTCTTTGGTGGGTGGATGGACCAGCTCCTTCTTCTGGAGTCCAGCTGCTCTAGTGCAGGATGTCAGAGGACACGAGACGCGCATTTTCCTGCTGTTTCCAGGGTGCACCTGGCGGAAATCCTCTGGCCCCACTGCTGGGTTTTAGGGACAGGCTCTAAAACCTGGGAATGATCCAGATTCTCACCCCCAAGGCTCTTTCCATCCCTTGTAGACCGGCTGCCATGTCGGCGAGGAGGCGGACGCCTCGGGTCCTGGGCTGGGGACTCTCTGGACTCTCTGGTCCCCTCCCCCAGACTCTCTGGGCTATCCGGAGAGGACACTCCTGCCAGAGGTGGACAGTGAGAGAGCCTTGGCTGAGGACCAACGAGGGCCCGTTAACCGGAGCCAGCAGGCCACATCGCGCCATCTGGACAAGCGTCCCCAGGCTTCCGGCTCCTGCTCAGGACACATGGAGGGGCAGAAGGGGTGTCCAGTTGGGACCCAAGCCCACGAAGTTCCCTGACTACCATGGAGTCTGAGCCAGGGCGACCCAGAGAACCAGCACCAGTAGGGCGTGTGTTTATATGCACGTGAAGCCCATCAAGTAGGCACACAAAACCGACCAGCACGCTGGGTGGCCGTGGGCAAAAGAGTGGCATTAAGCCTCAGTTTACTCACCTAAATGATGAAGTAGGGTAATGTCACCCCCACTGCAGGGACTGTTGGGGATGAAATGAGATGGGACGGGAGCGGTGCCTGGCGTCTGTCTGTCCGTCTGTCTGTCCGTCTGTCTATCACCTGTCTACCACTCACCCGCCTGCCTGCCGATCTGCCTGTCTCCCACCTCTTGCTCTGTGGGCTCCGAGTCTCTGGAGAGCACCAATGCAGGTGTCATTTCTATTTCGATTTAATTTCCCCCGAATTAAAGAGACATTTAACACAGAGTTCTGATGGAAAATCATTGCTGCTCGTTGATAAACGTAATCTTGTTCTGTGCATTTAAAAAAATTATCTTCATTTTTTTCTTATCGCCCTGAGTGGGCCACCAATGAACTAAAGAATGATTCTGCTCATACCACATGAATCTGAAAAATCAAAATGAATGCATAAAGGAAAGAAAACAGACACAGACTCACAGATACAGAGAGCAAACCGACGGTTGCCAAAGAGGAGTGGTGGAAATGGGAATCATAAACGCATAATTAATTGGAAGTCAGTAAGTGAACGCAGCAATGAAAAGGAGTCTCCTCCCGTCGGGACACCAGGCATCGCTGTCCTCACCCTTCTGTCGGGATTCCTGCCACAACCAGGAAGACGCTGACGCGGCCCAGCGGGGAGGAGTGTCCGCCCCTCTGCCAGCCACTAAGCACCTACTGTGCGCCCGGACCTGCACTAGCAAAGTGCCCATGTCCAAGCAAAACTGGACACGTGTCCATGTGTCTTCCCAACAGGACACAGGCATGGGTCTTATTTATGGGTTTTTTAATCAGCGTCCTGGTCACAGAGCAAAGGTTCAGTAAAGATTTTAACGTGTGTGTGTGTGTGTGTGTGTGTGTGTGTGTGTGTGAACGAGGGGCGCAGAGCAGATGAGGAGGGAGCCCCTCCTGACACGCGCAGGCGGAGCCGAGGGAACAAGCCCCGTGTGGCTCCCCAGTAGCCCTCTCGACACTTCGACGGGGAGAAAACCGGCGCTTTCCTCCCCAGAGTCAGCGCCGGGTCGTCGTCAACGTTTCAGACCCATACGCACACGCTGCCATTTCTGAAACCCCGTTTTGCTCAAGAATCGTCTTCATCTCGGGCGCACATTTATGCCTCTTGTTTAAAAAAAAAAACCCACAACCACTAAACAGACTTGGGTGACCGTTTCACCAAACCTGAGGGGACGGGGCCTGGGGGTCAGCCCTCAGCCTCCGTCAGTGTCGGCAGCCCCACGCCCGGGTGTCACCCGATAGCTTTTACGGGGCACAGGAAGTGCTGTCCGCTGTCCGCTGGGGGACCACAGGAGGGGAGGCAGATGGGGAAGGCGGAGGGTCAGGAAGGAAATGCTGAGCAGGACCTTGAAGAGTTGAGTAAAATCCTTCATCGTCAAAGTGCCATAGACTTAACAACAGCCTCGCAAGTAGTCCGGAGTCAGGGGCTGTTTGTTTGCGTAACTCCATACGGGCGAGAGAGTTCCCCAAATAGTTTATTTTAGGGGCACGCCCAAGACCACTAACTGAATTGCCTTTCCCCTCATCTGCCAGGATCCGAGCCCCACATGTATTTCTCCACTTACTGTTTGCTTAACTCGGCAGGGTCAAAACTCCATTCATAGAGACGGATGACCCCCAAGTTCAAGATGCCTGCATCAGAGGCCTCAGCAGGCCCTGTCTCGCTCTTCAGGTGCTGCAGACGTCACGTGCCAATCTTCCTCTGCCCCGCCGGCGTTCCAGACTGTAGGTGGAAGGGAGCAAAAAGACTGCCTGGCTCCAGAAAGCCAAGGTTACAGAGTCAAAGTCACGTTCTTTAAAAGGAAACCACGCACGCTCGATGCACGGAGTGGAATATTATTCAGCCATGAAAAGGAATGGTGCTCCGGCACCTGCTACACTGTGGATGACCCTCGATGCTACTATGCTGAGTGGAAGAAGCCAGACACAAAAGACCACATGCTGTGTGTTTGCATTGATATGAGTATGCAGAACAAGCAAATCTGTAGAGACAGAAAAGAAATTGGTGGTTTCCCGGGGCTGGAAGGAGAGAGGAATGGGGAGCAACTGCGTCATGGGTGTTTTGGGGGGGGGAGTGACGAAAATGTTTTGGAACTAGACAGAGGTGTGGTTGTGCAACATTGTGAATGTAGTAAGTGCTGCTGGATTTTCCATTTTAAAAATGGTTAATTTCATGTTCGCCCATTTCACCTGAAAACACACACACTCATTATTTGCAACCTCAGTGTTTGAAAAGAATCCCTGATGTTAACCTTTTGGTTTCCCTGCGTATCTCTTGCAAGTTGTACCAACAGAACTGTCTCACCAACAAAACTCCTTTCCAGTAACAACCCACGGGACACGTTCCCGGGTTTTCATACCAGTGTGTTTTTAAAGGGGAGTGGCATCTGAGGTAGGGCCCAGGTCCCCCAATTCCCTGTCTGCAGGAGAGGTGCACATTAAAAATCTCCATAGGAGTAATTGGCTTGAGGGGGAGACAGGGGGCACAAGTCCAGAACATTTGGATCTATCCTCTCCAGGAGAAAAACCGCCAACTCAGAACCAGGGCTGTTTAGAGAAGAGCATTTCCTATTCCAGGCGTCCCCACACCGCCCGCGTCCCCATTACGTGTCTGATGTCCCTTCGATAGAATGTGACCATCCCAGCAGCCCCCCTGGGAAGCCACACTCTGCCCGTCCACTTCCACATACGTGTTAGGGGTTGGATGACATGCTATTTCTTGGTTCAGCGCTGGAGGGATGATACGGGTCTCGAATGTCACGAGACATTAAATAAAGTCACGCAGAGAGGGACTTTGGGGCCGTGTTGCTTTGGAAGGGCAGGGGCTGCCTAATGGCAATCTGTAAAAGCGAGCTCTTGGCTGGGAATTGTTTTTGTCGGTCGGGTTTGGTTTCTGCCATTTCTCGGGGAGCCTCGAGTCCAAAGGCCTGGCCCCTGAGGCTGGCATCGCTCCCCAGTCAGGCTTGGGGCTGGTGGCATTCGGGTGAGGAGCTAAACGACAGGTCCTGCCCTCCCCCCAGGCTGCTGCCCCAACTCACCCCAAAGAAGCTCATTGCTCACACTTGGAGTCGGATTCCAGAGCAGGCTCCCCCAGCCGGTGATGAATGTGGGGCTCCTGCTTTCTTCCCCTCCCCTGCCCTCTCCTTCCTTTTGGCTGGATAGCACCTTGTCAGCCGGTGCGCGCAAGCCCCAGAAAGGAAGGGAGAATCAGGAGGAGCCGCTCCCCCAGAGGGGCGGGAGGCAGCTGGACGGGGAGCGAGGCTACGTAACGTGTGGAGCCCTGCACAGAACGAAAACGCAGGGGCCCTTGTTCAAAACTGATTGAGAATTCTGTCGAGCTGGCGACAAAAGAGCTTTAAACCCTGTGCGCGTCCTTCCAAGCAGAGGGCCTGGGGGACTGCGCTAGTCTCAGGCCTCCGAGGCTGGCAAGGCGGTGGGGGCTGGGGGCAGGTTGGTACCTAAGACACCTGAGTCAGCCAAGCACCCGCCCGCACTAAGAGGTCCCAAGATCTAGGGACAGCGCCTAAAATTAGATGGGTGCAGCATTCTGCGTCCTAAGCCCAGACTGCCACCCTCCAAGTGGTGACGGACGGAGCTGCTGAGCTGACAGTGGCGCAGACTGAGCACAGGGCGACTGCGGGGCATGCCCGGAGAGAAGGTGGCCGTGGGCCGAGGAACGACCTGCGACCTGGAGGAGTCCACCAGCCTCAGTGCCCGTGCTCCTGGCAGAGCAGGTCCAGCAAAGAGGTCGTCTCTCCCGTTCCCCTGTGATACAATCCGCCGGGGTTACTGACGGACCCAACTTTAGTCGCCTGCCCATCCCTGAGCCAATCCCTGTGACCGGGGGCCAGGGGACTCTGATCGGCCAGGTCTGGGTCCTGTGTTGCCGCCACATTGCCAGGAGACGATTAGGCACCTAGGTTGGTTGACAGCTCCCTCAGAAACCGCAGAGAACAGGGGGTGGTTCCCAAAGGCAACGTGGGTGTCGCTACTGGAGGGCAGTGGAGTGTGGGGGGGACACAAAAAAATAGAGCAAGCAAAGCCAGCTGCCACTCAAGCTGAGTGGCACAACGAGGGAGATTCAGCTGCACCAAACACTGGGAATTCGTAGAGCAGAGCTGGCTTCAGGGATTACAGGGACCTACGTGTTACCGTCAGGTCTCCTACCTGTCGATCTGGCTGAGTACTCGGATCTCCCATCTGTCTCTCTGGCTAACCACTCATCTGTCCATCCATCCGTCCATCTCTGTCTGCCTTGTTTCTCTCTGCACACTGTTACAGCACAAGGCTCTGAAGCCGAGCTTCAGGGTCAAGTCCAGATTCCACAATTTATAGCCGTGTGGCCTTAGGGCAATTGACAAACTCTCTGCCTCAGTTTCTCCATCTGCAAAATGGGGGTAATGATCTATCACATAAGACTGATGCGAGAATTACTGACACGTTCTTGTAAAGCACTCAGAACAGCATGTGGCACCTAGTCATGGCTCCATAAACGTCTTTATAGCGGATGGGCTCTTTGCCTGTGACGGGGAGAGGGGCAGGTGGAGGGTGGGGAATAGCCACGGGCCACTCCAGCCCTGTGCTATCCCTTCTCAGCAAGCCTGAGGGACAGAGAGCTCAGCCTTCCCAGGGTCACACGCCCACCTCTGGCTCACTGCTTGTGGCCAGGGATCGGGGTGCCGGGACTGAACGAGCAGGCTTCACGTGTCCATAACTGTGCCCGGGGGTAGGGGGTGTGACTGGCAGTCTCACCAGAACTGAACAAGGGGTGGCTGCTCCCAGGAGGCACGGAGAAAGAATGCTGCATAGACAAAAGCCACAAATGTCTCTACACGGGGACACCTCTGGCAGGGACTTCAACACCCCTGACAAAGCAGTGTCTTCACAGAGTTCTGTAGGACTCATCCTTTTTGGTCAGAAAGAAAATCCTGCCCTGGCTAGTGTGGCTCAGTGGATTGAGCACCAGCCTGCGAACCAAAAGGTCACCTGTTCGATTCCCAGTCTAGGGCACACGCCTGCATTGCAGGCCAGGTCCCCAGTAGGGGGCGCACAAGAGGCAACCGCACGCTGATGTTTCTCTCCCTCTCTCTCCCTCCCTTCCCTTCTCTAAAAATAAATAAATAAAGTCTCTTTAAAAAGAGAAAGAAAATCCATGAACACCTGCAGGGTGGACTGTGCTGAGCCATCCTTCTAGATCCTTCCACCAGGAAGCCTTTCCAGGCTCCGGAGCCTCCGCCCGACCCCTGGCACAGTGGCCACCAGATGGGCCTTCTGCTTGCTGACCACACTGCCCCCGGCTCCTGGTGTTCCTCTCGAGTCCTCTGGCCGTTGTGAGTGCACAGAAGACGGTTCGCCCTGAGGGGCTTCTATTACCCGGTTTGTGGAGATGGCCTGCTAAGCATCTTGGCCTTTGCTCCTGTGAAAACCAGCCAGACACCTGATTTATGTAAATTCTCAGGTTAAGAATTAGTCACGACAAAACTGAGGCAAACTCGCAGGCGAAGTGGCATCTGGCTTGGACTTACAGTGTCCGCTTCTCCCTGGATAACAGGCCCCTGTCACTTGGAGCCTTAGGTGGCAAGGCAGCTTCCTTGGCTCCGAGCCCCCGTTGACAAGAGGCTTTTGCCCCCGGAGGGTCTCAGCTTCAAGCAGAAGCTCTGAGTTCCAGGTCCCCTGTCCTTAAGAGGCTGTTCAGGCTGAGCACTGAGACCCAAGTCAGGTGAGACTCCAGGCCCGAAGCGCCCACTTCAGTGTCAAACGGCTCCCTGCCTTCGGGTCTCCGGTCCCCTCTGCGTTTCTGACACTGGGACTTCCCTGTGCTTCCCGCTACGACGACTTTCTGGCTGGACTCGTTATCCAGCTTCTGGTGCATTTGTACCCAGAGCTGTTCCACAGCAGCTCTGTCCACCATGTTGCCAAAACCGGATGTCCATGTCATTTCATTTATATTTTAACATATTTTATTGATTATGCTCTTACCGTTGTCCCATTTTTCCTTCCCTTTATCCGCCCTCTGCCCTGCAGCCCCCTCCCACCAGCATTCTAGTCCCCCGCCCCCATCAGCTCATGTCCACGGGTCGTACCTATAAGTTCTTTGGCTTCTCCATTTCCTATACTGGTCTTAACCTCCCCCTGTCTGTTTTCTACCTACCATTTATGATGCTTACTCTCTGTACCTTTTCCCCCATTCTC
This sequence comes from Glossophaga mutica, assembly GCA_039655065.1. NCBI lineage: Eukaryota > Metazoa > Chordata > Mammalia > Chiroptera > Phyllostomidae > Glossophaga > Glossophaga mutica. The sequence continues at coordinate 219,493,985 of CM077304.1, read as the reverse complement.
TCCCTCCCCCTCCCCACTGATAATCCTCCATGTGATCTCCATTTCTGTGATTCTTCTAGTTGTTTGCTCAGTTTTGGGGGTTTTTTAGGTTCAGTTGTTGATAGTTGTGAGTTTGTTGTCATTTTACTGTTCATATTTTTTATCATCTTCTTTTTCTTAGATAAGTCCCTTGAACATTTCATATATTAAGGGCTGGGTGATGATGAACTCCTATAACTTGACCTTATCTGGGAAGCACTTTATCTGCCCTTCCATTCTATATGAAAGCTTTGCTGGATAGAGTCATCTTGGATGGAGGTCCTTGCCTTTCATGACTTGGAATACTTCTTTCTAGCCCCTTCTTGCCTGTAAGGTCTCTTCTGAGAAATCAGCTCATAGTATTATGGGAACTCCTTTGTAGGTAACTGTTTCCTTTTCTCTTGCTGCTTTTAAGATTCCCTCCTTATCTTTCATCTCACTAATGTAATTATGATGTGTCTTGGTGTGTTTCCTTGGGTCCAACTTCTTTGGGACTCTCTGAGCTTCCTGGACATCCTGGAAGACTATTCCCTTTGCCAGATTGAGAAAGTTCTCCTTCATTATGTTTTCAGATAAGTTTTCAATTTCTTGCTCTTCCTCTTCTCCTTCTGGCACCCCTCTGATTTGGATGTTGGAATGTTTAAAGTTGTCCCAGAGGTTCCTAAGCCTCTCCTCATTTTTTGGAATTCTTGTTTCTTCATTCTATTCTGGTTGAATATTTACTTCTTCCTTCTGGTCCAAATCATTGATTTGAGTCCCAGTTTCCTTCCCTGCACTGTTGGTTCCCTGTACATTTTCCTTTATGTCACTTTGCCTTCACCTCTTCCTCTATTTTGTGATCATACTCAATCATTTCTGTGAGCATCCTGATTATCAGTGTTTTGAACTGTGCATCTGGTAGGTTGGCTATCTCTTCATCACTTAGTTGTATTTTTTGTGGAGCTTTGATCTGTTTTTTAATTTGGGCCATATTTCTTTGTCTTGGTGCACCTGGCCCTTACACAGTAAGGGGCGGAGCCTTAGGTATTCGCTAGGGTGGGGTCACACACATGGCTGAGTTACCGCGCTGTCTGTGGGGGAGGGGTTGGAGAGGGAACAATGCCACTTCTCTGCTCTCCGCTGGCTTTCAGTCACTTGCCTCGCTTCTGTGGGGGAAGGGTTGGAGAGGGAACAATGCCACTTCTCTGCTCTCCGCTGGCTTTCAGTCACTTGCCTCGCTACCCACAAGCAACCTGGGCCCTTCTGGTGCTGATTCCCAGGTGGGCGGGCTTGTGTACATTCTAGGACCCTATGGGTCTCTCCAACAAACTCTCCTGTGAGGGTGGGAGTTTCTCTCACTGCCTCAACCCCCACAGGTGTTTTCAGCCAGGCGTTTGAGGTTTTATTTCCCCACACTGCAACCCTGGGTTGCACAGTGTGTCTCGCTCCCCAGTTGTTCCTCCTGCTTTATCCACATGCAACTGTGGGACCGCCCACTCCACTAGCCCGCACCGTGCCCACCCAGTCCTCGAGCCACCACCTTGCCCTGTGTCCTCCCCACTCAGCTGCTTGTCTCCGCCCCTCCTGCCGGTCTGGGTGAATGTTTCTTCTTTAACTCTTTGGTTGTTGGACTTCCATATAGCTCGATTTCCTGGAAGTTCTGGTTGTTTTTTGTTTTTAAATTTGTTGTTGTCCTTCTTTTGGTTGTGTGAGGAGGTACAGTGTGTCAACCTATGCCTCCATCTTGGCCAGAAGGCCCCCTGGATGTCCATTTTAGACACAGAAAAACATCGTCAAAATTCAGAATAACTGAGAAACGCACCAGTGACCTGTTGTCACAGAAATGGAGGCACAGAGGTCAGGCTGCCCGCCCACCAGCCCCGTTGCTCTCCGACCGTCTGAGTGACGGTCCAGCGGCTGTTGCAGGGCGGCCGTCTTTTCCTTTCCCGGGTGTAATAATTTGCGTTCGCTCTCATCAGCTAGAGACAGAAGCAGCCCGGCGCAGACGGCCACCCTGGACAGCATTTTTGCACCGCATAGCAGCCTGCGGCGAGTGCCTTATATGCATTCTCTCATTTGATTTTCATCATTATTCTGTAGAGTAGCAACAGCGTTATCAGTCCCACTCTCCCAGGGTGACCCGGTGCGATGCAGACAGGTAAAGCCACAGCTAGTCGACGGGTGTGCCGAGCTGTACTCGGCCATTCGGACTTCAAAGTCCGCCCATTTCCGGTAAGGAAAAATGAAAGTGCAAGGCCACGTGGATGGAAAACCCCGGGTGCGTTCCGACGTGCATTTCCCCGGCGCCCGCAGGCTCCGCCGTGGGGAGAGAACACAGCCGCGTGGTTCATCGACGTCAGCCCTCCCCCACCCCACTGCCCTCTCGTCCCTCCTCTACGGCACCACATTCACGGTTTGGGATGTTTTCCTTGGCTCCGCCTATACCCCACCACACCCTGTTTGCCAACTTTTTTCCCCTGCCCCAGATTCAAGCTTCTGAGGCCCACAATCTCCCAAGCTCTGGTCCATGAGTCAGACAGCTCATCCTTAGGAGCGTCACCTGGTGATTACTGTCATTGATGCCCTGTTTTCTCCCCGGTCTCCCATCCCTGCCCCCAAGCCCAAGTCGAGCCCAAGAGCAAACCATGGGCCCTGCATCTCACCACAAGGGAAGCTGGGTCTGTGGTACCTCCTTGCCCCAAGTTCACAAAGGAGGGGTTCTCCTCCCCTTGGCACAAACACAGAATCAAGTTTGCCCTCGAGGGACCAAAGTCCCAGGGGTGGTCCAGCATCACCATCAGATCCTGCTGGGGGGAAGTTGGGCTTCAGACGACAGCAGTCTGGAGCTCGGTCGGACCAAGAGAGACCTCAGGGGATTTTAGGGAGTTCAAAGGCGGGGACAGAGAGGACACGAAAGGGTCTCCATGGCAAAGCACTTAGCGCACTGGACCGGAACCACGTGAATACTCATCCGTCCGCTGGCCCCTCTCCCAGCTCCCTCTCCTCAGAGATGCCCAGTCTTCTCTTCCAATAGCGTCCCCCTTTCTGGATTCGTTGTTCCTCCCTCCCTTGCGGTGCTCTCCCAGGTCTGAAGGTGGAAGGAGATGCGCAGACTCTTCTGCTTTGCCTTAGCCTCAGCAGCGCCGCTCCACCCCCAACGCACGCACCTGACCACCAACAAAGGTAGACATCTTGTCACTTAGTGGAGACCAGCGGCATTTGAAAAGGTTGACTTCTCTCTCGGTAAACTGCGTATCCCAGGGACGGTCACCTTGTGAGCTTCTTTATTCATGAGCGCTCACTCTTCTCCCCGGGATCGATGTGTGACAGCTCCCCGTTGGGCCTTTCTTACATATATTTACAGTTGCTCCCCAGTACATCCTTAATCAAAGAGGCCGTGACTCATTGACACATCGTGGGAATATTACTGAGTAACTCATTAAAATGTTAATAGCTTCTGTCTGGATGTATTGATCGTGATGTCAACTACTCTTGGAATAATCAACAGAGTTGAGTCTTTAAATTTTCTCTTTCAACCATGCTGAGTGAGAAGGGAGCCAAGGAGAGTCTGAGGGGACATAAGTCACCCTGGGGGCCTCCAGGTGAACTGGGATCCAATCAAGAGGGATCTGTCAAGCTCCGTGACGAAAAATGTCAGGACACAGTTAAGCTCAAACTCAGATACAGAGTGGGCAGAAATACCCAAAATTCTTAGACCACGGTTTTCTCCCAGACGTTTCTAAGTAAACCAGTCAACGGTGGTGGTGGGGGGGGGGGGGTTTGCATCCACAACCGGAAAAGTGTCTCCTGGCTTCCCCAGGTGCTCTCGGCGCTGGTGGGCGAACGAGTCCAGGCTGTGCGGAGCCAGCCTTCCCGGAGCCACTCCCCATTTCCCGAGACTAACACCCAGTGTGGGTGGGTGTCCTCTGGCTCCCTGGCCATCGGCCCCTCGCTGTCTGGTTCCTGCCACACTAGCCTCTCTGCCTTTCTGATCCTTGAACACGGCAAGTTCATGGTCCATTGGCCTTCTGCCCTCGCACTTCCTTCTGTCTGGGAGTTTCTTCCAGCCTCAGACGTCCACTGGGCAGCGGGGGGCTGGCTCCTTCATGCCGTCAGCTCTCAATCCGCCAGTCGTCCCCTGCAGAAACACTCCCTGGACACACCCCCGCCCAAACCGACCCCAACAATATGGACCTGCTTGACTCTTAGTGACGTATCCCTTTGTGAAGTCATCCTTGTTTTTGTCAACCTCACTGTTTTGTTTTTTTTTAAATGTCTCTTCCCAGGAGTTAGTAGGAACCAAGTCTAACTGACCCCTCACTATGGCCCCAGCATTTGGTGTGGCAGGCACGTAGTAGGTACTCAATAAATGTTGGTTGACTAAATGAATGAAAAGTGCTCTGAGACAAGGAAGGGATCCTGAGACGCCCAGAAGAAATGAAGCTGAAAAGTCTCAACTAGGAAAAGCAGGGGAGAGTCTGGGAAGGGCCGGATGTGGGAAAATCCCCCGGAAATGTCCCCTGCTCCGGGTGGGGGCGCGGAAAGGGCGTGGTGAGGGCGCGCATGGGAAACTCGAGGGGGAAGATCCTGAACACGGCTCTGTGACTCTGGCCTTAAGTGCCATGGTTTAAGGACAAGCTCAAGTCCTAAGTCAACATTTCCAAAACAAACACCCGTGACCAGGAGTGGCCACGACCGGGGACACATCCCGCCACTGCACCGGGCCTTGGCCTGGGCCAGTTATAGGAACGTTATTATCATTCCTGACCATCCACCCTCCCGGCCCTGGCGCTCTGATACCCCATCAATGGGCCCATTCAGCCGGAGCCTCGTTTTGCATATTATTCTTAATAAACATTCATAGCACAAGCCATAATGGCCCTTTCAAGGCTGCTGCTTTGAATGCGTGTTAACAACAGAGTGCCTTTGTGTACTTACATGTAAAAATACACTGGCCACCCTGTTGATATGAGGCGTATATATTTATAAATATTTATCACCTAGTCATGGCTGACATTTTCAAAATGCTGCATTTGAAGTCGACCCCGTTTTTTCTGTCTCTCAAGCTGAGAGGCCAGACGAGGTTAATTAATCCAATTTTGCCTAATAACGTGCGGCGTAATGATCTCCATGCCCTGGTTTTATTTGTCAAGAGGGAGGGGGCTCCAAGGAAAGGCCTCTGTGACTCAGAGAGGAGGGCTTTTCCGACCCCGGGCTTGGTCTCAAGCCAGCCTGGGGTGATTGGGGACGTGTTCATGGCGCCTTCTGGGGAAGGAAGAAGGAGAAGAAGCACGTCGCCAGCGAGATCCAGGGTTTGGGACGCGGGTCGTGCCCCTGGGCAGGGGGTAAAGCGGGGTAACCACCTCCTTTCGCGATCCCATCCTCCGCTTCTGCCCGAGCCCCCGGGATTCTCCGAGGGTCCGGGAGCGACACCCCAACGCCCGTGGACGGGCTGGGCTGGAACCCCGCCCTCCGTGCTGGGCCTGATGGGAGAACTCCTGCGCTCGTTCTGAGGGCAAAACAGGTCCCGGGTCCGGCCAGGGGTGGGCGAACTGGTCTTTAGAAAGGCGACAGCGTGCGTGAAGCACTTCGACTTCTCGGGTGGGGTTGGTTTCCCAAACCGCCAGGCCGCGACGAGGCCCTCTTTGCAAAGCTCATCTCCCTCCCGATTCCGACAAGGGCCCCCCGTCCTGCGCATTTGGACCCATATTCAGACTCATCCTCCAACCTGTGATGCTGGGAGGTATCCACGCCAGGACGAGGCTTCGGAAAGAGGTCTTCAAACTACTTGCGAATTCCCGGAACCCCTGGCTTGGCCCTTCTCTGCCTGTCGGGGACTCGGCCTTGCCTCGGGTTTGCAGGTGCCTCTCTCTGCCCCGCAGCGGCTCTTGGGGTCTTAGCAACCCTGTCAGCCGGACCCTGCTCTCCACCCCCAGGTGGCCTCCGCGGTCGCAGACCAGACCTCACGGACGGCTGCTCCCAGCGCGTCCTGTGTCGTCACCTCTGGGCTGGTCCCCACCTAGCTCTGGGGTCCAGCAAGTTTTCCCATCTCATACCACCCTTCACCCCACACTCGCCTTCACCTTCTGTCACCTCCACCAAGCAAACCTGGTGGCCCAACCCCAACATGCTGGTTCCGTTGAGCACTGACTCAGACGCAGCCTAAGGAGGACAGTGAATCTACTAAGGAAAAGTCAGGCGCCCTGGCCGGTGTGGCTCAGCGGGCTGCAAACTGAAAGGTCGCTGGTTCAATTCCCAGTCCGGGCAGATGCCTGGGTTTCAGGTTCAGTCCCTGGTGGGGGCATGCGAGAGACAACTGATCGATGTTTCCTCACACACCGATGTTTCTCTCCCTCTCTTTCTCCCTTCTTCCCCTCGCTCTGAAAAGTAAATAAATAAAAATCTTAAAGAAACCCTCAAGCGCAGGCTGGAGTCCGTCCTGGTATTAAACCATTTACTCTCCAGGTGGCCTGTGGGTGGCAGAGGCTCATGGGTCCTCGGGGCTCCCTGCGAATGGTGTCGAGTTGCAGACCTTGCTCACAGCGCCCGCCCTCGAGAGGGGCTCGATGCCGCAGCGGCAGCCACGGCCCCTGTGCTCACCATCCCGCCCCCTGTGGCCGGTCAAACGCGGTGAGCCGGGAGTCAGAAACCTGGAGGGGAAACCCCCGCCCTGTTCCCTGAAAGCGGGACGACAACCTTGAGCAAGTCGCCTAAGCTGCCTCCCCCCAATATCTCAGCCAGGAAGCGGGGTCATAAACATACCCGCAGGGCCAGGGTGAGCTCCGAATGAGGCGGTTCGGAGCGCCCCAGCCCGAGGCCCAGCCGTGGGAGGTTCTCGGCAGATCTCTGAGGACTCGGCCGCTGAGGAAGTCAAACCCAGCACTGCCCTTGGGTCAGTGACTGGAACTGAAGCCAAATAACGCACTGACAGGTCCCGCATCTGAGCCTCCAGACGCATACAGCTAACGAGCGTTCATAAGCATGAACGTCGCCAGCCTTTCTGAAAACACACGTTCCCCTCGCCTGGGCACCCCCGTGCCTCTTCGCGGTCTCGGATGTCTTGTCTTGCACCAGGCTGGACTCCCCTGATGACGTGTGTTTAATGCCCCTGCTCTGGCTCGTCCTCGCAGGCCTGAAGCCGTGGAGGCATTAATAATGTTTATTAATCACCACGTGAGCGGGCTCGTGCACTGGACACGCTACTGTGTCCTTCAGATGCTCTCGGCCTCTCCTTCCTCCTGGGCGCTGGGCTGCGGCGGCCTCAGCCTGCGGGGTGGACCAAGTCGGTGGGGCCCAGCCCGCTCCATGCCCGGAGGCTCCAGCTCTTCCCGCCAACTATGGAGTCACTGAAGAAGGATGAAATCCACACCACAGGGCATGGGGCTGACGTCTGCTTGGCTGGAAAGAAGCTGGATAAAGCAATCGATGGTCCAGGGGAATTAACTCCCCACCGGGCGATCAGAAGGAGGCAGGAGCCTGGAGGAAGCCAGGGAGATAAATGTCTTTTCTTTTCCACCCCCGGGCCAGTCTCAGACACGGCGACGTCCCTGAAGCAGGCGCGCGCACTGCAGAGCAGCTAGTTCTGTCTTCGTGGCCGGCTGCATCGCTTGCCATCCTCCTGGCCTCAGGCCCCTTTTCCGCACTCCTGCTGCGCCCCGAATCCTTGCCTCAGGCTCTGCTTCCTAGAGAGCCCAGACCAAGACATGTCACTTGAAAGATGCACAAGCCAAAGAATAAAAGGGAGAATGCTTCTGAATTGAGCCCAGGGAGAGACAGAGGCCAGGACTGTCAGTAACGCCACTCAGTGGGTGTCATTGAACCGCCTGGTTAACATGATGCTGCAGACCGAATATCTGTGTCCTCATAGAATCCCCACACTGAAGTCCTCATCCCCAAGGTGATGGGATGGGGAGGCAGGCCCTTTGGGAGGGTGGGGGGGTCATGAGGGTGGAGCCCCAAGAATGGGATGAGTACCCTTCCAAGAAGAATCACAGGTGCTCTCTCTCTCCCTGCACCATGGGGGCACGCGGCCAGCAGGTGGCTGGCTCCAGGCCAGCTCACCTCACTGGGCTCTGCGTGGTCCCAGCAGGACAGTCCAGAAAGCCCTGCCCCCAGCGCCTTTGTGACTGGGGCTGAGTCACATTTAGCTGCTCAAACTCAGCAAGAAAACTTAATCAAGGGTGGAGCATCAGAACACTGTCTCTTCTTTGCTTTGTGCTATTTTAAAGTAATTGATACTGCCCTGGCTGCTGTTGCTAAGTGGATTGGGTGCTGGCCTCAGGACAGAAAGGTCGCCGGTTTGATTCCCAGTCAGGGCCCATGCCTGGGTTGCAGACCAGGTCCCTGGCTGGGGGCATGTGAGAGGCAGCCAATCAATCTTTCTCTCGCACACCGATGTTTCTCTCTCTTTCTCCCCCACTAAAAATAATTGAATACAAAGTAATGAATTAGCCCTGGCTGGTGTAGCTCAGTGGATTGAGCGCGGGCTGCGAACCAAAGGGTCGCAGGTTCGGTTCCCAGTCAGGGCACATGCCTGGGTTGCAGGCCAGGCCCCTAGTGGGGGCCACGTGAGAAGCAACCATACATTGATGTTTCTCTCCCTCTCTTTCTCCCTCCCTTCCCCTCTCTAAAAATAATAAAAAAAATAAATAAAATCTTAAAAAAAAAACAAAGTAATGAATTATTACAGATCGGTCACACAGAAAAGTGTCACTGCTGTGTAAGGGTGGAAGTATGGTCAGACAGGTGTGAGTTGCGCGGGCACACCTGCTCGCCCTCTCTCTGTCTCTGAGGCAGGCTGATTCACAGCAGGGATCCAGGCCTGTTTGGGCCCACGGAGGAAGTCCCGAGCCCAGCTACGCTCCTTCCAGACCAGGCCCTGCTCACCATCCCAGAAAAACGGAGAAGACGTTAGCTCCTATTGAAAGGTCCCAATTGCGGGCTTTCCCAAGTAAGTCATCAATTAAGCCCAGAAGCACGTCGATCGTTACTTTAATAGTACAAACAGGGACACCGTCTGAGCCGTGGAGCAGCATCATGCCGTCTTCAGAATTCTTTCCAGGTCCCAGGCAGAGCAGCCTGGTTGCAGCTGCAGAAACCCCCAGCCTCAGCGGCAGCCCTTCATTAAGCTGAACCGCACAAAATTGCCTGGGATGGAAGTCAAAAGTGGCGGCATATCAGCGGTTTCATCCAGTTCAACGTGTTCAGCAGCCAAGGCCCACATTCTGGGGGAGAAAGCAACCTGTGTAAGCAAGAGGCCTTGGGAAAGTAAGAGACCCAGAAAGAGAGGAAAGGAAGAGAAATGGGCAGGAAATGAACTCGCACCAACAGCGGAGACTTTTCCAAGTAATAGGAGTTCAGTGGGGTTTTGAGGTTTGGAATTCAATCCGTCTTCTGTCAACCAAAGAATCGTATCCCTGCAATTAACACACTTAAAAACAGGTATTTAGCAAGCATTTGCTGACTGGTAAATGGAGGCCAAGGTCAGCCTAGGAAACGGGGTTACAGAACCCCAACCTGAGAGCGAGGGAGCAGAAACACGGCCGGCTTGTCCATGCAATGGTGGAACCTCAGCAACTGCGGTTTCTAATAGGCAATCATGGGTCAGGGACCTCGAAGGGGACTGCTCACCCCCTTTTGGTGCTGTGAGAAAGGGGGGCGATACTTATTCCAGGCAGGGCAGGGCTGGAGGCGGGCGGCCATGATTGATCACTGCGAGTTTGGGGAAGGAAGATGGTATCATAAATACTAATTATAACAACCATTCCTGGCTTCTAAGAAAAATGCCTTCTTTAAAGAGGAAGGAAGGAAAGGAAAATGCCTCTAAAGAAGGCCTCGCAGGGCGGCCACAGGGTGTCATGGCCTCATATTCGTCTGAACGAGCCCAGAGGGTTTTGAAAAGGCTCTGTTACAGTTATGACAGGCAGAGCAGGCGGAAAAAGTTGTTTTTAAAAAGCTTTTCTTCCATAAGTTAATTGCATGTTTCGATGGTCAAAGTATCATGGTTTTAGATGAATAGGTTAGAGCCAAAACTTTCGTGAAAGTGGACATTTCTTCGCTTTACGCATAGAAAGGCTAAGCACAAACATTTCACATGGACAGGGCGCACGCTGGCTGCGCACAGTAACTCCGCATCCCTGACTCCCAGCAGCCGCCCAGGTCCTGGAACCGGGTTCTCCGGCCCTCGGCCTTCGGGATACGGCTCCCACGTCCCCTCACACCCCACAGCGCGACCCCGAGACAAGTGGGAACACACTGCCTGCATCTTCCAGAAGGATTCATCAACTCTCTGGCCCTCCCCCCGCCCCGTCCTGCTTCCTCCCCGCATCTGCCTGCTGCGCACGCGCAGTTCGAAGCGAGTCCAGCCCGACCAACCACGCGCCCCGCAGGGAAGGGGCTGCTGGGTTTAGTGGGCGGGCCGCGGGTCCGGGGTGGTAATTGACACTTGAACGTGTGACAGGTTGCATTCCTTCGTATCGCAGCAGTAATTGAATACACATGGCACCCCCCCTCCCCCCCGCACCGCGACCTCGGAGTGTGCCACACACCTGGAAGCAGTGAGGTTCAATTAACGTGTCACCGCCACTAGCCGCAGCTACCAGTGAGAACCACCAGCAGCCGCGGAACAAAGCCGAGACCGAGGGCGGGAAGCCCGGAGCCGGCTCCCCGCAGCCCGGCTGCACCAGCTCTGACAACGTGGTTTTCCCAGGAAAACAATTTGCTCTTAATTACTCCAATTAATTTTACCTAATGGCTCTGTTTATCTCTCACTGGAAGAGTTATTTTTGTGCTAAAATACTCGAATAGTCCACCTAGAGGAAATAACAAAGGCCCAAGTAAATTTTTGTAATAACACTTTTAATTTTTGAAAAAAACAGATGAGGAATTAAATATGATCTGAAAGGCGGGCTCCGATGGAGGAAGTGCAGAATTAATGTGATGAATTACACCTTCTTATTTTCTTCCGCTCGTTCCCCGAGGGTTTGCGCAGTGCTGACGCGGCGCAGGCGCAGCACGAGGATTCAGGCCGAGAGGTCCCTGCTCTCCCGAGCTCAGGATTCGGGGTGTGTCTGGCTGTTGTGTGGGGTCAGTGCCAGGAGGAAGGGCACGGCGGGTCCCCTGAGAGGTGGCAGACCTGCCTCCCTGTCTGCAGACCCTGGAGGCCCCCGGAGCTTGCTCATGCAGGAGCAGGAGTTACCCAGGGAGGGAGGAAGGGAGGAAAGAGGGATCCTGGAGAGGCCAAACAGCGGAGGAACCTGGGGGCGGGGTGGGGTGGAGAGAGAAGGGGGCCAGGCAGGGGTTAGGGAGGGGAGGGCCTTTGGAAGAACAATGTGCCAGCGAGGACCCAGTGGAGAACTGCCATCTCCCAGTCTTCTGAAGTGGGGAGCTTGGACTTCTGGTTCAGAGTCTGGTTCACACCTCTTCTAGAACCTTTCTCTTCCTCAACACACACACACACACACACACACACACACACACACACACACACGGGTGGGCATAGCACTGGCATATTAGAATTCAAAAGAGGGATGAGGCTACAGTTTCGATGTATTCTTGGAGGAAAGCAAGGAAAATTACAATGCACTTTGTATTTCATAAATTGCATTTAGTGAGTTAACAAAATCTTGCGGCAATGCCTGAATGAGTGGAAATACCCCAAAGCTGGAAGGCAACCGGGTTCCACAAAATTTGACTTCTCCCTGACCACGCCCACACCTCATCACTCCCTGACCGTGTCCACGACCCTGTCATTTTGCAGGTGCCACTGACTGGCTGTGACATGCAGGGGACAGCTTCGGTCCTCTGGGCCTCAGGCCCCCTCATAAACACAGTTGTGACTTAGGTAAGAGTGCACCTTTGCATTTGGAATGGCCTCCAGAGAGAACAGGCTCCCCCACTGGGAACCCCTCCTGCTCCCTCCCTTGCCTGTAAGCCCCCTGAGGGGAAAGGGCTCCCCCCCTACAGTCCCCAGGCTGGACTAGCCTGGACATCGCCCTACCGTCAGAGGGTTTCTGGGTGAGACTAGCTCTGGAAACCACATGCGCTTATCTCTGAACTCTCCTCAAATCCCCCTAAAGGGACAGGAAGGGCAGAGAAACCCAGCAATGTCCCCAAGGGCAAAGAGGTCAGGAGGAGAGGCATCAAAAGAGAAATCAATATCACGGAAGCAGACACTGAACAGGCAGATGGTGTCCAAGCTCAGCTGGAGGGAGAAAGATGGGCCTTCCCTGCTTCGGACACAGGAGCCAGGGTAGGAGGGGGCACCTTCCTCAGGGACTTCCAGTGGCACCCTGGGAAGGACCCTGCAGGGCCAGGGGGTCTGTCCTGTGCAGGGAGGTGGGCGCAATGGATGAGGCCACAGAAACTAGGTCTCTCCTGGTGTCCACTAGTGAGCTTTTCTCCCTGAGCGCTTCCCTGTGCGCTGTGCTTTTGATGAGGGGACAGGGCCCTGTGGGTTGCACTGCTTCTCTGCCAGGTGGCTCTGTTGGGCTCGGCCAGTAGGAGATTGCCACACTAGGAGAGGGGCTGGGGACTCTCCCCTCCCTGTTCGATGTTTCTAGCAGCGTTGCATCAAGACTCAAGACGCGCCTTCACCCTGGCAGCAGCGGTTGGATCCCGACTTCCTGCTCCCAGGACCAGCCTCACTGTTCTCACGCAGAGGGACAGCGCGGCACACAAGGACCCCTCCTCAGGGCTCCGAGCCCCTAATCCACGGTCCCTCCTGCAAGCATATTCGGGTACGCTCTCGCTGTCCTGCTGGCCTCACCGGCCTGGCCAGGTGCGGTGGTCCCGACTCCCTGCAGGCTCTCCGGGGGGCGCTGAGGAGCGTGGATACCCGCCTCAGAAGGGGAGCCTTCTCTCCTAAGTCCGTGAGCCAGGGACTGACCCAGCGAGGAGTCCTATGTGCCCTGTCATACTCGGCGCTGTGCAAGATACACACCGTTTAAACTGTGGTCCTGCCCACCAGAGAGTGCGCTGGGAAGGAGGGCTTCCTGAGACCCCATGCAGGTGAACGGCTAGAACGTAAAGGACGCAGGGCATCAGGTGTTGCCAAAGACTGGAGCAACTAGAACAATCACCTTGCAGGTGGGGGATACACATGGTTACAGCTGTGTTGCAGAACACCTGGCTGAGGCCCTGGCTGGGTAGCTCAGCTGGTTAGAGCGTCATCCTGATGCACCAAGGTTGCAGGTTCAATCCCCAGTCAGGGCACATAAAAGAATCAATTATTGAATGCATAAATAAGTGGAACGACAGATGAATGTTTCTCCTCCTCTCTCTCCCCCCCTCTTCCTCTCTCCCTGTAAAATCAATCAATAAAAAAACTTGTTTTTAAAGTGTGGCCAAGGGTACTCAAGCTAAACCCACGAACCATCCACGCCTCGGCGGTTGCACTCCAGGGCTGCGGGCGCTCGTGTGCACCGAAATCCAGGTACGAGAAGGCTCAGAGTGGCTTCACTCACGGCAGCCTGCAGCGGGAAACAGCCCCCATGCCCATGAGTAGTTGAAAGAATTTTTTAAACGGTCTGATCATCATGCAATAGAATATAACATAGCAGTAAAAAAAGAAAACCGTTTCTACAGGCAATAACATTCCATAGACATGATGTTCAACAGTGGAAGCCACACCCCAGAGAGTCCGCACTGCATGGTTCCACCCAAAGCAAGTTCAAAAACAGGCCAAAGGGACCGGTGGCCAGAGAGGCGAGGGCGGCGGTCGGCCACTGGTCCGTTATTGATGGGGGGGGGCGGTGAGCGAGCCTGCTGGGGCGTCAGAGACGATCCGAGTGGCACAGGGACCTACAAACAGATGTTTATCCAGTTGTTTGGTTAATGTTTGTGTGCTTTAGTGCATGTATTTATATCCCAATAAAAAAAGAAATTGCTGAGACATCCCAGGTCTGGTTTGGGTTCTCCTGGGGGCAGGTTCTGAGACTGGGATTGGAGGCACATGGTTGTTATTTCAGGGGTACAGGAGGGCTTGTAGAAGCAGAGAGGCCGAAAGGCGAAGATAAATGCTGTGCTGCGAAGCCAGCTCTCGTGGTCGGTAACCGGGGTTGATTCCACGGGGAAACTCAGGGAAACTTGCCAAACACGCACCTCAGAATGACCTCCTACGAGGGACAAGGAGCGGGGGTGCTGTGTGCCTCCTCTGGAGGGTCAGATGTCGAGGGCAGCCGGGAGGGGGTGGGTGCCCTGGCCTGAGGCTGTGGGGCCAGGGAGCTCTCAAGCACCCGGAACTCAGCCAGCATCTGCAGCAGGGCCAGGGGCAGGGCCCCGGCTGCGTCCGCCTCACTCCTACGCTACAAGGCAACCACGTAGTGCCCATTGGCTAAGAAAGCTAACTTATCACGACCCCGAGTTAACTCTGAATTCCCAAGTGGTCTTGAAGGAAACGTGTATTCATCTGCGCACATTTGAGAATCCGAGGCCCTGCTGTGTTTGTGAGAAATGTCAGGTGCGTAGACTTGCAGGGCCCGGGCAATGACCCCAGGGCTTTGGGGAGCCCTCAGGCCCCCCAGTTTTAGTGTATCAACCACTCACTCCCTTTCAGGTGTCAAACAGCCCAGCTGCCCCCACCCCCCATCAAAACCCAGGGCTCAGCAGTCAAGGCTGAGGGGTGGGGGTCCATGGTGAGGGTTCCGTCACCGAGAAAGCAACTTAATCCTACAGGTAGGCGTGCGTTCTGGCCCCACCCAAGTCTAACTGGAGGGGTCGCCCAATGTGGTTTGTGCTAGATCAGGGAGTACAAAGGCACTCATGATACATTTGATACATTTGCCCTCGTCTGCATGAGATGTCCCCCACTGGCTGCCACAGAGGGTGACGACAAAGGCCGTGGCCACCCTCTGACCCTCGGCGGCCGCCATGCAGGACTTTTTGTGGGGCCAAGTGCACACCCCCTGCCCCCACGCTATCTCTGGAGCACTGTGAAACCTGAGTGTCCGGTGTGGGACCCCCCCACCCCCAGTCTCAGCCGCAGCCTGGGACCTGCGGTAGCGGGGCTGTTCCGAAGGGCAGTGAAGGAGGCTTGTGCGGTCAGGCTGAGTCCCCGCTGAGACTTCGGGTTTCCTGGGGGTGTTGGGGGGACAGCAGATGATCTTTTCTCTATAATCTCAATTGCTCTCAAGCGCCGTCTCTTCTGGTGGTGACATAGGCCACGCTGGCCACGTCAAGGCAGATTCTAGCTGCTCAGGGCTCACAGCACAGCTGCTTTGAAGTGACTCCTTGGATAATTCAGGTTCTCAGACTGATTCCCAGCTCCAGTCACAGGTGATTCCAGGGGCTTCTACTCCCTGCCTGCCCTTGTGACCCCCCCGCTCTTTCCTGGCATTGGTGATGACCCCTCAACTACCCACCCCTGTTCCATGGAGTCTGGCTTCTAACCCACCCCACAGCCCATGTCCTCAGGGTCCCCCACTGCAGGCCCCCATGGCCGGCCTTGTGAAGCCCTCTCGCCCACACAGCTGGTAACTCTCCATTCTTTACTCATACCCCGTTGGGCTGGGGAGGGGACATTCAGGGCCCCATTTAGGGCTGGACCCACTTTCTCTCTTGCCCTCCCCGCCACATCCTGGGGGCTTCAGCGTGCTTGCTTCCTTAACAAAGAGACCATTCCCTCCCGTCTGACTTTGTGGACCAGACAGGAGACCCCGGCAGAAGCCCCAAGCCGGACTGTGTACACAGGGGTCACAGACGCACGACCTGCATCCATCCGTCATCCAACAGAATTCTTCCTGAGCAGTCTTTTCTCCTGCTTGTCACGTCAGAGAGAACAGGGTCCCTGGTGCATATTTTGTCTGGGAAAGAATCTGTTTCTCCTTTTTTGCAATTCTCTGTCTGGGCCGTAAAACTAAAGGGAGTCTCTCTTACGATATCTAATCAAATGCAGAACTATTAGGAGAGAAATTTTGAGCCCAAGGGAGAGCAAGGTTGGGTATGCAATTAAGTAAGATGGAAGAGGATATAAACGCAGAAGAAAGGACAAAGGAAGACAGAAAAGGCCAGGCAGTCGGGGATGACAAGCAGTCAGGGTTGAAAAGCAGTCGGGGGTGACAAGTAGTCAGAGTGGCTGGACAAAGGGTGAAATTAGTAGGAGCTGATGACAGACACTTAAGCAGTCACAGGCACCCTAGCCCTGACCCTGACCCTGACCCTGACCAGGTGTACGTGTTTGGGCCAGATGAACCTTCAGGTCCCCCGATTTCTGGAAATCCATAAGGCAGGAGGAAGCTGATGCTGGCTACCAGCTCAGAGCCCCAGTGATGCCTCGGTTTACATCCCTCCTCCCCGCCCCCCCGCTCTGTCCAGCCTCCTGGCCTCCGGCCCGGCTAAGATGGCCCCAGGCAGGACACGAACCGTTACCACCACAAATCCCTCCACCTTCCCCAGGAGGCAGACAAAGCCCTCCCTGCCCTCCTGTGGCTCCCAGGTCTGGCCTGTCCTGACCCACGAAAGCCCTAGCAAGTCCCGGGTACTAGTCGAGAAGGATGGTGTCCTCTTTGCCCAGAAGAGAGAGAAGAAGGAGCCAGCAGGGAAACCGTTCGCCCTGCCAGCCCCGCGGCCCCCGGCCTGTGCCGGCAGCAGTGCTGAAACTCGGCCTCTCCCGAGACGTCTCGCGGGGCCACGCTGCGCGCTGGGTCCGGCAGCGCCTTGTGTCCCCCCCCACTTTCCAGCCTCCTGCTCTTTCTCCCTGAAGCAGGCTTCCCTGGGATGGCAGCACCCCAAAAGTGTGAGCACACCAGCTGCGCTGCGGGACCGGGCCGTTTTCTAGGCCACCTGCCTAAGCCTGGCCCCGCAGCAAGGCGCCCCCTCCGTTTCCTGGGACGGGTGTGGGGCACGCAGCCCGCTGCACCGGCCGGCCAGGGCTGCTGCAGCAGATGGCCGCACACCGACCGCGTGGTGTAGAACGGCAGGGACGCGTTCTCTCCCTCTTCTGGAGGCCGCGAGTCGGAGGCCAAGGTGTTGGCAGGGCTGCGTTCCCTCCCCAAGCTCGGACGGAGAATCCTTTCTGCCTCTTCTAGCTTCTGCAAGCTCCTGGCAATCCTAGGCATTCCTTGGCTCTCGGCCACATCCCTGCAACCCCTGCCTCCCTCTCCGTGTCCCCTCCTTCTCTGTGTCCCCTCCTTCTCCGTGTCGCCGCCCAATCTCCCTCTGCCTCCCTCTCACGGGACTGCCGAGGCGTTCAGGGCCCTCCCGGATAATCCAGGAGGATGTCTTCACATCGAGACCCTTCATTTAACCATGTCTGCGAAGTCCTTCTCCCAAACAAGGTCCTTCACAAGTTCCAGGGACTGGGACAAGGCCGTCTCTTTGGGGAGACCATTTTCCAACCGGCTAGAGTATCCTTACGCTCCTGGTTGGCATGTGTAGCAGAGAGAGAAAGGAGGGAGAGCGAGATTCTAACTTCGCCCCTGAAGAGTTCTACGGGGAGGGAGGCACCAACGGAAAAGAATGCTAATGTTCCCGCCCTGGCTGGTGTAGCTCAGTGGATTGAGCTCGGGCCTGCGAACCGAAGGATCGAGGTTCGATTCCCAGTCAGGGCACATGCCTGGGTTGCCAGGCCAGTTCCCGGCAGGGGACATACAAGAGGCAACTGCACATTGATGTTTCTCTCCCTCTCTCCTTCCCTTCCCCTCTAAAGATAAATAAATAAAATCTAAAAGGAAAAAAAAAAGTACTTAAAAAAAATCTTAAAAAAAAAAAGTAAAAAAAAAAAAGAATGCTAACGTTCCCATTGCCGGTGCCGTCTGCCGCCTCCAAGGGACCCCACCTTCCATCTTCGTGTCAAAGCATCCAGTACCGCTGAGTGAACTGCTTGCAAGTACAGGGGCTGGGCTGGCCGTGTCCCCCGCGGGCGGCGATGAGGTGCGCCCACCCAGCCTCTCCCCACGGGTCCCCCAAGCCGGCCATGGCTGGAGTGAAACTGTCAGTGGCCCCATTTAAAACCCATCTGTGAAGGGCTCATAAATCACCCCCTCGGAAAACGCAGTGCTCATTACGCCTCAGCGGAGAGCAACCCGCTCAGCAGTGTGAATTGCTGCAGAGTGTGTAGTAGGCGGTTGGCTTTCTCAGCTGGGGGTCCTCTGGAAGGGGAATCGGCCTCAGATTCTTCCAGCTATGTGTGTCGGGGAAGCCAGAAATCAGCGTAGGCATTTCTCCAAGCGCAGCTGTCTCTTTCGTCAGACGCACAAGTGGGTGACGCCCACTTTGTGTGACTGCAGGGGAGCCAGAAAAGGCTCAGAACCCCGGTGCCCCTGCCCTCCTGACCCTGCAGAACCACTAGGTTAACACCCCATTGCACAGCTGGAGCCTCCGTCCTTCCCACTTGCCCCTGGTCCACGCACCGATATTGCCGGGAGGGGTCCTAGCAAGTGTTATGGTGGGACCGTGAGATGGTCCACCGAACAGGACAGATGGACGCCCCTGAGGCTGAGCGTCAGTCCTCGAAGGCAAGCCTGCGTCTGCAGGAGGCCGCTTGCGACTCCGGTTCTGTGAGTGAACCAACGTGCGCCAGGTGCCTGCCGGTGTCCAGGCACGCGTTCTTCCGCAGAAGCCCTCTCACGCCACCCTCACCCCGACCGGCCAGGGAGGCACCACGAGCCGGGTGCAATCTACACGTCCACTCATTCCGGCCCAAAGTGACGCCAAACAAGTGACCGGAGTGTCTGTGACCTTGCGAAGTTTCACAAAACAACCGTCTCCAGACTGTGAGGAGCTAGTTGCCTCGGGGCTGCCTTGCTCCACAGCAACGAGCTCTTAGACGTGACATCCTCCTGGAGGTGGAGGTCTTCAGGGATGCCACAAAGTGGACAGATGGATACGGACAGACACCAGAGAGCTGCGTCTAAAAGCAGGGCGAGGAGGGAGGTGGGGTGTCCCAGGCTGTTGCCATCAGCAGCTGAGCAGGAACCACCAAGGATGAAGGCAGGGTGACGGGGCTGGAGTAACTGGGAATCCGAATGGGAAGGGGGCGGGGCTGTCCTGACGTGGGGGCCCACTGGGGTACCCGAACCTGAGATTGCTTCTCTAGGTTGGGGGGGTTGGAGAATCTTTGGGGAATTCTGAGAGGATCTTGGCCTGGCAAAAGCAGATGTATTACCCCCTTTGAAGGAAAGGTTCCCCGGGTTAATTTGCAGGAATCCCTCAAGTTAAAATGTAAGGACCACAGACCCTCCGCAGAGGTGCATGGATCCCCATATGAATCCTGACTCTGGGTTCCACGGAGAGTCCACTCCCCGGGGACCCCGGGGCCGCTGCGAAGGGCAGCTGAGCTATTATATCTCATCAGCACAGGCTCCTCTCCGGCATGGGACACTGGCTCGTTCCCGCCGGGATGCGGAGGAAGACTGTTACACATGCAAGCCCCCGCCGTGTACGCTTCGTTAGCCCAGGTGATGGATGCTCAGTCCGTGTCTCTGACACCTGTACGTGTCTAGGGGCATGTAAGTGTTTTGTTTACTGGAAGGCGTACTATAGTCTTAGCGGTCGTCATTGCAAGACATGGTTAGAGCAGACACTCTGGGGAAATTCGACTGACAGGACAGATTGTGAATATTTTTAAGAGCTCACAATCCTCAGGCTGGACGGAGGAACTCTCTCCCACTAAGTGTGTCAGCAGCGACTCTGCAAACTGGGTAACTCGCCAAGTACGCCGCAGGAAAGGAACCTCTCCGCATGAGTAACCTTGGCTTTGTCTCATGCTCCTCCTGACCCGTTAAATTGTCAAGGGCATCGGTCATTGAAAGCTAAAATTAACACTCTGCGGGTCTCGCCAGACAGTCCTGCTCTCCTCGGTGGGAACTGGCTGTGCTCCCGCGGCAGACCAACTCTGGTATTGCCATGGGGAAAGATGGCGATGACTGCGTTTCCTGCTTCGGTTTTCCCAACAGCTGCCATGGGACAGCCCCAGTCTGGGCACATTGACCCAACTAGTCTTTGTTGGTCCTCTGCTATGTGCCTGGCACGAACAACGTCAGGTGCTGGGGGCGAAGAGGTGCACGGGACAGACGGACAGCCCACGTGCCCCGCAGCCAGGAGATCTGGCCCCCGGACCAGCCCTCATGTTCGCCAGCCATGTGGTTTGGGGTCAGGGCTCCAAAATCATGTGCATTCTAGGCACGGGAAGAGTTCCTAGCGAAAGCAGCACTCCACACTAAGTTGGTAAGGGCTGCATTAAATTCCAGCTGTGTCCCTTCCCAGCTGTGGCTCATGAACCTGCGGCCATTGGGAAATGACCAGAGAGGAGGCAGCCGCGGTTGGAAGGGGGGAGTGAGTGGGAGATCCGAGGGCAACCACGTGGTTGCAGTTTCTTCTTTTCTTTAATCGGGGTGCGACTTTCATGGAGTTAAATGTAATAACATCCACGAGCCTGAAGTGTACCGTTTGATGAGTCTTTCACATGCATCGCACGAAACCACCACCTAGATCAAGATGCGGAATATTTCCAGCACCCCAGGAGATATATTTTTTAAAGTGGGAACACCAAAAGTCAAAAACCTCAGGACTTCGGCTAGGGTCACCACACCCAGAGTTGCCCAATAACAGAGCCATTTCCTGAGCAGAGGCGATGATTACAGGCCGTCTTCCCAGCCTTCTGGTGACTGAGAGCACCGCTGTACCCTGGTCCTGGGGTCCAGACGGGGCCTGCGAATCTGGCTTGGAATGGAGTTTTAATGTGCACAAAGCTAATGCGCCAATCCAAGGGTCGAATCTGTAAGTTTGCTCTCTTCTTAACACCAGACTCAAAGCAGTAGTTACTCAGGCCAGATTTTCCTTGTTATGAAATTTACTAAGGATCTATCATAAAATTCCTACATTGCAAAATAGAAGTTGGAGGGATATGGCAGCATTAATCACAGTAGTCAAAAATTGGAAAAAACTCAGATGTTCATTACCAGATGAATGGATAAACAACATGTGTTCTAACCCACATGGTGGAATATTACTCAGCCACAAAAAGGAATAAGGTGTTGATATATGTTGCAACACGGATGAACTGTGAAAACATTAGGCTAAGTGAAATAAGCCATACATAAGACCACATGCCATATGATTCTATTCATATGAAATTCCACAAAGTGGATCAGTGGTCTCTTACGGCTGTGGGTGGGCTCAGGTATAGGGAGCCAACAGCTAGTAGGGTTTCTTTTTGAGGCGATGAAAATGCTCTAAAACTGACTGTAATGATGATTGTCCATATCTGTGAATATAGTAAAAACCATTGAATCGTATACTTTAAATGGTGAACTATATGGTAAATGATTGTATCTCAATAAAGCCATTTTTTAAAAAGAAAAAAATGGAGGCAATAAAAAGTGAATTGAACCATTATTCATAGTTTTACTACCCAAAGATACTTGATATCAACACTTTGAACAATATCCTTCCAGTACTTCTCTCTATATAATTTTGTTGTTTTACTTAACGGCAATCATACAACATGCAGAGTTTTATTGTACTGGCATGATTTCCAATGCATACCAGTCAGGAATTAGCTGCCAATAACAGACGTTGCTTAAACTAGTTTAAATGGAAAGAGATTTAACAGAAGGACTTTGGTGCTTACAAGATTGTTGGAAGGACTGGAGAGGAGGCTCTGCAGGATGGACAACACTGCAGAACTGACAGGGGAGGGCAGCTGCTGGCACAGCTGGTCAGGAAGGTGGGGGGTCAGGAAGCTGCCACTGTGACTGATGAATCCAGCAGTGCCCTTGTTAGCAGTGTTCCAGCGATTGGAAAACTACCACTGGAACTGCTGGCTTGAGAGCAATGCCACTGGGACCTCTGCTAATACTGCCCTCACCCCCCTGCGCACACACATCATGCCTACCAGAAAGAACCACAAAGGCCACAGAAATGTGACTTTCACTTTACTTCTCAAATAAGTGCATTTAATTTGGTCACACGTAAGTCATTTGAGGAACTCTAGCTGCAAGGGAGTCTGGAAAATATGATTATCAGTTCTCCAGGCTCTGTACTCCAGGAAGGTATTTGTCTGTACCATGTTGTTATAAACGTTCAGTCTTTTAAAATAGCTTCCCTGGCTGGTGTAGCTCAGTGGGTTGAGCATTATTAGCCTGTGAACCAAAAGGACACCTGTTCAATTCAAAGTTAGGGCACATGCCTGGGTTGTGGGTCAGGTTCCCAGGTGGGGGCACACGAGAGACAACTAATCAATGTTTCTCTCTCTCTCTTTCTTCTTCCCTTCCCTTCTCTCTACAAATAAATAAAATCCTTTTAAAAATTTTAAAGTAAATAATATAGCTGTATAACTTTTCATTATACACAGGGGTATATACACATTTTCCCCTGGAAAATTATACAATAATTAAGTAATAATACAAGAATAAACACTATGTGTTGTGTATTCACAACTGTAAACCTTTTGACCATCGCTCTCTATATATACATCAACACTTAATTCATCAACTCTTGCCCATTTAAATTTGATATTATTAATATTCCAAAATTTACTATTATAAATAATGCTGTGAGGATACTGCTAATAATAACAGGTACAGTTTATTGAATACTTCCTTCTCCCAGGCCTTTTCTATTTATTTTGTTATTCATTTTTTAGTTAACACTCCTAACCTGCTTAGGAAGTAGCTATTTTCCCCATTGTACAGATAGTAAAACTGAGGGTTAAAGAGAAGTCAAACCTAAGCTTGACACCAAAGCTTGTACATTTAATTATTACACAAATACTCATGGGGGGGCTTTTTCATATTAGAAATGATTTCCATAGGACAAATGATCAGAAATAGAATTGTGTGTTCCAAAGCTGTGAACATTTCCAAGGCCCTTGAAATGCATTAGCAGGCCAGCTTCTCAAAGTCATTATCAGGACTAAGCCGCCTCAGTGGTGGGAACTCTTTTTATCATACAAATGCTGGGTGGGTTCCCTGGCACACTGTGAATGAATGTTTCTCCAGTGTGCGTGCAAGTAGGAGTGTGTGAGGACTCCCCAGTTCAAAGACCTGCGCCCCTTTTCATTGGTAAAACATGAGCTGCTCCAAAAGTGAGCCGAGCTCTAACTCACATGAACAGTGAGGGCCTGGAACATTCGGCCCTCAGTCTGTGTGTTCTGGCCACCGTCACACGCCAAGTGACTCACCACCCAGGCCTGAGAACCAGTTGATTGTGCAGAGGACTCAAGTGACCTGATAAGTCACGCCACGGCACATCAGAATGACCCTGCATGGGGCTGGAAATTGGGAATATTTTTTAGTAAGTGCTATGGCTTAGGGTTGGATTATTTAGTAAGTCACCTGCCCTATTAAATGACAATTCTCCATATCAATATCTACAGCTGACATATATTGTCGCAGCCCACCAAGGAGAGTTAGACTGTCAACCCAGTGCCTTAGGACATGGCCCTCACCAGTGCAGGCGACCACACAGCCTGGACCAGCCCCGCCCTGCCTCCCTGCAGGGAGAGGAGGCAGGGGTCAGTGAAATGCACAGGTACCAGCTGAGGGCCTCTGTATGGCTAAAGCCTGGGGACCTCGATGAACTGCTTTGGCTTTTCCCTGCAAAGCAAACTTTGGGGCAGTCTTGGGAATCTCACCAAGTTGCCAAAGAACGGTCGAACTTCAGCTCACCTAGGACCAGGTGGGTCTGAGTTCCCATGGCCTCTTCCACGGATCAGACTCTATTGCATGTGGTTTCCACAGCGAATTTCCCCTTTAGAAAACCCTCAGGTTATTAAAGACACTCCTTCTCACGCTGCCTAGCCCATCCCTTGGAATGCACACTATCAGGGGTCTTTAAAAAGGGACGGCATTGCACCTTGAATCACAAACAGGAAAGACCTGGGGAAATGTCCTAGTCCCCCGGCTCCTGTCCCCTCCCCTCTTTCCCTTGCTGTCACATCCCTGAAGCTCTAGCAAGTCCTGCTGTCACCGTCAGAGCAGGACCGGGAGGCAGGGCTGCCCGACCAGACCTAATGGTTTTATTTATTCCACATGGCCCAAGAATATGCTGGAACATAACTTGCCATAATTTTTCTGGTGATTTCTATGAATCACTTTTTAATTATGAATAATGTTTTTAGAGACACTCCTGAGAAATTTCACCCAAGGTTCCCTTGACAACCGCCCCATAAAGTATCTAAAGTGAAGCAGCTTCCACGGCCAACACAGAGACTCACCTTTAAGGCACGGAGCCCTAAAACACCCATCAGTCATCTTTGCAGAGACCCACTCCCGCGATTCACACATGCCGAGGGTCGCTGAGGCATTCAGATCAACACACGTCACTGGAAAAATACATTTACTGTCAAACACTATTCAGAGGATGTTGCAATGCATGAATGTGGTAACTTCTTTTCTTCCAGCTAGGAATTTTTCTGGGCGTCTAAATTATTGCCTTTCTACCCTCAGCGGAAGGGCTTCAGCCTTCACCAGATCTGCTCTGTCCACAGCAGGAAAGATCCTTGCCTCTCGCCTCCACCCCGGCCACCTGGTTATTGAAATGCTTGTGCGAGACACCGAGAGTGAATTTCCCTTTCTGGGATGGACTTTCAGAAAATCCAACTGCTGGATGTCAAACAGTCAGGGAGGGTCCGAGCACAGGACTCCCGAAGAACAGATGGCGGGGGCTGGCCCTGGAATGCCAGCCCTCTGCAGGTGCCGATGTCTTGGCTTCCACCTTCCTTCATTTGTCAGAGCTGACAGCTTCTCCAAAAATGATGGTGCTGGCATCAGACTAAACAGAAATATAACGAAGCCAATTAGTTTTCAAGGGAGCACCCCGCACGTTGCTTAAAGAGGCAGGTATTTTCTGGTCAATTACTTTAAGTGGGACTTCAACAAACACTAAAATTATTTGTGCATGGGGAAAGATGGTGATAATCTTTCTTCCTCCGCGGGGCCCCCATCTCCAGGAAGTAAAGCAAATTCACAGATGAGCTTTTGACGTTGCTTCAAGTGCCTAAAAGTTGTCTGAGGCGGTCACCTTCGGTGGACGCAGGGTTGAGCGCGCTCAGACACAGCGGAACAGGGAGCCTCAGCCAATGTCCGTCACCCAGCAGCGCTCGAGTTCACCTCCGCGCCGTTCTTTCCCCGCACGCCTGCTTGTGATTACTCAGAAGTGAGATTTCTCAATAACCCCTGCCACGTAGTCACCTCTCCCGGCCCCCACCCGCTGCCCACGCCCAGCGCTGGGCCTCCAAAATGAAATGCAAGGTCGAAACTCGCTCCGTCGCCCCTCCGCAATAAGGCCGTTTCACTGGCCTCGGGCGTGGGGTCGCGGGGGCGCTTCTTCACGACTCCCTGGAGCGCCCCTCGCGCCCCCGCCCTGGCCGCTCCTCTGGGAGAGAAGGCGGCGAAGCGAACGTTTCCCCGAATGCGAATCTCTGCGTGTCCGGCGAGGAAGGCGCCCGAGCTCTCACCCGCCTGGTTCAAAAGCTTGTGGGAGCGAAGCGCAGAGAGTTCCGTAGTCGGATTAAACCAGGTCCTTGTCTATACCGCAGGGCGAACAGAGCGTGGGTGCAATATATATTTTTTTCTGCTTTCTAAAAAGTGAAGACAGTTCTGGAGTTGGGGCCAATCCGCGCAGTTTGAATGAACCCTGTGGTTCATCCGCTAGCGGATTTTTTCAAGGGGCAAAACACTCTCGAGTTGAGAAAAAGTGCAACTTTACGTCTTTCCGTTTTGTAGGAAGATGTGCTCTGCCCCGCGCCTCCTTTGCCGGGGTATTGCTCTAGCCCCGAAGGGAATTCTGTTTCCGGGCAGTTCAAAGCAGGGGAGAAGGTAGAGGGGAGTTGGGTCTCCCCCAGTTGGGGGCCACTCCCATCACCACCTCTAACGGCTGAGCCGCCAGCGCGAAAATTCTGAAAATTCAGCTCCCTCGGGTGGTCTTCGTGCGCGCCCACTGGGCTTGGCTCAAGCGGCTTTAGCGAAGCCCCGATAAAAGCTCCAGCCTCCAACGCCCGCGGGACATCCCCCTGCCCGCACACCTGCGCGCCCCGGGTCCCGCTCTCTGCCGCCCGCTCCACGCGGCCCAGCTCTCTCTGGCCCCCACTTTCCCACTGGAAAGAACTGGGGGTGGGGGCATGCGGCGCAAAGAAAAGCGGAGGTCGAGCGACCCGAGTGGGGGGAAGGTGGGAGTTGGACACAACGTCCACGCGGCCCCAGCCACGTAGGGGCGCCAAGCTCACTCCCCCGCGCCCCGAGTGCGCAGTGAGACCCTTCAGTGTACCCTGCGCCCCGCCGTGAGCTCTGAGCGCGCGCGCCCTGGAGCCTCCCACTCCGTGTGCACTGGCTCCCCGCACGCCCGTGAGTGGTGACCCCCCCTCCCGCGCGCTCCGAGCCCTCCACCCTCCCTGCTCACCCAGCTCCTCGCGCGGCCGTGCACGGTGCGCCCCCTTCCGCCAACTTGCCCGGGACGCGCCGCTAACTCTGCGGGCGGTCGGAGACTGCGACCCCAAGGCAGGAACCGCGCCGTCAGGTACGAAGGAAACAATCCTCTTCGGCGCCTGCACCCAGCGCCGGCGGCCGGAGTCCCCTGTCCCTTCCGTGGAATTAAGACCTCTGGCGTTGGGGAAGCCTGACGCTCGGCCCTTCCGGGCACCCTTATCCCCCGAGTGTGCCCCGAAACTCGCAAAGCAGGGTTTCGGCCCAGGGAGCGACGAAGGGCTGGCGAGGGGCGGCCGCCACCGCGTCGGTGCCTGGGCAGCGGCGTGGTCCCGCCGCCGCTCCAATCTCAGGTCCGGCTCCCGCGCGCCGGGGAACCTCTGACGCGGGACGGCCCTCTTCTGTGGGCGTCGCTCCCTTCTCCTTCCCCCACGGGAGAGCGTGTGGCCGCAGAACTTTCGGGAAACCCGCTTTCTACGCTAACAGTTTAAAGAAAAGGAAAGGAGCAAAGAAAAGAAAGAATCCGCACGAAGCGGGAAGATGCTCACGCCCCGGGTTTGGGCGACAGCGCGCGCCCAGGCCGCGCGGGAGGGGGCGCATCGAGCCGCCCGCCCGCCGGCATTTCTGTAACTTTTTCTACTAAACCCCGAATGAATTAGCGTCCTTCTTCCTACAGATTTGTTTGGATTAGGAAGAAAGTTCCCCAATGTTCGCTTTGCTTTGCAAATAGCCCCCTTATGTTAATGAAACGAGTTTGAGACCTTAAAGTACTGTAATCGCCCCATATTATAATCAGCCCTAAGGGTTGGCTAATACTATTATCGCCTGCTAGAAAAAGAAAAACCTTCGGTCCATCGCGTTTGTGCTTTCTTTGATGTGCAAAAATATTTGTCTCTGGTGGATAGGTTTTGTTTTTTAAAGGAGCTTTTTGGGTTGTTTTGGAAAGGCGGTTTTAGCGCCATCGTTAATGAACTAGTTGGTTTTCCGATTTCAGGGCGGTGTGTAGTGGCTGAAACCGCTTCGGAATGTCGGCGCACCCCAGACGCTTACCACTCCTCGCGACCCCGAGCTCGCTGGAGGCGAAATGCGCGGCTTTGCAGGGAACCCATGCGCGGCCTCTCCCGAAATCGGGATTTTGAGGCGACGTTTCTGTTAAGCGGGGCAGAGAACCCCCGGGAGCCCTCGCGGCTCCACGAGGCCTGGTCGAGGAAGGTGGGAGGAGGTCAGCGCGGGACGCTGGCATCCCCCTGTCCCGGGCAGCGGATCCCTGGCCGGTCCCTGAGCGGTGATCCTAGGCGCGGGGCGCTGCCTACGCTCCAGCCGGATTCCCGCCCTCCCCAGAGGCCACTGGCTGTCTTTGCACTTCGGGAGGGGCGCTCCGAAGCCCCCAGGCATCTTCTCAGAGTTGGGGGAGAAAGCTGGGCCAGGCTTAGGAGGTGGGGAAGGCAGATGCAGAGGAAAGGACCACCGCCTCACCCCCGGGGTAAAATTAGGAAAAACTTGCGGCTGCCTTTTACCTAAAACCAACTCGGCTTTGGTGGCTGTGTGGCCCTCGCTCAGGGACTTTGCAAATCGCTATAATTAATTACCAGTGGCACTAACTTTTTGTTTCCCTAAATGCATCGCCTTGAGGGAGGGAGAGAATTCGGAGGCAGCTACTGGGGCCTTAAAACAGGAGGTGCGGCCAGGCGACCCCCTAGCCCCAGACGCAGGAAGGTGCTGGACAGTCAGGTCCGAGAGAAGGGCAACACTTTTTTCGGAATCCCAGAGAGCAGAACCGGCCTCAAGCAGGCACCCTGGGGTGCCTCCTTCCCTTGCCTGCCACCCCCACCCCAAGCTGGGCCGGGACTCCCCAGATGCGGCGGTAGCAAGGGTCCCGGGGCCCAGGGCGCGAAGGGGGATCTACTCTAGTTACTGCCCCAGAACCGTATCATCAGAGAGCAGCCTACACAACCCGAAAGCAAACACCTCCAGTGGAGTGACATCCTGCAAGAGTTTATTTTAAAACAAAGCAACAAGACAACTCTGCTCCCTCTACGCCTCACGAACGGGTGGGCAGCAGCAGTTACTGTCCTGACCTCTGGAGGAACGAATCGTTAGGAAATCACTCCGTCTGCCCGTTGTTACTTTTCACAAAGAATAGCAACAGTGTGCTTGTCTGATCTTTTCCGGGAGTAACACACAAGGAAAAGTCGGTGACGTCTCCACGGGGCTTGCTCCAGGAAAGAAGGGAGAAGCCGAGGCGCTCCCAGAGAGGTTCGATTGAAACCAGGTTCCCCACCACGAACAGTCACAGACGCGGTGCTGGACTCCAGCGGGATTCCCGAGGGAACCACATCTGTGTAGCCCAGGGCTTGGGAATCCAATAGGTCCGAACCCCAGCAGCCCTGGATTTTCTCGTTGCCTGGGCTTGCTCCAGCGGTTGAGTTTCTCCTTAAACACCACTTCTGAGGTTCGACCCCCCACCCCCGCCCCACCTCGTGCTGGGTATGGAAGAAGCCCTCCCCCGCTCCCACCTCCGTAGTGACCAGGTCTCTCATCCCCTTCTGCCGCTTCAGCCGCCTCTCCAGGAGCCCATCCCCGCGGGAACATCTGCGCGATCCCCCCTTGATCTGACGGGAAAGCGGTTTCCGCGGGGGATGGGCCTCAGGTAGGCGCCCGCCGGGCCTGGGGAAGAACAGTTGCGGAGCATCTGAGGCAGAAAACCCAAGCAGATGTGGGGCAGCGTGGGCCCTCCCCTTTCCTCTTGGGGCCTCAATTTCTTCCAGATCAGTTTCCTAATGGAAAATTTCTAAGAGGCCCGCCGGTGGGCCTCTGGGTGCTCCCAAACGCAGGAAGCAGGACCTGCAGGGCTGAGGGTGCCCTGCAAGCAGGCCGAGTGCTGGAAGCTCGGGGCATCGGTGGGTTGGAACCCTCTTCCCACTCATCCTCCTCCTGCTCCCCAAATGTTCTGCCATTCCGGATTCTGTGGGCTCTTGTCGGCCGGGGGGGTGCCCCGGATTCGGGGTATCAGTCTTTTTGCCTGTAAACCTCTCCACTGAGTCTCCAAAGGCCGGTCTCCTTGCGCCGGGCAGGACCCGGCTTTAGGCCTAAAGCACAGGCCGAGAGTGAGGTACTCTCCGCACAAAGAGCCCAGGAGGGAGGGACACGCAGCAGGTGTCCCAAGCGGAGGCCACCGACAGACTTCCTGATCACTTCGAACAGCACGTACTTAGTGCTTTTCCCGGTTTTACCGGGCTTCTAGCCGGCGGTGTTTGTCCCACTTGTCCTGGTCCCAGGCAGGGGGAGCCGGGATACATCCCAACCCGGCGCGGGGGTGCGGGTGGGGGTGGGGCTCTTCACTACTCCACACGCACAGTGCGATCCTGCCCACCCGGGAAACTTCGAGGTCTGCGCCCCAGGACGTTGGGTGCAAAAGGCGGTGCGGTGGGAAACCAGGCCGCCTCTGTGTGCGCGCGTTGGACGAATGCGCTGGGGTGGGAGGCACACCAGGCCCGCTCGGGCATCTCCTGGAGCGGGCCGTGGGCCCTAAAGTGTCCTGCACACGCCTCTGCGAGTCTCCAGGCAAGCCGTGGGCCCCTCTCCAACCACGCGATTCGCGTCCGTCTCGCCCGCGCGGCAACAGCGGCGGCCACCGTGAAAACCCGGTGGCGAGCTCTGAAGTGCGCTTTCCGGTAAAATCTGGGACATTCGGTTTGAGAGAAGTTTGGGAGAAGTTCCTGTTCCTGTTACTTGTCGGGCTTCTCCCACTTCCACTTAGCCATGTTTCTGCGATCTGGGTAATCCCTTTCAAGCCCGGGAGGAATTCTCCCGGGTCCATAATTGAGGATCGGAAATCGCGGGGGTGAGGGAGCGTTAAATCCTCCCGATGCGAGGCTGGTGCAGGAGCGCACACCCGGCGGCCTACGCCAGTCGTGGCGGGGCCCGGCCAGCAGTCCCTTCGCTCTTGGAGTCCCTTCTCCCGGCAGGCCCGAGCCGGCAGCGGTTCCCGCATCCCGGCGCGGGATTCGGGGCGGGGAAGCGGACCTGGAGCGCCGGGTTTGGGCACAACCTACACGCGACGCTTGCGTGCGGCCCCGGCCCTCTTCGCCCGGGGCTGGTAACAGGACAGCGTTCCTGAACCCGAAACCCCAAGGGAAAGTACCGGCCCCTCCGTGCGCCCGGCGTTTGGTGGGGTGCCACCAACTCCGAAACTCGCTCGGCTTCCTGTTTTCGGAACACCCGCCCGGCCAGCCAAGGCCAAGACTTCAGGGTGAGAGGCCGGATGGGGGCCGAGTCCGGGTCTGCGCACCGTCCCGCCCACCCCGGGAGCTACGACGCACCCCGCCGACGAAGAACCTGTGACCTTCAAAAGGATCCTTGAAAAAGGTCAGGAGCGCCTGCGACCGAAGAGGGGGTCGCCTTCTGGGCCTGCCAGGCGCAGGGGAGGGAGAAGGGGTCCGAGTCAGTGCCCGGTGGCGAGTTCGCTGAGCCGCAGGCTCCTCCCGGGACGCGAGGCTGAGGTGGCACCAGAGACCCGGATCTTAGCCCCGGGCCGGCGGGCGGGCGGCCACGGGCCTCTCTCACTTCCTCGCAGCTGCCCCCCAAATCAGGCGCCTCGCAGCTGCCCCCCAAATCAGGCGCCCCACAGCCCCACAGTTCTACGCGCCAAGGGATCCCCTGCGCGCCGAGCCCTGCGTCCAGCTGAGGCTGCCCCGTGACCCTGCGCGGGCGGGAAGCTTCGGTCCTCCGAGAACGCGGGTCTGCGCGGCAACCCGAGGGTTCAGACCCCTAAAAGAGGTGGGGGCTTGTGCAGCGGGGATGTCAGGAGGATCCCACCCCTGGCTGCAGGCTCCGGAGCGTGGGTGGGGGCACGGGGGTGGGGTGGGGGGACGGGAGGACTCCTTCGGAACAGCGCGGCCGTGAGGGACGGTGCCCGGACACCTACGGCTGCGTATCCGGCTGCGCCTCCCTATTCCGACCGCCTCCTGCCCCACCACCTGGGCCCCCACCAGTGCTCGCCCGGTGATCCTCGCTCGGAGACCTGAAGCTTCCGCCGCAGCCACGGTTCCCCCAAATCCCGGCTGCCCTGGGTCGGGCTGCGGGAGCCCGGCTGCGGGCCCGGTTCCCTGCGCCGCCCTCGGCGAGGCGTGGACTCCAGGCTCGGCTCCCCGACCTACTCCCTTCGTGCGGCCCGCGCGTGCCCGCGGCCTCCGCCTCTCCGGGTAAGACGCCAGTCTCCTTTCGCTCCCGTGTTGAGAGGAGAGAAAGGGCAGAAGGGTCGCTCCCGAGCCTTTCACGCGCCCTTTCCTGAGGTGGGTGTGTGTGTGGCGGGGGGGGGCTGTTCTTCGTTTCCGTCTCCCCCCCCCCATGAGGCTCTGGGACCTGCGAAGTGCAAAGGGAGAGGGCGCGGGACCAGCGCGGGCTCGGAGGATTCGGTCTTCCCCAGCCGGGCACTCGGCCGGAGGGTCGCGTCGCCTCCCCCGCCACCGAGGAGGTCGTGGCATCCCTGCCTCCCTCCCCCTTCGCTCCTCCCCGCCGGCGTCCCGAGCGCCCGGGTCCCGCGGCCCTCTCGCCAGTCCCCGCGGCGCGCCCGGTGCACTCACCGGGACTTCCTCCAGCCCGGGCGCGCGCCGATCCCCCCTGGGAGAGTCCCTGGAGGCCGTGACGCGGAGGCGCGCCTGCGACTCCCGGGCCGCGGCGGAGTCGGGAGGCGAGGTTCGCCGCCCCCGCCCCCGCCCCCGCCGCGGTCCCTCCCCCCGGACTCCCCCTCCCCAGGCCCCGGCCGCCCAGTGCTCCGCCCGAAGGCGGGTCCGCCATAAACAAACGCAGCTCGGTCGCACGTGGACCGCGGAGCTGCTGCGCCCCGCGACAGATCGCGGGCTCCGGGCGCAGTGTCTCCGGGCGCAGGGAACCGCCAGGGAGGGCTGCAGAGCGCGCCCGCGCCCGGCCCCAGCCGCCTACGCCCCGGCTCCCCTCTGCTCGCCTCGCGCTCCATGGCTCCGCGGCCGCCGCCGCCTTTGCTGCCCTCCAGCCCGGAGGGGCCTCGGGGCAGCGGGTACGAGCGCTCGGTCAAGGACTAAATCGCACCTCCGCCTCCTTGCCGGCCCCTCTCCCTCCCCTACGGAAAGCCGAGGCGCGGGAGGGGACAGGGAGGAAGGAAGAACAGGAAGCCAGTGGGAAGTCGAGGCTCCGGTCGCCGCGGGGCTGTCGAGCTCGGAGGAGGCGGCGCCCCGGGCGGCGGCGACCCGCTGCCCCGGACTCGCGGGCCGCGGCGGCGGAGGCGCGTCTCGGTGCCCAGGGCGGCCCCGCGCACCTGCCCGCGGTCGGCGGCCCAGACTCACCTGGCCCCCGGCGCCTGCTTCCCCACCGCCGCCGCCGCAGCCGGAGCGGGGCTCCGCGGGCCTGGAGCGCGGCCGGGTCTAATATGCCCGGAGCCGAGGCGCGATGAAGGAGAAGTCCAAGAATGCGGCCAAGACCAGGAGGGAGAAGGAAAATGGCGAGTTCTATGAGCTGGCCAAGCTGCTGCCGCTGCCGTCGGCCATCACCTCGCAGCTGGACAAGGCGTCCATCATCCGACTCACCACCAGCTACCTGAAGATGCGCGCGGTCTTCCCGGAAGGTGAGGCCGCGGTGGGCAGCGGGCGCTGGGAAGCCCGGCGGCCTTGGCCCAGGCTGGTCCGGAGGGGCCGCCCCATCCGCCCAGGGCGTCTCGCCGAGGCCGCCCCGGAGGCTTTGGCTCCCGCTGGAGAGCGGGGCCAGGGCCCTGGAGCCCAGAGATCGGCCCTTGTCCTGGTCCAAGGCTGGGCTGGGGCGCAGCAAGAACTGACCCGCGAACGTGTTCTTTCTTTCCCGCCGACCTTCCTTCTTCCCCTTCTTCGTTTAACTCTCCCTCTTCTACTTTCTCCTTCTTCCATTTCTCGCTCCGGTGGCGGGGGCGGGGCGTGTGCGCCCGGGAGGGGAGTGAAGGGCACTGGCGGCTCCCGCCGAGGCCCCGGCCTGCAGGCCCCGGCGCCCGCGGAGCGCTGGAGGGGCCGGGCTTCAGACTCGGGTCTCTCGGGCCGCCTCTCCTCCGCGCCCCTTCCCTGGGGCTGGACTCGGGCGGCCAGCGGGGGAGAGAGGGCCAGGCCCGGAAGGAGCGAGAGGGAGGCGATGAATTTGAAAATGGCAGGCGGCGGGCCTAAGCACAGTCTCCCCCACCCCACACTGGAATTAGAAACGCAGAGGGGCAGGTGCCATGGTAGGCAAGGGTCTCCAGGACCCTTGGGTCCAGCAGAATCGCAGCGGTAAGAAATGGCGGGGTGCTGGGGCCAGCCCGTGATCCCTGCAGCCAGGCCGGCACCGCAGGAGTGGAGTGGCCGGGTCACCCCAGCATTTGCTTTCAGTGTCTGGGTGGCTCTGAACCAAGCCCCCTGCAGCGGCTCTGTCCTCTGTGGGGATCCCTGAGGCCTAGCGCCAGAGAGCCTGGCACCGAGTTTGATGCGCGCCCCAAGACCTCCGGCCGGGGGGCTGGCCCAGGATCCTCTGGAGCCCCAGAAGCCAGAGCAGGAGTAGGGAGACCACCTCAGCAGCAGACCAGAGGGTCTGCAGTGCGGGAACAGTTGCCCTTGACCCGGCCCGTGGCTCCCCACAGAGGCAGCCCTGCAGGCGGTCTGTAAGCCCAGCGCTTTTTGGTCTGCAGTGCCGAGCCTGTTACAAAGGGCTCGGGGTTCAGAGCCACGCTTGGCGCTGCCGCCCGGCTGGAGCGGCGGGGGCCGTCTGCCGCTGCCCATCCTCAGCTTCCCCCCCACCCCACAGCGTGGCTGGAGGGGAGTTCAGGGGGCCGAAAGCAGTGGCCCTCGCAGGGGCCTGGCCTCGCCGGTGCCTCCCAGCTGGGCCGTTGCCGCCACTGGGCGGTTTCCTCCTGGCGGCCTCAGCCTGTGACCGCCCGCCGCAGCCGGCACTGGAGTTTTTCCCTTCCCGACCCTGACCAAGCGAGGAATTGATGGCCAGTGGTGTGACTCTTTGTCCAGCCAAGGGTGACTCCACCACCCTAGAAGCAAAGAGGATTCCTCTGCACCTTAAGTTTCAGTAAGAATTAAAAGAGAATTAGATTTCACACTGGTTGAATCCGTCCTGTCTGGGAAGGAGTGGTGGTAACTGGTGTGCTCCCCCGAGCTGAGCCGTTTCTTTAACAGAAGGCTACAAGGCAGGTGCGAACCCAGACGGGACACCCACCTCCCCCGCCCCCACTGGAAATAAAGACATAAGAAGAAAGGATCTGGAGATTGCACGATTAGTTGCCAATGATTTAAAATAAGCCAGAAATCACTTAGAAAGGGAGGTCTGGAGAAAGCGTGCTAATTGCAAGCCATTGTTGTGTGGGGCATTTCCAGGAAAACCTGCTAAAAATTAGGAAGTTGAGAGTATACAGACTTCTGCATTCTAGGGCTGTGTGTTCTAGCCCTGGAGAGTGAGTCTCCAGGCGTCTGAGCCCGGAACTGCTTGGCCCTGAGTCCGCTGAGGACCCGGGCCGGGCCTGGAGCACTGGCCTCTGTGCCTTTCAATGGCGGCCCGGCCGTGGGGCGGCTTGTGCGTCTGCGGCGGTGAGCACGAGGTTGGAACTCCAGGAGTGTCCGGGAGGGAGCTGTTTGACCCTAGGGTTTTGGACCAGCCCTGAGGCCGTCCCCGATGGATGGGGGACTGGAGGAGGCAGTGGCTCCGACGTGGCTCTTCTTCAGCATTGGAGGGAGGGTGCTGGCCTGGAGGGGTGGACGGGCAGCCTCTGGACTAGTCTTTGCACCACGGGGCTCTGGCCTGCGGCTCTGGACAGCTGCCCCATTTTCCCTCAGATCAGTTTTGGAGCAAGGGGTTGCGACACTGGATGCCGGGCTAAGAGAGAAAGGTGCATTTAGAAAGAGTTCAATTATTCGGAATTACCTGCCTCCTCTCCAGTAGCTCCCAAGGGCAGAGTGGGGAAGAGGCGCCTTAACTGATTTGACCTGTTCTAGGGACTCGAGTCTGGGCTGGGGATGTGGTGCGGGATTGGGAGGGAGCCGGAGGTCTGCCAGGGTCAGGGCGAGGGCGTTCGGCAGGTTTTAGGGCCAAAGCCATCCTGGGCCGCGGCCGGAGCTCCAGATCTGCCCAGCTCGTGGCCTCGGATGAAAAGGTGCCCAGCGGAACCAACCCGCCAAGCGCAGCCCGGCTGTTCGCCGTTCGTAGCCCCAGAGCAGAGCAGGCAGGATCCCTGGGTGAAGAAGGATCTAGGACTTTGGGAGTCGGGAAAAGAAAAGCAGAATCCCAAGGAACCAGGAGACGCACCAGACCGTCCTTCATACTTGGGTTCCCCCCAAGGTCCCGCAGTGAGGGCAAGAGCGAGCCTGGGAGCCCCTGCTCTCCCGCCAGAGGGGCCTTGCACCTCAGCTCCTTTCTCCCCGAGTCCGCCGGGCGGGGGGAGGGAGCCAGGAGCCCAGGGGGTCCTGAGGGAGGTGACGGAAGCCCAGGGTGGACACTCCTGGCTCGCCCAGTCCTGGGCTTGGGGCTGATGGCAATTTTTACAGCCTCTCAAGGCTCCACTCTGTCGAGCTGCCCCACAAGACCTGGGTCTCCCGGTCTGTGAAATGGGCCCATTAGCAGCCTCATGGCTGCCTAGGACTCCTGGGGTTGGTGTGAGAACCCCCAGCCCCACAGGTGGAAACCTAACCTGCTCCCACTCCAGCCGCTGCTTCCTGTGC
The DNA here is from genome assembly GCA_039655065.1 of Glossophaga mutica. Classification (NCBI taxonomy): domain Eukaryota; kingdom Metazoa; phylum Chordata; class Mammalia; order Chiroptera; family Phyllostomidae; genus Glossophaga; species Glossophaga mutica. The sequence goes on along the minus strand of CM077304.1, from coordinate 219,457,936 downwards.
GAGCTCCGCTGGTCCCCAGCCACGTGTGGCTGGCATGGCGCTCCCTCGATGGCCCTCCAGGACTCGGTGCTTGGACTGGCAGGACCCGCTGTCTGCCGGGCCCCCACATTTTCCCCCTTCAACAGGGGATGTGGAAGTGGGAGGTCGATGGGCTGGAAGGAGGGCAGAAGGGCAGGGCTGGCCTTGGAAGTGGACTCGGAGTTAAAAACTGGACAAGTTAACAAGAGGCGGGGAAGGCAGGGGGCCCACGGGGCTCTGGGGCACTGGCTGTCCCCCTCTTCACAGTGTGGCCTTGCCTGCAGGAGACAGGGCGCTTTGGGAAGCACCGGAGTTTGTCCACAGAAGCACCCAGGGCGGGCAGACTCTGCTGCTGTCTGTCTGTAGCTGACTCAGGGCTCGCTCCACCGTCAGGCAGTCTGCAGCGAGCCTCAGGAGGTCAGGCAGAGTCGGAGCTGCAGGGACTTCATGGCCAATGTCAAGGGTCAGGCCCCTTCCTGGGGGCAGAGGTTGGAGCCCCCTCAGTGGAGCAGAGCATGCATGAGGAACTGGCACAGGCCCCGGGCCAGGCATGGAGCTGGAAACTGAGGCTGACCACGGAAAGGAGAACAGAGCCCCTCCTCCCCGTCCCCAGCCCCGAAGACCCAAGACACGTGTGGGTGGCAGATGGGGAAGGGACCGGAACCTTTAGGGCAGCCTTTTACTTAAAAGAAGCAAAAGCATCGCTCACATGCAGCGGAAGTGGGTCTGCAGGCCCGGGTTGTTCCCGAGGCGGGATTTGTCTGCATCTAGATTCATGCAGGGCCTGCCCCCCCTCCCCGGGCACACACGCACACCCAGCGCCCAGCGGCGGGGAGGACAGACAGCCGCTGTCCCAGAAATCGTTCCCGGGATCTGAACCCTTTGATTTAGAGGGTTTGGTGAGGACACTCCTAGGCAGATCTGGGGTTACGGAGCCAAGGCCTTTCTGTACCGCAGCTCCAAATAATGTGGATTTTTTAAAAACAGACTTACTTTTTAAAATGTGGATTTTTGCAACCCTGTCCCATTTCGACGTGGAAGCCTGCCAGGCTGTGCGCCTGGGGTCTGCAGGGAAAGCCCCCACTCACCGCCAAGCAGGGCGAAGGGGAATTCAGGGGCACAGGGTCCTGGCAGCTGGAGGCCAGAACTGCAGCGGGGGGGGGGGGGCGGGCGGGGGGGGGCGCTGCGTATTCCGTTCCTGGGGTCTCTGGGGCACAGGAAGGTGCTGTGGAGCGCCCGGGGTCTTCAAGGTCTGAGCTGCAGTCTTGCAGTCTGTTGTCTGAGCCCCGAAGCACTCACTGGCCAGCCCCGGAAGCCCCCTTCCTTCCCCTACCTTGTCCAACTCGTGTGGCTTTCTTGGGGTGCCCCTACCTGCCACCCCTTCAAAGCCTTTCCCCGGCTCGCTCTGCAGCAGAGGGTTTGGAAAAAGGCAGGGCTCTCTGAGGGAGCCCAGAGAGAGGCAGCATTCCAAGGCCGGAGAAGAACCCAGTACGTGGAGGAGGCCAGAACCGGGACAGTTCCCCGGGGTCCCGGTCGCCAGCTCTGGGCTCTCCTGGAGCATCGAGGAAGGCCCACCCCAAGCTCTCCTCTGCCTTACGGCCTCGCCCAGGCTTGGGGCCGAGGTAGCCTAGCCTTGGACGGAGCCCAGCCCTGGAGGGGCCCCCTGAGGTTGCTCAGGCCCTGATGGGGGGTGGGGTGGGGTGGCAGGCATTAGAAGCTGGCTCCCAGCTCAGGGAGAGGGGAGGGAGAGAGGGGAGAGTGTTATGGGGAAGAGGGTCCTTCCCCTTCCCCACCCCCCTTCTTGGCTTTGGAGTGGTTTACAATTGGGGAGTGTGATCTTGTGTCCTCAGATGGCCCCCAGCCCCAGAGAGGTCAAGCTCACCAATATCGCACCCCCTTTCTGGAAAAAAGGGTACAGGTAGTGTTTGGGGGAGGGGAGGCAGAGGAGGAGGAGGTTGGAAGCAGGGAAGGAGCGGGAGAGCGAGAGAAGGCTGGACGGAGGCGGTGGTGGCTTTTCTCTGGAACCGGCTCTCCCCCTGGGCCTGCGGGTTGAGCTCACTTAACTCCCCAACACCCCAGTTTCAGGGTGAGAAATTGAGGTTGGTGGTCGGGGCGCTGGCCTGAGATCTGACCGTCCAGACAGGCCCAGTGGCCTCTTTACAGGGCGGTGGTGGGGGCTCCCGCAGGCCTGCCCGGCTTCCCACCACCGCAGGTCCAGTTGTCCGCAGAGGGGTAGGGGCAGGCAGGGCCCCTGCTATTGGCCGCATTTAATGACCACACGGTCCCTGTGAGCAGCGTGTCTGTCGCCGCTTCAGACACCCGAGGTTGCCGTGGGGAAGCCAGAGAGCTCCTGTCCATCCCGGGAGTTCTGACCAGAGCAGGGCCCATTTCTCCGCGGCTGCGCCCAGCGGTCACGGGCCACAGCCAGCCCTGCGCCTGGGTCCACAGGAAAGAGCAAACCAGCTGCGTCCCCGCACCTGAGGGGTGTGACCCTCCTCGCACGGAGGGGACCTCTCCGCTGTGTCCCCTTCCCTGGGGGGGACAAATCATCGTATTTGTGTGGCCCCCTGTGAATGGTCTGTGACCTGGGCCTGGAGGGCAGGGGGCCCTGAGCTGGTTGCTGGCTGGCTGAGCCCCCCCCCCCGCCCCCCGAGGGAGGATGGACCATAGTTAGGTAGCTTCGGTAGCAGGAGAGCCTGGTGAGTTTAAACTGAACAGCCAGCCAGGTGTGAGGACCATGGTGCAGGCACCCCCAAACCCTGGAAGGCAGAGGGGAAAGGGGATGCCTGGCTCCCTCTCCTTCCGTCCCAGTGGCTGACCCTCCCCCCCCCCCCCCCCCCCCCGCACCTGGCCATCTGGATTCCAGTGGCAGGGAGTCCCCAGCAGATCCCCCTGCCAGCACTTGTAGGGCAAGTGGGACCCAAACCCAGGTGGCTGGGGAGCCTCGGGCCGGGCCTGGGACACGGCGGCTGCCCCGCCGTCACCGAGTGGAAGGGCCGCCGGCTCGGGCAGCACAGCCGGCCAAGAGCTGATGCCGCTGGAGGAGCTCGGCTGTCTTCTCTTGCGCTCCTCCCTTCGCTTCCAAACAAGGCCCTTTGTTAGATCCAGATGAGGGCCAGGGTCGCGCAGCACCTCACTTTTGGGGGGGGGAGCATGCTGTTTACAAACCTTAATTTATTTAGCCTCTGCCTGCTGTCCAGGCCTTTACCGGCCAAGTGAAAAGGCCTCACCCACCGCAGTTTCTCATGGAAGAGCTGGCAGCCCCGTTGCCCAGGGCGAGGTGACGCGGGGCAGGATGCTGGAGGGTCTCCCCCACCCCCATTCCTGCCACCGGTGGGGAAGGAGCGTTGCGACCAGATCTCCTCTCGCAAAACAGAGGCTTTGGGAAATGGCAGGACAACTTACAGTGGTGCAAGAGAACAGGCTTCCTGCAAGGATCTGGGCACTTGAGTTGCACGGAAAATTGTCCCGAGTACCCAGTGCATTTCTGCACGTGAGGCCAGAGCCTTCGCCTGGGCTGTTAGGAGAGCTGGGCCGGGGAGTGTGGTCTGGGGGTCCTTCCCCTCGGGGTAGGTTTTCTCAGCTCCCTCGGCAGGGACCATTCCAGAAGCCACGGCCAGGAGGCCACACTCACTTTCCCCACTGAGCCGGGAAGGGTGCCTTGGCTCGAACCTGGAAAAGCACCCAGAATAGGGCAAAGGACTGTTACCAGGGCGGACCTGTGCGTTTTCAGAGATCAGAATTCCTGGGTCTTTATTAAATTCTTCATTCAAGCCTCAGGGCTCGTACATTCTGGTTCTTTCCACCTCTGGTTGGACGGAGCGAACGCTGCCCCCGCCCAGCGGTGGCAGGAGTGAGGACCTGCGGGTGCGAGGCAGAGGTGCTGCTCTGGTCACCACGGCGTCCCTGGGGGTGGGCCGAGGCAGCCGCAGCCAGTTCCTGAGGTTGGAGAGACAGCTCTGTCCACAGGGTGGAGGCTGAGGGGCCGCCGTCACATTTGGGGGATTGGGATATGTGGGAATTAGCCACTTCCTCCTGGGGAGGCCAGGATAAGTGCCTAATTCCTAGAACCCAGGAGGAGAAATAAAAGGTCATCGCTTTTATATTCGCTGAGTGGAATTCCCCAGGAAGGGTCCCCAGAGCCTCGGCGGGGACTCAGGGCACCCCCCACCCCCGCAAGTGCGCCAGGCCCCCAGCTACCTCTCGCTGGGGATACATTTCCCACCTCCTGGGATCAAAGCCACCAGAAGCCCCGTTGCCACGGTTCCCGCAGGGATGGTGAGGAGACCTCAGGCTCCTGCGAGCGACCCTCATCTCTGTCCATTCACTGCCATCGCCCTTAGAGGAGCTTTGGGATTGCCATCGATCCCAGGAACGGCCCTCGAATTCGCGGGGCCTGGACCAGGCTCCCTGCCCCTTGCGAGTGCATCTGCTCTGGCCTCTGGTCCCACACTCCACACGCGCGCGAGGCAGGCGGGGACCATCCAGCCTGCAGCTCACCGTCGTGGGGAAGGCGGACGCCTAGCGGGACCCACAGCCCACCCTGCTGGGGTCAGCGGCTGGGGTGGGTAGCGCGCACCGGTGAGCCTGGAGCCCGGGGGCGCATTTACCATTCAGGGAAATGAGGCGCAGGCTGACACAGCGGTGCCGGCCTTTGCCACTCCTGTCTGGGGCTGCCGTGAGAACTGGGGGGTGGCTGGCCGGGGGGGGGGGGCCAGGAGGACCGCAGGGACCAGCGGAGTGTTCTGCCTGTTGGCACTTAACGCCCCAACCTCAGTTGGCTTTCCTGCTTCCTCCAGAGTCCGCAGAGGGGAGCCTGGGAACTCCGGGGTCACGGCCGCTGAGCTGAGGGCACAGGAGAGGCAGGCTGTGCTGGGAAGGGCGGTCTTTCCTCTGGGGCACTTTCTACAGCACCGCTGACCTGCGGGGTGGTGGTGGGGAGGAGCAGGAGGCTTGGGGGTGGGGGCAGTTAGGAAACGGTGGGGCTTGGGGGACCCTCATTATGTGACAGCTGCACCTCTCCATTGCCGTGGAGCACAGACGGGCTTTCACCGCCTTTGGGGCAGCCCCGTCCCAAATTTGGAGCTCCTTCTCCGGGAGCCCCGCAGGTAAATCCTTCCCAGGATGCAGCTCTTGGACTGGAAGGGGATGGTGCCCACCCCCGGGGCACCCGTGAGAGCTGCAGAGCCCAGGTTCCTGAGGTTGGAAAAGATCGTTTTATTTTATTTTTTAATGCAGGAAAGCTGCCTCCTGGACGCGAGGATTTTTGGCCTGGGCCTCTCTGTCGCTGGGAAACTGCACAGTTGCCGGCAACTCGGGGAAGGGAGGGGGCGTCCTCGGGGGAATATTTACGGGCCAAATCAGTATCCCCGTGTGGCTGCGAGGATGGCCGGTTTCACCACGGTAGATTAGATTACTTTGTGGCATTGCAAATAACAAAACGGCGACTTCAGAGTGGCGAGCCTGTGGGCGACCCGCCCGAGCTTTGGGCCTGGCGGGCTCAGCGCGCCCTGCAGCCCCGGGGACCTAGACTCATCGGGAATTCCGCCTCTGGCCTTTTTCTTTCTAATTGAGGGCAAAGGGGTCGCTGGGGCTGGAGCAGGGGCGGGATGCGGCCTGGGCGTTGGGTGCGGGGGTGGGGGGAGTGTTTCACACACCCCGCTCGTCGCGGTGCCGGGGCTCTGGCCGGATGCTGCCGTTGACTGATGTGCTTTATTCCCCTGCCCAGGTTTAGGAGATGCGTGGGGGCAGCCGAGCCGCGCCGGGCCTATGGACAGTGTTGCCAAGGAGCTAGGGTCGCACCTGCTGCAGGTAGGAGGCCAGCAGCCCCGGGCCGTGCCCCGAGACATCCCCCGGTCTTCAGGTTTCCCTCCCCAGACAGTACGGGGTGGATTCTCGGGCCACCACCAGGCTTCAGCCTTCGCCCTGAGACGGTGCCCAGACCTGGGGCAAGCGGTTTCCTTACCCGCCGGCCCCTGCCCCGTCCCAGGTCCGAACCCAGATGGACTCAGCTCAACCAGAGCCCCGCCCCGTTTGGCCCCACGCCTACTCTGGCCCTCACCGTCCCCCTGGGACTGTGGCCCACCAGACTGAGGCCAATAAGGCGGCCCTGGGCGTGGTTAGGTCCTCTCCAACCCTAACTTCCCCCAGCAGACCTTTTATGGAGTGTGTGCTCTGTGCCATTCTCTGTGCCAGGCGCTGGAGCCGGAGAAGGAATGAGCCCAGGGCGCTCGGAGCGAGAGTGGGGCAGCTCCCAGCGTCTCGTAATTGTGTGTGTGTTTGGAAGAGTTGCAACAAAGGAGGGACAGCATCACCAATGCGATATTAACAGCTGGCATTTATTAAGAGTTTACTGCAGGCCAGATTCTGTTCTAAACCTTAGTATATCATCTGGCTTCAACCACCCACTCAGAAGGCATTCTATTCCGAACTCCAGTTTTCTTTTCTTGAGGAGAAAGTGGAGGCACAGAGAGGTTAAGCAACATGCCTGAGGTCACACAGCAAGTGGTAGAGCCTTGTTTAATCCAAATGGCCCAGCTCTTGAGTCTCGGGCCCAGGACCTGGTGCAGCCTCCGGAGTTGCCTGGCTCACGGAGGCAGCCCTTACTTGGTTTGCGGTCAACCGCTCAGCGCCCCCAGCCCGGAGCCGCTCAGTCCTCCGCTGTTAAACCGCTCCTGACCTCCGATTTCCCCACCCCTCACCCGCAGACTCTGGGGCAAGGGCAGTGGCTGCGTGCACGGCCCTCCAATTCCAGGGCCAATTCCAAGTTGGTGGCTGGCGCTAGGCGGGGACAGCAGTGCCTCGTGTCTCGGTCTTTCAAATGCCCTTTCCAGAGAGCCTTATCAACGACCCGATTCATTCCCCCCTCCCGTCATTTGTCTCTGCCACGGAAAAATGCCTACCTACCGAGGGCTACTTTGCATTTCCTTCTTCTATTTCGTGTTTTCTTTAAAAGAAAAAAAAAGTTGGCGGCAGGTCGCAGAGGCTTGGGTCAGAGTGAGCTCCGAGCTCCACGTTTTGGAAAAGCAGATCTTTTCACAACCCTTTTGCCCCGAATGTCCTCGTGTGATTTATTTTTTTAAAATGCACGCTCTGTGGAAGAGCAGATCCGGGGAATATTTGAAACCTGAAGCCTTTACAACGGAAAGCGCACGGCGGCGTGGCGGCCCGGCGGGGGAATGGTACTCTTGGAGTCCCTCCCTCCGGGCACCCCTCGCCACCCCCGTCGGCCCGGGCTCACCTCCGGCTCGGAGCGCAGGATTTTGCTGTTCAATACTCCTGCATATTGTAAGTGACACTAATGTCGGGGACAGCTAAGTGCCGCTTAAAACCTGGCGGCAAAGTCAACATCCTCAGGTTCCTCTGCCTGAAGTTTCTTTAATTAATTCCGCAGTGGTGGGGGTGAGTGCCTTTGCAGTCAGCACACAGGCAAGCTAAGTATGAGCCTATGAACCCGTACCCAACATTTTCCATTAAGGATATTATTTTTAGCTACTGCTGGCAACGTTCAGAATTTGATTATGATAATTTTTTCCCTTTTGCTCGTATGGCTCACCGGCAGAGACGATGTCATTAAATGTATCTCTTTAAGGATTTTTGAGTTAAGCAAGGATGCAGAACGTGCCAACGTTTATCACTCTAGAAATTGCTGTGTAGTTTATACTTTTGAATCGGAGTTTAGCTGGGAAGATATTTTGGAGCTGAGTTAGAAACAAGAAAGTAAGGCTCCTGATCAAGATGTTGATCTCAACCTCAGGGGAGGGAAAGGTAACGATGGTTGAGCTGGCAAAGAACTTTTGCAGCAAAACTCTATTTGGGAGAGTAGAATGTAAGGGCATCTTTTATGTTTCGTTTCGGCTACATTCCTTTTAGGCCCCCCTCCAAAGAGGGGGTGGATGTAGGAAAACCAAAGGTAATCTGGTTTCAATTACATGCCGTAAAAATAGAATTTGTGGCCAGAAATTAATTTGGAATATTTTTTATGGGGGCAGCGTTGCGGGTTGTATAGATCCTTCACCAATTTTATTGCTTTCCATTGGTTCTGCATCTAAAATATGAATGGGTAAATAAAAGACAGTTTCCTTTCTCAAAAATAACTTAGCCTTTTTATCCTTGCCACGCATAAGTATATTCGGTACCTTTTTATTTGTTTTAATTACCTCTCATAATTTTACTTTACTTTTTTTGAGGGCTAGCCAAGTTCGGCAAATCAGAATATCATGTAGGTGGTTTTAATTTTTCAGAAATTGATACTCTTTCTTTTTGAATTTTGCAAAGGTTATTCAAAATAATTAATTCTCTAGACGTGGTCTGTTCAAATAACCCGGTATTTTCTTTTCTGGGGAGTGGTAGCGTTCGGAATTTATGATTCAAACAGTACTTAGGGGTAACTAGAAAATTGTGGCAAATAAAGCACATGTCCTAGCGGTATAAACACTGCCAATTACGACATAAAGTGGCCTGGACAGCAGCACATTGCCCCCTAAGTACCATAGAACTCCGGATTTGTGCTAAGTGCTAAAAGAACCCCAAACAATAAAGCCACTACATTTAAACGGGGTATGATAGGAATTCTCCAACGCTTTGCATGGTTTTTGCGATGTGCATGGTAAGACTGTTTTTTACAGTGCTTTAAAAGCATTAGAAAGCCTGGCGAGTGGTGTAACTTACATTCCTTACGCCCCCCCCCCCGGGCTTTTCTGGTTTGTTTGTTTGTTTTGTTTTTGTTTTTGTTTTGCATCTGACAAATATGTGTCAGTGATGATATTTTATGCAACCCTCCATCCCAGCAAGAGCACAGTTATTAGAGTGGACTCGAATGTGTAACTACCATCTCTTACCCTGGCCCATTTTCTTTTCCAGACTTTGGACGGATTTGTTTTTGTGGTAGCGTCTGATGGCAAAATCATGTATATATCGGAAACAGCCTCTGTGCATTTAGGCTTGTCCCAGGTAGGTAGCACCTAATAATCTCACGCGCAACTCAAATACGAAGGGTCAAGTGTCGGCGGGTCTTGGCAGCCTTGGCCCCCTCGAACAAACGCGGGTGTGTCCACGCATCTGCTTTTGTTAGGAGCAGAATCCAAAACTGCAAAATCCCCTCCAAAGGCCAGTCCCGAGGGGGCTTCGCTTCCCCGTGTCACGTTTCACTTCTTTGCTTTCTCTTTCCTTTGGGGCTAATGACCAGGGTATCTTTGCAGCAGCCAGCCTTGTTCTGAGGTTCCTTGCATAGCCTGGCCTCTACAGTGAGACCCTCTGTCACTAACAAGAGCTTCACAAAGGTGGACTTTTCAGTCCACGCTGGATGGCCCTGCACGTGGTATTGTGCGTGGCCGTGAATGGGAGAGGGAAGCTGGTGGCAAATGTGGATTTGATGCAGCATGTGCTTTGGGGAGAGAAGGGGGGGCAGATTTATGAGTGTTCACATGGAATTCAGGGTAATTTTTCCTGAGTTTTTCCAGTTCAGTGGTCGTTTCAGCAAAGCATTTTATATGCTTGTGATAGAAACTCATAAAACTCGGTTTACTACTGTTTTGCACAGCAAGGTCCTGGTTTCTTTAGAACATATAAATATTACTGATTTTTCTGGAACCAGTTTCTAAAAGGGAGCTCATCCCCTGGAGGAAAGAATTGCACTCAGCTTTCTGCTTTCTGTACCCCCGTCCAGCCGGGGGTTTGGTGGAGAATCTGGCTGCAGCGGGGGGGGGGGGGGGGCGGGGGGGGTGTGGGGGGGCCGGCAGCCGGTGGGTCTCCGTGTGTGTGTGTGTGTGGGGGGGGGGGGAGTCTGTTGCCATTCATATTTCTGATTTAACAGGTGTGGAGCGTGGTTCTGAAAGGCATATTTCTATATGTATAGGGACTAAATGTGTCTTTACGTTGTGAATTATCAGAGCGCTCTTTTTCATCGCGCTAGAATTAATTAGACACAGGAAATGGGCTCCCAGGAGGCCGGTGAATAGTCTGCACGCACCAGCCTCTTTGTGTAGTTAAGCCAAAATAAAACATGCCCGCTGAAGTGGCTGGGGCTTGCTCATTGAAAAGCAAAGTCACCAGTTTGGGAACGAGCATCTGGTGTATTCCTTTCCCTTTTCTGCCTGTACGTGGGTTAAACTTGTCGTTTGTTCACAACCTTCTCTCCCAGTGCGTCCTTGCCCCTGTGCCCCAGGGGTTTCTTATGCAAAGTCCTTGAAGGCGAATCTCGCATTTAAATTGTTGGGTGTTTTCTTTTCTCCTCCTCTGCTCTTCTTTATGAAACCAGGTCTCCCAGGTAAGCCTCCCTGAGGCTCGGCTCTTACGCCCCGGTGACTTACAGCAGTAATGCTCTTGTGACGTTGAAAATACGCTTGGGAGCATGACGTGGACTATTTTTTTTTTTTTTTGTATTTTGCAAAGTTATTTTTCTCTGAATTTTTCCCTTGCCCTATTTAGAATTATTTAGGACCCTTTAGCTGTACCCATCCTGGTTTCTACTCCTGGCTCGGTTTTTGGATGATAAACCTTAATCAGATGACTTCACTTTTTCAGTCAAGATTCATAAAGCCTTTGCTTAGTTCTCTAATAATGTCACAAACAAGGTGAACATTGCACATGTTTTTTAAATGAGTGGTCAAGCCCTGGCCAGGGTGGCTCAGTGGGTTGAAGGTCATCCCTCCAGATGAAGGGTCGCCAGTTCGATTCCCGGTCAGGACAGCTGCAGCCGATCCGTGTTTCTTCCCCTCCCCTCTCCTCTCTCTGAAAATAAACAACATCTTTTGGAAAAAGTAAACAGCGGGTCAGACATACGTTAGAATAGGTAACGTTACTGTTACGGAATCTTAAATTTAGGCCTGAGCTTCCTAGCAGTCAAAGCAAAGAGTGAAATGCATTTAGTTACATGGTTTTCGTTGTCTGACAGGGCAGGTGTTTAACCGCCCTGAACGATAACTTAAGACAACAATTCCCAGTGCAGGACCCATCTTTCAGGACTGCGGTGAGCCCCAAACCCAGTGGCCCATCGGGTGTGACTCTCAAACTGCAGGGAGTCACACAAGGGCCAGGCAGGCCCTGTTTCACCGGCATCGCACCTCAAACAGCACAAACATCGCACCCTTTGGGGGGCACGCCCAGGCCGTTAGGCACTGGGGTGTCCTGGCACACGGGAGGCCCTGCGCACAGGCCAGCCCGCTCCAGTCCAGGCACGCGGCTGCGCCTCGCACCGCATCTCTCTCTGTCATTTTTCTCTTTAATTAAAAATGACCAGAGTATCGGAGAGCTGGCAGGTATGCCTCCTGCCACAAAAGGACATCCCAGCAAAATCACAGTTGAAATTGCACTTACATTTGGTCAAAATGCAGAAGTAAAATTTCGCACTGTAGTTGTGGAAGGGCAGGGTGCTGGCCACTACCATTCTCCCAGGAAGTTACAGAGATGCCTCTGTCTCTTTGTTTCAGGAGAAGTGTCAATTAAAAAAGAAAAAAAAAAGATACATCCGACTGTGCAGGACAACTGAGTGCTTTTTTTCCGATCTCTTGGCAGGACCCTCTTAGTACCAGTCTGCAGTTACAGAAACACTTCAGTGCAGAAGCGAGCCTAGCGTCTGGGGAGTGTTTCGTGGGGAACTGTTTAAATAAGCAACAGCAAACATTTCCCCTCCAATCTGCCTCCTGTTCAAGACTAGCCCCGCAGGAAGACAGGGAGGCAGAATCACGGTTGTGTGTTTTTCTCTGTCTTCTTCACTTAAGTAGTCAAATGAAGTTTTGAAGAGACTGTCAAACACCCAACTTCTCTTTTTTAAAAAAAAAAATTTGCTCTTAGATTATTTTGTTAGGAGGAAAGAAGTCAGGCAAATATATCAGATACGACAACTTTATTAAAGTAGGCTTGGAGATTTTTTTTAAATCACTAGAGATAAAAAATGTTAATGAAATTTTACCTAGTAGTCTAAGAATAACCCTTAAACAGGTTTCCTGATGAATAGCGATAGTCGTAATTGCTTACATTTACGCAGCGACCTTCTGTGCTCCAAGAACTTTCAATTACTCTGAATGACATTATCTCATTAAATAATCACATCTTTCACAGTAATTCAGGGTTGAACTGCATGTTCGCAGCTCTCAGGGAACATAAGCCCTTTCTTTGGTTTGCCATAACTGTGCGAAAATTCGTAGCAAAGTAGTGTTCTTCTTCTTTTTATTTTTTAATCTGAATTACCTAAATAACCATCAGACTGATCTAGTTGAGGGTATAAAAAAAATTGTGTTATAAGCCCATCTCAATGCAAAGCATTTTATTAAACGTTTTTAAACAGTTTAGAATAAGAAATCTACTTTATCTGGAGAATTTTTGAAGTTTGGTTTTCCTTTTAAATGACTGAACACAGCAATCCTTGCTGTCAGATTTTCACACCAAATAGGACGGAGAACTGCAAAATGCAGGTTTCCGCCTCGGCCCGCGGTCCAGGTGTTGGGAGAAGGAGTCAGGCTTCTGGCTTGAGGTCCTGTTGCGTGGACGCACTTGGGTCAAACCTAATAATTCACCCAGACAAACGCACCTGTTCAGAAGAGGCAGATTTAGGGACACGCTCTGTATTCATGCAGGTTTAGTAAATGGCCTAATTCCATGTTTTTTGGGTTAATATAATTAACTTATATTTGAAGAAGGGAAAGAAAGCTTTGTTTCCCTCCTGCGTATGACCTCCATCATTTTTAGGTATCCACGGGGTTTAAATTTCCTTACCGAAGCTGCATGCAGTGCAAGGCACCTAGGTAACGAACACACACTTTCAAATAAATATTGATACGTAGGAAGCAGCCGTTCACGAGACACGGAAAGGAAATGGAATGTTGGAGACTGCAGCCGGAAGCACAGCCGTAAAAGTAGCCACAGCATCGTGGGGGGGGGGGTGGCCTAAGACCTAATCCTTTCACTTTTGAAATAAGGGGAAAGGACAGGGTTTTATGTTTGTTGACATAGCGCGAACCCTGAAACCCAAACCGTCTTATTCGAAAATGCCTCATTGGCCACAGTCGGCAGAACACCCCGAGCAGGGCGGTGTGCGTTTTCGGAGTGCGGGGCGGCTGTCCCTTCCGACCCCGAGCGTGGTGCCCTCGGAGGGCTGTGCTTGCCCGGTGCCGTTCTCTTGGCAGGCAGGAGGGCTATTCAGCGCAACATAAAAAAGCTCTTAGTAGGAAAGCAATTCATTTTGTCGTTACCAGCGTTTGACCAATGCTGGCGTATCACGTGGAGGGTCTGTTTTAATAAGGCTGATGTATGAGACCTGGAGAGTTTTATAGCGACGGCCATAATTTTTTTTTTTTTTTTTTGAGGTAGTCACGTTTCTCCCGGCATTCACCAGCAAGGATAGATATGTAAATACAGGAAACGGCACGTCGGCCTGATCTTGAGTCAAGGCCAGCAGTCTTTTATCATCCCCTAATTTGTTCTTTAAAACCATTTCCGTTATTTGAAGGCGGCTTTGCCTCCTCGGCGGCCTTCACGTTTCATAACTGACCCGAGTGTTCAGAAAATCCAGCCTTTAACTCCTGGGCCTTCGCTGCTCTCATTCCCCCAGCGCCCAGGGCCGGGAGGGGGCGGGGGGAATCTCTGAAAGCGGAGGAGGCTCCTTTGGGGTTAACCGGTTGTGAAGTCCTCGCGAGCACAGACGCAGGCCTTTTCTGCAAGTGTTTGAAGCCGTTTCTCGAAAGAGACATCAGCTACTTTGTTCTGAACAAGAACTTGGAGCAAACCAGAACAATCATCTCCCCCGCCCCCGTCCCCTAAAAACGAAGGTTGGGGGGAAATGCTAGGCTAACCCCCCAAGATTCCATTTGGTTATACATATTTTTCCACTTTTAAAATAAGTCATGGAAGTTGGGCATCGATTTAGGAAGTCACTCCCTTATTTAGCAGCCTTGACCCCGTCCCCTGCCGTCTGTACGACCGCCTGCCCCTGGGAGACCAGGCGCTGTCCCGTCCGCAGGGGCTGGGGGACGTGGCGCGGGGTCACTTAAAGGCGAGGACTAAGAGGATGACCTGACAGAAGAACGCTCCATTTCCATCTCTCCCATTTTCGATGACATCATGTAACAAGGTTCCCTCCAGCACAGACGTCCCCTGGGTCCGTAGGGACTCTCTCTCTCTCTCTCTCCCTCTCTCTCTCTCTCTCTCTCCCTCTCTCTCTCTCTCTCTCTCTCGTTGCTCTGTTTGCATGATATTGGGAGGCCACGTTCTCCGAAGAATGTGGAGAGGAGAACTGTGAACAGTGTTTCGGGGGCCAGCTTACTTAGCAGGCCAGTCACGTAATTTGTTCTGAATAAAAAGGCCACTCACACTTCTTAACAACTTGGAGGAGCTGGCTCCGAGGGCTGGGGTAGCTGGGCCCCAGTGGAGTGGCGCCGGCCTCCACGCCGATTGGGGGTGGTGGGGACATTCTCCATCTGCCCCGTGGGCCCGGTGGGCCTGCGGCCTGAGGCGGCACAGTCAGGGCAGCCATGCGGCAGGAGATGACGTCCCCTCTGCTCGGACCGAGGGCGGCGAGGCTCCCAGCAGAACACTCGGGGTGACGCACTCGAAAATGAATGCGGAGGGGGTGGTCCGGGACAAGGCGCTCGCCAGCCTGCCTCTGCGTACCTTGCCCCCCCGCCCCCTTGGAGCAGGGCTCGGAAAGGAGGGCTCCACCCGAAGGCAGAGTCCCTGGCTTTGAGTTCCCTCCCACGCTGGGCTGTGGGGGGCTCTTCCTGGCTGCGCTGGAAGTACCATCACTGCCCTGGGGCCCCCCGATCAACACTGGGTGCCCGGGCTCACCCCTATAATAGGGCCTGCCCACCTCTGCCCAGAAGGCTGCTCTGACGGTGGTGGCTTCTGGAATACTGAGCGGGCCTTGAGGCTCTCTGTCAGGCCGTCACGGCACATGTGTCTGGGAGGACACGGAAAACTCCTCGGGGGCGGGACTTGGATCTCAGGGACCGTGGTGTGACGATCCCAATGACGGCGTTTCCCTGGAGCCCCCGCCCCTGCCGAGCAGGGGCCCGTCCAGCGTGGACATGGCCTCCAGGTGCCTGTCCTCTGTGGGGTGCATCTGGAAGTAGTGGGTGTGGAGCCCGGGGTCACGGGGCTCCCGGGGGTGGGCCACCAGCCGCACGCATGGGCGGGAGCCGTGGGGTGGGCACAGTCACCGGGACTGGGAAGTCCAGAGACAGGCTTCCCCGGCAGAGCCCGAGGGGCAGAGCTGCCCAGGGTTCACGTCCTCCTCCAGGGCAGGGGGCCCTGTGGCTCCTGCCTCTCAGCCTCTGGGTGGACGGAGCTCTCCGGGGACCTCGCTCGGGACAGGCGGCTGGCCCTCGGCTGACCAGTCCCCGCAGGCAGCACGGAGCATGGGCTCCGGCCTGTTTCAAGTTGTCTCCTTTCTCAAGGACGCTGACCAGACCAGCAGGGTCACCTGTGCCAGGGCACAGCTTTGTCACCCTTCACTTTCCAGTTCCTCCTGCCGGGGACTCTCTCTGCTCAGCCGTGTCTGGCCTTGGAAAGCGTGGGAGACATTTCGGAAAAGACAGGCGTCTCTGTGCTTGGAGAGGGTGTGGGCTGTCAGCCGAGACCGAAGTCCTGTCCCTGGCGGGTGGATACCTGCGATACGCACCGCGTCCCCCCTGCCCTGCCCCTGCAGCCCTGGGGGGCCTCTGACCCCGCTCTCCCCTCCTGCGGCAGGTGGAGCTCACGGGCAACAGCATCTACGAGTACATCCACCCTTCCGACCATGACGAGATGACGGCCGTCCTCGCGGCCCACCAGCCTCTTCACCACCACCTGCTCCAAGGTATTTATTCCCTCCAGAGGACAGAGACCAGCGTGAGACCGGGCGATGCTCTTGGCCGTGACCCGAGGGTTTTGCTTCCCACGCTGCCCTGCCCGGGCCTCGGGCAAACACGCCTCGCCCACCCGGGGTGGGTTGGCGTTTGTGCCTCTGTCCCTCAGCACACCACCGCCGCTGCGTGCCCACCAGGTGCTCGAGGCTGTGACGGGGGCCGGGGGGGGAGACAGAGAAAGTGGCCGAAGGCTTCCCCCCACCCCCTCGATGTGCGCTTGGCTCCGAGTTTGGGCCACACGGGTCCAGACCGGGGCTTCTCCCCCGAAGGGCCCAAGGGCAGAACTGGAGTTGGAGAACTTGGATGGGGGTAATTACACGCCATTCCTCTAGTTGGAATTAGCATTTCTGGGGTTTCTAGACGGTGGAGGGAAAGCCGTGTCCTCCAGCGATCCTTGCGTGCTTTGAAATTCGGGGAGTTCTGAGACCCTGCTCCGGGGCCTCGTTATTTAAGGTGCGAATGAGGAAGCACACTCCCGAGCCCATCACCGCCCGTGGGTCACCGTTGTCACAACTGTTTCCAGCACATTTGGAATGCGTCCATTGTCATCTCACACACTTTATGTCACGGGCTTAGAAACGCTCGCCCGCGTGGGCACAGGGAGGTCTCGGTGTGGCCCGGAGCCGGCGAGAAGCCCGGTCTGGACGCAGGCGGGTCCGTGTCTCCCGCCCGGCTCCCCCTGGGGGCTCGGCCCGCCTCCCGACAGATGGGGTCCAGGTGTGGTGAGCACCGTGTCAGCCCGGACCGGGCGTGACTCAGTGACGGGGAGGGCGGTCTGTCCAGGGCTCTTTTCGAGGGCAGAAGCTCCGGTCTGGCCCAGCGGGTCCGCTGGGTTCTGTCGCCCACTCCACCTTGCTGGGGGGCTGGGCACCCATGGGCACGGCTGGCTCCCTCCGCCCTCACGACCTGCCCTTACTCCCCGCCGCCCTGCGGGAAGTCCCCCTTGCAGACTCACGTGCTGGAGGTGCTTCTCCTGACGCCAGGCCCCTCTGTGGCCGCCACTCGGGGGGCCGCTGCACACCCAGTCTGCACTGTGACCCCCGGCTGGCGATCCCCAAGGCCTCGCTCTGGCCTTGTTTCGGGCTGCCCTCCTCAGGGGCACAGCGGGGGTCTTGCCAGGACGGGGCCAATCCCCCCTCCCACCACCCAGGCCCCAGCCACAGGCGAGGCCCTCTGGGCCAGGCTCTGCCCTGGGGGGGTGGGGGAGGCCCGGCTGCGGGTTCCGGTCCCAAGGGTCTGTTGGGGCTGCTGGGAGGAAGCTGGGCAGCGTGACCGGACATCGGCCCATCTAACCTGACCCCTGCTTTCAGAGTACGAGATAGAGAGGTCGTTCTTCCTCCGAATGAAGTGCGTGCTGGCGAAGAGGAACGCGGGCCTGACCTGCAGCGGATACAAGGTACCGGAGTGGCGGGTGGCGTGGGGGCGGGGCGGGGCCTTCCCTGGGGCGCATTTTGCTTCGCACCCACGGGAGGCACCGGGCTCAAACCCTTCCTACCGCCTCACGTGGAACTCCCTGGTGACACGGCTCACGAGGCAGGTGCGAGGGCCGGTGTCTTGGGGCAACATTCATCCTACGAGAGCGGGAGTACGGGCGGCTCGGAGGGCCAGGTGGCCTTGGCACCTGCAGGCCCCGCTCTGCGCGCAGCTCAGCCTGCCGCCCTCGAGTTACCCGAGAGCCCGGGTTTCGGGGCGGGATCCCGGGCCGCAGAGGGCGTCCAGAGCGCTGAAACGCCACTCGCGCCAGAGTGCTTGGCCGTGTCAGGTCTCCGAGGACAGTGCTGGGCGTGGCAGCGACACCACGGCCCGTTCCGTGTGTGCAGCGGCGCTGTTGTCTGCGGCGTCGCAGTCCAACTGGACGGCCTGTCAGTTAGAGCAGCCTCCCAGGGAGCACGATTGGCCCCGGTCCGCCGTCAAGGGCACCAGCTGACCCAAGCACAGGGGCGGGTGGGCAGGCAGGCGGGCACCTCCGAGCCCAGCCCTGGCTCCCTCCTGGCCAGCTTCCCGGCCAGACGCAGCCCCCTGCCCCCCGGTCTGGCTGACTCCAGCATCCAGGAGTTGCTCACCCAGAGAGCCGGTAGGCAGTACTGAGCCTCCGCATCGGAGTCGGCCGCTCCCAGAGAGCAGGGCAGGTTGGGGGGGTGTCCGAGCTGATCACCCCGCCTTGATGCCCCCCGCCCCAGCCCTTCCGTGGAGCTGGAGGCGGATGGCGGCGTTTCTGCGAGAGTGTGCGAGTGTCAGGAAAGGGGGGCGGGGCGGGGCGGGGTGAGAGAAAGCGGACAGTCTGGTGCCTCTGTGTCTCCGACTTTGTGCTCTTTCTGGAACGCTCCCCCCATCCTGGGATCTGCTGCCCCTCCCCCTGCGTCTCCTCAGGCCCCTCCTTGGAGCCCCACTCCAAGCACTTGCCGTGGACTTTTCCTCACTCTGGTTTCCAGTCTGGGGGGCACGCTTCCTGTTTGCTGCCCGGGACTCTCGGCCTGCTTGGGCAGGGGCGGGGGACCCCAGCCCCGTCCCGCACCCACAGACGTTCTCCTGCACACCCGAGTCTCGAATTGTCTCTGCCGCTTGTTAACTGCCGCATCTTAAGCGAAACACTCCCCCCATGCTGCCCTCAGCTTCCTCGTCGGTAAACCGGGAGGGAGAGTAGGCTGGAAGGACTTACGGGTCTGTCCCTGCTGGGAGGCCCGGCTGCGCCTCCAAGCAGGAGCCCCGGAGGGGGGCTCTTGGAAAGGGCCCTCGTCACCGCTGTCACAGGTGACGGTGAGCCTTTCGCGCTTTCCCGCCTGGCGCTGGTACAACAGCCTCCAGCACGGAGGCTTAAGGCCCCCCCGCGGTCTGTGCGCCGCTTGGGATGCTCGGCAGTGTCTCCCGTGTGGTTCTGGGCTGTGACTCTCGCAGATGTCTCCACATAGTCACCCGGCTTTTGCTCGTCACAAGGGGAGACGAGCTTGAGTTATAAATAAAATAAAAACATACTCGAAATGAAGGGTTTTTTGAGTCTACTG
The DNA here is from genome assembly GCA_039655065.1 of Glossophaga mutica. Lineage (NCBI taxonomy): Eukaryota > Metazoa > Chordata > Mammalia > Chiroptera > Phyllostomidae > Glossophaga > Glossophaga mutica. The sequence continues at coordinate 219,439,077 of CM077304.1, read as the reverse complement.
AAAGAATTCTGGATTTACGGGGGTGCTAAAGCTCGTCAGGTGATATCAATGTCGAGTTAACAGAAGCCAAGTTCAGTCCCAGCGGAAGAGAAGCGTGAGAGTGGCTGAAGGGCACATTAGGGGACAGACGTCAGCTTCCCCAGAACGCCTTTGTGGGGCCATCGAGTGGAAACGAGGCGCTGAGTTGGTTCCGACTGAATCCGTCACGTGTCAGGGAGACCGAACTGGTGGGGTTACGTGACCAGGGTGAATTAGGGAGGACAACCCTTGTATTTTACCGTGATGCTCTTTCTTAAGAAAGAAGAACAGCTTCGTTTCTCCTGAGCAGCGCGTCGGGCGTTTGGCCACGCCGCTCCGTGGGGCTGGGCTGCAGGGGGGGGGGCGGGGGCGTCCAGCACGTGGCGGGAACCCGGCAGGCCCCCCGCCGGGAGGAGTGGGTGCCCGTCCACCCCGGCCGCCGCCAGCTGACCCCGCCCTCTGCCCTCCCAGGTCATCCACTGCAGCGGCTACTTGAAGATCAGGCAGTACATGCTGGACATGTCCCTGTACGACTCGTGCTACCAGATCGTGGGGCTGGTGGCCGTGGGCCAGTCGCTGCCGCCCAGCGCCATCACCGAGATCAAGCTGCACAGCAACATGTTCATGTTCAGGGCCAGCCTTGACCTGAAGCTCATCTTCCTGGATTCCAGGTGAGTCGGGCACCTGCTGCCGCCGCTAGCGGGGCTCCGAAGGCACTGCTGGTGGAGGGGGGCGCCCCTGGAGGCCGCTCCGTCGGACCCGCATGAACAGGGAATAAGTCACGCGGGGCAGGCGAATCACTTCGGGGGTTCGGCGAAGTCCGGTCAGGGCTTGAGAGGAAGTCGGCCTTCTCCTCGGTGGGGCCGGCCTCCTCAGCATGCAGGTGCCTTCACACTCCGCTTTGCATTTCCACCGTCTCCTGGGGTTTCCGTTGGAGACTCGCGCGTGGGCGCCAGGCAGCCCCCGGTGTCGGGATTCCGCCTCGTGTCGCCGTCCGGTCCGGCGGACTTTAAAGCAAACCTGTTTCTGCACTGAGTCGTGTGTGTGGCCGGGAGCCCTCCCGACACGGGCCGCGGGAGGCCGTTTGGGCCCTGACAGCCACCGCAGGGCTGAGGCGGGAGCCGACAGGTGGCTTTCCCCCCGGCGGGGCAGGGCGGGGTGGGGCGGGGCGGGGCTGCCAGTGCGCCAGGTGCCCCGTCTGGTCTGGCTGGGAGGCTGAGGCCGCAGCGTCCCCAAACTGTCTGTCCAGCTGTCCTCTCCTGTCCTACGTGGGAGTTCCCGCCAACCTGGGACTGTCTTCAGGGACAGCAGGGAGGGTGAGGGAGGAAGAACCGCCGAGAGATGGGGCCTAGGCCCCGGCCAGCCTGCCCCGGAGGGGACGTCCCCTCCCCAGGACGGGCTGAGGGGTCTCCAGGCTGATATCTAGATAGATAGACATAGAACAAGAGCCTCGCCCCGCCCGCCCCGGTACCCAGGGCAGTTAGGAAAGATGCAGCAGGTAACAGACGGGAAGCGTTTGTACAGGTAACGAGCCTGCTACACCAGCGACGTGAGTGCCTTTGCCTCCTGGCCCCTTAGGAGGCTCCTCAGCTGAACAGACAGGAGTGCTCAGAGCCCCGGCTCCGGAGGCCGTGGCTGAGTTTTCCCGGCGAAAAGATCTGTGTCTGTATATCTGTGTCTAATCTACATCCACCGTGTGTCCATATCTATGCTTATCTGTATCTAAATCCTTATTGGTTTTGTTCACTTTTCTGTGGTAAAACATACATGACATAAAACTGGTCATTTTAACCACTTATCGAAGAAAAGCAAATCCCCCCGGTTAGAGGTTGAAGGGAAGACACAAATCGGTCCCGGTCGTCATCAGGGCCCCTCGGAACCTTCAGGGGTGGAGAAGGGACGAGGGTCGAGGGTCGGCATGACGGAGTGTCACCGTGCCCCCGGGAACTCCAGGCAGGCAGTAAAGGTAACTCGGGGGGATGGCCCGGCACCTCGAGGGATGGCCAGACGCTGGCAAGCGCTGCTTTCCTGTGGTGGGGACCAGCCAGCACCCCGAGGTTGGGGGCGGGGGGTCAGGAGCAGGTCGGAAAGAGGAGGTCCTTCCCAACCCCGGAGTCAGGTCTCAGGGTGGACAGAGGGAGCCGCCAGCTGTCCGAGTTCCCTGTTCTAGAAGCATTGTAGGAACAACTGGGACCTCCCCTTGTCTGTCCCCTAGTTTCCCTTAGCCCATTCTGTCACCCCCCCCCAGGCCTGGTGGATTCTTACAACAGGAAAGAGAGGGGTCTCCCCGGGGGGAGATTTCAGGGCTTAGTTGTTGGGCCCACCCGGCTCTGCAGTCCCGGGGGCCGAGGGCGGGAGGCTTCACAGAGGAGGGTTCCCAGCACCAGGGTCCGTCTGCGGGAGAGTGTGAGGGCCGTGGCCCCCCAGGGGGCAGGGGAGAAAGGTGGTGACCCTGAGGCAGGCTCCCTGCCCCCACCGAGAGGCAGTTCCTCCTGCTGAGCGCCCGCAGGCTTCCCGGGGAGCCTGGAGGCTTTTTCCAAACTCCCCCTCATCTAGAAGGTGCTTAGGGAGGGGCCAGAAATGCACCGGAGAATTCTTCGCAGCCACTCAGGCCTTTGGTGTGTGGTAGGCCAGTGGCCTTTGAAAGGCCGTGGGGCCAGGGACTGAGGCTGGCCCAGCCCCGGGGGGTGGGGGGGGGCGGGGAGCGGCCAGCACAACCGCTGGGCGGGGTAGCAGATGGCCGCTCTGAGGTCCAAACCCAGGAGCCCCAGCGAGGGCCTGGCCGGAAGCCCCGCAGCCCCCCGTCACTAGGGCAGCGGCCCCCCACCCAGCACAACCCCAGACACAGCTGAACTCAGCATAACCTGAAATTCGGTTTGGGGGGGCGGTTTGTGGTATTTCACTTTGAAACTGTAGCTGGTGCTTTTGCTGAGGATGGGGGAGCCGAGCGATGTTTGGGGTTTGGCAAATCCCTCTGACAGGTCCTCAGACACTAGAGGGTTGGAAAAAACCGGGGGGGGGGCGCATGCTGCCAGGCCCTTCCCCTCCCCTTTAATTTTTTAAAGCCATGTGCACTTTGATGAGAAACTCAATACACGTGTTTCTGATTCATTTACACGTTCGGGGCTGTTGTTCTGAAACTTCTCGTCCGAAGGGTCTGGGAAGCTTCTTTCATCCCCGCACCGGAGAGATGCCTGGTTTTCTTTGAGGGGAGCAGACGGCTCAGTTTCCCTGCCCACGCAGAGCTGGGCTCCAGCAGGGCCTGAAGTTCTAGGTGGCCCTTGGACACGTCCCCAGAGCCCTGAACGGCTCCGGCCTGTGCGTGTCCCCCTCCTGCCCCCCTCGAGCCCGGCTCCTTCCTGCCCCGGAGGGACACCGTGGAAGCACGTACCCAAACAGCAAGCGAGGCCAGGGCAATATGAGGCTCTCAGAGATTTATGACCCGAGCCCGCGCAGAACTCAGCAGAAAGGGGAGTGAGTTGAGGAATGAAAGTGAGGTCAAGTTTCCCCGTTTAATTTACGGCTAATGTTTCAGGTCTGGGCTGGCAGGGCCGCGGTCCCAGCCGTCCTCGGTCCCTGCCGACTTCTCCCCGTGGCCTCAGCTCCTTTGGAATCCCTCCTCGTCCCTCTTTCATCTGTTCTTGAATATCTGTCACCAAGACCTCTGGGCCACCTCCTCCAAGGAGGGCACAGCTCCCAGTGCATTTGCCACATGCAGTTCTCACCCTCGGACGGAGCGACCCGAAGGGCACTGGCGGTGCTGTCTCGGAAGGGGACAGCCACTTCCCTTCAGAGAGCCGGAGTGGGCAATTAACACGCCTGGGCTCACGTCCCGTAAGCCCTGGGAACGTGCCTCCTTTGCCTTGGTGAGCTTCAGGTTGACCTTCCAGTCACCGTATTTTCCGTGTGGCACTGTTTCCTGGGGGGTCTACAACAGCCCTCCCGCAACGCGAGGCCCAGCCCTCTCGGGTCAGTCCCTCGCTCCCTCCCGTCGGTGGTGGGTGGGCACCACCGGCCGGACGCCGCCCTGAGCCCAGCTGTGGGAGGGAGCGGCGTCGGGTGTGGACGGGAGCTGGAGGCTCCCTCGCAATGGCCAGGGTGCGGGCACAGCCCGAGCGCCCAGCGTCGGATGAAGGGGGGAACAGAAGGCGGGGTCGGCATGCAGTGGGTAGCCCTCAGCCGGGAGAGGGAATGGCATTCCGACGCGCTCCAACGTGGGTGAACCTTGAAAACACTGCGCTAAGCGAAAGAGGCCAGACCCGAAAGAACCGATATTGTATCGTTGCGCTTAGATGGCACAGCTGGGGTAGACGAGGCCCAGGGGGCTTGTCTGGGGTAGAGAGCCAGATGGTAGAAGGTAGAGTAGCGGTTGCCAGGAACGGGGTGGGGGGTGGGGGGGCGGGATGGGGTAAGAGGGACTTATTGGGGACAGAGTTTCTGTCTGGGGTGATGAAAGTTCTGCGAGTGGAAGTGGGGGTGGTCAGACAGCATTGTGAAGGGAGCCATAGCCATCGAACTGCGCGCTTAAAAATGGTTAAAATGGTGAAGTTTATGTTATGCTTATTTTATCATGGTCGTTTTTAAAAATGGCCCCACCAGAGTCCCCAGAGACCGGGCTGTTTCCCACCTGAGCAGCTTGCTCCCAGTGTCGGCACCGAAGTCCACCCCCAAGCCCCCTGGCTAAGCTTCCCCTGGAGCAGGGGCTCCCCCGACGCCGTCCCCAGCACTCCTCTGGCCCGTGGTTTCAGAACATGCCCCTCGTGCCTGGGGCCGCACCCCGCCCCGGGCTGGAGCTCAAAGCCTTTCTTCTTGTAAAAAAAGATCATTCTTAGCTCCCCAAATCAACCTTCCTGCCTTTTAGCCCTGGGTTTGTTGGCAAGGCCAGCCTTCGCGGAAGTGAAAGGCCGTCCGCAGAGCAGGCCACTCACACAGCCCCGTGCCCCGCAGGGTGACCGAGCTGACCGGGTACGAGCCGCAGGACCTGATCGAGAAGACCCTGTACCACCACGTGCACGGCTGCGACGCCTTCCACCTCCGCTACGCGCACCACCTCTGTGAGTACGGCGCCCTCGCTGCGGGCGGGTGTGGGGCGGCCGAGTCGGGGCGGGGGGAGGCGCCGAGGACGGAGCGGAGGAGCGTCGTTAGTGTGCTGCAGTAATTGTCCACTGGGTGCACCCACCAACCTCACACCTCCAGCCCGAGTCCTCGTGCCCCGGGTGTGAGCACAGCTGAGTTCTCGCACGCCCAGTGAAACTCTGGCCGGTGTGGGGGAGGGGGCAGAAGCCGCTGGACTCCAGATGGTGGGTTTGGAACCTAAACGCCTCTGGGACATCTGGGCACCAGTTGGGAGTAACAGCCTCGGCATGGAGTTGGAGCAACCAACACAGAGCCCTCGCCACGGTGAGGCAGCAGTTGAAGCCAGTGAGCAACTGCTCAACCCAGGGAGGGAGAGGCTCAGCTTCGAGATCCTCCTTCTACTATCGAGGATGCTGAGGTTCAGAGACGTTAAGCCACTTGCCCACAGTCGCACAGCAGGGCGGTGGCGGAGCTGGGAGCTGAGCCCAGGCAGCGGGCGGCCTCCGACCACTGCCCACCGTCTGGCTGGGAACGCTCAGGGCAGACCGCAGGTGTCTAGGGTGGGAGACTCCACGTGGAAAGTGAACAAACCGTGCTCGATCTGCCGACAGAGGAAGTGTGGGGACCCTTGGACTGGAATGCCTCAGGAAGTGAGGCGTCTGGACTCCAAGCTGAGGCAGCAAGGCACTGCGGGGCGGCCAGCGGGGGGGGGCGCGCTGCAGGACACTGCCCCTTGCCAGGCAGCCCCCCACGCCCGTGGCCAGTCCCGGGGGGGGGTTGTTAAGGGGCTGCAGAGACTCGGAGGAGCCAGATCGGCGCAAGGCGCCGATCTGTGGCTGGTCCTTTGCTCTGGCTTTGCTCTGTGCTGACCGTGGACCCTTAGAGGACAAGTCGCCGGTGTTGCAGGTGGGTGGCAGGGCTGGGGCTGCTCCACCCACTGTTCTGTGTGGCCAGGGACCCAGTGAGCGTGACTGTCACTAGGGTGTCACTGTCCCCTCCTCCCGGGGCACTTCGGGCAAGACCTGTTTCAGCCAGGCCATCGCCGCACAGACAAGGTGCGGCCTCTTCCTGCCCCTTGAGGTTCACAGCGGCGAGGGAAGGCCTCTGTACCCCAGAGTCGCGGGGTCAGGGACAGCTTTTTTTGTTTCTGTCTCTGAGTCACCAGATGGCGGTGTCCCGCCCACAACCCGGTCATTCTCGGCACCGGCCTTCCCAGGGAGACACCTGCCTAGCGCTTGGAGGGAAGCGGGGCTGCAGGGTGCAGTCTCCGGGGAGCACGGGCGGCCGGAGCTGGGTCCCCGAGACGGGCGCTGGCGCCTGGGCCTCTGGGTGGGGCCGTGTGGGCCTGGGCGTTCCCAGGTGGGCTGTCTGATCAGAACCCGCCACCAGGAGCGGTGAGCACAGGTCCTCCCCCGAGCCCTGCCGAGTGTGGGCCCCGGGGCAGGAAGGATGGGGTCACGTGGCCCGAGGGAGCCGCCTCCACGGCCTCTGCTCTCTTGGGAAGGCGTTTGGGAGACCCTGTCTTGCCTGGGGGGAGCCGGCGGGGCTCTGTGCTCTGCTGACTGGCAGGTCCTGGGGGTGGGCGGGGCACCAGGTGCACAGGTGCGGGGCGTGAGGGGGCACTCAAGACGGTCAACTCAACGATTTGTGCCGAGGGACGCTGGGCAGACAGCCCGTGGACACGAGGGCTTGGAAGTGCCATGACGTCTGTCTGTCCAGCCAGCAACCGTCCACGGCAGAGGGGAATTTCACCGTGCTCTGTGGGCCGGCCCCGGGCAGAGTGGGCCGCTCTGACCCTGAAGATCGTGCAGACTGGGCTCAGCGTCAGGACAGTTCAACGTCAGCGGGGCTTCGGAGCCCGGACGCGGGGGCCGCAGGTCTCCAGCAGCAGCCGTCAGGACAAGCCACAGGGCGGCGGGGAGGGGCCGGGGGAACGCGTCCTGAACGCCAGGCAGGAGTCGCACACCGAAGGTCTCCCGGGGCCAGGCCTGTCCCGCGAGCGCACGAATGGTGAGGCGTGGCTCACTGGGGCCACACGACCCATGGACACCCTGCCACCAGCAGAGCCGGTCTGTGGCCACAGAGGGCAGCCGGGCCATCCGTTTGCTACCACTCAGGGACAGAGGCCTTGAACTAGAAGATAAACCTGACAGACGGAGTGTCGCGTCACTGTGAGGAGTGTTGCTCGACATCACGGGACGCCGGCCTCCACCTCGGCCTCGCTGGCCTGTGACTGGAGGTGGACAGTGTAGTTTGACTTCCCCGAAGACCCCCTCCCTCCAAGCTGTCTGCAGGGGCCAGCGACTTCGCCTTGCAGATGAGGGGTGGGGACCCCGCACCATGGGAACCGTGAGCGGTGAACAGGAGCTAGTCCCAGAAAGCACAGTGGGGTCTACACGTCACCCGGGTTTTGGGGTGGACGTGTGTGGCTGTAGATTGTCCCTCCCCCTCGATGCCAAAGGGGACTTGAGGGTCAGTTCAGCTCCCCCTCCATGGCCAGTGTTACCTTGCCGACACCCCTCGACGGAGCCCTGGGGACAGGTCTTCCCAGGGTGCTTCTCTCTTCCCTGAGGCGTTCCATGTCTTCTCACCCACCAAACCGCAGCCGGCAGAGCAGGGGGGGGCCTGGGGGGGGACCACACAGCACCCTGAGCCCCACTCCCCAAAGGAGCACGGGACTCGTCTGCAGCCTCACTGACTGCACGCTCCCTGAGACCCCGCCTGGCAGACCAGCTGCGAACTAGGGGCAACGCAGGGCCTGAACCCCTTCCCACTTTTTCTGTGGCAGGTGGTTCAGTTTCCTGGAGCTGCTGTGACAAGATGAAATCAACTTGGTGGCTTAAAACAACAGAAATTTGTCTCCCAGTTCTGGAGGCCAAAGGTCCAAAATTGAGGTGTCGGCAGGGCGTGCCCCCTCTGGGGGCTGTGGGGTGAATCTTTCAGTGTCCCCTCCAACCGCTCGCTGGGGGCTGCGGGCCCCCTTTGGCTCACGGCCACATGCTCCGACCTCTGCCTGCCTCTGGGACCCTTAACTGAATCACCTCTTTAAAGCCCCTTTGCCCAACTGTGGTCACATTCATGGATTCTGGGGGTTGGGATGTAGAAGCGTCCTTTGGGAGGGACACTACTGACCCCACGATGGGCAATTTTGGTGTCCTCAGCTCCTAAGGTTCAAATTAGAAGTAGACATGATGCCTCAGGGCAACATCACTTCCCCCGAAGTGGCTGGCTCCTTGTCCTGGCTGTATCTCCAAGAAGAATCTGGAGGGAGCAGAGCCGCCTCCTTTTCTGGAGAGCGTGTGTTTGGAACTAGAATGTCCATCCCAAAGCAGCCTCGGAACACCGGGACCACCAGCTTCCCCCTAGGCAGGGCCACCCTGATCTCAGAGCCAACATCGACCGTGACGTTGGAGACGGAACAGAGAGCTGCCAAGTCCGGGCCTCTGCCCTCAGGAGCTCACGGTGCGGGGACGTCGCCTCCCTGCCCGGCCACCACGACCAGAAGCGGGAGCCTATTATAGACGGCGCTAGCCCGGGATCACAGCGGCAGCCCATCGGGGGCGACCGGCGGTGTGGGCAGCGGGAGGGAGCTGAAGAATGCTGTGACCCAGCGTCCAGGATTTCAGCTCGGGCTGATGTGCCGACTCGCGCCATGGGTCAGAGAAAAGCCGCGGAAAAAAATTCAGTGTCCGCATTTGTCCCGAGCATCTCAGCCTCGTCACGGCAGAGTCGGGAAGGGTCGGAGAAAATGAAGTCTGTGCAACTGCTGCCGTGCGAGTCCTCGTAGAAAGTATTCGGAACAAACCGGCTTCGTTGTGTCCGGCTCCGCGGTGACCGCCCATAGGTTCTGGGAAGGTGTGGGAAACATCGGGAAGAAAAAGGTGCAAGGTGAGGAGCAGGGCAAGTGTACAATCCTGCTCCTGGGGGCTTTTTTTAAAAACTAAAATGATGTCACTTATTACCAATATTGTTAAAAAAAACTTACCGAACATGTTGTTATCGGGGCTTCACACAGGCGGCCAGGGACAGATTCCAAAGTGGAAGGGATTAGCGTTTCTCCTAACGAAAGCATGACCTCCCGGGAAACCCACCGGCGGGACCGCAGTGGGACCGTGTCCCAGCTCTTTGGGGGCCGTAAGCAAATTGGTTAAGCCTCCTCTAACTGGCCCTCCCCCACAGGCAGCTGCGCAGACCCTTCGGGAAGAAGCCGTTCCCTCCGCCCACAGTGGCCAGTCAGAGCGCCGGGCCTGAGCCCGCGCAGCCGGGCGGGGGGCGGGGGGCGCGCACAGCCCCGCATCACTGGCGTGTCGCTCGGTGCAGTTTCCAGTCTTGTCCCGTTTAGCGTCACCTAACGCACCTGGCCCCGGAGATCACCCGTTCTCCCCGCCCGGCGCGTGCTGGCTGCAGAGCGCTGCGGGATCGCTGCCCCCCTGCCCCCCTGCCCAGCTGCGGGCAGCCAAGGCCCCTCTCCCTGTGTCCCGAGCTGTAAGCAGGGTGTCGTGGACCTCTCTGGACTCGGGGCTCCGTGCGTCCCTCATCAGCCTCGTGGGGCCCGTGCCGGGTGGGGTGACATGGGGACCGCACCAACTCACGCCTCCGCCAGCACGTGACAGTGCCCCTCACCGCGGGTCAGCCAGCGTCACCACGGTCGTTTCTTTTTTTTTGAGATAAAGTTCATATCATGTGAAATTCACCGTTTTAACGGCTGTCAGCGGTTTTTAGTGCATTGGCGGGGGTGTGCAGCTCTCACCTTTATCCAATTCCAGAACGTTTTTAAGGGATTTTACTTATTTAATTTTAGAGAGAGGGGAAGAGAGGGAGAAAGAGAGGAGGAGGAACATTGACCGGTTGCCTCTCGCACGCCCCCAGCTGGGGACCTGGCCCACAACCCCGGCGTGTGCCCTGACCGGGAATCAACTGGCGACCTTCCGGTTCGCAGGCCGGTGCTCAACCCGCTGAGCCCCACCAGCCAGGGCGGAGCACCTTCGCCATCCCAGGAGGAAGCTTGGCCATTGGCCGTCACACCCCCCGCCCCAGCAGCCGCTGACCTGCTTCGAGTCTCTGCGGGTGTCCCTGTTCTGGACGTTTCTCTTTAAGCGCCTGTCAATTTGAGGGGTGGTGTCCAGCATCGAGTTCAGCCCGTGAGTTGAGATGTGCTTGCCGTTTCCACGCGGTCTTCGGCGAGCTGCTTGTGCCTGCCCCGAGCCCGTCTTGCTTTCCTCCGCGTTCTCATCCATCCGTTTGGACTCTTCCCAAATTAAGGCTGACAACTCCTTGACCGCCGTGTTGGCACCAGACTGTCTTGCTGCAGGTGTTAGAGTGGATGACAAAGCGCCACCTCTGTCAAAAGCAAGTCGTAGAAGGCCCTGGAGAGTTCAGAGAGGGCCTGGGGGGAGGGGCGTGGGGGCTCAGGCTGGGGGCACAAAGGAGGGTTGGCCTTCTGTGTCTGGAGTCTTCTCTGGGGATGGTTTCCTTCGGCCCCCGCTACCGCGGTCACAGAATTTGGTCAGCTCCCCACATCCCCGCTGGGGCGGCTGCTGGCCAGAGCCCTGCCTCTGGCCACAAGGGACAAGAGCCTCCAGGGGCGCCTTGTCAGACCTGCGCTGGCCGCTCCCTCCCTGGAGAAGATGAAGTTGGGCTTTCTGCTTTCCGTAAACCCCCACCCCAAGTGTCCGGCACCCTCCCCTCTGCCCAGCCCTCCGCCGCCCGCCCGCCCGCCCGCAGGCCCTGAGGAGCAGCCACACGGTGCTGCTCACACACCCAGGCTCTCAGCAGCCCGGAGTGCGCAGCTGCGCGTGGGTAGAAGCTGGGTCCACGGCGCCGGGAGCCCCGCAGCCAAGCCGAGGTCTTTCCGTGGGAGCGGCGCAGGAAATCAACGGGCCTGAGGAAACTTGGGGCCCTGGGAAGGAAGCACGCGCAGCCCCGGAGGAGCCGCTTCCCCGGAGCACAGGCTGCTCCAGAGACCAGCAAAGAGCAGCAACCGGTGGTGGTGCTTGGCTGAACGCCCCCAGCTCACGAATTTGCTTAAATAGCTGCATCGCCCCCTCCCTGCCCCTCCCCCGACCGATTAAGGCTTCGGGGATTATCACGTAACTGTGGCATTTGGGAGACCTAAAAGCAAGTCCAGTTTCATCACTCTGGCAGGCGCAGTCATAGTCTGGGGCCGATCGTTTTTCCCAAGAAAGCGGCGACTGTTCAACGAGAGTCCTTAGCATGGAGGACGGAGCGCGCTCCTCCTTCCCTGGGAATCGCGGGCAAAAGCCGCGTGTGTGTTCGTGCGGACAAGCATACCGCTTCCACAGAGGAAGCCTGCCCTCTTCCTCAGGTTCTCTGAGGTGTCCTTGACCCCGGACAGGTTCAGAACCAGGGCTGTAGGTCATCCGCGGGGCAGCATCCCCCGAGGCAGGGCCTGCTAACTGTCCCTCGGGATTTGTGTCGCCTTGTGCTTGCAGTGCTGGTGAAGGGCCAGGTGACCACCAAGTACTACCGGCTGCTGTCCAAGCTGGGCGGCTGGGTGTGGGTGCAGAGCTACGCCACCGTGGTGCACAACAGCCGCTCCTCCCGGCCCCACTGCATCGTGAGTGTCAATTATGTGCTCACGTAAGTCAGACGTATTGTTTCTCTCCTTGCTGTCTCGGCCCCCGCTCCGCCCCCATCGGATCGCTCCAACACGCACCATCTCTCTCCCTCTCTCTCTCTCTCTCTCCCTCCCCCCTCCCCGCTCTCTGGAACTGTTCATTTGTCTCCTGTTTTGTTTTCATTTGGATGCTCTGGTTGATCGGGAAGGTCCAAGCTGTTTCAGCACTCAGCTCGGAGGGAAAGGGGCTCCCTGCTCCGGGCGTGGATTAGGAGGGGTCAGGGCCCAGGTGAGGGCAGGGTGGACGGAGGGCGGGTGGGGGGTGCGCCCTGTCCTGAACAGGATGGCAAGGGGATGCAGGTCCCAGACCAGGGATGCAAACCTCTGCTGTGCGTGCCCACGTGCGAATGGGTCATTGTGGGCGCTCCTGCCACTTGGGGGAGGGGACAGCCCCATTTTCAGCCTGTCTTCCTGTTTAGCCTACTGCAAATGATGGTGAATATTTTGTCCTTTTAAAACCCCGGAAGGTTAAGTTCAGTGGCAAATACTTGCAAGACCGTTAGAAGCAACAGGACCCAGGTCTAGCTGGGACCATACATTCCTCTCCGCCCACCACGCCACGGTGCGTCATAACGCCCAGCGCCCGGCTCTCACCCTGAACTTGAGAGACTTGCGGGCAGGCCCGGCCTGCTGTGAGCAGGCCCTCACGGGGGCTCTGCCTTCTTTCCCAGAAGGCCAGGCCACTGCTTCCTTTGTTTGTTTGTGTTTGTGTTGGAAGTAGAATGGTTTTAGCAACACTGCAGGGAAGAAAGTACGGTAGCCTCCTAAACACTTTATGAGCAAACAGGTGTGGCACCCGCCTGTACTAAGGGCAACCTCCCCTCCCGAGGACAGGACAGCCCTGAGGTGGCTCTTTAGGGCAAAGATGGGCCCCTGGACCCACAAGGTGCCCGACTCAGGCCTCCCTGGTGCCAGCAGAGAAACAGCTGGGCCACAGACACTCTGATAAGCAGTGTTTCGGCCCTTCCTGCGGGCCCAGGCCCCTTTCCTAGTGGCCCAGGGGGTCCCCAGGAAGTGCCTTCGGGGCCCTGTGGGATTGGGGAGAGCCACGCCCACCCCTCTGAGTGACAGTGCCTTCGCTGAGCACTCTGGGGACTCGGGCTGCCGGGTGGCTTTTAGGATGAGGGTGACCTGTCCTCTTCTCAAACCCCGCCCACACCTGGCCTCACCGAAATGATGCACCGGAGCTCTGAGGAGGATCTCACTCGGGGGAGGCACCTGGAGGGCCGCTCTGCCTCGGCAGGCAGCCCGCTGGACATGGCCTGCCCACTCTTGACTCTCAGGGACATCGAGTACAAGGAGCTGCAGCTGTCCCTGGACCAGGTGTCCACATCCAAGTCCCAGGACTCCTGGAGGACTGCCTTGTCTACCTCACAAGAAACTAGGAAGTTAGCGAAACCCAAAAGTACGAAGATGAAGACAAAGCTGAGAACAAACCCTTACCCCGCACAGGTAACACACATCCCGTCCTGCAGGGGTGGGGCGAGCTGACATCTGTCCCAGGGCTGGGACACGTTGCCAGCGTGGTTTCCCTGCGGAATGAAGCCAAGTCCCTCTGGGCTTGAATGTGTAGGTTTGCCGTCCGGAGAGGGGGCCCGGTCAGGTCTCCCCGGGAAGGCTCACGGGGCTGCTGAGCCCCCCCCCCCACAGGTGTGGTCTGAGCGCTGGGGCCTTGTTTTTTTCCCCACGGCGTTTTTTAAAAATGAAAACCTTCCCTCTTTCTTTTTGAGTCTGGGAGCCCTTGGAAACAGCGGGTGCCTGCGCATATGTGGTGCGTCGTCAGCTTCGGGTGGGGGCGGGTCAGAGGGGTCCCAGCGGGACCTCACAGGGTGGCCGGGGGGTGTCCAGCCCTGGGGTGGGGCTGGGCACCGTGGGCTCGGACCTCATACGGCCGGAAGGCGGGGGTCCCTCACTCGTCCCACGCACCGTGCAGCACTACAGCCCGTTCCCGATGGACAAACTGGAATGCGGCCAGCTCGGCAACTGGAGAGCCAGCCCCCCGGCGGACGCGGCGGCCCCCCCGGAGCAGCAGCTCCACGCGGAAGGCGGCGACCTGCTGTACGCCCCGTCCTACAGCCTGCCCTTCTCCTACCATTACGGACACTTCCCTCTAGACTCGCACGTCTTCAGCAGCAAGAAGCCAATGTTGCCGGCCAAATTCGGGCAGCCCCAAGGGTCCCCGTGCGAGGTGGCACGCTTCTTCCTGAGCACGCTGCCAGCCGGCGGCGAGTGCCAGTGGCATTATGCCAACCCCCTAGTGCCTAGCAGCCCATCTCCTGCGAAAAACCTCTCGGAGCCACCGGCCAGCTCGGCTCGGCACGGCCTCACGCCAAGCTACGAAGGTGGGTCCCGTTTGCATGTGGGGTGGGGACAGGGCTGCAAATGAGGACCGGGTCCCTGGTGGTCTGGGCGGACTTTCCCTTTTTCTGCTTCTTAGTGGGGGTCGCTGCCTTTCTCCACTATCAGCGCGAGCACCTCGCAAGGGTAGCTGAGGCTGGGCGACTGAGTCCGTGTGCCCGTAGGCATGAGTCACAGGACAGAGGGCAGAGGCCATCGAGCGGTCAGCACGCTCCGCAAAATCCAGGCCTCATTTGCTCCCTTAAAGGGAGACAAAGGGATTTTCAACACCAGCCTCCCTGTCCCGAGAATGGCCCAGCTGCCGTTATTTTACAAGCTCACGCTCTGCTCCACCCAGAAATGCATGCAGGAAGCTGTTGGTTTTATTCCCATGGTCTGCAGAAGACAGTGGTGGAAATTCCTGAGCTCTGGGACCGAAATGCCACTCACCAACCCAGGGCAGATAACATACCCCTGCCTCTCCCGGCCTGGCCCCCAGGACTCAGTTTCATCTGCAAACCGGATCGTAAGCCACGGGAGATGCCTCCCTGAGGGCCCTGCGCACCACAGCGCCCGGTCGGCACGTGCGTGCGAGTTCCACAGGGCAGAGACAGGGATGGCCCCTCGGCCGGCTCCTCCTGGTGGCAGACAGGCAGAGGTCCTCTGCGGAGGTGCCACCAGCTGTCCCGGGCCCAGCAGACTCCCGTTTGCTCACCGGGCCAACTCCAGACAGAGGGCGGAGGTGGGAATGAGGACTGGCGGGCTGCGGGAGGCGCGTCCTGCTTCGCCCTGACCCAGTGCTGCGCAGCGTGCAGCCCGAGGCAGTGCGGATGTCCCGTGGGGGCCACTAAATGGCACGTAAATGCCGCAGCCCCCAGCAAAGAACCACCCGAGCAAAGGGAGAGGGCTCCCTGGGGTCCCCCTGCCCTGCCTTCCTCTTTGGGAGGCAGAGGGGCGTCTGTCCCTTGTCCGGCTGCTTTGGGAAGTCCTGCTCTGTGCTCTGACCCTCTTTACAAGGCTGTGCAGGACGTGGGGGCAATCTAACCTCGGAGATTGCCTGCCAGGACAGGTTTTTCCAAAGTAGCCCATTTAAGAAAAGAACGTGCCAGCTGCCGGGGCAGCGCAGCCCTGCCTTTCGGCCTGGGCCTGTCCCCAGAGCCCCTGACCTTCAGGTTGGAGCCCCAGCTCCCACCCGTGCACTGGGTCCCTTGAATAACCGAGGAAGGGTTCCTGGCCTCTGGGGGTGGGGGGGGGAGACAAAGCGAAGGGTTTTGATGACAGCTGAAATGTTACCCACTCGAGAGCGACTTGAGAGAATGCTTCTCAGCGCCCACACGGGGGTGTGGCTCAGGTCGCTCAGGGCGGTGTGGCCGTAGACGCCTTGTTTTCTTCGTGTGTGGAAACTGGCCAGTGAAACGACACAGCATTGGATTTTTTTAAATTGCTATTTTGAAAGTGAGAGGTTAATAGCCACCTCATTTACCACCCACTTGGTAAAAAATGGACCGAAGGCGCTCATGTGGGGCAGTTTGTGATCAGCTTCCTAGTGTTTTTGATATTGCAGGACAGTTTGTCTTCAGGTAAGAAACATAGGCAGCCAAGGGGCGGCAGGCATCTCCTTAGTGAAAGCAGTTATTTTGGTTATGACAACCCCGCAGGGAGCCGCGTGGTACCACGCCGCCATCCCCACTGCGGGCCGGGCTGGAAAGATGGGGGCTGCGCGGGGGCACCGCCCTCTAGGGCCGGGAAAGCCTCAAACCAGTTCGGCCGCTGGCAGCCACGCGTGGCTACTGAGCAGCGCGGTGGGGCCCATGCGGCGAGACGTGCTGTGTCCGCACTGCGTTCACAGACGGAATCACGGAATGCTTTAAAAATATTGATCCCACCCTGAAATGTTGTATTAAGTCTATTATGAACATTCATTGCACCTGCTGCTCACTCCTTAACGCGGCTACTGGAACATTTCAAGTTGTATCTTGCGATTGGACAACCTGGGCCCGGGACGCACGAGGGGCAGGGACAGTGGCCTCTCTGGGGGCTCAGCGCCCGGGTGGCGGGTGGTCGAAGGGAGGCTTGGGTCAGCGCCCGGGCACCCTAGGTTGCTTTGGCTGTAGGCATGTCTCCTTCCTCCCCCTCGCGGACGTCTAACGTGTCGCCTGTCCCCGCAGCGCCCGCCTCGGCCGCCGCGCGCAGGTTCGGCGAGGACACCGCGCCGCCGAGCTTCCCGAGCTGCGGCCACTACCGCGAGGAGCCCGCGCTGGCCCCGGCCAAGGCCGCCCGCCAGGCCCAACGGGAAGGGGCGCGGCTGGCGCTGGCCCGCGCGGCGCCGGAGTGCTGCGCGCCGCCGGTCCCCGAGCCCCCGGGCGCGCCGGCACAGCTGCCCTTCGTGCTGCTCAACTACCACCGCGTGCTGGCCCGGCGCGGGCCGCTGGGGGGCGCTGCGCCCGCCCCGCCAGCCCTCGCCGGCGTCCCCGAGGCGGCGCCTGGCGCGCTGCGGCCCCGGCCCCCGGGCCCGGGCCCCGCCGCCTCCTCGCCGCCGGGCGCGCCCCTGCCGCACTACCTGGGCGCCTCGGTCATCATCACCCACGGCAGGTGACCCGGCCTGGCCGGACCGCGGCGTCCTGGGGCCGCCCGCAGCCAGAAGCCATAGGCCAGGCCTCCTGGGCTCCGGTTTCAAGACGTCCAGCCGAGTTCAGAGGGGCGAGCTGTATAGGCACGATTTAAATTAATTTATACAGAGACGACTATTTTAATAGAACTCCGCAGCCGACTTTTAGATTTTTACCGTAGATGCCATAAAGGCCGGTGTAGAGGACTGAGACCCGCCCGAGAGGTGGCTGCCCGAGCTTCGTTCTCCAAGAAACGGGGCTTTCCTAAAGGGCAGAGCCGGGCGCCCCTGCCGTCCCACGTGTGACCTCAAACTACCCGTGCTTGGGGGCACTTGGTTTCCTCACCTCGATGTCAGGCTCGGGGCCCCTGCTTTGCGGATGCTCACCGGTCCCAATGGAGGAATGAAGGAGTTTGGGCTCCGCAAATGGTCTCCACTTTTAAGGAGGAAAGCACCCTGATGTGGGCAGATATGCAGGGTGGGGGCGGGGAGAAACACTCCCTGTATTCAGAGCCCTTGCCAAGTCTTAGGTTCAGGCAGGAGGTGATTATTCCAAGTCCCACGAATAGACAAATCTTCTGTCTTTAAAAGTCATGCGTGAGTCTCATTAAAAATTGTTTTAATTTAAGTCTTTAATACACAAATCAACAAGCTGAGACCAACGGGGCAAGCATGCTTCTCAAGTACATTCAAAAGCTCTTCCTTCCTTCTAACCAAGAATAGCACCTTCAGAATACTGAATAAGCATTAAATGCCAAAAGTATATATATATGTGTGTGTGTGTGTGTATAGCCAGATATTTTATGAGATGGACATGTGGATGAGTTAGGTGCCCAATGCGATTGGCTGCTCCTGTCAAGTCCGAGTGCAAGTCAAACCCCCTCTGGCCCACACAGACCTGCAGGTCCCCAGGCTCGCAGTCGCTGCCAACAGTGCTAACACAGTTAAAGTGCATGTGCAATATGGAATATTGCCCGTGGGCCGAGCTGCGTGGAAGGCGTGCCCAAGGGATGTCATGGAAGTGACGTGTACATTGTCTTCAGCAAAACTCCGTGTGAATGTGTCGTAACAGGGAGACAGAAATCTTTCACAAAGCACCAGCAGTGTTTTACGAATTTTTGTTTTATTTTTATGTTTTTACCCCAAGATTTGACCATTTAAAGGTCGTATCGTGACTCTGAAGGGGATCAAGGCTCTGATTCCCCAGCTTTCAGTTTCCTCCACGCTGTAGACAGTCCACTTCGCTGATTTTTCAAAAACGGTTTACTTTCAGGCAATGCTCCCTTTCTGAGGGAAAAGGTTTTCACGTGTCTTGAACTCGTCGTTCTGCAATCCAAGTGCCCCTTCACAGACTGTCTGCAGAAACGTGACAATCCGTCCCCAACCCAGCATCACTGTGAGCACCTGCTTCCTTCCCTAGCAGGGTGTCCGCTGCCTTATGGCATGAGATGCGATTTGCAAATTTAGGAGCACCTTTGGTGCAGCCAGGAGGCTGGGTCACATGAACAGACCATTCACCTCTAACTGCGCTTAGCTGCCCCGCATGAGCAGCCCTTGGGGGGGTGTGCATATAATATGAGCCTGAGGGATCACGTTTATGCTCACGAGTCTCATGACTGAACCACGATTCCCGAAAGGTGCAGGTGTAATGGGCAGGAGGTATATCGGCTGACATTTTTCAATAAAGTGCAGCAAAACGTTTTTGTGTCTACCTTGTTATTAACCATTGGGGGCCACCTTTAATAAGCACAAACCAAAAAAGGCGTTCGGAGCAGTTTAAGAGCAAAGGTTACTGTGAAGAACGAAGATTGTTAGATTTACAAATGGTAACAAACAGTCTTAACAAAGAGTGTGTGCACTTGAAGAGTGAAACGTGTGCTGGAAGACTTCCTGCCTAAACAAACAGCACAGTTTTTGTAGCCTAGAACCTGAAGATTCTTAGGCAAGTTGGCTTTGAGGTGGTCAGCAGCCTAGTGCAAAATTAACAGCAGTTACTATGGCAACCTAATATTGTAGCATCCATCTTGAAGAGTCTGCACGTTTAAGCTGGGGATATCACATCTTGACTTCCGTACCGGTCTGGCAGGGCAAGCGGAAGTGTTTTAATAAATATGCCTCTCGTTAAAAAAAGGAAAAAATTATAGTGTGCTCCAACATGTTCACAAAAATGCCAGATCGAATAGATGTGAGAAATAAGCCCAGTTCAAGACTGGCGGGGCCTCCCAGGGAAAGGAATGCCTTTATGTTCGTGGAAGCCCTTTCTCGAAAAGCCATTCCATTCATACCTTCGCATAGAAGTGAGCAGGGTGTGAATCGGGGCTGCTCCAAGGAGATCCGCAAGAGCCTGTGTTTTCTGCCCCGACATGCACCCCCGCCCACCTCCTTTCACAGTCTGAGGGGCCATGTCTTCCTCCCCTGGACCCCAGGGGTGGGAGGGGGTCCTGTGGCCAATGCCTCCTGTAGCAAGTCTGTCAAGGTTGTAACTCACTGTAACTGTGAGACAGCTGGGGCAGACTGGGGGCTGCCACGGGTAAGACGGAATGGAAACATTTTCACGTAGATGCTGGAAAATCACAGTCGCTTAAAATGTTCGCGAGTCACAGCCTCTCTCTAAAATGCGTTATTCAAGCTATTCCTCAGCTCAACTACGGTCTATGAGGTTAAAGTCTTAAAACGGTCAAGACAAAAATCAAGCAGCTTCACAAAAGAGGAAGAAAAAAATTCTACAAGAATAAAATCCATTCCTTAATTTGTTAAATTTATTTTTAAATTTAAAAACACATTATGCTGTTATATTAAATTTATTTCTCACCTCAAATGTTTTTGCTTTTTTTTTTTTAACTTTTGGGTTTTGCTAACTTTCATTCTTTGGAATAAGAAAACTTCTCTTTTGTATGACGCATAATACATTTGTGAACAATACATAAAAAGAACAAAACACCAGCTCCTTAATACTTAGAAATACATTCATATTCCTTACCTTGTAAAACTATTTATTTTGTAAGAATGTTTAAATATGAATAAAAATACCGTAACCAAAAGTAGCTGCCTATTTTTAAAAATGAAACGTGGTAAAAATAACAACGAGCCCATATTGTACAGAAAGCCTTAAAGTTTATTTTGGTAGACTTGCTTTTTATAGGCATCGGCTTAATTACGTGTCTGACATAATTCTCTGAAAAGTTAAAACTGCAAGGGCTGCCACTTCCTTTTATTTCAAATGTGCATAGCGATTGCCCAGGAGTGCGGGCTCGCCGTCCGCTGTCTGTAGCCGCAAACAGGTGACGTTCGGAACCGAAGACCACAGCGCGTCCTTCTGCATTCCGAATCTGCCGGGTGAGGCTGCTTCTCCCCCAGTTCCCAGCCTCTGGGGTGTACGCGGTGGGCGGAGCGAGCCCCCCCTCCCTGCCTCGGGCCTGTACTCCTGCCCCTCCCTCGCCCGTCCAGTGACAGTGCTTGTGCCGCAGCAGAAAACCTGTTTTGCATGACACCAACCCTTCACAACCCTTCACACGCTGCCCACGCCCTGTGAATGCGGCCAGCACTGCCCAGGGCCAGTCCCGGCATCCCGCGGGTTTTGAGAATTCCGACCACTCCCTGCTCCGTGGGGGCCGCAGGAAACCCAGTGTGGCTGTGTCCTACTTCAGGGGCGCTTCCCCAGGAGCTTCCTGCGATCTGCTTTCAGAGAGAACCCCCGCCCCCCGCCTCTTACACGACCTGTTAGGTGCTCAAGGCCCAGCCTCTAGACTGCGGGGCCGTCCTGCACCCTAAGAGCACACGCCGGTCCTGAGTTCAGTTGTCACGGTTTAAAGATCACGAAGACCATGCAGTTTTTGTCGGGACTTTAAAAGGTCCTTGAGATGAGACTTGTGTGAAACCGCTCCAAACCGAGGAGTGCGTGTGTGTGGGGGGCGGGGTCCCCAACACTGACAGCTCCAGGTGGAAGGCCCTCACTAACTGCTCCACACGGAGCAGGACTTCAAAAGCCTTTGGTTCACCCAAGGCCGAGTCGGGTGCACGTGAAACGCAGCATCTGCTTCCAGCCCACGGTGGCTCCCTGAAGACACCTGGACGTCGTCACCAGGGCGGCCTCCCCAGCGCGGAGGCAGGGCGCCGGGCCCACAACGGCTCTATCTGCCCTGACAGGGCCACACTTCATTCGTTTTAATTTGCAGAAAGGAAACGAGATGATAACACTTCTCCAAAGCAGAGCTGTCTAGAACGGGGCTTCAGCTTAAAGCAAAACATAGCGTGTTTTTCATTAAATAACCCCCCAAAGAAATGCACAGAGCAATAACGACGGTGGCTGGGGGAAGGCTCGCCTTGCGTTACCACGTTGGAAAAATGAATTTTGCAACGTGCACCCGAGATCTTTCTTCCTGGTGATGTTTTGCAGATGCCCTCTCAAGGGTGGGTCTATTTTGTAATTTTGGGGTGGTGTGGGCTTTTATTTAACGTGTGACTAACTCCTAAGAGAAGACTTGGGCATGTAAGAGAGTGATCTTCTTTTTGGTGGGGGGGCAGGGGGTAATAATTCTAATGGAAGCCTCAGTTACAAAAACTACTTTTGAAGTTCCTTTTAAAAAGCTGAGTTTCCAAAAAACACAAATTGAGTTGGTGTACTTAACGTTCTTGTCTCCCCGCTTCCTATGGGGCTGCCTGTGCCCGGCTGGAGGTGGGCTGATTTTATTCTGGAAACCACAGGTCTCTGGAATTAGCTAGAGTGGCTAAGAGCTGGATAAAGACGGTGCTGCTCCAACAATAAGGCGATTTTGTTCAAAGCTGAGAGCTCCATCAAGTTTTCTTTCCACTAATTTCAGTTGGGACTGGCAGGAAGAGAGAAAAGTGGGCAAAAATTGGCCTTTTAAGGCTGAAAAGTAGCGTGTATAATTCCCCCAGTCCAATGGAGATAGGAGTTACATGGAAACTTCACGGCATACATCTGGAAACAGCAAATGTGTATCAAAAGGCTTCCTTTCTTTTGTTCTTCAATGGACACTTTCAGGATATCAGATTTTGAAGACCTTTTAAAGACTGCTCTCTCTCTTACTCACACGCACGCACGCACGCACGCACGCACACTCCCTGCCTCTGAAATTATGACATTCCACATCAACGGCACTTTCTTCCTTGTCACTGTCAGAAGCAGGGGGCGCAGCATGTCTCATGAATGTGACGCCATGTGCCCCTGTCCCCTGGGGGCGTCAGCCTCCCAGGGACCCTTCACATCTCCCAGCGCGCCTGCACCCGCCGAGAAACTCCAACGCCCCCCCCGCCCCCGCGTGCGGTGAGCGAGCACGCCCTCGCCTCCAGCTGTCAGAGCCCCACCGTCCTGCCCCACATCCAGCCCCACCACATCCGAGCAAGGCCCCCTCAGCCCACGAAGGGTCTTGAACTTGATCCCATCACTTCAGAGTATGCAGTAAAATCGACTTTATGCAAGGAGAGCTCGTAAATTAACGTCGAAGTGGTTAACCGGGTTCCTCTGCAAGGTCACTGGGACTGTCCCCGCTGGACGCATCTCTGTGGCCAGCAGCCATTGTCACTGGGACACGAACCGCCAGGCCGAGACGAGCTCTCAGAAGCTGACCTTCCCTTTTCTTCATAAACACAGAAATGAAACGAGGACCAAGTGCCGCAGTCTGTTCCTGCAGGAAACCGCCTCCCCGGGAGCTTATAAACAGCTGCCACACCTCTCCCGCCCCACCCCCGGCCCGGGCTCTCTTTGATTTCCGTTTTAATAGTCCAGGGGTAGAGGTCTCCACTACTGGGAAATTTCTGAACTATTCCATTGCGGCTTCCACGTAAAAAGAAGTTTGGGGTTGGGGAGCAATAAACACACCTCCAGGCCCAAGAGGGGGGAAAAATGTCACACCTACTGCAGGGCTCCCCCTGAGCAGAACTTTCCCACTTGTCAACCCCCCACCCAGGTCAGATCATCTTCCCACACCAAGCGCAGCGACGCCCGACCGCGGGAGAGAAGATTCGCCTACCCCTCTAACTTAGTCTTCTAGACCCGAGGGTGGGATGAGCCTGGGCAGGAGCCGGACTGGAATGCTTGCTGCGGAGTTGTGCCCGGGGGCCAGTCCTGAGTCATCACAGCCACCGCCCCGCCCCGCCCCGCTGTCCCGCCCCGCTACCCCAGGCCTAGCCCTCGCTGAGCACCCCGGCCCTAGGCCGTGTTCCGGCGCGGGCACTACTGCGATTTGGGGACAATGAGGTTTCTGAGCATGTCGAAGGAGTTGCCGTCCGGATGCACAGTCACCACCCGGCCGTCCTCCTGATGAACCTGCAGGAACCCGGAATCGTCCAGGCCCACGATCCACGCCTTCGGCCCCTCAGCGCTGCCCAGGCGGACTTGCTGGGCACTGGAAATGAAGCACAGGGAGAGGTCACCGGGAAGGTCATGCAGCTGGTTGGGACAACTACGTCATTACCCAGGACTGGAGGGGATGGGGCTGCCTCGGGCAGGGGCCAGGTGAGGTCGGGTGCGTGCGGCCGAGCGCTGACGCTCACGTCCCAGGGAGCTTGTCCCAGGGTGACAAGCATAACCAGGGTGACGGCCAGGCCACCAGGGAGAGAGGAACTGCTTCTCTCACAGACTGGGCACCACTTCCTCCCCCTTGCACTTTCAAGAAATCCTGCAACGCTGCTCCAGGAGTTTGGCCGAGACTGGGGGAGAGGAAGCTGAGCCGGAAAGTCTCATCTTACGAAACAAAGCTGGGGAGCATCAGCTACAAGTTAAACTCCTTCTCCCTTTGAATATTTTTCAAATGTGCCTATTGAGTTACATCTTTAACAGTTTAAAAGTACAGAATTGCCCTCCCCCAACATTTTTATTTTGAAGAATTTCAAACCCATAGAAAAGTTGAAAAAATAGCACAATGAACCTCATATTCTCCTTTTACTTAAATTCGCACCAATGGATCGCACGCACATGCACTTTATACGGTGCAGACATCACGACATTGATGCTTAAACTCTTTATCCCGTGTCTCCTAAGAATACGAAACATCTCCTGCAAACCGTAAAACCACTGTCACCCGTGAAAGCCCAACCCTGATGCACTAACACCCCTCACACGTGGTGCAGACTCCCCGGCCACCCCCCTGATGGTCTTTGTGGCTGCCTCCTCCCACCCAGGGTCTAAGCATGAGCCACACACTGTCCTCCACTGTCCTGCCTCTTTCATCTCACAAAGCTCCCACCTTCTCGTTTAAGACACGGGCATTTTCGAAGGGGAGCGGGCTGCTGGTGCACACGCTGGTGCTTCTCGGACACCAGGTCGCATGAGCGCCCCCAGAGCATCTGTTAGAGCCCCAGCCTCAGGGTCTCTGATCCAGGAGGCCCAGGGTGTGACCCGGGCATCTGTACTCCCAACAAGTCCCCAGGTGAGGCTGCTGCCGCCACCTGGGGAATCCCACTTGGAAAACCATCGGTATCTAGCCTATTCTACCGTTCAGTCTATCTGTGTCCTCACACTTAGAACCGCTGAAACGTGCCGGCAGGAAGAGGTGTCTTCCCCGGTGCGCCCCGCTAGGGTGCACGAGAGACCCCTGGTCCTGCACCCTACGAGTGGGGCTGACTTGCTCCAGATGGCGTCCCCAGGTCCCTCCATCAGAAAGGTGAAAGGTTACTACCTAGACGGGCGCGGAGCTCCCCCCCACAGGACGCCGGACCACGGGCTGCCGGGGGGGGCGGGGGGGGCGTTCTAACAGCGTGCGGCCCAGCCAGCACTGACCTGTGCACCCAGTATTTGTAGTAAAGCGGAAGGACAGCATGGGGTCCTCCGTCCTGAAACCTGTCCATCAGCTGCTCCAGCGCGGTCACAGTCCGGGCGATGAGACAGTCGGGTCGCAAGGGCTCCAGCGCCGCCCCGTGCTCCCTGTTGTACGCTGCGACGAGGTCGTTGATGCATATGGTGGGGTTGCTGTTCGTCACGTTGAACCCGCAGCCTGGTCCAGAACAAACAAGCAAACAAACAAACAAACAAAGACTGGGCACAGGCGCAGCGTGACCGCGGGGACCGCCCGCGTTCCTGCGACCGCCCGCTTCCTGCTCCCCGACCTCACGTCGTCGGGTGCGGCCGTCCCTGCCCTCTTAGAGAAGGACGTTCAAAATGAACAAGCGAGCAGAACAGAACCAGAGACGTGGGAAAAAGGAACAGACAGTGACCAGAGGGGAGGGGGCGGGGCAAGTCAAGGGAAAATTACGAAGGACCCTCGAACAAGGACAGCGGTGGGGGGAGGGCTGAACGTGGGAGGGTGGGCAGGGGAGAGCAATGGGGGAAGGGGGCAACTGTAGTTGAACAATAAAAAATTAAGAAAAATAATAAAAAGCAGACAAAAGAGAATGCCATATATACTCGAGCCATCTTCCTCCTCAGCCTCCTTTATCACCCTCGCCTAGCCGGGGGCCACCCCGCCCGCACTGCGATGGGCTGGAGGGAAGAAGCCGTTTGTTCTGCCTCCCCAACGCGGAGGCCGAGAGCGGGACAGACCTCCTGCTGCTGGCACCGGCCTCGGGCGGCCCCCCCCCCCCCCCCGGACTGCGGCTCAGCACCCACAGCCTCCTGTCTCTTTCCTGCTTGAAGAGCAGGACGCACGCTTGAAAGCGAAGAATTTTAGTCAGGTCTTGAGGAGCAGACTCTGGCTTCAGGGGCTTCAAATGCTGGGTGTGCGGTCCGGGGCTAGGACGCGTCTTCTGATGCTTCGTCCCGGTCGTCTTGGGTGCTGGGCTGACGCTGCTGGCGAGGGGCGGACCCGCCGTCACCGGCTCGTCACCGGCTCCCGAGTCGAGGCTTCGCAAAAGTGCGTTACCAGCGGAGGGGACTGAATAGGCTGGTCTCCGGGGTTACCCACCACCACCGCCCTCTCGGGGGCGGTCAGTCTTCAGAGAAGCGGGACCGCGGTTTCAGCAGGGCCCCGAGTCAGCCTCAAAGGGGCCTTCGATCAGCAGTGGAACGCCGAGGGAACTAGGCGGCGAGACAGTCGTGTCTTCGGGGCCACCTAGAAGAGTCCCCCCAAACTCTCCGCACACGGAGCTGTTTGCAGTGAGGGTGTGCTCTCCGCTAAGTGTTCGGGTCCGTTTTCAGTGCGAGGGGGAGCACTGACTGGCCTCGGCGTGGTGTTGGGTTTTAGAAACATGCTGCCTATAAAAACATCAAGCGACGCAGCTTACACCTGCAGAAAGCAAACCACCCCAGCACCAGGGCGGAGCCTGCGGCGGGCTGTGGGCGCCTTCACGGGGACCAGGCTCACCTGCGACACCGACGGGGCTGAAAACACCCCCTCGCAGGCCCCGCCTTCAGCAGGCACTCACTGGGTCAACGTGCTGGGCACGGGCCCCAGTGACTGTGGTCCACGCAGGCCGGGTCCTCCCAAGGACCAGACAGCGGCCCTCCCGGGGACTCTGGATCTTTCCCGGTCAAAGACACCCCCTCCGCCCCCGCCCATGGCCATCAGGATTTACTAGAAGCTACGGATTCTCCCCCCAGAAAATGCTGCATGTCCCCACACTGACTGCGCCCCCTGGCTCCCCCCGGGCCTCGTCGGCATCTGTGGACCCTACCTAAGAATCTCTGCGTCCATAGAAAAGTAAGTGAGTAAGAATCTCTGCGTCCATAGAAAAGTAAGTGAGTAAGAATCTCTGCGTCCATAGAAAAGTAAGTGAATAAGAATCTCTGCGTCTGGCCCAACTGTTCGTGTAAAGCTGGGAGACAGAGCTTTGTGGGTGAGAAGCCGCGTGCCGAGGGCAGCGCTGCCCGGGGGTGGCAGAGCTGGAGGCGCGAGCCTGGTGGCCTTCGGCTGGCACTCCGACACACAGGCACGTGTTTCCTGTCATCCAGCCATCAGCCTCCCCCTCATGCCCAGGTGACCTACTGTAAACAACGCTGCGATGAACACGGGGCTGCCCGTGTTTTTTGCAATTAGAGTTTTCGTTTTCTTTGGGTGAACACCCGGAAGTGGCACTGCTGGGTCACATGGTGATTCCATATGTGATGTTTCGAGGCATCCCCCGCCAGCAGCGCACGAGGGCTCCCTCTTCTCCACGTCCTCGCCAGCCCTGGCTGCTTCTTGTCTTTTCGATAGTAGCCCTTCCGACCGGTGTGAGGAGATGTCTCGCTGTGGTTTGTTTTCCGATTCAGCAGAAGCAGCAGTGTGGGAAGGCGTAAGAAAAGGCGTTGGATGCGACGCCCGTTCCGTTGTCACGGCCGCAGCCCGGCGTGCTCGCCCCTGGACGCACCCCCAACCCAGCCGCCTGTTCTGCGCCCATAGTGTCTTCTGCAACGGCAAGACCCGGAGCAAAAGTGACTGGGAGAGTAGCGCACTCCCCCAACACGGCCATGCATAAACGTGGTTCTTTTTATTAGTCTAAAAGTGCCGGGGAAAAGGCTTTAGAAACTTACCGATAAGTATGTAAAATGTTTCTCCCATAAGCGTTGAGTTGACCAGAACTCCACCAAGCTTCATGAGGTCACCGTAATAAATGTCATTGGGCCACTTCACCCGTAAGTTGATATCCTGAAGGAGAACCTGCACGTCAGTCCATCGGGCAGTCACAGGACCCAAAGGGACCCGCCGAGGCCGTCCAGCCAAAGGGAAGGCGAACAGAATACTCCCGAACACGGGCGCTCACCCTCTCTCCTTTTTCGGAAGGAGAGCCACTTCTTTGGGAGGACCGGTGTTACAGCACCCCTGGGGGCTGGAAGGGGAGCGACCTAGAGTCTCTCTGGTGCCGATCCCATCATGCTCCCCACCCCCATCGCCGTTCGTTGTCATCAGAAACACTTTCTGAAGACGCCCATCTGCCGGACTAAGTGCGTTATCTCAGGGGAACCCACCCCAAGGGGCACCTATCGGGGGCAGGGGCAGGGCCAGGGCTGGGGGCAGGGAGAAAAGAATATTCTGGAGCTCAACGGGCCCGTGCTGGCCCTCAACTAAGCAGGGTCATAAAAGGCGGGTAGAACGCTACCAGGGCTCCCAGGAGGAGCCTGCTTCCCCGAGCACCAGAGAAGGCCCCGAAGAACGCCAGCCATCGGCTCGGGAGACGGAAGCGGACCGGTCCTGAAGGGTGCCCTGTGCCCTGGGCACAGTGACCCGGTCCCAGGGTGACGGAGACCCGAGAGTAGCTGACAGCCTCCCCGTGCCCCGGGGGTAGACCCAGCACCGAGCCCCTTCGCAGCACCCGTCACGAGTCACCTCTGCCAACCCCCTAGGCTGGCTACAGTGTCCCCCTGCCGAACAGAGGAGGGAACTGGAGCACAAAGGGACTGCAGGGCTTCCTGAGGTCACGTCACTAGGATGCGACAGGGCTGGGCTTCAAGCCCAGGGCTTCCCGACACCGAGCCCGGGTGCTCGACACTATGGGGGGGGGGGGCAAAAGTTCGCTTGGTCTTTTCTGTACGAGGGCTCTAGTAGCACTTAGCTGTCTTTAACTTCGCTCGCGATAACTTCGTTAGATTGGATTGTGACAGCTGTCATATCAGCGTGGCCTTAAGAAAACCTATCAAAATTGGTGAATTTTTGTGGAGCCATTTTAAGACTGAAGAAGGAAAAAATACGCATTTTCAGCATATGATGCTTTATCATTTCAAGAAAGATAAAAACACAACTGAAATGCAAAAATAAAAAAGACTTGTACAATGTATAGCAAATGTGTCAAAAGTGGTTTGTGAAGTTTTATGCTGGAGATTTCTCACTGGATGATGCTCACCTGGTAGACCAGGTGAATGAAGGAGCTAGTGATCCAATCGAGACACTGAGAACAATCAACATCATACCATGTGAGAGACAGCTGATGTACTCAAAATATCCAAAT
This sequence comes from Glossophaga mutica, assembly GCA_039655065.1. Lineage (NCBI taxonomy): Eukaryota > Metazoa > Chordata > Mammalia > Chiroptera > Phyllostomidae > Glossophaga > Glossophaga mutica. The sequence goes on along the minus strand of CM077304.1, from coordinate 219,410,581 downwards.
CAGTAAAGTTACTGGTGCGAATGGAAAATGTGTCTTTTACTTGACCGACTTCCCGGCCACCCCGCCACCCCGAGGAGCCCAACCCACTGCCTCAAACCCCGTGTCTCCGCCCCCCAGGCCTTCGGAATACGGTTTTGCCCTGTTTCTGTCCAGGCTCACCTGCCCTGGTAGAACATTCTGGGCTGAGAGAAGAAAGGCAGGAGTGTAAAAGAACAAAAGTGTAAATGAAACGTGGGGTGTTCACCACCCCCCCTAACAGAGAAGGAGCTTGCTGGTTCTTTCTGTCTAGAATCGGGCTCCCCGTGGAGGGGATGAGAGGCATTCTGCCCCAGGGCCTGCTGGCCACTGTGGGGGGCACTTCTGCCTGGCAGAGCCTGAGCGAGTCCTACTGTCATGTGCAGAGGCCAGACATGCTGTGCCACGTCCCACGGTGCACAGGACGGCCCCCAGCCAAGATGTGGAGTCCCCAACGTCCATGGTGACAATGGAGAAGTGCTAGTCTAGAAAATGTGCCATGCGGACACTGGTCCTGGTCAGTCTGGCAGTTCCCTTCTCCCCCTCCCTTGCCTCCCGTGACCCCTGGGCAGAGCACGGCCCCCCCTCGGAGGCGCAGAGCAGCCCTGCCCTCTGGGGGTGGCACCCGCTTCTGCACAGGCCCTGCTCTCGGGATGGCTGTGTGACTCCCCACGTTCAGACTGGCTTCGTTAAGGGTGCGGCTTATGAAGTGTTGGGCCGTCACACAGATGAGCAGTGACATCCACTCCGTGATGAAGAGGAGGGTCGTGCGTGCTCGTTGTTTGAGGTCTTGACCATCCACCCCAACGGCTGTGGTGGGCCTTGCGTGTAAAGCGGACAGCGGGTCCGATCCTGCATTCGGAGGGCTGGCCGCTTTGTGGGAGACAGACCAGGATCCCGAATAACTCTGCTTCGGGGCCATCCTCGGACACGCCGTGCAAGAGGCCCAGACGCTGGAAGTGCCACAGGGGTGTTACCGGAGGACCGGTGCAGAGCGGACGGTGGGCACCCCAGAGCGGGAGCACGAGTGGGGCTGGGGGCAGGGCTGCAGGGGCCCCGCGGACGGTCCGGAGAGCAGCGGCACGAGGGGCTCCGGAAGGAACGGCGAGCATCACAGTGATGCCGCCTCCTGTCCGGGGACACTGGGCACGGTGTGTGTGCTGACGGTGACGTCTGGCTAGGGGCAAACCGGGGCCGCAGGGAAGGACACAGCAAAGGCACACTGATGACTCCGGGGAATTCGAACCGCCCTGTGGCTGTGCTGCGCAAGTGAGTAGTGGGTCTTGCCAAAACCAAATGCAAGTCCAAACAGAGGGCCCATCATCCGGGGGGCCGGACAACTGTGCAAACAGGAGGTGGGCCTGGGCGGCAGTGTCTTCAGGACAACAGGGACCCCCTCCCCAACCGTGAGCTGCTGAGGGCAAGCTGCCCAGTGCCCATCCCGGGGCCCCCAGCGCCTGGCACTGCCTTCTCAGCAGCCAAGTTAACGAGTGAGGCTACAAGGTCAAAATCAGAACCATGAAAAAGCTAAAGCGACCTAGGCTCAGCATTTCACTTCATTTCCTAAGACTAATTAACCTGTCGCCAGGGTTGAAACGTCTTTTCTCCCCACGACAGAACCTCATCTCTTCGACTGCTTTCTTCCAGCCATCACGCCCGTGCAGGGGCTGCAGGCGGGGCCCACGCAGGCGTGCGACAGTCCGGGGTGCCGAAGCCCGTCCGACGCAAGGATGCCTGGTGACGAATGTCCTGTTTCCGTGTGCATGCTCGGGGCTTGGCCCGGACCACGCCCCCTGCACAGGGGCTGTGTGGACACGGCTGCTGTGCAGGGGACTTGCGGGCCCGCGGAGGGCTCCGTTCCTGCATCACGCTCGGACGAGAGGCCTCCTCTGAGTCCTGAGCTCGGCATCTTGGCTCAGAACCAGCGGGAGGCATGTCTCTCGTCTGACGTAAAGAAGAGCTACGGGTGGGAAGAAGGCAGGGGTCACTCCCCACCCCCTTCATGGCCACATGAAACGCCTCCCGGAAAACCGGAAAAGGGGATGTGGTAGGCGGAGGCTGGCCCCCAGAGAAAAGGTTTTCAGTCACGGTGTTGATCACCCCTCTTCCGTGTCTCAATGACCGGCCCCAAAGGCCCGACAGTCCTGACAAAGCAGGCGCATCCGTCCCTGCGGCTGGGGGCGGAGAGCCCCGAAGGAACCTGCACGCTGACCTCGAACCACCGCAGACCTGGCCCAGCCCTGCTGAGCACAGGCTGTGGTCGTGAGGGCAGGAGATGAGAAACATTTGGGGGTCTATAAAATAAACCTTTCCACCAGAAAACACAGAGAAATAGCCCCATCCAGTCCAGTGTGTTTTGATTAAAAAAAAAGTCTTGCCCTCACGTGGCTGTTTGACGAGAGCGGGAATCCCGGGGACAAACACGCCCCGGCGGCCTGGGCAGCCACGGAACTGGCGGTGCTGTGAAAATGGAACGCTGCTGCCAGCTTCGAAGAGAGCAGGCCAGGGCTGGGCGCGCGGCACCCCTGCCGGTGCCTGCGGCAGGCACCCCGAGCCGGTGTCCGCACGCAGAGCGGGGTGCAACGGGGGTGGGCGGGGACGGCACGTACCTGGTACCCAGGGATGGACCTGACCGCCTCCACCACCGCCAGGGACATCAGGTGCTGGACGAACGGGATCCTCCGCCCCAGCAGGGACCTCAGCGGGACACGGACCAGCAGTGTGGAAAGAGCGCATCCCACGGGGCTCAGCCACGCGTTCCTTCCTCGCCCTGGAAGACAGGCCCCACCGGAAGCTGGCCACTGTGCCACGCGGACGGACTCAGACACGCGCTGTGCCAGGAAATGGGCCCAAGGACTCAGAGCCACAGGCTGATGACACATCCCCCCCCCCCCCCCCCCGGAATAAACTGGGGCTGGTGAAGCCGTGTGGATGTTCTCGGGTTCACCCAGTTACGGAGCAGCTTTTTAAAATCGGAAGCTCTGCTGCCGAACAAGTCCCTGACTCCGGGAGTGCCTCTTTTACACCTGGGCGGCTGGAAGTCCCACAGTGTCAGGACACCGCTCTCAGATGAGTTCTCATCACACGGTGACGTAATAACGCAGGCTGAACAGAGAGGGGGAAGCCGGCCCCAACCGGCACCAGTCCAGGGCTGCTCCTGGAAGCCCCTGTTTAGAAGTGGTTCTTACTGCGCTGATGGCCACAGAGCCCTGGGAATGGGTTAAAACCCACACAACTGTACACTTTGAATGGGAGAACGGTGTGGTTTGTGAGTCCGAATCTCACCGTTATTTAAAAAAAAGGAAGTGGAACGTAAACAGTGATCCCTGACACTAACTCTCTGAGTTATTTCTCTTAAAACAGAGTCAGGACAATCAGTACTCAAAACAGGAGCTACAGCTAATCAAAGTTGTTCTTTTTTAACCACCATATTGAGTCCCGCAGCTTTTGGTAAAACGGAACTTTTTTCTCTTTATGTTCAAAAGGAATGTTTAAGAGGGAGAAGCAGAGGACTGGATTCCTCACTCCTTCGCTCCTTCTGAGCAAAGCAGAAGAGCCAGTCAGTTCAAGGAGGTGGGACTCAGCCCGGTGCCAGCGGGGGGGCGAGGAGGGGGCGCCAGGGGCCACGTGCCTCCCGCATGACCACCAACCCCAGAATCTGCTCTTGGCACAGTGACTTCTGGGAGGCTGTGCCAAGCAGGGCTCTTGCCCCCGAGGATCAGCCGGCGGTGGCAGCTCCGAGCAGCCCTCTGCTTCTCTGGGGCTCCGTGTGAATGGACGCGGCCCGAGCCCCGCTGCATGCAGACCGCAGTGCCCGCTGGGGTAGGGATGGCAGATGACAGGCCTCTCTGTGTGACCCCCGGGAGTGACACAGACAGCCCCTCACAGGGGACCCAGGGGACAGTAAGTGTCTCTGTAACAAAGTCAGGAGTCACCAACTGCAAAGCCTACACTGTGTCAGAAAGAAAAATTTACAAGATGTAGGTAACCAAGTGGGAAAACCACCACAGGCAGATGTCAGGAGATTAAGCGACATCTCAGTTTCACAGAATGCTTTAATTCTATAAAGGCTCAATCTCCGATCAATTCCATCCCTCTTCCCCCAGTCAGCCTGTGGGGTGGGCGGGGCTGGTGGGGCGTGAAAACAAATGGCTTCTACCTGGAGTCATGCGAGGATCGGCACACTCCATCCATCGGCTCTCGGGCCACGAGAGTCAGGTTTTAGAAAACAGACGCCACCCAAACGATAACAAAAGATGACTGACCTTTGCCCTGTGTCTGGCGGACTGCGATGGCGATTAAACCCATTTCCTGCGGCATCTCAAACATCAACCTGCAAACGGTGGGAAAGACTGGTCAGCCAGAACGGGTACTCGGGCAGGAGGGCCTTCGGCGCGGACCAGGTGGGGGGCATTGTTTACACTCCTTTGTGAGGCTGCGGATGAAGAAGGCCACCCCCCCGGCTCTGCAGGGACCGGCCCCCACGCCCAGCCCGGGCGGCTGCGGCAGCGGAGGCGCGTGCACCTGGCGAGTGCGCCGCTCCCGAGTTTATCTAAGACGTCGCTGGGCTCCGTTTCTCCAGAACGTCCCGTCAAGGTCTTTCTGATGCGCTGTCCCTCCTCCGAGTGACAGCTCACAATTCCTGACATTTGTTTCCACTTACAGTGCGTTTCTGTTCGAACCCCAGAACATAATCATCACAGAAGTTTCTGATTATTCAGAAAACCAATATGGTGGCAATAAAGCCGTTTAAAAGAGACACTGTCCCCTGAGAACTAATTATGTTTTAACTATAGTAAATAAATCTACACCTTCTGAGAACCTGGGAGAACCTTGGATCATTTTAGGCTTGAGTTCTGCTTTTAACATGGTTTCATTTATAAGAATACCAACTTCCCTTCGGGGGATAGGTAGAAAAGTGCACCGCAGCCCCACCGAACGAGGCAACGGCAACTTGTTTTCCGAAGAGGAACTCGGCGCACTGCCTCCCGGCCACACTCCACACGTGTTAGCGCCGTGTGCAGATGCTTTCTCCGCGGCACTCCTGGGAGCCGCTGACCAGGCACCGGGCGGCAGAGTGCCCGGTGGGGCTTATTAAACAAAGGGAAACCCAGGTTTGCCCACCGCCGGGGCAGCTGCATGGGCCTCTTTGAAATACTGTCTGGGGGTGGGAAGAGGCAAGAGCACAGATGAGGGAGAGCTGATGCTCTGCATAAACACAGATTCCCATCACAGTTTCCGAGGACCCCCAGCGCCCCCGTGCCAAGGACGAAGGGCCGCACAGAAAGTCCGTGCCCTGAGTAGCTAGCTCTTCGTCCTCCCCTCCCGGCTCAGGGAACAGGGAGGGACCTCACGAACGGTGAGAGGAGGAAAATCCTTCAGAGCAGAGAAAAACCACACAGCGTCTCCGTGTGCCCCAGCTCGCAGAGCTGTGTGCGGTGTGTGCGGGCCTGGGGAGGAGGCGCCCGGAGACCCCTTTCCTTGCTAAGATGAGCTGGCTCGCTGGGCAGGGGCCAGCTGGGCCCCGGGCACAGGGCACTCCCAGCGAGCAGGCCGCCCGCGCCCGCAGGCCAGGCCCCCTTCCATCGCCCATGAAATACAGCTCCGGAGGTATTTCTCTTGGACACCATGAATGACCCATTGAGACCGACGGGCCGAGACACCGTCCGGCTCCAGGAAGAAAGCGTCCTTCTCTTGTGTTGCACTGGCCGAGAGGCCTAAGAAGGAAGCTTTGTCCGTGCTGGGAGGGTCCCGCAGCCCTTCACCTGGGCAAGGCCGTGGGCTCTCCGGGAGGGGCTCATGGATGCCCGTGGAAGGGAGGTGATTTAGCGCGTTGGGAGCAGACTGCAGGGGCTCCCGCTGCGGCAGGCCATCTAGGATGCTCATTACACAGGCGGCAAGTAGGGAGTCGTGTGCTGCAGGCAGCAACTCGAGGGCCGAACTGGGGGCGGGGGCGGGGGATGTTCGGAAACTAAACGCAGACTTCCAGAACAAAGAGAAATGATTAAGCAAACATATGCACGAAACTGCTGGAGGTTTGGCAGCAGTTAACAGGGCATATTGATGAGAAGACTGGGCTGGTGCCGCCGAAGGCCAAGAGGAAACTGCGAGGAGGGAGGCGAGCCGGGAAGGGGGCAAGGCTGCGCCGGAGACAACCGGGGGCCGCCAGATTTATTTGTGCATCGGAGATAACTCTGGGGGCCAAACCGCACGGCCGCGGCCAACAAAGAAGCATTTGTGGGCTCTGTCCACCGTGCACCTCCTAGGGAACTCGCTGGAGTTCGCTTCGGCAGCCAGGAGGCACCGTCAAGGCATCGCCATCCTGACCCAGTGATGTTCTCACAAAAGGAAACAGAAAAGGGGAAAAAGGAGGGGGTGACACGATTACCTCCCTGCCTCTGTGTGTTTTCTTGCCTCGTTGGCAAAGGCCGTGCAGTAAAAGGCTCCTGTGAGTGGCAGCCAGCGTGTTCGCCGTAGGACCGGCCGGGCACGCAGGGAAAGCGCTGCTTCTCTCTGAAACGTCCACGGACCCCATGCGGCCCCTCGGCAGGCAGGACAGTGGCCGGGCCCCTGCGGTGCCGCAGGACATCGCAGCACCGACTGGGTGCTCTGCCCATGGGAACACGCCGGATATCATGGGGTCGTTGGGATACAGTTTCAATCGTTAAGACTGACGTAGAGGACAGGCCAGTATGAATTAGTGAAAATTCAGAAGGAATGCAAACTTAAATTTAGACCCAGTCAATCCTCTGCGGGGACTGGCACCTAAGGAAATAGTCCACACTCACCACGGTGCTATACAAGTAAAAATGTGTAAGTAACCTAAGCGTTCGGCAGAGGGATGGTTGTGTCAGTTACAGTATGTGAAGTCAATGGAATAATTTGCAGTCATTAAAAATCACAGTTATGAAGACTCCGTAGCAACACGGAAGAAATGCGTGCAGTGGAGCGTTAAACCAAACACGCAGGATATGAAAACTGCACACGCTTTTATTGCAACTATGTAACATTCATAGGAAAGAGGGAGTGAGATTTGACAAACTCTCTTTTCTGCATTTTTAAACTTTTGTTTAACATGATTAGTCACCTTTAAAATTATTTTAAAATTTTTTGGGGGGAAATGCATGGTTTTTATGTTCAGATATAATATTTGTCATTAATAATTCACAAACACTCCTAAGAACAGGACTAAAGATCACTTTAAAAATAAAGAAGACAACGACAGCTATCTGTAGCCCAATTTTATTACGAAGAGCTTATTTGACAGTAACTAATGAGCAGAAATTCTTAAAACCAGTCTTTCCGTGTGGAATGAGAGCGAGCCCTGTGACTCGACGCCTTCGGACTCGGTGACCGCACTTCTGAGACGGGAGCCCGAGAAGAACAGCGGGGAGACGGGGAACCTGGGCACAGCGACCCGCCGCCGCGCCGCGAGGGGTCCGGAGCAACACCGGCAGCGACAGAGGGATGGGGAAGCCGCGGCAGCCCCCCGCGGAAGACTGGGCATCACCGACCCTGGTGACACGGGCAAACGCCTGCTGGACACCATGAGGTGACTTGATCGGGACGCAGAGGCCCGCATGCCTCGTGGCTACAAAATACTAGCGGTGGTTACTTGAAGGAGCACAGTTATTTTAAAAAACACAGATAAGTACAGAGCAGAAAATAAGCCATTCACAGAAGCCCTTCTGGAAAATTTACCTTCCAGAGATTGCACAGAACGTAAGGAAGACATTAAAATCGTCATATAATTCTGGGTTCACTTTCAGGAGATACTGCTATTGTCTCCTCTTCTTACCAAACGTACATATTCTTTTAGACTTCCCCCATTAAAACACACACACACACACACACACACACACACACACAAACACACACAGATGTATATTACAAAATAAGTTCCTGACAATGGGAAACATTCCTTACTTGCGGTTTTACGATGATGCTGTGGACACGTAGCTACGGACATTCTCATTACGCTGACACCTGAGAAGAAGGGCTGACCCACAGCATCCCGGGCCCTGTCCGCAGGGGATGGCACCCCTCTGTGCCAGTGCTGACGGAAGACTCCAGGGCACGCCCTGGCAGGGATCACCCCCAGGGGTGGGGGCACAATTATGTGATGATTTCCACACCTTTCATGTTGTTCTATGTAAGCTCTGGGTGGTAACATTTCAAGTGGTTGGGTTTTTTTGTTTTTTTTTTTATACTTGCCTGGATTTCCCAATATCCCCACACTTGGAGTACATTCATTTTATAACCAGGGAATATACTATTGGCAAAAAGTTTTGAAAACCCAGCTTCTCTTCAAGTAGGTCAGGGACGCACCGCTTGCTCAGTAGCGAATCATCTCCTCCCTTTCCAAGAGATCACGGCTTTATGACACAAAGGCCACCAACTGCACTGCCGCTCCTAAAACTCACCCGACAGGCCATGCCTGTCCCTCCCACTGGGGTCCTTGTGCGGCCTGCCTCTGGGCGTGGCGGTGGCACCGACTGGCTGCCGGCGTCCTGTGTTAGTCTGTGAGTCGTATGTTCTCTGCTGCAAACCCCAACCCGGAGGTATCAGCCCCAAAGCAGCCACGGGAGGTATGTGCGTGAGCAAGTGTGGCTGCGTTTCAGCAAAACTGCATGGCGCAAATTTCCACGGCATGCATGTTCGTGGGGCCTGACGCAGTATTTTTTAAATTACTAGACTTTATTTTTGAGCTTTAGGTTTATAGAAAAACTGAGCAGAACGTATAGAGTTCCCTTCCCATAGACCTTGCCAGTCTCTCCTCAGTCTCCCTATTATCAGCACCTCACATTACTGAGGTACATTTGTTACAATAGGTGAACCAGTATTTGCTCAATACTAATACACAGGAAGTGGTGACTTAACTTTGATCCACTTGGGTAAGGTGGAGTGTGCCAAGTTTTTCCACTGTGAAGTTACTGTTTTTCTCCACTGTAATACATAAATGTTCGTGGAAAGAAAAATGTTTCTCATGAAATTCAATGTATGAGTTTTGCATCTGTGGACGAGTAGTTGTATTTCCTTGGGGACTGCTCAGTAGTGACTTCCTGATTCTATCACTTCTTTCGTGTTTATTTGTTGGGATACTACTGTGAGAGTCTTTTCTTCTCCCCCCTTATTTATCTTTTTATGTATTTATTCATATCAGAATGGACTTGGGGTTCTTACTCTACAGGGCACACACTCGCCTATCATTATTTATTTTGAAGCTCAGCTGCCCTGGATTGGGCAAGTGGACGCTCCTCAAGCTGGTGCCTGTGTCCTACTGAGATGTTTCGACATGTCTCAGCACTTCCTTACTTTTGGCTCAAGAAGAGGATCCAGGATCCTTTTGAACTTTCTCAGCCCCCAGCCCTGGAATCAGCCATTTATGCAAGGAGATTGGCTCCTTTTAGTGGAGAACAGTATTTTTATAAAACAAATCTGGGTGCCGGAAAATAGCTAGAAAGTGTTTCCTTCCTTCCCTCCCTCCCTTCCTCTCTCCCTCCCACCCATACGTCAATCCATCCACCTTAAAAGCCATGAATTCACCGAAAACTCCAATTCCAACCCAACACGAGGTTTGCTCTAGTCCCCGCTTTCTAAATTTGTAACTTCCTTCTCCAGTAATAAGAAATCTGGCTCGCATTACCTCGCGTGTATTTACTTATTTGCTCAACACTGTAACACACAGAAAGTGGTTTCAGAATTGCTGACCCATGCTACTGGGAAAAGCAAACTTACTAACTAGGGTTCAATATTTTCGTACAGTTCTTTTTGTCTTTAGCCTGAGGGGATATAGTAAATATTATGTTTAAAAGTTCCTTGGGCTTGTTCCTTTTTCTTTCACTTTAGTGCGGTCATGCTATTCGTGAGAATTAAGGTTAGGCTTCATTGTACTTCTGCATTCCATTATAGGGTCCCCACTCCAGGCCTTGTTTCTTCGTTGTTTCCAACTCGGTTCCGAGGGTCAGAACTGTAGGGAGAAGCACACTTTGGGAAGCGCCACAGTTCCCCGCTCCCCCGTCCACCTAGCGCTCCCCACCTCCCCTCTGCAAATAACAATTCCGCTAACATCACCAGACCCTGGTTTACTCTTCCCGTCGTCTCTTTCTGCACAAACGGGTTCATGCGTATTTCCTTATTTCCCTTTCTTCCTTAGAGGAAGTTGCCATTTTATAGATATTCCTTTGCCAACCCCCCGCCTTACTCTAACCTGGAAACATGCTCTCTGAGTTCACAGAACGCTTCCTCATTTTCTCTACAGCCGAGCAATAATCCACTGTGTGAATGCAGCACGGCTTCCTCAACCACTCTCCGATGGGGAGGCGCCTGGGTGGTGTCCAAAATGCCAACGAATCCCTTGTCCGTGCGTATTTTTGTGTTGTTTGAGGTGTAAATTCCCGAAGTGGGATGCTGAGCCAGGCACGTACAGAGCCGGGTTAGATGCTGCCCGAGTCCCCTCCATCACCAACGAACCAGCGAGTACGGGGCACGTGTCTCCACACAGCGTCTCCAACACCACGTGGTGCTAAGCTTCTCGGCTTTTGCCAATCCGGTGTGTACAGATGGCATTTCAGTGTACTTCTATTCTACCTTCCTCTTGTACGTGCAGTTTTCAAATGTTTAAGGGATGTATGTGTGTGTACACACACACACACACACACACACAGTTTTTTTATATCTGTATGGCCTGTCCAAAAGGTATCCAGCCACATAATATGAAAAACAGAGACATTGATTGAAAAAGATACAAGAAATGTTGTACACAGGACAACGATGCCTCAGTCCCTTTGAACGTAGGCAGCTTGGGACCTCACACAGCTCTCCCAATGGCCATCAGCTGCCCCGTCGTATTTTCCTGAATCTCATCCACTGTCTGAAATCTCTTCCCTTTCAAAGGTGATTTTAGTTTTGGGAAAAGCCACAGTGGCAGGGTGCCAAGTCTGGGCTGGAGGGGGGCTGAGTCACCTGGGTGATCTGATGTTTTGCCAAAAAAAACTTTGCAAGAGATGTGATACGTGAGAGCCGCGTTGTCATGCTGAAGCTGCCAGTCACCAGGTGCCCAGAGCTGCGGCCTTCTGAATCATCCAAATGGTTTCCCCAGAGGAATGTTCAAACTTAATGCAAAATCTGATGCAGATTCTTGCTCTACTCACTCAGTCACTTTGAATGCGATGGTGACCACACAGTCCACATGCTCACTGGGTGATGTCTACCGCCCCCACTGACTAGTACAGTGAAGTCGTCACTGTTCACACATGCGCATTCCAGTCCACTTCCTTGTCTGCCAGGTTACATCGATGCCGTGCAAACCATTCTCACTATTGTAACAAGGGCTGGACTTTTTCTGGACTTATTTTATATATGTATGTGTATAAGTGTGTGTGTATGTGTATATATGCGTGTATATATGTGTATATGTATATACATTTAGTGCGAATTACCTACTCATGTTTTTAACAGTCTCTTATACATTAGGGAATATTAGTGCTTTATCTGTGTTATCGTGCCAATATTTTCTCCCAGTTTGTTGCCCTTTGATGTTGTTTATGGCATTTTTTACTACACAAAATTTTTTTTGATTTTTGATTTTTATGTAGTCAAATGTATCGCTCTTTTTTTTTAACTGCCTCTTATTTTGTGTCCTCATAGCCTTTCCCTATGTCCATGTTACCCAGGGATTCACCCACTTGTGTCTAGTACATGAAGGGTTTGACTTTTTAAATTTAGATCCCCAATCCATTTGGTGCTTGTTCTTACACATAGTGAAAGGCAGGGAGCCGATTTTATCTTTTACAGCAAACGTCTATCAAACTGTCCCAGGGTCATTTGCTGGAAAGTCGACCTTTGGCACAGAAATTTGAAATGCCACTTCTATTAGACACTACAGTTCTGTGTGTAATGGGGTCTATTTTTGGACTTTGCGTTCCTTTCTGCTGGTCTCTCCACTTATTCGCGTGCTGGTGTAGTGCAGTTTTAACACAGAGGTTTTGCTCCGTGTTTTAAATCTAGCAAGGGTAGCGCCACCTCACGGCTTCTGTTTTCACTGTTTCCCGGCTATTCTTGCATGCTTTTCCAAATAACCTGTGGCACCTACCTGTCTAGCTTAATGGTAAAAAAAAACAAACCACTTAATGGTATTTTAGTCCAAATGTATTAAATTTATGAGTTAGCTCAGGGAGAACTGACATCCTTGTGATACTGAGTTGTCTTATCGAGAAGCAAGGCATGTCTTACATTTGTTCAGGTCACTTTTGTGCCTTTCAGATGCGTTTTAAAGTTAGCTCATGTCAATCCTGCACACTTTTTGGTTAAACTCATCCTTAGGTATTCTATCTTACTTGTTGCTGTTGTACATGCATACCAAATGGCCTTTCCTGGTTACAGTGTGTGGACAGAAGGACGCTTTCTGGATGTTCTATCGTCCTCCCTAGCCAATTCCTGCACTATGTGACTTTGAGGATCACTGACTCTCTGAGGTTTCCTGGTGTGCGGTCATGGCATGTGCAGAGAGGTCCGGCTTTTCTCCCTTTTCAGTCATGCCTCTAGCTGACCTCCCCCGTCCATTTGGACTGGCTGAGACCGTGGGTGTAACGTTAAGGACAAGCGGAGACAGCTGGGCATCCTTGCCTTGTTTCTGATCTTGGAGGAACCCTCACTTTTTGGGGTTTTCCCACTAACATGTTATATTTAGGGCATCTAAGCAATCATATTTTTAAAAATACCCACTAATTCCTATTTTTTAAATGTATTTACCAAGATGTTGAATTTTATAAAATGCTCTTTTAGCATCTATGGTGATAACCATATGTTTTTAGTCCTTCAGTCTATTAATATGTTAATGAATTACTATAGCTACAAATACATTAATTTTTCTAATATTGAACCAACCTTGCACTCTTAGAAAAATCTGGCCATGGCATATTATTTTCTGAATGTGCTGTTGAAACCTGTTTATTAATATCCATTATTTCTGGTGCTCACAAGGGATATTTGTCTGTAATTTTTTTGCACTGTCTTTAACATATTTAAATATCAACATAATTTACCTCACTAGAAAGAATACGAATATTTTCCCTTCATTTTCTATGGGTCCATGCTCTTCCCACTGAGGTACTGCCCTCCAACAAGACTGAACAGAAATTTCAGCCAGCGGTCTTACGGGACGATTCCAAGGGAATGTGCAACCCACGGGGAACGAGGCAGTGAGTACCATCACATGGTCTGGGGTCAGGAATTGATGCCGAAGAACCTGAGGCTTCACCTCCACCCCAGACAGACCGTGAGGCTGGACAGACCTCAGACCTCCTGCGCAAGTCTGGACCATGTCAGGCAGAGATCAACCGGAACACCCAAGTCTCCCAACACTCCTCGTGTTCACCAATAACGCCGGAGTCACAGAGGCTCCCGTTTTAAGACTCTCCTCAATCGTCTCCATTAAAACTTCAGACACAAGTGAGAACATACTTAGATGTTCTGCAGTGCACTTTCACTCAAGTCTGGCAGCTGACTCAGTCCTTGCTTAGAACTACTAACTCCACAAAGGAAGGTCTTGACCACCAAGCCCTCTAACAAGCTGCACACCAGAACCATGCGTGGAGCCTTGGCGAACGAAACAAAGCAAACAGTGGCTAAGACCTCTCCTAATCCTGCTGAATCCCCATCTCCCCGGCTAGAGCTTGGGTGTGTCCTAAGTGATTAGAATGCAGCTGGTCCAAAGTCCGATGTTCTGAAACCATTGTGCCAAAAGGTATTTCTCCACAACTTTAAAAAAAAACAAAACCTGTCTTTCTTGAAAGATCCCCAGAGCTGCAACATCAGAGTGTCAGTAATTTTCCCGTGGCCACCACAACTACTAAAATGAAGTACTGCATTCTTTTCACGTCCTCCAGGATAACACAGGAGTAGCCCGCGCATGAAGAGGTGCCCTTCCTGTAGCCAGGGAGGTAGCCGGTGGTGGAGGAAAAGGGGAACGGAGAGCAAGGAGGCGGGGATTGGCAGTGGGATGGAAAGTGGACACCAGACAGTGCCTCTGGCACAAGGTCAAGGCTTGGTCAAGGCACCCGCCCCTGTCCGTGCTCTGTTCCCCTAGGGTGGCTTCACTCATGGTCCCCAGATGTCAGGCCTGGGTAGTCTGCAGCCCCGTGAAGCACGGTAAGGGCTGGGCCCAGTCCCGCCCCTCGCCCTCCCCCTCCCCCATCTCCCCCCGCCCCCCAACTCCGACCCCAACACGACAGGCTCCCTCCTAGCAGCAGGACAGCAGCCCACACAGCACCCTTCTCCTTCCACCCATTTGAAGATTTCTCCGAGGCCTTGTGAACTGATCAATGAATCGATAAGCCATGGATCTGCAACCAAAGGTGAAGAATGGGATCTTCAGGTATCCAGAAAGTACCACGAGGTTCTAGGCTCCATGTGCGGAGCACCCAACATGTGCGGGGCTGTTGGTGTGCGCGGTTTTCTCACTCGGAAACACCAGTGGCTCCTGTGATGGGTACTGCCACGTGGCCCCCTTCCATTGGTGAGGAAGTGGGGGCTGTGTGGGCTGAAGAGCCTGGTGAGCTCCCGGACGGGTCACCAGGGTCGCCTGGCTCTGAGGCCCACTCCCTGGGTCACTGTCAAAGAATCCCTGCCTTTACCAAAACAGAGTCTGAAGGTAGAAATGCCGCTGGTCGCTCACAATGCATCTTCCAGTTGTGTGAGTGGGATGGTCCTGGGGGTTAGACATTTTGGGGGAAGTTACGAAAATGTAGACCCGAAGCGTAAAATCAAAATGGGGTTCTTGCATTTTTTTAAAGAACTGAAACAGAGCCATTTTAAATTTATAAAAACAGGACGCCACATTTGTGCCAGAGGTCATCGGCGCTGCCTTTTGTGTCTCGATAGGCGTCTTCCCTGCTCTACACGTTTCTGCTGCAAACATGCCCAGCTTCCTTCCCCGAAGGCACATGAAATACTACCACAGACAGCGTCCTTACCTACAGAGCCAGGGGCTGCTGAGACGCCTGGGCAGACGAAGAACACGAAGGTCACGAAGTCCTTCCTCTGGGAAGCGCAGCTCCACCCTACCACCGAGGCCCTCACCAGCGGGCCCTGCTTCCACCCCAGCACCCTTGCCGCTCAAGGGCAATTACGACGAAGAGCTTCCTGCCCCTGCCCGCTGGCCTCAAAACCAGCGCCTCTCTCACCAGCTTGCTGCCCAGGCTATCACCCCGCCTCCCTCCCCTGCGAGGCCCAGACCTCTCCCGAGCCTTCCTCGGACCCCACCCTGCCCGAGGTCAAGCAGCCTGCCACAGCCGGCTGGACCACAAAGCTTAGCACCAGCTCGACTCTCCGCTCCGTGGGACAGGGGCCCCTTTCCTTCACGCAGGGCTGTGCTCCACGATGCGCTGGGTTTACGGCCCCATGAACTAAACCTGGTTCCCAATCCAGTTCTGCAACAGATTCCCGTCCAAACGGTCATTTTCCCACCACCCACCCCAGTTGTTTTCCACCCTGTGGCCCCTCGAGGCTGGCTCCCGGTCGGGCTTCACGCCAGCAGGACACTTGGTATCTCACTCCCTCACCGAGTTCTTTTGTTGCAGTAAGTTTCACTGTCAATTCCAGAGGTTTGCGGGCATGCGATCCCATTGACTGTAGATGGAGACAGTTCTACTTCCGTTTCAGTGTTGATGCCTCTGTTGGCTTCTCCTGTCCATGTGAAGTGGCTGCTGTCTCTAGGATGATGTTAAAGACACGCGGAGTGGGCATCTGGCCTTGTTCCCGGTCTTTGTGCAAACGCTCGCCGGGTGTCCCCAGTAGGAGGGACGCTAGCTTTAGGATCCAGGGGCTCTTCCAACGTGGGGCCTCGGCCTCTAGGCTCACTGATTCTCCGAAGGGCCTTGGGAAACACACACTTTTTCCTCTCTTGTCCCTTTAGGCCCAGGATGAGGGGCGGGGCAAAGGGTTCCCTCTGCGGCTGGTCCTGGAGACTCCTCCAACCCCGCAGGGTCCCGTCGCCCCGCCCTCATCCCCCGTAGGCTGTCCCTTCCTCGCAGGTGGGTGCTGCGTGTGCCCCGACGACTGCAGGCACTGACCTCGCACCCGGCGCAGTGCCCTCGCCCCTGTTTCAAAGGGACACCTGTGCCCGGAGATGACGACGAGCACAGACGCAGGGTCGGCTTTTCCTGGGGCTCCTGGGGCGTTTCTCTCCCGGGACCTCTGTCTTCGTCTTGCCTCCTCCTGCCCTTTTAAAAAGAAAGTGCTTCCCATTTGTTAATTCTGGAGAGTTTTTATTGCCCTTTTATTTTGCTTGACATTTTATAATCAATGTTCTGTATATGTTTATATATGCTTTTCTATTTAAACTTTTTTTAAATCTAAAAAACATGGTACCATACCGCCAAAGGTGTCAGGAAACATGCTCAAATCAGGACAGGCTCCAAAGCCTGCTCTGCCAACAAAATGCCAGTAAAATCTGAAACCCGGGTTCAGACACACTGGGAACGGTCCAAAACTTAAAACTTAAAGAACTTCTTTATTCCAGTAAATCAGCTTCCCTGCGAATACCATCAAAATCCTGTTTTAATGAGTGAGGGAATATCAGAGGAAAGGGTGGAGAAGGAAAGGATTTGGACGAGTACGAAATTTAATTTAAAAACTATTATGAGAAGTTTAATTTCCCCCTCCCCCCAACCAAATACATAAATCTTTTCCATGGGTTTTCTTTGTTTCATTTTTCTTTAAAAAAATTTTTTTTTAAAAAAGACATCCTGAATCATCTCAAGCAAGACAGAGTAAGCCATGGGGGGAGGAGGCGTCTTTAGTAACAAACATGTGTACACTCAATTCCCATTAATAAAGATTCCGTGCTGGTTATACGGGAGAGTGCAAACAAACCTTAAGGAAAGTCGAGTTCTCACGGCACGTTCACTCACACCGGGGGAAGACTCGGACAAGGAGGAGGGTCAGCAAACACAAAGCCAAGAGGCCACGTCAGACTCAGTGACAGCAAGCCGGGCCAGAGTTTAGGGGGGCAGCTTCCCCCACGCGAGGGCCAGTTACAGCACAGAGAACCCGAACCTGCGGTTAAGGGCGTGAACGCATGTGGAAGTGAGCTGCCTCTGTCACTACAATAACTCGGCCGCGTACAGCATTGCATTCAGCTGCGTCTCCGCGTGGAACTCACCGGGGCCAAGAACAAATCCCGAGAGCAGGGACTGCTCAGATTTTCTGGTTGGCGGTGTGTGTACACACTGATTCACCCAGGACAATGTCACTTCTACTGTGGGTCCTGTGTAACTCAGTTTTGGATGTGTCCCCTGGGGCCACGGGGAGAGAAGGCGCAACTCCAATCTTACCAGGAAATTGGCTGTTCCGCACCTCCCTTTCGGGGAGCGCTGGGACCTCCAGCTCCAGCACAACTGCATTCAGCTGGTACTTGCACCTTCCCAGGTGAGGGGCAGCCAGCTCAGGCGTCCTCTGCTGCAGCGGGGGGCCCGCATAAAACCCAGCACAGGCGCTTTGCGGGGTGGCGGGGGGTCCCCCGAGGGTCATCTGCTTATGCCGAGCCCCAGTCGTGATGTGCATGGAGCCGGATCCACTCCCTAACCTCGCCTCATGGGAAATCAACGTGTCCCCACGCTCGGGAGCCCTGAACACGGCAGCCAGCCCTCCTTCCCTGGCACACTAGGGCTGGGGGCTGCCGGTCAGTGTCCCCGCAGACAGGAGGCGGCCCTACATTCCAGGTCAGGCCGCTTTACAACAGGGCCGCCTGTGCAGAGGTCCTCTGTCGCTGCGGATTCCGGAAACCGTGGAATCAGCGCCTCGACCCCTCCCACCCCACGTGCCTGGGAGGGGGCTGAAGAGGAAGGCCCTGTGAAAATGCCGGAGGAAGGTGGGGGTTGTCTCCTGGAGGACAAGCACCACGTTGGCCTGGGCCGCCAGCCCGGCGGGGAGCTGCCCGGCCCGGCCCAGCCTGGGCCTCTCTGCTGGTCTCCCCCGCCGGTTCCTGTCTGATCGCCTGTTTCTCCCGTTTCTGTCTCGTTCGACTCGGACAGCTCCCTGAGGCCCCCAGCGAAGCGTTCAGCGGCCACCCCCAGGAAAAGATAGCCCTGTGGCACTCGTCCCTGTCGCATCCAGGCCGACTGCTGGAAGCAGCATCCTGGGAGCCCCGAGGAACGCACACACGTGGCGAAAGCGGGGGGCGAAGCCACCACCACTCACGGCGCGCCCGGAGCAAAACGGTGCGGCACGACCACCCTTTGTCGACAGAGGGGACCTGACTGGACTCTCCGCAGCACGGGGGTGACGCGCCTCGAGACCCACTGCTAAACACTGTCCCAGCAAACAACCCTCGTAAAGCCAAGAATAGTAAACGGAGCTTAACGTTCTAATGAAATGGAGATTGCCGGGTGTGCTTTCACAAAATGAAACTGCCTGGAACTTCTCATAACGCTTTTTACGATGAGCATTAAAACGCAGGGAGGAACATGCAAGTTCCTGCCACAGACCAGGTCCGAATGAGGGGAGAGGAGGGCTTGTGGGCGGGGTCTGCCAGAGGCTCATGCCGCTGGCATTACGGTCAGAAGTACGGCTCTGTGTTACGGTCGGAGGTTATTATAGAAAATGAGTGTGTTATTAAAGGGATCCCGAAGCTATAAAAACTCAAAGGAACTTTTAGTGAGGATGAATAGCCTCTTTGGTAAAGATGAATAACTCCCTATTGTCACCCCGAGTGCCGTCACCCGATTTCCCACCGACTGGGGTGCAGTCACGTGCCAGAGCTCCGTTGCTGCCAGTGGTTGAGTTTGGTTGTTTTTGTAGGACATCTGTCTTCCTTTTTAAGATCAGGAATGCATTTTTTGATTAAGAAAGTTCTAGTAGGTACCAGAGAGTACCTCCAGTTAGTAAACGAGTACCTTCATTATCCTATTCGGAAAAAGGCAACGAAATGGCCATCTGCAGCCTCGCGGGCCCCCCGGTAAGACTGCTCTTACTTCTTAAACACTCCGCTCCACCTCGGCCACCTCGGTCACCGAGGGGACAGAGCCGTGGGGTCGGACAGCTCTAGCCTGCTGTGAAAAATTCCCCAATGCCGTTCTACTTCTTCCAAAAGCATTCAGTTAAAGTTGTGCTAAAGTATGACTTCAGCCTTGAACTACCCAAGTAATTTAAACATTTTCCCTATAGTTTCTTTGTATCCACAAAGAAAATTTCAATTTACTCTGTCCACATAGCCATAAATTCTACATTAGTGAAGGCCAAAGGAACATTCCCCGCACCACAGTCAGAAGTATGTAGGATATTTATTTAATTTATGAAAGTAATTGTACTATAGTTTGGAAAATAGAAAGATGTAATTATTTACCCTAACACAACTGTTATCACTTTTCCACATTTTCTAGTTCTTTTTCAGATACATGTGTTAATATTTTAATCTATGAACTATTAATTTATTTTAACCTGCTTTTTAATTCATCTGAGCATTTCTTCACGTTGTTAGTCTTTTTGTTGATGGATAATATTCCAACAAATTACTGTTTACAAAGTATTTAATTATAAGTCTTCATGAGTGTGAGTTTCCCCATATGTCTGATTATTTTAAGGGTTGATTACTAGAAGCAGGATTACCGGGTCAAAGGCTATAAACTGCTTATAATTCCTCCCACCTACTATTGAGTAGCTTTACAAATGGTTGTCCCCACTTACAGTCCCACCAAGGTTGAAGAAGAGCACCTGTTTCATTATATCCTTGCCTGTCTTGAATAGTGTCATTAAAAAAAAAGTCATTTGTTTGTTTGGTTTTTGCTGATTTAGTGGGTGAAGGGAGTTCAATGAGTTGTGAAGGATTACGATGTTGGGCCCTGTGATGTTACCTTGGCTCCTACACTCAAGAGTTAAAGACGTGAAAACAATCACAAAGACATATGCTGTGTTTAGCTGCCATTCGCAGGGTCTTAAGTTTCTGCTTGTCCACAGAGAAAGGTCCAGAAGGCAGAGAGAAGGCTCCAGTGTGGTCAGTCAAGACTCAGCAAGGGGCTCCCTGCACCGGAAGGCAGGGCAGGGCATCGTTTCAGTCAGCCTCAGCAGCACTTGAGTTTCAGGACGCAGGCGAGGGCAGAATTTTGGTATTCTCTCCACTTAAAACAATTATAAAGTTGGCAGAATTTCCTTAAGTCACTCTGTTCGCCACCACTGCCTATCTGGGCTGATTTGGCACGGCTGCAGCTTCTGCTTCTTCTCCTAGTGAAGAATTTGGGCTGGACAGTGTGCTTTGTGAACAGAGCAAAATGAAATGGCAAATCAAGGTGTGCCGTAGTTTGAGCTTGCTTGTATCTACATTGGGCTAACTATGCCTTATCAAGGATCTTCTAGAACATGATTCATAATAGAAAATGTTTCCCATGAGGGAAAAAATAGCAATGCATACACTTGGCCAAAACAAAATCTACGCCCACCTCACTGTGCCTTGGGTAACCCTAAAAAACACTCCTGCGTATAAAAAAGTTTGAATGTGCAGCCAGCAGCAAGAATGGTGGAAGGGCGGCCATGTGTGCTCACTACCAGTGCCTCAGTGGTAAGCCCCCGAACACACCCCGACGGAGGGGGGCGTCCCCATGGCACCCCAGCCCACCCAGCCCATCTTCCCAGAAGTCAGGGACTCCGCAACTCGGCCTTTAGCATTTGCGAGAAGCAGCACAGCCAACTGCCAAATTCCTGCTGGGTCGGCCAAGAGGTATGAACCAAAAATGAAAAAACATGAAGGATTTGGTTTTTCAAAGCAATACATCAAAAATAAAAAGAGCTCTTTTGTATGAATTTTCAGTGTGGGAGCCAGAGAAAAGAAAATCATGCTGCCTCCTGGGAGGAAGCCGCTTGACCTCACCTGAGACTTTTCTCTTACCATGTGGATTTTTCTCACCCCATTAAATGTAACCCACTCTAGGTGGGTCTGCACTGTCTGCGAGAAATAGAGAGTGGTGGGAACATGCGATGGGCAGGCTGGGGCCCAGAGCGGCGCAGAGCGCCCTGCGAGGGGGCCCTCCCGAGCCACGTGAGCCGGGGCCAGGCAGGCAGGGCCGGCGGGTCGTGCGGAATGTGGCTGTTTCAAAGGGGCCTGTCTGCGAGACCACAAGGATTAAGTTTCCAAGACCTCACAAACCTTGCTGGGGGGCTCCCGCAAACACACTCTTTGCAAAGGGAAGAGGAAAAATAAAAGGAAAGAGGAAAAAAAGAAAAGAAAAAAGGAGGAAAACAGGTAAGAACGAGGCGTCCTCACCACTTAGAAAGAAAGAGCTGGTCAGGATGGCTGAGCAGGCCCACAGCGTGAGCCCCAGCGGAGCAGCAGGGGGTAAAAACCAGGGTTCCGGGCAGCGGCAGCCACAGACAGGCACGCATGCGCCTCAGAAACTGGGGAAGGAACCTGCCATCAAAGCGCTGGGACGCCACCGCACAGAGCAGGAAAAGACAAACCTGGTGCTGGGTCCCCAAATCCCCAACCCATTAACCAGGTGCCAATAGTGAAACCTATAAAAGGACCTGGTTAAATCACCTGGCGGCGCTCAGCAGGCTCGCAGCGCTGGTCGCTGGGGACAGGCAGCCTTTTCCTCTGTCACATGGCAGGAGGACGAGCTCACTGTGGCATCTGTGTGACCAGGGACAGCGGCCACCTGCTCAGAAACCATTCACTGTGCTCCCGTGAGGGCAGACGCAGCGGGTGCGGGCCCATGAAGTCGCAGCTGACCCGCCGCCACATCAGACCTGCAGGAAGGGCAGCTCCGTGGGCCCCGCACTAAGCAGAGTCATCACTGGCTGATTTTACTCCATCAGCCCCAGTGTGAGCTGCTGCGTGTGATTCCATTGAAGCCTGGGACAGTGCTCCAAGCTGGGGACTGTGACAACCCCATGTGTCGACAAGGCAACTGAAGTTACTACTCAGAGTCACCTGGTAGGAGGCACGCCCAGAACCCGTGACAAATCACTGCTCCCAGATGAGACACCCACAGCCAAGGTGTCACCTCTGAGCCGCAGAGCTGTTGCTCCATGGAGCACCTGGAGGCGCAGCCCAGAGCTGGGCCTGTGGGGACAAGGCTCAGCCCCGCCAGACCCGGCCCTTCAGAATGACCAGGACAGAAACTGCTCCCTGCGCCCTAACCATGACAGTGGTCCTCCCCACTTGGCCCCCTTCCCCTCATTTCCCTGTAAAGGCACATGCCAAGCGTCCTCTGCAGTGGCCGAGCCTCGACGACGGTGCAGCACGTGCGGCTGCTTCCCGGCCCAGCCGCCACAGCGGGGAGGGGCGGCCGGTCCTCGCTCCACCATCGCCGGGCTCGCCACTCACTCCCCCTGCCCTTGTAGGAATGTTCGGTCGACTTGAACCCCAAATGCACTTTTCTCTCTGACTAAGCGACTGTTCACGGGCTCTGTGGGCTTCTACGAAGAGGAGAAGCCTTATCTTTACAAAGGCTGTGAGACCCAGGGTTCAGGTCTAACAGGTAGGCTTGCTAGTGTCCCGGTCACTTCCGGACCTCTCAGGTGCAACCGCGCTTGTCTGGCACTCCGGTCTCCCAAGAGGGCTCCAGAACGTCCAGGGGCTGTGAAGGACGCAGGACACAGGACACCCCAACGCAGGACACGGGGACCTCTCTCTGGTGTGTGTCTCACTCTGAGAAGCAAGAAAGCGTCCTATCAGCCAAGGAAGCTGATGGGTTAAAATATGGCTTTTATATGAAAACAAATATATATATCGGGATTATGGAGTAGAAATCATGCATCATTTTCGGGCACATTAAAGATAAATCAGACTTCAGAGCTATCTGCCTGCAGCCAGAACAAGACGGGTCCTTCTCCGTTGCCAGCATTATCCGGCCGGGAGCCGCAGCAGGGCACGTAACCTCCCCGAGCCTCAGGCTGCCCATCTGCCAGCTGGGGGTCACTGCTGCCTCCGGCACCAGGTTGCTAGGAGGCCCCCTGAGTTAGAAGCCCCTTTATACTCCTGGGAAAGGCAGTGCACTGACTGCTCCAGGGACAGAGCGCAGACTCACCCTGGATACTCGTATCTGCTACGGACAAGCTGGGGATGTGAACTGGGCCGGTGGCCCAGGCTCCCAGGAGCCACTCTCCCGAGGGGTGACAGACGGTTCAGCGAACTCGCGCTGTGCGCCAGGTCTTCGGCCAGGCTCTGGGGCGGTTAGAGGGAAAACGCTCTGTTTTCGCCGCCAGGCAGCTGGCACTCTCGTGTCGGGGGATGAGGTGGAGGTACACAGGTGAACACGTCGGCAGAGGAAGGGGGACAGAGAGGGACAGGGTGGGCGGAGTGGTCAGGCAAGGCTCCTCTGCTGACTCTGCTCAGAGAGCACAGAAGTGAGACAGCATGCCGTGAGGGCATCCGAGGGAGGGGCGTTCCAGGGGGCACGCACAGCGCAGACCGAGGCTCTCAGTGGGTTTGGGGAGAACACGGTGACGGGGCAGCCGAGTGCACCGCGCGTCTGGGGGGAGGGGCCAGAGCCAGGGCTGTGCAAGTCTGGACTCTGGATTTTAGAGCGGATGAAGTAAGAAGCCACGCAGAGCCATTGTAAGCAGAGGGGCGATGCAGTCTGACTGAATTTTAACCAGCTAGAGGTCAGGCTACAGGGCTGGATGGGGGTGCCGGCACCCGGGGGAGTGCATGCGTTCTAGATGTTTTGAACGTGGAGCCCACGGCATTTGACGATGTGCTGGGTTCCTGAAAGAAAGGCAGGCTTTGAGGATGGGTCCAAGAATTGTGGCACAATTGAAACAAAAGGGAGGTGCCACTTGCTGAGAGGAGGGAGCCCGGGGCTGGCGGGGGGTGGTGCACCCAGGGTTTGGGTGTGGAAAGTATGCCTGACACCTGCCAGACAGCCCGGGGGCCCCAAGCAGCGGTCTGGAGTTGGAGACCACCCCTGTAGAGAGGTCTGGAGGCAGCTGCTCACCTGGGAACTGTTACCGTGGAGACGGGACTGAAGCCCCGGGACCAGGTACAGCCAGCTATGGAAAGCGCTGGACTCTGGGCTGCAGAGGGGACACATCTGACCACCTGACGCTGCTCTCCGGCTAAGGCTCCAGGCTGAGAATCCAGAAGCCCGCAGCCTGGAGTCCTTCCTCAGAGACACCAAGCATTGTGGCAATACCACGCCATCACGCCCGAGCTGCAAATGCTGAGACAAGCACTCTGCTCCCTGCTAAGCACCAGCGATGGTACTCGTCCATGCGTGTGCTCGCTTGCGTGTGCAGAGCAGGGCAGCAGGGTGAAGGGGCACAGGGTGCCCTGCTGAGAAGCTCGGGCCTTTACACGCTCTTTAAGTATGTTCTAAATGGGAATGAATGATGACATACGCGCTTTCTGAAACACTGATGACCTCCTCTGGAACACGCTACTGAAATAAATTGTGCAGTTTCTATGTCACTGCCTGGCACACGACAGGTACTTTAAAAGTATTTCACAAGTTGAATGACTGCCTACATTCCTCATGGAAATTACAAAATTTGAGACCATGATGACTTTAGAGCTCAAAAAATACGCAAAATCAGTGTTCCATGACATACAGATGTCCGAGGACCCCGGGAGGCCCGACCCCTTCCCCTCGGAGAACGAGACTTGCTGCCTCAGGTGCAGGGGGTCCGCTTCCCTTCTGGGAGAAAAGAGGGAAGGACGCTTGCCACTCACGTCTCCCCCAGGGCCTGGGATAATGCCCCGTGCAGAGCGAATGCCCGATAAATCTAAATGAATGTCAAACGAATGGGTGAATAAATATTCATTAAAAATTAACTGGACAGTTAATTTAGGTCACTCGGTGGAAAAAGAAAAACAGTGAAACTAGAAAAGTATCTTTTTTCATTTAAAAGGTTAATTAAGGACAAGGCTTTAAAAAAATATTTTGCTGGCTTAAGTAAACCAAACACAACTGGGGTTCAAAACAGCTGTGGTTTTCAACTGTGAAAACATTCCACCGCGTCCCGCGAATTAGCAGAAGAGGAAAAGCTGCCCGGGCGGTTCCGGGCTCTGGCATAACCTCTGCTCCAGGCGAGCACGCAAGCAAGACGGCGACCGGCCCTTCGCCGACAGACACGGACGTGGAAACCCTACAGGCAGTGCTGGCGAGCTGAGTGAGCCGTGCACCGGGTACAGAACAAGTCTCAATCAGGTCCCGTGGATGCTAGAAACGCAAGGGCGGCTGACCGCCAGGGAACTCGATCGGCGGAATGCCTCGCGCGGTGCGGGAAGGTGAGGAAAACCAGGTGGTATGTCAACGGATGTAGAAAAGGCATTTGATGAATGTCCGCGGACCCAGGTTCTCCAGATGACCTGTTAGGCAGACGAGCGATTTCTGAATGTACCAAATTCACTGACTCCCAAAAGCAGGTTCCCCTCCACAACTTAAAATACTGTAGCAATGCGTACACTGGTGGCCCGTGACAGCTGCAGGGCCCAGGCCTCAGAGAACCCGGGACGCAGGAAAAGGAAACGCCCACCATCCTCCAAAACCCACACATGTCCCCGAAGTACCACGGGACCCCTGAGCGCCCCTGCAGAGCCCCTCGCACAGACCGGGGCCCCTCACAGGGAGGGAAGCAAAGCCACTACTTCAAGCGTCAGTGCCCCAGGGGACTGTCCTTGGGAGCGTCCGTGCTGGGCCCAAGCCCACGAGTGGCGACTTCCAGGAGGAAGAATTCGGGAACAGGGGAAGGAGCAGTGTGCACAGGAAAGGCCACCAGAGCTCGGTTGGCAAGTCGGCTGCAGAAAGGAGACCTTCGATGGCAGTCTCTGTTAACACCGTCCGTCCACGCTGCGTGGCCGTGCCATCCAGGGGCCGTATTTCGTGTCCTGTCTCTAATCTTCCGTTCTGGCATTAAAACGAACTTCCTCAACAACAGAACGGAAAACGGTGTCGGTCCCATGTCCATGGCCGTTTTAATAGCATTCAAGTCCAACATTTTATAAATACTATTAGAATCATTTTCCCCTAGTTCTGTCTTATATTTGTTTTTTATTTTTTATCCTCGCCCGAGGATATGTTTTCATTGCTTTTAGAGAGAGAGGGGTGGAGTTGGGGGGAGAGAGAGAAAGAGCGAGAGAAACATGCATCAGTTGCCTCCCGTACACACCCTGACCAGGGACCGAACCTGCAACCTAGGCATGTGCCCTGACCGGGAATCGAACTCGCAACCTTTCAGTGTATGCGACGATACTCCACCCAACTGGGCCACACCAGCCAGGGATTATAATTTTGTTTTTAGAAACTGGGAGGGGAGGGGTTGAGGAAGACTAATAATGAATGTGCTACACATCATTTGAGGAGTTTCCTGAGTGTAAATCTCCACTTTAATACCGATGCAAAAATACTGAGAACTTCCTGTTTGAACAAACTCAATGCCCCGCACACATTCCTGGTGTGCATTTCCTCAGTGTCTCGAACCAGGCGGAGTCAGGGCCTGCTGGGTGCGAGGGAACGAGGAACGAAGGGAAAGCTGCCGGCACAGACTCGGGGGTGTGCGTCCTGGGCGGGCGCACCGCATTGGGGAGGTCCCCCCAGTCCTGCTGCCTGCACCCCTCGTTTGCAGGTCCAGGTGATTTACTTCATGAGCGTGCACTGAGCACTCCTGTGTGACACCGCTCTGGGGTGCTGACTTCCCACGGGCGCGCCACAGAACCTTTAAGGTGCGCAGTGCCTGGCCGTTCAGTCGGGGCACGGACTCCTTTCTCTGAGACTGCCAGATGAGAAGACGACATAGCTGCCCGGTGTACACTAATCAAAATTATCCCTATTTTTTTGTTGACTGGCAAAAATAGAAGAGGATTAACTCCATTTTACTGGTGAGGAGCAGCGGCAGAAAAGTATGGTAATTACTCCCACTTTATAGACAAGGACCCACGTAAGTGGCTGGGCTGGGACCTGAACCCAGGGCAGCGGCGGTGGGGGGGGGGGTGGTCTGGCTGTGGGGTTAGCGTTCTGCTCACCTCGAGCACAAGGTAGAATCTGAAAATTCCTTTTCCACCTTTTGTTATCTTAAAGCACAACTTCAGAACGCACAACTTCAGAACGCAGCTCCGTTATTAGGGGGCCCACCAAGGACAGTAAGTTCAGGGTCGGCTGCCACTCCCTCACTTCAGCTGGGAATTCTGCCCCCTGATGCTGGGAGTGGGGAGTGGCGTCGACAGAGCGAGGCTGGGCTGCAGCCCGAAACCCCGCGTAACGTGTTTGTGAGTGGGCATCAACGACAGCGGTTGCCTCACAGGGAACTGCACGGGGGGGACGCGGTCTTGGGCCTTCGGTGCAGACGGAAGCAGCATGCAGGAAACCACGTTTGGCGGGACGTGTTTTATAGAAGGAAGTTAAACAGCAGACTGACAGGTCACCAGTAAGCCATGGCCTCCCGAATTATTCCTGTGAATCATGCCAGCCGAAACACACCCAGTTCACAAGACAGACCGTGCGGTTTTTCAATCTGCAGCAGGCTGCTAGCAATTGATTTCAGGAGTTGCCCGCCCTACAGCATTTTAGCAATCAGGTTCTCCTACATAATCAGTGCCCCTGCTCAATTCATCTGTGCCACACTGGGCCATAACAACGGGGGAGGGGTAGGACCATGTAGAAAAGGAGAAAACAAGCTTTGTCTCACAGTCAAATTTTAACAGGCACAACAAAAACTGAAGGAGAAAAACGAGGTCTTCTTTGCAGCACACACCCATCTTGTCTGCCCATCTTGATCACTGGCAGTTCACCTTTTTAGTATCAGTGTGTGTGGCGGGACCTCACCTCTCAGCGAGTCTATGAACCTCCTGTGTTGGTCAAGATACACACAAAAATTTAGAACTTAAGCTGTGCTCTTCATAAAAACTGCATGTAGGCTCATCTTCCTTTGTACTTTTAGGAATAATATTATCTATGTAGCATGATATAAATAGCCTTAAACAATAATGCATTATATTTATGACGTACATAATGTAAGTTATATAAAAATACACTTCCTACACTAAGAATACCAACTGTCCCAAGTTGGTGATTAACTGGGACAGGCTAACGCCACCCGAGACGACGCCAAGGGCACTGGCCCACGTCCAGGCTCATCGGAGCGGAGGGCTCTCTGCTCCAAGTGGGGACTCAGAGACGGCCTCTTCCACGTGTGACGCAGCCATGTGACCGCGTGACCGCTAAGATCGCCGTGGGAGGGAAAAGGGAGCGTGGGGGAACCCCACGGGCCGGGGCCTGGCGGACGCACACGGCACGTCCGCCCTGACCACCGAGCACCCACGCAGCGTCGGCTGAGCCGACAGGGAGGCTGTGTGCCCGGGGGGTGGGGGGAGTGAAGCAGGCTGGGCTTCACGTCCATGTTCTCTGCCGCGGACAGCATCTGCACATGCAGTGAATGTCCCACTTGTGTTTTACACACGTTCACGGGGCACTTTTCAACTACGTCTGATTTACTCGCCACTGGAACAACCTGAAAAGGTGCTGTTGTTGTTGCCGTTTTCCAGATGAGGAAACCGAAGTTTAGAGAAGTCGCTTAGTGCCCGAGCAGACGGGTGGCTCAGCGGAGACAGACACCCCTGCCCGGCGGATCCAGGTGTCAAGCCCTCGCCACCGTTCCTGGCACCGTTCCTGGCACCGTACCAACTTCAAGAACAATGGGGCTCCTGTGATGGCACAGAGGTTCAACGGAACCGGGGCCTCCTTTCATCTCAACGTGATTCACCGCGACGCAAGTCCACGGAGAAGGCACCACCCTCTACAGTTCACCGGGGCCGAGTGCACAGAACAGTTTGAGCAGCAAGCCACCTTTTACTAATACGCAGTCATATATCAGCCATTTCAGGGAGTGTTTAAAAAATGAAACAGGAACTAAGATGGCAACAATCCCAAAACACGACCTCTACTTCTTATTTTGGCGGTCGAAGGCATAGGTGCAGATATGGGTGAGTATGGTTAAATTAAAACGCAGTGCTGTGCAGAGACACCTCTGCAGGTCAAGTTCCTAACCCTCCACCCTTCCCTGAAAGCGAACCCACACCCGCCACCACTGTCCTGGTGACAGTGAGACAGACGGAGCTGGACGACAGGTCAGAGCACGCTGCTAGGAGCTCAAGGCTCGAGCTGGCTCAGACCACTGTCCTCCATCGACCAGGTGGAGGTTCTGGTCCTGGTTCTTGACGGGGCGAGTCTCAGAGCGGGCAGGTGACCTGTCGACGGCTTCCTTCTCCAGGTTCTCTGCCTAGCCTCAATATTTCCATGTTCAGGATGGAACAGACTTACCTAACATTTAAAGTAATGACTTCCTCCTTTCAAAACAAGGAGGAATGTGCAATATTAAATCTGGATTCCAGAAACCCTGGCATAGGGAGACCTTGTGTCCAGAAGTTTATTGCCAAGGTTCCAGTTTATGCCCACGAGGCCCAGAGCAAGGTTCCAGCCGCGGCGGGAGCTTTTGGCTCCGGCACGTTTTGGCTGTAAGAACTATCCAGTGGCTGAGTTTCCCCTCAATTTCAATTCCTTTCCCTCCATCAAAATAATTCTACACAAATCATTTCCATGTTTCCCAAGCAAAAGTAGAAAACGAAAACCACAGGTAAAAAGACATTTCCTAGGTTCAAAAAAAAGCCTGCAAACAGGGATGGATTTGCTATCCACCACCCACTGTAGGAAATGGTCAGGTGGAATTAGCAAGCAGTGTAACGGACGACTCGGTCTCGACTTCCCCATCAGGAGCAACGCCTTCCCAGGTGGCCCCAGCACCAGACCATTGGCCCCAGCACCAGACCAGGAGCCTCCAGAGGGACCAGATTCCGTCAGGAGAGCAGTTTCCTTTTTGCTATGCCAACGTAAAGCTTCATTACACTATGGCACAGCATCTCCAATCTGCCAGGCAAATAAAGAACAAGGCTTCAAAGTCACAGTAACCTTTAAAATACTAAGCATTTCCACCTTAAATGAGTGTGTTCTACCAACCGCTCCCCAGCCTGCATGTGACCCTTCCCGTGGCTGAGACCCCCGTGGCTATCCACGAGGCCCATTAGTTCCTCCTGGACGGTCCCCAGCTCGGCGGACGCTCCCAGCGGGTGCTATAACTGCCCCTCAGTTAACCCTCCAGTGACTCTGCGCCACCGGCAATGGGTAGCCGCCTCCACTTTTGTTTCGTGGGCTGTCTGACCGCCAGGAAGAACTGAGCCAGCTAGCTACTCACTCCGGCAAGGGGAGATGCTGGGTTCGGCGCGTGCCATCAGAGACTGACCTTGCCTGGAGGTAACCGAGGGCTCTGCTCATGGACTCATGATGGACCACCCTGAAATCACCCGCCAGGGGCTGGGGACTGACCGAACGACACAGCCCCCTTCAGTTCTCCCTGTCAATGGTGCCGGCAGGTCTCAGGGCTGACTGAGAGGCCGCATCGAGTTAGGACACTCCCCCTCCTGCTCGGACTGCACTGGCCCCTCTGTCTGCACTGGAGTCCTAGTCCCAGGATGGGCAGGAGTGCTGATATTTGTTTGGTCTTTATCAAATGCTGCAATATTAGGTAGCATTTCTAATGAAGTGCAAGCATCTAGCAACAACCTCAGGTTTTGGTGTTCTCCATGCGGCCATCACAGTAAATACCTACTTTGGCTGTCATGAATGAGTCGACTAAAAGTGACCCGACCCTGGCATTTGACAGTGTCACCTCAGAGCGGTGTCGGGTTTGACAGTCTATGGCTGGTGCTATGTCTGAGCTCCCTAACAGCGCTGCAGGGACAGCCACCTCCACTCTGCAGCTGAACAGTCCGCGATTCGGAGACGACGTGAGACCAGGGTCAGAGGCCCTCTCATGTCCAGCACAGTGAGCCGTCTCCGAGCACAGGCGCTGACAACATGAGGCTGTTTTTAACAGCAAAGGAAGAAAACCAGTGGGATGTACAGTTTGGGAAATATAAACTTGGCAAAGACGAAAAGGTGCTTCCAAATTTTAAAGGGGGGAAATCTCTCAGTTAACCTTCACTGCTCTGTCAAAAATAAAAGCAATGTTCGGAACCCCTCAGATGTGAGTCGGGCTGGGGTCGGCACCGTCTTCCCCATCCCGGGCCACACGGTCGGATGTCCCAGCCTGGCCGTGGGCTGTGTTTACGGGAGGGTGGCAGGAAGGACATGACCGCCTCAGCCCCGTGACAGGTTAAGCAGCCTGATTGAACGTTGCTGCTAATTAAGGGCCCCTCCTGTCTGGCAGGACCACCAGGGCACCTTCTGCACTGGTTCATGACCACAGCACCTCGCTCAGAAATTAACTCTTGATGAGTGCAGACAGGGGCCCAGCTGGTCCTCCCGAGTCCTCCCAAGGAGATAAATGAAGTGTAACAAGAATACTGCTGGCTGCCAAGGGAAGAGGGGCGCTTCGTGACCTCTGGGTAAAATCCAGAGTATGCTTTTACTGTGACTTAATCCTCTGCACTGGGGACACTTAATGTGGCCAAGAATGGTGTGAATAGGCCCCATGGCCGCAGGGACGGCGCTGAGAAGTCCATCACCAAATGTCCGCCGTGTTAAGTATGGGCTAAAAGAATAAGGAGGCAATTTATGAGAAACTAATTTTCAATTGGCAGATATTTTCATTAGGTGAGATGTGCTATTTCCCCCCCGCAACTCTTCACGGGTCTAGGGGCAATGGTGGCTTCTATTATAGTTTGCAAATTCCGCTCAGCTTTGAAACAGTCAACACTCATTTCCTACCACTTAGAGAGGGACTCCTTCCCTAATGCTCTACGAGAAGGTGATGATTTTTGAGCAGGCCTTCCAGGTACAGACTCGGTAGAAAGACGTGGCCCAGCTGCAGCTGTGACGGGACTCGAGTCCGGGCATCTCACACCCAGTTCAGTGCACTCGGGTCCGAGAATCTCCCACCGCTGAACCTCAGTAAGTCAACCAACGCACAGTGCGAGGGGACGGGGCGGCTCGGAGCGGGGAGCCTGGGAACCGTGTGTGGTCACGGGCTCTCTCCCGGCAGTGGCCCGAAGTGGGCAACTCAGAGTGTGGCTCCTGCATGGGACATCCTCCTCGGGATGTGACGAAGGGACAAAACGCAGGCTGCAAGCCCCTGCTCTCCGCTCTAGACCACAACGAAGCCGCCTCTTTTCCTGGCTTCTGAAAGGAGCAGGCGAGGTCTCCAGACACAGACTAATGACTTGCAGTGGTCAGCTGGTCATCTTCGTGAACACAGCGAGGAAGTGGTGACTGGGATACAGGAAAGGCGGAGAGACAGAGAAGAGGGGAGAAAAGACACTCGCTGCCTGATGGAACATTTGAAGAGTAAAAGGGCACCATGAAGAACCTGGGACAATCCCCAGAGGACTAGAGGTAGGAGGGAGGAGCGAGGGGGAGGAAGTCAGCGAGATACTTGACTGCTTAAGAGAATGTATTAGTTACCTGTCGTTACTCGACAAATTAGCCCCAAACTTAGTGAATTAAGTTAACACCTGTGTATTATCTCATAGTTTCTGGGGGTCAGAAGTCTGGGACAGGTGGGGGGCCTGTGCTCACCTCAAGACTTGACTGGGAAGGGAAACAAAAGAAAAATAAACAAATGGGACTACACCAAACTAACAGGTTTTGCACAGCAAAGGAAACTACTCACAAAATGGAAAGACAGCCCACTGAATGGGAGGACATATTCACCGATACATCTAATAAGGGATTAATATCCACAATTTATAAAGAACTTATAAAACTCAACACCAAAAAAAACAAACAATCCCATTAAAAAATGGACAAAGGACCTGAACAGACACTTCTCCAAAGATGACATACAGATGGCCAACAGACATGAAAAGATGCTCAATGTCACTAATCAGAGAAATGCAAATTAAAACCACAATGAGATATCACCTCACCCATTTCAGAATGGCCATCATCGATAAATGAACAAACAACGAGTGCTGGCAAGGACGTGGAGAAAGGGGAGCCCTCACGCACTGCTGGTGGGAATGCAGACTGGGGCAGCTGCTGGGGAAAGCAGTGTGGAGTTACCTCAAAAATTCAAAATGGAACTACCTCATGACTCAGTGATTCCACTTCTGGGAATTTATCCAAGAAACTCAAAACACTAATTTGAAAGAATATAAGCACTCCTATGTTCACTGCAGTGTTATTTACAATCACCTAGATTTGGAAGCAGCCCAAGTGTCCATCAGTAGATAAGTGGATGAACAGCTACGGAACATTTATACAATGGGATACTACTCAGCCGTATAAAAGAAGAAAATTGTACCCTTTGCAACAGCGTGGGTGGATGTGGAGCACATTATGCTAAGTGAAATAAGCCAGTCAGTGAAAGATAAATACCATATGATGTCACTCATATATGGAATCTAATGAACAAACGGAACGAACAAGCAAAAGAAGAGACAGACTCCTAGATAGCGAGCAGGCTGATTGCTCTGGGGGAGTGGGGGTTAGGGGTGGAGGGGCTGGGCAAAAAGGAAAAGGATTCATGGACACCAGTATGGTGATCGCGGGCGTGGGGAGGAAAGTAGATGGAGATGGAAGAGGGTGCAAGGGGTATAAATGGTAACGGGAAAAATACAACAACAACAACAACAACAACAACAAGACTGGACTGGGACAAGGTCCGCATCCAGACTCAGTCGCATGGCCTCCAGCAGGTCTCAGCTAGCTCTGCGTGGCCATTAGCCAGAGACCTGGTTTCCTTGCCACGTGGTCCTCACCACAGAGCTGCTCCTCACGTGTCAGCCTGCTTCCCCCGGAGCAAGAGCTGAGAGAGAGCCAGAAGGCAAGACAGACAGAAGCCATGGTCTTTTTTGTAACCTAACCTCAGAGGCGACACCCCATTACTACTGATGTGTTGTTTGTTAGAAGTGAGCCATTCGGTCCAGCCCGCGCTCAAAGCGGGGAGGCTTGTGGAAGAACATGAGCACCGGAGGCCAGAGGTCACTGAGCCACCTTAAAGGCTGCTAGCCAGCGAGATTCAGCCTGACGCCCTGGCTAAACCTCGAGGCTGACTGTTCCACGGTGAGCCTCTCCAGATACACAACTGGGCTACGCATCGGCATTATCCTCTTCACATTTATCCTTTATCCTCAGATAAGTAACAGCATCTTCCTATAAGGCGTGGGGCTCAGTTATAAGGGACACGTGGAACATGCACGCCCGACTGACGTCACTGCTAAGCACAGCTGCAGAGAACTGCGCCCTCACCCACCCCAGGGCTGTCCGGGGCTCCTTTCGTGTGACCTGCCCCCAGGTGGGGGTAGCTGCTGCCCAGGGCCCAGTTCTGCACCCTTCCTAAAGGCAAGTACAGGGTGGGACAAAAGTAGCTTTACAGTTGCGTGTATGGAAAATAGTGCAATAATAAACAAAAATACAAAAATAGACCGTTTCTTGTACTCACAACAGTAAACCTCCTTTTGCCCCCCTCCCGCCCGCCCTGTATACCTAGAGGTACATCCTCACAAACAACACTGTCATTTGTTGAGAGTGTCCGATGGCCGAGCCCTGAGCTGGGACTTGACATCCATCGTCACATTTAATCCTGACAACGAGCCTGCACTACAGACGAGGAGGCAGGGAGGGGTCCCGGAGGAGGAATCCCCGTCATCTGGGACCCTCCGATCAGTGCGATTCCGCTAACTCCCGGCGGTACTTGCTGCACTGGGAAGCGGTCAGGCACTAAGAGATCTCATGACTAAATGGCTGTATCACATGCCTATATGCTTAGAAAATTGAAAGGAATCAGGGGAAGGCATTAGAATAAAAATTAATTTAGTAAAGTATACAAAATGAGAATATAAAAAACCTAAGTGTTGTTATATGACCATATACTAGCAATAGCTAAAACATAAATTTTGCGGTAAGTCATGTCTTCGTAGAAAATTTGGGAACTGCAGAAAAACAAGTCACCCGTGCGTCCACTACCAAAAGGCATTTTGGTATGCTTCCTTTAACCATGTTTCCCATGGAGCATGGCTACATGGGTATTTTCAAAAACCTGTCGCACTGCAACGGCAGAGCATCCTGGATACTGCAGCATGACTCTTAACGTCACCCTGAGAGTGGGTTCCCAAGGTAATAAATGTTTTTCAAAAAGGTCAGTTTTAAACAGCTACTGTCATAACATTATAACCCAAATTAAAAAAAAAAAGCAAACCACAAAAATGATTTCCTTTTACTTATTTAATGGGTCCCCCAAAAATCAAACCTTTGTTCCTCTGTTCCTCATTTCCTGCCTTTAAAAAATCATTGGAACATCCACTTCAACTCTTTTGCTGGCTTGCCAGCCGGTTTCTGGTGGGGTTCAGCGGTGCACCAGGGATTACAATGGGCGTCACTGCTTCCGCAGGCCACTCACAGCAGCCCTGCGCGCCTTCCTGCAGCGCAGCGACCCCGCAACACGGGCCGCCCACGGCTGCCTCACGGTCGCTGCAGGTGCCGTATCTAACGCGCACGGGGTAAGCCCCGCAAACTGCATCCTGATTTTGCCTTAAGTAGTTATGTAGTTAATAAAGAAATTGAGAAAGAAAAACACAAAGAAAAAAGTAGTTTGATACTTCCCCAAATATTTCCATTTCCAAGGTTCTTCATTCCTTTCCAAGCACTCGTGTTCCTGTCTGGTGTTATTTCCCGCCAGTTTTAAGAAGTTTAACATTTCTTGGAGTACGAGCCTGCTGGTGATAATACTCTTAGTTTACTTGGATCTGAAATGTCCTTATTTGGCCTTCATTCTTTTAAAAAAAAACAACATTTTGTGGGAAAAAGCACATAGGATAAAATTTACCCTTTTATTGACTTTTTTCAAGGTACAGCCCAGGGGCATTAGGTACCTTTACTCTATTGTGGTCATTCTTGAAGGATGTGTTCACTGGATACGGAATTCTAGTTGAAAAGTGTTTTCTTTCGGTACTTTGAAGATGCTCCGCTCGCATCTGGCCACCACGGCTTCTGAACTGAGCCAGTACCTGGATCACGGTTCCCTGTGTGGCTTCTCTCCCCTTGCCTTTGAGGTTTGTTTTCTATCTTTGGTTTCAACACTTTGAAAGACTCGGCGAGGGCTCCCTTGTGTTTTACTCTGCTTGATGTCCTCGATCACCTTGTATGTGCAAATCTGCTGTTTACGAAATTTGGAAAATGTTTAGCTTCTAACATTGTTTCTGCCCCATTTCCTCCCTCTCCTCTGTCATTTCTACTCGACTATGAGGTCCACCCAGTGAATTTTTTGTGATGTATTTTCAGTTCTATAATTTCCATTCGGTTTCTATTTCTCTGCTGAGAGAGCCTATATTTTACTTCATTGTGAGAGCATGCCGTTTCGCTTCATTTAGGATTGTTACAATTGCTGAGGCCGAACAGTCGTCTGTCCCTTCTCACACCTGCACCGTGTGGGGGTTGGGCTCATTTGATTTGCCTTACTCCTGAGAGGCTTCTCTTTTCTTGATTCCAGGTGTTGGGGACTTTAGCTTTGTATGCCAGACACAATGAATGCTGAATTGCACGGATTCTGCATCAATAAATCAACAAACAACAAGTGTTGGTGAGGATGTGGAGAGAAAGAGAACCCTTGTGCACCGTGGTGGAACTGGGGCAGCTGCTGTGGAAAACATAGGGAGGTTCCTCAAAAAATTAAAAATGTAACTATCATGAGATCCAGCAATTCCTTTTCTAGGTATTTATTCAAAGAAATCCAAAACACTAATTTGAAAAGGTGTATGCACCCCTATGTTTGCTGTAGCATTATTTATAATATCCAAGATAGGGAAGCAATTTAAGTGTCCATTCGTAGATGAGTGATAAAGAAGATGCAGTACATACAAGGCGTGTCCAGAGAAAGTCCAGCCATTGTTAATATAAGGACGACAGTTTGCGTTGCTATGTAACCTGGCAACCAAGGAAAGTGGACTGGAATGCGCACGTGTGAACAATGATGACTTCACTGTCCCAGTCAGTGGGGGCAGTAGATGCTGTTGAGTGAGCATGTGTCCTGTGTGGCTGTCTCATTCAAAATGACTGTGTGAATAGAACAACAAATCTGCATCAGATTTTGCATTAAGCTTGAACACTCCTCCATGGAAACTATTCAGATGATTCAGAAGTCCGCAGCTATGGGCACCTGGTGATTGGCAGCTTCATCAGGACAACGTGCCCACTCACGCATGCATCCTGTCTCAGCAGAACATCAAATCACCCAGGTGACTCAGCCCCCTACAGCCCAGATTTGGCACCCTGCTACTTCTGGCTTTTCCCAAAACTAAAATCACCTTTGAAAGAGAAGAGGTTTCAGATTGTCAATGAGATTCAAGAAAATACAAAAGGGCAGCGGATGGCGACTGGGAGAACTGTGTGAGGTCCCGAGGTGGCTACTTTAAAGGGGACTGAGGTGTCATTGACCTATATACAGTGTTTCTTGTATCCTGTATCTTCTTCTATAAATGTCTCTGTTTTTCATATTACATGGCTGGATACCTTCTAGACAAACCTTGGATATTACCTGGCCATAAAAAGAATGAATCATTGCCATTTGTGACAACATAATGCTAAGTGAAATAAGTCAGAGGAAGACAAATACCATACGACTTCATTTAGATGTGGAACCTAAAAAACAAAAGTAGCAAATGAAACAGAAGCGAACTCATACATAATGAGGACAAACTGATGGTCTCCAGATGGGCGGGGGTCTGGGAAGCTGGGTAAAACGGCGAAGGGATCAGTAAGCACAAACTGCCAGTCACGAACACGGTCGCAGGGTGGAAAGCACAGCCCGGGGAGCAGAGCAGGCAACACTGTGATAGCGATGCCCGGGGGTTGGGGTCGGGGGGGGGCGGTGCTAGACTTACGGAGCGATCACTTACGAGGCGTGTAAGTGTCCAGTCGTGATGTCGTACACCTGAAACTAATATAGTATTATACGCCAACTATAATTGGAAAACAATTTTTTAAAAGACACTTTTTAAAAAAACTGTCCATGTTCTAGATTTTATTTTCCTTTGAGTATTATTTGTTTTAGTTGGCAAGTAGCGTGGCTGAACCGAAAACTCCGCTCCACCGGGCAGCCGCTTCGGTGCCTTTAAAGTACTCCACACGCACGTGGTTCGGTGGCCGAAGGTGCGCAGGTGGAACTCGAGAACCCCTCTCCGGCCCGGACTCCCGGACCCCCCTCACTGCACTGGCGGCAGTGGGCCCCGGGCCTCCTCTCTGTACCTACCCCTGCTACCACGACCCCCTCCGTTCCGAAAGTGGCTCAGAAGAGAGGAGTGACTGGCAGGTACTGCCGGTCCCTCCATGTTCAACAACTTGTTGACCTGAGACCCTGGGAATATAAAATACAGTACCTCCGAGGGCAAGGCTGGCCGGGAACATGGATAAAAGTGAGGTTTCCAGGCTCTTCATTCGTTCACACGGTCACAGTGTGCACATACTGCCTACAGCACCAGAACCTGGGCTAGGCGTCGAGGAGACACCCCAGCCTTCGAGGAGCTACAGTCCACTCCGAGAGAGAGAAGAACTCAGGCCGTCACACATCCGTCCGATGAACAGGACGATGAGTCAAGTGGCATGCTCTGGAGTACAAGACAGAAGGAGCAAGGAAAAAGGCGCCCTGTGGTGGCCTTTGGGGGAACCTAGTTGACCGGCAGCCTCCAGCTACGGCCAGGATACAGTGTCCGGTCAGTGGTTCGTGTGCAAATGAAGGAATCCTCTTTATCCATGTTCCCCTCGGTCCCTACCCACACGTCAGGTAACTGAGATGCTCGCAGGCATCTTGGTCCCGGTTACCTGGTGCCCCGTGACGAACCACACCAAAAGTTAGTGCGTGTGCATCGGGAACCCCGTCATTTCTTTTGCTGACAAGTCTGCAACAATTTGGGCCGGCCTGAGCGGCTGTGGCAGCTGCACTGGGTGTAGGGGATCTACTTCCAGGATGGCGCACGCGCGTGGCCGGCAGGCTGCTGCCGGCTGGGAGCCCAGCGGAAGCTGGACCAGGGCTAGTTCTTCTCCGTAGAGCCACGTGGGCTTCCTCACAGCATGGCTACTGGGTTCAAGAGTGAGGGCTCCAAGGCAGGAAGCGGAAGTCACCGGTCTGTTAAGGACCAGGCCCAGGGGCCAGCACAGTGTCACTTCGACCATGTCCCACCAGTCAAAGCAGCCACAGAGCCCACCCAGCCTGGCGGAGCGGGGCCTGGAGTCTACCTACCAGGGGAGGGTCAATCCTAACCGCAGTCTCTCGTTCTGAAGTAGCCTGTTTAAGAACTGAACGTTCACCCCATAGCGCACACACTCACCCACACATACACGTCGACATCTGCTACAGGCAGCACTCTTAGCCAGAATACTCTTCCTGCTGCCGGCGAAATGAACCTGTCACTTAGATGTTTAGGAGAACGACAGTCAGCTTTTCAGTCTGGAAGCTGGGAAACAACATCGTTCGCCTCTTACAAAAATAGGTATACAAATAGAATTCATGGAGGAACGGTCCTTTGAGAAATGTGTTCAGAAGTTAATAGCAGAGACCTCTTTCCTACGTACGACACCAGTCTGTCAAAACTTTAGTAATAATCTCTAAACTTTCCAGACGCCAGCTTCCAGCGCTCCCCCACGCTCCTGAGCAGGATTCCTGGGGAAGGCCAGCAGCGTGGGGTGGTGGGAGGCGGCGGAAAGGGCCCGGACTGGGAGTTGAGAGCCACCCCCCGCAGCAGCTGTGCACTGACCATCAGCCGGTGAGTGACCAGAGAGAGGTGGCTGCACCTCCCTGTGACACCAGGTGTGGGGAGAGCTGGCTCAGCCCCTCCTTCTCTGACGTTCTGCGAGTCCTCACCGAGCCAGAGCTCACAGCGGCACCTAGGACCACGACTGTCCTGCCAAAGCGGGAACTTGCAGGAGATGCCAGCCAGCCTCCTGGACCCAGCAGCTGCCCTCTGCAGAAGGTGAGGCCAGGTACACGTGAACACTACTGGGGCCTTATGGAATGAGCGCTGCATCCAAATCTGTTCCTCCCCCCTCCACGCTTCTCAGAGTCTGCTCAAATCGGGAGGCGATACATTCCCAATGGGTTCCACGGAGAGGGGAACAAATATCTGCCTTCTCTGGTATTATCCATAATTTTTGTAGCACATAGAGCACTTTAGCAAAGTTTTAAAGCTCTACATCCTTTGTGTCACTCATGCTACACTTTATCCTTTGGTTTCTTAGTAACTTGTTAGCTGTAGAATAAGACTGTCTCATACTGAAACCTAGTAAATCATGTCTTAGAATTTTAATTTTTAAAATACGTTTAAAAGTACTTATGTGAGATGCCGTGGTCGGGTGGCTCAGTTGGTTGGAAGATCGCCCTGTACCCCAAAAGGCTGCAGGTTTGAAGCCCAGTCGGGGTGCATATGGGAGGAAGGCAGCGGGTGTGTCTCTCTCTGTCTCTCTGTCTCTCTGTCTCCCTTACCCCTTCCTCTCGCTCTAAAATCAATGAACAAATTCTCAGGTGAGGAGTTGGAAAAAATTAGCTGAGGCTCCATAAGCCCCCACATGTAGCTCTCATTACTTGGACTTCCACTGTTGAAATTGTTAAGAAAATTATTTTCTCAACCAACCAGTAATATTCATCAATGTTAGTGAATTTAAAAGGGAAAATAAGAAATTATATGTGAAAGCACATGCCAGAGACCAGATACAGAACAGATGGAGAAAAAAAATTAAATTCTTCATCTCTGACTTTTCTTCTCAAAAAAAAAAAAAAAACCTCAGATACTCAAGGAGTCTTGAATTCCTGTTTTCTGGCAATATTATGCTACACATATTTGCAAATGCATAAACTACATGGATAATTTTGCTCAACTAGAAATATCTCTTTACCAGATTATAAATTTAGTCAGTATTCCTCTGTACAACCCACTTTGTGATACCAAGCAACGCAGATACACTGCCAAACAACCAACGTTTTAATATTCTAACTTCCATTTCTTCCACCACATAATTTCCTGTAATAATCTCATTCATGCCTGAGGTCCAAAGACATTGTTATTTATGTGTTTCAGGTCGGTGTGCCAATAGCAAGAAGACCCGTTCTCGAAAGGTTGCACTTTTCGAACGAGTCCTGAAAGAATTCTACCAACACCGCATGTTTCCCGAACAGAAATAATGTAAGAAAGTAAACTTTTAAGAAAATGGTTCTAATGCCATTTGCAGTTAAAAGCACTGGGAGATTTACAATGATCAAGTAATATGCCAAATTCTTTCAAATGCTGCCAACATTTGACGCCAACACAATTACAAGTTGGAAAAATGTGTAATGAATAAGGCAGCTCATAATTTCCCTCCGAATATGTATGTACAACTTATTAAGTGACATAAAAAGCAAAGAGTCATGGCAAATGTTGAAACCTTAAATTTGAGTTTCACTGCTATGGGGCATTTGAGTCAAACTCCATCATCTGGACGCAGCTAACAATAAGAAATACCAGGGCACGAGCTGCTTGAGACACACCTGCAATACCTTCACCTAATGAGGTGAGTAAGTGAGAGCTTCGAGTTCCTCATCCAACAGGAACACCGAATCGTTAAGGCTGACATAACAAGCCCAAACTCAAACCTTGTAGAAACAAAAACACTCAGGCGGAGGGCCTTTTCCCTTCCAAACTGCGCTGCTGCACCCTGCCAGCTCTCTCCCCTAAAGCCGCACAGCGGAAAACCGTGCCCCCCGTCCTGGGTCCGTGTGCGCTTCTCCCGAGTACGGCTTCACCCATCAGGTAGTCTTTGGGGGCTCGGAAAGAATAAGGAACCGTTTTCTCTTGATGTCCCCTGTTGTTGCCTTCCCCCCAAAACACCCCATACCTGCAACCTGGGTCAGGAGGAAGATGCCGTGGCTATCTCATTCAAAACCCCAAATCCCATCCCTCTCAAAGTGTCCGCCAGGTCAAAGGGCGGCAGGTACACAGATGACTGCAGGCGACCCCGCTAAGACTGCCTGCAGTGTCCAACCTTTGGGCGTCTCTGGCCACACAGGAGGAAGAGTTGTCTTGGGCCACACGTTAAATACATCGTGACACAGAATCACAAAACATCTCATAATGTTTTAAGTAAATTTCCGGTTTTGTGTTGGGCTGCATTCAGAGCCACGCAGGCGGCTCCGTGGGCCACAGGTTGGACATCCTGGTTTACACCCTTTCTTCCCTAAAGGAGTATGCTTTCATTTTCTCCCAACAATGGTTGCCAGATTTTATAAGTAAAAATAGAGACTGCCTGGTTACATGTGAACTTCAGGTAAACGACAGAAAATTCACTGGTGTAGTAAGTAGGTCCCAAATACTGCATGGGCGGTACTGACACTAAACAATCTCCCTTGTTTATCTGAAACTCGAATTTAACGGTGTCCTGCCTGTCCTCCGGCAAACCTGTGCAGCACATTCACGACACTGCCAAGCGGAAATGAACACCTTGTTCCTCCGGCAGGAGGCAGAGAAAAGGCAGCTAAGACGAGGAGCGGGGGAGGGGAGGGTGAGTGTAAGGAGCAAACATGGGCCCTAGGAGAATTCCACGCGGTGCTTCTCCAACTTGACCCTGCACACACATCAGCTGGGGATCGTGTCAATTTAGCACGTGCAGCCTGATGTGGTCCGGCCGGGGGCCTGGGTGCCTCCTCTCTAGTCCTGTCCCAGGTGGTGCCGAGGCTGCTGGCACAAAGACCACGCTCCCTGCAGCCCTGTGGGACAGGGTGCGGAGATGCGGTTGGGAAGAAGGGACAGGGACCCCAACCAATGAGGCTTTCCTAGCCGTGAGCATGAAATACAAAGCATCTGGTCTCTTCCAAATTCCCTTCTAATTCCCAACTGGCAGGGGGCAGGCATTATCATCGTACATGCTGAAAATGAGTTTTAAGCAAAAAAAATTTTTTTAATCAACAAATTTTAAAAGAATTTGTAATTAAGTGTGTTGGTCAACAGCGCCAGAGTCAGCCCTGGCTGGTAGGGGTCAGGAGACTGAGTGCGGGTCTGTGAACCAGAGAGTCCCAGGTTCGATTCCCAGTTAGGACACATGCCGGGGTTGCGTGTCAGGCCTCCAGTAGGTGGTGCAGGAGAGGCAACCACACAACGATGTTTCTCCCCCTCTCTTTCTCCCTTCCTTCCCCTCTCTCTAAAAAATAAGTGGATAAAACCTTTTAAAAAAGAGTACCAGAGTCAAATCACACTGCTGGTCCAAATCCTGGTTCCCGTGCTCACCGCCTGCACCCCAGGTTCCATGAACACATGCAACCTCAGTTTCCACACTGTAAGAAAGGGGCGAATGAAAGTACGTCCGTAGGTCTGTCATGGGCTCCTGTGAGCGGTGAGTTGGGGGAAAACTGTCAAATGCGTATCTAGGAAGAGTTGAATAACCTCCCCCACTAATACTCTTGTCATTACTATTGTTGTGGTTACTGTTATCTTGCTACTTTGCATCTGAATTGCTAAATATTACCCCAAAGCCATGGATCCTTAGAGTCCCTCTTAGCCTCTCTAGTGATGAAGCCAAGTCTCGAGCTGGGGTCCCAGGATGTACCCATGGGGTCCCAGTTTTGCGTGTCAGCCAGTGTGGCCAGCAAGACGTGTCAACAGACACAGATACTGAGCCCTGTCAACGAAAGGGAGACGCACAGCTCTGACTGGTACCTCAAAGGCCTTGTCCAATAAACCCCAAATGCACACACACACGTTTATTTTATTATAAACAGTCTGTTTGCCTACACTTTAGAATCCAATGCTCCAGCAGCAACTGATGACCCACC
Source organism: Glossophaga mutica (assembly GCA_039655065.1). Classification (NCBI taxonomy): domain Eukaryota; kingdom Metazoa; phylum Chordata; class Mammalia; order Chiroptera; family Phyllostomidae; genus Glossophaga; species Glossophaga mutica. Next base: position 219,366,853 of record CM077304.1, on the reverse strand, counting down.
TAACAAACTTTGGAATCTTCAGGTATTATTTTATCCAGGTGACAGATAACTGCCTCGCCAGCACATAAGACACCCAGAAGAAAAGGGGAGAAGCACAGTTCAACTTGCTCTATCATTAGCTGTACCCCCAAATAAGAGTAGCAAGAAATGCCTCCCAGAGTCCCTTTCCCGAGACCGCCCGTCCAGATGCAGGGATGGCCTGGCACTATCGCGAGGCACCAGGACCTCGGCTGCCCCGAGATGAGGGTCAGACGTTACCGCGTTCTGAGGGACCACGACGACGCTGCCAAAGCCACGGCCCCGAAAGCGCAGCACGGCCCACTCTGCGCTTCGCACCCACAGGCATGAAGGACATAGGTGGTAAGATTTCCTTTTCCATGACTAGTAACCTTTTTTAAAAAGCTTAACAATGACACTAATTACTTAAACAAAGGATCAAAGAAGTCAGCTGTTACCACCGCTCAGTTCCCCGTAAGACTTCCATTAGCAAAAATTAAAGTCGGCCCCCCTCCTTCTTGGCAACCGCTCAAAGCAACTTCGGCTGCCGTGTACCACGGCTGTCGTGGAAACTTCCCAGAGCAAAGAGCTATCATTCGACAAAGATTAAGGTTAGATTAAAATAAAAGATTAAGTGTTTGATAACAGGATGTATCACATACCGTATTATTTTCAACACACAAAAAAACTACTAAAGTGGAATCCTTCAACATAAAGGTATATTTATAAACATTGATAATTTCCTTTTCACTCGCCTTCGGAATGACTGTGGTTTCACCATTTGTGTCTTTGCTCAGTCTGGACTTAATTGGTTCCTGTGCCCTTCCCTGTGAAACTGAGTCTTTTCACCAAAAGACCCTGCATTTGCTTTCGTTTGATTTTCTGGGTTTACAGGGTTTTGATCTTCTAAAAACCATCACCTATCTTGTGCTATAGTTGTAACTGGATCTCCACCATTTGTTTGACTGTGGCTCAAGATTTAACATTTTTCAAAAAGAGGAATTCAAATCTCTCCATTCTCAAACACGCACCTATTCTGCGCCCGCAGGGTATTTCTGGCCCGTACCCCACTGCGCCCCCCTCCTTCCCCACCTACTGCACTGGAGCTTCTTATCTTTGACACCATGCAATTCCCTGAATAAAGGAGACTGAAGTTCCGTTACCAGCGAAACGAACTTTACATTAGAGACATCCAAATTGTGTGGATTTGGTATAAGCTTCTTTCAAAAAGTACTACTCCATTATTAGGAATGTTTATGCCTAAAAAGAAGATTCTGTGTTCCATTGTGTCAGAAGCTTTCAAAGTGCAATTGTTCAATTTGCAAACTGCAATTGGTTAACCAAGCTAAACTTAATTAGTCCAACGATCCTCCAGCCCACACCAGACCCCAGTGTTTGATGTGCTCTGCGAGGTGTCCAAGCCGCCTACAGCTGTCTAAGTGCCACAATGAAAAGGCAGCTAGGCTTAGGTCTGGGAACTGAAATGAGCTGTTCTAAGTGGAGCTTTTCTTCCATTTTCTGAGGCTGCACCGCTCTGACCTTCTCCAAATCAATCCTTTGCGGATTAACATGTAAAGCAGTGTCGAATTAATTTCAGAAAGGGAATATGAGATCAGCCGAGGATCATACAAAACATCTAACTCCTAAATACACTAATGCTTCCAGCCATTCAATGAGAAGCTGTCAATAAGGGAAAAAAAAAGTCGGGGAGGGGGTGGCAGGGAGGATTTGAGGGCTGGAGCAATCTATCAGGCTAGTTAGCGCATTGCCTACTTCTGTGGCATGGCTAATGCATTCCTCCAGAAGTTAATCCTATTTCTAAAGGCCTTCCCGCTAGGAGCGCATAGGCCATGATGAATGAGAACTAAAATGCATTAAAATTCTCAACAACCTCACCAAAAGGCACACTATTAGATTCTGAGTGTCTACAATAAGACGGTTCATTAACAGTGCAGGTCTGAAGGAATCCGCTTTTGCCCCTGCTCGCTGGGGAGAGGGGCCCAGTGTGTCGCCTGGGACACCTGCACCCACAGTATTTTTACGCCGGGTTGTCCGAGTGATCGCACGAGAGACTCCGCCTGACACAGCTCGGGAGGCCTTTCCACGAGCAAGCTGAAACACCGTTATCGTGCGCCCACGCTGGGGGACAGAGCCGGTCTCCTCGGCGTGAGCCACACACCAGTCATTAAAGCCACTTTAAAAAAATCGGACATGAAAGAGCACTCGATTTCCCTCGAAGACGCAGCTGCGTTTGAACACTTCTCTTTTACTCCCGTTACACTTCGCTTGTACTCAATTAAGAGATAATTTAGCCATTTATTAAGATGGAGTCAGGGCTGAGCATTTGTACAGGCACTTGGTACAACTTTTCTTACAGGCAGAAACGTGTAAATATCTCTACAAGATAATTAATAGCGGCAGGCCTAATATTGACTGGAAATCACATCCTGATGAGTCAGTTTTTAGCTCTGTCCACAGGCCTGGGGAAAGGCTGGGCGACCCTCAAGAATGACTGTGACACATTAGACAGCAAGGTCGATTCTAACCCCAGAAATCCCAAGAACAAAACACCGAGAGACTGGGGAGCTGACAGGGAGCAGCAGGTGAGGAAGATCCAGAAGACAAAACACAGGAGGGAAGCAAGCTCAAAGTGGGAGGGACTCCACGAGTATTTGCTGCATGAGCGAACGAACGAACGAACGAACGAACGGACCAAGTCAGACCTGGCCACTGGGCTCAGGACATTTATACCAACTCAGTCAGCTCATGTTTTGCAAAAGACTGCCCTCAGTAGAAGACGCCGGGTCAGCAGAGTGTGCCCTCTGAGAGGGAGGGGCGGGGGGAGAAGTGGAGCGGAGGTGTGGTCACGTCTACTTTGTGACTTTCCGCACTCCCTAACTCACATTGGTCTGAATCAACTACTACGCTGCACAAATTTGAAAACGATAGTCACTCCCTCCGACCTCCCATTTTCACATCAGCATCTATCACTTCTTTGTGATTTAATCAAACCCACTATAACCATTTATCAGTCCAAACTGCACTGCATCTGAGCGCAATGGTCATGGTAACGACACTGACTGCACTGCTTACAGAGAGCTTGTGACGCAGCACCCACTTCCCACGCACGATCGCTAACTCGCACAGTCCTTCAAGGAGGTGGCATCTTCGCTTCCCAGATCCAACACCTGATGCTCGGAGAGGGCAAGTTGGCTGTTAAAGCTCACACAGCAAGCAGGCACCAGAGACAGCACAGAACTGGGACCTGTCAGACCAAACTCCAAGCTCGTTCCACTTCTAAAGAAAAGACCTGACCGCTGTAGAAGCATTAAATGTGGAGCAGCAGAACTTTTAAAAAAATATATTTTATTGACTATGCTATTACAGTTGTCCCATTTCTCCCCCATCATTCCCCTCCACCCTGCACACCCCCTCCCACCCACGTTCCCCCCTTTAGTTCATGTCCATGTGTCATAAGTTCTTTAGCTTCTACATTTCCCCCACTATTCTTGCCCTCCCCTGTCTATTTTCTACCCACCGTCTATGCTACTTATTCTCTGTACCTTTTCCCCCTCTCTCCTCCTCCCACTCCCCTGTTGCTAACCCTCCATGTGATCTCCATTTCTGTGGTTCTGTTCCTGTTCCAGTTGTTTGCTTAGTTTGCTTTTGTTTTAGGTGTGGTTGTTAATATCTGGGAGTTTGCTGTCTTTTTACTGTTCATATTTTTTATCTTCTTTTTCTTAGATAAGTCCCTTTAACATTTCATATAATAAGGGGTTGGTGATGATGAACTCCTTGAACTCGACCTTATCTGAGAAGCACTTTATCTGCCCTTCCATTCTAAATGAAAGCTTTGCTGGATAGAGCAATCTTGGATGTAGGTCCTTGACTTTCATGACTTGGAATACTTCTTTCCTGCCCCTTCTTGCCTGGAAGGTCTCTTTTGAGAAATCAGCTGACAGTCTGATGGGAACTCCCTTGTAAGTGACTGTCTCCTTATCCCTTGCTGCTCCTAGAATTCTCTCCTTCATTTTAATCTTGGCTAATGTAAGTATGATGTGCCTTGGTGTGTTCCTCCTTGGGTCCAACTTCTTTGGGACTCTCTGAGCTTCCTGGACTTCCTGGTAGTCTATCTCCTTTGCCAGATTGGGGAAGTTCTCCTTTATTATTTGTTCAAATGAGTTTTCCACTTGGTGCTCTGCCTCTTCCCCTTCTGGGACCCCTATAATTCGGATGTTGGGACGTTTAACGATGTCCCAGAGGTTCCTAAGCCTCTCCTCATTTTTTTTGAATTCTTATTTCTTCATTCTCTTCTGCTTGGTTGTTTGTTTCTTCCTTCTGGTCCACTCCATTGATTTGAGTCCCAGTTTTCCTCCCATCACTGTTGGTTCCCTGTGCATTTTCCGTCATTTTACTTAGCATAGCCTTCATTTTTTCATCTAATTTGCGACCAAAATCAACCAATTCTGTGAGCATGCTGATCACCAGTGCTTTGAACTGTGCATCTGATAGGTTGGCTTGTCTCTTGGTTGCTTAAAAGTATTGGCTACAATGGTTTGATACGTTCTTTCATTTGGGCCTTTTTTTTTTTGGTCTGGTAGCACCTGTTACGTATGAGGGGCAGAGCCTTAGGTGTTCCCCAGGGCGGGGCAACCCAGTCGCAGAGTTGTGATGCTGTATGTGGGGGCGGGGTCAGAGAGGGAACAATGGCACTTGCTCCGCTCCCTCTTGGATTTCAGTCCCCTCTGAGAGTCTGGGAGTCTCTCCTGGCTCCTCAGCCCCCACAAGTGTTTTCTATCGGTGCTTCTAGGCTTTATTTCCCAGCGCTGGGGCCCTTCATTGCGCAGTCTGTCCCGCTGCCCGTTTTTGTCTGGTTTATTTGTGTGCAAATGTGTGACTGCAGTCAGCCGCCTTGAGTGCCCCGCTGGGTCTGCTCGTTGCCTCCTCGTGCTCAGGGTCTGCCAACTGCCGCCTGTGCGTCCTGGACCACTAGCCACTGTTTCTTCCTGCCGCAGTCCTGCCGAATCCGCCCCTTACTGGTCTGGGTGAATCATTGTCAGACTTCCATACAATTCAATTTTCTATCTGTTCCAGTTGGTTTTTTGTTTCTAAATTTTTGTTGTCCTTAATTTTGGTCATGACAGGAGTCACAGTGTGTCCACCTATGCCTCCATCTTGGCCGAAGTCCAGCAGCAGAACTTTTAAAAGTCACACGTAATCCCACCCTCTCACATGTACCTGCCATCCATCACGCCTTACTTTGCACTCCAAGACTACTACTTCTGGGTCTGAGCAACCTTTGTCTTTTAGAAAGAAGCCGCCAAAGGCCCAGGAACCAGAAGCAGCCCTGCGGTGCTACCCAGTGAGGGAGGGAGGAGGGGCAGGACAGATATGACCCAGAAAGTGTGGCACAATGAGTGAAGACTGGGAGGGACACGGTGACCGGACTGGGGCCAGCCCTGGGGCCCTGGGCATGAGGGTGCTCTAGCAAGTGTGTCAAAGGATAAACCCACGATCACTCAGGGAGGCAGGACCCCCACGTGAGAAAGGGTCAAATAAACCCGACACTCACTGCACAGCACAGAGGACCACTGAAAGGGGATGCAGCCCAGCTGGGTGATGGCAGTTTCATCTCCCTCGGCTCTTACTTCACCTTGGGAGGGTGGGCATGGGAAGGGCGGCTGGATGCTGTGTCCAGCAGAGTTGTTCCTTCAGCAGATGTGCTGGGATTTGCAGGCTCCTTCCATCCGCCTGCCTTCTGTGCCCAGCAGGAGCCCATGAGGATTGGGAAGAACAGAGAGAACCGTGTTTCAGTGGTTCTCTCGAACCACTGCTGAGAAGACGTGAGAGTGAGTCGACTTAAACTGCTCACACACTCACTCACTCACTCACTCATTCAGTTCACCGGCATCCTCAGCACAGCCCTTGCCTCATATGCATCAGAAAATAACAACTGGGAGGTTTGGCCTTTGCCACTCTGCAGAACCCTGCTCCCCAAATCTCATGTTCTGTCTTTTGCGGTGACAGTGATCTCAATGTTACAGTTTAAAGTGGGGTGTCAGTACCTCCCCTGCCTGGGTGTTCACACTGTCACCTCCTGGGCACCTCAGGAATGTCCTATATGGTATTTAAGCATTTGTTTAAAAAAAAAACCTTAATATTGCATCTGAATAGATTGTAGATATGCTGCTAAGTTGTTGGATTTTTTTAAAGTTTTTTATTTTCCGAGAGAGGGGAAGGGAAGGAGAGGGGGGGAGAGAAAGATCAGTATGTGAGAGAAACATGGGTTGCCTCTCACACGCCCCCAACTGGGGACTTGGCCCACAACCCAGGCTTGTGCCCTGACTGGGAATCGAACTGGCAACCTTTCGGATCATAAGGTGGCTCTCAGTCCACTGAGCCACATCAGCCAGGGTGCTTGCTGCTAAGCTTTCAGTACAAGAGTCAGTGATTATCCTAAAACTGACACCAATTTTAAGACAGAAAGCCTGGGCTATAAGAAGCAGAAGAGAGAAGAATGAAAATGTATTCTCTGGAATGAGAACTGTGGCCAAAATGAAGGGAAGAGAAGTGAGGGGAGACGGGGGGGGGGGTGGAGTGGGATGGAGGGAGGAGGGGAGGAAGAGGAGAAACTGACAGCGGGTGGAGGGTCCCCCTGGTAAAAGCACAAGAACAGCAGGCAGCCTCCCTGGCGGAGCCCAGAGCTGAAGCCTGTTGCCTCACCTCCCCACATGCGCCTGGCAGGCCCTCCACAAGTAATTGAAATGACTGCTGATGGGACCTTCTAAAATCTGTATTTATTGATTTTAGAGAGAGGGGAAGGAGAGAGAGAAACATGTTTGCTGTTCCACTTATTTCTGCGTTCGTTGGCTGATTCCTGCCTGAGCCCTGCCCCGGGGACCGAGCCAATGCAACCTTGGCGCATCGGGACAAGGCTCCCTGGGCCACTCCGTCAGGGCCTTTCTTGTGAGCGCTGCGCGGTGCTGAAGGGCCAGTCCTCATCAGATGGGCGAAGCACACTTCACAAAGACATCCATCTGACCCACGGGGTTTTCAGAAAGAACACTTTGATTTTGGGATAATTTCACCTTCACACCGCTTTAGTGCTACGGCGATGGCAGCGTTCCTTTGTGATGGGCTTCGCGCCAGCGGCAGCCACCACACACGGACACACGGGCCCTCCCAAGTCTATCGCCGGCCACTTGCTGGGACATACCAGCGCAGATGTGGGCGCCGACACTGTACCTAGAGCACCTGTACCGTGAATATCGCTTCCGGTGTACTTCAGAAGTACAGTTATGCAGGCCAGGCACCCATGCCTAGAAAGTGCTCGGAAAATGGAAGAGCAAGAACCGAACAAGGTCTAACTATTTACATTTAGTCACAGCAGCGTAATGATTAAAAATGAAGACAACTAAAAATAGAAACTACCGATAAAACTAACATTTAATTCGGAGTACAGTTAAAAGAAATGAAAACAGCCAGGTAAAAGTTAATGTATCTCACTGGGCTTACTTGTGCTGCAGAGGTCAGGGCATAACCATGGGCTTTCTTGACCTGTGATCCTGGAGTTCGCTGCTATTTCTTTTTTAAGCTTTGTCACATCCAACGATGGCCAATAATAACTCTTTCATCTAATCTAAGACCCCACGGACGCAGCACACTTGCCGATTTCCGAAGTGCTAAAATGTGTTCTAGAACTGCTGAAATGGTAATCAAATTAAACCCAATCCCCCCAAACTACGCTTCCTGTTTCTCTGGATAACGACGTGCAGTGCCAGGCAGAGTGGCGAGCGGGTGAGTATCTACAGAATTGGTGGATGGTCCAGGGGTGTCCTACCTTGTGGCGTCTCTGGGCCACACTGGAAGAAGAGGTGTCTTGGACCACACATTAAATACACCAACACTGACAACAGCTGATAAGCAAAAAAGGTTTTAAGTCTACAACTTGGTGTTGGGCCGCACTCATGGCCGTCCCGGCCCGCCCTGCAGCACGGCCGCGCACACGCACACGCGCGGTCCCCCCGCCCCCTGCAGAGACAGAGAAAGTGGCGAGCACACGCACACCCTGCGCGCCCGAAGCTGGGAAGGGGACGGCAGTCAGGAGTCTGGTCAAGGCCTAGCTGTCACGTACGCAGGCTGTAGGTCCACGGTGCGTGAGAGCGCTCGGAGAGCCTTCCGAGTCCTCGAAGGCAGTTACCAGATCAGTGTCTCACGCTCACGTGGCAGTTATGGACAGGTGAACAGCATCTGTAATGACTGCTCCTTACCAGGTAGGAGGTGGCAGGGGGTCCCAGGCACAGGCAGGTGCAGAGGGGAGAGAAGATGGTGCGTCAGCAAAACACGAGTAACCCCACATGAACGGGACGTCCCGCCAGGGCGTCCAACTGCGCGAGGCCGGCCGCTGCAGCAACGGCCCGGAGAAAAGGCGGGCACGGACGAGTCCAACACACCTCTGCTGTAATTTTTAGCTGGAAGGCAGCTTGCCAACACTGGAACACATTCCTCGTATAAAACTTGGTGAAAAATAAGAAACGCAAAATTCTGTCCACACTAAAATTATAACTCCATGAAATGGTCTTTGCTTCTAGTGTTGGCCAGGAATAGCTTTTGGAAAAATTAAAATAACTGATATATTGACTTAGTGTGATAATGGAATTTTTTTCTTTTATGTATTTTCATTATAATATAGTTTGTGCAATAAATATGAAACATTACAAATTTAATCAACCAGGATCTCTAGGGACTGGTCTAGCTCAGTGCTTCTGAAATTATGAGTCCCAGAAAGTCTCCAAAATGGATGCTTCCCAACAATATTAATTTAGTAAGTAATATCGCTGTCAATCATCATTACTGCCAAAATTTATTGAGTAATTAGGCCCTGGCTGGGCTGGGTGAGCATTTTGTATGCATTATTACCTTTAAGCCTAATTTTGAGTAAGGTGAAGTACCACCATCCCTTTATTTCACAGGTAAGATGACTACGGCTTAGATTTAGAGAGATCAGTGACTCACAGCTAACAAACGCAGGCGCTTCCATCCCAACTCGGGTGTCGTGGTGTGGCTGAAAGCACCTGCCCACTGTACCATGCGATCCGCAGTCTGGGGAGGCCATCTGGGCAAGGCTGCGCTTCCACTAGCCTCCTTAGCCGGAGCAGAGTTTAGCGTGGCATGGTGTGCATGCGTGGTGGTGTGTAGGACGAGCTACACGACAGGACTTCCAAAGCCCCGCTGTCGAAGACCACCAGGACCCATCTGAAGTCAGAGTGGAAGGAGCCTGGTACAGGGAGGTGGGAGCCCCCAGTCACAGTCTGGGCTTGTGCTGACTGACTCTCCAGGGTGGGCACGTGTAGAATGGTGTCCGCCCCACCAAAAAAAACCTGTTAGAGTCCTTAACCCCAGCACCTCAGAAATGCGACCTTACTTGGAAGTAGGGACTGTACAGAGATAAGTTAAAATGGGGCCAGTGGAAGGGGTTGAATCCAAGACCACTGGTGTCCTTCTGAAAAGGAGACATTTGGACACAGAGTCAGACACACACACAGGGAAGACGATGGGAGGAAGAGGGAGAGGAGGGCCACGTGACCGGAGTGATGCCCCTACAAGCAAAGGAACGCCAAGGACTGGCAGCAACACCAGAAGCTACAAGAAACAAGGAAGGGTTCTTCCCTAGAGCCTTCAGGGAGCACGTGGCTGAGCCGATACCAATTTTGCACGTCTGGTCTCCAGAACTGAGTCAACCAACTTTCTAAACCTGGTTTGGCTCTGACGTGTGCACGCATGTGCACACCTGCCTACTTGTTGCTCTAAATGGTTTTAAAAACATGTGCTTCGCTTGTCCCCCAAATCAACCAGAGTTTTTAATTCAGTTAAAATGCAGGAGGTGGTCTGGCTCTGCCAGTGCCGTTGGGATCTCCTGGCGTCCCCAGGTGCCTCCGGTCCCAGGACTACATCATTCTAGGAGACAGCCAGCATGACCCACAGCACAGCCTGGTGGTCCGGGCATGCGCAGGCCGCACACGTAACATCTGTGACGCCAGAGCACAGCTCCCGTGATGCTGCTACCAGGGAGCAAGTGCAACCTGGGAATCAGAACTGTTTCAAGGATAACGGATGCCCACTGGTGAAACATGGCTTTAAACAATGAAGGCAGGAGGAGAAATCTGGGGTTCTGCCAACCCCTACCTTGGAGGGCAGTGAGGACAAGGACAGGGATGGTAAATTGAGGGCATCCTCTCCAAAAAACTGAGGGCTGGAAATACCCAGGAGGTGGAGGGGATGTTTTTCACCTGGTATAAGGAGTTCAAATATAACATGATATAAAAGTAATAGGGGAAACGTAAGACTCCCCTCAACTTCCATTCTGTGGAGTATGATTTTAACATAAGAGTGATGATGGAAAATTGATCAAAAAACATGATTTTGCATTACACTGCACACCTCATGAAATGACTCTTGTCAAGCCTAGATGAATTTCAGTTCTTTTAAGCCAATATTTAAAATAGATAATCATTATTACTATTACCATTGATTTAAATATTTTTCCAATGAACGAACCTTCTAATCCCCACCTCCACCGCTGGCCCACTCTTCACTTTTCTCACGTGCTGAGAGCTCCAGGAGTGACAGTTCCAGTGCGAGGGGCTGGCCGCCTGACAGAGAGCTTTTTACTTGTCAGTGTCTCATACTTGGTGTCTGCTTTTGTTCTTAAGTCCTCTCTTTCCCATTCTATTATGTTGCTAGAGGGCTGTTTTTTTCCAAGCGTGCATACACTAATGGTATGTGCCAAACACCAATTTTAACTTTTCCAGTGACAAGTCAATCCCATAGAGTTTATTTGTAAGTTGGCAGGAAAATATTCATAAAATGTGGCCAAAGAATACACACACATCAGCAAGTCTAGCGCTTACTGACTGTGACACAAAGGGAACATGGGTGCTCGGAGAGGGCCTCGGGAGGAAGACGCATTCCGGGCGTGTGAGGGCCCTGTTCCGACGAGGCCGCAAGGGCCACAGCGAGCAGGCACATGAAAGAGTCCTCCGCGGGCAGGAGATGAAAGGAGGCACCGGGCCACGTTTGGGGGAGAAACACAGGAAGTGATCGATCTCCGGTGCCTAAGTGAAGGCTCTTTAAACAGAAAAGAGAAGCTTGGATGTGGTCCAGAGTCTGAGGGAAGGCCTCCGCGGCACTCGGCAGAGAAACGGCCTCAGCAGAGGAGCCGGGGAGGAAAGTAAAGGTTCCAGAGGTGAGAGGCCCGCAGGGAGGGCCTTTTCTGACGATGAACTTCGGGGCCAAGATGAGAAGCGAGAAGGGGAAGAAGGCCCTGATCACTCAGTGACAAGCAGGCAAGTGGGATGGACTAAATACAGCCAACTCCGAATACGCCCCACTGATCTTATACCCGTTTTCCCCTGAAGACCAAGCCAAAGCCCTCCTCCTCTACGAAGACTTTGCAGACCCCCAGGGGCAGTTAAGGAGGACTGACACCCAAGTCCTTCCAACTTCCTTCTGCGTGCCTTTGTTGCCTGTAGAGATGAAAAATTAAAGATGGCATTCCCAAACACCCTACATGTAAGGCTTTGGAGGCCAACTGGCACAGGTTTCCCAATGAGAGACACTCACATGAGATGTGGAAGAAAGGAGAGGCAGAGACACCCTCCCGCTGCTTTGGCTGTTGAGTGGCTCTAGTCCCCAGCCTGGTGGAGCAGCCCGATCGAGTATCCCAAGGCCGCAAGTTTCCTACGAGTTGTGAGCAGGCGCAGTGGCGGTGGGAGCCTGGCCCCTGGCCTCAGCTTCAAGGGGGGGCCCCTAGTTCCAGTAGAACACGTGCCCCCTCCCCTTCCTCGGCAGCGGGCTACTGCAGAGGCCGTTTTCCAGGCCAGCCTTGGAGCTTACCTAGAGTAGTGCCTCACTGACCTCTGAAGTGCCCAGCCGCCTTGCTGCACGCCACCCCCTTCCGCCCAAAACACCTGGAACCGAGCCCCCCTTCCCCTCGAACTCACACCAGGCAAACTGCGCAGGTCTACTGTGTGGCAATTTCTAGAACAGCTGCGTCAAGTTTCACGTCGTGCCATGTACTGAGAACTTTTCACAACACTGCGAATGAAATACCTGACCTCGTTACTCCCAGTTCACCAACGAGGAAGCTTGCCCAAGTTCACAGTTAGCCATGGAACTGGATGCCACTGTGCTCTACTGCCTCCCCGTAAAAGTTTAGAAAGTGACTACAGAACAAATATTTAGGTGAAAAAAGGGGAGGAAATGGAAGTGATACAGGGCCCAGTGTTGGTGTAGTAAGTATAAGTATGGTCTGGGCACGTCTATAGGCAAAAGGAATGAAGAGCGGGAAAAGAACAGTCAAATGTGTGGAGAGAAAGAGTGTGAACAGTAGATGGGACGAGCTAGACCAGCGGGAGGCAGGTGACGGGCAGAAGGGACGGTCCGTCACGCAGGAGACGCAGGAGAACACAGACGGCTGTGGGCAGGCTGGGGGACGGAGCCGCCTGCAGAATCCACGAGGAGCTGGTACGGGAAGTCTGTTTTGACGGTTAAATAATTCCCGTGGCAGAAAGAAGCTCAGTGATGAGTAGTTTTCTAGTTTTTCCATGTTCTGAGAACTGAGAAAAGAATATTAAATTTACTGTATCAGCTGGCCGAGGTCTGCTTCAGCAGGGTCAGAGGGAACTGAGTAACACCAGGTATCAGGACGGAGCATGTGAACAAGGAGATAAAACATCGCTGCCAGGCCTGAATTTCTTAAAAGAATATTCACACTTGCATCTCCCAAGAGTTTCGTACTTGGCACACGGGCGGCCCTCAGTCCGTGGAATGAATGAATGGTTATGTTTCACTGGAATGTTAGAGGATGTGCTGACTACAACTCTGCTCCAGGGGAGGCCTTTTCTTTCCTTTGCTCTTCCTTTTTACAAGGGATAATGGCCTGTTCAGTAATTTTTCTTTTTTTCTGACTGTAGCATATATAACATAATACCATATTTTCACTAACAGCAGAACAACTGACATTAGAAAGTGTTCTTCCATCTACCAGAGTTAATTTTTTAAGTGGATAAGCAATTAAAGATGCCAAGTAGATTAAAATTGATCCCTAGCATAAAAGTTGCGATCAATAAAAAACAATTTGTAAATTTGAGTGCACAAATCCTTTTTACTTAAGTCCACCAGAAGCATACTTTTCAGGATCACTCCTTTGATCTCACTTACTGGAAAAGAAAATGTAATAAAAATATCCCTGCAGAACTTAGTTTTCAGCAAATGACAATATACCTATTTTAAAATTTTGAACCACTCATGGAAGACAGATGTGTGATTATCAGACCAGACTGCTGCTAATCACGGAAAATGTGTCATTAAAAAGACCCTTGAGGTGTAGCCAAACTCCTAAACTAGTATATTAAAACATGCTCCAGAAAAAAAATGCAGTGTGATTTAGCTGGTTTCAAGGGCCCCTTCCTTGCTGGTTTTCAGTTTGGCAACTTCACACGTTGTCCTCAGCTTCCAGTATGGGGATCTAACTCACTCACCTCCCACCCATCCCCTCCTCCTCACTTACTGTGGTTGCCATTTCCACTGAACTCCTGTGAAACTTCAGGTGACACCCAAAACCCCCACTCACTGTTCCACCTGCCAGCCAGGCTGCCTTGCTGCTCAGTTTGAGGGAGCAGTTCACGCACGTTACTCTTCAACTCCCTTCCCAGCCGTCCCTCCTCCCCGCGCTGTCACCCACTGCACGCCCAACTCCGAGGACATTTCCACTCGGCCCAGTAACAATAGTCATCTTGGGTTATTTGTCTGCAGCAGCAGTTCCCTGCCGTTTTGGCACGAGGGACCAGTTTCTTTGAAGACAACGTTTTCGTGGACTAGGTCCGGGGGATGGTTTCGGGAGGATTCGAGCGCATACATTCGAGCTCACCTCCCGCGGTGCAGCCTGCTTTCTAACAGGCCCGGACTGCTACGAGTCCGGGGGTTGGGGGCTGGGGACCCCTGGTCTATAGGGTCATCCTGAAAGTTGATACGTATGTTGTGACACATACTTTACACTATTAACCACATAGATGTTATTCATTAGAAGCCAAACAGCACCCTAGGATGTTTCCTCCTCAGCGAGTTCACTGTGCTGTTCAATGGAGAATGTTTCCAGAGTCAAAATACAAGATACTCTTTTTTTATTCTAACAAATACCATTAGGTAGTGGGTTGAATGGTGCCCCTCCCAAAAATAATATATGCCGCCCATGATCTACTCCCTGAAATCTGTGAATATCACCTTAAGTGAAAAGAGGCTCCTTGCAAATTTACTTAAGGGAAGGGTCTTGTGATGAGATCACCCTGCATGACCCAGGTGGGCCCTAAATCAAATGACAAGTGTCCTTACACTGGACAGAAGCAGAAAAGACACAGATACACAGAAGATGGAGCAGAGCCTGGAGAGAGGTGGCTGGGAACCAGGGCCAGAAGTTGGAAGAGACAAAGATCAGATACTCCCCGGGGAGCCCCAGAGGGAGCACAGCCCGGACGACACCTTCACTTTGGACTTCTGGCTTCTGGCACTGCAAGAATGAATTCCTGTTGTTTCAAGGCACCAGCTTATGGTCAATCGTCACAGCAGCCCTGGAAAACTAACATACATATCCAGGTTCCCTGAGCTCTCTCTCAGTCACAGCACTGACACCAGCGATTTCCATTTTCCTCTGGAGATTCCCCGCTGGAGTGCTCTGTCCCCTTCCCCTCTGAAGGCGTTGTTAACCTAGGGCTCCTCTATAATCATCTTCCAAAGACTTCCTTCATTGTGGTTATAGGCTGGACTCTTGAACCCACTGTTTCTTGAATCTTGTGTTTTCGTAGTTCTTGGTTCTCTTTCTCATTTTGCAAGAGCATACCATAAATAACTTCCTAAACAGGGCTATGCATGAAGTTGACTCTGAGTCTTTGAGTGTCCCCAGACTTCTTTACCTATGTTCAAATTTAATTGATGGTTTGGGTGGAAACATCATTCTAGACTTAAAATTATTCCACCAAATTTTAGCGCTACTAATTCTCATTTCCTTGTAGATACCTGTATTTATATATATATCCCTCTCTAGAGGTTTTTAGAACATTCTTTTACCTTGGTCCCCTGAAATTCCATAGTGATGTGTCAAGACTACTTATTTATTTTTAATATATTTTATTGATTATGCTATTACAGTTGTTCCTACCCCCTTTTATTCCCCTCCACCCTGTACCCCCATTCCCACCAGCATTCCCCCACCTTGGTTCATGTCCATGGGTCATACATATTAAGTTCTTTGGCTTCTCCATATACTATTCTTAATATCCCCTATTTTCTACCTATCATTTATGCTTCTTATTCCCTGTACCTTTCCCCCCATTCTCTCCCTCTTCCCTCTCCTCACTGACAACCCTCCATGTGATCTCCATTTCTGTGCTTCTGTTCCTGTTCTAGTGTTTGCTTTTGTTTTTGTTTTTTAGGTTCAGTTGTTGACAGTTGTTTGTTGTCATTTTACTGTTCATACTTTTTATCTTCTTTTTATTCTTCAATAAGTCCCTTTAATATTTCATATAATAAGGGTTTGGTGATGATGAATTACTTTAACTTGACCTTATCTGGGAAGCACTTTATCTGCCCTTCCATTCTAAATGAAAGCTTTGCTGGATAGAGTAATCTGGGATGGAGGTCCTTGCCTTTCATGACTTGGAATACTTCTTTCCAGCCCCTTCTTGCCTACAAGATCTCTTTTGAGAAATCAGCTGATAGACTTATGGAAACTCCTTTGTAGGTCTCCTTTTCTCTTGCTGCTTTCTTAAAAGAAAGCAGATAAGCAGAGCTTTCTCTCTTTATCTTTCATCTTGGGTAATGTAATTATGATGTGCCTTGGTATATGCTTCCTTGGATCCAACTTTTTTGGGACTGTCTGAGCTTCCTAGACTTCCTGGAAGTCTATTCCTTTGCCAGATTGGGGAAGTTCTCCTTCATTATGTTTTCCATTTCTTACTCTTCCTCTTCTCCTTCTGGCACCCCTATGATTTGGATGCTGGAGCGTTTAAAGTTGTCCCAGAGGTTCCTAAGCCTCTCATTTTTTGGAGTTCTTGTTTCTTTACTCTTTTCTGCTTGAATGTTTATCTCTTCCTTCTCCAAACTATTGATGTGAGTTCCGGTTGCCTTCCCTTCACTGTTAGTTCTCTGTACATTTTCCTTTATTTCACTTTTCATAGCCTTTGCTTCTTCCTCTAGTGTGTGACCATATTCAATCATTTCTGTGAGCTTCCTGACTAGCAGTGTTTTGAACTCTGTGCCCGATAGGCTCGCTACCTCTTCTTCACTTAGTTCTACTTTTGGAGCTTTGACCTGTTCCTTCATTCAGGCCATGTTTTTTGTCTCAGTGCAGCTGTTACACTGTAGTAAGAGGTGAAGCCTTAGATATTCACCACAGCAGGGCAACCCACTCACTCCATTGTGGCTCTGTCTGTGGGGGAGGGGTCTCAGAGGGAACAGTGCCCCTTGCTCGGCTTTCAGTCACTTCCTCTGCTACCCACAGCAAATTGGGCCCTTCTGGTGCTGATTCCCAGGTGGGTGGGTTTGTGTATGTTCTAGGACCCTGTGGGTCTCTCCAACGGACTCTCCTGCGAGGCTGGGCATTCCTCCCACCACCTCAATCCCCACAGGTTTTCGAAGCCAGAGGTTTTGAGGCTGTATTTCCCTGCACTGGAGCCCGGGGTTCTGTGGTCTGTCTCACTTCCCAGTTGTTCCTCCCAGTTTATCTGTACACAAATATGGGACCCCCTGGTCCGCCAGCCACCACCTTGCAGCACATCCTCTCCAGCCCAGCCGCCTGTCTCTGCTCCTCCTACCGGTCTGGATGAATGCTTCTTCTTCATCTCCTTGGTGGTCAGACTTCCATGTATCAATTTTCTGGCAGTTCTGGTTACTTTTTGTTTCTATCCTTGTCCTTCTCATTGTGGGAGGAGGCAAAGTGTATCTACCTACGCCTCCATCTTGGCCAGAAGTCCATCCACTCCATTTGGACCCTGGCCGGTGTGGCTCAGTGGATTGAGCATCAGCCTGTGAACCAAAGGGTCTTGCGTTCAATTCCCAATCAGGGCACATGCCTGGGTTGCAGGCCAGGTCCCCAGTGGGGGGGGGGGCGGGGGGGGCGGGGGGGGGGCGGGGGGGGGCATGTGAGAGGCAATTGATGTTTGTCTCCCTCTCTTTCTCCCTCCCTTCCCTCTGTAAAATCTTTAAAAAAAATAAAATAAAAATCCACTCTGTTTGGCCCTACATGGAGCCTTCCAACATGAAGAGGCATGTCTTCTGACTCGAATCTCAGCAGTCAACAGAGCTCACGTGCCAGAGACACAGGGGGCACAGAACCCCCCCACCAAAGGCGGCCTTTCGAAACCGGGAGACAGAAAAACGTTTGCTTCAGACACTGATTCGTATGCAGATATCGGCACTCAGTGAAGGAAAAATATGACCTGGAAATACCAGCCAGGCCTGAGAGGGATACATCAGACAGCACAACCGGGAAGGTTCCAAAGAAAGAAAGTGGCACCCGATCAAAAAATGCCGGCACCAAAACCACCACGGAAACATTGCGGCCGGGAAACCTTTGCAGGGACAAAATTAGCTCACAGACTTGGGCCTCGAGTGCTGGGAAGGGAAGGTTCTCGTGCACCGTCCGTCCAGACAGAAGGAAACCTGCTGGGACCCAGGATTTATCAGAGGGTGCGGCGCGGCTCTTCGTTCGTTAAGCTCCTTGGTCGTCACTTAGCCACCTAGTCTCTCTACACCGACGACTCCAAGTGAGGAAGTGAATGATGTTCTTCTCCAATGGGGAGGAAAGGGAAAGGATTGTAACTCACCACTGGTGTGCCCAAGTGCGAGTGCGACCGATGGAAGCCGAGAGCCAGCGAATGACGCACGGCCACAGAGATGAGCTCGAGAGCAACTGGTGCGAATGCGGCCTATCGCGAGAAAAACCCAGCGCAAGTGCACTATCGCGAGAATGACCAACACCGCGAGAATGACCAACACCGCGAGAATGACCAACACCGCGAGAATGACCAACACCGCAAGCGCATCGTGCCCAAGACCAAGGGCAGGTGTGAGCGTGCCCTAGTGTGCCGGGTGGTCCGTCAGATTGAGGTTATGTATGGAGAGACTCTTCCAGAAAACCCTTCTAAGGCTTGATAGCCTGAGTTCAAAAATAAATTTTCAGGTTGAGAAAGAGAACAGGTTCTTAAGAGAAGAGCACTGACCTGTGGAACTGCGTGGCGTCAGGGCCGCAGAGAGTGCTGGATGCCCGGTTGAAGGTCTTCCGCCTCATCTCCCATTCCAGTGCCCCGTCCCCGCGGAACCCCGCGGAACCCCGCGGGACCCCGCGGGACCCCGCGGGACCGCACACAGCCCAAGGCTTGGGTGGGGCCCTTTCCCAGATGGCAGGCAGCTGCTCCTGAGATTGAAGCCAAGGGGTTCCAAGGCTACCAGTAAAGCAACTTGCAGTTTTGTCTTTTCTAAATATTGTAACAAGTTAATTTCATATTATGTCAAGAATTTTATGGAGCCAATTTCCAGTGCTGAATACTTCTATATGAATCACAGAAATTAGGCAGAAAAAGCAGCAATCGTAACTATCACCTTTCAGGTCAAAATTTTGATTAAAACCAACTGACAACCAAAACTTATTTTATCAGCAGTAAGATTAAATCCAGAACATATGTCAAAGCTGTAATATGAAGTCACAATTCTCTAGATGACAGTTGGAAGCAGTAATTTTATAACTCGGCCCCTCCCTAGCCCATTAATCTAAATATAGTTCAGACGGCCGCCCTGGACTCCGGGGTGATACCCTGCTCAGCGCACAACCCTGGGGAGGTGCTCCTGCCTCCCGGCCTCACTACCCCCGCGAGGCCGCACCAGGGCTGCCCGCTCCCCCGTGTTGATGGACGCGGGTGTGTCTCCCAGCCCAGGACTGGGATCAGGTGTCATGGGATCGGAGTTCTCCCTCACGCCCCGGATCAGCTGTTCCCCAGGCAGACGTGCCACTTGAGAGGTCTAATTAGCCACTATGAAGACGTCAAGTTTTGCCAGCAATAATCAGTACCAGGACATTTTTAGACAAGAAAACATCCCTCCAGCCATGTCAGAGGTGATGCCCTCTTTCTGTGGGCCTTTTTGAGCCTCGGTCACTGCCACAAGATGCTGATTCCCATTTTTTTAATCCAATCAGGAGTCACCTGGCTTCTATGCATCCTCTGGCCAACTGTGCCCACATCTAACTTAATCTTCTTACTCAATAATGTCATGCAGATATGCTCATGGCCCCTTCCCAACTCCTGTCCTCAAAGCCGCAGTCCGAATTCTCATCCTTGTTATGGTTTGCTTGATTAGTGAGATGGTCTCCAAGAAACCGAGTTCACCGCTCTTCTTAGCCACTGTGACAAGACTGTTCTGGAGCACAGCCCTGTCTGCATACTCAGAAAGGCTGACGGTCCTCCCCGGTCAGCCCTTCTACCCAAGCAAGCTGATCTGTTTCGGTAAAACAGCAGCAAGAGCTAGGCTCACCCTGAGGCTATGATGAGACCCCAATTTTGGTTATCAGTACAGTGAAAACCCTGATGCGTTAAAAAACAAAAATGGAAAAAACCAAGGCAGTAAGTGTCAAGGAACGCTCTGAGCTTCTTTCTCATGTAGTGGGAACTGTTTGCTGCAGACGATAAATGTACACAAACTGCATCGCCCTTGATAGTCTTCGTATTGGAATCTGACCACATTTACTGTTCAGAAAGCTATTTATAAAGGTTTCATGAAGCCCTAAGGCATTACAAAAACTGTGCACTATGTTATATCAGTTTTTAGAATGTGAAGATCCCCTTTTAAGTAGAAACTTCTACTGACAGGCATCTTGAAATCCCCCCATATACACACTGGGACAAGATTCACACATTTAAACATGGGCCATGCCATGCCAAGGAAAAGTCTGCACAATGCAAGTGGCTGAATAATAAATCTCGGGGGGAAAAAAACCTTGCTGCCCAAGAGGTCTTTAATGTTTAACTTATCCAACGGCTGCTATTATCACATCTCCATCTCAAATTCACAAAATTATTTTAAAAAGAGATAGAAAGGTTCTTATTTAAAAATGAAGACCCTTTTACCAGTAAGGCTGGTCAACAGAAGAACAAATGTCAGTAAGATCCACAGCAGTCAAACAGCCAGAAATGAGTGGTAATTTTTACACATTGGAAGAGGTGGTTTTTCATAAAGTATAATTTTAGAGAAATGCGTAAGTCAGCTGTAATCATGAACCTTGTATCAAGCTCGATAATGAAAGCCACTTTTGTCTTGGTGGGCTCATTACCGCCCAGCCTCCCTGAAAGCCTGGTGTGTCGTACATCTAACCACGTTCCTACACGGGGCGGGGGGTGGGGAGCAGGGATGGCAAGAAAATATAAATTGAAAACAAAATGAGTATGTTTCCTGAAACAAAGCCAAAATCTGAATAATCCTGGGTAATGACCATTTATGCAGTTGATAGCTTCCCAAGTTTTTCTTTCTCACTTCTTAAGTAACATGGTAATTTGGGCCAATTTTAAAGCCAGAGGATACTTAGGAACTTATTTTTAGGTCATTTCATCCCATTTTTATTTGACTAGTGTAACCTAGGCGGCAGCTTCATTTCAAAGCGCCGAGGAAAGCGTGCCTGGGCTCTCGCTACGCCCAGAGCCAGGATGCGTGGCTCCACCCTCCCAGGAAACTGGCCAGTGATACCCCATCACCCTTCTCGCCACCAGCCTCTTAGTCACGTGAGTGTTCTGTCCCTCCACAGTGGGTTCCACGGTGGCACGCCCCGTTCTCCAAACACATGCCCCCGTCCTAATATCCAGACCCCGAGGATATTTCCTTATTTGGAAAGAGGGTCTTTGCGATGTAATTAAAGAAGCTGAGGGGAGATCATTCTGGATCCCAGGGTGGGCTCTAAATCCAATGACACATGTCCTTGTAAGAGGCTGAAGAGAAGACACAGACACACAGAAGACGATGGCCACATGGAGACGGAGGCGGAGACTGGAATGATGGCTCTACAGGCCCTGGAGCCCCAGGGGCTGGAGGAGGCAGAGAACAGACCCTCCCAGGAGCCTGCAGAGGGGGTGCAGCCCTGCGGACGCCCTGGTCTTGGACTCTGGCCTCCAGGATCATTTTCTGTTGTTTTAAGCCACCCAGTTTGTGGTCATTTATTTGAGCAGCGCCAAGAAACTAATACATTCCAGATACACAGATACACTCTTCTCATTTCTAAGCAGCAAAGTAACCTCGCAAGCAGTGAAAGGGACCAACTGCTTGTCTCTAGAGCAATCTAAGCATGTGGTCTCTACAATCAGATTAAACGGGGCAGCTCACGGGCACTGCTTCACGTTTTTAAGGGCTGCGCAGCCACGGTGGAGAAGACACAAGGGGCCGATGTACAGCATCAGCATGTCCACTCCATAAAAAATGGCACGTTTTAGAGTCACGTTAGGGAGTATTGCAGCGAAAGACACAGCTTGTTTCAGTCAAAAGTGGGTGGCTATCTTTCAGAAATGAAATTGTTGGCCATCTTCCTTAGACTCACCTGTTAGGAGGTAGGCTAGGAAGATGCCTGGCTCTAAAACTCTCTCACACACGTTTTTTGTTTTTATCCTTACCCAAGGACATTTTTTCACTGCTTTTTGGAGAGAGAGAAAAAGAGAGAGGAAAGGAGATAGAGAAACACAGACGCAAGAGAGACGCATCAATTGGTTGCCCCCATGTGCCCCGAACCAGAGACGAAACCCAAGATCCAGGCATATGCCCTGACTGGGAATCAAACCTGCAACCTTACGGCTATGAAATGACTCTCCCACCAACTGAGTCATACCAGCCAGGGCTCTCTCACACATGTTTTAACGACTCACTATTTTGTGAGAACTTGCTTTTCTGTCTATATACAAACCCAACCATACCTCAGCTCAGTTACGGGGTATAACTGGAAGGAGGCAGAAGACACAGGTGGCAGCCGAGAGGAAAGGACTGTGGAGGAACAGGGGGTCAGCAGGGGACCACCGAACACCTGCAAAGATGAGGTGTAGATAAGAGAGAGGTACTCAGAGCTGATGCTCACAAGTGTGGGCCAAGGAAATCCACAGGCATGTCACAGAAGAGACCCACACAGTCTAAATAGTCATAGGAAGACGGTCCAACCCACCAGTAATATCTTACATGCATATTTCTGAAAATTTCACAATGTGTTAGGAAGGAAACGCCTAGGACCCAAATATGGATCTGTAATGATGTTATACGTGTGTTTTCCAACCACATTAACACAAGTAAAACTCAAGGTGGTAGCACAATACTGCGTACTAACTCGAATGATAAATTCTGAAGTTAATATTTATTGCACTGGACGCCGAGAGTGCTGCATAGCAAAACTGTTATTTAGCTTATAAACGGTCCACTGTTAATTTGCTAGCACAACTTTAAAAGTGCTTTCCAAGGCGGAAAAAACTCAACATATAAACAACTCTAATCTTCAATAAAACTCCATGAGTCATAATAAAGGTTAGCGATGGATCTGAAATAGCTTGTAGGCAGGAAAAGTACCCATGGGTTGACTTACGAAACCTGTAACATCTTATAGACTTACTTATTTCATCACTAATTTTTACATAATCACAGAACTGAGATAGGCGCATTCCTTGACAGTTAAATTTGGTTTGAGGCAAAACTGACTAGTCTCAAACACAAAAATAACCTATCCCCAGAAAAGTGAATAGATATTTTTGGTTTCGTTTTTCAAAATCTGGTCTGCCTTTACTACTGAAGCAGTATAGCTTCCATAACTATGGATAAAAACTTGAAAAACACTTCCACGCAAAGATATCCAAATGTCTAAAAAAAAAAAAAATTCACCTGAATCCTAATATATCAAGGTATTACTAATTAGCATTGATATATTAATGATTACCTTTGAAGAAATTTTAGATTGCTTAAAGTTATGATAAACAAAAATTAGAACTCTGTCATTTTTATTTTTAAAAAGATTTTATTTTATTTTTTAGAGGGAGGAAAAGGGAAAGAGAAAGAGAGGGAGAGAGACATCCATGTGAGAGATAAACATCAATCGGTTGCCTCTTGGACACGCCCCAACTAGGGGCTGAACCTGCAACCCAGGCATGTGCCCTGACCAGGAATCAAACTGGCAACCTTTCGGCTCACAGGCCGGCACTCAGCCCACTCAGCCACACCAGCAAGGGCATGTCTCCCATATTTTAAAGTGACTTGTCATCGTGGTAAATGTAGGCGGAGATTATAAAATAATATTCCTAATGATGAGATATAGGCTATATTACCATACTGATTTCAGACTAAATTTGTAAACTTCATTTTAAAATCCACGAAGATTGTTTATCTTTCACAAAGGGATCGGGAAGCAATATTAAGATAAAACTTTGGGGAGGGTGAATTTTGTAGTATGTGAATTATATCTCAATAAACTTGAGAACGGCTTAGGAACCCACATACACAAAAATGTTTGGGAGGCATTTATTTATTTCCATCTTACTGCCAGAAAGTGAGGTTGTTTTTTAGTCTGTCAAAAACATTTTAACTCAGCTGGCTTATAATTAAGTTTTAATGGATTGGAAGTGTCAACCAAGGTTTTTCTGTTGGCTTTGAGGTAACTGCAAACAAAACAAACAAACAAAATAAATAAATCATTGTTCAAATATTAGGAAAAGTTTACAACGTGTGTGAAGAGCTAGATTCAATAAAATCTGCTAATAAATAACCCTGAGCCATTCGCACGTTATTTACTCTTACGACAGCGACAGCAAGTACGAGCGGCCGCGGCCTGGGTAAAGGGAACAGACCACGGCCTCCCTGTTCTCTAGAAGTCGGACGGCGCAACTTCTGCACACGCACGAGGACGGGAGCAGCACTTGGAGACGGCCAAGTCAGGGGCCGCACAGCACGGCGGCTGAGAGCACAGGAGCTCGAAGCCCAGGCTGGGGTCCGGATCTGCCCTCAGCGACGGGCAACGTGGACACATCGCATCATCTGCATTACAGTCCCCTCCTCGGTAACACGGGAACAATGCGATGGGTGACTCGGGTAAACTGACGCCCGTGGAAGCCCGAGGCACCGCGCCCGGCCCCCAGTAGGTACTTGCAGATGGCAGCTGAGACCCCCAAGTTGGCTTGCTCTGTCCCTCAGCCACAGGTCAGGCCCAGCACCCAGAAGTCCTTGCTGTTGATAACGTGAGGTCATCAAGTAAGAGCGCTGCCATCGATCTTGACAGTCCTGACCTTGCACTGTCCTCTGACTGCCTGGAAGGCAGTTTGACAGGCTAAGCAGAAAACTACCGAGGCTGACGTCGTAGGCATACGACAAGCCAGCACTTCTAGGTATGGACGCCACAGAAATGTCCACCACGAGAACCAGACTGCTCACCACAGCCCCTTTCGTGTTAGTGCCAAACCGAAAACGACCCAAGTGCCCCTCAAAGGTAGAATGGCCAGACTGTGGCATGTTTATCCGATAGGGTGTTCTGTAGCGATGAAGACGGATGGACCAAGCAGATGCAGCCACGTGGGTGAGCACGAAGGAGTCTGTGGTGTATGTTTCCATCTGGATGAACTACACCACCAGGAGAAACTTGGGATGGTGCCCGAAGTCTGCACAGTGCCCTGCAGAGGGGGACGGTGACCAGAATGGACCATGACAGGTGCCTCTGGGACGCTAGACCATTCTATGTCTTAAGCTGGTTACATGGGTGAGTTTAGTTTGTAAAAATTAAAACAATGCCCCCTTCGTATATGTGCACTTTTTATTTTTATTTTTTATTTTTTTAAAGATTTTATTTATTTTTAGACAGAGGGGGAAGGGAAGGAGAGAGAGAGAGAAACATCAATGTGTGGTTGCCTCTCATGTGCCCCCTACTGGGGACCTGGCCTGCAGCCCGGGCATGTGCCCTGATATATGTGCACTTTCTAAAAATGCATTTTATACTTACACGAGACTTTTTCGATCAGCCCTTACCACTGATTTAAAAATGAGCCTCGCTCAGGGTCATATGCCGAGGGCAGCACCTACCACTCTGCTCTCAGCCCTGAGTGCCACGCGCCTCCATCAGCCTAACCACCTGCTGGAGGGGATGCGGGCCAGATGCAACACCTTCTTCCACCCGTGATTTCTTCACTCATTTCCAAACCTGGCAGCTTGCTGTTGCTTTTCACATGTTTCAAATTGGGCACTTTTTCCTGCTGTGTTTCTTCCCTTCGAGGCTCTGGCTGTCGTCCGTTGGGAAGGAGTTCAGGACGCAGAGCTGAAATGAATGCACTGACACCACCCTCTTTCCATTAAACACACCTTACCTCACTTAAAACACCGATCCACTTTAAAGACTCGATTTTAAAGAAATTAATCCTTGAAAGAATAATTTATTTATAAGCAACTGACACGAATGCTGGCAATTTATAGAACTTTTTAATTATCAGGTGTACCTCATACCATATCAACCTTAGTAAAATTTATAAGGTACACGCAATGTTGGTTTAAAATATAAAGCGTGTAAAAAAGTAAAGTTCTCTGAAATTTTGTGCAGTCAGTTCTAAAACATCCGAATGACTATTTCTTTGGACCACCACACAGGAGAAATCATTTCTTCTGAAAGTGAACACATCCTCACATAAGAATCTTTCAGTCAGCAGTGCTCCCTCCCATAGGTGGGGCCCAGGGGATTTTTAGGGCAATAAAACTATTCTGAATGACACCACAGTGACGGATACATGACATTATACATTTGGCAAAATCCACAGGGCTGTGCAACACGAAGAGGGAGCCATAGGCACAGCCGGGACTTATAATGGATGTGTATCAGTCCAGCTTTATCAATCATTACGAATGTTACACAAGAAGTTAGTAATGGGGAAACCAGGGGGGCTGGCAGGGGAGGGAACGTGTGGGCACTCAATCTGTTCAGTTTCGCCATAAGCTTAAACTGCTCTAAGGAATGAAGTCTATTATTTAAAAAATAAAATAAATAACGCTCCCTCCTAGATTTTAAGATCTGCACATTTTACATTGCTGCTTTTGCAAGAAACACCTCACCTAGAACACAAAAGCAACTCGAAAGAACAAAAGCTTTTGCACATTTTCAAGGGTTTATTTGCAATTGATGATGCAAACGTTCTTCACACACTGTTAGTGACTATTATACAGACGCAATTTTCAAAGTGCATCATGGAGAACAACTATCGTGGGATGTCTGTGTTTGTTTTTGTTTTGTACTGGACTGGCATGCTGTTCTTCTGTGTTAGAAAATATGATGCAAAATATATTCAAATAAAAGCAAGAGTAAGGGTCGACTTTAATACCTCAGGGGGAAACCTGATCGATTGTGTCCATAAGGAAAGATGTATGCGTTAGGTGCTCCCTAATTACGGCTGCTTTGGTGGGCAGCAGCGCTGGTGAAACAGATGTTGCAGGCCTATTAAAGAAGGGGTTTCAAACATCTGCTTACAATTTTAAGGCAATTGTAAATACAGCAGAGAAGGTCAATTGGGCCAATTAAGGCCGATGTGCAAATCCACCTCCGCAGGTTCCTCCTCCAGCATAGGTGGACTTGGTTTTTTTTAAACTTCTACTTTCTTCCACCACAATTTTTTTAAACATGGGACATAAGTCTAATAACTTTTGTACATTTTGATTGCGATTTTTTAAAATGGCAACGAACGTTCTGTTCAAGGCATTCGCTGCACACCTTTGCCTGCCTTTCCCCCTGCGCCCTCAGGGCCTGCTGCTCAGCTCTCTGCATGGGGGTCCGCAGTCCCAGGTGACCAGAGAGGTGCGGGGCAACCAGAAGGAACGAGGGCGAGGGTCACCTTCAGGGACGTCACTACCGCGACACGCGAACTGCTCTTAGCTGCGCTGACAGTGTGACCAGGAACGGTGGCTGTCTCCACCATGGGCTTCTTCACCAGCTCCGATTAGGAAACCATGATGTGTCGCAACCAGTAAAACGGTGGCAAATGTGCCTCGCCCTGATCTAAGCGTGCGAAAACTAAAAACGCCCACCGTAGGAAGCGCTCACGCACATCGGAGATGATGCCGGCAACGCCGGGGCAGCCGCCTCTGCAGACCGAGGCTCTCCTGCTGCTCTGTGGGGGCCGCCGGAGCTGGGGGGCAGGGGGCTCAGACAGAGGCTCAGGGACAGCGAAGAGGCGGGGTGTCCACCCCGAACATTACTAGGTAATTTTTGTTAAAGCTGAAGGTTTTTTATTTTATTTTATTGAATTTATTGGGGTGACACTGGTTAATAAAATTATATAGGTTTCAGGTGTACAATTCTATAACACATCATCTGTATACTGCATTGTGTGAAAGCTGAAGGTTTAACAGTTTGCTTTCTAGGGTCACTACGTAGGGCATAAATGTCCACATACCCCAGGGGCCAAGTGGCCTGCTTCGATGGACATAAGAAACAAGCCTCACCTACCTTCTTTCCCTTGAGCTCAGACAACAGCCACAGGGGAGTATTTCAGGACCCTTTTTTGGTGGCCCAGGCCACTGAATTATTCTCTTTGTAGACAGGGTGGGGTCAGGGAGCTAGGATACAAAGACCTAGATTTCAATTCAGATCCGCACTTCCTCGCTGAGTGACCTCAACATTTGCTTTTTTATCTATGAAATGGGAATACTGCCACCGCTGAGAGCTTTAAACGTGGACACATGGCAGGCACTCAATGAATGTTGATTTCCCGAAGTTGTACACAGTAGACACTCATTAAATGTTGGGTTTCTGTCCTCCTCCTGAGACCTCCGAAACCCCCACTTCTACGGGCCTGACCCTGTGGTCCCAAACAGAGGGGGACAGTTCTCTGAAGTCTCTATTTGTTTATTTGGGGGAAGGTCTGTTCAGTTTTTGTGGTGGTGTTGTTGTTATTTGCTTTATTTTTTATTTTGTTTTGGTTTTTTTTGTGTGTGTGAAACAAAAAAAGAGAGTGGATAATGAAAGCACGCAGAGTCCTAAAGACTCCTCTGGTCGGCAGGATAGAAAGAAATGTATCCAGAACAAAGGAGATTCTGAAGGACAGTAAATACCACGCAGAGAAATCGAAGTGGAGAAAGAACTTTGCCTTCTTCTGTTCCCTTTTTACTTTTCAACCTTGAGGCTCTGCTCACTCGGGTCTGAGCGAGAATAAAGAGTCCCGCTTGTCCAAACAGCCACTAAATCTGAAAGCAAACAGCTCGACCGCGTGCAGTTCTTCTGCCCCATTCCTGTCAATACAGCCGGCCCCTGCTCCCTCGGCCCAACAATGCCAGGCTCACAGCCGGCCCTCGCCCTCCACCCAGCGCGCGAGGGGATTTTCAAAAGGCCGTTCCCAGAACAGCCTTCGCGATCTTTGCAGCCTTTTCAGAAACACAAAACTCCAATTCATTTAGCTCACTGTTTCCGCGATCCAGCTTAAACTCATTTCAAAACCTCTGCTTTTGTGCACAGGGAAGTTGAGGACACCGAGCACTCGGCCACAATGTAACATGTTTGTATTTTTCTCTTTGCAACAAATTATCGTAGTTTTATCACTGAAAGGCTTTGGGCAGAAACTGCAGGAAATGGCAAAACTATCTGGGGATCGGAACACAGGAGTGGCACTAGACACTGGGCACCTTCTTCGCAGGGAAATGAAAGTCTGGAGGGCAAAGTTTCCTTTTGTTGAAAATGCAGTGTTTAGCACAGGACCTAGTATAAAAAGTGACGATAAACAAGAGCTGGGAGTTGGGGGAGCAGGCTAGCCTCAAGATTAGCTGCACTCTGCTAGAGACTCATTTCTATGAATCATCTGCGAGGAATTTCGTAGTGCTAACAGCGGCATCGCACAGAAAGTTATGGTAAGCATTAACAGTAGATGCAAATATCTTTAGTTTTTATATGTTATGTAGTTGATATAAACAGCATCTTATTTACTACCCTACTAATTGGTCTGTTTGTTAGAACTGCATGTAAGCTAGGTAACTGATATCCAAGGGACTTCACTGAAAAATTCTCAAAAGTAATTTTATTTTAACTTTTGCTTACGGTAAATTGTAAAATCAAAATAACGCCTGGGTCAAAACTCCAAAGAACTGGGCCACCAGTGAACTAAAAAGAAAAGGCTAGTGTAAGGAGAATCTCTTCCTAATATTCTATGTGCCCAAAACATCGCCTGTCTCTCCCTTTCCACAGGATTTATTGTTTTTCTCTTCCTGTGTGACAGCAGCAGTACGTAGTCACAGAAGAAAATGCAGAAAACCACAAAGAAGGGGGAAAAGTCTCCCACAATTCCATCCCCCGAAGAGCACTAACTGCCTTTAATACATCTGGTGAGCTTTGTTCGTGGTCTTTCAGGGTGTACACAAACCTTTTCACTTCTTTACCTTTTTAAAACAAAAACTGGATCGTGCTATAGGTTTTTGTTTTAGTCTGTTTTCATGGTTTTAACTAGCTATGCAATCGTTCATTAAACCCTATTATTAGGCGCTGGGACTGGTTCTTTGTGTTATAAATAGGGCAGCAGTGAGCTTGCAGACACACACATCTTTGTACCTGCTCCACCTTCTTGGGTTGCATTCCCACGACATGGACTGCGGGTCCAAATGCATGCCCATCTTAAGGCGTGTGTTACGCAAGACACGACAGACAGGCTGTACCAAGTCTGCACTGACCGTGTGAGAGTGCCCTTTTCCCTGTGCCTTTGCCCAAATAATTCTTTAATCTTCCCAATGTATCATGCAAAACATTATGTATTTTTTCCATTTTCATTACTAATGATATTCAGATGTTTTCCCTTCCTTTGGGATCTGACTGCTCGTTCCCTCACCCATTTTTTTTCAATTGTAAAAAACTGTGTACTGAAAATATTAACCCTTTGATTAGAATTTATGTCCTAAGTTTTTTTCCTCCAGTGGTCACCTGTTTCACAGTGTTGCTTGACACACACAAATTTATTATAGAAAAATCCACCTTTTTCTCCTATCATTTTCCTTTGGATTTTGAAGCTGAGACAGGCCTTTCCTATCCCAAGAGTAAACAAACAATCTGTTTTACATATCGCACTAATATCAGAAGGGCACCAATTTTGATTGCAGCGATTGAGAGGGCAAAACGGAGTTAAGGAAAGAAAGAAGGAATCCCGAAGGAGTGAGAAAGAGGTGAGAAGGCTTCTAAAAATAACATTCGGCAGACAGCGGCTAAACGCAAGGCTAATTTGCTTCTCAGTTAATGAAGGAGAAAAATAGAGCTGGTGAAGGAAGAAAAGGTCCATTCTAGAACAGGAACGATAAAATCCCCTCTGAAGACAGGAACAACATTCTTGTTATGCACGGAAATCTAACCCTAAAATAATAAAGAATACATTGATGGAGCAGCGCTGCGAATAAATTCCATTTAAGCTGTGTTGTTTTAACAATGACCCAGAAAATGTTGAACTAAAGTAGTTTGTTACATGCCCAGTTTGGGGAGAGTAAAACCACTGAGAGAACCACAGGTCCTCAGCAACATACCCAGAAAAGGCCTTTTTGTCTGCAATCAATTAATCAATAATTGTATGTCAGTAGGCGAATTTGTATACTGTTTACAAATACGTGTGCATACACCTGTAAATTGTATGTATTTCCAAAAGTTTAAAAAACCTATTAAGTATCATCCATTTTGTCACTAAATGCAGTCACAATCTCTTCAGGGTTCAGTAGAAAAGAATGGCTCGGGCAGCTCCCGGCCGAGCCCTGCACCGCCTTCCTGTGGGCGGAGAAGCTGCAGGAGACTCTGCGTGTAGAGAGCCCAGACAGTCTAGAATTCCTGCGGGGGCGGGGGCGGGGGTGCCCGGCAGCTTCCTCCCAGGCCAGAGCTGACCGGGCTGCAGGAATCCAGGCTCTGGCACCCTCGCTTTCGAACTTGCTTCCCCAGCCTCATCCTCCAACCTTCCCCTCAGTGTTGTGAGCCATCCAACACCCAGCCTCCAATACATTTCCTTTCGGCTCAAGTTACCAGGTCAAGCTGTTGTTGGCGGTCTCGAACCTGGACTTGGACAAACTCTTAGCTTAAACTCCTGAGCGCTCACTCCCTCGCAAAATGGCCCACACCCTGAAGTATGCACCTTCTATTCAAAAGCTACCTTGTTTCCTCTTCCTTTTCCTGTGCATCTCACAGCGCTTTACACTTGACCTTGTTCCCTTTGCGGTCTCCTCCTCACCTTACTCCCCTCCCTAAAACGGCCTGGTAGGAGAGGGGAGGAGAGCCCACAGAGGCGAGGAGAAATGGGAAAGTTGGTCACTTTCTTACCACTTTTCAGAAAATATCTGTACGGCGGCCGGCCACAGCGCCCCTGGGGCTGTCACTGATAGACCCTGAACTTTTTCCCTATCAATATATTACAAAGTGAGTCAGAGGTGGATTCAAACCTTGACATTGTTGTCGATGGGCTGACACTACGCATTCTCTCTCACTGCAGCGAAGGGATCTGGGGTCAGGGGGTGCTGAAAGGGACACGTGGCATGACCCCTGGGGGCGGCTCACCCTATGGCCTCCCCACCCCTGTGGGGCTGCAGCACAGGTGACTGTGGGATCCCCAGTCAGCTTGGCGAGTTGGGGAAATAGAGGGACCCCTCTCATCCTGCACCTGGGAGCTACAGAGAAGCCCTCCCTCAGAGGCTGTCCCCAAATCAGCGCAGGGACAGAGCCCGGGCTCAGGAAGGTGCCGCCACGTGCCGCACGAGAGGGGGCACACGTGTACACCTCTCAGTGCCCAGAGCCCTTAGGATGGGCTCCTCTGGGCTCCCTTCCAAATGGAATGGGCAAGGGAAGGGAGAGAGGCCCTCAGGGTAGCTTTTGTCTGTGGCCACCTCTGGAGGTTCTGGGAACAGGGGACAACTGGGTGGCACTGGTCGGCTAGAATGAAAGTCATGGTTGAATTCTTGCCCTCAAATGTTCTTGCTGCATTCTCAGCACCCCTTTGCCACCAATTCTGATGTGAAGACCCCATCCCAGGGTGGCCAGCTCTCCAGGCCGGCCAGAAAGCGGGAAAGGGGGAACAGTGACTCCCCAGGACCCCCCTCCCTGCACATTAGAGTGTTGGTAGCTCCCCTACCCCAGTGGGGACATGGGGACAGAGCTGAGGGTACAGTCCTATGTCCCTGGGCCAAGGTATGGGCTGGGCACCAGGGTCCCCCAAACTGGTTGCTCTTTCTCTCAGCCACAGCTTTCTTGTACCCGCCCCCACCCTCGACCCCCTCAAAACAAAGGCTCTGGGATAAAGCACAATACTTCAACAGTCAGGCTAAGCACCTTGCACATTTCAGAGACCTATACTTGAAATTTTTTAACTAGAAAAATAGAACTAAGATGAGCACTTCTTTTGCATCGTGAGTCCTAAGTACATTTTAAAGAGAGTTTTTAAGCTAACGGACAGCGTGTGGCAGTGCCACCCGGCGACACTCGGCAGTGCCACACCTTGCAGAGGTTTGGAAGGTGCTCGTCACCCTCACCCGGCGCTCTTTTATGAAGAGCCTGAGGAAATGCCTGCCTAATCTCCCCTCTCAGGATAACTCTATTTTTTTTTTAAGTGTCTCTCTATTTTTTAATCTGTAACTCGTTAGCAAAGCCGATTTTGCTCTCTACATCGGCTCCTAGTAAATTTAAACAAAAAAATGTATTGCTGTGGTGAGGCAAGCGGGACTACGGGAAAACCGCCTGGAGCGCCCGCCGTGTTCCCTGGACCACAAGCCTCATCCATGGGACTGACTGGGGTTCCCCCTCGTCTCAGTTTCCTGAGACCAGAGGTTTCCCCTGCGGGCAGACAAGGGCCACCCCGAGCTGCTGTGGTCCCTCAAGTTGGCACGTGCGAGGCAGCTGGATTTCCCAGACGACTCCTGCAAAGGGCCGACACCTGAGTCCCGCTGTCCAGGCGCTGTCCCATGGACTGGGCTCATTTCACACTTGTCCTGTATGAAGTGAGAGACGGAGGGGAATGGGGTCCTGAAGGACCCGGCACAGGGCCGGGCAGCCCTCTCCCAGGGGCACCAGGAGGACCCAGGGACCTGATCTTTGGCTGGTAAGCTTCCCTCCACAGCCTATTTCTTAAGCCATGCGCTGCGGCCTTAAGACCCCACCCAAGTCCTGGTGCAACAAGCTTCGGGCCCAGAGAGCCGAGTGCTCATTTTGCATGGCTGTACCCAGTCCTGCGGTCCCATCAGGTGTTTTCCCCACGGGTGTATGTCTCTACCAATTTCGTCCCTCTCCATGTTAATTCACAGCCTGACAGATGGTAACATCCCCCTAAATTGCCTTAAATCGTTTCTTGGACAGAGCGGGGCAGAAGAAGGGGAGGGAGAGGAGGGAAGGGGAAGGGAAAACATGAAGTCTGTAACCTCCAAACACATGCACAACTTTTTTACACGGCCCTCGGCTCTCCAGACCTCCATGCACACCGTCACGGCGAATGCTCACAATCACTGAGGACAGCAAACACCCTAACGTACAGCCATCTTCAAACAGGGCAACACACCTTTCAACAGGGCATTCGGGCGCAGGCAGTTTTAAGAAAAAGAATCCCAGAGCCTCCGCCTCCCGTGGGCACACTTCCTGTCCCAAGCCTCTTTCCAAACAGGCTGGGGGCCCAGCTCCCCTCCACCTCCCCGCTGAGGGAAGGAATGCCTCCCGCCCTCTGACAACGGTGAAAGCATCCTTCCACACTGACCGCCATGCACCAGACATGGTTCCCACCTTAGACACAATTTGGTAAGCGCAAAGTGCACATTTAGGCATTCTGATCCTTCCTGCAGATCGTTTTTTAATTAAATGTCTTGGGGCGACATTGGTTAATAAGATTATGTAGCTTTCGAGTGGAGAATTCTGCGATCCATGATCTGTACACGGCATTGCGTGCCCACCACCCAAGGTCAAATCATCGTCCATCACCATGAATTTGGCCCACTTTACCCTTTCCGACCCCCTACCGGCCTTCCCTCTGGTAACCACCACACTGTGGTCTGTGTCTACAAGTGTTTGGTCATTTGTTTTTCTTATCTGTTCATTTGTTGCTTTCAGTTTTATATCCCATCTATGAATGAAATCATACAGTTCTTAAGTTTTTCTGACTTATTTCACTTAGCATGATATTCTCAAGATCCATCCATCCATGTCTCAAACAGCAGAGTTTTAACTTTTCTTATAGCCGAGTAGGATTCCATAGTATATATATACCACATCTTCTTTATCCAGTCATCTACAGAAGGACACTTCAGTGGTCTCCATATCTTGGCTACTGTGAATAATGCTCCAATGAGCATAGGGGTGTGTGTATCTTTGCAAACAGTGCTTTCTAATTTTTTTAGGTAGATATGAGAACAGGGGTTGCGGGGTCATACGAAACGCTGTTCTCAATTTTCTGAGCAGCCTTCACACGGTTTTTATTGCAGCTGTACCACTTCATGCTGCCTTGTTCCTGACTGAGATGCATTCTAGGACCGGCCAGAAGGACTACAGACAACTTCCATTTCTTCATGACCCAGCTGCTATTTAAGAATGCTTTACTCCCAGGAGAACACCAAAGATATCTATTTAAGATGGGGGCACCTTATCTCATCCTGGGGACCAACTGCATGCCTCATTTATCCATCTTCAAAGTGGAATAAAGAAGTGAGATATACCCTTGGGACCGAAACACTAACATGTTTAAATTACAAAAATAGCCCTGGCTGGTGTAGCTCAGTGGATTGAGCGCGGGCCTGTGAACCAAAGGATCACAGTTCGATTCCCAGTCAGGGCACATGCCTGGGTTGCAGGCCAGTTCCCAGCATGGGACACATAAGAGGCAACCATACATTGATATTTCTCTCCTTCTCCCTCTCTCCTACCCTTCCCCTCTAAAGGTAAATAAATAAATAAATAAATATTTAAAAAAAAAATAAATTACAAAAATAAAATTTAAAAATTTTACAAAGGTGGACTTTCTAACACAAAGTTTGATTTAGCTACTTGGTTTGCAATGAGGACTGGCTGTGGCAGTGAGGTTATTGGCAGGCACTTTCCAAAATTGGGAGAGTTAAATTTGAAGCTCTGAGGTTTACAGGGAAGTATAGTTAAAACATGACATAGCCCTGGCCAGACAGCTCAGTTGGTTAGAGCATTGTCTTGATACACCAAGGTTATGGGTTCAATCCCCAGTCAGAGCATATGCAAGAACTGACCAATGAATCCATGAATAAGTAGAACAACAAATCAATGTTTCTGTGTCTCTTTCTCCCCCTCTTTCTCTAAAATTAATAATATTTTTTAAAAATGGGATAAAATAAAAGCATTTTGTTTAAAAATGTATCGATAGGGTTGTATTAAACTCAACTATTTCAATTTTCTCAACTATTTTTAAGTAGATTAAACTAGGAGTCTCTAAAAAAGCATCGCTAAGTGTAATTACAATAATTTGATAAGTCACAATAAGGTCTCTCAGGTAGACTTTGGATATTTGTAGGTGGATGACTCTCACAACTATTAACAAACCTTCTCATCAGTCCAGGGAGTTTCCGGCTCCCCGTCCTCAGGAAAACTGCAGAAGAACCTCACTGAGTTGCTCACTGACAGATCGATCAGGAAAAAAAAAAAAATTAGTGAAGAACTGTCTCACTGCTTCCGTACAGAAAAAGGAAAAAGAGAGTAAGTGCTGAACTACCTCATTCTATCAAGTTCATCCACAGGCAAATGAACTGATTGACACAAAAGACTCCATCCGTATCATTCAGCAGTATAATTCCAATGAAACTTCAGTTACGCAGTTATCAAAAATACAATGCATTTGTTTGGGGTATATTGTAAGCCATTGATAAGTATAAGGAGATCTCAACCTGGAAGAATATTTTTTATTCTTAGAGCTTTATGTCCACAGCAAATGGCATGGTCTTGGTGCAGAGCAGCATCCTAGGGTGCCTGATAAAAGGCTGTCAGGAATAAAGATGTATTACATTAGTATAAAATTCTGTGGGAGCCCTGGCACAGAACCAGGAGTTCAAGGAGATAAAGTTAAGACAAAAGTCTGACCAAGGAAGTGCCTCCTCTGGTTGCTAATGGATGGCAGTGGGCCTCAAATAGAAATGCGTTTACCATCACCAGATAAACTGCAGAAAGAGGTGCTACTCTTTTGAACATCAATATCCACCATATGTTGGAAATTACATCCTTTGCAATTATTTAAACTTTTGATGAAAATTGTTAGATGTCAGCATAAACACATGTAAGGGGATTTGTAGATTTTTTAAATTATCTTAGGGGTACACAGTATGAAAATTTAAAAACCACCGCTA
Source organism: Glossophaga mutica (assembly GCA_039655065.1). NCBI lineage: Eukaryota > Metazoa > Chordata > Mammalia > Chiroptera > Phyllostomidae > Glossophaga > Glossophaga mutica. Next base: position 219,330,493 of record CM077304.1, on the reverse strand, counting down.
CATACAAACTTCTAGTTATAAAATAAATAAGTTACAGGCGTATAACACACAGCATAGGGAATAGAGTCAATAATATTGTAAAAACTGTGTACAGTGACGGATGGTTACTAGAATTCCGTGGTAATCTCTCCGTAAGGTATATAAATGTCAAGCCACTATGTTGTACACCGGAAACTAATATGATATTGTACGTCAACTACAAAAAAAGTAAAATAAAAAACACTGCTGTAACAAGGTCCTGTCACTCCCCTACAAACCCTCACTGGGTTTCCATCTGAGGCTGGCGTGCCCTGGGTGCGGTGAGGGCGGTTTTGGGAGGGCGCCCCCCCCCCCCCACGGATCCTTTATAACATGCGCAGTGGCAGCAAGCATCAGAAGGAGATGCACATGCTGGACGATCCTCAGAGCTGCAGCTGTGCGGGAGTGACGTCTTGGGACGGGTCTGCTAAAGCAACATTTCAGAACCGAAGGGGAACTTAAAATCTTGGGCTGGGGGAGCAGGAGAATCAGACAAAGAGTACTTCCTTTCCACTATGCCTGAAGAAGGTACCAGCTTTCCTCTGGCTTATGGGAGTATTGCCAATAATTTGAAGCGTTCCAGGAGAAAAAGAAAGCTTAAGTGAGAACAGATAGTGCATTGATAAAGTGGATGCCACCAGGTAGACCCCAGAGCAGAGGTCTTGTATGGGTGCATGACTGCCCCCTAGAGGATATTTTGGAACTCCTTTTTTTTTTTTTTTTTTGGTTGTCACAGTGACTAGAATTTAGCGCTCACAGGGCCCCAGAGATTCATGCTGTCCTGCAACACACAAGGTCAGCCCTGGATGACCAGACTCTGCCCCCACACTGAAGCAAATTTTTAATGGCCCACCGGTCACTCACATAGGTGTAAAACCTGTTCATAAGAATGTGACATGAGAACCTGATTTTATTTTTACGTACAAACAAGAAGTACTTTCTGTACAGTTTCATTACGCTCAACTTTCTAAGGATGTTACCATCACATGAAGGAAAAATGGGTAACGTCCAAAGGACAGAGTTGTTCCCCATTATGTAAATCACGTCATCTGAGATGACGCCACTCAGGTGTCGGTAGGCCCAACGCAGCACAGCCTGGTGAGTCTGTCTGGCGGCCGTCAGTCACACCCGCGCTGCACGTGTAGGGCAAGCATCTAACCCCGCCACCACACCTCCCTGAACAAGCGAGTGTGAGCACACACCGAGAGACATACATTTTACTTCAGCAACTTCTTTTGACTTCTGTTTTACTGTGTTTGGAGTGTTATATTGAATTTAAAATTCTGCGTGTAGACAGCTTATATAATCTATGAATTGAACTTCAAGAGGTTACAGATGGTAAGATAAACTATTTATTGTAAAAAGAGGTATGGACAAGCTGCAACGTGACTGAACCTCTTATGCTACAGGAAAGAAGCCAGACACAAAGGGCCCCGTTGCGTGACCCCCTTGACATGAAACACCCAGACTGGGCAAATCCACAGAGACGAAAAGTAGATACCAGCGCGCTGCCGGGGGGCAGGAACGGCAGGGAGGGATGGGGAGCAACAGCCAACGGGTTCGGGGTTTCTCTTTGGGGGTGACAAAATGCTCTGAATTTGATGCGGTGATGATGTATTTTTAAGTGTGAATATATTAAAGCTATTGAGTCAGTTACACACTTCAAATGTTGTGCCGTGTTGGATGTGAATTATATCTTAAAGAAGCTGCTAAAAAAAAGTACGGGTGTGATGTGGCTGCAAACCAGGCCTGCATTTTGAGCTCTTCGCGGTGGACTGAGCAGAAGCCCAGGGGGCCCTCGCCGCTCCGAGGGCATCCGGCGGCATGAAGCTGTGCTCGGGAGGGACCGAGTGCCTGCCGTTCAGGTCGGGGCGGCTGCGGTTTTAAAGGACACACACATGGCAGTAAACGGAGGTGAGACTCTCCAAAATGGAATCCGTCTCAGGTGACAAGTGGCTTCTAGTGAGACAGCAAGAACACGTAGCATACCCACGGTAGCCCTTCAAACCGCACCCCCCCCGACCCAATTAATACATGGGGAAAAGCATTAAAGTGCGACCCGTTCTAGGAGGTACATCATCAGGCAACATATGTCATACAGTCCCCTCAGCAACAAAAAGAAAAAGAGAAGGGAAAAAAAAAAACCACGTGAGTGCCCAAATAGCACCCACCGCCAATAATCACCTTGTTAAGAGAAAACCACATCTAGGCATCATGTTCCCGCACCTCCAGTTATGAGGTGGGTGTGAGCCAGAGCATGCAATGGCTAACGGATTCTGAAATCAGCAAACCAGCGCAAAGGCACTAGGGTTTACTAGCACGTGAAACCACACACACATGCACACACACCCCTCGTACTCTCCCCCACGTGGCGCCATACTTCGATGAACTTCAATTTATTAGTTTACGAGCACAGGCAATTCTCGCCTCTCGTGGCACCACAGCGGCTGACACTCACCCACCGGGGAGCCATGTCCTCCAAAACCGTGCGAAGTGAGGTCACCAGTCTGACACGCAGGGGATTCAGGGAATGTGGTGCCAAGCACAGCAAGGGACACCCGCACTGAAAATGGGTCAACCGGTGGTTCCAAAAGTCTCCACAGCCACGGGAATTCATTCAAAACCCCGCCCCACCAGGGCTCCCCTGCTTGCGGCCGTCCTGCCCCAGGCCCGCCAGGGGGCCCAGGTCTGCGGGGGGCTGCGCTGGGCGATGCGAGCTGCTCCGTCTTTCCTCCCCCCCCCCCCCCCATCCCAGGGCTGCAGCTGGGAATGCGGAGACAGGGATGGGGAGGAGAAATACGGAGAGCCTCAGCTCCCAGTGCTGTCTGCCCTCGCATCATGGATACGCCCACACAGGCTCGTGCCATTGGCCTTTTCACCTGTGCATGCACCTGAGGGCCTCCAGCCCCATTCTCAGGAGACTAGCCAGTCTGCGCGCTGAGCTGTCTCGCTGAGCTGTGAGCCGAGCCAAGGCCCTGGATCGACCCTGCTCTGCTCGCCCACCCCAGACCCTCGGGGCGCTGGCTGGCTTCTCAGAGCCCCCACCCAAGTAGGCACCTCAGGGACCCATGTTCTGTGCCTCATCCAAGTCCCCCCAACAAAGCTGTATGGCCCTGTGTGCCCCACAAAAGCCAGGTTAACCGGTTGCAGTTTAGTGTGGGGCCCTGGGTTTTTTTTTAATTATTATTATTATTATTATTATATTCTAAACATTTTCATTAAATATTTACAGTTAAAATTTCTATAAAATTTCATTCATTGCTCTTAAATTTAAAAAGGCTTACCTCATCATGAGCAGGAGTAAACACGTACTTCATTGTCTCTTCACTTCTCATGTTTCTATAGTTAATTCCTTATTTAATTCATCCACAATCTATTCTGATATATCTCCAAAAGACAAAAAGTTCCCAAAGTAGCTACAGGCCAAGGATTACCTGAAATATCAAGCCGGGACTCCCTCCCTAACTACCACGCCCTCATTTCTAATGGGAACCATGACTGGCAACATTGAGGTTGGAAAGATCAATCTCATGTAAAAAACAACAACAACAGAGGATTGAGGGGAAAACAATCAAACAATCAAAACGGCCTTGAATGTGTTTCTGAATGCCTCCACTCGTTTAACAAACATTTACCGAACCCCTGCCTTGCAGCCTCAAGGGATCAGCAGTAAACAACTTCCTGACCTTGTGAGGCCTGCGTTTCAGAGGGAGAGACAGACAGCCAACAAGGGCAGCGGGACAGGAGGGGGTGGCAGGAGCTGCCCTGGCCAGCGGGACGTCTGAGCAGAGACCCAGAGGAGGCGGACAGCGGCTCTGCGGAGGAGCGGGGCAGGGCCTTCCAGCAACGTGCGATCCCTCCTTTCCAGCACCCCGGGCAGGGGTCAGGGTGCGATCTGCTGGTTCCCCAAGGGCGCTGTGACCTTCTCGTGTCGCTAACTCACATATGGTGTGGTTGACCTGTATTGTCTGTTCTCACCTTCTCCCTTATCTGACTTGGTTTTCTGACATCTCAGCCAAATGCCGGTGAGATTTCCTAGCTTTACCCAAATGGTTTCCGGATCTGACTTCGCACTCACGCCTCTCTCCCTGCACACCCCACAGACACCCACACAGTCTACAAAGGGAGGGAGATCGGGGTGACAGCTGCCATTCCATTCTTCACAGAAGAGGAAGATTGAGGACTTCAGCTTTTCAATCTTGGAACCTGTGGGAGGGGCCTGCCCACACACACAGGGCCACGACGTCCCCGTGTCACGGCCTCACCCCCTTCGCATTAGATCGGCTGCCTTTAACACAGGCACAAACTCAGCATTATCCCTCAACCTTTGGGACGGAGTTCAGACTGAAACCGTAAGGATTTTACACGAGGATGTAAGTGGTCCCCAGGTGAGCTTCATGAAACACCTTTCCCAGATGTGCGGCCAGCCCCAGCGCCGCTCAGATGCTGGTGTTCTGGGAGGTGGGGAAGATGGGCTAGCAGCCCTCAGTCACGCCAGGGGGGCTAGTGGCTGCCTGAGGACAAGGCTGACCGGACCCGCTCCTAGAACTGCTCCCTGCAGGTCACACATGTAGTCAACCAGTCTTCATCCAGAGCCTAGCACGTGGCAGGTTTCAGGTCCAACTCAGCAGGACGAGAATGCACGGGTGTCCTTGCATGCGTGCACATATGTAGCCTTGTATGAAGCACACGTGGGGGAGGGGCTAATTTTCATCAAGAACCTGCTCTGTCCCTGATATCAAATTTAGGGTTTGATTTCATTCTATTCTCTCTGAGGAGGCAGTATTATTCCCGATTTGTCGGAAGAGGAAACTAAACAGAGAGAGGGATATAGCCTCCCCATGGCCACCCAGGAGGTAAGCAGTGGAGCAGGACTCAAACCAGACTCCGAAGCCACGCCCTCTGGAAGCCACGCCCTCTGGAAGCCACACCCTCTGTAAGCCACTCCCTCCGGGAAGCCACACCTTTCCCAGAAGTCATGCTGCTCCTTCCTCGAACCAGCCACTTACAGCAAGTTTCAATTAATGCAGTAGGAGGGCTGGTCAGGGAAAGCTGCTGATACTTTATTATTAATGAGACCCCAAGTCCAAGTTTTATCTGGAGATACTCAAATGTTGATTTTAAACTATACTTAAATGAGTAAAATATACCATAATGCTCATACTCATTTTTGTGTACGTCATCTCACCTAAGCCAAATGACAGCTTTAGCGTTACTTTAAAAGGAACAGCGACTGAAGAAACAGGCAATAAATAAAAAGGGAAAATTATTTCTCTCAGACATTCGCCTGACATGGGGATTACCGCCCTTTCTGAAGCAGGCCTCGCTTAGACGTGGCACATCTGGTGTGATAGGTGCCGCGTACGAAGGGAAACAAGTTTAGAGTAATAAATGCTCCCCAGTGTTAAAATAAACACCTCGGCAGTCGAGATTTCGGCCAGGCAATTTCTCCACAGTAGGAGGTACTTATCTACTTTAACACTTTGCTACTTAGAAATTATCACTCAATCAATTACCTTCCACATGGGTTTATTTTTACAGAGAGCTTCAATAAAATGAGTGTGAAAATAAGTTAAACACATTCTATTCATTTTCTCAATTTTTCACCTCTCCCAATGGTGGGTATGTTGACAGAAAAATTACTTCATTTCATTTCCACAGACATTTATGGAATGTTGACCGGGTTCCGTGCGAAGGGCTGGGAGACAGGATGTGACAGAGAGGAATGAAATGTGGTCCCCGCCATTAAGGACCCCATGCCACCTGCCTTGTAACACGGGCCACGTCTCCACACGGCCGGACGAAGGCACCTGTGAGGACGTTCGGGGCCCAACGAGCTCCATGGCCCGCCCTTTCTCCTCCGCCCCCAGCCCTCTGCACTTTGTCCCGACAATTTACCTGGGAGCAGTGGGTTGTCAAGTTACGCTAAGCTCCTTCCGGATGTGGAAGTACTTGTTCACCAAAAGATGGTCGTTGCGTTTTATTTTTGAAGAGCCACATCACATCTGACACACGCTTCTGAATTTCTACACCACCTACTGCTGGTTTTTAAATAACAGGTTTATTGAGGTAGAATTGAAGTACAAGTACACTCTTTTAAAGTGGGGGGTGCAGGGGCCCTAGGATGTCCACAGAGTTGGACAGCCATCGCCCCTATCTGATTTGAGACCATTTTCATCTTCCCAAACAGAAACCACTCACCCATCAGCTCCCCTCCTCCCCTCCCGCCGCCCCTGGCAGCCGCTCATCTACTTGTCGCTGTGGGTTTGTCTCTTCTGGGCGCTTCGCACAAATGAAACCCTGTAATAGGTGGTCTTCTCCGTCTGGCTTCTTCCACTCGGCATCATGTTTTCACAGCTCACCCACGGTGTGCCGTAGAGCAGTACTCCTTACCCTTTATGGCTGAATAACAGTCCCCTGTACGGCTAGACCACACTTAGGTACCCATAATGCACATTCATTGTTTGGCTATGATGGACAGTGATGCTATAGAGGTCTACACACAAGTTCATGGGTGGCCTTCTGTCTCACTTCCCTTGGGTAGATATCTAGGGGCGGAATTGCTGGGTCACATGGCAACTCTATGTTTAACCTTCTGAGACACCACCAGCTTGTTTTTGAAAGTCACTGCATGATTTTACATTCCCATCAGCGGGGAGGGTGTCCGATTTCTCCACACCCTCACCGACACTTGTCATTGTGTGTCTTTCTTACTGCAGCCCTCTGGTGAGCGTAAGCTGCTCTCTCGCTGGGGCTTTGACTTGTATTCCCTTAAGGCTAATGATGCTGGGCATTTTTTCATGTGTTTATGAACAGACCCGTTTTCCCGCACAAATTTTTCTAAAAGTTCACGTATTCTTTCAAATCCCACACTCCAGGGTCAGCATCCCCCCCTCACACTCCTGCTCCCCAGGCTGCGCTCACCTGCCTCCCTCTCGGGGCCTGGGCGGCCGCTCACACAGAGCTCACGGAGCCTACACTCTCAGCTCTCAGACCGGGAAGGGGAGGGCAGGGCCTCTGACCAGGCACTCATATGTCGGACAGACCAGAGAAGGATGCAGGCGAAGGCCCGCTCACTTGCCAAAGGAAAAGCAGTTCAGCGGCAGCTGCCACGGACCCCATGGTCTCCACACTGCTCCTTCCAGCAGACCCCGCCATGTCCCTCACGCAACACCTGCCTTTTCTCAATGGCCATGCGTGCCCCAGTCCCAGAGCCACCTGTACATGGACTCAGGGGTACGAGGGCTCGTCATGCTCAACAGGACGCACATGGAGCACCGGTCCTGCCGCCAGGGGAGGGGAGGCGTGGGTGTCAGTGTGACGCGGAGATGCATGGGAATGCGGTGTCCGCGCAGAGCGGTGGCCAAGCGTATGCAGTGGGAGTGAATCAGATGAAAGACAGTAGGGTAGGGCAACTGGCCAGGCAGCGGGGACAGCGGGGACAGCGCAGCCAGACGTCCCCTTCCGGTCAGTCGCAGGTGCTCGGTGGAATGGAAACGCGGAGAGAGCAGACCCGAGGCCGCAGCCCGGGGCGGGAGCGTTCCCTGGCAGGCGGAGGGTTGGAGTCTTACAGACCAGGGCATGCCAAGCCCGAGAGGTCTGGGGAAAGGGCAGGACGTGGTCACACCTGCACTTAGCACCCTCCCAGGCAACAAGGTCCCTGAACATCATATATTTTTTTAGCGAAGTTATGAAAACTGAGGATTACTGTAAAATGACACCTAAACTTGTTCAAGATCCTGCCTGTCTTCTCGAAAACGTTGTGTGGCTCAAGAACCAACGGCCCCTCCCCAGCCCCTACCATGGGGTTAGGAAACCGCCACTATGCCCGGGGAGTGGGGGGAGCCAGGACTCAGTGCGCCCAAGAGCAGCAGCCCTCAGACCCCTGGCTTGCAGATCCCCTAAGAGAACTGCAAAAACCCACGAAAGACTCGCATACTTTTAAGTTGACATATAAAGTTTTCAGTATAAGTTTGGATGGTTGCAAAGGATGGAATTTCTGACTTCCAGTGGATACTGATATTTTAAATAAAACTATTACATCACTCTTTTAAATGTATCCAAAGGAATCAAAGTCCCGTAGAAATGTGTTTCCCACCATCACTTATTTTAAAAGTACATAAACAAACTTCTTTAGTCAGAAACTTTCCTTTTTCTCCTTCAGTAAAATTCTACTTCATCCCCACAATTTCATCCCAACCTAATCATTTTATACTTGAAAGTCTTACATTCCCTGTTTTACCTGTCTACGATAAAAATACATATGTAAAAGTTGACATTTTTAATTGTTTTATTCCCTACAACCATAAAGTTTTAAGTATTAAGATGCATTTACTGGGTTGATTTATAGTTACAATGATCAATAGTACAGAATTGGTAAAATATGTTCCAACTTTTGATAAAAATATCACACCTACGAAGCTGAAATCTATTGAAAATCCATCTCTTAATGAGATGAATGGGTCTCTTTTTATTGGGTCCATGGGTGGATATCACCGTTGCTAGAATGAGACAGCGGTCAGTGTCGATTCTGGTCCTACTTCCCATTTTCACCGATGTAAACACGGAGAAGCCCCGTTCCCACACAACTAGAGGCAAACGGGAGTTTTATTATATCGGTGTCACTCAATGCTTTAAACTCCTTCCAACAGATCTGCCAGAAATCACACCCTTATCTATCATCAACGGCCTTTTTAACGATCTGTCAGCTGACAGATTGGTGGGGCCCTTCTTGGATTTCATCGGAAGAATTGGAAACTACCTGGCGTGCCAAAGGAATGGCTGGTGTCATTCGCTGACTCACACCAGTACTTCACACTGTCCCTTTGTTTGCCACCCCGGAGGCCGCTCCGTCTCAGCCAGGGCTCCATCCATGATAAGATTAGGGATGGGGGGGAAAGGGGCGATTGTGAAGGGCCTGGCGCCGCACCGCAGGCATTTGCTCCAGCGATCAGTTTCAGGAAAGAGTCCGCTTGGAGGCTGAGGGTCTGGAAACGAAACTGCTCCCCATGCACGTCTCCCGGAATGCACCCCAGTTTAAAGTCCACTGCCCCAAGGCACGCTGGCAGACTCCCTGGTCACCACCCTGCTGCAACCTTGTATGGAGGCTTTGTTCCTAGGGACACCGCAGAAGGATTGAAAAGAAGGAAATAAGAGGAAAAGGGTGAAACATATTAGAAAAGGAAAGAAATAAAACAAAAGACTTTTTTAAAATAGAGAAAAGCTCCACAAATCAGAACGGTGCTGCCTGCCACCAAGCCCACCGGATTAAATCTACTTTTTCAACAGTCACCTGCCCGGCTCCTGAATGCACCCACACGGTGTCCCTCCAGTCTTTGCACTTGGTTTCTGCGGTTGTTTTGAAAGCAAAGGGTCACCACTCCAACCCAGCTCTTTCCAAACAAACAGTAAAATGTGACAGAAAATTCTGAACGTTCCACCACCAGTCATCCTTACCATTCTGATGTGGTCTAACAATGCAAAATTATTCCCTATCATACACACTTTATATGACATCAGCTACTACAAGTTTTTAATACACAGTAAGCAGGTGGCCCCAGCAATAATTTCTCTTATATCTCACATCTGGTATTGTACTCCATATAAGGTGCTGAGTCCGATTTTTTAATAAAAACATGGCCTGAGCTTGTAAAAGTTCAAGTAAAATATACCTCTAAAACTGCTGTATTTAATTTCCAGTCATGAAAGTCTAAAATTATTGTAAAATAATACTCAACCTTTTTCATAGATCTGTTCAATGAAGCTTAAAACTACTTTCCTTTCAGAAAGGAAAAGAGCTTCATAACTAACAGCTTCTTGAATTCACATGTGCTGTCTTATTTTTGTGGGGCTGAATTGCATAAATTTTACAACCTTTCAATCTGGACAAAATTAGTTTGGTTAGCAGTACAAAGTAATAATACATTTAAGTCTCTGGACGGCGGCTGGCGAGAGGGAATGGTAAAGGGCAGCAATGTTGAAAATTAAATTCAATCAATAACCTCAGCCTTGAAGAAATCCATCTTTTCTTTCGAAAATGAAATTTAAGGTACATGAGGAAGTAAATAAATATATCAACAAATACATCAATAATCATACACATTATCTTCGAATCAAAAAAAGTAACCCTTTGGGCCATGTTAGTAAGTTTCTATGAGGCTGGTGCCAAACTGTGTCCACAAAACTGGTACAGATTTCTGCGAGTTCAAATTCAAAGCCGCGCCACCTGACTAGGACACGAGCTGTTGCTTCGGCTCTGCATAACCCCTCTGGTCTGCGAGGGGCGTAGCCCCTCTAATTTAGGGACTATTTTCGTGATTTGAGCAAATCCACGGCGGAAACTTAGGGATCACATTCCTTCGATCACAAATTCCTCAGAAGCAATCTTGCTCCAAGGCCACTGGTGCTAAATCAGAAGGTAAATTTCATTTCCTTTAAATAATTTGGTTTCATCTTTAATGATCATCTTCAGCCACAGATTTTTTAAATTGATACTAACCTGAGTCAGTAGAAATAAATCAGTATTAGATGTTGGCTGTAAAATAAAGCCAAGAACTTGAGTTGTCTTTTAAATAGTGTTCTGCTCTGCGCTGGCTGGGTGGCTCAGTTGGTCAGAGCATCGGACCAATAATCCAAGGTTAAGGTTCAATCCCCGGTCAGGGCACATACAAGAAGCAACCATGAATGCATAAATAAGTGGAACAACAAGTTGATGTTTATCTCTCTCTCCCCCCTTCCTCTCTCTCTAAAATCAAGTTTTTAAAAAAGGTTCTGCTCTGATGAATCTATTCAATAATAAGTATTTCTCCAAAGAACTATCATACCAGTGTTTCATTTTTTCTTTTTTAGGGGGTGGGGATGATAGAGGCATGGCTAGTCTCCTTTGTTGCCAGAAATAAAATGCAACAGTCAGACCACAGGCCACTGCAGAGAACAGGTTCTCTGGAACCCCAAGTGAAAACTGGTGTATCCACTCAGTTTGGTGGGCAGTTTAATTTAACAAAAGGCTGTCCAAACAAAAGACATACCTCTGATAGCCCACAAGAGAGAAACCTGCGCATGTGCATAATGGACATTGTGCCACGGATTCTGAGAGCAAGCGGTGGAAACCAGCTCACTGTCCATTAAGGAGGACATGGCTCAGCGAAGCCATGCTGAGGATGATTACACAGCAGTTCGAAGGAGCGAGCCAGCCCGGTATGCTGGAACAGGTAAGTCTGCAAGACGCATGGCTGAGTGGCAGGATAAGGCAGCGCAGCTGGCACGGGGAGCACCCCCCAACCTTCCTCCCCACCTCCTGGCTGCACCCCTCACACCTCTCTCAGCCGGAGTGGCCAGGGCCAAGCTCCACTCCAGCCTCGCTAAGCCTGTCTGAGAGAAGATCCTGGGCCCTCCACTTCCGCCCTCTGGCCCTTCTTGCTGAGTGGAAGAGCAACGACCAGACTGACCCAGGAAGGCACCCATTGAAGACACAAAGCCACCGTGAGCCTGGGACCCCGAGTGACTGCACGGAACACGGCAGCCCAGGGACCTAGAGGTCGTATCCTGGACTATCAGGTGAGGTAGAGCTAAAGGCCTTTCCTAGAAAGCCAAATTTGTGCTGGGTCTCTTACTATTTAGCAGCTCAGTCTTTTACCCCAACACAGAAACATGCAATAAGACACCTTTTATGTTGTACTATATAAAGAGTCCTTGAAAAAGAAAAATCAGCCTCCCAATGGCGATTAAAGGGGTAGGAGGAGGGGCGGGAAGCGTGGGGGGAAAGGAGGAACACAGGATTGGGAGGGCACTAACATGAGCTGTAATTTTTCATTTTAAGACAAAAATCCTCATACATTACTTGTTTGATTGAAAGCTGATAACAGACGATAGGCTATTGAAGGTTTTGAGTACTAATTCCACTGTTCCTCTAAATTCTGCATTGAGCTTGTATTTTTATTCTAATGCAATTCCAGTGAATATATCCTTCCACGAAGTAGAAAGAAAATGATGACCGAAATAAAAATGGTAATAGGAAAAAGTACCCCATGAATGATGTGTGCCTGCCCCCCACACCCTCCAAAGGCCACAAAACAAGTGCCTCCATGACCAGAGACTTAGTTGGTCTCCAGGAATCCCTGACAGTGCACCTCCATGTCAGCCCATCCCCCCAGGCCAGGGAAGCACTTGGCTGGGCTGAAGCAGGGGTGAAGGACCCGGAGGGCCCCCCTCAGCCTGCTGATAGTGGTGAGGTTTAGAGCAGCCCCTCCTCTCTCTGAGCTGAATTTTCTTTTCTTTCTTTATTTTTTTTTTCTTTTCATTGATTTCAGAAAGAGGGGAAGAGAGAAAGAGGAGAGAAACACTGATGGGGAAGAGAAACGTCCATCGGTTGGTTACCTCTTGCATGAGCCCCGACTGGGGACCAAAACGGTAACCCAGGCATGTGCGCTGACCGGGAATCAAACCCGTGACGTTTCGGTTTGCAGGATGACACCCAACCAACTGAGCAGCCACACGGGCCAGGACTGAGCTGCATTTCCTTCCCGTGAAAACTCGAGAGACTCACTAGGTTGTGTCTCAGATTCAAGCCTCAACTGGAATGGTCTAGGGGAAAACTGTAACTTTTTTTAATGATCTGAGTCAGTTTATTAAGAGAAACATGTTTAATTTTACATGAGTTTCTTTCAGCCATCTCCTGATGTGCCAGAAAAAAGATTTTCATTTTCAAGTCTCACGTCTTTCCTACAGATGACCCTTGCAAACTGCATTTTGTGTTTGCCAGATGTCCTCTGCTTTAAAAAAAGACCTGCGAGGACACCAGACATGCTTGAGAAGCTTCCTGATACTCAGAGAAGAGAAATTCCACCTTTGACAGTGCTCATCTTCACCGACTTCGTTTAGTTCTATTAAATTCTCCACCTATGAAGAAAGTTTCTTTCTGAAGCCATCACCTTATTTTGTTAACCTTTCCCTTTAAATTTGCTGACACCGTTAATCTTTTTTTTAAATTTTTTTCAGTTACCATTTACATTCAACATTATTTTGTATTAGTTTCAGGTGTACGGTATATTGGCTGGACAATCATACGCTTTACAAAGTGCTCCCCCTGGTATTTCCAGTGCCCACCTGGCACCACACGTAGTTATTACAATATTACTGACTACATTCCCTGTGCTGTACTTTACACCCGCCCCCGTGACTGTTCTGTAACTGCCGATTTGCATTTCTCCAGCCCTTCACCTTTTCACTCAGCCCCCAGCTTCCTCTTCTCTCCGGCGACCATCAGCCTGTTCTCTGCATCTGTGAGCCTGTTTCTATGTTGTTTGTTTGCTCATTTATTTTACTCTTTAGATTCCACATATAAGCAAAACCATATGGTATTTGTCTCTCTCTGTCCGACTTACTGCACTTAGCATAATACCCTCCAGGTCCATCCACACTGTCACCAGTGGTAAAATTTCATTTTCTTACAGTCAAATAATATTCCATTGTACATATTATACCTCCTCTTCTTTATCCACTCATCTACTGATGGGTCTATGGAAACAGAATGGAGGTTGCTCAAAAAATTAAAAATGAAACTGCCTTAGAGACCCCGCCTTCTACTTCTGGGTATAGATCCAAAGGAACCTGAAACACTCACTCGGAGGAATATATGCACCCCTGTGTCTGCTGCAGCGTTATTTCCGACAGCCGGGGCCCTTAATCTTGTGTTGCTATCAGCTGAGTTAAAACCACAGCCAGAACTTCCACACTGCCTCAGGGGTCATTTCTAATGTCCCTTATTTAAAAAAAAAAAGAAGAAGAAGAAGAAGAATGGAGGGGTTTGCACTTAGGATCATTTTATGAACACAAGGGCACTTCATTTCTGGAGCAACCCTGGGTTGCTGCTGTGGAATCTTCTAGGAGTACGGGGCACAAAGATGGATGCGGCAGAGGGCCGCCTGCACAGCAGAGCCTGAGACCCCCAGCTGTCCCCCTCAGACTGCAGAATCCGAAGAGCCGAAGTAACAGCCACGGCTTAGCAATTAACTCCACACCACAGCGTGTGTGTCTCACTGAAGGGACTTCGGAAGATGACACTGAGCAACTGTCAGAGGCTGGGTCTGGCTGCTTTGGTTTCGGGCCTCAGCGCTGCGGTGAGGATCACAGCCCCTGGCCACCACCGGCCTGCACTTGAGCTGGCAGCCCCCCAGGACCACGCACCTGGACCACTGCATCCCCGGAGGCACACAGTTCTTCCCATTTCTTAAAATATCTCCCCAGATATAGTTCTTTAATAATTTTAAAAGTAGATGATCAATAAATACAAAGAAACTGCATTACCAACTGCGGCATCATTCCGTCGGTTATCAGTAAATTGGCTAAATTTGGAAGTATGAGGGTTTTCAGCTCAGTCTTCCTACCAGAGGTCACGGTTAAGGAATCATAGTTGAAAGCGTCCCTTCAAGTAAGCAGACAGTCTTGGGGGGCAGGGGGCTGGATTAGGACAAAACATCATATTCAGAAACAGATCTCAAGGACTCGTTAACAAGAAGATTACCAATAAAATGATGAGTTAGGGATATCAGAAACTAAAATCCAAACTCTAAGAGAAAAAAGGAGACTCCCCACCGTCCGCCATGGCTGTGTCCAAGCACTGGCCAGAGCGTCTGGAAAACAGCGTCTCAGGAGGAAGAGATTTCGGCACCTACCCCCTCGCCCACCCTGGCTGCACCCTTAGAGACGTTCTTCCGAGCAATTACAGAGTGAAATTACATTAGACTATACCGCAGCGAAAATACTTTAAATAATGAGAATGCTAATTATATCTTCCCTTTTTAACAGGAGGTTGAACTCGCTTTCTGGCAACCTGAGCTCGCGCCCAGCGGGGAGCCCCCCAATCTTCGCACACTTGTAAAGCCCCGACAGCAGGCCGGACAATACGAGGTGTGAGAAATGAAAACTTTATGTGCAGACAAATTTAGATTTTTAACATATTTTCACCAGGGGCATAAATAAAGAGAAATTGGGCCACTGGGACTTCAGAAAACGAGAATACAGACTGTGATTTTTGTTTTATATTTTAGTACTCAGAATGCCCAGGACCTAAGGAGTAAATAATCCAGCAATTCACTGAAAGTTAATACTTCAGTTTGAACTTAATACTTCTCCTATACTCCAAACTATTTCGTTCGAGGACGGGAAGAAACTGCATGGTTAAGTAAGTCCAAGGAAGACGACGAGAGAGGAAAATGAATGAACTTGCACGCTGCGGCCTTCTCATCTGCATATAACCAGGGCTACCAAGAAAGGCTTCCCATGGAGCCAGGTTTTGTGAATTTAAATTGATATTAAACATAGGACTATAGCTATTGAAATTTTTTCCCCAGTGATTTACTTACAAAAATATGGACACATTCCTGCAAGGGTGCATTTTAGAGGGAACACTCATGCCCACATTAACATTCTAGCACACTTACTTGAACACGCAACTACTGAGCCATCCACCCGCCCAGGTATTGCTTTATGCATGTCAGGGTGAGGTACGGACACCCCCATCCCTTCACACTAAAGCTTGAATGCCCGTTAACTAGAGTTCAGCTTTCACGTAAAATATACCGCTGGTGATATCCTAACATCTGCTGGGTTTTGACACATGTACTCACCTGTGTTAGCAAAACCCCTATCAAAATAAATAACATTATCACTCAGGAGGTTCTTTGCGGCCCCTCCCAGTTGATCTCCACCCCTTTCCCTCAAACAACCACTCTCCCGATTTCCTCCCACCATGGATTAGATGTGCCTGCTCTAAAACCGTACGATGGCATCATAGAGTATGTACTTTTGTGGGAGGCCTTTTTCACTGTTCATAAAGTTTCTGATATGCATGCAAGCCGATGCATGTATGAGAGGTCCATTCCTTTTTCTTGCTGAGTGGTGTTCACCTGTGTGAATACGCTACAATGTTTCCATTCACCTGCTGATGGACATCTGGGTTGCTTCCAGGACTCGGCTATAGCAAATAAAGCTGCTATGAACAATGATGTACAAGTCTTTGTGTAGACACATATTTTCATTTATCCTGGGCAAATAAGGGCTGTTGGGTCGGAAGGGAGGTACATGTTTACTTTTACCAGAAACTGCCACACTGCTTCTTTCAAAGTGATCGCAGCATATTATGTTCCCACCAACGACGTGCTGTTTGGGAATTGTGGTTGGTTCCACATCCTCCCTAATATTCGGTGCGGTCAGTCTTTTCATTTTTAGCTAAACTGCTGAGTGTGTAGAGGTATCTCATTCTGGTTTTAATTTGCATTTTCCTAAAAGGCGGAAAATGTTAAAGATCTCTTCGTGGACTTACTTTGCTGCTGGCGTCACGCTGCAGCTCTGTTCAGACGTTTTAACGTCAGACGTCTGTCATGACATCACTTGGTTGTACAGCTTCTTTATACATCAAAGGTAACACTGTCTGTCTGATACATGTTTTGCAAACATTTCTCTCCCAGTGTGTGGCTTGTCTCCTCATTTTTAAAAATCAATTATCTTTTGATAAGCAGACCATTTTAATTTCTAGAAAGCCCAGTTTATTAATTTCTTCTGTGATTACTTCTTTCCTAACCCGCACACTCTACCTTGATGAATATACCATGCACGCGTGAAACCTGCCTGCTCCCAAGTCGTGAAGATGCTCCCCTTTCCTTTGGAGCTTCATAATTTTAGCTTTTGCATTTAGGTCTATGATCCACTTCAAATCAATTTCAGTGTACAATGTGAGGTAGGGGTCAAGACTCATTTATTTTCCCGTACGGAGCACATACCTAGTTATTCTTAGAAGGACTTCCCTTTCTCCACTGGAGTGCTTTGCCACTTGTGTCCAAACCAAATGGCCAATTAAGGGCAGGTCAATTTCTGGGGCTATTCTGTTCTACTTACTTTTTTTTTTTGTTAATGCCAATACCACACAGCTTTGCTTAGCACAGTTTTATAGTAAGTCTTCCAGTCAGGTAATAATTTCTCAAATTTTGTTCTTGTTCAAAGTAATTTTCTCTACTGTAGGACCCTTGCAATCTTATATAAATTCTATGTAAATTTTAGATTCAGTTTATAAAACTCCTGCTGAGATTCTGATTAAACTTGCACTGACCTCATAAATTAATTTAAAGTAAACTGGCATCTTAATAATATTGAGTCTTCTGATATATCTCTATATAGATATTCCTTAATTTCAAAATATTTTATAATTTTCTTGTTGTTTCTTCCTTGACCCATGGATTATTTAGATGTCTATTGTTTAATTTTGAAATACTGGTGATTCTCCTAGACACTTTTTTTTATTGACTTGTAACGGACTTCCATCATGGACAGAGAATATATTCTATGTGATCTCAGCTACTTTGTGTTTGTGGAGACTTGTTTCACTGCCCAGTGTATACTCTACTTTGATGAATATACCAGCCGCACTCAAAACAAATGTGCATTCTGCTGGAGGCAGTGTTCTATAAACACCAATTTTTTTAAAGTGATTGAGCCCTTCCTGCTGTAGCTCAGTAGATTGAGTGCCACCGTGCAAACAGAAAGGTCGCTGGTTCAATTCCTGCTCAGCACACATGCTGGGTTGCGGGCCAGGTCCCCAGCTGGAGGTGTGTGAGAAGCAGCCGATCAATGTTTCTCTCACATATTAATGTTTATTTTCCTCTGCCTCTCCATCCCCTCGCCTCTTTCTAAAAATATATAAAATCTTTTAAATTTTTTTAAAAAGTTATTGACAAGTGTTATTCATATCCTCCATGGTTTTGCTTAGTTGTTCTATCACCTGTTGAGGGAGTGGTATGGAAATCTCCAATTATGATGCTGGACTTGTCTATTTTTCTCTATAATTTTGTCAATTTTTGCTTCATGTATTTTGAGGCACTGTTATTAGGTAAATGCATATCTATGACTGTATGTCTTTCCAATGACTTTACCCTTTTAGCATTATGAAACATCCCTCTTTACGTTTTGTAATTCTTTCTCTTGAGGTCTGTTTTATTAGACATTCATAAAATCACTCCAGCCTTCTCAAGTTTACTGTATGTGTGCTGTATCCTTTTTCTCTCCTTTTACTCTCAATCTACATGTGTCTTTATAATTAAAATGTATGTTAAAGAAAACACACACTCAGGTTTTCTTCTTTTTTTAATCTGTTTTGACATTCTCTGCCTTTTAACTGCAATGCTTGGCCCCACTGTCAGTTAATGTAATTGTTAAGTCTACCATTCTGATCATTTTTGTTTGTTTTCTTCCTTCTACCTTTTGTTTTTCTATTCCTTTCTTTTCCTGCCTTCTTTTGGATTATGTGGATATTTTAATTTAATTATCTGTTGGCTTTTTGGCTATACCTCTTTGCCTTACACTTTTAGTGGCTATTCTATGGATTAAATTATACATGCTTAATTTATACATCTACTGGGCATAATTATACCATTTCACATCAGATGTAGGAATATTGCCCTCATAGAGGTCCATTTATCACCCATCCACTGTCCTCAAAACTAGCTGTCAAGTGTGTATCACATCAGATCTGCACTATGACAAATTCTCTTAGTATTCTTGTATCTGAAAATGTATTGTATCTTCATTGTTGAAGCATATTTTTTCTGGGTATGCTCAGCATTCTTGCTGAGTTGACAAGTTGTTGGTTTTTTTTTTTTCTTTCTTTTGAGTCTTTTTGAAAGTATTGTTTACTCTCTTCTGCCTCCATAATTTCTGATGAGGAATCTGTGGTCATTCGATTCCTGGTTCCTCTGCGTGTGCAGTGTTATTTTCCTCAGTTGTTTTCAGTGTTCCCCCCTTATCTCTGGTCTTTAGCAGTCTGACTATGGATGTGCCAGGTCTATTTTCATCATATTTATTTATCCTGCTTGGGGCTTGTTAAACTTCTTAAACCTGTGAGCTTATCTCTTTTATCGTATCGGGGAACCATTTGGCCATTATTTCCTCAAAGGGCTGTTTCCCCACCCCATTCTCTCTACTCCTTCTGGGAGCCCAATTGTACATCTATTGGACATTCTAGTATCATCCCACAGGTTCCTGAGCCTCAGGGGGTTTTTCCATCTTTTTCTCTCTTCTTCGAATTGGATAATTATCATTGATCTATTTTCCAGTTCACAGAACTTGGGAACATGAGGAAATATAAATAAATTCATTATGGCTGATCTCTGAAGGGTTATTGTGAACTACACAAGCTAAAGAAAATATGCCATTCTAATTTTCAAAGGAAGTTTTACTAACTAGAGATGTCCTATCCCAGTTGAAATTTAGGGAAATAAGGAAAGTACTACTATTGGGAACCAGTGTAGTATAGGGACTACATATAATATATATGCTTCTAATTAATCCAGACCACAACTCATTAATATAGGAGCTACTGTCCACATTTTAGAGACATTAGTACAGAGGAACAAACAAGTTAAGTAATTCATCCTACTAGCAAACCTAACCACAGGGACTAACTTAGAACTCCCCTTATAGTCCTTCCCAGCACCCATCTCATTAAAAACCTAAGAAAATCACCAAGAATTAGGCATGTTGGCTAACCTGATTTCCTTTTGTAACAAGATTAATATGTAAATGGGTGTTGGAAGGTGTTGGATATAGCGCATGAGGATTTCAGCAAAGCATCCGTTGGACGCAATGTAGTATTAGGAGCGAAGAATTAAGGCTCTTGAGACAATGCTTCTATCGTTTAACTCTTTATGTGGCTCTGGTCACATCACTTCAACCCTCTAAGTAACAGCTCTCTCATGTCTAAAAACGGGAGCTATAATAGTTCCTGTCTCATGGGGTCTTGATAAAGACTGAATGGAAAAGATGCAAGACACACAGTGCATGGGACCTGCCACATGGTAAATGTCTAATCAGTGTTAACTACTATTATTGAGGTAGGACATCTCTCTGGAGACATGATGAAATAATGTGAGATAATTGTGTAATAGTGATAGAATGATACGAAATATTGTAAATAACATATATTAGCCTTATCTTATTCAACTGCTATCAATGTCTGCTTTTGTTTTATAATTTTCCAATTATCTTCTGCAAAAGAAATATTGTAATGAGGTCACTAAAGAATTATACAGAACTGTTAGCTCAAAAAGAAATATGCTTATCATTTGTAATAGGTACTGGAAATGATAGGAATGTATTCATAGGAAATTGCTTGAGTACCTTATGGTCAAACTATTTGCACCCAATAAAAGGTATCTTTAAAAAAAAGATTTTATTTATTTATTTTTAAAGAGGGGAAGGGAGGAAGAAAGAGAAGGAGATAAACATCAATGTATGGTTGCCTCTTACATGCCCCCAGTGGGGGCCCTGGCCTGCAACCTAGGCATGTACTCTGACCAGGAATCGAACCAGCGACCCTTTGATTCATAGGCTGGCACTCAGTCCACTGAACCACACCAGCCAGGGCTAAAAGGTATCTTTTTAGCAGCCCATTTAATTGCATGGGAAACGCTTCTCTCACATGTAATAGAACCATAATTTACACATGTTACATAGGAGGGAAAAAAGACTAGAAGAAAATATACCAAAAGGTTAGCATGATCTTTTATAGATGGTAGAGTTATACATGATTTTCTTTTCCTTATTGTTTATTAGTATATTTCCAAGTTTTCCTGTAATGAACAAGAATCTTCTTATAATTGAGTAATATTTTGAAAAAAAAAAACAAAACAAAACAAGTTTAAGTAGTTTCATGTACCCTGGCTGGCTTTCTATGAAGGCGTGTGGTCCTTCAGACCCCAAGCTTGGACCCCCCGCGGGGAGTGCGAAGAAATATACACAACTGGAAATGCCTAGAGAAGGCGGCACAGGGATTAAGGAGTCCACAGCAGTTATCTTCGAATACCCATGTTAACTAATGAGCTAACCGTAACTGTCTTAACTAGAAACTATCTGAACTAATTAACAAAAGCCTTCGCTCTCCTTTGAGAGAAAGTGAAATTTTGTCCATCTGGATCTATGGCCGGATCTCCTTTGTGGAACGGGATGGGTTCACGAGGACCCACCTTGCGGGAGAGAGCTGTTGTAAGACACCTGGAAGGAGCTGCCTCAACTCACAAGGGCTCGGTAAATATCTGTCAACCAAACGAACCTCAGGAAGCTGCTTGGCCGCGGGTGCTCAGACGCCCACGGCAGCACGGGGGGCATCAACTGGGAAGCTGGGGCGCCTGGCCTTACAGGCACCTCCCAGACCTAAGAGGCTTCCCGAGTTTTGGTACCCACTGTTTCTGGTTTCGCAGATGTCAAGTCCTTCAGTCCATGCCAATGATGGCAACATTGTGCTGGGAAATGCTGGTCTATTTCATGACAGTTTTCCAGATGCCACGTTAGTAAGCAAATAAATAAATAAAACCGCCTATGATATTTTAAAAAGATTTTGTGTATTTATTTCTAAAGAGAGGGGAAGGGAGAGAGAACAAGGGGAGAGAAACATCAGTGCAAGAAAGAAACATCAATCAGCTGCTTCCCACATAAGCCCTGACCAGAAACCAAACCCATAATCCAGGCATGGGCCCTGACGGGGAATCAAACCAGCAACCTTCTGCTTCGTGGAATGAAGCCCAACCAACTGAGCCACACCGGTCAGGGCTGCCGATAATATTTTAATGGTGCTCTATCTCCATGGACCTGGAGGGAGGCTCCAAGAAGGCCTCTGATGACCTTCTGCCGATGGGAGACACTTCCACTTTGCATCAGAAAGAAGAGAAGGACAGGGAAGATGAGCATGGAAGGAACAAACCCAGAATCAAAAGCTATAGGAGGTATTTTCATTGAGCTTCTACACAAAAACAAAACCAACTTCCTGGAAGACAAGCTCCACGTCGGAGACCCACAACTCGGGCTTCCCTGGCTTCCAGAAGGAACCACGCGTATGGGGCGCTCACTACTGTTGGTCTGGCTGGGGAGGTCACAAAACTCTGAATGGTGCTGAGTTTCACAAATCACACGCCTTTAAATAGCTTACACATGACACGTAACCACCAAGAAACACAGTGAATTCCATTTTCATTGTACAGGAAACAGAAAGAACTTACAAGAGATACACTCGAATCCCCGCTGCCTTCAATCCTTGGAACGAGGCAGGAAAGGAACAGTCCAGCCAGCCAGGCAGCCTGACCCCAATCAGACATACACATACAACCGTCCCCAGTCGGCCGGGCCCCAGTGTCCTAGGTGGAAGGACCTTGGGCACTCCTCGGCCAGTGGTGTCGACACGGGTGCCCTGAGGAACCTGAGCTCTGAGAAGGGCCCCCGGCCCCATCCGTACAGCGAGGTGCTTCATTTGAAAAGGGGTTCATTGATTTAAAAAAGTAATGAGGCCATGGATCCAGCACGACCTCCTTGAGGAAACAGGCCGAGAGGTCGGGCGAGTCACCCAGCATCACACAGCTGTATGTCTGCCGCAGAAAGACAGCGTCGCAGCCTCAGTTTCCAGGGTCCTCGACACGGCCGACCCACCGGGCGGGCTGTCTTGGTTTTAGGTCAGTTCTGTACGGATTTTACACGGCGAGGACTCCATCAGCATCCGCGTGCCCTCCGGAGCCAGAGGGCAGAAAGGGAGGCAGATACAGACCTCACCGCAGTCCTACCCCCTCCTGTCTCCGCGCCCCTTCCCACATCCCAAGAAAACACTCCGCTGCCAGGCAATGACTTCATCCTTTTCCTTCTCGCTAATTTGAATGCTCTTGTGGGAGAGCCAAACAGAGAATGAAAATGATGAATGACTCCTTGTGCAACGCAGAAAAAATGTGGCGTTTGGGATCTCACAGTGACGGAATGCCCCTCACACAGAAACAGAACATGCTTCTCTCCGAACAAAAAACAGAAACAAGGGTTTTTCAGAGCCCTGAGTGTGTTTGGCCAAATGGTAGGTGTGTAAAAGATTTTAAAGGGGCAGATGAAAGCAAATCAACCCTCACCTCCGAAGCAGGTAAGTGTTTTATTGGAAAGGAAAACAGAAGTTTTTCTAAGTGAGTCACAAAGCAGAGTCAGGAGAGAGATGGAAAGGGGGAGAGGGATGCGAGTGGGGCGGGGGGGACATCTGCTCGGTCATCGGCACTTTTGTAGATTGTTACCGAAACACAGCCTCTCGCTGGTCACCACACGGGCGCAGGTGAGCGAGCAAACCTGAATTACCATGAACACTAAATTCTAAGGATATTGAACATTTTTCCACTTGGAAACTGATATTAATTCACACACCAAGGGGGTTTCCTCTGCATTTAGAGGAGTGTTTAGTTTTTTAATTGAAATATATTTGATATGTAATAAATTGAAGGTGTGGATGTTAATGTGATACGTTTAAATGTTATGATTGCCATTGCAGCCAAAACTAGCTCATCGATCATGTTACAAAAGTATCGGTTCTTTGGAGTGGAATGATCAGGCTCTAGTCTCTTAGCAAGCTTGATGGTTACGATACAATATTGTTGTCTCTATTCACTATACTGGGCAACCCACTTACGGGCAGACCTTGTGTTACCGAGCTTTGCTTGACTGTGCCTCGCAGACACTGCATTTTCACGAACTCCGAGGGAAGACCCTGCACCAGCAAGAAGATCATGACCTGCTGAGGGCTCCGATGATGGTTAGCAGTTATCAGCAATGAAGTGTTTTTAGTTACAGCGTATACATTGTTTTATTAGACATAACGCTATTGCGTACGTAATAGATGACAGTACAGTGTAAGCGTCAGTCTATGTGCAATGAGAAACGAGAAATCCCTGACTCTTCTTCATTGTAGCATCCCCCTTACTGCGGTGGTCTGGGACTGAGCCTGCAATGCCTCTCGGGTGCTCGGAGTGGCACAAAGTGCCTGTCCTCCTCCTAAGTCTGGGCCCTCCGGCACTGCCTGTTCTACCCCCGCCCGTTCCGCTGGTAGCCTCCGTTTCATTCTGTGTTCAGGAACTGTTTGAGATTCCACACGGAAGTAACATCGCAGCGTACTCCCTTTTCTCCGTCTGACTTTTCTCCCTTAGTGTGGTGTCCTCCCGCCTACTCATGTTGGGGCAGCACCGAGCTTTAGGGATCCCGTTCTCTCGTGGTACATTTCGCACTGGGTTAGAATCTTGCCATTTCCAAGCATGGGGCCCTCGGCAGCCCCCACTTGGGGAAAGCACAACTGATGGCTTAGTTGGTGGGCCGAGAGGAGATGAAGCCAGCATCTACCGTCCACCTGCTCCATGTCACCACTCCCTCTGACCCTCGTGACCCAAGTGGCCATCCTATGAGTGGGCATGACTACTGTCTGCCCACCCTGAGACGCGAAGCCACAGCATTTGCCCCAGGCTGGCAGCTGCCGAAGCTGCAAGGCCGGGACTGCTGGCAGCATCCCACGCCGTCTTGCCCAGTGTTGGCCAGGTTCCTCATGAGCATCCTCTGGGCACTCCAAGGTCGTTCACATGGGCCTGCTGCTGAGAAATAACTCCTTTGCACTCTAGAACGAGACCGAAAACCGCAGGAGACTCAGCTCACTTCCAAACCACAGCTGACGCCCTTGGCTTTCTCTCTGAGATAAATGTGAACCGGGGGAAAATCTTTTAGAGATTTCCCTGTCTCATCTTTATTGGTTGCTTTCTTTACCTTTTCTTGCTTTGTTCCTTTTATGGTCTTTTATTACTTGTTTAATATGACAGAGGCATTTGACAAGATGACTATCAAATATAGGTACATAATCAAGCAATGCCACAGAGTGGTAAACATCTGAGGTGTTTAGAGACATTCAGGAGACTAAGGTGGTATCAACCCCGTGTGTGTGCTCGCTCCACCCCGCGTGGAGGATGACGCGGGGCATACCCAAGGACGGACCCGCCTGTTCAAACCGCTGAAGGTTTGGCTCTTTCAAATGGACTGTTGTTAGCTACAAAAATGATACAATGTTACGATTTATAAAGAGAAAGTCTGGTGAAGAGAGAACTGGTTCCATGTATTCTAAGGGAAACACACACCCACGGACCACTGACTATATTTTCTCCTCTTTCAGGAAAAACTGGCCTAAAACAACACATTTTTTGGCAAAATAGTAACTAGCGATGAGCCATCACGCCTCTCGTATGTCGACAAATAGCTGTCATAACCTTCAACAAAAACTTTACTCCCCCAACACCCACTGTGCCAAGACAATGCCCGGCAGCTGCACAGACACCCCAGCACGGCTGGGGAAGAGCGCGTCGAGAAGGCAAAGGAGAACGGATCACATCCGAAGTGCGAGTAATGACGAGTTCGATAAATGCGAGCTAGGAACCTTGCAGACATAGTGTGCTGCCTCCCCCAGGCCCTGGGTGGAATGCAGGCTCCCGGGGGTGAGGCCGGGCTGGGGCCCGCCCTTCTGGGCATACAGCTCGCGCTGAAGAGATATTAGCCGTGTGATTGACCTTAAAAGGGAAAAGAAAAGCAAAAAGCAGAGACCATTACCAGCTATATCATACAGACAAGGAAATGGAGGCCTGAATGTTACTGGTTTGCCCAAAGTTACTCATGCAGGAAAAGACAGAACCCAGTGCAGCAATATCCTACCCAAAGACCTCAGCCCCTAGGTCAAACCGAGATACTGGGTCCTGCCCTGGCCAGGTGGCTCAGTTGGTCAGGGCATCGTCCTGTGCACCAAAAGGTTGCGGGTTCGATCCCCAGTCAGGGCACATATGGGAGGCAACCGGTAGATGTTTCTCACATCGATCTTTCTCTTTCTCTCTCTCTCTGCCCACCCGCCCCCTCTTCTACCTCTAAGATCAATAAACATATCCTTGGGTGAGGATTTTTTTTAAAAAGATATTAGGTCCTCAGTGATATGAAATGAATGAACGTGGAGAACCAGCAGTTTCTGCGAATACCTCCCCCAACGGACACCCCACCATGGTATCTAGTCGTCTCCTAAAAGTCTGGCACACGCCCAGAAGAGTAAGCCCGCCACCACCGAGAACATGCAAGAGCCGGCACTGGGGGTTCGGGGGAGGGCTCCAGAGAAGGGTGCCCACTGCCCCGAGCCCAGCCGAGCCCCACCATGGCTGCGTGCTCCTCTGCAGGGGGTGCCTGTCACTCACGGCAACAGTTTGGCACACGCCTTCACTCTCGCTCTTCTGCGCAGGGGAACATGGGACCCCTCGGTTGACCAAGAGTTCAGTGTCGCCCAACGTTCAGAGAGAGACAGAGAAGAAGGTCTGGGTCTAATGAAAATGCCATCTAAATAGACACACTGTGACCATCATAAAATGGCACATGTCACAATAAGTTTACCCTACATTTAAAAACCAGTGACAAAATGTATAAACATCCTAGAACACAAAAAACAAATGTGGAGGGCCTCTGGAAAACAACAGGCCACTTCAGAATTCAATTCCAGGAGTCTGGCGTGTGAAAGGTTAACTCTATCGGGCGTTGAATTGGGACCAAAGAAAAGTACTCGATGGCGAACTTGCCAGAACAACCCCGTAGTCGTGACCACCAGAGTCAAAGGCTGCAGTTACGTTCCAAACCTTAACTTAGAAGTAAACATTAAAATGAAGCTTTCTTTAAAATTCTCCAATAATTTTCACTTTAAAAGTACCAAATTGGCCCATAAAAAAGCTCATGCTAATTATTCCAAGCAATCAACTTCTTAAAAACCCTTTATTCCCCAATTATGCTAACATCCCATTAATTTGGGACACTTACCCATGTATTTATTCTTTGCTCGTTACCTTTGTGCACATTAAGGGAACACCAATAACACAATACAGGCATTAATATGTAAAACATCAACAAAAGCCATCTGGAAAGCTAATGAATAATCAAGGGATTTCAAATTAAACTACAGAATTTTCCCTTAGAATCTTTAGGACAACACTGTCAAGTTCAATCTATTCACTTCGCCTCCAGAATCAATTTTTCAAACTTTATGACAGGTCTAATCGCTTCCACCTGTGCCTCTAGCTTGACTCTTGACTGGCATGCTACCAGCCAGGGTGAAAACGGAGACAAAGACCCCTATTAGGATCCGGCTGTTTCTCTACTGTGAGGTCACTCAGCCATTAAATTAGTTCCAGCCCAATTTCTGTCCTCACAGGCCTGGACTGGGGAGGAGGGTACGGAGCAGCGGGTGAGGGGGGCCACGTCGGAAGAGAAGAAAAGGGGGAAGAGCTGCTGGGGGCTGACCAGACACGCAGGCAGAGAGGTGAAAATCTGGGACTGGCCCCGAATTCTGAACCAAAAATACTACCTTTCTTACATGATGGGGGCTATTCTCCTGGATGCAGCTGCCCCCAGATGTTGGTTACAATGATTGTATGGGTGCGTTCTTTCTTTGCCTTTGGTTGGAGAATTCAACTGTCTTTCACACAAGGTTTCCTGAACTACCACGAGGCTAATGGGAAAACCACGGCAGCCTTCTAAAGACACCCACTGCAGGTTACGGGAGACAAAGGCTGGCTTGGTGGCAGATGCTGGCCTGGGAGTGTCACGTGGGCAAAGGACCGGGGAGCATCTAGAGCCTCTGATCTCTCCGCTGAGCAAAGCAAAGCCCAGGGGCGACACTGCTGAGGTGACGGAGCGAGCTGGTGACAACGCCTTCAGTTCCAGCATTTTCCCTGCCAGACTGAGCTTCATGGCATCAGGAACGGAGCCTGGCGCGTAGCCGTAACTGCCAAAACCCCCCCGGCCAGTCCAGCTCTCCCCCTGGATCACGTTACCTGCCGGGCCCACCTCGCTCTGCCCCGACTCCCAGCGCACTGAGAAGGTGCACGGAACCACACGAACCAATGGCTTCTTCCCATGTGCAGTGAGGCGAGGGAGGGCACCTTCCCCCACAGTCTCCCTCCTGCACCCAGCACAGAGCCCAGCACCCAGGACATGCTCCATCATGCTTATTCCAGGAATGAGGAAGGCAAACATAAGCCTGAAAAATCAGGGACTTAATCCATGTGAAGGAAATAAACTTACTTGATAAAGAATCATGAACTATTCTTCGCAGATGAAAACCACCACACCCGTGGCCAGCTGACTGAGGCCGTGCCGGAACGTGGAGGAAACTGATGCAAACACGGCTGTGGACCTTGGGCTCGGCACGTGCTCCGCCGTACGCACGGAGTGCTTGCAGGATCTGACGGAGACGTGGCACGAGTCATCGAAAAGCCACAGTAAGTCAAACCAAAGACGTTTCCAAATGACCACGGTGGCTCAGGTCCCCCGAGCTCTTGAGCTCCATGGCCCAGCCTCATGCCTGCCTCACAGCAGAGGGCCAATCGGCACTCGCCGGAGATGAGACGGGTACACGATGGCTCACATGAGCGGTGGCTGTCTGGGTCTGCAGCTGGAGGACGTGACCATGGACCACAGTCCAGCTTGAACCCACCTCCATGGGACCCGGTCCAACCAACTCAGCTAAAAGGTCACAGGGACGCCTGCCAGGATGCAGCAGGGAAAGGAAAAGATAGGCGTCTCAATCAACCGAAACCAGCGTCGCACCCAAAAGGTGTTCCCGGACAACGGAGTGGACAATGCAGAGTTCATGGTCAGCAACGGATGTCGGAGGAAGTGAGCGGAGAAGGAATGCAGGCTGAAGTTTCCTCCTCTCACCAGACTGGGCAGGGGGCACAGCCAAGTCAGACTAAGGGGAAAGTCACTCACGTGGTTCTCACTTTTATTTTTATTGGGTGGGGCGGGGCAGGGGGCGGGGGGCGCAGCACAGGCACTCCAATTGCCTTGATTTCATTTTCAGCAGGCAACTCCCGCATTTCCCTGTGCTCCTGGCTCCGCCCAGAACTCTGTCCCCTCTGCTGAGCCACTAATGCAGCGTTAACCTCCACAGGGTGGGGCCGGGGTGAAGGTGGTCGGTCCACAGCCTCACGACCACCCACCCTGCACTCACACCCACACAGCAGGTGCAAGCGTTCAGGGTCCACCTCCTGGCCACAGCAGACTGGCTGGGTCTGCAGTCACTGAAGAAAATGCAACGTCCTCTAAAATATTTGTCCGGAGAGAAATTTCCAACTCCTCCCAGGTTCACATAAACATAAGAAAAACAGCGCCGGGGACACCGAGGGAGCAGTAAAATGAAACTCGTGTCTCCCGTGTCTCCACTCCACGAGTTATCTCCACCTGTGACATGTAATCCTGCAGGCACTGGGCCTACTGCAAAGGCCACGGCCACGCTGTCCGTCATCGGGCGGCTACACAGCACGTCTGTGGCAGCACTTCTAACTGTCCTCCAGCATGCACCCGCCTCTCTTCCTTGGGATGAAGGCCCCGGAGGTCGTGGATTCGTGGGCGCTGAGTGTGAAGACCACACTCATTGCCTAGCCTTCTCTGCAGGCAGACATGGTCATGCCACCACAGGTGCCGGCCCTGGGACACGAACACAAATGTCACGAGCCACCTTGGGGAACTCTGTCCAGGCTATTCACACAGAACCAACCATCAGAGAGAGTCCGCCAAGAACGGAGCCATGTCCTTCTTTGCCCTCCCCCTGCTCACTGGCTAAAACGACAGCACACGTGCTCTGGTCGCCCCTCGGACCTGCTGAGGGTGACAGAGCAACCCAACTGGGTCCCTGGCACTGTGGGCCACACACTGGCCCAGGACCACCCACCTCAGCCCACCCTGCTGAGGCCACTTGCATTTGGCGACCTCTCTCACACAGCTGAGCCTAATCCTAATCGGCCTGGAAACGGGCACCTGAGTAAGCCACGAGAAACAAGGCCTGGAACTGCTGCCTGAAGGGAGCGTCTGGGCGGGACAGGTGGCGAGGGCACAGGTGTCACAGGTCCACCACTGACGACAGCTGCTGTCGTGTGGCTGGGCCTCTGTCGCATGGGACGGTGTGCAGCTCGCAGGTGTCTGTAGAAGCTGTGTTATCACAGGAAATAGCTCTGAAAATTCAAAGGGCAGTGTTCGTCAGTCCTGGGTACTCTGAGCAAAGTTCAGTGAAGGAGGAACCACCTCCCTCATGATAACCAGTCTTCAGAAGGCGGAAAAGAACACAGGTACGATCAAAGAGGGGCAGTCTGTCGGCATCTAAGTTGGAGCTTCTGCAGCCGTCCCTGCGGCCTCGGCAAGCGACAAGACAGGTGCTTCACCACAGACGCCCAGGAGCCTCACACCGAAGAGTGACGACAGGCTGGCCTTCCACCCAAGCTCGGCACTTCATTCAGCCCGAGGGAGCCGCCACCAGACTGGAGTGGGAGGCAGCGGGGAGACACAGCACTCTGCCCAGACCAGATCTCCGACGGTTATTCACAGGGGACCGCTGGAGCAAGCCAGCTAGAGGCCTATTAAAGGTGTAAGCACTTCTGTCTCCCAGAAACAGCCATGACTGTTCACCCTCAAAACAGTACCCAAACCCCAAACCCTCTTGGCACGAGGATGTGAAAAGTCCATCCCTTCTAATGCTCATCTCAGAGGTGGTAAGGTTAAAACTCCCCCCCCCCCCCCCGCAAAAAAGCAAAGCCAAGACCCCCAAGGACACTGGGCAAGAAACCACAGTGAGCAGAACCCAGGCTGCAGATGGACAGACCGGCAGGAACTCACCCACCGCCAGTGCGGGGAGTCTCTCCTTTCCTCTCCCTGCTGGGGAGATTCGAGGGTCCCCATTTCACCTACAGCAACACGAAGCCATGGAGCAAATCCAGTCCGTGGTTTGGAAAGCCCTGCTGGCCCTGCCCAGTTGACCCACTGGGGTAATGTACCATACAATTACTGTCAACGCTCAGAAACAGGAACGATTCCACACGCTGCTGGGCTAACAGGGTCCGACTCTGTTCCAGTGACGCATGACCCCAGGCACCGAAAGACGACGTACAACGTTAGTCGGTACGTGGGAGGTGCATAAAAGCTGTGTCTGGAAGACAAAAGCTTTCAATACACGTTGGCTACGGTAACTGTTATCATTACCACCACACTGCGCTTCTGAAAGGGAGCTTACGTGGCATCGGATGCCATGTTAGCTACAGAATTTGGTCTTATGCTGGGAAAGTAATAAGCCACATGTTTCCTTTACCTCATGGTCCCTTTGCGGACGATTTTAGGTCATCTTGGCACTAAGGCGACCTCTTCAAGTTCCTTCTCTTAAGGATAAGACGTGGAGAACAACTCGATGTCCGCCCTGCGCCCGGCAGAGGGCCGGTCCCCACCCATCAAAGCCATCTTCCTCTGCACTCTCCACAGACCGGGCAAGAAGAGAAACAAATGCCCTCGGAAAAGTTAGAACAGTTTTCTTTTGTCAAAATAGAAACTCTGGACCCTACAGAGGTTTCTGAGGCTACTATCATCAAGCTCAGCTATACACTTTTACAGTCCCACGCTGCTTCAGACAGAATTTTTAGTTTTTTATACAAAGGCCAAGAGCAAAAAGGAGCTTACAGACGGTCGGGGGCATCGAAGCAGTGTGGGTGCACGGCGCCTTTCTGCATCCCAAAGCCGGGCTCCCCGCGGTGTAAGGAGCCCGAGGACCTGACCCCGTGGGGGCCCCGGGCCGCCCGCCCTAGCAGGGTGCTCACGGCTTCTTGGGAACACATGCCACTACACGGGCTCAGGCTCGGAGACCCTTATCCAGTGTTTCAAGATCATCCAACACACAACAGTCTTCACTTATGCCCACGGAAATAGCCAAAATGGTCTGGACATGCCCACATTTTTCTATCTGCATTTCACCTCCCCAAATCTTGTGTTAAGTGTCATGTCTTGATTTTTTTTTTCAATTTATGTAAGTGTAATTATAATGGGTCACCCTCTTGATATAACGGAACGTTCAGTTGAGTTACCAAAGATTATCATGGGTTTGCACCAGCAAGTAATGGCTGTTTCACCTCCAAGAACAGGCTCCCTGTCTACTGAGGGGCAGGGGGCGAGGGGCAGGGGGCGAGGAGCGCCGGGGAGCCGAGTGCGACGACAAGGCAGAGCAGCTCAGTGAACAAGAACTGCAGTCACCGGGGCTCTTACCCGCCTTCGGGCAGGACCGCCCCTCCCCTCACTCTGCCCATTCCCCTCCACGAACGCTTCCCTCCACCCTCCACGCGCACCACAGCTGCCCCTTCCATGACTTGGCGTGGGAGTGTCACGAGATCCTAAAGTTCCCCTTTGATATCAAGATGCCATCAAATTCCAGAAATTCTTATTAAGAAGAAAGGCCAAAATATTTCCATATGTCCCGTAGGCTGGACTATGCATCTAACTGTGCAGCCTCACAGGGAAAAGTGCCCAGAACCTGTGAACCCGGGCTCTGGGGGGAGAATCCTACATTCCTCGCATTTCAGTCCCTGGTCGAGGGAAGATGCTTCTCCTATTCGCTCCCTCTATAATCCCGCTTTTTCAACTACCTAGGAAGAAGAGTATTGATTAACACTGACTAATTTGGGAGCTAAAAAGTTCCTTTCATCTGCTTTCCATTTTTTAACCTTTAATCAAAGTCCAGGAAACAGAAGGAATAAAAAGGAAAGTTTTCAATGAGGGCACATTCCGAACGTCCACACGGGACTACAGAGCGCTCAAAAAATGCCTTGGACGGGGATGGACCGCAACAGGTTTTCGAGCGCAAAGCTCCGCTTGATTCCAACTGAACGCAGCTTCCACATCCTTCAAATCTGCCGCCCTGCCCCCCTGCAAAACGACTTAAACTAAACGTTTAACGCTGGTTCCAACGGCGCGACAGTAAAACACTACGTCCAACAACAGTGCCACCCGTTCGACGTGTCTTTTCACAACGTCCTTTTTCCCCAGGGCACTCCGAAAGGCCTGGTTTTGCAAAGAGCCACAGGAGCACAGGAGCTGCCCATCCTTCAAAACACAAACCTTTGATCACAGAGCTTCGCTGAAGTTCTCTTCCTACATTTGAACCCTCCTAGGACCGGGTGCGCCGACCTTGCTAATGGTTTAGGAAGAGTTCCCGTTCCACGTGTCTGTCCCTTGTCCGCAGCACTGGTCAGAGAGCCCCTTCCGCACAACCGGACCCATCCCGTGGGCCCACAACTCACCCGTCCAGAAGATCCATGGTGGTGGACGCCACTTCAGCGAGCAGAATTACTTTTCCGAGCTGCTTTGTCTGCAGGTTCTGTCGGTAGATGTCCAAGTTGAAGTGTTCTGACGAGAAGGCCGTTGTGTCGGTCACCACAGGCACAGCGGCTGGCGTGACCTCTTCTTTAGACTTGCAGGAGGCGACAAACTTGAGGGAGAGCTTGCTGGATTTTATGACTCCTCCGGGACCCACCTGTTTCCCCAGCCACTGCATGAGAGGCTCCCGGATTTCCTGGGTTGTAAAGAAAGAAACGGAAAGGTCATAACTCAGCATTATGTTAGACGACGAGAGCTTTTCCTGAGGATGTCGTTTAGGTAATTTAAGTACTTCCCAGTTCGTGAGCAAGAAAAGCTAGATTCGCCCTGACCTGTGTGGCTCAGTTCATTGGGTATCGTCCTGCAAAGCGAAAGGTCACCAGTTCAATTTCTGGTCAGGGCACATGCCTAGGTTGTGGGTTCGGTTCCCAGTCAGGGCTCATTCAGGGGGCAACTGACTGATGTTTCTCTTACACGTCATTGTTTCTCTCCCTCCCTTTCTCCCTCCTTTCCCCTCTATCTAAATTTTTTTTTAAAAGCTAGATTTGTGTATTCTGAACATTTAAACTGTTATGTAATAGACAATAAGTTTGCTAAGCATGCTTGTACTATAAAAATAACCTGTCCAGAAACCAGGATCCAAGGAAATAAGTAGAGTTCATTATTAAACTTTCTACCCTATTCTCCAAAGTTCCTCTGTGCATTTTACAAAAAACTTGAATCTTTACACTTTGCCCACAAGGAAATTCATTATCCTGTTTTCCGGGAGAAGATATAAAACCAAGCGGAAAGCCGCCACAGAAGACAAAGCACTAAGATCCACAGACCACTGGCTCTCAGCCTCCACAGAACCTGCAGCTCCAGGCCACCGATGGGCCACGGACAACAGAGAAGCACACTTTCATACTGGGAAAATAATGGGGTGCCCACAGGTTATGTTCTCCTTGTCCCCAGTGCAGGTCCAGGTAGGGGAAGGCCAAACCTACGTAACCCAGGAAAGAGCCTCGATCCTCTCCCTGAAGCCGCGGGGAGTCTTAGAGCCACATTGGAGGCTGAGACTTGCTCTCGGACCACAGAGGGCTCAGAGACCTCCTCCTGGGGTAGAGCATCAGGGAACTACCTGTGGGCTGGGGGAGTCCCTGTCCCCAGAGGCCTGCACCAATCATACCAAAATCTGTCAGTCATGGTGAGCGCGGACCCAGGCTCCTGGGTCATCTCCGTGCAAGTGCCAGGCCTCTCAAAAGAGAACGCACGTCCCTCTGTTAACATCGGGGGTGTGTCCCAAGCTCCCCGTGGCTACAGAGAAGCAGCTCCAAAGATAAAACTGCATTCAACTAAACTCAGTGAAGGAAACTTTAACACTCATTTCCACCTTGCAGAAAATACAGACGGCAGAGGAGCAAGTTCAATGGCTTCAGAAGGGAGCAATCAGAGGAAAACCAGAAAGTGAGACATTTCACGGAACAGGAATCTTCTACAAGCCGACGTCTCACAGGTGAAGAGGTGAGGGTGGGCCTGCACCCTACGGGGGAGGTCAGCCACAAAGAAAGCACGATCGACCGGCCTGCATAAAAACCAAGAGCACTAGGAACTGCAGCTCTTCCAGAGACGAAGTTAGGGAAAATAAAAGACAAACAACAGCCTGGGAGAAACAATTCTCAATACACATGTTTGGCAAAGGACTTACATCCAGAAAATAGTCTTCTATCCTGAAAACAGAATCAGGAGAACAAACACAACTCAACTGAGACATCAGCAGAACAGTTTGACCAGAGACTCCCCAAAAGAAAACATTAGATGGCCAATGAGCCCATGAAAAAGACCCAGGGTCACTTGTCACCAGGGAAATAAATACAAATGAACACCGCAATGAGATACCGCCACACACCCACCAGAACACTTAACATTTTGAATTCTGACAGTACCTAGTGCTGGCAAAGATGTGCAGTGACTGGAACTCGTGGTGGGAATATAAAATGGTACAATGAGTTTGGAAAATAGTTTGGCAGTTTCTTGTCAAATTAAACATACACTTACCATATGACCCAGAAATTCTATTCTTAGGCATTTACCCGAGAAAAATGAAAACACATGTCCATACACAGACTTCTGCATGAATGGTCAGAGCAACGTTACTCGTAATAGCCAAGAAATGCAAGCAGCCCAAACGCCGCCCAACAGGTGAATGGATGAGGAAGTCACAGCACAGCCACACAAGGAACACGACTCATGAATAACGAGGGATGAAATACGGGCAGGCACAACAGCAACACAGATGAGGCTCCGAAACAGAACGCTGACCAAAACAAAGAAGACAGAACAGTGCAAAGACACAGAAGGGTAGGCACTGTATGACTCAATCTAGATGGAATTCCGGACGAGACCGACATGCTCCACGGTGAGAGCGCGCTGATCGGCGACCGCCGAGGCCGGCGTGCGGCCGGCCGCTGGAGACGTCATGGAGGCGTGCTTGCACGGCAAAGGCGACTGCTCGGGGCGTAGACGTTCATCGAACTACACCCAAGTAGGTGCATTATCTGAATGTAAATCACACCTACTGACGATTTTTAAGTGCAAATAGCAACAAGCTTGTGCAACACTGGAAAATAACTAAAGTTCATGAGACCCTAGATTCACTAATGTCCAGAAGAGCTCCGGCGCCCCAACTTCCAAAGAAATCAGTGCTCAAACTTACAGAGTGCAAACACACAGAAGGGGCTACTTCGTCGTCAGCTGACAGACTGCAACACCTGCTACAGGGGGTGCAGCCAAGGTCAGAGACATGCGCGCACGCGCTGCGTCCCGTCCCATCAGAGCCACCGCACCCATCCCTTGTCGCGTCGGCACAAGCAGGCATCTAAGAAGACTCAGTCAGTGGGACACAAGCCACACCTCTGACTCAGCGCTGGATCGGAAATACGTCACCATCTCCGTGTGTGTTTTGGTTGTCCTTTTCCCAAGAAACGCTGAACGACTCATCCAAACCCATAAAGGTCTTCTACCTCCCAGACACACTGGCCTCATCGTCACTGATCAGATTGGTCGGGCTTCGGTCATAATGCTGTGGGCTGCTAGGCAACCAGACACGTGAGACCCAAAGATGAGCCCACAAAGCCACAGAGCACAAGCCCTTTCACGGGTGTCTCCATCTCAGTGCCACGCGCACAGGAAGCAGGAGCAGGTACTCCGCTCCAGTGAAACACCCGTTCTTCCCACCGCATTCACAAACCGGCGCTGCGCAGCCCGCTGCCCGCTGACTCAGAGTCTTCACACGCGTGATGAGGACACACGGCACAGCGGATCTTTATCGTGGAAAGAGGAGGGCCCTCTTCATCAAAGAGCAGACTGCCCTCCTTGAAGGCGGGGACCGCTCGTGTGGCAGCAGCAACCCAGGGGTGGACTTTCGTTCAGAACACAGTGGCGGGTGGGGTCCCAGGTGAGCGAGCTCCTGAACCCGACAGGGCGGGGCCCCTGTGAAGAGGCTTCTGTCCCAGCCCCAACCCTCGCCTCCAGACTCCTTTGCGGACAGCCCGGGTTCCCCCTGCCCCTGCCTTCCTGCTTCCCCCAGGCAAGCAGCCACCGACCCCAAGCACTGTCACCCCAGGATGACTGCCCCTAGAGGGGCTTCTCGCTTCAGTGACACAGCTGGAACCAGTCAATCCCCACAAACATGCAGACCAGCCGTCACCAACGGACAACCGAACCCAGGGACGTGTGCTATTTGGCCTACCCATTTTGAACTGCTTACTGTCACTTAAAAATCAAGACACTCCTTATCAAATTTCCTGGTGCTTTGGAAGAAATGAAAACTCTCTCCCAATAACTGGCTGGAGGCACGCAGTACTGTCCTCCTTACTTGGGGACACAGCTAGAC
This sequence comes from Glossophaga mutica, assembly GCA_039655065.1. Taxonomy (NCBI): domain Eukaryota; kingdom Metazoa; phylum Chordata; class Mammalia; order Chiroptera; family Phyllostomidae; genus Glossophaga; species Glossophaga mutica. Next base: position 219,293,580 of record CM077304.1, on the reverse strand, counting down.
TTTTGCGTGCCACCTCTTCTGCCCCTAGGCATCGGGGTTTGAGACCGTTCTTCTTGGGCCTGGTACGAAGCCTGGCGGCAAGCTGGTAGTAGTATCTGCCGTGGGGCCCCGGGTATCGCTTCTGTGCAGTTAGGTCCATCGGATCCATCGCAGTGACTCCAGAGACACTGACTCTCAGAACAGCAGGGAAGGAATTCGGCAATTCCTCAAAAGGTTAAAGAGAATAGTAACCACAGGACCCAGCGATTCCCAAGTCTGTACCCCAAGAGAAGTAAAGGCAGGGACTCAAAGAGATACTGGAACACCAATGTTCACAGCAACGCTCTTCCCTGCAGCCAAAAGGCAGAAATAACCCAGGTGTCAACAGAGAGTCAGCGGAGAAGCAGATAAACAGAATGGGGAATGTATACACACGAATACTATTCAGCCATAAAAAGGAATAGAAGTCTGATAGACACTACAATACGAAAGGACCCTGAAAACACTGAGCCAAGTGAAATAACACAGACACGAAAGGACAAATATTGTATGATTCTCTTTATAGGAAACACCTAAAATAGGCAAATCCGTAGAAGCAGAAAGTAGAGTAGAGGCTACCGGGAACTGAGAGGAAAGAAAGCTGGGGCGTTATTGATTAATGGGTACAGAGTCTCTGTTTGGGGGGGGATAGAAGAGTATTAGAAACAGATAGTGGGGATGGCCATACGACATTGTGAATGAAATTAGTGTCACTGAATTGTACCCTAAAAGATGATCACGGTGGACAACTTTGCATTACCTACATTTTACCATCATTTTTTAAAAAAGAGCAAGAGAAGGGGTCAAGGTCTCGACCCCTTTTCTCCCCAAAGCTCCCCGTCATGTCTGCAATCAGCCCATCACCAGCCCACTGAACGCCCTGCACACGGGGGACACGGAGGGGCAGCCTGGCTGCGCCCAGGGCCCTCGCCGCGCCCGCCTCCGGGCACCTCCCCGCCCAACCTGCAGAGCACCGAGCGAGGCCGCTCCTGGGGCCTCTCGGAACAAGACTTCCCACCGAGACGGAAGAGTGACAGGCACTGCCTCGTGCTCCAAGACTTGAAGGTGTGTCATCCGACGCTAGACTGCACGTGTGGTAGGAAAGTGACTGTTCTCTCTGCACCCAGCCCGTGAGAAGCCCCCCGCTGGGTGCTTCAGACTCCGGACCCCAATCCTCAGCAAGCGATGCCTCTGCACCAGAGCACTATCCCCAGAAGAGGACAGGGGGCCTCAGGTGGCACGGTGGTGCCCACGCCACACATAAGTCACAGAGCTGGGGCCGGACCCCATGAAGCCGAATCTGCCTGCTTCCCAAATCCCTGCCCCAACCCCTGCCCCACAGCCCTCACAAGACCTGGCCCAAAGCGGAGCAGCGCAGCAAATGCCTACTTACTATGATCAAAACGCCGAAGGCCTCACAAAGGAACATACAAACTCGATGTGATGATACGCAACTATGAACCAGTGACAGAATAGGTGTGTTGGGGGAGGGGCCGACGGGGAGGGGAGTGGGCAGGGGAGGGCACGCACGGTGGGGCACGTCCGCGAGAGGGAGAGGACGTCGGCTCAGAGAAACGAGCTGCTATCATTTAAGTGAGGTACTACTCACCACTCTCCCGTTTCAGCCACGGATGGCATATTCAAAAGGATTCAACCCAAGGGACGCTTAACGGAACCAGGCAAGCCAGAGCCACCACGGGGGCTGTGAGCCGAGAGGGCAGAGAGGAGGAGGAAATCCGGCCACCCCTCACCTCCTGCACCTCCCGCCAGCGCAACCCTGGGACCAAGAGCAACCAGAGCCCAGGAAGGGGCAGAGAACAGGGGACAGGGTCACCCGGACAGTGGCCAACACGCCTGCTAGGAAAGAGCCCAAAGCGGCCAGGGCTGGCTGAGGGGCCTCGCTCTGAAGGCACTGCCTCTCCCAGGCCGGCCCTGAGGCCACGTGGGCCCAACAGAGAGAGGAATCTCTACACATCCTGGTCCTTCGCTATGACCAGAGTGGACCTGAGAGGACAACTCTGGGTTCGTGACAGACGGGACCAGGGAGCTAAATCTGCGCTGGTCACAGTCGCGTCCAGGGCCCCGATGCCCGGGACACGGCGGGCGCTCCGTCGCGCTGTCCCCTGGGCCCCTGCTGCTGCGGGAGGTGCCGCGCGGGCCGAGGCTCCCCGTGCAAGGCCGCGCACTCACTGTGCTTGTGTTACCTGCCAACTCGAGAAAGAGCGCAAAGGCTGGGTGGACCCGTAAAACGGGGTAATGAATAAGCCGTTTCTCACAAGGCTGGTTTTATGGGCATCACACCTCTGCTGGGCCGAACGGGCTCGTTTGAGAGGTGAAATCTATTCTGCGAGCGTGGGACCAAAGAAAGCCACGGCGTCACTGAAAGAAAGGGACGCTTTACGGGTCGGGGCTGAGCCATCGCCCCCGCAGGAGAGGCACTACCTTCCACCCGCAGGCTCGGGGGTGTGGGCTCAACAGCCGGGCTGTCTCCAGGGCCTTCATTAAGCCCGCCTGCCTGCAACGCCCGCCATTCGCCCCCATCCAACACAAACAGGCTTCTGACAGAGCTGGGGACCTGGCCTGGGAAGCCAAGCAGGCTCTGAGCTGCGAGCCAGGGCGCAAGAAGGACACCTGTGGGTGCCGTGCTCGGCGTGCCCAGAGGTAGCGCATCCTGGATGACGCGTGCACTCACACAGATGTGACTGCCCGCACCCCCGCAACACTGACAGGGAGCAGGCCCGGAGCGTGGCCCTGATTTTGGGGACGTCACAGGGCCCCACCATCCCATCCTATTTGCCCATCATCTGTTGGCCTGGCCTTGACCCTCTGGAGAGCTGTGCCCACGTGGGGCAGGGACCCCAGCTCAGAATTGGGTCAACAGCCCTGCCACCGGCCAGCTCGGAGGCACTGCCTCTTCAGGGCCTCAGTTTCTTCATTTTTAAGACGGCTTCATGATGCAGTGAGTAGTCCCAAATGTTTACTTTCCAATAAAAACTAGAACAATGACTCTAGAAGTCCAGTGTTAAAACACACACGGTGCCTGAAACGAGAGAACTGGCCAGTTTGAAGAGGATCCAAGGAAAGCCAAGAACTTTCTATCTAGTCCACTTATGTTAACAAAGTTTTGTTCAACTGGCTGTCACTGCGACACTCTGGAAAATTCAGAGAACCCCAGGGAACACCGCCTGGGGGTGGGGGGCTAACAACACCACCCTCAGTGAGCAGAAGGAGGGCAGAGAGGCAGGCGAGCATTCGGGGGACGTACGTGGTCCGAGAAATCTGCACTTCGGAAAGCGCCGCCAGTTCACGGGAAGGGGCAGCCGACCAACCAGCGGGTCCTTGGTACCGTTTCTGAACTGGAAAGCAGCACATTAATAAAAGGTAAAACCCTTGCCCTGGCTGGTGTAGCTCAGTGGATCGAGTGCCGGCCTGTGAACCAAAGGGTGGCGGGTTTGATTCCCACTCAGGGCACATGCCTGGGTTGCAGGCCAGGTCCCCAATAGGAGGGACAAGAGACGCAACCACACATTGATGTTTCACTCCCTCTCTTTCTCCCTCCCTTCCCCTCTCTGTAGAAGTAAAATAAATAAATAAATAAATAAATAAATAAATCTAAAAGAAAAAACCTCTCCCCACTTTCTCCTAAAACTCTACTTTGTCAGTTATCCTCAGGCACATCAATGGCTGATTCTTTTCGACTGTTTAACATGGTTGTTTACAAAATTCCCATTAGAGCTGAATAAAGGGTGACTGAGAAGGGTTGGACCGGGCAGCCAGTCCGAGCTGGCTAGGCGGCTGGCCAGGCGGCTGGCCTGTCCCCTGAGGCCCCCCGGGTCTCATACACACAGGAGCAGAGGAAGTGTTTCACTATACACTAGTGGGAAAAGCCAAAACACTTTGTAAGTATTCAAACAAAACACACTTACTAAATGCCGACTACGGGCAAAATACTGGAAAAGGGATCCAAAAATTGACAACATATGGTCCTTGCCTTCAAATGATCTTGAATTACAGTTTGATGGGGCAGGCAGATACTCACATAAATAATACAAGAGCGTTTGTACACTATTTACACTTTGCACACACACACACACACAGAAATTCTTTCAGAAGCAAGCAATCAGATCTAAAGTCCGAGTCACAAGACTTGCGTTAGAGAGTTGAAAGAAAAATTGTAAATCCTGTAACTCATGACGTGATCGCGGGTGGAATTTTCCTCAACCATGGGGTGGAATCCCTTTGTTGAGCAGGAAAGATCAACGGGCTGTCCTCGTAGCATATGGCTCTAAGATGTTCCGTGTTTCATAACAGCACTTCCAGGGCACAGTCTATGGTAAGAAGTTGATACACGTCCGCCCGTGTGAAGACGGGCGCACCCATGGTCCGACAGGGTGGCGACCAGCCACCCAGACCCACTGCAAGTCAGCAGGCTGCCGGCTGTACTTCAATTAAAGACGCTGTGCCACTCACCCGCCAGCTCCTAGGAGCAAAACTGTTGAAGGCCCACACTCTCGTGAGCAACTTAGCGGTGAGTCCTGTGCTTTGTGTTTTACATAAAGGCAGTGACGTACGCATTTCCCCCCAAAATGAACCCTCTTTATCCAAATGAGGTAAAATGTCAACCAGGGGTAAATCCAGATGAAGGGTACACGGGGGGGGGGGGGGGGGGGCCGACCTATTCTTTCACTCTTCCTTAACTTTTAATTGTTCTTAAATAAGTTGGGGGAAATGAAGGGATTTGCTCCAGAAGCTCGAAGACACCGGCCATCTCTGACATTCGCTGGTCATTTTTGCTCTGCCGTTAACTCTGGAATCATCAAAGATGCAGTTTTTGTAAAAACAAAAACCAAACCAAACCAAACCAGCCACCACGAAGACCTCCTGGTGTCCCATGCCCCAGCTGAGCCGGCAGGGCCCTTCATGCTGTGTACACTGGGACGGGGCTGCTAAGGCCGCTCCATGCAAGAACGCCTCCCGGAAAAGCCCCCTTCTGATCACCAAGGGCCGCGGCCCCGCAGGCCGGGTCCCTGAAGTCCAAAGGCAGGAAGTGCTTCCCTGAGCACAAACCCCGGTGCGCTTCACGAAGCTTTAGCAGTGTGCGTGGAATCCGTGCATGAATAACAGCTTGGCACTGAATGAAAAACACACAAGTCTTCATCTTAGGTCTTGAATCGCGTCCAGGGCCTACGTAATACCTGGCTGGAAGGGACACAGCCGTGAGTATGCCTGGTGATGGGAGGCTGTGTAGTGAGACCTGAGTTTCGAAACCAGGGGTGGTAGCTGAACAAAATTTACTGGTTGTAGAAAAAGTAAACTCGCCTCTCGGGAAGTGAGCTCAGCCTCACCATTCTGACAGCAGCCCCTGGTGGCCAGTTCAGTAACAAGTGTTGGCTCCCACGCTGGAAGTGCTGACCTCGCCGCAGCGAAGGCTGCTAGCAGGCAGACCGCCGCTCCAGGTAGCCGTTGGGGGTGACCGGGGAAGCGGCGAAAGTCCACACTAAGGGCATGAATTACCAAGTCATCGGGGTGCTTGTCTTTTGCATTTAAAACAAAAAGAGTACAGTCCAAGTCTTTCAAAAGTAGAAAAAAAACAGAATTCATTTTAAGGGGGCAAGAGAGCAATGCAAGGCAGGTAATGCCTCCCTTAGTTATCTCGTTCCATAATTGTGCAGAACTCCTTTTGATATTCAAGGAGCCCGGATTCCTCCGTGAAATAAACTGTGTTCTGTCCACACCCCTGCACAGCGTCACCGGCACCCTCATCTCCACATACGAAATGCTGGGAGTTCCTATTGTAACGTAAGGGACATGGCAGAAACTTCTAGAAAATGCGGCTATCATTCACTCAGAGAATAAAACGGTCAAGATGGTGAGGCCTGACTTCTGACCCGCACTCACCCCGTTTCACTGAGGCACACGGCACCACGCGCCACTCCGAGGCTGGCCGTGGCTCACAGCACACGGCCGTGCGGGGAAGCCGCGGCTGCGGGCCGACTCCTTCGTAAGGTGCACTCGGTCCTCCGCTGTGAGGACAATCTGGAAACAATCTGCTGGGCAGCTGCTCTCATCAACAAACTGTTTATTGTAAGAAAGTGGCTGGGTCAAAGGCTAAACATCAACCTGAACCGAATGCACACGGAGCAAAAATCAATCCCACCCCTCTGCTAAGGAAACTCAGGACTCCGCGGGCAGAAAAGGGAGGGCGAGGAGCTCCCGCCGAGTGGTGAAAGGGGAGAGTCGGACAAAACTCCCCAATTTCATTGTGCACAGTTGTTTTGCACATTATTACAATGGTTATTTGCTGCTATTTTCAGGATGGCCTGATAATGGGGCTGAAATATGGCATTCAAAAGAGGCACAGAAATCAACTTTCCGGCCCTTCTGCCAAAAAAGCTACAACGGTTTTACCCAGATGCTTTCTTCTTACGTTTGTTTCATAAAGGAACGACGTAGCCATCTGCAAAGATGTGTGTCTCCTTAGAAACGGGAGCGCTGGCTGCATCGGGGAGTCCACGAAGGAATTGGTTTTTGCATGGCCGTGATACTGTGGTTACGTTTTTAAGTACATATGCTACAATAGTTACAGATGAGCCTTGGCCGGTGTTTCTCAGTGCGTTGGAGCGTCACCCCATGCGCTGAGAGGTCGCAGGTCCGATTTCCAGTCAGGACTCGTACGCAGGTTGCGGGTTCGGTTCCCTGGCCAGGGAGAGTACAGGAGGCAACCAATCCATGTTTCTCTCTCACATCAATGTTCCTCTCTCACTCCCTTGCTTTCTCTCAAAAAAAAAAAAAAAAAAAAAAAAAGCAATAAATGTATCCTCGGGTGAAGATTAAAAATTAACTAATTCATTCATTAAATATTTACAGAAGAGAGATGAGAGTTGCCTCAGGCTAACACGGAGGAGAAGAGGGTAGAATTCGATGAGATACCACTGGCCAGAACAGAAGCCTGCGAGGCAGGGCGCTCAGTGCACTGGGCTCAGTACGTTATTCCGTTTCCTTTTGTATATTTGCAATTTTCTGTGAAACACAGGGTGGGGCGAGACTCGGTCTACCTTTGCTCATATGGAAAGTTACACGATGATTAATAAATAATACCAGAATACACTGTGTTTCTTTCACATACTCACAGTTATAAACCTACTTTTTCCCCACCCTGTATTTTCTTTTACTTGTACACACAGTTCAACAGTTACAAGAAAGGATAAAAATTTTTTTCTTAACTATAAGAAAGTATTAACCTACCCAATTGAACTTCTCCTTAGGGACACATGTACCGCGGTATTACTAGGTGTTCAACAAGACTGTTTTTGAGCAACGTCTGGAACAAAGCTGTTAAATTCTAAGTCAAAAGCTGGAGAAACAGAAAAAGATATCCAGGGATCTGCCCAGCCCGAACCTGTCCGGAACGGTGCCACAAGGAGGTGCTCCCGAGTCTGGTATGGAGCGGGAGGACTTGCGTGCGCTGGCGAGAAAGCCCCACAGCTGCAGAAACCGGGCACCCCGGTTTTAAAACGGCCAATGTGGTGTGCAAACTTTGAAAACTTGTGTGTAAATTTGAGGCTGCTATCTTATATTGCACGGGTAATTCTTAAATTAACAGGGAAATTAACTTGAGAAAGCGCCTAAAATAAAATTAAGCAGAAGTGTAACTTTCTTTCTTTGTGCTTAAATTAACTGTGGAAGTTGTCGAATTTTTCCGGTATAAAAATGAAAAGGGTTATAATCGCAAAAATCTGAGAAAAGAATGCATCCAAAGGAACAACTTAAAAAGTTAAAAACATTTTTGTTTCTTTTTGCATCTCATTGCCTTCCTGGGACCAGCTTGATGGTGCAGTCCTAGAAAGGATGTAAAAGGTCATCCTATCCACCCTCCCCCGCAGAGCAGAGAGGGTTCGGTCCTGAGAAGTCAGAGGCAGTGGGCTGTCCTTAAAAAGCTATCTTCTGTGACACGTTCATTTAGCCAGCCTGAGACACCACGCATAATCCCACCATCACCAAAGGAAAAATACTCGCAAAGAGGAGATTCTTCAAAATTACAGCCCTTTGCCTTTAAAGCATTTTATGGACTAAACAGCCAAAGAAAAATGCCAACCATCAGGTATATCAAGATCGCCCATGGAAAGCAACACTAGGATAATCTGTGCAACTCTAGGCTAAAAGAGTCTCCCACCCCATTCCTCCCCCAAAAATCAAACCATCGTGTTTTAGTTTACGAAACCACGACTCACTGTTTGCTTTTAAAAGACGTATTTCCTTATTTATGGAACTTAAAACCAGGCAGGGCATCACCTGTGCCGTCCCCCAATCACTGTACCGACTGCCGTACGGAGGACTCATTTTTGCTCAAAGACAAGAAAACAAGCCATCAAATACTTCCCTACAGCACAGAAGTGCAAAGCTTTACAAGGTTTCTAAGGAGAATATTCCATGTTAACTTTAATTTTTCAAACGTTTCCTTTGCCTGCAGGAGGCAAGTGGGTGTAAACTGGAAGTTTTGACAGCTCAGGGCCCAGGAAAGACTCATGGTCTGGGATGCCGACAAGGAGCCCAGCGACGGTCCCTTCCGAGTCCTGCTGCTGACTGGCACCGATCCACGCCAGTCGTCTTCGCGAGGGATTCCATTTAGAATTTGAATTTAAATCTTGGGGTGCGAGTGCTAACACAGTCCATCTCTTCACCCCAGAGCCCCTCTCCTCACACGTGGACACACGCACAGGAGACACAGAGAACTGACACCCACACAACAAACTCACGTTTCAACCTGTGTCAGTGGGAGAGCGATTCCTTTTTTTAGCAGAAATCTCTAGACAGTATAACTGAAGAGTCCCTCATCCTCAGGGGGACGCGGGGGAAAGACCTCTCCACGGAGGAAAGTTCTATTTCGTCAGTCTTAACAGGAACTTCTTGACGCTTTAGTTAAAACCAACGTAGGAATATATATATATATATATTTTTTTTTTTAAACTTCATATTTATTTCTTTTTTTTTTTTTTAAGATTTTTTTTTTTCCTTTTAGATTTTATTTATTTATCTTTAGAGGGGAAGGGAAGGAGAGAGGGAGAGAAACATCAATGTGCGGTTGCCTCTTGTATGTCCCCTGCCGGGAACTGGCCTGGCAACCCAGGCATGTGCCCTGACTGGGAATCGAACCGCGATCCTTCGGTTCGCAGGCCCGCGCTCAATCCACTGAGCTACACCAGCCAGGGCAGGAATATATATATTTTTAATTCGTGTTACGATGATAAACACTCACATACCACTAAAGGCTACCACGACAAATGTTCTGAAGACCAGGCTGCTGTCACGTAAAGCCACGTTGCTCCACTGGCCAAATGTGGTTGGAGCTCCAGAACCCAACTCGCCGTCTGCGGCCTCAACGCCTCCCCGACCGACTACATCCTTACACGGAAGCCTGAGGGCGTTCGCAGAAAGGCGGGCACAACACAAGTGCAGGGACAGAGCAGGAGCACAGCAGGGGCGCTGCGGGGGCGGCGGGGGGGGGGGGGGGGGGGGCGGGAGCAGCAGAGCCGGGACGGCGGAGGCCTCTCCGAGGAAGCAGCTGAGGGGCCCAAACAGGAACGAAGCCAAGAAAGGGACTCACGCCCTCTCGTCTCCGGGAGAAAGAGACTGATGGACGGACAGACGGACCAACCTGGGCTGAGCGGCCCTGCTGCCACGCTGGCCTGCTCTCCCAGGGAAGCCAGGGACACCCCGCCTCCCCCGCCCCTGCACCAGCCCAGCTCACCGCGGACCTCCAGCGCAGGGAACTGTCCCCTGGTCCCCTCGCAGGCCGGGCGGATGGAGGGTGGGACACCACGCGGGTCCGCAGATCGCCTGTCAGTCTTAACGTGAACATTTTTGTTCAAGACAGAACAATTCCTGCAGCGACATTTCAATGTGGCCTGAACAGAAACACAATGTGCCCCCGGCTGTCATTCCCATTTCCCAGCTGGAGGCCGGGTCTCAGACCCCAGTGCTCCCGACCTGACAAGGACACACCGCCGACTCTGCGGTTGCCGCGGGAACCTCGCTGCCACGTGGCCCCCAGCGCCACACCTGCCCACGACCACGAGGTGCGGGCCCTGTGATCCTGCCCTCTCGCCCAGACCCGGGACGTCGTTTGCGACTGGACCCCTGCACGCACGCCTGCCCGGAGACAGCTTCAATCATCTTCCCCAGGAGCTACCGCCGCACGCCGTTCCGCTCACACATGGCAGCTATTAGAGCGCGGACGGAGAAGACGGAGAACATGCGGTCCTGGAGGGCTCTTCACTCCAGAGAGCCTGCTTCCCATCCGCAAATCTATGACTGCATAACGGAGGACAGCAGTAGTCCAAGGAAATCAAACCGCCCTGCCTAGACGGGCCGCTCTCCCCGGGAAGCCGCCGCTGGAGAGAGGTCCCTGCCACTCGGAGGCCCGCCTGCCCTTCCCCAGGCCAGCCGGCAAGAGCGCAAGCTGGACAGAACCGACGCTCGGACGCCCGCGTTCTTCCCACAGCACGTCCCCAGCCTCTGCCTTGATGTCAGCCCCGAAGCAGTTGGGCTCCCAAGGAGTTCATTAGAATTCTCCATTCTCGCGGAAACAAGATTCCAGTAAGACCACGGTATACACGGTAGCTGAAAGCCCCTGTCCCCAAATCACAGAACAAAACAAAGGTATCTAAGGAAAACACCCACGTGTCACTTCTGCATTTCCACGTCAAAACCCATCATGTCACCTTTGCCGGGGTATTGTGTTCGATAACAGGAAGCCCATTAAAATGAACAAAAAATGTCCAGTTTAGGGGAAGGGCGAAGGAAGAAAGAAAGGAGAGAAAGGGGTGTATGAAAGAGCCTTAAAAACATTCATAGCTATAAAAGCTTTGAAATGTTCGCTTTAATCTGCCAGCTGCTCTTTCGCTGGGGCCGACTGTAAAAGCTGCCGCGGCCCCACGTCAGCCGCATGTCAAAAGCTATTCAGGGCGCACCTGGAATTCTGACTTTCTCTCTAATTTGGATCTCCAAAAATTAGTTTTTAAGCTGTATTTTAAAGTAACACCAGAAGTTTCCCTCACTGTACGTTCAAGATTCAGAACCAGGATTAAGGGTGAAGGAGGAAGCACTCTGCACCAAACACCACGCTTTAAAAAAAATGGAGAATTCTAATGAACTCAGAACAACCCACGACACCCTTCAGTCTGCTCTTCTGAGGGGAAAGGACCCCTCCCCAGCTCCGTCCCCCCACGGCCATTGTGAGACCAGATGAGACCAGGGCACACGTGAAGGCCCTTGGTTAACTATAAAGCATGCTAGGAAGCAATTGCCCTGGCCGGTGGCTCAGTTGGTTGGAGAGTCGGCCCGTGCACCAAAAGGTCGTGGGTTTGAATCCCATCAGGGCACATACCTAGGTTGCGGGTTCGAGCCCCAGTCAGGGGGTCAGGGCACGTACAGGAAGCAACTGATGCATGTTTCTCTCTCGCATCCATGTTTCTCTTCCTCCCTTCCTCTCTCTCTCGAATCAATAAACATATCCTCAGGTGAGGATTAGAAAGAAATGAGAAATTATCTCTTATTTTCCAGAAACTTCTGCAGCAAGGTCTCCTCCCACTTAGTAGGCACGCAGTGTCTGCTCAATGAAGTGGTCAGCAGGAGAAGGGAGAATGGGAACCACAGGGTGCGATTTAGGCTAAGATTCCTCATAAAGCAACCAACATCTAGTGGCTAATTCCCTGGTGGCGGGACCACACAGGAATTTTCTGACACGCGTGCAGATACCGGAGCTCGTTATCAACAATACCTATTTGGAGGGAGGGGTCGTGGCAAATAACCTGGGGTTCAATCAAATCGAAATGTGACACCGGTGTGTCGCTAAGCCTGCCTGATCTGCCCCACACTACCAGTTACACGTGCACAGCAGGGCGATTTTCCGCCAGTTGCTTTAATAACAAACCCAGTTGTCACTTCTTGTTACGGTCACACCTTGACCCCAAGGCAAGGGGACCAGTCTCGCAGGACTGCTGCCAACATCCTGCCTGCCCCTCTCTCAGGTCCCTCCACACCGTCAGCAACCAGCTGCAAGCAATGCCGCCGCCCCCCCCCCCCCCGCCCCCTGCCTCCAAGAGTCCCAGCTCTGCCGTTTCAGGAAGAGCCTCCTACTCCTAGACCGGAGCGGGGATGTCCCGGAGAAGGGAGCAAGGCGGGTTGTGCACTGTCCCACCACCCTCCTCCTCCTCCTCCTCTTCCTCCTCCTCTGCTGGGCCAGGGACAGCAAGGGACTCCAGGCGGCAGTGGCTCTGCAGGACAGGGAGGCTGAGGCTCCGCCCTGCATTCGGGTTCCCACATCCGTCTCAGGGCACAGCCCCGGCCACCGCTGCTCATGCCCTTTCCCTGGCAGAGATAAAAATGGAAGGAGCCAGAACCCGAGCTCCTCAGCTGGACTTCAGATTCTGTAAAGGAAGAACTGTTTTTCTATGAAGCTGGTGTTGCTCACACACTCAGGTGCCCCCCAGGGGAGGCGTGCTCCTGCTAACTTCCCATCACCACCAAGGGCAGGTCGGGCAGGTGGCCGCCCTGTAATCCGGCTCCACCGAGCCCTGTGGCCCAGGGTGTAGCTCTCGGGTCTCGTGCTCCACCCACAGCTCCAGAAAAGAGGTCACTTGCCTGAAAGGACTCGCCATGTGGTGTCAGTACACTCGTGGTCCTTTCTGAGAAATAGTTCAAGGGGTTTCCATCAGGAAACTGCTACACCCAAGCAGGGGTAGGGCACTGGAATCATGAACCGGAGGGCCTTCCACCCATGGGAGCCAAGGAGAGCTGAGGCCGTGAGCGCCACAAGTAAGCCTAGTGGCCATGCACCAGCGTAAAGCCACTTACTGACAAAGCTAAAGCTTTTTAACTAATTCATATTGATGGCGAACATGAACTACAGTGTCGACATCGCCATGGGACTCCCTGCTTCTTACTCAAGTTTTGACCATTTATGGAATGCCTTCAAAGTCTACTGACATACAGTAATTTGTCTTTTCATCTTTAACAACTGATTTTGCTCTTTATAAAAATACATGTATGTTACAGAAAATTCAGAAAGTACAGAGAAAGTTTTAAAAGCTTATTAAAATCGCCCTTAGCCCCCTCACCCAAAATATACTGTATATAAACTCTTATACTGTATTTCCTTCCAGTCTTTTTTTCTATAGACTTAGGTATGAGGTATGCATGAGCTCATGTGTTTTATTAGCTTCCTTTGACATATCGTATATTTGCTGAGGCCTGAATTTTAATCCGGCCCCTGGGAGTTTCAATTAAACAGGAAGAGCCGGGTCAGAGAGGAAGTCCGGCTTGGCCAGCGGGATTCTGCGCCTCCGCGAGCCTAGCTTCCTAGTCTTGTCATGCACGTTGACACTATGAAATCATAGTGACTGGGTTTGACAACGGAAATCACAAGTTCCTGGGGTGTCTGGGTGTCAACGAAGGCCTTAGAACACACCCGGAACGTCACCGAGGGGCACTGTACTTGGGGTGCTTTTTCTGCTCAGATCACCGTGCTAGTCACTTTCGTGCATGTCGCAGGAACATGGGAGCGCAGAGGAACCTCATAAATCTCCTGTGCTATTTGCTACAAAGAGCGAGTGTCTAGGCACCGAGCTGTATAAACACAGCTGGTATGCAGTAAAAGTATTTAGGTAACTAGTGTGTATATTTTGTTCTTTCATATTCCATCCTGTAATGGCACCTAGTACACAGTCAATGTTTAGTGAAAGGCGAATACTATTAACTGTAACACTGAAACAATCTCAACAAACCCATAAGAAAGTGCCACCAGTACCATGGAAAACTACTAAATTATACTAAGTGAAATTGATGTCGAGAAAAAATAAATCTCTGAACTACTTTAAGGTTCCAGGGTGTCTGTTCACCAGGCAGCCTAGCTCAGCAGCGCCACCGTGTGGTCAGAGATCTTCGATTCCCAACAGCTCGGAGCCTTTTACAGGAAGCAGAGAGCCAGGGCAGGCATCGAATACAGACGGCAGGTGATGGACTTAAGGGTGGGCCGTGTCTAACATAATGGGGTGCCAGGATGCCAGGAGCCTCTCCACATCACTTAATTCCATGGGGGCCAATCAGATCTACTACGGAGGCTGCAGGAAAGCAAAGCAAACAGAAAGTACTTGGGTCCCAATCTGCCATCCATAGCTACACATACCAAACCACCAGCACGACGACCACAAGGTGCTCCGAAGTGTCTCTGTCTTGGCATCAGGAGAAGAGCAGGAATCACCCAGCTGCCACCAGAAAGGCCATCACAGTGGGCAAGGAGCCACCCTCACAGTCCTTTGCATGACAATCCCTCAGAGAATTTGTATGCCAGGAAAACATACTCTAAAACTCTAAAGTCCTCCATTTCCTTCTACAACAGAGTCCAGGTCTGCTCAGAGGAATTGATAAACACTAAGGAATGAGGATGGACACACCGTCGTACACTCACTCAGCTCCTCGGGCTCCCAAAGTGAAACAGAACCCGAGAAAAGTGGTCCACAGCAGAGATATCCAAGACCAACCAGACTGAACAGAGACTCAAAATGAGAAGTGGACATTGCTGAAATTACTCTTTTCCCAAGTTAGAACAGGGGTTTTGTAGGCTTGGAGCCTGGGTGAAATATTTGTGTATGTGTCTACAGAACAAATGTTTGCTTCAATCGTGTTCCAACATTTCGTTTTCATGGTCTGTGTATGGGGCTACCAGTTAAGAGGGGAAATGTATCCCCCAGCCCCGGGCAGTTTAAAGAACCTGAAGGACAAAAGGGCGAAGCGCCTGCGGCGTATCGTAATATAAGCGGATGCCAGTTCAAAGCCTTCAGTATTTCAGAGGATGCTCATCCTAAAGGAGACACAGGAAAAGCCTCGAGTTCCAAACTTCTGCTCCCAGGAGGGAAACCTGGGGACACCCTTTCTTCTCCCTTGCTCTGTCCAGGAGTCAAGAGGTGCAAGTCCCAAGACCAGCATAGTCAAAAGAACTCCCAAGAAAGGTCAGGGAGCATGGTCAAGGGCAAGCCCAGGTCTACCTTGCTCCCTGACCTCCCGGACTGTGAGCCTCCTCCAGGGCAGGGAGGCACGGCCTCACCTGTCCAGCCCCGGCCCTCCACACTCAGGAGAGGAGGGAGGGGGGCGGTCTATGAGAGCGACAGTCGCATCTCCCCTTACCCCACATGGTCCAATGGCAGGTCTGTCGGTGGGTCATCTACGAGAGTTGAAGCTCTGAGGACCAGCTTTATTTTGATACATTTTTATAAAAGTCCCCAGATGAATGGAGGTGGTGCTTTTGTTCTGTGAACAGAACACATTAAACGGATAAATGACATGCAGCTGTGATTTCCCGGGATGAGGGTCCAAACAAAAGTCACGCTATTAATTCCCCGAGAGCACCCAGTAAAAGGAGGGCAAACTGGCTAAACGATGTGTAAGGAAAATGCAATTTTAAAAAATGTTTCTTAGACAGGAAAACAAGCACCGCTGTTTTATTATTAATTTTTAAAATTCAGAATCACTACCTACAGTGCCAGGCACTTGTTAGAAACACGGGACCCTGGTAACTCACTCCAGCTCCCAACAGTCTAATGTTAATATTAACAATTGTAGTATCTTTTCAATCACACAACTTATGCAGAACTATTGCATACATTATTGCATCCGGTCCTCAAATACTCCTGTAAAATACCCTAACCCTAAAAGCTCCAGATTTCGCATCTCTCTTCTCCAAGTGAGGGCTCATGGCCCAGCCCTGCTCTGCTCAGCAAGTTGACCAAGGGAAGGAGAGCTCCTCCCCTTTTAAAAACGTCAGGGTAGGAGATTTCATGTGCTCTTTCTGAGGGAAAGCAGGTCAGTTTGTTCTTTAGAGTCACCTGGACTATTAGATGCTTGCTGAATCTGCATGGTTATGTCACTAAACTTGCCAATTTCCCTCTTTAGCAGAGACAACAGAAAGAGTCCCATGAAATAATTTGCCATAATTAGTGAGAAACTGACAGCTTGGCAAAGCAAAGGGATTAGCACGAAGACACACCTGGAGAATGCGGCCACCTGGTATCAACCGCAGGCATCGCTGCAGACACAAGGCCAGGAAAATCGCCGCACACCTTGCCGACGGCATGGCCATTTTCCTCTTAGACGCGACCAAGCTATAAACCGAAACCCAGAGCCCCCTTGGCCACAAGATGGCAGACGTCAGCACAAAAACAAAACAAACTTGTGATTGATCTTTCGCTGACAAAGACCCAAATCAAAACAAAGGTTTTCAATCCCAAATGTGAGTGTTGTGCTTTCCAAACACACTCTTGACACAGAAAACAATCACCCCTTTCTCCGTAAAGTGGGGGTGAGGGGGAAGCCAGAACCTTAACACTTAACACCTCCTCTAAGTTCTAATAGCCTCCCTCTCCCTGTCATGCAAACACCGAAACTATGAGTTACACTTGGACATCTTTAAGGTTGCTCTGAAGTCAAAATAGAAACTCCACATGGAAATCGAAGCCGAAGCCCAGTGCAATGCACCAGGGGTGCAGGACAGCTGTTTGGAGGAGGGGCGCCCCCTACCGGCTGAGCACGCACACTCACCTCTGCCGCCAACAGTAAGTGAAGGGGTGTTAAGGCAGGAATTTGTCTGGTGTCACAGCTTAGGCCAAGGGTGGTCAGGATCTCCTTCAGGACTTCATACCTTCGAACATTGCTCGATTTGAGCAGGTTAAAGTCTTCGGCTTGCACTATCGAAGAGGTGGGCGGCAGTTCTAAGTGCACCTGAGGGGAACGGACACCACTTCATCAACGGGGGCCACTTAAGACACATTAACAGAAACAGTCTTCACCAGAGCTTCTGAAAACTTGAGCATAAGGCCTTCTAATGATCAACACAATGCAAACTTTTAACCTGAATATTCGGAAAGTAATGCCAAGCATAAAAAGATGCAGAAGAGCCTATTAAAATCGTGGATGTCAGGCTGGGAGGCCGTGCTGGAAACCACCCAGGAGAGGAATCAAATTCTTCCCAGGTCCGGACTTTATCACTAACCAGTCCTGGGACCTTGAGCAAATCACTTCACTTGGTTATACGAACAAAACACTTAGAAATATTATTGTGCTGAGAACCCGGATAAAGTCACTCCTGAACTCGGGGAGGCACTCTGGGGTCGGCTTGAAATGCCCCTCTATCTACTGGTCATAACGGGGAAGCCACCCCAGGAGGGCGGCATCTCATTCCCCATTTTAAGAGTGCTTCCAGGAATTCAAACAGATGAGTGGGTTTGGGGGAACCCCGGAAGGGCCTGCCCCGCCTCCCTCTTTCACCTGCCTGAGTTTTAAGATTAGGAACTTCATGTATTTAGTCCAGGCTTTGCTTTGTGCAGTTAAAATTGAAACACTACCACCTGTCAATGAAAGGTATGGGTCTTGCTACAGAGGAACATACCAGAACATGTAGCACCTTCAAGATCGAATTCTAACTGGGCCTCAAAGCCTGGAGGGAGCAGGAGTACTGAGTCCCCAGGGCAGCAACCTGAGCACATTTGCCTAATTGTTTGCGGTGCTTTAGCCAGGGGTCCGAGCCCCCGACCGGAGCTGACAGTACAGGAGCCTCATGAAAACAAAAAGCCCGGTGCCAGTCTTCCGGCGACTGAAAATCTCTAATCCCCACCCAAGCATTAACCAAGCCAGAAACACTGTCCCCAGATACTGTCCAAATGGTCCCACTGTTGCAAGTGGAGGCCAGTCTGACAAGGCTGGTAGAGCAGTGTCCACCGCCCCCGAGGACAGCCGGTCCCTGCTTCACCCACGACCAAGCTGGCTAGACAGCAGCAGCAGGCGAGTCTGTCCTCTGGACAGCCCGGAGTGGGCGTGGGCAGAAGAGGGAGGAGTCCTCTAAGGGATCCAATCGTACTGTCTCCTGGGCCACAGTCTCAGTCTAACTGTGTCCTGTCCTCCCCGGAGGACAAAGCCAGGGCTGGTGCGGCCAGTGAGCACAGTGGCAGGTCACAGTGCACTCACACGAGCAAGGGGCACCAAGGAGACTGCCCCTTACAGGCGGCACAGATAAAGTGAGTGAGGCTCTCTCCCCACCTGGGCCCCAGGGAGGGGGCGTGGCTAACAGCACACATCCTCCCTGGGCTGTGAGCACATCCAAGCAGCACCTGGGCAAGGGTTGTGCCACTCGCCGTCACCTGTGGGAGATGCAGAGGGGACAGGGCTGCTCCTGCAGGCAGGTGTCCAGCTTTCGCGGGGGAAGGGCAAGGAGAGCCGCTGAGACTGTGAGGAGCGCTTTAGTGGTTCACCAGCTTAGAAGCTTCCAAAGTGGAAGCAAGAAGAGAGGCCACGTCTGGCTCTGCACCCCCATTCACAGCCCCAAAGGCAGAGCGTGCGTGCGTGCGTGGGATGGGCACTGTGGTCCTCGGTGCGACCCAACCAGTGCCCCTCCTCTGGCTGCGGCTCTGTTACTACAGCGATGGGCCCATTTCTGAAACGTGACTTCTTCTAAAATGAAGGTTTTTAGAGGGAGGGGGTGCTACCAGCATTTAGTGGGTGGAACAGCTAACACCAGACAAGGCACAAGTCAACCCCACAACAAAGGAGGGTCTGGCCAAAATGTCCACGGTGACGTGGTTGAGAAATTCTGCAGTGAAAGCAGAGCCACTTCTGTCACGTGTAAGTTAAATAAGAAAAAGATATTCTTCTGTATGGCGTCAGGTGGATGCTAGACTAATCAGGGTGATCACTCAGTAAGTTAAATAAATGTCTGATCACTACGTTGTACACTTGAAATTAATATAATATTGCATGTCAACCGTAATCGAAAATTTAAAAGTTTAAATAACTAAAATTAACATCCAATTCACATATGAGGTCTGTCCAGAAGGTATCCAGCCATGTAATATGAAGAATAGAGACATTTTTTGAAGACAGATACAAGAAACATTGTACATAGGACAATGATGCTTCAGTCCCCTTCAAAGAAAGCACCTTGGGATCTCACAAAGTTCTTCCAATCGCCATTCATATTTTCCTAAATCTCATTGATGGTCTGAAATCTCTTCCCCTTCAAAGCTGATTTCAGTTTAGAGAAAAGCCAAAAGTCACAGGGCACCAAATCCGGGCTGCAGGGGGGCTGAGTCACTTGGGTGATGTGATGTTCCGCAAAAAACTCTGCACGAGATGTGAAGCAGGAGTGGGCTGCGATGAAGCTATGATGTGTGATTTTGCTGTGTGATTATGATGTGTGATTTTGCTGTGATGAAGCTGCCAGTCACCAGGTGCCCAGAGCTGCGGCCTTCTGAATCTTCTGAATGGTTTCCACAGAGGAATGTTCAAGCTTAATGCAAAACTGATGCAAACTCGTTGCTCTAGTCCCACAATCATTTTGACGGCGATGGCCACACAGTGCGCATGCTCACTCAACGGCGTCTACCACCCCCACTGACTAGTGCAATGACGTTGTCACTGTTCACACATGCGCATCCCAGTCCACTCTCCTGGGCGGCCAGGTTACACTGATGTCATGCAAACTGTTCTCCTTATATTGACAATGGCTGGACTTTTTCCGGACAGACCTCTTATGTACAAAATACACAGGGTGGGACAAAAGTATGTTCACGGTCATTTGTATGGAAAATGATACAATAATTAATAAATAATAACACAAGAATAAATTCTGTGCTTGGAGTACTCACAACTGTGAACCTACTTTTGCCAAGCCTGTCTGTATATTTTTTAATCCCTTTTAGAGATTTTATCTGGATTTCATGCCAAACTCCTGGACCCTTTGATAATCCAATGTCAGCAGTAAGCCACAGCCTTAAATTTTCCCTGCAAACCCGATCAGTATGGTCGGGACCACAAAATCCCCTTTTCCTTTGTGGTGACAGACGGCAAAAGCCACCAGACAGCCACCTACTGTGCAGCTGCGGCTGCCCTTGAAGTGCGTCACCCGCTCTTACTGGGTTACCTCGTTACTGGATTTATTACAAAGCTGAAGGCGATGAAACTGAACAGAGACGGAGGAAACTAACCAGCCGGGGATGACGGTTACTGGCCGGTCAGGGCGGGGCGGTATCGTGGTGACACAGGCCTGGGGAGCAAACAGTGACCCTGTCACAGAGACTGGGAGTCATTTAAAATCAAAAATGACACTCTAATCCTCTGAATCCGATTTTTGAAGCTGCATCATATTGCCTTTTTCTCCTAGAGGATCAAATTTTATGGCAGCAACGGGGTCAGCTGACACGGCGCAGCCGGCAGGGCTGCTGCGCCACTCGGAGAGACGGCCGCAGCGCGCCGACTCGAATTTCCAGCGTGAGTCCGTGCACCGGTGGTAAAATTCGCTACTCAAAACTGAAACACGGACCTCGGAAGTTTGGTTTTTAAGTGGATTTTCTGGGAATCCATATTTGCTACAGTTACTGTCTTCGCAGAGAAAAAGGTAAGAGGGACATATATTAGGCCTCCAAACGCAAATTCACAATTTGCGTTTGGAGAAAACCTGATCCGGTTGTCCATGTCCATCTGTCCTGAGGTCCAGATTCCTCACTCACGTGCATCTTTGGCTGAGTGTTATCTTAGGAACAAGTGAGTTGGGGAAATGGCAAAGAAACAAATGTTACCCTTAAAAAATGTGTGGTCAGAAACCAAAGAGACGCGGGAGGGCTGGGAAGAGGGATAGTGTGAAAATGACAACAACAAAAAAAACAAAACGGTTCTCCAATCCAATAAAAACATTCCTATAACAAAACAATGTCGGTTACACTCATTCTGGGAACTATTCTGGGCAAAACATCTACATCTCCTGAGTTGGCTCATCAGTTCACCAAACCCTGAAGAACGCTCACCTAACTCAAACAAAAACCTTTGCCCAGAGGCATTAAAAGACTTGCAGTAAGCGATCAGGAATTCTGAAATAGTCTGTGCTACTACTATTTGCTCAAACAAACAAACAGCTGAAAGGGAAGGGGTGGGGGGAAAAAACCAGCGGCTGAGCCACAGGCCTGCCTAGGAAGGGCAGGAGGCAGCCTGTCCTTTCACCCCCCTCTCCGTTTTCTTCTTACCTGGGTATTAACATGCCCTGCATCTAAATCATGTCAATCTGCTTTTACTGGAAACTTTTCTCAGCACTCAGATTTTAAGAATGACAAATCACAAGAAAGAAACGGAGGGCTTGAAGACATGTTCAACGCTCACAGCCCTGCTGGTTGGGGCGCCATCCCGAAACCCCCTTCGGAATCACCACCCCCAGGTGTTCAACTCGCTACACTCAACAAAGATTTGACTATATTAACCGGGGTGGGCTTTGAGGCAAGGGAGCAGACCTACTGTATTTTAGAAAGATTATTACCAGTACAGAACAAAATGAGAAAGAATTTTCCGGCTAATCTTTGGTTAAGCAGCAATCTTAAATTGGCCGTGATGCCGTCGGCCGTGTTCCTCCATCACGGGTATTTTGTTTAGACGAGATACTCACGCAACGGGAAAGCCCTGATCTACACCGACTACTCAAATCAGCAGAAACTCCCAGCCGCAGGCCAGAGAACCCTGAGGTACGGATGCTCGAGCCTCCCAGCGCACAGCCGTAGGGGCGCATTCCCCTCAGAGGTACCCAAGATCATGACAGGGACCCCCGCCTCCCTACCTGGCAAAGAACAGCCTCTCCTCCACGTGTTCCAAAAGGCACTTGCACAATCAGCCTGTCCTTGTCCTCGTTCTCCAGGTGGCCCTGGAGCTTGCCCAGGCTGAGCTGCTCCCCAGGGCCCACCTCGTAAACACAGCCACTGCTCAGGATGCTGAGCTTCACCTGGCTCTGGTCAGCCTTGGAGAAAACCAAGTCCTGGACTGTCTCCTGCAGCGTGTCCTTGTTGGTCACCTGGAAGCCAGCAAACGTGAAGGACGAAGACAAGCCCAACACCTTCCCTCCCTGAGAAAGGTAGGCCATGAACTTCTGGTGCAGGTCTTTGGGAACAGGCTCCCTGCTGGCAAGGACCAGCAGCAGACAGCTCTCTGGCCACGGGTCCCTGCGCGCACTGTCCCCCGACAGGAGGTAGAGGGTGTAGCCGTCTGGGTCCACGCAGTCGGCCAGGACCGACCGCACCTGCTGGAACCTGTCTAGGGCTTCCTGGGAGTCGGAGCCCACGTAGATGAGGATGTTGGGTACCTTCCCTGTGATGGTGACTCTCCTCCCTTCTCCCTCAGGGCAGGTGGCATCAGCAACACCCTCCAAACTGCCACTGGGGTCGTAGGGAAGATGTGGAATGTTCTCTGCGGATGCAAACTTGACAGATTCAATGGTGCTGTTCTCCAGCTCCAAACACTCGTGGCAACTAGACAGATGGAGGGGACAGAGCTCGACGCAGCCTTCCCCTCGGTCGCTCTCCTGGGGAGGCTCGTTCCCTGAGGCGCCATCTCCGGCACGCTCCATCCTGCCCGTATCAGGCTCAGCCTCAGGGGCAGGGACAGGGCTCCGCTGCAGGACGTCAGCTGGCTTGTTTGTGGCCTGGTTCTTAAGTTCCTTCAGTGCCGAGTCCTGCAGGTGCACTGCTAAAGCATGAGCAGAAAAGACAATCAACTCTTAGGGTTCGTCCTGCAGCTCAGCTCAAAAGCTCACAGCACCCTCTGCGCTCCCTGACTCACGCTCCCGGGCAACTGCTACACAGCTCTCCCTGCATCCCCATGTCAACTCAGTGGCATCCTTTGGAACCACATCATTGCTCCTGCCTGCTAGGAAGGGGCCTCTGAGGATCCCAAGTGAAATCCGAGCCTCCACAACATCCTGCCATACAAGAATCAGAAAACCTCAGACTAGTAAAGAAAGTGAAGCTTGCCCTGGCTGGTGTGGCTCAGTGGATTGAGTGCCGGACTGTAAACCAAAGGGTCGCAGGTTCGATTCCCAGTCAGGGCACATGCCTGGGTTGCAGGCCAGGTGCCCAGTAGGGGGCACACAAGAGACAACCACACACTGATGTTCCTCTCCCTCTCTCCCTCCCTGCTCCTTTCTAAAAATAAATAAATAAAATCTTAAAAACAAAGAAAAAAGAAAGTGAGCTTTCCCTGCTTACTTGTAGATTTGATTTCTTGGGTGTCAATCTCCTATATGATAATGAAACTACAAAACAAAATCATCAAGCGCACTCAGGAAAAAGTCACTCCCAGGACACCTATTGGATCAACCCCGTATAAAGGGCCTTCCAGCATCTCGTCTCAGGACTGAAGTGTCATTTATAATCACCGATCCAGAGACCATTCACTGAGCACCTGCTACACGTCTGACAAGGTAGGAGGCACATGCATGTGGCAAATGGGGAAACTGAGTGGTTCACACAAATTTCTGAGCTAGGAAGTGACACTCGTTTGCTCAGTGCTCATGCACGTGCAGGACTTCTGTGGACGTCAAAGGTCAGCTTCGAAGTTTAATTAAGGAAGAATATTTTGTGCATTTCCTACAGAAGACGATGTGCCCCAAAATATTGTGGCATGTATGTTCGGGTAAAAAAAAAAAAAAAAACAGCTAAGGTTTAGAACTTCCGAGTAACACTGACTATGCTTGCCATTCAATCAGACTATAGTCTAGACACTAGTTATACCGTATTAGATCAGGAGAAACAAATACTACATGGGTTCTGAATTTGCATACTAGCTCAAAGACAATGCAATTATGAGTATCCTCGTTTAAGAATTTTAAAAGCACCAATGATATACTCGGGGGTTAAGCACCTCAAAAAAACTGACAAATGTATGAGTTTTATAGTATTATGGAAATCTGACGTGTTGTTGACTGAATTAAACTGAAACTAAGCATTCCCCTAAGTCACACCAAACAGGTGTGCCCAGGAGCCCCTAAGTTAATAACCTGTGGCACTGCTATGAGGAAAACATCTACCGTCACTTACAAACAATCTTTTGGGGTATCAGTCCATTAGCCATCTGGAGCCGGTCTTCCATGAACGCCACCCCCAGCTTGCTGAAGTCATCCACGCTTGCTTTGGCGATTAATTGGTAAGGGTCCCCAGGTCTGCAAGCTAACGGCAGACAACAGTCTGACCACTTCACAATCTGAGAAAAAACGAATTAGGGAGGAGAGAGAAAAAGAGAGGTTGAGATTTTTCTTCTTCTTTTTTTTTTTTTAAGATTTTATTTATTTATTTTTAGAGACGGGAAGGGAGGGAGAAAGAGAGAGAAATATCAATGTATGGTTGCTTCTCACGTGGCCCCTACTGGGGACCTGGCTCACAACCCAGGCATGTGCCCTGACTGGGAATCGAAACTGCGACCCTTTGGTTCGCAGCCTGTGCTCAATCCACTGAGCTACGCCAGCCAGGGAGATTTTTCTTCTTTAAAATAACAGATACCGTACTTCATTTTCCCCTTCAGCTCCCCACGGCAACGTGATTACCATCAACGTCGTTCTGACTGAAACGCTCTGGTGTCTGCCCACCGGCAGGGCTTACAGAGCACTAAGTACAAGCCTCTCCTCTCAAAGTAAATGACCTCTCAGCTGCTTTGCAAGTAACTAAAGGAGGAAAGGGCCATTCCCCAGACCCTGGAAAAACATAAACTGGCCCTTCAGTAAGAGAAATAGGAGTGAACAAGTGCACAACATCCGATGGTTCAAAATGTAACCCGCAGACTGGCTTTTCCCAAAGTGTGGACCACACCCACTGCGACAGAACTCCCCAGGAGCCCGGGAAAGCTGCCGGGTCTGAGCGTGACTCTCCGTCTGGTGCTTCGGACTCCAGAGCTGCGGCCCAGGAATGAATGAGAAGTTCTCAACATGCGAGAAACTGGGACAAGGAGAAGGGGTGCGCCCTGGGGTCCAGAGGCTGGCTCTGCAGTCCGAAGACCTGGGTCTGGTTCAAACTCCCCTGATTGTCGCCAAGCGGTCCCAGTTCCCAGGCAAGTCTCGGAGCCTCTCAGGCCTCAGCTTCCTCACTCGTAAAACAGGAAAAATGATAATACTAGTGTCCATCATCTTACGGGTTTGTTGCATAAACGAGGTATATAAAGGTAATGAGGTATATAAAGAGTATAATGTCCCCCAGTAGAAAGCTTGGGACAGAAAAGGTGTTCAGTTAATGAAAGCTGCTATGATTAGCTGATAGGAGTCTGGCTTTAAAAGCAATAGCAGCCCTGGCTGGTGTAGCTCAGTGGATTGAGCGCGGGCCTGCGAACCAAAGGATCGCGGTTCGATTCCCAGTCAGGGCACATGCCTGGGTTGCAGGCCAGTTCCCGGCAGGGGACACACGAGAGGCAACCATACAGTGATGTTTCTCTCCTTCTCTCCTTCCCTTCCCCTCTAAAAATAAATAAATAAAATCTAAAAGGAAAAAAAATGCTAAAAAAAAAAAAAAAGCAATAGCAAACACAGTGATTGTCTCCTAAGTAAGAGGCCATGAATTAATCTTCTCAGGAATATACTGTCCCAAGTCTCATAGTCAGAGATATACAATTTTGAATTCTTTTTTTTTTTATATTGGTAGGCTACATTTTTAGAAATAACCTGCTGAAAACAATGAAAAACTGCTGGATAAATTAAATAAAACATCATCTTAAAAGCACTGACGAATGGGCTAGACGATGAGCTGCTAGACCAAATGCTGGGGTGAACCCCGAACCCACAGAGCCAAGGGGAAGTCCCACAAGCCAAACCACTTCTGCCCTGAGCGCACTTGCCGACCATGCAACTTGGGCTCACAAGTCAAGGTCTGCTAGGCAAAAGGAGAGACACACAGATCGGTAGAATAGGGCTCAGAGCCCAGAAACAGACATGTGCATCTACAGAAACTGCATCTCGGCCCTGGCTGGTGTAGCTCAGTGGTTTGAGTGCGGGCCTGCAAACCAAAGGGTCGCAGGTTCAATTCCCAGTCAGGGCACATACCTGGGTTGCAGGCCAGGTCCCCACCCAGTGTGGGACGCACAGGAGGCAACCACACATTGATGTTTCTCTCCCACTCTTTCTCCTTCCCCTTTCTCCAAAAATAAATAAATAAATATCTTTAAAAAAAAAGAAAAAGGAAAAAAGAAACTGCATCTGGACCAGGCTGCCAAGACGGCTCCACGGGGAAAGCAGAACATGCTGGCACAGCCGGGCCTCTGCACAGACACGGACCCCGCCCCAGGCTGCGCACACGAGGGACAGAACTTAACTCCAACTAGGCCCAGTCATCGATGTGAGAGCTAAAGCTACAAAACTCTCGGAAGAAAACACACACGTAAACTGCCGTGACCTCGGCTCAGGCAGGGGGTTCTCAGACAGGGCTCCCATACTACAGGCAACAAAAGAAAAAATAGATAAACTGGACTTCGCCAAAATTTTTTGTGTTTCAGAAAACATTTTCAAGAAAATGAGAAGGTGATCCACAAAGTGGGACAAAAATACTTGCAATCATGTATCTGATAAGACACTTGTATCCACAACATATAAACAACTAACTCCAGCAGCTCAACAATAAAAAGACAAATATCCGATTTTGAAAGTCAAAGGATCTGAAAGACATTTCTCCAAAGAAAATATATAAGTGGTAATAAGCACCTGAAAAGATACTCAAAATCATTAGTCATTAGGGAAACCCAAAGCAAAACTACAGTGAAATATGTCACTTCTCCTCAGGTAGTTATCATCAAAAAGACAAAAAGAAGTGTTGCAGAGGGTGTTGAAAAATCTGAATCCAGATGCATGGCTGGGAGAAATGTAAAATGGTACAAGTTTCTGGAAAAGAATTTGACAGTTCCTCAAAAAGTTAAACATAGAGCCCTGGCTGGGTAGCTCAGTTGGTTGGAATACCATCTCAATGCACCAAGGTTGCGGGTTCGATCCCCTGTCAGGCCACATATTATACAAGAAGCAACCAATGAATGCACAAATAAGTGGAACAATAAATCGATGCTTGTCTCTCTCTCTCTCCCTCCCTTTTTCTCTCTCTAAAGTCAATTTTTTTTAAAGTTGGGGAAAAAAAGGCAAACATAAAGTTACAAATGACCCAGCAATCCCACTCCAGGTATATAACTAAGAGAACCAAAAACATACGTCTGCACACAAAACTCGTATACAAAGATATAGCCATAATAGCCAAAGAGTGAAACCACCCCAACGTCCATCAGCAGATGAATGGAGAAATCAAATGCGTACAGTCACAAATGGACTCAGCCAGGAAGGGAAGGAAGTACTGACACCTACTGCAACGCAGATGAACCCTGAATCTGTTATGCTAAGTGAAGGAAGCCAATAACTAGAGGTCACGTGTGACATGAGTCTATGTGCATGTGACGTACCCAGAACATTCAAAGCTGACGTGTGCATAGTTTGTCTTTGCGCTGATGAAAACGTTCAGGAATTAGACAGTGGTGACGATCGCACACCTGCTGAATTGTAAGTGCGCACCTGGAAAGGATGATGTCGTGGTGTGTGGATTACATATCAATTTTTAAAACAAAAGGGAAGTCCAGGCAGTGTGCTTGTTTCCCCACTGTTCCAGGACAGCCTGGTAGCCACAGGACTCCAGAGTCTGACTTCCCAAAGCTAAATCCTGGCTCCTCTGACTAATAGCGGTGTGACCCGAGCAAGTCAGTCAACTCTCTTTGGTTTCCTGTCTATAAAGTGCTGATGCCAAGAGCACCTACCTGGGAAGGACACTGAGGAGCTAAAGGGGCTAACACATAAAGCCCCTGGCCCTAAGGGGGCGTCCTTATGCCAAAACATGGAGTCCTCAGAGCAAGTATTCTTCACAGCAGGGACCGTATCACCCCCACGTGGGTTGGCAGAATGCAGTGTGGGAAAAAAGTCCCAGATATCACAATGGGTTCAGCCCTCCAGCGCTCATCCGCATCCCACAAAATCTTATTCCACAGTATTTCATTGCTCTTTCAGAGAGCATTCAAATGGAACTTAATTTTTCTCCTAAGGGAAACAATAATTTTAAAAGCCGATAAACACTGTCTTAGAGGGAGACATAATAAAGGCAAGTCTTTATGGTCAAAAGGCTGAAACCCATTCATCGGCCTGGCCCGTCTAGAGGAAGGGAAGAAGCCTCCGCTTCCCGTGGCTCCACCTGCAGCCTTCTTCCCGGAGGGTGGTCACCTGCTCCTCCCAGCGTCTCCCACACACAGCCCGAGGGAGTGGGATTCCTGGGGGGGTGGGGGGGATGGCAGCGTCCCCTGACCTAGGTTTTAGTCAAACTCTGCATTTCAAAGATCAAATGAGAGGTGAAGCTTACAATTCAGACAAATATTCGGGCGAGGCCCAGCTTTGAGAATGGAGAAAGGGTGTCTGCCCAAGAGGATGAGAAGATAAACTCGCACCTTGGCGGCCCAGGGCGAACGGGAAACATGAAAGGAACAGGGCGACCTCCCGCGCGAGGCTAAAAGCATTTTTGTTCTCAGCCCTATCTCTGGCAATCAAAGAGCAGGACCGCTCAGCCCGCGGACGGCCAGCCCTGCCTTTGGGTGTTCGGACGTTGATTTAGCACCCTGCTGGGGCAAGCACGGCCGAGCTGAGCTGCGCCCCACGGTCAGCACTTAGTGTAAGAGGAGCCGATGGATCGTTAACCGATCGTTAACTCCTCACACACCTCTGACGGGCAGAGAAGGGGGAGATAAAGCCGGGGACGGACAGGAAGCAGCCCCAGAACAATGTACACACGTCCCTGATCAAGTTTCTCAGCCCCGCCAGCTGCTTCCTCTCTGAAGTGCATTTCCTTTTCCTAGGAACGCGGTCCAGGGGCACAGACCGTGCAAACTCCAGCAAGCGGTGCTGGGTGCCCTGATCAAAGCAAAGCCATGCCGTCACCCATCTCCTCCAGGGTCCAGGGGTGTCTGCCTTCCGGGGGCTAAGAGCAAACAGGGCCCCATCAATATGCACTTCGAGATGGAGAGACAAAGGGGTAGAGAAAGAAAGGGAAGTCAAGCAAAAGGCTGATCCCAAAGATCAAAGCCAAGGAAGCCCTGGGCGGCCCTAAACAGAGGGATTTCCTCACAGGGACGGGGGGGGGGGGGGGGGGGGGGGGGGGGGGCGGGGGGGGGCAGAAGCGCCTTCTCTAACCAAAGACTGAAGCCGCACTGATTGCAGTGGGAAGTGTGGCGTCTGCCCCCTCACCTTAACGCCCCGTCCGCGTCCACGAGGGATGCCCAGGACCACGTGGCACAAACAAAATCCATCTGAGATACCCCAAGTTCGAAAAGATACTTTAACTATCTGTGAGGGTTGTACAGTCCTAAAAATGTGAAAGAATGTAGGATCTCATCAAGTTCAACAGTCTCTCTTACCTAAGGTATTTTCTATTGAATATCTTAGGATCCTGTCAACTCCAAATGACTTTAGAGTCGGCTGAAAAATATACACAGATTCATAAGAGGCCCCCCAAAGGCAAAATCCCATCAAGCAGTGAACCCAAATGAACTGCAGACTCCATGAGAAGACAGTAAGCTGTGATGTCAACTCCTTTCCAGCTCCCAAGCCCAGCTCACCGACCGGAGCTCGGTGTGATAGCCGCGGTGGTCAGGAAACAGCTCTGGACTTCTCCAGCCTCTGGCTGCAAGACCCACCAATTCTGGATCACAGGCAAAATGAGCTAACTGGGCAGACACCCCTTGGTGGACAGGCATCTTCAGACCCCCAGAAAACTACGCAACCACCATTAGCAAGATCCTAATGAAATCTCCCGTTGAAGGCAGGTTACATGAATGACTGTGGCGGAGACGCTCGTTAGCTCCCCGTAGCTAGTCTGCCTTCCTCCCTCATAGCAACACGGCTCCGGGTTTCCTCTGAACCCACGGCTGTGCGGTTATGGGATGTATTTCTCAGTCTCCCCTGCAGCTGAGGTGATGAGAGAACACGTGAAGTTTGAAACTTCTGGATCTCAATTTTAATTTTTTTCCTTTAGAGAAAGGGGAAGGGAGGGAGAAAAAAAAGGGAGAGAAACGTCGATGGGAGAAACACCAATCGATCGCCTTTCATACACGCCCTGACCGGGGGGGGGGGGGGGGGGACCAAACCCACAACCTAGGCATGCGCCCTGACAAGGAATCCAACCAGCGACCTTTCCTTCTGCGGGACAGCGCCCAGCCCACTGGACCACACCGCCCAGGGCTGGTTCTCAGTTTTAAAGAGGAAGCTGGCTGCTCCCCCGTTCGGACAGCTACCACATGGATGAGGCTGACAGCCGTGGTAGTGGCAGCGGTGGCAGCAGCCACAGTGCCCATGAGCAGATGTGTGGCTAGAAGAAGGCTGTGGTGCACTTACACAGTGGAACACCACTGGGCCGTAAAAAGGGAAAGCTTACCTTTGGCAAAAGCATGGATGGACCTGGAGAGTATTATGCTAAGGGAAGCAAGCCAATCAAAGAAAGACAAATACCATATGATCTCACTGATATGTGGAGTCTAATGGGCAAAATAAACTAACAAACAAAATAAAAACAGACTCGTAGATAAAGAGAATAGACTGACAGCCGTCAGAGGGAAGGTGGGTTAGGGGGACCGGGTAAAAACCGTGAAGGAATTAAGGAAACAAACAAAAACAAAACTCACAGATACAGACAACAGTATAGTGATTACCAGAGGGAAAGGGGGTTGAGAGGAGGTGGAAGAGGGTAGAGTGGGGACACGTTGTGATGGAAGGAGACTTGACTTTGGGTGGTGATCACACAGTACCATATACAGATGATGTGTTATAGACTTGTGCGCCTGACACCTACATACTTTTATTCACCAATGTCACCCCAATAAATTCAATAAAAACTTTTTTGCAAAAACTTTGATTTGCCGTGGCTGGTATGGCTCAGTGGATTGAGTGCCTGCCTGCAAACCAAAGAGTTGCCAGTTCGATTCCCAGTCAGGGTAAATGCCTGGGTTGCAGGCGCATGAGAGGCAACCACACATTGATGTTTCTCTCCCTCTCTTTCTCCCTCCCTTCTCCTCTCTCTAAAAATAAAGAAATACAATTAAAAGAAAAAAAAGTTGAATCAACTTCCAGGCAGCTATCAAAAAAAAAAAAAACCCCAGGCCAGGTGGCTCAGCTGGTTGGAGCACCAGCCCATGCCCCCCAAGGCTGCAGGTTCAATGTGCAGGAGGCAGCCAATGTTCCTCCCTCATA
This sequence comes from Glossophaga mutica, assembly GCA_039655065.1. Taxonomy (NCBI): domain Eukaryota; kingdom Metazoa; phylum Chordata; class Mammalia; order Chiroptera; family Phyllostomidae; genus Glossophaga; species Glossophaga mutica. The sequence continues at coordinate 219,262,472 of CM077304.1, read as the reverse complement.
TCGATGTTTCTCTCCCTTTCTCTTTCTCTCTCCCTTCCTCTCTCTCTAAAATCAATACTAAAAAACATTCTCCGATGAGAATTAAAAATATATGTATAAAAAAATGCCAGCCCCCAGACACCACCATGTCCTGCTTCTGCATGGACTTTCCAGGCTGTTGCCACAAGCGATCTGCGGCGGGAAGTACCTGTCCTGGAACTGCTCCTTCGCCTTTCCCCGCTCCCTTATCCGCAGCCGATGCAAACTTTCAGAACAACTCACATTGTTCTTCCCCAAACCCACGAGATAGAAGAGCCCCGGCAGCTTGAGGGCAGTGGGCATGTTTGTCTTCTCCATCCGGCCCAGATGCTGTGGGTTAGACTGGATATCCTAGGACCTGGTCCTCCTTCCAGCACCCTGTGGCTCGATGAACCCATTCTTTCAGGACACCTTTCAGCCTCAGTGGTTCTTGTTTAGGATAGGGATGGAGTGAATGACCCGGGGGACTGGAGTCATGCTGCCCGGCAATAACAGTACGGGCCACGGACACAAGCCACACGGGTGCCACGTTAAAGAAGGAAAACAGGTCAAAGTAACTTCACTGATATATTTTAATTTAACCCAAAATATCCAAAAAGAAAGGGAGTCTCAAAGGCCAGGAAAAATTGCTCATAAAAAAACAAATTTAATTTTCATTAGGACACACCATTTCCTTACAATACACAAGTGAAAATCATGTTACTCACAGGGTCTGAAGAAGAAGATGGTCTCCGTGAATTCTCACCTTGCACCCAAACGCTCTCCGTCACAAATGCTATGTGTTCAGCTTCAAGTATAAGAGGAGAAACAAGAAACAGGGCCCATTTGTTCAAGTCATCAATGGGCTGGATAGAGAGAAAGAAAAACACACAAAAAAGGATTTACTATCACTTCAAACCACACCTGCCACTCACCTCAACATCCGGGACATCCCTCCTCTGTAGGGATCTAAGTAAGGTGGGAGACCCTTCCAGGTGGGATCTAAGTAAGGTTCTCTGGTTCCCTCCCAGAGGCCACATTCGCCCTGTGCTTCTTGTTTCTTGTTGAACTGTGGCTATTCAAAGAGCCGCAAAATCCCCCCTACAACTCATGACAACTGTAACATCTCTAGATATTTGTTATCAAGCACTCGGTTCTGAAGACGGGCTTATTCCTGCCATTCCGTACTGTTCACACTAGAGCTTGTAGGAGCTTTCCCACTGACAACTTGGAGGGACACGTCCATCCCAGCAGGCAGAAGCCTGTTACTGACACAAAGCCTGAAGAGCTGTTCTTCCATTTCCTCCAAGATTGATAAGTCCACTAATCTCTGCTCTCCTTCCTGAAATCTCTCTAAAAGACAGCAAATCAATTTCAAGGCTTTTCCCTACGAAAAACAAGACACACCCAGAGCAGAACTAGAGAAGAAAAAGCGGACATCTAAGGCTGCAGGGGGCAAGCCTTAGCATCGCCACCAAAACAAAGGGAAAGGCGTTTGGGTCAGCTCCCCGGTGCCGCAGGTCAGTTCGGCCCTCGCCGGGCAGCTCAGGAGGTGCTTCCGCCAGGCCTGGTAGCCTGGCGCCTAGTGCACGCCCACTATCTGGTGACCTAATAGAAGAGTGAAAATCTGGAGGAGAAAAAACTCCTCTGAGTAAATATAGTTATCCAAATAAGAATTAAAAACAAAAAACAGATTGTCCACGTTACTCCAACATAGAAAATGCACGCATTAAACAAAAACCTGAAATTTCCCAGTTTGTATACACTATCTTTGATTACACTTATCAATTCTCATGGCACCTTCAATTACACACATTCTGCATGCATGCATCCAGTTTCGAATGTAAAATATATAGGCAACAAAAGCATAAGATTCAGTTCTATAGTTATTTCAGTCCAGGCCAACTGTCAATAAGGCACCCGCTGAACCAAATCATCAGCCCTGTGATATTTTAAACCTTAAAATAACAGGAGCTAGCCCTGGCCAGTGTGGTTCAGTTGGTTGGAGCATTGTCCTGTAAGCTGAAATGTCACAGGTTCGATTCCAGAGCACACACCTGGGTTGTGGGTTTGGTCCCTGGGGCGGGCGCGTAAAGGCAACTGATCAGTGTTTCTCTCTCACATGGATGTTTCTTTCCTCTATCTCTCCACCCCTTCCCCTCTCTCTAAAATCAATAAGCATATCCTTGGGAGAAGATATCAGTAACTAATCACAAATAAATTGTCAGGCTTTCCAGTTGTAGGCCTTGAACATCAGGGCTTAAACCCCACAACCACTACACACGCCTTCATTCACTGGACTACTGAGTGATGTTACAGGTCAAGTGGCAAAGCTAAACTGACTCAGACCTTAGGGAGAAAAAAAATAAAAGCTGGAAAGATGAACTGTGATTTAATCTCTGAGGGCACAAGCATCCAGTCTGGAGGGGTGTCCCATCCAGTCTGGAGGGGTGAGACAGGGATATCTGAGCAAAGCGCTGGGGTCAAGTTAACTATGCCAAGAGCTGGGGGCACAGCAAATTACAGAATCCCTCGGAAAGCCCAAGGCAGTTTTGGCTAGAGCAGTGGGCAAGGGCTGAACAGCATTAGTTGCTAAAGTTAGCAGAAGACCAATAAAGTCATGGAGATGTTCCAAAGTGAAACCATCTTCCGGGAAAAGTAAAGACATTTACCTCTCAGTATTTTTGAAAGTTCAATTTTTCCACTCTAATCCTTACAGTTTTTTTAAGTAAATAATCCAGTTCAGAAAGCAGTACAATAGAAAAACCCACCTCTCCATTTGCCCTCACTTTATTATCTTTCTCAACCAGGGTTCCTTGAGAGAATTAGGCTCTCTTTTCTTAAGGCATCCACTGTATATAACAAATGAATTTCACCCCTTGCATCTAGGTGGTGCCAGTTATGCACTCTCTTAGGTCTGAGACAGTTACTTACATTCTATGTGTTAGAGTACAATAACAAGGAAGGATAGTTTTGATTTACTAGCAGCACAGTATAATGTCATACCTAAGCATAACCTCAAAAAAAACTAAGATCTTAATTCCCACCCGGTGTTAGGATACACACATACAAAATCTCATTTTAATGCTAAAAATGAGTCGACTTTCCAGAAGGAAAGGGCAAGAAACTGATGAAAAGCGAAACACTTGGAAATGTGCATAAAAACGTCAGTGACCTCCATGGAAATTTGCGCAGAACCGCACTGTGAATCAAGTCCTTTGCCAATGGAAAGAACGGAAAGAACTATAGTTCCGTCCTTTGCCAATGGAAAGAATGGAAAGAACTATAGTTCCTTTTACAGAGCGCAGAGGTTTTTTGCAGAGATTGAACCACAGCGCCTACTGAACTGGTAGTCACCAGGCTAAGTACTGGGCCAAAAAACAAAGACTGTGCAAACCGAAATGAAACATGGAAAGACAATCGCGGAGCGCCCTGGCTGGCAAATGATGCAACTGACGGAAGGACAGGAAGACCGGCAGTTTGCGTCCCATCGGAGATACCTAGCTGAAAGCTGGGGATCTGCTGCCTTTCTCTAAATTCAGGTTGGACCAAACTCCAGCCCAGAGAGGAGAGGAGGCCAGACTAAGCGGGCAGTGCTCTCGGGTTCAGAGCTAATGCCCACGGCACGGTCACAGAGGTACACGCCTATTTTGTAATGCCAAGAGTCTGGCGTCCAGACACTCGACCTCGCGCGCCACGCGAAGGCGAACGCGTCGCCTCTCCGTTTCGGATCTCTGGTCCCCTTAACCGGGCTCCCCTGGGCTTCCCGCGCAGAAAGACCCCAGCCCGCGGCCCCGCGCCGGCGCGGAAGGTGCTCCTCAGGTTCGCACCGCCCAGGGCGGGCGGGCGCTTCCGGATTGGCTCGCAGGGTGAGGGGCCCGGCGGCCGCGACCCCCGCCCTGCCGCCCCGCCCCCTGCAGGCCCCGCCCCCAGCCTCCGCCGCGGCCCGCCCACCTGGCTCTCACTGACACAGAAGACGCGGCCGCCGCGGCTCAGGCACACGCGGGCACCCCGGGGCTGCGCGGCCGCGCCGCAGAACGTGAAGGAACAGCGCGTGGCGAGCAGCCGCCGCACTGTGGTGCGCACGAGCGCGGCCGGCCGGCGCCCCCAGCGCGCCCACAGGTAGAGGTAGCAGAGCGTGATGAGCATGGCCGGCCGGCCGCCGCGGGGCGCTGGCCCGGGACGCTCGCGCTCCCCGGCCGGCCCGCCCCTCCCCTCCCCTCCCTTCCCGCCGGCCGGAAGGGGCGGAGCCGCGAGGGAGAGGCCACGCGGGGAAGTGGGATGTGATGCGGCGGAGGAAAGCGGGCAGTGCTGCTGGGGGCGGGCATGTTCTGACCCGGGCAATGGAAGGCCGAGGGGCAGGATGACGAGTAGGTTGAGCACCAGGGGTGTAGGCCCAACGGCCGCCGGGCCTGTTGAGGCCAGAGTCCAGCCTCCCCTTCTGGACGGGCGGGAGGCTGATGGAGGAAGGGGCTGTGCGTGTTAATAACATGAATTAACCAGCGCCATACAGGGAACCAAAGCGTTTTGGCAGCCTCCACCCAGTCCAGTTGGGGAAAGAAGGTGAGGCCTTACGTAAATTCATACACTGCAATAAAATACTTGGTTGGCCAAAAAGTTTGTTTGTTTTCTGTAACATGGCTATAGTAGCACTTTGTTCTCTTCATTGGAAACAATTTTGTTGGATTGTATTGTGACAGCTGTCATATTAGTGTGCATTAAAAACCTTAAAATTGGTGAGTTTTTGTGTAGCCATTTTAATAGTGAAAAATGTAAGAAAATATGCAACATTTTTCACATATTTTTTATTATTCCAACAAAGGTAAAAATGGAGCTGAAACGCAAAAAAAAAAAAAAAAAAAGATTGGTGCAGTGAATGGAGAAGGTGCTGTGACTGATCAGAAGTGTCAAAAGTGGCCCTGGCTGGTGTAGCTCAGTGGATTGAACGTGGGCCTGCGAACCAAAGGATCGCGGTTCGATTCCCAGTCAGGGCACATGCCTGGGTTGCCAGGCCAGTTCCCGTCAGGGGACATACAAGAGGCAACCGCACATTGATGTTTCTCTCCCTCTCTCCTTCCCTTCCCCTCTAAAGATAAATAAATAAAATCTAAAAGGAAAAAAAAAAATCTTAAAAAAAAAAAAAGTGTCAAAAGTGGTTTGTGAAGTTTTATGCTGGAGATTTCTCGCTGGAGGATGCTCCAGGGTCAGGTAGACCAGTTGAAGTTGACAGTGATCAGCCCTGGCTGGTGTAGCTCAGTGGATTGAGAGCAGGCTGTGAACTAAGGGTTGCCTGTTCAATTCCCGGTCAGGGCACATGCCTGGGTTGCAGGCCAGATTCCAGGTAGGGGGCGTGCGAGAGGCAACCACACGTTGATATAAAAAAAATAAATTAAAAAAATATAAAGTTGATAGCAATGAAATTGAGACATTAATTGAGAACAATCAATGTTCTACCACACATGAGGAAGCCGACATACTCAAAATATCCAAATCAGAAAGTTATTGGTGAAAGTGAAAAATGTGTCTTTTATGGGAAAAAACCATATGGACTTTGTGGCCAACCCAAGATTTCTTCTGGACTCTGTACAGTTTAAAGGAAGGACAGGAAACAAGCTGAAGACAGATCAGGAGTAAAACGCCACCTGGTGTTCCTGTGTGTGTGAACTGCCACTTTGACTGTGGGCATCCTAAAACCAGTAGGAAAAGGAAAGTACCAGCTATGATTCAGTGTTCTTGTCCCCTGAGAGAAGCATAATTATTCCTGGCATGGACAGACGAGATTTCTCCCATGGAGCCTCATTTTTTTTCAAAGGCCGTATGTCAAGAAGCACGGAGAACAGGACGCTGTGGACGTCACCCACTCGCGGGATCGCCAGGGGTGGAGCAAGTCCACCATACGTAAAGGACAGTTTCCTCACGACGCTCAAGCACAGCCAAGATTGTCCTGCATTGCTTCCTATTCTGGCCTTTGCTGTAAGTCACAGGTGGCAAACACAAGGCCCGCGGGCTGAATCCGGCCCTCCACCTTGTTTTATCCGGCCCGGCACCTTGTTTCTACCCGGCGGCAGCACTGAGCTCCTTCCCCTAGTTAAGGAGTAGTTACATTTATACAGTCCTAAAATTACATTTGGCCCCTTGAAGGCAACCTTGAGGCTGATATGGCGGCCCCCAGTGAAAATGACTCTGCCACCCCTGCTGTAAGTGGGTGGCAAAACACAGTCAAAGCAATCCTGTACGCCACTCCCGAGTCTTACTTCATCCAAGGACAGGTTTTTAAAGGCCCTTTATTCACCTGTTTTAAAAATAGCAGTATAGGGCCCTGGCCAGGTAGTTCAGTTCATTAGAGCATCATCCCAAAAAGTCAAGGTTGCAGGTTTGACATTTGGTCAGGGCACATACAAAAAGCAACCAACGCATGCATCAACAAATGGAACAACAAATCAGTGTTTCTCTCTTCTCCCTTCCACTCTCTGTTTAAAATCAATAAGTAAATTTAAAATAGCCATATAGAATACCCACTTTCAGAACCTCAGACTTCCAGTGAGATAACAGGAAATTCTCCCGTTGTATCCCCTTGCTATGTAGCAATGATAAATTTGAAAAGAGAAAGACGCCAAGAAGAAATAATGGCTCAAAAACAAGGTAAGCATCGCGGGGGACCAGAAATAGAAAAAAGATGCTGCTGAGCAGGGCTGAAGCCATACCCTGCTGCGGCAGTTGGGAAGCAGGTCCCTGCACGGGAACAAGACCTAAAATTGTGTCACTGCAGAAAGAAGTGAGCGAGCCCCTCCGAGGGAGGACTCAGGCTCTCCATGATGACACAGGGCTACAAGTCAGGAATTAGAACATGAAACGGCTTAATAAATGATAAACCCTAATGATAAACCCTACACAAACACTTCAGATAGCCTTCTTGGAGTTCGCTGAATTTTGACTCTAAGGACCCGTCTCACCACACGGGCCAGGTATAGAGAGGTCATCTCTTCTCCCTGAAAGTCACAAGCATCTCTAGTTTCTTCAAATTCCGTAAGAGCTCTGCACCCTCACCTTCCACAGACAACACGACTTCATCTGACCAGAATGGGAGCTTTCCAGGTTGAACCTCAGATATCTCACAATGTCATGGTCTCGGAAAACATAACGGGGAAACGTGGAGGTTGAAACTGTACACCAGCTCTGGCTTACAAAGAATGGGGAGCATATTGGGTCAACCTGAACAGAGAAATGGATGAGGTCCCTTCCTGCCCCTTTGACATGGGAGTACTGACACCGTTCATGGCCAGGAAGGAGAAGAGGAGCACAGGTGGACCAGGAGGGGTAGGAGGAGTTCAGCGGTCACACAGCCAGCTCTGTTTACCATCCCACCTGAAACGACGGAGCTTAGCTTCATCACCCCAGAACAATGGAAAGGGAGAAGGAGGCACAGATAAGACATCAGGGGATCTTACTCTGTGTACCTGCTGCCCACCCTGTCCCTTGCTACTCAAGGAGGGGTCCTTGGCATCAAGCAGCATCGTCATCACCTAGGAGCTTGCTAGAAATGCAGAGTCCCGGGCCCCATCCTGGACCCAGTGAGTCAACATCTGCACTTTTTAACAAAAAAACCCAGGTGATTCACAAACATTCAAGTTTGAAAAGCACTGCCAAAGGCTCCATGTGTTACTCCCTGCATCTGGGTTGCTCTAGACTCTTAAGACTTCCAAATTGTTGTGGAGAATAAAACCACAGACTAGGAGTTTAAAAACTAGACTTCGCCATTTATAAGACCATCACTGTAGGAAGGATGAGGCTGAGAACCAACGGACCTGCACAGGACACCTTGACCTCCCTCCAGTCGCTTTAGCGCTCACATTAACAGCGTATTGTTTTGGAACAATCATACTGTCAAATCAGGCAAAACAGAATTTTATTTTGTTAATCAAAATAGAGGAATACATAGAAATTAAACCCTCCATGGGAATCGGCACAAACCCATCCGATGGACAAAGATTGCCATCTAAATCCCTAGGAGGGAAGCGTCCAGCCTCGTCACTTGAAAACCAGTTCCAGTTTTCATCCCTCCCATTGTTCCGCAGCATTTGCTCTTCCGGCCGTTGCCTGGTGTCCCTACCAGTCAGGGAAACGGAAACCCATCTAAATAGAGAGCATTTGAGAGCTTGCTCCCCAGCCTAGGGCATCACTTTGGCTCCAGTAAACTGTTGCAAAAATTTCTCTTAAAAAAAGAAGAAAGAAACCAATCTAAATACTGAGATGGGGGGGTTAATATTGAGATGTTGCTACAGACACGAAGAAAGTGCAAACACACCAAACGGGACAGTCAGGCAACCCAGGGAACAGACATAATGGAAAGCTGCTGGTCGTCCCCCAAGGACCTGAGCTCCAAGGAGCTGGGGTCACCTGGTGGGAGCGGGCACCTCCAAGATCTGTCTTGTGGGACATGGAGACCCAGCCAGACCCACAGAGAAGGGGGAAATTCCTGGGTTTCTGCATTCCCTTGGCCTTCTGCTGGCCCCTGGGCTGAACTTCCTTGAAGTTAAACAGGAGAGGAACCTCAAAGAGCCTCCTTCCTTGCCCATCACTGCAGGAGGGAAGCGGCAGGGCGTGTCTGCATCTGAGGAAGAACAGGCCAGTAGCCAGCCCCTGCCCTTTCTGAAATGCTTCCCTTGAACAGCTCTTCCCAAATCCATTCTCTGTGTCTATTCCTACGGTATGGGCTGCACTGTGTCTCCCCAGAAATATTCTAATGCTGAAATCCTAACCCCCAACACCTCAGTATGTGAGTCTACGTGGAGATGAGGCCTTCGTGGTGGTGGTGAGGGTAAAATGAGATCCTACGGGTGGGCTGCAACCCAGTGGGACCGGAGTCCTTGTGAGAGAGCAGGACTTAGGGGGAAGACGCAGGGGGAAATGGCCATCCACAAGGCAGGGAGGGAGGCCTCAGAAGAAACCAGCCCTGCCGACACGTCCACGTGGGGCCTCCAGCCTCCAGGCTGTGAGGGAATGGGCCGCCTCGTCTGCGGGGCCTTGCTGGGGAGCCCGAGCAAACTAACCCGTCCTGGTTCCCCATGCTGCCTTCCCTGCCTCTCCCACTCTCCTTTCACCCTTCGGGCATGAGGGAGCCTTCGCCCCGCTTCTGCCCTCGCCGGTTCTCCACGGAGGTTCCATCTGCCCCCTGGTTTCGGTGACCACCACTCAGGGCACAGTGCTCAGATCCTCACTGCCAGCTCCGGCCTTTCCCAGCCTCCAACGCCGCCGTCATCCCTTCGTGTCTACTTATTTGGATATTTTGTCGGTCTCTCAGAAGCAACATGAAGAAAACTGAATGCATTTTTCTCCCACAAATTACCTCTTTACCCTGATTTCTCTCTCTGTTGAGAACATCACATTCTCCTTTCCGCCTGGACCCAGAATGCGGTCTCCTTGGAGCATCGGCTTCCCTCCACCCCGCATCCTGTTTATTTCCCTTGATGGTACCTCCACACAGTCTCGAGTCTCGTCTTTTCCTCACCCCGGTTCTGCTGTCCCTGGAACCAGCGTGGTAGCCACCAACTCCCCGCAGGCCCCCCACTGCCCTGCTTACTCCAGCAGCTTCTGCACTCGACTCTCCGAAGTGCAACTGTAATCCGTCACCTCCTCTCTCAAACCCTGCTATGCCTGCCCCTGCCCACCATGAAGCTCGGGGGGTCTTCCCTGGCCTTCAAGACCTTCCATCGCACCCACCTAGCCCGGTCACCTGTAAGGACCATCCATCTGTTCATTTATTTATTCCACATGTCTGCATGCCAAGCACTGTGCTAATCACTATGTACATTCTTTCGTGTAACCCTCTCACTAACAGCAGGGTGGCTATTGTCCCCGTGTGGCACAAGAGAAAATTGAAGTTAGAGGAGAAATTGAGTGACTTGCTCAAGATCCCACAGCTAGATCAGGAAAGCTGGGAGTTGAATTTATGTCTTTCTGGCTCCAAAGTCCTTCACTATGTAAGCTAGACACCTAAGAACAAAGAATGCCCTATGAGCAAGAAAAATAAATTGAAATAAAACTCAGGATCCAAGGGGGGATGGTGGCAGAAGGTTCAGGGTGTGCCACTGCTAGCCTTGAGGACAGCCTTCCGTGTCCAGATCAAATGGGCTGGGATTGCCCAGGAGCTGGACACACCCAAAGAGCCGCAGCTGGGATTTCATGGAGAACACGTGAGCAAACCGCTTCCTCTAAAAATGCACAAAAGAGAGCTATGATCCACTTTCTGTACAACGGAATGTCACTGATTTAGTACTGTTTTAAGGATCCTCAAGTATAGGAAAAATCCAAAGTTAAAAATTACAAAGTCAAACCCTGGGTGTAGCTCAGTGGATTGAGCACCAGCCTGCGAACCAAAGAGTCGCTGGTTCAGTTCCCAGTCAGGGCGCATGCCTGGGTTGCAGGCCAGGTCCCCCCCATTGGGGGCATGTGAGAGGCAACCTATCAATGTTTCTCTCTCTCTCCCCCCTCAACTCTCCCTCCCTTCTCCGCTCTCTGAAAATAAATAAAATCTTTTAAAAAATTAAAAATTACAGTCAAAATGCAATGTGGGAGTACACGATACAATATACAGATAACATAGACCTGGACACACGAAACCTATGATTTTACCAACAAGCACCCCGATAAATTCAATAAAAATTTTTAAAAAGAAAAAAAATGCAACACGGCACCCTGGATTGGATCCTGGAACGGGAAAGGGCCCCCCATGGAAAACTGCTGGACTCTGAGGGCTGCAGCTCAGTTAACACCGTGTCACTCTGGTGTCCGTGGATTCTTCCGATCCGCCCGTGGTTGTGTGAGCGCCAGAGGGAGCTGGGTGAAGGAACTCTGTGCTATTTTTGCAACTCTTTTGTAAGTCTAAAATGATTTCAAAATAAAGTTATACACATTAGAGGCTGACCTTCTACTGAATTTCATTGGCATCCCTCCCTCTCCTGTCCTTAACTGGCCACGCAGTCTTAAGCGTATCACTTCATCTCTCTGGGTCCCAGTTCTTCAACTGTTTAAAAAAGGAGAGACACCAACCAGATCATCTCCAACTGCGCCTTCCAGCTCTGAACCCCTGAGATCCTGGTACACTACAGTGTGAGTCGCTTTACAAGCACTTCATTTGCAGCAATGTCATTCTCCAAGTCCCTGGCATATTTTTTAAAGGTTTTATTTACTTTTAGAGAGGGGAAGGGAGGGAGAAAGAGAAGGAGAGAAACATCAATGTGTGGTAGCTTCTTGCAGGTTCCCCACTGGGGACCTGGCCCACAACCCAGGCATGTGCCCTGACTGGGAATCGAACTGGTGACTCTTTGGTTTGCAGGCCGGTGCTGAATCCATTGAGCCACACCAGCCAGGGCAGTCCCTGGCATATTAAGCACATTGTAGGTGCTTAATAAAAGTTTCAGAAACTGGCTCATCCATCTGTTTGTAAAGTAAGGTAACACATCTCTTCTACTCAGTTGGCCACTAGAGAGAGAAGTGCTCGCAAAACGTTCTTCCTTGAGAGCAACTTTATCTTCACCCAGCAGTGGGGAGTGGTCCCTTAGATCCCAGGCAGAATCTGTTCCTGGTGGGGGCAGGGGAGCCACCCTCTGTGCGCAGCGTCAGGCCCCTCAGACAGTCAGGGGGGCTCGTGGTACCTGTCAGACAACCACACACACACACAGAGCGCGTACAGCCTCAGTCTCCTCAAGGCAAGTGAAGTGAACTGTGAGCAGGTGAGCCCTGCTTGCTCCAAGTACATTGTTGTCTTCCTGATGACCCTGCCCTGATCTCAGGTCTCACTTCTAAAGGACCAGTAACGGAGGACAAATGAATGAATGTGGAAATCGACTACAACCTTTACAACCAAAACAGGAGCAGCTACACACACCCCAATTCCCGCCCCTCACCCCTCCCTCCCGCCCCACAGGAACGCATTCAGTGACTGGGCAGGTGCCTGTTTCCCCGGCTTGGGAGTTAGAGCATCCCCAGGGTGCTGTGGAGGGAGAGCACACAGCGCTCAGTGTGCCCGATTAACGACAGGATACGTTCTGAGAAATGTCTAGGTGACTTCATAGTTGTGCAAACACAGCACGCCCTTACTCACACTAGACTCGTGGCCTACCAGCTGCGCATGGCTCCCAGGCCTGCACAGCACACCCTTGCACAAAACAACACAAGAGTAAGTCAAACACGAGAAAACGATGCAACAAAGAGATGCAGTAAACACGAGATGGAGGAGGCTGCCGCTGGCTCAACACGGCACACTGTCTACAGCGAACCTTGTCTTATACGCAGGTAAGAAACATAAAATGACGGTGAAAAGTCTAATACGGTAAATACATAAACCAGCAACAGGCATTGCGATCATGATCAAGCACTCTGCACTGTACCTAATTGTGTGTGCTATAGTGTGTACTGCACACAATTGTGTGGCTGTACTTTCATAGGACGGCAGCACAGTAGGTTTGTTTGCACCAGCATCACCTCAGACACCTGAGTGTCCTGACCACTGCCACGTCACTAGGCTATCGGAAGTTTTCGGCTCCATTGTAACGTTATGGGACCCCGGTCTCACTGACCCTCCATCAAGGACAAACCATCCTTCTGCGCCAACGATGGAGGAACAGCCCACCTGCACCAAGTCAACAGAATAGAAGGGCAAGGCCATTCCACCCTCACCAGGGCTTTCCAGGAGGATAGCGGTGCTTCCTACCAGCAGCACAGGAAGCTCAGGCTCTGAGGCCCACACTAAGCAGGGGTCCTTTCCAGTGGAGGGCAATGCCTTTCTCGGGCACAGAAAAGAGTGTCTGGCTAGAAATTTTCCTCCACTGGTCAGTCCTGGTGCCTGAAGTCTCCACCACTTGAAATACTCCTTCAGGTGAAGTCATCTCCCAACGGAAGCAGATTTGCACTGAAGTCAGTGTGTCGAGTCTGGGGCTCCTGCTTTTAATGATGTCTGTCACATTGGTTAGAAAATTCAGGGCAGGGCCCCATGTGTAGAACAGAGGATAGAAACATTCAGCTGTGTATAAATTTGCAGCACCAGGAGCTGCTGGGTAGAATCCTGGACAGGGCATGTCTGGGGAAAGAAAGACCACAGGGACACACAGAAGTCTATCCAGGGACAACTGGAAAAAAGAAGGGGCTGAGAGAGTCCAAAGCACACAGGAGGATAACTGCGGAAAAGCAGCCTCAGCCCGAAGTTACAAGCCCCACGGTCATGCCCAGTGCAGTGGCCTTCTCCCCTCGGGGCTGAAAGTTCCGCGAACCTGGGCAGAGGAGTCACGTGACAACTGGATTTTTTTTTTCCCCCCCCCTTCCCCCTCCACCAACCTTTTTTTTTTCTCTTAGGAACTGACACTTGCCATGCTTAGGAAGAGCCACTTACAGCTTAAGGAAAACAAAAAGTGACACCTATTATTATAAACCTTTGCTAGTGGAAATTCCACGGGACGGAAAGAAGTCTGGCGCAAAGAATCCGCGGGAGAAGCGAGGCGGTAGTACACCCGGCGCGTTCCCAGCTCCCGGCTTGGCTTCCTCCCGGTCACACCGAACGTCTCTTTCCCCGGAGGCACCGGTATAGAGTCTCCAGGAACCCGTCCAGCGAAGCGGCAGTGCCCCCTGTTGACGTCCCTTGCTTTGCAGGTCAAACCGTGATTTTTAAAATGTTTATGCAACCCCCCAGCTTAGCCCCAACAGCACCGCAGGCAGTTTTACAATTAACAGTAAATCTGGTGGAATAGGTCGAGAAATTAAGAAGAAGCAACTCAGTAACCACAGGGCTACGTATGTTCCGTGTTTACCAAACAGTCAAGCCGTAAGCAGAGAAAGAGCGCTCTCCTGGGGAAGCCAAGAGCAGAGAGACCATGCAGCCGAATCGGAACCGCTCTAGGCGGCCCACTTTCTACCAGCTTCCATCCCTGGAGAGACCACTGAGCCCACCCCGACTCTGACATCTTAAATAGGGGGGGGGCGGCAGAGGAGCACGCCGTGATAAAACTATTCCTCTCTATAAATAACTCCCCCGGGGGGGCGGGATGAACGGCGGGTTCAAAGGCAGGGCACCCCGCTTTCTCTTGGGAAACCCACCGACCAGCGTGCGCCTGCGCCGCCGTGGAGGCTCGGCCCTGGCACCTCCGCCCATGTGCCCGGCGAGACAGTCAATCGCGCTGCACGTACCTGCGGGCCGAGCCCGGAGCACCCGGACCCCACCGCCGCGCTCCAGGCCTCCCGGTCGCAGCTGCGCCCGGACGGAGTGGGCGACCGCCGCTGAAATGCACCTGAAGGGGGCGGGGTGTTGTCGCGAAGGACCGATCAGGTGGCAGCGAGGGCGTGGGAAACAGGCCAGGGGAATGGCCAGATCTGGATACCCCTCGTTGGGGCCCCCTGCGGGGTAACAACCCCAAATTCTGACCCCGCCCCAGCCCGCTGTGCCGCTGGCCACACCCGCGCGGACTCCTGGCTCGGCGGAGCACCCCCTCCGCTTCCCAGAGCACAGCCTCCTCCGCGGGCCCCGCATCCTACGACGCGTCCTTTACCTCTCGCCTGAAAGGTCACACTGTCACCTCCTCGGGAGGCCTGGCCTGACCGCAGGCTAGGCGAAGCCCCCTTCCCAAGTCCTCGGCAGTAACTCACCCATCTCGTCATTGTTGGTATTTGTACCACGTGCCTGCCCTTGCTAGTGACACACACACACACACACACACTCACGCACTCACGCACACACGCACGAAGCCGGAGCTGCATCTGTCTATTCCAGGCACACAGTGAACGTGGCCGAAGATTTTACTCAATGAGAGAGAAAAGAAGCCCCATCAGGGGCTCCCGAGGGACGTTTGCTGAAGAAGGCGCAGTGCATGGACCTAAGCTGTTCACTCGGTGGACTTATTTCCCGGACGTTACTCCTTTCACGACCAGAGGAACGGGGACCTTCCTCCGCGGAGGACACCACCAGATCTCCAAAGCACCCTGAGAAGTCTTCATTCTGCCCTCTGAGCTCGGAGGCCTTCCCGTTCAGCACAGCACAATCAAGCGAGGGCTCGAGGCTTCCGCCTCTGTTTGGGGGAACAGGGACTTCGCGACTCTCTGCTGGGGCCCAGACTGACCCATGGTGCCCGTTAGAACGAACACTCCCCCGAAGACTAGGGGGAGAACGAAAACACCAAGCATTGGCAGGAAGGGAATGCTGACCTGGGGTAGGAGCTTGTGAGTGGTCAACGAAGTAACTGCGGGTCAAAGAAAACCTCAAGCTGAGGTTTCCCCCCACTGCTGAGGGTTCTGCTGAGTCCGGGAGGAGAATTCAGGGGTGAGCCTAAACCGCGTCTTTAATAGCCTGGTTTCTGAGGGGCGCAAAGCGTTCCTGTTTGGCCCTCCTCCTGTCGTTGGGCCCTTCCCCCCCCCCCCCCCCCGTGTTCGCTCTCATAACGCTGAAGTGGACGGCCCTGTACAAAATCTGCCCTCCTGGGAACAGTCTAAAATGCGTTCCTGTACTCCTCTGAGTGAGGTCACTGGGTCCAAGGATAGGAACCCTTCTAAGACTATTAAAACATAAGGCCAAACTTCCTATCTCAAATGCTGCATAATTTTACCTTCTAATAGAGGAAGGGGGACTTATTTTAGCACACTCTTGTCAATATCAAGTGCTACAAGTTTTTAAAATCTTTGCTATTTTGATTAATGAAAAATGGTATCTACCTTTAAAAGATTAGTTTCCTGTTCTTTCAAATTACGGAAAAAATTACTTTTAAAGATTGTTTTACTGGTCATTTGCGTTTCTTCATCTATGATTTATCCATTGTCATTTTTCAATTTTGGTGTTAGTATTTTCCTTAATGATTTTATGGGTTCTTTATATATTAAGGATAAATACTAAAGATATCAGCCTAGGAGATTAGTCCCAAGGCTGTGATATTTGTGGCGTATTTTTTTCTAGTTTGTCATTTGTTCTTAAACTTCATTTAAGATGATTTTTGTGCACCATTTTAAAATTTTGATTATATAAAACCTCTGTTTTTTTCTTTCATGACTCATACCATTGATTTTATGTTTAGAAAGTATTCCCCAATTTCCCAAACAATGACTACTCCCTGGTATTTATAATTTTTAAATGGTTACATTTCAGAATAATCATCATCTCGAAGGCCTCTTCCAATTCTAAAAATGTATGGCTTTCTGATTTTATCTACATTGTTGTTTTTAAATACAGCATACAAAAACAGTAGATACCAGTGAATTTTTTTAAAAAGCCAACACATTATTCAATACCGTCAATAGAATTTCTGTAACTTGGATGTAGGGCATAAAGCCTAGTACTAAAATGAACACTGGGCACTTACCCCTCCACCTGAGAACTAGAATATTGCCAGTACTTCTGTATTCCGTATGTATTCCATCCCCTTGGCTCCCCACGCTCCATTTCACACTTACCATTCCTTTGCTTTAAAAAAATCTTAAATACACACGAATGCCCCCCTGCACGGTGCATTGTTTTTGCTTTTTAGCTTTATAAAAATAATATTATTCAATAAGTAAACCTCTTAGTTTACTTATTGATAGATGAGTGGATAAAAAAGTTGCGGCACATATATACAATGGAATAGTACTTGGCCATAAAAAAGAATGAAATCTTACCATTTGTGACAGCATGGATGGACCTAGAGGCTATGATGCTGAAGTGAAATAAGACAGGGGAAGACAAATACCATGTGATTTAACTTACATGTGGAACATGAAGAACAAAATTAATGAGCAAAGAATAAATAAACTTCTTTTTTTTTTTCCTTTTAGATTTTTTATTTATTTATCTTCAGAGGGAGGGGAAGGGAAGGAGAGAGGGAGAGAAACATCAATGTGCGGTTGCCTCTTGTATGTCCCCTGTTGGGAACTGGCCTGGCAACCCAGGCATGTGCCCTGACTGGGAATCGAACCGCGATCCTTCAGTTCGCAGGCCCGCGCTCAATCCACTGAGCTACACCAGCCAGGGCAGAATAAATAAACTTCTGAGCCCTGCGCTTTTTCTAGGCAATACGCAGCCTAAAGTTCACACGCAGAACTGTGCGAAGCCGCTCGTTATGCACGTCACAGCTACCTGGTATTCTGTTGCACGGCTCTGCCACAGTTTGTTTAGCCGTGGTCCTCCTGATGATGCTGGAAATTCTCCATTTTCCTCTGACAAACAACGCTGCTCTGAACATCCCCTTCTTGTCTCCAGGGCCCATGGACAGGTACCTCCTGGGTATGGGCCTAGAGAGGAATTACTGAGCCAAGTTCAGTGTTAAAAGGTAGTACTAAACCATTTTCCCAAATAGATATATCAATTTACACTCCCATTACCAGTGGGGTTTTCTTTTTCACTTGTTTTCAAGTCATTGTCTTTTAGGCCACTTTTTCTTTTAAATTTTAGATCTGCGCTGATTTTCACAACTGCTTCAGAGAATGATGAGGTTCTGGAATCGAAAATACCACCTTGCGTTTGTTCCTCAGGAAAATCCTCCAGAGGACACGAGCCAGCTAAATGCAAGTCCCTTACTGTCCAACGTCTAAATTTAGGTCCTAGAACCACGCAGGGGTGGGACTATCGGGAAAAGGCGGCTGTGAGGCGGCGGGGGCGTTGCCCTGGTAACACGAGACAGGGCTTTGCACAGCGGCTTGTGCAGCTGCTCTCAGGACCTCCTGCTATTTCTAGGCCTGTGCTCCCACGTCCCCTACAACCTTCTATTTAAATCAGCCACCGTGGGCCCTGGTGAATTAGTCCTCTCTTCTACAGGCCATAAAAACCCTTACACTCTTCGATTTGGTGTTTATAATTCTGGGCATTTATTGCAAAAATGGTAACACAGGAAGAAAAATTATACTTGTGAAGATGTGGATAGCAACATTGTTTATAAGTGGGATTTTTTAACTCAAAAATTGAAAGTCTGCAACAAAGGGAACATGGTACGGAAATTGTGGTATATCCACTCAGTGGTACAGGTATAACAGACTTTTTGTTTCTCTCCTGAACCATGTGAGACTGAGTTTCAGAAATCCTGACTGTTCGCCCCTAAGTGTGGCAGGGTGTATTTCCTGAGAACAGAACATCCTCTTACGTAACCACATTGCAGTGACCAAATTCAGACAATTAGCATGGATCCAATCAGTGCTCACAGTATCTACTCTTCAGTCCAGGTTCACATTTGGCCAGTTGTCCCAGTATCATCGGTCAGAGCAGCATTATTTGTCCCAGTTCAAAGTCACATGTCATGAGTTGTCATGTCTGTTTATTCCCTTGTCTCTATCTTTGTCTTTCATGACCTTGACATTTGTTAAGAGGCCCATTGTTTTTCAGCTTGTCCCTCAACTTGAGCTCGATTGCCAAGTGATCCAATTCAGGTTACGCATTTTGGGCACAAGATGTCAGTTCATCCCCGTTGGTGTGCTGACTTTGATCACATGGTTAAAGTGGTATCCACTGGTGTTCCCACTATACAGCTACCTTTTTTACCTTTGTAGTTAATAATCTGTGGAGCAGTGACACCCTGAGACTGTGGAATAGCTTATGCCCCAACAAACTTGCACCCAGCGGTTTTAGCATCCGTTCAGTATGGCGACTTTTCGAACTCTGTTGTTCCTTCAGCATTCGTTAGTTGGCATTCTAGTACACACAAGAGCTGTCCTTTTACTTCTATTTATGTATTTGTATGTTTATTTGTCTTTCAGCATCACTCTGGATGCGTGGATTCTTTTTTAATCGATATGGTCATTCATTAATGCAAAACTCCTTTCAATGCTCAAATGGTTCCACATTCAACCACTGGAAGCCCCATCAAGCTGCCTGTGTCCTCCCGACCTGTCCCCACCCTTCTTTGACCACCACCTTGCTTTCAGGTGACACAACCTGTTCCTGGCTCTTCTCACTTCTCCTGCCCCTCTGTGAATGAGCCATTTCTCCGGGGAGCTCTGGAGAATGATATTTAGAAACCAAGACGTGGACATGAAGAATGCTCATGGACATCGCGGTGCCTTGCCCCGAGGCCCTCAGCGGACAGGCCCAGGGCATGGAAGAGCTCTTGCCTTCTCTGTGCCCACACTTGTATCGCCTTTGTATCACATTCTCCCACAGATAGCACCCTGCCTCCCCACAATATCCTTATAATTGCTCATTTGCTTAATCCCACAGCACACGGAAAATGTTCTCAGAATTGCTACTCCAGATCGCTACCAATTAAATGAAGTTCAAAATTTCTTTGTAGTTTTTGTTCGTTTGTTTATACACACAAGGTATATAAAAGAACTGTGCTCAAAAGTAATTTGGGTTTACTTTTTTGTCTTGTGGGTAATTTACTAGACAGTTTAGTCCATTTGTTTGCTTCCCTTTGTATGTGATTTTAGGTTTCTCTTCCCAATCTTTGTTGACTCAATTTTCTTTTTTGAATATTGAAACATTTACATGCTTCTTAAACTCAAAACTACCATAAATGGCCTGGTTTGAATAAGTGTCGTCACCTCTTAGACTTTCAGCCTATTCCCAGCCACCCACTGTAGGTAACCAACTTACTAGTTTTTAGTTTATTCTTCCTGAGGGCTTTTTCCCCCCAAATTAAGTAGACACAAATATTTCACTGTTACACAAAAAATTAGCATAATATATGTACTTGTGTATTTACCTTTTTCAATTATCAATATATCCTAGAAATCACTCCATACCAACTCATAAAGGTCTTCCTCATTTTTTTTAAACAACTGCATAGTATTCCATAGTGTGGCTGTACCAGTTTTTTCAACCTGTTGGCCTGTGTATTGGCACTGATGTTGTTTCCAAAGTTGTGTCATTGCAAACAACGCTGCAATAAGTAACCTTGTACCTATATCTATACTTTCATGTTAGTGTAGGTGTTTCTTGAGGGTGAGTTCCCAGCTGTAAATCGCTAAGTCAAAGGGTGAATACATACTAAGTTTTGTTAGATAGTGCCAAGTCCCCTCTATAGTTTTACATGTTGCATTCCCACCAGCAATGTATCAGAGTGTCCTATGGCTTTGACTTTGTGCAAGTTGTAGAGGTTAAAAGTGATAGCTCAGTTATGTGCATTTCTCTATCCTGAAAGTAAATGAACATTTGTTTAAGGGCCAGTTTTATACCATTTTTTGCAGATTGTCCATTTATGTTTTTTGCCTTTTTTAAATTAAATTATCAGTCTTTGGTTCCCTCAATTTTCCAGTCCTTTATTTACGTAGGCTTTTGTTTGCTTTGCCATGGGGTTTTTGTTTTTCAATGCGCTCAAACGTAGCAATCTTTATTTGTCCTTTGCATCTGGATTTTGGGTTATCATAAAGCCTTTTTCCACACCCAGGTTATAGAATTCTACCGCGTTTCCTGGCCGCCGGTGGGCCAGTGCTGCTCTCTGCCCCTAGCACCTGCCCCTGCGACCGGTGGTCTGCGATGGTGCACGGCGCTGGAGGCGCGCCAGGCGGTGAGTGAACCCAGCCTCTCCCGCGGCTCCGGGCCGCGCGTGCGCACTGACAAGCCTGCCGAGCCACCCCGCGACCCGGAGGGAGGAGCGAGGGCTGCGGCGCTGCGGGGCCTCGGAATCCCCTTCGCCGCCCTTCCGGAAGCCCCGCCCCTTCTGGCCTGCTGGAGCGGGTCCCCGGGCCTTTCCCGGGGCAGTCCGGCGGCTCTCATCAACACGGTCCTCGCTCGGGCGGCGATCCCGCCCTCCACCTTGTTCCGTGAAGCCCCGACCTACTTACTCCTCCGCCGGGGAGAATCGGGGGGCGGGGTCCCCTCCGCGCACTGCGCCCCCTCGCGGCCGGATGGGCCTCCGCGGGGCTGGGGCCGCCGGGGAGCGCTCGCAAACAGCTTTAGACGCTAGACCCCACTCTCAGGAGAAAGCAAGCCATTCGATCCTTCCCTTCTACCAGCCTTCCCTCCCCTACGCGCCCCAATAGAGCTTTTTTTTTAACCATCCCTCATGCAGCCCCCCCAGGCTCTGATCCCTTTCCTCCAGCCTTACAGATCCGTATCTCCAGATGCTCAGTAAAAACAGGGGCGCTCCGCTTCCCCTCTCGGGTTTTTCCTCCTGACACCAAACGGGGGGTGTCTTTTCCAACAGCCACAACCAGTTCCCCAGTTCTCTGCCTCCCCTTCAGACGCCAGCCGCAAACGGGTTGCCCAGGCTCCCCACATTTCTGCCCAGCACGCGGCAACTCATGGGTGTCCACACCCCACCCCTCAGGTTTGAGAACTCCCTAGAACTCTTCGCCGGATTCAGGACAGCGCTCCCCTTAACTACTATCAGTTTGCAAATGGCAGAAATGCGCAGGAGAGGCCCGGGGCCGGGGCGGGGGCGGGGGCAGAGCTACCTAGTCCTGTGCAGCCCACCCCGACAGCACCAAACTCTGACCCCTTTGCTTACAAGGTTTTCACGGGTGGGGAAAGGGAGCTGAAAGTTCCAGCCTTCTAATCGCTTAGTTGGTTCTCCTGGCTACCAGCCCACATCCTGTAACGAAGTGGGAGCGCAATTATCACCTCATTAGCTTAATTAAACTCAGATATGACTGAAAGGGACTCGTTATGAATAACAAAGACCTCTTATCACTCAGAAAATTCCCAGGGTTTTAGAAGCTTTATGCCAGAAACTGGGGGCAAAGGCCGAATATGTATTTTTTGTAATACAACACTTCTCCACACCCCAAACCCCACGATATAATCGTGGGAAAATATCAGACAAATTCCAATACAAGAACGTTCTACAAAATACCTGACCTCAAAATTGACATGGTCATTCAATACAAGGGGAATCTGAGAACTGTCACAGCCAAGAGGAGCATAAGGAGATGGTGGAACGTAACCTGGTATGTGGAGGGGATCCTGGAACAGGAGAAGGACATTAGGGAAGGAGAGAAGAAATCCGAATAAAGTATGAACTGCAGTTAATAATAATGTACCGATATGAGTTCAGTAGTTGGCACAATTATACCATACTGATGTGAGATAGTAACAGGAAATGGGTTTATAGAAGCTATCTTGCAAATTGTCTGTAAATCTAAATCTATTCTAAAGTAAAGTTTATTTTTTTAATATTTTAATAAAGTCCCGTCAATGTTTAGTACCCACCTTCTCTGGAAGGCAGAGAGAATTTGTAAATGACCACTTTGTTGTTCTATTTATGGTCAGTGGGCTGGCAGGTGGGAAGAAAAATCCTGGAATGGGAATATTGATGTTCCGTATGATACACACAGCAGACACAACAGGAGTGAGAGGAAGCAACCCCACCCCTGCCCCCACCCCGGCCGAGGTGTAAATGAAGTGATGCTGACCTCCAGCAGACTGAGGACACAGGAGGGCTCAGAATGAGGAGAGAAGAAGTGGGGTGAGCCCTGAATGGTGTGGCTCAGTGCATTGAGCACTGGCCTGCAAACCGAAGGGCTGCCAGTTCAATTCCCAGTCAGCGCACATGCCTTTGTCGTGGGCCAGGTCCCCAGTAGGAGGTGCATGAGAGCCAACCATACACTGATGTTTCTCTTGCTTTCTCCTTCCCTTCCCCTCTGTCTAAAAATAAACGAATAAAATCTTTTTAAAAAAAGAAGTGGCGTGAGATTCCTTCCAGGAGGGCCCTGCTCTTGTGATGAGGTTTCATCTCCGGGCCCCTCTGTTTCTCAGAAGAAGCCCAGAGAGCTCATGCAGTTGGGGGACCTTGTGGGTATGTGTCTGACATCACCTAGGAAATCCAGAGAAGAGACAGGCTGACCACCTGCGCTGGTGGCCAGGCAAGTCCTTGAATCAGCTGTGGCCCTTGGAAGAGGGAACGGGGAGATGGCCTTGGATCATTGAGGGTCCTGACCAAAAAGCTGCCTGGCACAGAGGGAGGAATGCTGGCTTTCTAGGGCTGAAGAAGTGGCAAGTTAGTTCCCCCAGTCTAGTTGCATTTGCCAGAATCAGGAAATCTGCAGACAAGAAGTGTTCAAGGTGGAAATCTCCAAAGAAACCCCCCAAATTCCCATGCAAAATGGACAGCAATAGCCAGCCCTGAGAACAGGTCAGACCTGTCCCTTCCTCCTACCTCTCCCACTCAGAGTGAGACAGAGCCGGTGGGGGAGGGTGGATAGGGGCCAACGGGCAGGGCACCGAGGAGGTCCACGGAGAGCAGAAACCTCCAGCCACACCTCCTTCCTGCCGGCATGGCCTTGGAATGGAGCTTGAGGACTGATTCATCATTATGGCTGACCATACTAGTTTCTGAACTGAGAACGACCTACTGAGTTAAAAGGACCCTAACATTGTCCCTTACGTAAAGTGAGCAGGAAAGCTTTGACCAATGTCATGCGCTGAATTGCAGCGCCCTCCAAAAGGATATTTTGAAATCTTAACCGTCAGCACCTTAGGATGTGACCTTATTCGGAAATGGGGTCACTGCAGGTGTAATTAGTTGAGATGAGGTCACCCTGGAGAAGGGTAGGCCCTGACCCACTGTGACTGACGTCGTCATAAGAAGAAGCCACGCGAAGACACACAGAGGGGGAGAGCCCACTCCTCTGTGTCTGGTGTGGTGACGAAGGCAGAGATTGAGTGCCGCGGCAAGCCACCCAAGCTGGGAAGAGGCCGGGAAGGGCTCCCCCCTGCCCCGCCCCCGAAAGGCGTCAGAGGCAGTGTGGCCACCCCTGCATTTTGCACTTCTCACCGCCAGAACTGTGAGGAGGTCAAATTCTGTTTTAAGTTTTCCAGTGTGTGGTACTTTGTTACAGAAGCCCTGGGACACTAACACAGATGAAGAGAATTCCTGCTACACATATGTTAGAGAGACGGTGGAAAATGAAGTTGCGTGCGTCATAGCTCAGGAGCCATGCAGACGACGTATTGCTCTTCCTGCGCTGTAAATCTCTCTAGTTCGACAGGCCCCTGGCACAGGCGCCCAGGCCCTGTAGGCGGAACCAAAGGAAAGGGGAAGTGGCATCGCGAAAACCTCAGGTGCCCCTCCTAGGAACTCACCCGGCAGGCAGAGTCTACATGTGTGAAATGGCGTGTGCACTTGCAAGGTTTTCCACTGAGGCGCCGTTTGTGATACAGTATCGTGCCCGCCCTCCCCCACCCCATCTGCGGTTTTGCTTTTCACAGTTTCAGTTGCCTGCAGTCAACCTCTGTCCAACAATATTAAACGGAAAATTCCAGAAAGAAACAACTCACGTGTTTCAAATTGTACACTCCACTGGGTAGCGTGACGAAATCTCTCACCCTCCCGCTCCATCGAGTCCAGGACGTGATTCACGCCCTTGTCCAGTGTCTCCACGATGGAGCTGCCCTCCGCCCGAGAGTGCCTCAGGAGCCGTCTGGTTTACCGGATCCACTGTCTGGGTATCGCAGAATTTCTGTTCAAATGACCTTTGTTTTGCTTAATAACGGCCCCAAAGTGAAAGAGTACTGATGCTGGCAACTTGGAAATGCCGAAGAGCAGCTGCCAAGTGCTTCCCTTAAGTGAAAAGGTAAAGAACATAACAGGTAAAGGGAAAGGATAATTTATTTAGGGTTCGTTGCTGGCCATGGTTTCAGGCAGCCTCTGGGGGTCTTGGGCTGTATCCCCGGTGGGCAACGGGGGCTACTGTCAGAGGAAGCCACCTCAATGTCCATTAGGTAGGGACAGCTATGGAAATGGGGGTATTCTGCACACTGAACACTTCACAGCTATTAAAAATAAAAGGATAAAGATGTTCTCCGTGTGTTAATATAGAAGTAGAAATATCTGGAATATAGTAATCTGCCTTTTGTGTAAAAGGCAGGGTTCTAATAAGAAAATGTAACTGTACCTGCTTATATTTGCATTAAAAAAAACCCTTAAGCAGATCAACAATTAAAATAAAAATTAAAAAAACCCTTAAACAAACACAGAAAGCTTTGGCACAAACAGGGGTGAGAAGGAAACTTCTCACTCTGTCAATTTTTTTTATCTTCACCAAAGGATGTTTTTTATCATTGCTTTTAGAGGGGGGGAGAGGGAGAGAGAGAGAAACATCGATGTGAAAGAGAAATTTTGATCAGTTGCCTTCTGTATGCGTCCCCACGTGGAACTGAACCTGCAGCCTAGGTACGTGCCCTGACTGGGAATCACGCCTGCAACCTTTTGGTTATGAGACAATGCTCCAACCAACTGGGCCACACTGGCAGGGTCTCACTCTGTCACTTTTTATGCTGTGTTATTTTTGAGCTATGTGAACACATGACCATCTACTAATAAAGTGAAATAAAAAATAAGCGAGGAGGACATCCCAATACTGGGCTTTCCGGAGTGAGGAAGTGATTGGGTACACCGAACAGCAAGTGAGTGTGAGACCCCTAGAGCGCTCAGCTAGACGGTGAGGAATTGAGCGGAGAATTATCAGATGTTTGAACCAGGAGTAGCATCTTGCAGCAGTGTTAGTCTGGATCGGAGAGAGGTGTGGTGGCACTATCCAGGTGTGACATGGTGAGGGCTGGGGCTGGTAGTGACAATGGAACTGGAGACAGAGGTTTTCAAGAAAGAGCTAAAAAGAAAAATTCCTGGCCCCAGCTTGGTAGCCGTTGGTTAGAGCATCGTCCTGATGCACCAAGGCCGTGGTTTGATCCTGGGTCAGGGCACATGAGAGAATCCACCGATGAATGCATGAAAAGAGGAACAACAAAAATTGATGTGTCTCTTCCCTCTCTAAAATCAATACAAATAAATTTTAAAAAGTCAGAAAATAAAAGGCATTTGTCATTTATGTACCAGACACCTGTTCTGGACAGCTAAGGGTGAAATAAGGCCTTAGAGTAGAAGCAGTCAAGGTCATTTTCCAGGAATGTAAGGGGAGGCAGACTCATGTGGTTCCGGACAAACGGCCCCGGAGGAGGCTGGGGCCAGCGGTGGTAACAGAAGCGCTGTATCCTTTCGCTGGGGCTGCCACGCCAAAGCACTGCAAACTGAATGACTTCATCGACAGGAGCTTCCTTCCTCGGGATTCAGAGGCAGGTCTGGTTGCTTCCTTCTTCCTTGACTCAGAGGTGGCCAATTTCTCCCTCCGGGTGGGCCAGTGTTCTAATCTCTTCTTCCAAGGGCACAGCCATATCCGATTACCGCCCACCCTGATGATCTCACCTGACTTCTTTAAAAACCCCGAATCCAAATACAGTTACATTTTGAGGTATTGGGGATCAAGACTTGAACATACGAATTTGGAGGGGACACAATTGAGCCCATAACAAGCCCCACTTTTTAAAAAATGTTTTTTGTTTACTGATTTGAGAGAGAGAGAAATAGCAGTTTGCTGTTCTACTTATTTATGCATTCCTTGGTTGATTCTTGTATGTGCTGTAACCGGGGCTTGAACCGCAACCTGGCACACCGGGACGACGCTTTAACCAGCTGAGCTACCAAGCCAGGGCTTAACATAAATCTCCTTTTTATGCGGAGCTGGCTGCACAGCACAGGGCCATCCCTGCCACCCACTGCGGACCAAACAAGAAGAGCCCATCAAGGTGGGTTCAGTGGAGCTGCGAGGCTCTCAGGTGTCAAGGGCACGGCCCCCTCCCGGAAAGACCTCCCAGGTGCAGCTGGTGTGGAGCTGGTTTCCCTGTGGAATCCTGGGGAGTGGAGACAGGTGAGGTGGGCAGGTCCCTGGACACCCTAGAAGGAGACTGAGCCCAGGGGCGAACGTGTAGTCAGGGGTGTCCAACCCGTGGCCTGTGGGCCGCATGCCCCTCAGGGTGGCTATGGACGTGGCCCAACACAAAATCATAAATTTACTTAAAACATTATGAGGGGTTTTTTTGGTGATCACTTGTCACAATGTATTTAATGGGTGGCCCAAGATAATTCTTCTTCTAACGTGGCCCAGAGATGCCAAAAGGTCGAACAGCCCTGGAAATTATTCCAGTTCCATTTCCAATGCGTGGGGTTTTCCCCCAGCGCCAAGCAGCTCTCGGACGCCAGCTGAGTGTCCGACAGCTCAGCTCAACCTAGAAATAGCAAAAAATCCTGTCCAGAGACTGAGATTATCTTTGCCAATAATTTGTTTAACACAAATTCACTGGAGGAATTACAATAATTTCACAAGCCAATGAAATACAGGATAATGTCTCTTAAGAAGCCAATAAAGAAATGCTCCAAACCAACGAGAGATTAATTACACCATTGTTCCAGGCAAGGGGGAGATGAAAGAAAGAAAGCCCAGCTGTAGTCCAGGTAGACCTTTCTCCGAGCTGGTTCTCAGGTGAGTGGGCCTCGCCGGCCAAGAGCCGATGCGCAGGTGCCGGCGGGAAACAAAGTTCCTTGTGGCTAGAGCACGCTGCTAGTGTCACCGAGCAAGACGATGTCCTTCCCGGGACCACAGCGCAGTTCTCACCACGGCTTGCGACCGGTCGCTGTGCCACGGCAGGAGCTGATACCCCAGGGTCTTCGGAGAGCTCTTTAGACTGGCACAGTGGCCTCGTCCAGACTGGTCGTTCCGGGACTGCCCTCGCAGACCCCTGGTCTCTGCAGTTGCCCTCGCCATGGCCACCTCCGAGGAGGGCTCTCATCCATAAGCCCCAGCAGCGCCCCTCACTTCACTCTTACTTCACAATGACTTTTCTTAGGAGAACAACCTTATTTTTGGCATAAACAAGTGGATTTGAAATCACGTCAAATCACACATAGAACCTGTGCTTGTGATGGACCGGCCATGCATGAGAGGTCCCCGGGGCTCCGCCTTGCTTTCGGTTATTTTGCCGGAATGGCTCTCAGAACTTGGAAAAACCTTTACTTACTCTCCCACTCGGTTATGACGAAAGGCCACGGCTCAGGAGCAGCCCGATGCAAGAGACCCGTAGGACAAGGTACGGGGGAGGGTGCAGAGCTGCCCTGTCCTCTCTGGGTGCGCCGCTCTCCCCCGATCTCCACCCAGCCGCCAAGCTCTAGGAACCCCGCTCACGGACGTTCTTACGGAGGTGTGGTCACGTAGCCATGATTGATTAAATCACTGGCCATCGGCGGCTGGCTCAACCTTTAGTCCCTCTCCTCTCTCTGGTCAGTGTGACCGACCACCACGTGGTTGGTTCCCCTGGCAACTCGCCCCCCACCTTTGGTGCTTTCCAAAAGTCACCTCACCTCATTGATATAAACTCAGGTGTGGTTGAAAGGGGTTTGTGACAAATGTTAAGATACCTTGATCACTCATCACTCAGGAGATTCCAAGAGTTTCAGAAGCTCTGGGTCGGAAACAGGGGCAGAGACCAGATGCACAGTTAATCCCAACATCACGACGCATGGCAGCCGCCGTGGGAAAGAGCAAAGCGGAAGCCCTGAGCCAGTGAGGTCAGGGAGCGGGACTGAAGTCCAGGCAGCGGCCTGGCCAGGGCAGCAGGCACAGGGACGTCAGAAAGGACTGGGGCCAGGGGTCAGAGGGTCCGTCCAGGTTGCGTTCATGCCAGCGGAAAACAAAGCATCCAGGCAGAGGCAGCCCATCTCAAGGAGCTGTACCATGACCTCGGGTCACGTCCTTGGGGACAGAGCCCCATCTTTGTGTGCACCCATAGGCGCTCCATGCCAGTCCCTGGGGAGACAGTCTCCCAACCACGTGCTTGAGCTTTTGCCGACCGGGGACAGAGATGGCCTGATGCCTGTTCCAGGGGCCCATCTCGTCCCACCTGTCTGAGCTGCCTAGTGGAGACCACTCGGAAGGTGGCAAGCCCTGAGTTAACAGCTACACCCATTCTCTGGGTGTCCTCTCACTCTACTTTTAAGTTATTTTACTGGGGTGACATTGGGCCGTGCGGGTTTCGGGCGCGCATTTCTGCGGCGCACCATCTGTACATCGCAGCGTGCGCCCGCCGCCCGCGCCCCCTCCCTCTTCATCACAGGGCCTGGGCAGTGAACCGGGCAAGTTTCCCCACTGTTATCTCGAAGGCCAGGAAAGAAACTACTGTACGTTTCCAGGTGCTGCAGAAGCCTAGGCTTGTCCTGCTGCTTCTTTCTTTGCATGTTCTCCATTCCTTTCCTTCTCCATTAAAACATATAAACACCAAAAAAGTGTTTTCACTCTCAACATCATAAAAATGCCGAGAGGCTGACGAAACAGCACCAGTGTGAGTGTCGGCCTATCAGTGGGGGCGGGGGCGGGGGAGGGACCGACAGCGCGGCCCGGAGCCTGGACGACTTCATTTGACACTAAGCAGAATGGTACAGGTCCCGTCACCGTAACTCGGTCACCTTCCTCACAGAATGATGGTCCCAAGGGTGGCGCCCTAGGAGGCCAGCGTGACTGGGAGGCGAGACTGGGTCTGACAGGTGATGGCCAGGCGGCCAGAGCTCCGTCTTCCTCGCAGTGCAGGAGAGGAAGACACCTCGCTCTTCCTTCCCTGCTCTCCCGGCCGGTCTGATAAGCGAGCAGACACCAGACTGGTTAGCACGAGAAAATGACCCGGTTTAATCACGTACGCAGATGGGGGCCCCACATACATCACGAGTCAGAGCCTCTGCGTGCCCGGAGGTCCCAAGATAGAGAAGGGGCAAGGGCGTCCAAGTCGCCCTGCGCTGTGCGCGAGGTCAGCTGCCTTGGGGGCTACAGAGCGTCACTGCAGGACGATGAGAAGAACAGGCGTTTGGTAAATAAAAGCTCGCCCTGCTCTGTAGGGAGGCAGAAGATTATCTCTGATAATCTCGAATTATGGGCGAGACCCCTGATTCGGGTTCTCCTAGGTAGCTGAAGGAGGGGCAGCGAGTTCTCGTGAGCCTGCAGCTCCAGGTGCCTTTAGCTTTAGCTCAGCGTGATCTGCATGTCACTGCGGCACCACACACCGTGGGGGCGCTTGCTCTGAACCTCCACCGTTGCGTATTTGCTAAGCCCCGGATTCTAGAGTGAGCCTGCCCTGACTCTCTGGGCGACCTCGAAGTGCTGGTTTAACTTCCTCGTGACTTGATTTCCCCACCTGCAAAATATGGATACTACTGCTCTCTCCCTTGTACGTCGTGAGGACCGAGGGAATTAACGTCTACAAACCATAGTGCCCGGCACACAGTGAGTGCTAGCCACGGTTATGGTTGTTGCATCCACCTTTATTACTGCAGCAGGCAGGTCACCGGTGAGCTCCCTTATCTGGTCTGCGAAGTGAAGAGGAGCCAGCTCTGGATCTGGGGTTCTGGCTCCTCTGACGTGGCCTGGCCTCCCATCCCCCAGCCCTGCCCATGGCCAGGCAATCTGAAACCAGGGGGTGTTGCTTTGCTCTCCTGTAGACACAGTTGGAAGAGTGAGTCCCATCACAGCGGTAAACTCAGGGACCGGTTTGGATATGGGGGAGGGTATCAGTTTCCTGGGGCTGCTGTGACCAATCACCACAACCGGGCGGCTTAAAATAATGGAGAGTCAGCCTCTCACAGCTCTGGAGGCCAGAAGTCTGAAGTCAAGGGTCTGAAGGGCCGTTTCCTCCTGGAGGCTCTGCAGCCTCCCTCCCAGCTGCTGCCGGCACCCACCAGTTCCCTGGCTGGTGGACACGTGACTCCCGTCCCTGCCTCGGTCTCCACGTGTCTGTGTCTCAGATCACCCTCTGCTTTTCTCTTACAAAGACGCCTGTCATTGATTTTGGCAACTTTGGGAATAAATGGTACTCCTCGTGGGGAAAAATAAAGGACACCTGTCAGTGGGCTTGTGGTCTGCTCTCAGTCCAGAATGGCCTCCGCTCAGGCTCCTTAATGACGTCAGCGAAGCCCCATTTTCTGAGTAAGGTCACATCCACAGGTTCTGGGGGTTGGGGCTGGGACATAATTTTTGGGGGCTATTATTCAACCAAACAGGGGGAACACCGTCCTGCTGGCTGCGGGGACAGCCACAGTGAGATCCTGCTTGTGCCGTACGCAGGTGGGACACCCCGCTTTCCACATTCTCTCATGTGGGGTGTCAAGCCCAAGTCCCTAATGAAACCAGACAACTGCAAAGCGCTTTCCTCTCGCCTGAGGCTTCCGTCGGCGCAGCTGCACACCCTCTGACACCTACCGGGCCCCCCTTGTGTCGGGGGGTGCTCTAGGTACCCGGATCCAGCAGCGGACAACACAGGGGGAAGCCCTGCCCAAGGCAGCAGACGTCCTCGTGGGAGGGGCAGACAACACGTACAGTGAGTAGACACAAGTAGAGTATGTTTTATGTGACAGGTGCTGCGGAGGAAAATAAAATAGGGAAGGAGGGAGGCGGGGTGCGTGTGTCAGAGAGACTTTAACCAGGTGTCCAGGGAAGGTGTCATCCTCAGGGGACAGTCGAGTAAAGGCTTGAAGGAGGTGAGGGAGACCTGTGAGGATACCTGGAAGGACCGGGGTTTCAGGCAGAAGCCCTAAAAGGCGAGTGTGCCTGGCTGTTCCTGGTCCACAAAGAGTCCAGAGGCCAGGGGCGCTAGGGGAGGGTGGACGGGCGAGCAAGCAGGGGATGAGATCAGTGGGGAAGGCAGGGGGAGATCGGGGAGGGCCTCACGGCCATTGCTGTGGCCCTGGCTTAGCAGAGGGAGGATGCGCATGGCTCCGGGGTCCAGACCTCAGACCACGCGCTGAAGCTACGGAGCTCTGGGGCCGCAGGGCGAGGCTTGGTTAGAAACCATTCCCCCTCTTTCACACCTTGAATACAATTTCACTTTGAAAGTTTTTTCCTTTCAAAAGCAAACTCAAGCCCTGGCTGGTGTAGCTCAGTGGATTGAGCGCGGGCCTGCGAACCGAAGGATCGCGGTTCGATTCCCAGTCAGGGCACATGCCTGGGTTGCCAGGCCAGTTCCCGTCAGGGGACATACAAGAGGCAACCGCACATTGATGTTTCTCTCCCTCTCTCCTTCCCTTCCCCTCTAAAGATAAATAAATAAAATCTAAAAAAGGAAAAAAAAAATCTTAAAAAAAAAAGCAAACTCAAGCCTTAAAATAATTGTTCAAAACCAAACACATTTAATCTAGCAATTTGCCTTCTGAGCATGTACCCCAAAGAATTTGAAAGCAGAGACTCCTATGGGTGCTATCCATAACAGCACTATTCACAGCAGCCAACAGATGGAAGCAATCCTAGTGTCCCTCATCAGATGGATGGATAAACAAAATGTGGTCCATACCTACACTGGAATGTTACTCAGTTTTGAAAAGGAAGGAAATTCCGACACATGCTACATCATGGACAAACCTCGAGGCCATTGCGGTAAATGAAATTAACCAATCACAAAAAGATGAATACTGTATAATTCCACTTATATGAGGTCCCCAGAATAATCAAGTTCATACAACAGAGAGCAGAACAAAAGGTGACCGGGGCAGAGGGAGGGAGAGATGGGAGTTAATGTTTGATGGGTACAGTTGCAGTTTAGGAAGATAAAAAAGTTCTGGAGACCGATGATAGTACAACATGAATGTACTTGAAGCCACTGACCTGTAGACTTCAAAGTACCTAACAATGGTTAAAAGGGAAACTTTATGTTGTTCGTATCTTGCCACAATTTTTAAAAATAAAACAGGACAGGAACAGGAAGCTAATCAACAAAACAAACAAACAAGCATAATATAACCAAAGACACAGAAATTGAGAACAGGCTGAAAGTCACCAGAGGGGAGAGGGGAGGGAATTTCAGGGGAAAAGGGGAAGGAATTACAGGAACCAGTATAAAGGACACATGGACAAAAACTATGCGGGGGGCGGGGTAGAAATGGGAGGGAGGAGGGGAGGGCTGGGGTGGTGGGTTCGGGTGAGAATAAAAGACAGAAAACTGTACAAGATCAAAAATTAAAATAAAAATTAAAAAAATGCAATTGGTAAAAATAAAAAATAAAACAAACTCTTAAAAATCAAAATGCCACATATATCTTATTCCTACGGATCAAGTACCCTTTTTTTTTGTCTCAAAAAATATTGTACCACATAAGGATATCAACAGCAGTGAAAACATCTCACAGGCCCTACACCAGCTCTCGGAGCCTCGGAGCACAGCGGAGCGGATAACACGAAGCAGGGTCCGTCTGCTCAAACAGAAGGAGAGGAAATGGCCTTCCCTGCTTGTCTTCCACACTGTTTATGTAAAAATATTCGCCCTCTGAGATGTTTTGACTTTTGGTATCCTCCTCCCAGGCGAGCCGGAAACCCTGAGAGTTAACATCTTTACTCTTTGTTTCTAAGCAGCAACGGAAAGTCAGCATGAGAAAAAAGAATTTTTAATGAAAGAGAGTGCAGCAAGAAATAGAACCTCAGTTTTATCTGTTTCCCACCTCACCTCCGAGGCAGGAATGCACATTCATGAAGTTACGTGGGTTTTCCCAGGTTGTAGAGCTTGGGCCGAGTTAAAAGTTCCCTAAGATTTCTACACCCTTTTCCAAATTACTTCCTCTCATGAAGGTCCTCCTTGAAGCCCCAAAAGTTTAAGTTTGAGAAGTAATTGTAACACAAAAGCCCACTGAATTCCCAATGATCTCATTAGCAGTGTGTTTCTTTGACTGTATTTTAATTATTCTAACTGCAGCAACAACTCTGAAAAAAAAAAACCCCACAATCCCTTTATCCTATATTACCAATGAATTTATTTTTTATTAGATTCATGTTCAAAACCATGCATAGTTGATGATTATAACGATGGAGTTAGACTACAGCTCCCTGAGGGTAGAGTAACTACATAAATTATTTGGAACTCTTAAGAAAACTTGCCTCTTTTCTCATTTATTCGCTTCTTCAATATTTATTGATATGAGTATGAGATCATTGATATTTATTTTACACTTTGGGTTAGAATTCCATACTACTTTATTCTGTTGCTCCAATTGTCCCAGCTTTGGCCATGGTGGCCTTAACGTGTTCTTGGCAGAAGAAAACAGAGCAAAACCAAAAAAAGACAAACTGAGTGTGCCGTTGCCGTGTTGGGTTCTTTCCCCCTTTAAATTTATTTTGAGTGGCATCCAGTGGGCAAAGCTCATGGATGCCAAAGGGATATCAGTGTTGGCTCTCTAACCAGATGGGGGCTTTATTTAACTTCTCTCAACCCCACTTCCTTAATCTGTAAAATGAAGATAATGCCTCCTTGCAGGGCTGAAGTCAGGATAGCGCGGATAATTTATAATATTCATACGTGCTCCAAAAAGGGACAGATGAGTCCAGGGGTAGGAAGCGCCTGGAACAGCCCCACCCGGAGAGACAGAGAGCAGGGTGCTGGCTGCTGGGGCAGAGGGGGAGGGGAATGGGGGAATGAGAGCTTGATGGGGGCCGGGTTTCAAAAGTCCTGGACGGTGATGTCGGTGCAAAACAATGCAGGTATTTTGCCACAATAAAAAAGAAATATATGCTTACTGTCGAAAATTTAGAAAACATTTTTTTGCTTTAAATCCTTTGTGATCCTAATACTCAGTGGCCACTGTCTTGACCCAGGTACCCTCTGCAGGTGGTTTGGACCCTATCACACAATTTTGTTCTTTTAATGCCGTCATGCACATTTTCCCATGCTGCTCAGAACTCTGCAAGCATTTTTATTAGCTGCATAATATTCCACCGCTGCTTATTTAATCATTGCCATACTGTTAGACGAATTTTTCAGCATTATAAATAACACTAGAATAAACACCTCTCCAGGATCACCTGGATCTTGCTCCTAGTTGAAAATACATCTTTGGGGTTACAATTTTTACTATAACAGGGAAATAGAATTACTGGGTCCAGAGGTGACCACTTTCAAGACACATGATAGAAGTCGTCATACCTTCCCAGCCAGGCGCACTGACGACGAGGTCACCAGTGACCTGGCAAACACTCAGTTTTAGGCGCACAGACCTGGTCGCCCACACTTGCTGTACAAAAATCTTCTCTGCCTTGGTGAATACGGTCTCTCCACATCCCAGTGTTGCCTCTTAATGTGCCTTGCCTGTCCCGACCCCTCAGTTATATTTAGTGTCTTTTTGAATCATTGTATAAGATTTTACGTAAAAATTAGGTTATTTGTTAATCCCCCCACTTTGCGTTTACATTAGTTTTAATTATTGTCGAAATCTGTTGCTCTTCAAGGAAACAGTGGAACATTTTTATTTTTGAAGTTCTTTGATTTAGAGACCGCAGGGCCGGTGGGGCGCGCAGGCGCTCGAAGCGAAGCCCCGCGGCCGGGCCCGCAGCCTTCCGCGTCCTCGGCGCCGCGCTCCTGACCCCCCAGCGCCGCGCCCCCCACCCCACCCCCGACGCCGCGCGCCAACGCCGCAGGCGACTCGGGCAGGGAATGGGGAGGGGCCCTGGCTGCCCTCTAAGCCGGGAGGGGAGCTCACCCGAGGAAAATCCCACTCCCCACATTCTTTCCCAAGGCTCCCACGGGCGGGAAGGGTGCTCTGCTCATCACGCTTTCCCCTCCACGACCCTCCGCCTGGGTCGAGCATCGCCGTCGAGGCGTCCCGGGCGCCCGCCGTTCACAGCGAAGGCAGGGCGGGTCCACGCGGTCTCGAGGCTGCTGCAGCCGCCCTCAAAACGCCGAGACGGCTTTAAAGTGGTGGACGTGGGATTCCCCCCAATCTGGGGACCAAGATGCTCACGCAGGAACCGGAATCCCGAGGACTGCGGGAAACCCCAAAGGCATGGGAAGGATCCACCGACCCTCCCATCTCACACTCAGCGGGGGGGGGGGGGGCCCTGGGCGAGCACCCGCCACCCACAACCCTCCAAGCAGGGCCCTGGACGGAAACGCCCACGGCCCCGCCCCCCACGCGTCCTCCTCCCGGTGCTTCTCTTGTCACTTCCCACGGTCCCTTCCACCAGCTTCCTCGTCACCGCCCCTGGTGACCCTCCCAGGGTTTCCTTTGTCCCCTCCCCACCCTTGCTCCCGGGCTTCCCGAGTCCCGAGTCCCCTCCTTGACATCCACCACTCCACCCCGCCCCCCCCCCCGCCCCGTCTCGCCCCGGCTCACCTTCCTGGAGCTGTTCCTGTCCCCTCCCCCTCTTCGGCCTCCCCTGTCCCCTCCCGGAGCATCTCCCGTGCCCTTCCCGCCCCCTCCGGTTTCCTGCGTCCCCTCCCCTCCCCGCCCCGCCCCCGTTTTTAAACCTGGCGCCGAGCGCGCGGGTAGGTGAGCGCCCTCGCTCGAGCGGTTCCCAGCATCGCGGAGTCCCCGGCGCAGCTGGAGGGGTGCGGGCTCTGCGGGCACCATGAGACCAGAGACGGCGGCTGGAGCCCGGGAGGCGCGGAGTCGCGTCTGTCATTGCCCCACAGACCGTGGCCGGAGGCCACCGCCGCCGCGCCAGCCGGAGAGGTGAGGGTGTCCCTGGGGCCCGGGTGGGCGCGTCGAGAGGCGTGTGGTGCTGGGAGCGGGATGCCCGGGGGCTGAGTCTCGGAATCTCACCGGGACGCAGGGCAAGTTCCTTAGCCAGAGACGGGGACGCAGAGTCGTCTCGGTCCCAGCGCACAGCGGCGGAGGTCCCGCAGGTTTCCGCAAGGAAATGGGCCAACGCTTCCGTTAATCTGAAATTCACCGGCTGGGAACGTTGCTGTCTTCGGGCTTCTCGCAGAGCCCTGCAGGGGGAATCCCTTCACGCTGTCACAGTCTTAGTGACAGGCTTTGCGCTGTTTGAGGCTCAGCGATCGCTGCCCCGCGTGCCAGCCCCTTTCAAGGTAGTCAGGTTTAAGGAAATCATATAGGCCGGGAAGTGTGGAAGGGGCTGGGTGGCCAGGCAGCCAGAGAGGACAAACCGAGTCCCCTTTGTGCGTTGTATCCAATAGAACTATGTAGAATCCTGTCTGGAGTAACTTCATAACTGAGGCAGTGTCTTTGGAATTAATGAGCGACAAAGTAGCCAGTCATGGGAGGGGATCTGAATTGAAGAGTCCCGGCCAGGCAGGGAGAGAAATTCCGCAACTAACGTGTCCCCTGATAAATGTATCAGACTTGGGGCTTCTCAAAGCTGGGTGAGGGCAGAGAACTGGGAATGTGGCAGGCCGGAAAACACACATGGCATTGTGTATCCACAGACTGGGGACTCGAGGGGACACTGGTATGTGCAGTGACTCTTTAAAAAAAAATATTTTACTTATTTATTTTCAGAGAGGAAAAGGGAGGTAGGAAGGAAGAGAGAGAGAGAAACATCAGTGTGTGGTTTCCTCTGGCGCCCCCCCTACTGGGGACCTGCCCTGCAACCCAGGCATGTGCCCTGACCGGGATTTGAACATGCCACCCTTTGGTTCAAAGGCTGGCACTCAATCCATTGAGCCACACCAGCCAGGGGCCCTGGTGTCTCCTTTTTCAGGCACACAGTAGAAATGATAAGAATGATAACTCTTACAGCATAATTTTGAAAGACATCAGAGGATGCTGGGGTTCACTTCTGGTCCCTGCCATTCCAGCCCTACACCGTGGAGACCTTGGATCCTGACACCCCGAGATGCTCAGCAGACCAGAGCTGGAAGCCAGGTAAGGTGAAGTGTGGGCATGTGGGCGTCGTAGGTATCTGCCGGTTCAGTCAGAAAATAGCACCATCTCTGAAATGAAGACCATGGAAAGCCCCCCCCCCCCCCACCGCTGCCAGGGCCTGCCTTGGTCATCTAATGGAGAAGCGGTCTACAACGAGAGCCTGGTGAGTGGCATCCCTCAGAGCCGAGGCTCGGGAGATTGGGCTCCTGCTTGCTTCTCCGTTCTTGAAAAGCAAAGCCACTCCAGCATAGCTGTTTCACAGGCATTATAAGTGATTTCTTCTATGTTGGGGCTTTTTTTTTTTTTTTTTTTTTTTTTTTTTTTTACCCCTTGCAAACCAGCAGGTAGAGAGAGGCCAGGAGAAGGCTGCCTCGGTCCTGTCGCCTCAGAAGAATGATGTGTGTCTCATTAGCACCAGGCAGGTGCCATAGTGTAAATAAGGGCAAAGGCCAGTCTGGGGGGAGCCAGAAGATGTGGTGAAAAGGCCGCTCCCACTGTCTGGCTCTTTCTGAAGCACTTTCGACCCTGTCTGCAAGCGCTGCTGGGGTAACTCCCACTGGCTGAGCAAACACACTCCAGTGGAGGGCTTTGTGGGCCAAGATGAATGGCCACCACTATTCTTTTGTGTCCTGCAGTGGTAACTAAATTGCTTTATACTTGTTGAAGTGACGATTTGCTTTCATGGAATTTACCTTTCCTTAGTAAATTTTAAAATATAAATGGATGGCTCTTCTTTTAAAATGCTGAAGTTAATTAGACTAGTAAGGACCATATATTTAATTTACATAACACATGTGGTTTATGGCAGTTATTTGTAATATGACAAATTCAGGTACAGGAAAGCAGATTTGGATACTTTTTAAAAGTCGTGTGAGTAATCTTAAAAATTACATTTTGCATTTAAATTACATTTAAAAATCATTCACACTGATTTAAAGTTTTAATTCAGTTACTATTATTTAAAGAATGAAGCAAGTGAATATCAACAAGAAATATGATTTTGTAGGCCAAATTATTATTAAATTCATGCAATGTCTAATGAAAAATAATTGCTTCTTTTGCATTTAAACATAAGTTCTTACACATAAGACTTAAAAAAAAGATTTTATTTATTTATTTTTAGACAGGGGGAGGGAGGGAGAAAAACCTCAATGTGTGGTTGCCTCTTGCACACCCTCTGCTGGGGACCTGTCTGGCAACCCAGGAACATGCCCTGAGTGGAAATTGAACCTGTGACCCTTCGGTTTGCAGTCTGGTGCTCAATCCACTGAGGCACACCAGCCAGGGCCATAAGACCTTTTCCAATTTTTATTTTATTGTTTATGGTATTTCAGTTGTCCCCGCTTTTTTTCTTTGCCAGCCTCCACCCAGCTTAAACATAAAACTTAAAAGGTCCTTGGAAGAGACAGTATATAGAAATACACAATTATCCTACTTTCTTTTAAATGTATGTAGAGCCTAACGGTTGCAAGAATAAAAATACTGTAGCATACTTCCTTATGTAAGGCAAGAGAGTGGGTTTTTTTATCCCTGTTGTGATGAGAAGGCCATTCGTGAGAAAAGTGAAGATTGCAGAAAAAATGTTAAACTGTAGCGACTTTCTAGTTGATTGTCAACATGGCACACTGGTTGAAGCCGTTGTGTCCTTGGATTTTGCATGGGGGTAGGTGGAGGGTGGGTGTCTCGTGGGCCTGTAGGGCTCGCTGCCCCACTTCCCCCCGGGTCCGATCTTTGCCGAGCCCAGGTGGCTGGACCGAGAGGCCAGCGGCGAGCGACGGCCAGCGGGGTACCGCGCAAGGTCCCGGGGAAACCCAGCCGGCTGAGCGCAGCCCCGCGCGGGAAGGGAACGCTTGCTCAACAGCGCCCTCTCCCGACGAAGAGGAGAATTCCTTGGCTCGGAGGCCCGTTGGGCATTTCCCGAGAAATTTTAGGGAAGGCTTTCAAGGCCTTGACCTGAGTGGAGCCACCCTCGCCCACTGGCTCCCCTAAATCCCCTTGGGCGCTCTCTCCCTCCCCTGCCTGGGGACAGTGAAAGCCTGAACCTTTGTTGACCTCTGTTCCATTTCTCTCCTGGCTACTTGCCAGCCCTGCGCAGCAGGCAATTTCCTGGGAGATGTCAAGGCCTGTGTCCTCCGGGCCCCACCCTGCTGCTCTCCAGGCCGCCCACCCCTTGGCTTGGGCGGAGTCCGAGGCGTGCGTGTCCCTCCCCATAGGATTTAAAACGCGTGGACAAGGGGGCAGGGGGTGCCTGTGGCGGACCCACCTGTCCGCCTTCGAATCCCTCACAGTGTGCCCTGGACGTCCCCGGCAACAGTAAGAGGAAGACGGGCCTACGGAGTTCTGCTAGGGAGTTTAAACCGTCTCTAAGGTCGCCGCTCATGCTAACAAGCGCAGGCCACTTAGATTTTGTTTTTATAAATTTCAGGATGCGACTCCAGAGGCTCCTTGATTGTGTGTTTGTGTGTGTGTCTGTCTCTACAGCTGGAACCTGGGGGTGACCAACGAACTTCGGGATCAAAGGGGGCCTTTGGGTTTCAGCATCCTGTAAGGTAACACGACCTCACAGTAAGAAATACCGGGTTTCCTTTTACTATGAGCATTAACACACTTTAGCACCTTCTACTGCATACATTTTCAACAAAGTGCAAAATCATTCGGTATTCCCCAACATTATTTATTACTATTATCCCAAGGAACTTTAGGGTTATTTATTGGGACTTTTTTTTTTTTGAGATGATACTGGCAAATATCTTTTTAAAAATGGTATTACAGTTCTTCCCGTTCTTCTCCCTTTCCCTACTTCCACCCCACCCTATCTTGTCCCCTCCCTCAGTCCGTCCCCACATCTGTGCCCACAGGTCATGCTCTCGTGGGATTTCTGGAACCCGTTCATTTACTCGTTCAGGCTTCGTTCCAGCTGCAAGTTGGAATTGGCCTGCCTTTCCTTCACACCTTTTGTTTAATACCTCTCGTTACGTATTGTGTCTCGTGTTGAATTTAGTGAAATATGAGTTGCCTAAGCATACCTACCCATTTACTTAGCTGTTCAGGTACATTTCTGTTTCCCTCCCAGGATCTGTTGTCTAGCAGGGGTGTCCAACGCTGGCATCTCTGGGCCACACTGGAAGAACAGTTGTCTTGGGCCACACGTTAAATACATTGCAACATGTAATCACGTACAAAAGAAATCTCATAATGTTTTCAGTAAATTTACGATTTTGTGTTGGGTCGCATTCACGGTCATGCTGGGCCGCGGGCTGGACACCCCTGTGAGCAATGTAGACCTTCCAAGCAGAAGTGCTGCCTGAACAGGGATGGATGGATGCTCCCCCAAATGTCCTCCGCTCTTTCTTGGGGGGCCTCTGCGGTCCTGGTGGGAGCAAGCCCTCCACTGAGGTTTCCCTCTCACTTCAAGCCTTAGAAGCAAGTGGCTTATGCTGGGGGTTTTACCTGTTTCTCTGTCTCCGTCTGCCACTTTCTTCTCCGGAATAAAACTAGCCTGAGCTCCGACTTTTCACCCGAGTCTTTTCACCCTGCTTATCCCAGCAGACTGGATGCCTTCGTCAAACCCATGGATACTAATTGCTGAAGGTGATACCCAGAGCCCTCAGACTGGTCACAGAGTGACTTTTGGACAAGGGAAGCTTTCCCAGCGTCCTTTCTGTCAGTGCTCTTTGTTCCTGGCGGGATCTCTGGGGAAGGCTCCCCCCGGAGGTTCTGCAGCGATTGCTCTGGGGAAAGGCCTCGGGGCCTGTGTTCTATAGGCTCTGCAGATGATCCAGGACGTGCTTTGGGGTGAGACTCCCCCTACCCTCTTGTGCCTTCCCCTGCACCGCCTGCCAGGGCCTCCCCAATTTAATTTTAATTTTAATTGATGTTCAAGTACAGTTTTCTGCCTTTTACTCCCATCCCAGCCCAGCCCCAAAACCTGCTCCCCCACTTTAGATCTGGTGAAAATGCAGTGACTGGTGAGGCGTGTGTTGTAAACTGAAACCCCGTTTCATCACAGAAACTTTCAAGCATACACCAAAGTGGAGAGAACAGGACGGTGAGCCCCCTTGCGCCCAGCACCAGCCAGCCTTCGTGGTCATCAGCGTTCTTCCGACCTGATCGCCTTTGTTGCCCTCTCCCAACTCTTTTATTTTATTGTTGGTAGAATATTTTAAAGCAAATTGCAGACATCCTACAAATTCAAATTCACCTGTAAATACAGTAGCCTCCCCTTACCTAGGGCTTTGCTTTCTGAGGTTTCGGTCTATGCAGAGATACAC
This sequence comes from Glossophaga mutica, assembly GCA_039655065.1. Taxonomy (NCBI): domain Eukaryota; kingdom Metazoa; phylum Chordata; class Mammalia; order Chiroptera; family Phyllostomidae; genus Glossophaga; species Glossophaga mutica. The sequence goes on along the minus strand of CM077304.1, from coordinate 219,220,870 downwards.
AACTTACGACTTTCAAATTGCACGTCCTTCCATGAGTCATGATGAAATCTCGCCCTTTCCACCTCCTCCGCCGGGGACGTGAATCATCCCTTCGCCCGGCGGCTCCAGGCTGCAGACACTGCCTGGCTGTCAGTCACTTAGTAGCCCTCTTGGCAATCAGATCAACGGTCCGGGTGTCTCGGTGAACACCCACTGGTGTTCACGAGACCCGATGCAACTGAAGCCATAAATTTTATTGTAGCATACTGTTGGTTTTTGTTTTTGAATTTTTGTTGATTTTAGAGAGACAAAGGAAGAATATTGATTTGTTGTTCCACTTATTTATGCATTCATTGTTCTTTTTTTAGGCTTTACTTATTTATTTTTAAAGAGGGGAAGGGAGGGAGAAAGAGAGGGAGAGAAACATCAATATGTGTTTGCCCCTTGCCTGCCCCCTACTGGGGACCTGGCCCACAACCCAGGCATGTGCCCTGAGTGGGAATTGAACCAACAACCCTTTGGTTTGCAGGCCGGTGCTCAGTCCACTGAGCCACACTAGCCAGGGGTCATTGGTTGATTCTTGTATGTGCCCTGACCTAGGATCAAACCCACAACCTTGGCACATTGGGACGACGCTCTAACCAACTGAGCTACCCTGCTAGGGCCAATATATTGTTATCATTATTCTATTTTATTATTAGTTATCGTTAATCTCTTACTGTGCGTAATTTATAAGTTAAACGTTACCATAGGTATGTATGTACGCTTAGGAAAAACTACAGTTTGTGTAGAGTTGGGTACTATCTGCGGTTTCAGGTATCCACGGGGGGGTGTTGTCTTGGAACGTGCCCACCCAGGATACAGGCAGACTACTGGACTCCGGCAGAACACTAAGTTTAACATGGCCAAGCTCTAGCTATGCTTCTATCACACTCATAGGTATGGAGTCTTTTCTGGCTGTTGCAGAGTTTCTCAGCTATGGACACTTGGTTGGGACTGGATCATTCTTTGTTGCTGGAGGTGAGAGTCTGTCCTGGGCATTATAGGAGCCAGAACAGTGTCCCTGGCCTCTACCCACTCTGTGCCAGTAGCTTCCCCTCAGTTGTGGCAACAACAAACAATGTCTCCAGATATTGCCACCGGTCTCCTAGAGGCTGAGGTGAAGAATCACTGGTCTGTCGGAAAGCTTAGGAAATTTGGAATTGTCATGCGTTATTTCTAGCCAGGTGTTTTCTCATTTTCCTTGCCTGGACTTGAAGTCTAAAAAGGGGGACTTGCTCTCAGCTTTGCAAACAAGCAGCGACCAATCGATAATCCTCTTGGTTCCTCAGGAGACAATGTTTTCAAGGACGACAGACTATGGAGAGAGTGGGAGTATTTTACAGGCTTTAACTAGAATCCTAAATTTACCAAACCTGGATTTAGAGGTTCCAAATTTATATATTTCTTTTATTTAAGAGATTTTATTTATTTTCAGAAAGAGGGGAAGGGAGGGAGAAAGAGAGGGAGAGAAACATCAATGTGTGCCTGCCTCTTATGCACCCCCTACTGGGGACCTGGTGGGCAACCCAGGCATGTGCCCTGACTGGGAATTGAACCAGTGACCTCTTGGTTCGCAGGCCGGCACTCAGTCCACTGAGCCACACCAATCAGGGCCTCTTTTTTTAAATACACAGATATATTTATACTATCAAAAGGCCCCCGAATGGAGAAAGAAGGGGTCTTTCTGCTTTTCCCTCCCTCTTTCACCTTCTCCCTCTCTCTTCCTACTGGATAAATGGCCGGGCCGCCGTTTTCTCTTCCAGACAAGCCAGCGACCCGCCCCATAGCTTCTCTAGGGCGACGTCCAGAAAGGTCAGCTGCTTCTCTTCCAGCCGGGGCTTTCGGAGTGAAGTTTGCGCTGGAGCCCAAAGGGCCACAGCACTCCCCGTGCTTGGGGGCTTCACCTGAGCAGGACGAGGATGGGTGGGGGCCTCCCACTCCTCACCTTGGAACTCAGTGTTTCCGTTGCCTCTTGCCTTCACGGAAGCACGCCCTTTTTCCTCCATTGATTTGCTCGCTCAGACCGTAGCTCAATGCCGAACTAGCGTGGGGCCCGCCCCTCACCAGGCCTCAGCCTCTGCGCAGTTGTGTCCCGGGTGACGGGATACAAAACGCTGCGTATAGCGCAGGCAAAATCAGAGAGAAGTTTGGCAGTTAGCTGCTTTGGGGGAACAAGATCATCTAGGTGGAGCTGAGAGCGGTTTCAAGTTGATTAATGCTGGATTTGTTTCTTAACTATTAGACTTTATTTACCCATTTCCAAGCGCCAAGAATACCTGCAGAGTTCTGGGGAGAAAGTGCTGGCCAGTTTCCCGGTGCAAGCCACGATCCACTTCTACGACGACGCCTCGGACTCAGAGGACGCAGAGCACGAGGAAGACCCCCCACCTCCCCAGGAGGCGCAGGGCCAGGCGGGGGACGGCCCCGGAGGACCGCGCGGAGACCAGCTGATGCGCCCGGGACAGAGATCGGGAGGACAGGGTAGCCCTCTGGGGGTCGCCGAGTGCTCCTCCTCCAAATAGGTGGGGTCTCCCGGGCCAGACCTGCCTCACTCGCCCTCTTGGGGACAGCTGCGCCTGGACCCTTCGCCTTTGCCCTGGGTGTGCGTGGGGTCGGGGCGGCCTGGGCTTTGGCCGTTTCTGTCCAGCACTGCACGTACGGTGAGGACTCGCAGCTTTCCCTTTTCCTTGGGCCGGCTCTTCCTCCGGGCACCCCTGCCTACCGCTGGGAGAGGGTTCCAGCGCCCAGGGGACGTTCGCGTCAACACAGGTTCTTGGCAGGCTGGGTGGACTTCCCAAGCGCGGTCAGTGCGGCCCCTGGCTCTCACTTAACCCGAGGCGCATTATTTCTCTATTTCTGCTTTTGTGAAAAAGATACCGTGCAAAGGTTGATGTGGTTGGGAAGCGGCACTCTGAAAAGGATTATTTATGAAAAACAGACAAAACAATAATTCCTGTAAGTGAAAAGATGGGATTTTGGGAGACAGTTCTGGATAGAAGTTTTCGTGGTTGCTGTGTAAGGCCTGTGGATATGAACAGAGAGAGGGGAACTTTAATTCTGAGTTGCGACTACTTGGGGCTCGTGACTTGAATAGAATAACAGTGTTTTCAATCAAGTATTGCTTATGAACTTATTTTCAGTTTTATATTTGAGTGACCAAGTGAGCATTCTCCTCAGAGTATTTTACTTAACTTTCTCACATGTAGCTGTCTTCCTATACACATTTGTACTTGAAATAAATATTTCGAAAGAAAAAACAAAGTTTGATAACCACCTTTTTTGTTTAAGACATTTCTATATTTCATTAGTTCCTACATTGAAGTTTTTAACAGTTTATCAGGATGTTTTTATATTTAACCCTTAAATGATATTTATTGTTTTTAAGAATGTAGGAAAAAAGCATAAAAAAAGAAAACAAAATGGTCTATAACCTCAATGCTCAAATAATCCATTAATACTTTAAAAACAGGAGGGACCTGGCTGGGGTGGCTCAGTGAACTGAGCAACGGGCTGCAGAGCAAAGGGTTGTGGGTTCAATTCCCAGTCAGGGCACATGCCTGGGCTGCAGGCCTGGCCTCCAGTGGGGGGTGCATGAGAGGCAACCACACACTGATGTTTCTCTCCCCTCTTTCTCCCTCCCTTCTATCTCTGTAAAATAAAATAAAATAAATAAATAAATAAATAAATCTTTTTAAAAATAGGAAGAATACATACAGATATTTTCACAATCCAAATGGTACAGAAAAATCTATATTGCAAAGTAAATGTCACTCTTTCTTGTCCAAAGGTAGCTAACGTCAATTATTTTTATTGCTCTACCTTTTTAAAAAATTACTTTTGCATCTTTTTAAACATTTTTGTTACTTTTGGTTTAACTTTTTTAAAATCGGTATTTTATTTTATTGTATCTTTTACTTATTTAAGGTACTTTTTTCAAACTTAAAAACAATTTCACCTGAGTTTATTTCAAAAAAGACTTAAAATGGCCTCCTAGTTTGTTGGGTTTTAACAGAAAAATTTTAGAAGCTTAGTCTTACTCTCACGGGATACTTGGGATGAAGCCGAAGTCATTACTTCTGCCTTTGTTTAGCTGTCTCAGTAAATCAGTTTCATGGAGGAAAAAGATCTGGCCCGATCCCCAGTTCCCCATCAAGAAGCCAAACCTGGTCTGCAGGCTGATGGCACTCCAATTTCCATGTGCTACATGGTGCACTGTCCTTACATCACTTGGAATTTGGCCAGTTCAGTGCAAAGAAGGAAAACGGGGCACTTGGGAATGACCAGTGATGGAATCACAGGTCCTCCGAGGTGCGGAGAGACCACGTGGCGTCAGGGAGGGAGACGGCAAGCGGGGACTCCTGCACCCCCCGGATTTGGTGGCTGCTGGGTCGCCGGCAGGCAGGCCGGCCGGCCCAGGCCCGCACAAGCTGGACATGGTTCATCGTGCGCCCTCATCGTCACAAAGGCTGAGGTGGCATCCTCGCACAGACGCTCTTACAGACCACACCTCGCACTGAGCCCTCGGAAGCTGCCGCTTCTCTGCTGTTCTGACCGAAAAAGATGGCTGTTTCAGATGGCCGTATCGTCCTGTGCGCCAAAAGGTTGTGGGTTTGATCCGCAGTCGGGGCTCCCCCGGGAGGAAATGGATGGCTGTCTCTCACATCAATGTTTCTCTCCCCCACCCTTCCTCTCTAAAATCAATGAACACATCCTCAGGTCGGGGTTAAAAAATAAAACACATGTTTTTTAAAGAAACAAAGTGATTTGGGTCTTTGCGTGTGTGTGTATGTGTAATCTTTTAAAAATCCTTGTTGACTGGTATATTTCTAACAATCACTTAGCTCCAAAAAAGGTCAGAAAAATGTAAAGGTATCTTTTAAGTTTGACAATCCTAAGTGGTTTGCAAAAAGGTAGCGGGCTGACTTCTGTTTAATTCGATAGACTGCTATGGTCCCTACCTGTAGGATGACGAAGGCTTGCAAAAGTTCCCTGTTTTAAAGGTCTTACTTTTGTAGAATTATACACATTGTCTAACCTTTTGAAAGGGCCTGGTGGTTTACTCCATCCTACAAACACAGAGGAGAAAGAGAGAAGATTACTCTTTGAAAGAAAGGCTCCTTTTATCATCCTGTTACATGGGCTTTACAAATCAGGGACTATCTCTTTAAAAACCCGATCTCTGGCAATGCCTGCCTGTGTCCCCACCCGGAACCAGGCAGCGGGAGGGACCGCAGCGTGGCTGCCTCATTACACGACCTTCCACTCACCAGTTCTGCACTGCCTCCCCCATCCCCTCTCAACACACCTCCAGTTCCTCTCACTTACCAAAAAGGAAGACAAAGAATTTTGATGGTATTTTCTTTTTTTTCAGATCTTACTTATTTATTTTCTAGAGAGAAGGGAAGGGAAGGAGAAAGAGAGGGAGAGAGACATCAATATGTGCTTGCCCCTCACGTGCCCCCAACTGGGAACACAGCCCACAACCCAGGCATGTGCCCTGACCAGGAATCGAACTGGCGACCCTGTGGTTCACAGGCCCGCACTCAATCCATGAGCTACACCAGCCAGGGCTTCAATGGTATTTTCTAAAACCTGCATTTCTCCTCCAATTTACTTGCTACAGTAGCTTGTCTATGAATGATGCAGTACATGGATTTCACAGGAGGTGCCATCTTTATACCTTTTTGCTAGAGTCCGTCCAAACTTCTGATTAAAGCAGCCACCCCTGCAAGGGTCGCCCCTAGTCAGGTTTCCATAAACTATATCACTTTGAATAAATTAGTCTTTTATGGTTGAAGCTGACTTCTTCTTTTAGCGGCTCACAGAAAGGAGCTCCTAGTGAATTTGACTGTTGAAACACTTGCAAACCCCACAAGCTGAAACACGCTGGGAACACAGCACTTGCACCCCGCTGTACAGCAAACCCCCCGCAGTGTGGGTTTGTTGTAACGTTTGTTTCTTCAAGAAATCTCCCGCTGCCACTGTCTTCCAATGGATTTGCGAGCAAAAGGATGCGTTTCCATATTGTTTCCTGCTTGCTCTTTTTACCAGTTTTACTGCTGTGGGAAGAAAATGTGCTTTCTCAGTGGTGTGTTTCTTTTTGAACTTCTGTAATTAAACAAGAAACTGCAAAAAAAATCCACTAAACATTCAACATTAAGTTTGGTGAAATTTTAGAAGTTGTATAATCTACTTTCAGTATACCTGCAATTTCCTATCCTGGACATTTCATACAAGTAGAATTATATACCACGCAGCTTTTGTGTCTAGTTTCCTTTACGGGGCAAAACGTCTCCAGGCTCATCCACGTTCTGTCAGGTATCAGTGTAACATTCCACGGCATGGAGAGGCCGCCTGGTGTGAAAACAGCACCCAGATCAAAACCAACACCACCAGTCCCCCAGGACACCCCCTGTGCTCCCTTCTGGTCACCCCCTTCCCGCACCATAGAATCCATTTGTCTGCTTTTGGACTTGATACCAATGGGATCACAGGGCACGTGCTCTTTTGAGACTGGCTTCTCTCCTTAACGTTAGTTTGCGGGACTCATTCTCACTGAGTGCAGGTGCAGAGGGCTCATTCTCACGGCCGAATAGAACCCCACTGTGTGAGCCTGGACAATCTGATCCAAGTGCCTTTATTCCATGCTGCGCTTACAGGCGGGCTGAGTCTGGACCGGTGGGAGCCGTGAGGGGTGGGGAGGCGGCAAGAATGGGGTTTTTAGAAGAAAAAGCGCTAGGTCTGTAGGGAAATAGGGGAGGGGTTAGTCTCCTGTTCTTCTGGGCGCGTGCCTCAGGGTTTCAGGATGGGAGTGGGGACAGCGGGTTAGGTAAGGGCCGGGCTGTTCCCAGGTACGGGAGGGAGGTCAGTCTGCCCACGGGCCATGGTGGCTGGCACCAGGTGTCTACTGTGCCGGGGGTGAGAGTGCTTTGGTTAAGCCGTGGGCCACCAACCGAGTTGGGATAACTGAGTCACGGATAGTGCATCGGGTTGGAAACTGGCCTGACTGGGTCAGAAGCAGCCTGGCGGGCTGGGCATTGGCCTGACTCTTTCATACCCTGAGTCTGGCCTCCTCCAGCCGGAAACGATTTCAGAACTGGAGAGAGGGGGTCATGGACCAAGACACTGTAGAGGAAGAGGATGAGGTTATCGCCCAGGCCATTCTCGTCTTTGAGGTCTTTAAAAATGGGCCTCGGAGCTCAGGGGCGCTGCGAGCGGCCATGATCACCGGAATCTTCGTTCTTCCTGAACTGGGATTTTGTAATGGGATCTAGGAGCTTCCCTCACTGGGGATGGGGATGTGAAATGAGACCAGGGATATTCAGTCCCCCGAGGTCCTGGAGAAGAAAGTCTAAGAACTCTTCTACAGGTTCCAAGAAGTTTCCAGAAACTTGATAAGGTTTCAGTCAAGCTCTTGGACTCCTCTCATCTGTTCACGCACAGAGAAAACATTGCGGAAAGAGTCACATCTGAGAATGAAACCCAAACCGACACAGCGCCCCTTCCCAGCACTGAGCCCAGGCCTCGCCCGCCCTCCCTGCCTCCGGATCAGCAGACTCGCTGCTCCCTGCGAAGCATGCCACCCACAGACTACGTGCCCCTGCTCTTCCCGGTTTCTCAGGCATGCCGCCGCCTTGCTAATTTTATGGACTCCGTTGAAATTTCTCCATCACTTCGTTTTGGGCCTTGAACAGTCCACTGAATTCACAGAGGTTTTTTGGTCTGTGTTTCTGAGCAGTTTGTTCTTAGCGCCTTTTCCCCCTCCCGTGCTAGGAAGACAGTCCATCTAAGCAAGAGAAGAACTGCCCTCACGAAACACCAGAGGGAGACTTTCCTCCTTCCCTGCAGAGTGTGAATCACGCCTGTGTGACTCATTTTTTTTAAAAATTGTAGAAACAGGCAGACAAAGGCAGAAATAGGTACTCTTTTATGATGATCATGAAAATGGTGGATGCTTATAAAAATAATCGGAGTGCCTTAGAAGTTGCTGGGCAAATTTAAAATACAGTATTATCTTAATATTCCATTTTACCATTGCATAGTAATCCTTAATGCAGATTTCATTTTATAGTTTCAGATATTTCAAAAAGATGCTCAACATCATTAGTCCTTATGGAAATGCAAATTAAAATCGGTGAGATACTGTCATGCACCTACCAGAATGGTTACAATTTTAAAAGACAAATAATAACAGGGATTGATAGGGATGGAAGGAACTGGAACATCACTGGTGTGAATGTAGAATGGTTAGTCATTTGGAAAAGACTTGGGCATAATACTAAATAATTAAATATAAATTTACCATACAACCCAGCAATTCCACTCCTGGGAATCTACCCAAAAGAAATGAAAATATTTGTTCACAAAAATACATACACGCAAGTGTTCAAAGCAGCTGGATTCGTCATAACCCCACCCTGGAAACAGTCTAAGTGGACATCAGCTCGTGAGTGGATACATGAAATGAGGTCTATCCGTGCCATGGGTGTCACTCAGCAATTTAAACAGGATGAAGTGGAGTACTGTTGCATCCTAAAACATGAAAATGAGCTACGTGGAAGAACCCAGGAGCAACGGACTACATCGTATGATTCAGTTTACGTGAACTGTCAAGAAAAGGCAAACAGATCGCAACAGAAAGCAGGACAGGGGCTGCTTCGCAGTGGGCGTGGGAGCAGGGATGAGCGTAAACGGGCACGAGGCGACTTTCTGGGGCAATGGACGCGGTCTAGAACTGGGTGGCGGTGATTGCCGCACAGCCCTGTGCATTTACTAAACCACCGAGCCGTATCGTGACGTGGGTGAGTATACGTACAGTATATAGAAGGCACCACAGTGAAGCTGTTTTAAAAGCTTAAACTCTTCTATTAAAACCATATTTGTGGCCCTGGCCAGGTAGCTCAGTTTGTTAGAGTGTTGTCTTAAAACACCAAGGTTGCCAGTTCAATCCCCCGTCAGGACACATTCAAGAATTAAACAATGAGTGCATTAAAAAAGTGGAACAACAAATCAATGTTTCTCTCTCCCCCCAAAATATGGCAAAAAATCTCCAAAACTATATATATATTTATAGAAATACATAATATATAAATATATATTTTATGTATTATATATAAATGTATACATATATAATTAAGTATAATACATTTATATATTATATATTATATACATATATTATATAGCTAATCTTTTTTCTTTAGCCACTGAGTCACTACAGGAATAATACAATCTTTACGTGGCATTGCAAAAATTTAAATTTTAAAAGTGACCCAAGGGAAAAAACTCTAAAGAGACGCTTCAGTTTCTCCCTTACTTTTTGACGCTCCTGGGTCTAGCAGGGCTGTCTTCTGTGCACTTGCAGTGACCTCCGAGCCATCCATCACATTGAGAGGTCCCAGGTGTGTTTTTAGGATGATGACTTTAGTTCCAGGAAGGGAACATCAATTGCTGCGATCCGGGTCATTGTGGGGCTTGGTATTTTTGTGCATGATTTTAAATTGCTCGACCTTCCAGGACTATGGTGTTAAACAATGTGCTGGGGACAATACTCATGTCTGAGCTAGGTGTAAGGCTCGGGGCTTCAGCTACCCATAGCACCAAAAAGAACAGTGGCCACCAGCTGTCATAATTGGGGGTCTCTCCAGATACGTCAAGCACTGCAATGCAAATTCTGAAGTCTGACATAGCTTCCCACAATGCACTGGTTCCTAACAACAGTTACAGTTACCACATGGACCAGCAACGGACATTGTAAACAAAGTTATTAAAAAATAGCCTTGGCTGGTGTGCCTCAGGGGACTGAGTGCCGGCCTGCAAACCGAAGGGTTGCTGGTTCAATTCCCACTCAGGGCACATGCCTGGGTTACGGACCAGGTCCCCAGTAGGGGGCGAGCCAGAGGCAACCACGCATTGATGTTTCTCTCCCTTTCTTACTCCCTCCCTTCCCCTCTCTCTAAAAAATAAACAAATAAAATCTTTAAAGAAGTGTATTTGTTATCGACATACAGCAGATACAGAAAAATGAGCAAGTCCTAAGTGGTTGATGAAGTTTAAAAGCTAACATTCTGTTGTGCAGCCTGAAGCCTTGGGGGTTGATTCCACTTTGCGTGGGGGCAGGAGCGGGCAGCCTCGTCACACCAGGGGTGACTGAACATTGAGTGGGCAGCTGCCCAGGGACATCAGGGTAGGAAAAAATGACTCACTCATCAATTGAAACCGACACAGACTCAAATGTCACACATTGCAGACACAGGTTCTGGTGGCTAAGTTTACATGGGTGTGATCACAGTGAAGTGGCATGGTCAGCTTGCCCTGGCACCTACCTGCTCGAGATGGGGCTGGGGCACCTGGAGGCTGAACCTGGAAGGGCCTGGAAAGTGCGGACCGTGGGAGCCAGAGGAAACCTTGTCCTTTGCTCTTGTAGGCCAGCTCTCCTGCCCCCGTCCCTCTTCCTCTGCTTGGGGGGTGCGGCCACTCTCCCTCCTGGGAGCTCCATCCCATTTCTGGTCCTAAGGGGGTGGGAGGGTGGCTGCCCTCCACACCCAGAACCGGGGAGGAAGAAGTCCAGTCCCTCTCCCTAGCTCCCCCATTGCTTTCAGTCCGGGACCGATTGCTGTAGGTGGAAGTACGTGAAATGGCCGGTATTTGACCTTTGGACCCAAAATGACACTTTCGCTACGTCAACCTAAATATAGGCCTTTTATATTTCACACACCTTACAGCCAACTGTGATAGGAAGAGACAAGCGAAAACTTGGGGCCCATGGCAGACTCCAGAGACTGCAGAGGACAGGCTTCCGGGCCAGCTCCGCCCTTCCCGGGCTCTCGGTTCCTGGTGAGTCTCAGGGCCTCTCTTGGGGCGCCCACGTGGTCTGCCTCGGCTGCTGGACCAGACAGCTCTGCGCAGACGCAGACGGCCGTGGGCCAGGCCCCGCCTCACGGACTCACCATCCTGCCTCCTCACACCGCTGCTTGCCCTCTTCTCTCCCCTTCCTACCGTCTTTTCATTCTGCAGGCGCCTCTTGGTCCTGCCCTGGTCCCTGCCCCTATGAGGAAGAGTCCGCCCCGCGCAGCCTTCCTGTCTGACCCCGCTGTCACCTCCTCCTCCCGTCCTGGAGGCCCCTGGGTCCAGGCCCCTCCCTCTGCCCATTTCTCTCTGTCCTGTGTGTTTTGCCCACAACACTCCTCCTGGCCAGGCCGACAAGCCCAGGAAAGTTCAGTTCCCTTATCTCCACTGTGGTTTATATCCGAGCCTGCTTTCTCTTGAAGTCAAGTGTCCCTAAACAGTGGGGGCCCACCAGGCTTGACTCAGCTGCTCCTAGCACCCCCTCTACCCTGCGCCCCCTACCCCCTGCCCTGCGGATCCTGTCTCTGCTTCAGGCCTGAGTCCCATCCCAAGTCCCACTCCCTCCTGCCTCCAGGTTGCGGTACCAGGTTTAGGCAGAGACCTGATGACCCCAGCTGATCCCACCTAAACCGGACTCCCCACCATCTCTCTGCACCCTTCCTCAAGTAGCTCCCCACCCGGACCCAGGTCATGTCAGCAAACCTCACATGAAATTCCCACCCTGGGTCCTCACGGGAAATCTGGTCAGAGGTCAGAGGGGCCACCCGTGAAGAGTGCGGGGCCGGCTGAGCAGAGCCATTGCAGGGTAAACCAGGCTGCTGCACTGCAGGGGCCCTGCTCTGGCCTCCCCTGACCTCCGTGGGCCTCGCCAGTCACCCCTGGGCCCCTGTGGTCCCCACGATGTTTGCAGACTTCACCTGGCACCCAGCCATTGGGTCAACAGTGACCAACCGAGTCAAACCGCCCTGTGGACCCCCCTTTCCCACACAATCTGCCTTTATTAGTGTCTGGTTGTTCATTCAGCCGCTCACACTGTTCAGTAAAAATGTATGTAACACCTACTACCTTCCAGGTACCATTCCAGGCCTCAGGGACAGGTGGTAAAGAGGGCAGATGAGGTCCTTCCCCCCAGGGAGCTCCCGGTCTAGTGGGGACAAAGCCATGATGGTCACAGTGGGGTCTGTGCACCAGGGCTGGGCCACAACCTGTGTGTCACCGGGCTGAGCCGAGGGAGCACAGAAGTTGAGAGAAGTGTTTCTAAATTTCTATAGTGCCCTGGCTGGTGTGGCTCAGTGGATTGAGCACTGGCCTGCGAACCAAAGGGTCACCAGTTCGCTTCTCAGTCAGGGCACACACCTGGGCTGCAGGTCAGTCCCCCAGTAGGGGGCGCATGAGAAGCAACCACACACTGATGTTTCTCTCCCCTCTTTCTCCTTCCCTTTCCCTCTCTAAAAATAAATAAGATCATTTATAAAATAAATAAATAAATTTCTATAGCAATTTGACAGACTGATTGTGTTGACTTTAGTAAAAAAAAAAAGAAAAATCATGTTTCTGTTGTCTTTCTTTCCATCTCATTTTTTTTTTTTTTGACAGAGAGAAAGGGAGAAAGAGAAAAACGTTGATCTGTTATTTCACTTATTTATGCATTCATTGGCTGGTTCCAGTATGTGCCCTAACTGGGGGACTGAACCCTCAACCTTGGTGTACTGGGACATGCTCTAACCAGATGAGCTGCTGGGCGGGGGCTCCATCTCATTTTTCTAATAATCCTTATTTGTGGTATTTTGTAAAAGCGTAGAGCTACAATGGACCAGAAATTACGGACAATCCATTCTACACCGAGACACGCTGAGCGGCATGGCTCTGCACTACGAATTGCAGTTTGTGCCACAAGGAACATGACGGAGAATAGTGAGGACAAACCTGGTCTACGAGGGCTGGTGTCTGATGTGACCTGAAGGGTGAGGAGAAACCAGCCAGCAAAGAGCTGGAAAAGGAGCCTCTCAGGCAAGGGAACAGCCGTGTGCAAAGGCCCCAAGGTGAGCGAGAAGCTGGGGGCCGACGGGAAGGAAGCCCGCGGAGGGGGAGCGGAGGGAGCAAGGGGCCTGCTGGGAAGGTGCGGGGGCAGGCGGGGCTTGGTCCTGCGGGGGCGTCCTGAGGGCGGGGGGGGGGGGGGAGACACTGCAGCACTCCACAGGGACACGTGTGGCACCGTGTGGCACCGGCACTTCCCACCTGCTCCCTTCTGGGAACACATGCCACGGGCAGCCTCATCGTGGGCTCCTGGGAAGGCTCACCTGTCAGATCCAGCAGGACACTGTGACAGCTGAAGTCTAATCCTGAGACAGGGCTTTTCAGACCAGCTTTCTTGTGAAGGAGCAGCATGCGAGCCCTCTTCCAGAAACCTGTGCCCTGGCCGGTGACTCGGCTGGAGTGTCGCCTCGAACACCACAAGTTGCTGGTTCTGTCTTTGGATGGGGTGTGTATAGGGGCAGCAGATCGGTGTTTCTCACATCAATATTTTTCTCTCGCTCTTTCAAGTCAATAAACATATCCTCAGGGGAGGATTTAAAAAAAAAAAAAAAAAAGGAAAGTTTTGTGGCTCTGGGGCTTACTGAACTCGACAAGATGTCACCGAGGTGGAATTTGAAAGTGAGATTTGCTCGAAGATAATGTATTTTGTAACTATGGGAAAACGCTCAAGCCTGGAAGAGAGATGTCATCATGTTTCTGAGAAGAGTAGGGGGACTGGGTAGTGAAGCTGGCTGGGCTGGCCTTTTGTCAACTGATGCCTATGTTTCAAAACTGAGCTGAGGGGTGTCCTTGAAAATGCTGCAGAGGCTCAGGAGTCTCCGAAGTGCCATGCGAATCCTTCACAGGAAGGATTTACGCGTCATTTTAGAGGCGTGCTTCCTGCCTTCTCTTCTCAACAATGCGCGGAGCGGTGACTGAGACCTATGCAGCAGGGTGGTCGGCGAGTCTCCAGTAACTCGCACACGCCCGTAATCAGGTCACTGTGCACCTTCTCTGTGCCCTCTGCTGCTTCCAGCGGAGAGTTCACTTTCATCGAGGCTGGACGTCTTTAGGCATCATACAAAGTCACTGCAAACTGTTTACTAAAGATGCCTTCCGAAGGTTTGATTTGTGAACCAGCCCTGTAGTTATTTTTATCCTTACAAAATTATTTTGCAGCCCTGGCACTTAGAGCATTGTCCTGATATGCCAAGGTTGTGGGTTGGCTCTTGGGTCAGGGCACATACTAGGGGCAACCCTCGAATGCATAAATAAATACGTGGAAGAACAAACCCATGTTTCTCTGTCTCTCCCCCGTCCTTTCCTTCCCCGGTCTCTCTGAAATCAATTTAAATCAATGAAAAAAATTTTCTAAATGAGTTTGAAAGTTTAAGTCATTCCATACAAATAAGTGATTTCTGCCTCCTGGGGCTGCCAGCAAACTCTTAATGCAAGGTCGCATATTCAGTAAGTCTCAGCAAATTCCTGTCAGCTATTTAACCCATACTTCCTAACTTCTCTGGACTTATTTTACTACTCTGAAAATGATCACGGAAGACCCATGATCACTCTCTTGAAATACTAAAGCTTAATATGCATATTAGGTAAATAGGTTCTCAATATATGATGTTGATTAGCGAACAGTCATGCTTTCCCGTTGAATGTGTAAAACTGAGTCTGCTTTCCCAGACAATCTGGCAATAGGTAATAAGCACTTTTAGAAATTTTATGTCCCTGATCCTTCTGGAAATATTTCCTAATGATATATTAGGAAATAATCAGAGATAAGGACAAATATTTTTATACAAGGATATTTGCTATAATCATATTTATAAAAATGAAAACTTAGAATCATTCTACAATCCAGTAACAGAAAATTTGTGAAATAAATTATGGAGCATCTCTATGATATAATAATATTATACCATTATTAAATGTTCACAATATAACATTATTTGAAAGATGAGGCAAAATTATATTTACAGTGTGGTTTTCATTGTTGTTAAACATGGAGACATCCTTCCAAGGGCTCACACAAAGCCATTAAGATTATCTTTGAGTGATGGATCATAAGTAATTTTTTGTTTTCTATAGTTTTAAAATTTCCTACAATGCTTTTGTATTACTTTCAAAAGTAATATTTATTAAAACAATGAAAATATTTAAAACACCAGTCATTAGATACCATTTCATATTCATTATTAGTGTAGATTTAAGATTCCATAATCATGAAATAACCTTAGCCACAATCTTACAGACTTTCAGTCAGAGGTAGTCTTTTCTTGCTCCACAGGATGCGTGGTTGGCGGATTCATCAATACCCCTTGATCACGTAAGTTACTTGGCTCATGGCATTTTCATGATTAATCCAACGGGAAAAGCCGGATTTCGCCCAAAGCACTGACCTCACTGGTGACAGGCAGCTGCTGATCGGGATGGATTGGAGAGGTGAGAACGGGGGCAAGCTGGGCGTCTGCCTTCACGGATGCTGTTTTCGCTGAGGCTCGGTTATCTGATCTGGTTTCATTTATGTCAGAATTCGAACAAATCCCTACACAGGTATGTTGGGAGGAAAGGGGTTAAGTCTCGATTGTGGATTTGTTGTGAAATCACTTATCTCTTGGGTTGCTGGCAGCAATGAACATTTGTTAAATACCTCAAGGAATGAAAGTAGATTTTCTTCCAGTAAGAATGTGGCAGATGAAACCTGGTTATTTCTTTATCTTCAATCAGATGAATGTTTGAGTTAAAAAAAAACACACACACACCAAAAAAATCCCAAACAAAACAAAATAGATCAAAGTCACCTTTTAAATCTGTCGTATGTTTGTACCTGGTGTGTGGCCCTGACTTCCAACATGACCTAAGATATTTATTTTGTAAAATAAAGTTCAAAAAGGCAAAGATATCATTGACTTATACCAAACGCCCAGTAACTCCTGCAAATGGATGGTCAATGCCTATTTGACCAGGAAGGGGGAGAGTTATTCTCAAGGTTAAGTAAAGGTCATCTCTCTCTGCCAACTGCCACTCAGTGGTGATGGAAAAGCAAAGGCTGAGGTCGGGTGCCTGGACATTTCACGTAAGAAACAAATGGCCCCAGCCTGTCTGTTCACTGAGGTCATTTCTGTTAGTTTTCCCATAATTGTACCAGATCAGCAGTCAAGTGAAATGCAGATTCATCACTGATAGAATCTCTGTCCTGGGCTGACAGTTCTCTCATTTGTGTGCCTTTGTGGCCAGGGCTATTATTTCTAAGTGCCTTCTGATCCTGCAGCCGGTCATCTGTCTTTCACAACGTTAAATTTAACTAACCTTCACGTTAGATGCTGATGGGGAATTTGGTTTGTAGAAGCTACTGGACTGGTTTCACAAATTTTAGTAACTTCAGGAAAAAAATCTTAAGACTCATCAAAATTTGAAAGTAGAAAGCAAACAATGATGGCTTCCTAGTAATTTAAGGTTGTGAAAAGATCTCCCCAGTGATAATTCTGATTATTTAGGTCCTTCAATGATTTGACTCCTTAAAATATGGAAACAAGTTTACACCTCTCTCATTCCATCTTCAAAACAATTTAATTATAACTGTTCTGATGACTGAAGACAGCAGCCTCTGAGCTTTTCTCCATTCACCAACTACGAGGGTACTTAGCTCCTCTGTGCTGGGAACGGGGTCCTCCAGGAAGACACGACCAGCAGGATGGTGACTGTGGAGGCTGCGAGGTGCCACAACCCGTCACCTGTGAGCTGGAGACCCAGGAAAGCACGCCGAGTCCGGAGGTCTGAGAGCGAAGCTTCAATGTCCACGGGCAGGAGAAGGTGGCTGTCCCAGCTCAGGAAGAGTGAATTTGTCCTTCCTCTGCCTTTTGTTCTATCTGGGCCTCAAGGGGTCGGGTGATGCCCACCCACCTGGGAGGGCAGACTTCACTTACTCAGTCACTGATTCAAACGCCAACACCCTCACAGACACACCCAGAAATCATGGCTTCCCAGCTACCTAGGTGTCCCCTAGCCCAGGCAAGTTGACACATAAAATTAGCTACCACACCAATATAGGCATAGTGCCCGATGTTAGTGAGTTATAGAGGGTGTGTAAATTGACATACCCTTTTCGGAGATCAGTCTGGAATCATATATTAGGTGTCTTAAAAATGTTCAAGCCCCTTGTCGCTGTAATAATCCCAATGTCAGGAACCTAGCCCAGGGACGCCATTTCACAAAGATGACTTTATCCCCAAAGATGTTCGCTCTACTCATCATTTAAAACAGGTGAAGGCAGACAGTGTAAGGGAGCCACCGTCCTTCTCCGTGTGTTTCTACCTCGGCGACCGAAACCTTCTGCCTCCCCGGGAAGGCGCGGGAGACACTTCAACCACCGTCTCTCCTCACTGCTCCTTACACTCGCGGGAGTCGTGTGGCCTCTCCGGTGGGTGAAAACGGGCAAAGGCTTCTCACCACACAGTCTGTGCTTTGCCTGGACCTCCCAGGTTGTAGCCACTGCAAGCTCTTGTGTGGGCAGCTGGTTGGGCCAAGTCTCTAGACTGCAGGTCCAGCCTTCTCACATCAGATTTAGGGAAGAGGGCCTGGTTTTGGCTTGCAGAACACGCCAACCCACAATGCATTAACTGAGAACAAGGAGGTGGTGCTAGAAACCAGTGTCGGCGGGCTGGATGGGCCTCCTGAAGCGGCCTCAGCGGCTGAGGCAGGCCAGCTCACAGCCGCTTCTAGCATTTGGGAGCCATGTAAACACGCTTTATAAGTGGGCCGCACTGACTGACTACGGTGTGAGCACTGGGTCACCTGGGTCACTGGGAGGCTCGGGCTGGCGTCGTCATCTGGCCCTGGCCATGTGACCCCTGTGACTATGATCTCTTCCAGCAGAGCCTGGGCTCTCTGGATTTGCAGAAATAGCCTGGGACAGACATTTTATTACCGGAGAGGGTTCCCTCCGAATCAGCTGGAACAGGTATAATCTCACCCAGAAACACACCTGTTCAAGGAATACGCGACCTGGGACACACTAGGGAACAGGAACAGCAGACTCATGTCGCCTGTCTCATGCTTCCTGAGCAGACACATGATTATTGAAATGGAAGTCCCAGTATTCCCAACTACTTAAAATGATTAATTTCTTTATCTTACAGAAGGTGTAAATTTGCATAAGTTAAAATGTGTGACTCCACTCATTTAGGGTGTCAAAGGTAGAAGCCCTAGCTGCTAGGTGAGTTTAGATTTGGTCCTTAGTGCCTACTGTGAGAATACTCTTGCAAAGTTTTACATGGTTTTCTTATTCTTTTTTCAAGGTCTCAGTGTAATTGTGGTTTGCTTTTCTACAACTTACTTCTGTCTGAGCTTCTTACTGTTACACTAGCTATATCCAGGTATTAATGAAGTGGTGTCACTCTAATTCATGTAACAAATCTCCAGTCCCTCCATGTACTTCTCCAAATACTGTCTCATTCAGTAAAGGCACAACCATCTATTCAGTTCCTCGATCCCAAACCCCTTGATCCCACCTTCTCTCAGCAGCCTGTCCATCTGCCCAGTCGGCTGGGTCTCCGATGAAGGCTGAGGAGCTGCCCGCCCCCCCCGCCCCCCCCGCAGCTCCGTGCTACCCTCTGCTCTAAGGGGCAGGTCCTGCCTGGACTACTACAACAGCCTACTGACTGGCTGCCTTACTTCCACTCTTGCCCCATCCCCCTTCCAAATCCATCCTCTCTCCACCAGCCAGTGGCCTTTTAAAACTGTAAATCAGGCTACGTCACTCCTTTCCTTAAAGCCTCCCAATAGCTTAGTATCTAAAGTGCCTCAAACTCATCACACTTACATCTGGACTTCCCCATCAGGGCTGCAACCCTCCAGGCTCGCCCCAGACCCCTGCCCATCCCCCCCCACCCCACCCCTAGCACGCTCTAGGCCCTCCTGCGTGCCTCAGTCCTTAGGACACACCCAGCTCCTTCCCACATGGAAGTCCGCATCCCAGCTGCTTGGAGGGTCACCCTGCCGCACGCACCTGTCTTTACCTGACTGGCTCCCGTTTTTGCTCATCAGATCTCAGGCTCAGCGGCCTCTCACCGAGCAGCCCACCTGACCACTCAATCCAAAGCAGCCATCTCTTTACTTTTGAGAACTTTACACTATGTTAATTCTCTGCATAGCACCCATCACAAAGAATATTTCCTTATTTATTTGCTTGGTCTTTCTCCATCTGCCTCTAAAATGTAGGCTCTTTGAGAATCTTATCATTGCAACATCCTCAGTGCCCAGAAAAATACCTGGTCCATGGTGAATACTCAATGTAACATGCGTGTCATAGACATGAATCTGACGGCAAGGACACACCCATCAGATGTACCCTTTCCCAAATCCGAGTCTGGGTTCTGGGCTTCGAAGAACAGACACGACTGCTCTCTGAAAGTGACAACACCGAGGACTCTCTCGGGGGACTTCCTGCTTCTGCTCACAGTTATTTTCCAAAACGTCTGCTGTATATGTTGTAATGCGGTATTTTATTTACTCTGTCCATTCACGACTCATCTTTGAGAACACTGACCATATTAATAGAACTTAACCTAGGAGGAGTTCAACTTGACACCTTTCAAAGTATTTCAATGCCGGATGTTAGTAAGAGAATTATGGTTGAAATTATTTCGTAAAAACTTGTAATGCATGTTTGAAGGTAGTCTCTAATACATACACTCAGCTTTGGGCGTGGAGTTCTTTGGCTCTGAGAAAGAACATCTGGTTCACCTCACTAATAGGGACGTCTCTCAGTGCCGGGATGGCCTCCTCCTGGTACGCCTTCTGCTGCTGGTTTTCAGCGTAGTTATCTGCAAGGAGAGGACACAGGCGCCCACTGCCCAACAGTTTCTCCTAGTCTCTGCGGCTCGTGGAGACCCGGGACACCGTCCACCAGCTAATGTTTGGGTACCACGTGTAAGTGTGATTAAAAGATTACTTAAATTCCCTCTTGAGAAGACATGTCCCAGTTAGAATAGAAATTAGCAAAGCACTTTTTCGCTGGGAGAGAAGTTACTATTTCACTCGTTGGTATAATGATGACTGAAGTCCCATTTGCACATTCCCCATAGGAGCAGAATTCCAATCAGGCTTAGAAAGTGTATTTAAGTGAAGAACTGAAAACCGTCAAGTCATTTGGTGCAATCATTCATACAAACCTAGTACTTTCCCCTCTCTGCACAAATTGTCTATTTGCTGTAATTCCAGGCAAGAATGCTGGGAATACAGTAGGTTATCAGAAAGAAAATATGAAAATATTATAACTGATTTTCAAAATACATTGTATAGGCTCACCAAAAAAAAAAAAAAAGACTTTGAAAAGTTAAAAAATCATACCTGGGAACTTAAAAAACACTTCACTTCCTAGAAATCTAAACAAGCTTAGGAATTTGCCTAATTTATTCTAATCTTTAGACCTCAAAAGGAGAACTGTAAATAAACAAAACTGCAAAAACCTGCTGCGGCTCATCTGCCTCCTTTCTGGGGTCAGGCATGCACAGTGACCCTGAGGGGACACACCCCCGAACCCCTCCTCCTGGACAAGTCCCGCGAGGCCTGCGTGCCTTCCCTCCGCCAACGCCGCCTGTTTAGGGTAGAAGTTGTTTCTGCCAGACAGAGCTGCGGGGGAACATACTATCTACTCGTGGTTTTCCCGTGCAAATACACCTGTTCACCAGGGCCGGGAACAGCACGTTCACCAGAACTCACTCCCCTGGAAACACCCTCCGGTGCGCCTCGGCAGGACCTCTCCCGCGTTCGTTCCACCGCGCCGCTGCGTCGCGTGCTGCGGCCTGTTCTTGGTTGCGCTTCTGGGCAGAAGCGCTGCGGGCCCACTCCTGCATCCCCCCGCACGCCCCCTCGGCGCAAAGTTACCTGTGACTGTATGAATGGAGTTGAGTGGCGAGGTATCCATCATGTTCACTCCGAATAAGAGCACGTACCCGATGACTATAGTAATGAGGAGGTAGACGGGCAGCGCAACTGCCCAGTACCTGTGGAAGAGAAAGCGAACTCGGTAGCAGACTTCCCCCCAAACTGCAATTCTTACAAGTCCGTCACTAAGTTAACACCACTTTAAAAATCTGATTCCACTAAAGTAATACATGTCCGTAAAAGACAGCCAAACGGTTCCACAAGGCCTGTAACGAGAAGTCGCGACCTGTACCGGACCCGTCCCAACCCTGGAGTCCCACCCCCAACAAGGTACTTGAGCGCCAGAGCGGTTTTTCCCAGTACTGACCTCGTGCTCAGGCCAGAGCGGTTTTCTCGACTGCAGACGCTTGCCCTGCACGTCCTGGTGGAGATGAGGGACCCAGCTCTTCCACGCTCTCTCACCTGCCTCCCGTCCCCTTACTGTACTCACATCACACTTGCTGGGCGTGCCCAGCTTTTAAAAACTACTGTGACTACAGCCCTGGCTGGTGTAGCTCAGTGGATTGAGCGCGGGCCTGCGAACCAGAGGATCGCGGTTCGATTCCCAGTCAGGACACATGCCTGGGTTGCAGGCCAGTTCCCAGCATGGGACACATAAGAGGCAACCGTACAGTGATATTTCTCTCCTTCTCCCTCTCTCCTACCCTTCCCCTCTAAAGATAAATAAATAAATAAATAAATATTAAAAAAACTACTGTGACTACAAACAACGCTTGCAACTGAGCGCCTTGGTATTATCACATGCTCTCTCATACAATTTTTTAATGCTTTTTCTGGAATTAGCAACGCCACCTCTTTGTGTGTTTGCCTGTTTTCCATGTACCCATCAGTCCTCAACCCCGCAGGCTCCCCAGGACGCCAACGTGCCCATCCAGGCAGCGGAGTGCATCAGGCGACTGCGGGTCTGGGGCGGGGGGCCGGGGGGGGGGCACTGTTTCTTCAGTCCTTTTCTCCCTGCTGCTCACTCTCTCTGGGCCTTCGAAGGGTTAGGAGTTTTTCACCCTGTCATTCTTTCCTCATCTTCTCTCTATTTTCCATTTTTCTGTCTTCTACTTTCTGGAGACTACCTTTGGTTTATCTTCTAACCTATCAATTAGAATTTCAATTTTGGCTATCACATTTATAATTTTCAAAAACAGCAGTAATTCCTGATTTCACTTTATAGCATTTTTTTTACATTTTTAAAACTTACTTTAATTGTTGTTCAAGTAGTTTTCTGCATTTTACTCCCACCCCAGCCCTCCCCACCTCCCTCCTATGTCCAGCCCCCCGCCTTGTTTTTGTCCATGTGTCCTTTATACTTGTTCCTGTAGCATTGTTTTTTAAATATATTTTATGGATTATGCTAGTTACAATTGTCCTAATTTTTTTTCTCCTCTTTATTCCCCTCCACCCCGTACCCCCCTCCCACCATTATTCCCCGACCTTAGTTCATGTCCATGGGTCATACATGTAAGTTCTTTGGCTTCTCCATTTCCCATACTATTCTTACCCCACCTCTGTCTGTTTTTTACCTCCCATTTATGCTTCTTATTCCCTGTACCTTTTTCCCATTCTCCCCACTCCCTGCTGATAACCCTCCATGTGATCTTTATTTCTGTAATTCTGTTCCTGTTCTAGTCGTTTGCTCAGTTTCTGTTTTTTTTTGTGTGTGTTCCATTGTTGGTAGCTGTGAGTTTGTTGTCATTACTGTTCATATTTTTGCTCTTCTTCTTTTTCTTAGGAAGTCTCTAACATTTCATATAATAAGGGCTTGGTGATGATGAACTTCTTTAACTTGACCTTATCTGGGAAACACTTTATCTGCCCTCCTATTCTAAATGATAGCTTTGCTGGATAGACTAATCTTGGATGTAGTTCTTTGACTTTCACAACTTTGAATACTTCTTTCCAGTCCCTTCTTGCCTTATGGGAACTCCTTTGTAGGCAACTGTCTTTTTTCTTGCTGCTTTTAAGATCCTCTCCTTATCTTTAATCTTGGCTAATGAAATTATGTGCTTTGGTGTGTATTTCCTTGGGTCCAACTTTTTTGAGACTGTCTGAGCTTCCTTGACTTCCTGAAAGTCTATTTCCTTTGCCAAATTGGGGAAAGGAAATAGACCTCCTTCATTATATTTCCAAGTAAGTTTTCAATTTCTTGCTATTCCTCTTCTCCTTCTGGCACCCCTATGATTCGGATGTTGGAACGTTTAAAGTTGTCCCAGAGGTTACTAAGCCTCTCCTCATTTTTTTGAATTCTCATTTCTTCATTCTGTTCTGGTTGCATATTTATTTCTTCCTTCTTGTCCAAACTGTTGATCTGAGTCCCAGTTTCCGTCCCTTCACTGTTGGTTCCCTGTACATTTTCCTTTATTTCACGTTTCATAGCCTTCACTCTTTCCCCTATTTTGGGAGCATGCTCAACCATTTCTGTGAACATCCCGATTACCAGTGTTTTAAACTCTGCAACTTGTAAGTTGGGCTATCTCTTCATTGCTTAGTTGTATTTTTTCTGGAGCTTTGATGTGCTCTTTCATTTGGGCTGTATTTTTTTTTGTCTCGGGGTGCCTGTCACGTCGTAAGAGGTAGAGCCTTAGGTATTTGCCAGGGCGGGGCAACCCATGCTACTGCATGGGCACCCGGGACACAGTTGTGGCTCTGTCTGTGGAGGAGGGGTCCGAGAGGGAACAATGCTGCTTTATTTGCTCTTGGCTGGCTTTCAGTCACTTCCCCCACTGCCCACAAGCAAATTGGGCCCTTCTGGTGCTGATTCCCAGGTGGGTGCAACTGTATACATTCTAGGACCCTGTGGGTCTCTCCAACGACCACTTCTGTAAGGATGGGAGTTTTTCCTGCCACCTTAACCCCCACAGATTTTACAGCTAGAGGTTTTGAGGCTTTATTGCCCCGCACTGGAACCCTGGGTTGCATGCTCTGTCTCACTCCCCAGTTGTTCCTCCTGGTTTACCTGCATGCAAATGTGGGACAACTGGGTCCCCCAGCTGCCACCTTGCTGCAAGTCCTCTCTATCCCGGGTACCTGTTTCTGTCCCTCCCACTGGCCTGGATGGATGTTTCTTCTTGAACTCCTTGGTTGTTAGACTTCCATACAGTTTCATTTTCTGGAAGTTCTGGCTGTTTTGTTTTTTTTTGTTAAATTTGTTGTTGTCCTTCTTTAGGTTCTGCGAGGAGACAAAGCGTATCTACCTATGTCTCCATCTTGGCTGGATGTTATAGCATTCTGTTCTTGTTTCACAGTTATTTTCTTCTGTTCCTTCTATTAGCTCCTTTTCCTTCTAGTTCTTTTTTTTTTCTCTTGGGTTTCATTTTAAAGGCTTTCAGAAAACGTCTGGTAAGTTACGGTTGCCTGCTCCTATTTAAAAGTGAGGCACTAACGAGGTAATCGGGAGCACTGTATGTATGTGAGCCAGGATGGCCGCCTGGTGAGTCTCACGACAGGAACCGCAGCCACTTCGCTGGGGGACCTCCAAGGGTCAGCGATGGCAGATCCTTTGTCCAGAGCTCGCTCGGGGACAAGCCCCTCTCAGGTTTTGCTGGGCGGGGCAGGGCGCTGTGAGCCTGGCCACCGCAAGCCTGGGAGCGGCATGAGGAAAGGTGCTGGGGGGGGGGAGCCCTACCGTTCAGCGATGCGCTGGTTTCCACCGATTTCCCTGTTGTCAGTAAGGCGCCCCATTCCTATGCTGTCAGACCTAGTGTTTGCAGACTCTCATCCAACTTTCCAGAGTAAAACTCCCGTGTTCTGCAGGCAGGGCGGGTCAGTCTCCCTGCTCTGAGGGCCCAGGAGGAAGACTTGAGGGTCCAATGCTATGTAAACACAGTTTTCAGCCCAATCCAGAATTACCATGTTAAAGAGGTACCTGGTACGTCCAATTTCTGAGCCTTTCTCTAGTTCTGGGGCGCAAATGTTCTTGCTTGCTTCCCTACTTCAGCAACGTGAAAAAGTGGAAATTGAATCAGTTACCTCTTACCTTTCAACAACCCAAATATTGGGTTGGTACTTTTTACCTGCTATCCCATTATTTGTTCCTACGGGTTTACACCTTAACAATTTTTTTCCCCTACAGAGTTACTTTAACAAGATGTTGGAAGGAGACAGAGACAAATGTACATATTGAACGCATCATTTTTAATCGCAGGTGTGTCAATAACGACTGTTAAAAAGCTTTAAATTTCTATAGGGCTATTTATGGATCTTAAGGAATAAACATGCAAGATTTGAGTATTCTTAAGAAAAATCTGATCCTCCAAAACAGCATTCATATACTCTTATTTTACTGAAGCAATATATTCAACTTACTTTTGAGGCCAATAGGTTAAGCTTAAGGCGTTTAGCCAAGATTCGGGAATGAAGGCCCACACGAGATACAGTACTGTGGAGAGAGGAAGACAGGTCAGTGAGGCAGGCATCTCCCTCGCTGAGGTCTGGATACAGCCCCAAAGCCCCCGTGAAGCTTCCCTGGTGCTGTCCCTCCTCCCAGTGCTTCCAGCCCCTTCTTTGTACCCTTATCACAATTACTTTCTATCTTTTTATTGTGGTAAAAAAAAAAAAAATAACAGAAAACTTGTACAATTCAACCATTTTTTTTTAAAGATTTATTTATTTATTTATCTTTAGAGGGGAAGGGTAGAAGAGAGGGAGAGGGAGAGAAATATCAATGTATGGTTGCCTCTTGTGTGTCCCCTGCTGGGAGCTGGCCTGCAACCCAGGCATGTGCCCTGACTGGGAATCGAACCGCGATCCTCTGATTCGCAGGCCCGCGCTCAATCCACTGAGCTATACCAGCCAGGGCCAATTCAACCATTTTTAAGTGTTCAAGTATATGCACCTTGCCGTGAAGCGGATTTCCAGAGCGTTTTCAGCTCAGAAGTGCCCATTAAACAACAACTCCCCTTTTCTCCACTAGTCAATTTTTTTTACATGTCAACTCTCACACCTATTTTAAGCACTTTTAAGTCAGCAATTTTTGTATTTCTTACGGCACCTAGTGATAGGTCCTTTATGCACAGCACGTGTTTGACACTTTGTCCCCACAGGGTTGAAATAATTAGAGGCATTTAGTTGCTCAAGAGTGAATCACTCTACTCTCGCTCTGACCCCCTGCGTGTTGGGCTTCTGCCTTACCCCCCAGAAAGCACTTGTACCCCTCCATCCAAGTCTCCGTGGCAATGCTTACTGTTGTCCTGTAACGTGACAGTGAACCCTTGGCTATCACTGTGGGGTAGGCACACCTCTAAGCACTTTACTTGCATTATTTCATTCAACCCTCAGGACAATCCTAGAAAGTAGTATGCCGTTTTCACAGATGAGGAAACGGAATCTTAGCAATGTTACATCATCTGCCCAAGATAAAGAGCAAAAACAAGTTTCAAGCTAACTATATCAGTGATGATGAAGGAATAACATTTTCCTCGACAAGTATGTAATGTACAGTTTTGTATGTCAGGAATGTGAGATACAAAGGTGAATCCAAAAGAGATGGCCTCTGTCCTCCCTGAGCTTAAAATTTAGTGGGAAAGGAAACGATTAAATGGGTGTTTTAATGCATCAATTAAAATGATAAGTGCTAATAAGCAAGTAATACAAAATGATATAGGAGTACCTAAGAAGGACCTCAGCGCTGGCTGGGTAGCTCAGTTGGTTAGAGTATCATCCTTATACTCCAAGGTTGTAGGTTCAGTCCCTGGTCAGGGAATATACAAGAATCAACCAATGAATGTATATACATAACTGGAACAAAAAATCAATGTTTCTCTCCTGCTCAAATCAATTTAAAAAATAAAAAGAGAAAGAAGGACCTCAGCCCACATTGGTGGTGATGAAGTTGGCGTTAATGGTCAGGAAAGATTTCCTGGAGGAAGTAACTAAATGGGGCCTCAAGGATGAATAGGGGGTTAGCTCGATTGAAAATGCTTATGGTCGGGCTTGTAGGTGAAAGGAAGGAAAGACGTAAGAGAAAATGGCATTCTCTGCCATGATCCACAGAGACAGCAAGAGAGGTCTGGTGTGGCTAGATGGTAGAGGGAAAAGGGGGCAAGAAACTGGCTTGAAGTTTGAGATAGTTTCCATTTTCCCTTATTTCCTTGAAAGCTATTACCATTTCCTGTAATTACTGTTACGGATGGAACGTTTGCCTCCCTCTCAAATTCATTTTTTGTTAACCATTTTAGGTTAATAAAATGCAAACAGTGGGGAAATATAAATTCATAAATGGAAATAATTTACTTAATTAAACGAATAAACATTTATTGAGCATCTACTATATGCCAGGCATTATATAAAGGTCAAGGCTATACCGAAAAGTAACACATGGTTCCTATCCTCACAAACGAGATATGAGTCAAGTGTAGTGGCAGAAGCTTCACATGCATTATCTTATTAGACCCTGTCCAAATCCTTCCGAGGTGGGCGCTATTATCCCTCATTCACAGATGAAAAATCGAGACTCGGGCATTGGAGTTGCCCATGATGTCACGGTTAACAGCGACTGCGTAGGAATGTGAGCTCCAAGCAGTGTGTGCCGCTGTGCTTTTAGGCCACAGCGAGAGCACTAATAAAAACACGGAGGTGAGGTGTTGGGGCGAAACTCTCGGCAGTTCAGAATGGCCGGGACATAAAATACAGGCTATGAGTGTTGAGAACTAAAGCTGGAAGAAACAGGTCCTAGATAATGAAACAAATCTTGTACCAGGAACACGGAATTTATGCTGCAGGCAATAGGGACAACTGGATAACCTGTTTTTAATTTTAACGAGACAGCAAGGCGAAATGACCAGGCACACTCCAGCCAGAGGTTTTAGGCAGGGGAGTTCAGGTCTGCAGCTCAAGTGAGCCGCTGCCCCGTGCAGGGAGGACACCTCTGCGTTACAGCGGAAGCGGTGAGAGGCCCCATCAGACTCAGCGGCAGGCATGGATGAATGGGTAAGGGGAGAAGGAAAAGTACCAGTGAAGAACGACCCCCAGTTTTCCAGAATAAGCATCTACTAACTTCAGCTTCAAACAAATACTTTAACAGGCATTTCCCACATGGCAAGGAATGACCTTGTAGAAATATACATCTGGCCACATCACTTGCCTGCTCAAATCCTTCAGTGCCCTTAGAGTGTAATCTGAGCTCATTGCCAGGGCTTGCAAGGACTTCAAAGATCTGGCTGCTGCCCACCTCCCCAGGGTCTAGTCCCGGCGCACTCCGCGCCACCTCCACGGTGTCTCAGGGCCACTGCACTTGCAATGAGTACCGTCTGCCTGGAATGTTCTTCCTTTGGCTCTTTGAATGGATGGTTCCTTCTCTTCCCTCAGGTCTTAGCTCAAATCCTACTTTCTTAAGGGAAGCTGTCCTGGCTAACTTGCTATTCCAGCTGTGTCCCACCCATCATGTTCTCATTACTCCCTACCATTTTCCTTTATTTCCTTCAAAGCTATTACCATTTTCTGTAATTACTGTTAGGGACGGAATGTTTGCCTCCCTCTCAAATTTATATGCCGAAGCTCTAATCCTCAACATGGTGGTATTTGAAGGGAGGGAGGGCAGGGAGGGAGGAGATGCCTTCCTGAGGTCGGGGGCCCCCATGATGGGATTGGGGTCCTTTTAAGAAAAAAGAGAGACCAGAGCTTTGCTTTCCTGTTCTCTCTCCCCGCAATACCACCCCCTCCCATCTTGCACTTCCCAGCTTCCGGAACAGTGAGGAAAAAAAGTCTATAGTTCAAGTAACCCAGTCTGTGGTATTTTGTTACAGCTGCCTCAGCAGGCTAAGAAAATTACTTTGTTGTTAAATCAGGGAATATTTCAACAGAGAAAATTATGTAATCCTCCTGTCTCCCCCTACCACCCACCTAGTTTTCTCATAACTGCCGGGTACAGACCTCTGACCTCCTCTATCTAATTTCTGCCTCAATGTCTCAGGTTTTAGTCTTACTAACCTCCATTTGTCCCCTGAACCCGTAGGCATGCTTCTTCCTGAGGGCCTCTACACTGGTTATTCTCTGCCTGGGAGGCTCTTTCCCCAGATGGCCACATGGCTGACTCGTACTTTTCTTTTTATTAAAAAATATTTGATTTATTTTTCAAGAGAGGGGAAGGGAGGAAAAAAGAGAGGGAGAGAAACATCAATCGGTTGTCTTTCACTCACCCCCAACCCAGGACCTGGTCTGCAACCCAGGCATGTGCCCTGACTGGGAATTGAACCAGCAACCTTTTGGTTCACAGGCCAGCACTCAATCTGCTGAGCCACACCAGTCAGGGCCACACTTTTACGTCTGTGCTTAAACCTCATGGCTCAGCAAGGCACTTCCAAACTGCTGTATTTAAAACAGCAACCTCCTCCCACTTCTATTTCCTCCTTTCTTGCTTAATTTCTCTCCATAGTACTTTATCATCTGACATTGCGCATGTTTAATTTACTTACTTTGCCCACTGGCTTTCTTGCTCCACTAGAATGAAAACTCTGTGGGAAATTTTGGCTGCTTGCTCCTCCTCTGCCTCTTAGCAGTGCTCTTGAAAAATTGTCGAATTAATTTTTGTTGGGCGTATTATTGGATTTAAGTCTTCAAGTCATTGATTTTATTTATGTGTACAGTTTCTAACCCTTCAAACACACTATAGAACAGGAATTTACAACAATATGTTGATGATGATCATAACAACAGCTGCTAATATTTACTAGTACTTAGTGTTCCTATGCATTGTGCTAAGTGCTCTGCACACATTATGGCAATCACTCCTCGCAACGGCCATCACAGCCAGGCAACTGAGGACAACCCCGCATCTGGGCTCAAACTCCAGCTGTCATCTGCTGGCTACAAGACCCTGGGCACACTGTTTAAACCTCGCCTACCTCAGTATTTTCATCAGTTAAATGAGGACACTGATAACATCTACCTCACAGGACAGTCTTGTGACTGATGAACATGGAATAACTGTTATCACCAGCTTCTTACACATGAAGAACCTTAAGTCTCAGAGAGGTTATGTAAATGGTCCCAGGTCACACAGCCCATGGGTGGAAGAACCAACCTTTGATCTCAGGTTATAACTTCATTTCAAAGCCTCCCCTACCCAACAGCTTGGCTGGCTATACTGATGCAGTGAAGGTTCATACCCCCACCTTCCTAGTTTCTACCAAACTCCAAAAAGTTGGATCGTGGATACCCAATTTCCTCCCTCTTGACCCCTCACAATACTCAACGCCTTTTGGGGAGAGAGGTGGGGCCTGCTGTGTGACTCTGGCTACTAGTGTCTTGGTAAGCATCAGTTTATCTGTCAAATGGGATCTTACAGGGACCGAGGGAGACCCAGGATGCAAAGCGCACCTGACTTCTCTAGCCTGATTCCCTTCACTCATTAGCTCTCACACGCAGTGCTGGAGCCTCTTCCAGAGCCTTGGCTCAGGGCCTTCCCATTTCTCCCTCCGTAGGGTGGGAAAGAAAGCTAAACTGACTTCACGTCTCTCCCCTGGGCTCCCATGGCGCTGACCACACTGAGCGGTAACTGCTGATTCACTTCTGTGTCTTGCCCATAAAACCATGACTACGGACACCAGGTTTTAGTCACTCTGCAATCCTGTTTGGTACAGTATAAATACTTGTTAAGATGACACCTTTTTAGGCTAGTACCTGGCATAAAGAACGCTCTGAACAAACATGAGTCCCCTTCGGGCTTTCTTAAAAAGACATGTAGGTACAAAGAATCACAATTCATGTGTGCACATCCTAGTAACAAACGCAGTAACTTCACTGTCCTTGAACAACAGAAAAAGGCCACACGGCCATCCATCAGGAAAGTACTTACTGAAGCCAAACTGGGAGCTTAAGAAAAGAACAAAGCCATAAATCGCTCTTTCTGGCAATGGCGACGGTGAGTTTTCCACCATTTTCCCCGTGGCTTTGAGACCACCTGTGGGAAAGAAGCACAGTCACTGTCAGTGATGTATTCCCCTGATTGGTCTGGTATAACCTCATCGTTTTGCTACGGGCGCAGCCTATGCGGTGTTTCTTCCAGCCTACCCCACTGCGAACGGTCATCCTGAGCACACACCTCCAACACACGCACGCTTGCACTCGCGCACATCAGCACCCACGCCTAACCTGCACGCGCACATCAGCCGCCGAACCTCGCGTGCACGCGCGCACCCTGCAGTCGAGGGGAGGGGACGCCCCATCATATCTGCAGGCTTCGCCTTCCTATGGGAAGGGAAGGGGTGGGCAGTGCCGGAACTAGGCTCACGCGGGCGGCTAGGATCCAGCCCTTGGGGGAGGCGGCGGGGGCGGGGGAGGGGAGGAGAGCTTCTATTTCTCATTCGAGGTCAAGGTGGCCCTCAACCCTGAGTCCTCCAAGCACCCACTTGGGCCCCTCCCAACAGCTCGGCCACCTCAGCGAGGAGTCCCCTGGGCAAGCGCCGACCCTCGGATGCTGCAGGGAGGAGAGAACACAAAAAACTGAAAAGCCCATGGGCGACGGCGACCCTCAGGAAGGCGCAGGCGCGCTGCGACCCTCCCCAGGTCGGAGCTCCAGACGCCTCCCGGGCCAGCCGCCGCGCAGGAGAGGGCGGGGCATAGTGGCCGCGCATGTGCGCTGCGCCCGCGGGACGCTCCGCCTCCCGCGTAGCCGCTCGCTCCCGCCAGCTCCGGCAGACTTGGAGAGCCTCTGGCGGCGGCTACGGCCGCCGGCGTCCAAGGCTCGCGGGCTGCCGGCCCGGGTGAGTGCGCACCTGGTGCGCGGCAGGGCTCGTGGATGTGTCACCTTGTCGCACTTCATCCAAGATGATCGGGAAGAGGGGCTCTCCACACCCCCTCCGTGGGCGTGTGGTGAGTGTGGTTGTGTGCCCGCATGGGATGGGTTGCTGGTGCCCTGGGGGTGTGTGGCCGCTTTTGTCCTCCCGAGTGGGTGTGTCCCTTCTGTCCCGTGTCCTCCTTCTGCAGGCCTCGGCCCATCTTAGTGTCTGTGCGAGAGGGAGAGTAGTCTCTTTGTGTGCGCATCCCCTGGCCGCCCGCGCACCCTAGTCTTGAGGGTGACACCGCTGCTCGGCCAGGGGTCTTCAGGCCCCAGCGCGCTGGCACGCGCCCGTGTGTCGCCTCCCCACCCATTTGTGTCCATGGGGGCTCTCCCCAGTGACGGCGTGGGCGCCCCTGGCCTGTGTGGGTGGTCTCACTTCTGTGTCACTGCTCCTCTTCGGGGAGTGCGCGACCCCCGCCCGCGTGTTCGCACCTCCTGCCGTCGGGACCCCAGCCTGCAGCATCGCCCGCCCGGGTGTGCGTTGTCGCATGTCCCCTTGCGCGTGCCGCGCCTGGGTCCTGTTGAGTGTGTGATCCGTGTGTTTGTGGGTGTTCGTGAAAGTTCGTGCACGTCCTGTCCTCTGTGTTTTGTGTTTCCTGCGTCTGCGCCACCTGTTTTTGTGAGAAGCAGCGCAGTCCTGGCTTGCGCTTCCCATACCCAAGCAGGGAAACGGGAGCGGAAGTCAACCCAGTTGTTCCCCGCTCCATGACGCCTCTGCAGAGCATCCCCCACCCCCCACTCCCGAAGCTGATGGCGGGGGAGGGGTAGGGGGGACAGCGGCGAGTCTAGGCAGCTGCTGCGTAGTGTTGACGACATCCGGTGTGGCCAGTCGAGCCAGCCTGTTCCTAAGGGGGGCCAGGGACCAAAACACGAGCCGAGGCGCAGGAATTTGGGCTGATACCAGTGCGTGCCTTTTTCAGAGGCGCCCTAAACCCCCAAAGCCCCTCAATTGCAGACTCCTTCCAAAATTTGCACAATCAATACATTCTAGCCGACCCTGGCGTTCTTGGCAATACTTAGCGATTCATACAGTGTTTCATGGCGTTCACAAAAATTCTTCCTCCTGATTCTGCCAACATCCTGGGGAGAGAAACAAAGCAGACGTTTCACAGATTTTATTCCTCCCCTGGGAGCAGTTTCCTCATAGTTACAGCTCTAGCTAGGACATTTATTATTTAAAGAAACTTGCATTTTAAGAGAAATGGGATTTATTTTAAGGATACTCAGAGAAGGAAACTTCAAGCCTTTAGGCACCCAACTGCTCCTCTGGTGCCAAGGTGCGTGCTCCGCGCTGGAGGGCTGCCTTTTCGGTGTGTTCTCTCTCTGTTCATTTGCTCAGTTTTCTTATTCTTGCCTAATTTTCCTTTTTGATTTCTGGCTTATTAAATGTACAGAGGGGGATCTGACCAACCCATGACTCAGATTTACAGATATAGTAATTCTGCCGCATTTACTTCAGATCTTGTTTTTTTAAAGAAATAAAATCGTAGGCGCTGGAGGTGTTCTCAGACCCTCCCCCTCCTTCCCTAGAGATAGCCACCTTGTTTAGGTTTGTGTATAGCATTCCTTTGCATCCATAAACGGTAATACGGTGTTTTTTTTAAAAAACTTTAATGATATGAAGAAAATATGTCTTTTTGCAACTTGCTTTTTTTTTCAATCATCCTTACATTTTGAGATTTATAAACAAATAAATTGGAAAATTATGTTGTCTGTGATTCATTCATTTTAATTGCTGGTATAGAATACACTTGCATGAATACACCATTATTTACTTACCCATTTATCGATGGACTCAGGTTGTTTCTGGTTTTTGACTCTAAGAACAAACCTGCAATAAACATCTTTGTATTTGTTTGTTTGTACACAAATTTGGAAGTTTCTCTAGGAAATACACCTAGTAGTAGATTTGCTGCATGGTGTGATAGGTGCATCTTCAACTTAACCAAATATCACAGAAACTGTCAAAATGGTGGTACTGATTTTTGACTCACTGGTATTGAGTGAGGACACATTTTCTCACATCCTTGCTAACAGTTTATGTTATCAGACTTGAACATTTTGCCTTCTCTTTACTGACCAGCTGCCTTATAACTTTAGCTTGTGGCTAAATTTGCCTTCTGCTTTAGCCAGGTGTCAGTCTGTGGGTTTATCTCTCACATCTAACTGGCTCAGTCTTTACCTCATTTGGTCCTCACGAGATTAATCCCATACATTTTGTACCTAATGTATGTCAGTTCCTATGGCTGATGTAAAGGTACTAATTTCCACGTTATAAATACCTCTAATGGCAGGTGGTGTGATATAATTTTTTCATATGATGAATTGTTTTTTAAAATATTTTTTCTCTTGAATGTAACATACGATACATTCAAAATATTTGTAACACATTTAAGTTGTGAAGCAAAACAATAAAAGGAACACCTATCAATCCACCACTCATTCCAAGAAACAAAATGACCAGTACTGAATGTGCTAACCCCCAGAGCGACTACTTTCCTGAATTGTGTCATTCATTGCTTTTTAAAAATAATTTTATCAGCTACGTACACATCCCTCAACAGTGTGTGGTTTCTGCTGTCTTTGAGTTTAAAAAAAAAAAGGAATATTGCATACCATTTTCTGGGAATTGCTTATTTCACTCAGTGTTATGTATGTAAGGGTCATTCATACTAAGAATAGATTTGTCATTAATTTTCTTTGCTGTGTGATATTCCATTGGTGAATATAACACAGTGTATGCATTCTTCTGTTGATGGGTTTTTTTAAAAAGGTTTTGCTTGTACACATCTCCTGGTACACATTGCACGAATTTCTCTATTTTTCACACTGGATGTATGACCCCCAGGGCAATGGTGATCATTTTTCTAGGGAGTACTTAGGCACACGTGACATTAATGAATAAATTTGTAGATAAGGTTCTCCTGCACTCTCCTGAAATTGGTATTGCCTGAGGCCTATCATAGAGGCCTCCCTCGCTCTGGCAGCACTCTACCTTAGATGAGGCACACTGCTCACCCACGCGACTTTTCCGAGGGTGTTGCCCCAGGTGGGAAGACTCCACAGAAAACAAAGGGATAAGTCAAAATACAGCGTTTAGGGTCAGAGAAAGCCTTCATCAGCCCAGGCGTTTTCCATCTCAAGAGCTGCATTCCAAAAAACTTAATGTTTTATGTTTGACAGCATGTATAGCTATTTTATCATTGTTATAATAATTATAACAACTTAAACCAAGGATATGTGACTTTTATTTTAAAATGTCACTGTGATACTCCAGAAACGTATCCTGCGCAATTACTAAAATGTAGGCTAAGATTTTTTAATATCATCTTAAAGCAAGAAGAGTATGCAATTTTTAAAAGCATTTTTGTGGTTTGTAATAGCATTGTGGTGATTTATTTGCTAGAAGTGCAATTGCTGGGTTACAGGTTATGAATGTTCAACTTTACAAAAGGATACCAAATTGTTTTCTGAAGTGGTTTTACCAGCTTATACTTTGGCCAGCAGTTTTGTCAAATTATATCCTTCGACTAGCAGTGTTTACGAGTTCTAGTTGATCTAGTTGATCTACTATGTCTTCTCCAACACTTGTTATTGCCAGACTTCTTACTATTTGCCAGTCAGACCTGTGAAGTGATGGATCACTGTAGCTTTAATTTGCGTTTCGATTGTCAGTGAGTTTGAGTGTCTTTGCATATGTTTACGAACCTTGTTTTCCCTTTGTGAAACACTTGGCATATCTTTTACCCATTTTACCATTGGGTTGACTTTTAAAACTAAAAACTGTAACACCGATCCTTTGTTGATCATATGCACTGTAAGTACTTCTGTGGCCTGTTACGTCACTGTGATGTATTCAGGTGAACAGAAGTTCTTAACTTCAATGTAATCTAACTGGAAACTTTCTCTAGCCCTGGGATTGCTTTCTTTTCAGAAGTTTTAAAATGACGCCTTTCACGTTTAAGTTCATAATTCACCTGGCACTGACGTCTGTGTATGGTTGTGAGGCCGTGGTGTACGTGCGTTTCCCGCCCCCCCCCCCCCCGTGGCTACCGCTGTCCTCCTGTCGTCTGCCGAAATGACCCTCTGTTCACCAATGATCTGCTGACCCACCTCTTTGACAAGTTCCCTCTCTCTATGCGTGGGTTTGTTTCGGGCTCACCTTTCCGTGCCACTCGTCCCCTTGTCTGTCCCTGTTGATACCACTGCCATAATTGTTACTGCTACAGCTTTACCAGACATCTTGATATCTGGGGGCGGGGGGCGGGGCGGCGGATTTGAGTCTCAGCTGTTCTTGGATCTTTGTTCTTGTTTTAAGAATCAGCTTGTCACGTGACATGAAAAACTCTGGGAATGAATTGGAATTGATTGAATCAATTTGGGGAGAATTGAAATCTTTAAGCTTTTGAACCTTCCTGTTTGAGAACGTGGTATGTATTTATTTCCATTTGTTTAGGTTTTTTAATGTCTATTTAATATAATGTTGTAATTTTCTCCATATACATCTAACACTTTAAATGTGCAGACTGATGTTTCTAGTAGTTTTGCTGCTATTATAAATGGTGTTTTTTTTAAGATTCTGTTTTCTGACTATCGTTAGTAACTAGAAATTTAATGGATTTTTAAATATCGATCTTTAACCATTCATTTGATAAACTTATTTCTAATATATTTTCTGTAATTCCTTTGGGTTTCTATGTATATAATTATACTATTTGCAAATAGCGACACCTTTGATTCTTTAAATTTTCCCTTTAATTTTTTTTCCTTGTCTTAATACTCTGGCACACTTTTAGAGCTATGCTCAGTGGAAGTGATTATGGTTGTTCTTTAGAGGTGATTATAGTGGACATACATGTCTTGTGCCTAATTTTAAAGGGAATGCTTCTCCATTAAAACGAATATTTGTTACAAGTTTTTGTACATACTCTATTAAGTGAGGGAGATCTTTGTGATTTTGTCATATGCTTTCTTGCATCTGTTAAGAATATCTTGAGTTTTTTTCTCCTTGAATCTGTTAAGTGTGATGGAAATCAATGAACACATTTTAAAATTCTTAATTCCTACATTCTTTCCGAGAGAATAAACACAAGTTGATCTTGCTGAATTATCTTTTTGCGAACTGCTGGATTGAGGTTGCTAATATTTTACTTAGGGCTTTTGTATCTGTTTATGAATGAAATCACCTGTCAGTTTTCTTTATTGACTCTCTTGTCTGGTTTTGGTATTAAGGGTGCACATGCCTTACACCAGTTAGAGAGTAGGTCCTCCTTTTCTGTTTCCTGGGCCAATTTGAATTAGAATGGTTTGTTTCTTGCAAGTTTGATGGAATTTACCTGTAAGTGCTGATGTTTTCTTTGTGGGAGGATTGGAAATCGTTAATAATTTACTAGAAATTGGCTGTTGAATAGTAATAGGACTTACGATTTTCTGTTTCTTTTAATCAATTTGGTAAGTTTTATCAAGTTCTTGTTATCTTAATTCCCTTTAAGTCTGTTTTATCTGTCATTGTGTTCCCTTCTCTCATTTTGACTATTATTTCTGTGGGACTTCTCTTTTGTCTTTATTAGTCTTACCAAAAGTTTCTCTGTTTTATTAATTTTGGCAAATGATTATTTTTGGTTTTTGTATATATATATTTTTTAGTTAATTGATATATTTTTAAATTTTCATCCTTTTTCTTGGGTTTATTGTTATATTATTTTTCTGACAAATTATATGCTTATTAATTTTTAGCCATTCCTTTTCCCAGTATAAGCATGTAAAGCTATGAACTTCTTCAAAGTTTATTTTTGCTTTATCTCATGGTTTAATTTAGTGTTTTCATTAACTTTCAAATCCAAGTATTTTTAAAATTTCCATTTTGACTTCTTCTTTGACTTACATGTTTTTTAATGTTTTCAAATTTACCTACATTAACTTTTTTACTCATCTCTTAATTGTTGTAAGAGAACGTAATGTACATTTTATCTGTAAAATTTTTTTCTTTTTTTTAAATTTTAACTGTTGTTCAAGTACAGTTTTCTGACTTTTATGTAAAAAATTCTTTTGTTTGCCCTTGCTTTATGGTCTTCTACATAGTGAATATAACTGTTTTATGTGTGCTTCTGAAGAGGTGTAGTCTCTAATCGTTACATGTCCAGTAGGTCAGGCTCGCAAATTGTGTTGTCCAGGCTGTCTTTATTACTTTTTGTTCGTTTGACCTGTGATTGACTGAGAGAGACATGTTGCAGTATCCTATTATTACCTTCTCACAGACTTCCTGTAGTTCTAACACGTTTTTCTTTTTACGTATTTTGAGGCTATTTGATTGAATACACGCAGGCCTATTATTTTCCTAGTTGATTGAACTGTCTTATGCTGTGATCCTTTCCATGCCTAATTTTTATTTTTGTCCTTAGGGTCTGTTTTGTCTAACCCACCTTTCTTTTGGTGATAATTTGCAAGGAATAGCCTTTTCCTTCATTTGACTGTCACTTAAAAGATATTTTTATGTTTTAGAATCTCTCATAAAGAACATATTACTGGATTTTTCTTTTAATTGACTTAGACAATTTATGTCTTTTATTTGTTTTTATTTTTTCCATCCTCATTCGAGGATACGTTCTATTGATTTTAGAGAGAGCGGAAGGGGGAGAGTGAGAGTGACAGAGAGAAGAGAAACATTGACCCTTCCCGTAGGCAAAGGCACCCTGACCAGGTATTGAACCTGCAGTCTCCTGAACGGGGATCAAGCCCACAACCTTTTCAGGTTCAGGGACAGTGCTCCGACCAACTGAGCCACCTGGCCAGGGCTGTTCGGTATTTTTAAGCAGTCAGTTCAGGTCTCTTGGTGGTCAGCTCAGTTTTTATGGAAAATTATTTTATTCTTGTTCCTGAGATATAATTTTGAGGCGTATACAATTCTAGGTTGATGGATTATTTCCTGTCTGCATAGTGAAGATATTTTATGTATGAAGTCTGCTGCCAGTTTTACTTACACTTCTTTGAAGATAATATTCTTTTTCTTTGGGCTTCTGTCTTTGATGTTATGACCTTTCACCTGTGGGACTAGGTAGTGATTACTTTTACTTCCTCCTCTTTTGGACACCCATGTGTCCTGATTCTGAACTTTAACTTTATTGATATGTAGAAGGTACTGAGCCCTGTGCTCTTTAAGTATTGTCTCTCTTGATTTTACCTATTCTCTCCTTCTGGAAATTTAACCTGGATATGTAGTGACGTATATGTATTAGACTGTTGGCAGATCACTTTTTATCTTTCATATTTTCATTTCCTTGTCTTTTTACCAGAATTTACAATGCTGGGTAATTATAGTATGCACATCTTCTAACTCTTAAATACGTCTTCAGCTGTGACTAATTTTCTCTTTAACCTATCTATTTTTTCTTTTACTTTTAACAACTATATTTTAAATTTCAAAAAGTTTCACTTAGTTCTTTTTCAGGTATATTTACCCAGTCATTTTTTATAGTCCAGTGTTGCTTGTCCAGTTCTTTGAAGGCATCAGTATTCCGTAGACTGCATCTGGTAATCCCAATGTCTAATGTACTTAGGAGTCTAAGTTTATCGCTTGCTTTCCTTCTGTTGCGTCTCCCTCATGGTGGAGTAGCAGCGCCTGTGCTTGGTGATCTTCGATCATGAACTCCTCTCTGGCCTTTCTCTGGGAACCCTGAGAGTCTGCTGGGGGATGCACTTCTTCTCACAGGATTTGTATCAGTTCTGGCTGAAGTCACCGACTTGTGTCAGCTCTGGTGGAGTAAAGGAGTTTTCGTGGGACCACTTTCAGTTCCCTCACTTTGTTTCTGGTCCAGGGCTCAGTGTCCTGATCCACCTACAGCTCTTGGCATTACTATGTGTAGCTCTCGACCTCCAGATTTGCTTCCAGCAAGAGGTTTGCTGCTTTTGTGGGGAAAGGGTGGCTGTGACTGCTTCCCTATTTCTTTGAACTCTGCAAAATTTAAAAAGTTTTAAATCTAGGACCCACTTTTTTTTGTACTGGTAGAGTCCCCCCGTTAGTTCATCATAACTGATAGGATTAGAAGTCACTTACTTTAATATTTAATTTTATTAGTATATTTTAGTTTGTTTGTATTAGAAAAAATTCTGTCCTACCAAACGTAAGATTTCTTGGTGATATCAACTTTTCTCGTAAAACAAGTTTACATCTAAGTTAAAAGTTGAGTTATTCTAAAGAAAAGTATAAAATAGCAGTACAGGTGGCGAGTGGATTTGGCAAAGTTTTCTTCAGGAAACGGGAGTACGAAATTTGGGAAACACTGAGCTACGGAATCAAGGTAGGTCGGGGGCAGCGTGTACTCTCTGGACCCAGATGAGTAAATAATGTGGAAACCGCTGTCAGAAGATATGGGGGGCGGGTGCTCTGGGTTTGCAGAGAAGAGGTTTCTGCAGAAGTGAACCTGGTTGGCAGGGAGATCAGGAAATGCTTGCTGGAATCCGATGCTAAGGGCAGTGGACGTTAGGTGGCTGCAGAACAAGGTTTGTTCGGGAACGCAGGCAGCTGAGTGTGGTTGGTTTGTAAGGTGACTGTCATGGAGTGGCTGGAAGCAGAAGCAGGACCAGGATCTCAGAAGACCTGTGCTGTAGTAGGGAGTTTAGACTTTATTCTGAAGACAAAGAGAAGCTGTTGAATCATTTTAAGCAGTAAAATGCTATATCGGAGTTTTAGAGGATGCCAAGGTCGAAGGCAAGTCACCAGTTGAGGGACTCACTTGTTACTTTAGTTCAGAGAAGGAAGACGGTGCTACCACTGAGGTAGTGGCCCTGGGCATGAAGAGGTGTGTGTATGCTAATTTTAGATTTCTTGGAGGAGTAGAAGTGACAACACTTCATGGTCATTTGGGTAGAAATGTTAACCCCAGTTCCTTGAATTGGTAAGTTTGTTTTTGTACCTGCCGAGTCTGAGAGGCTAGCGAGACATGTTGGTTAAACCCAGTAGCAGTTGACAAGGTCTAGAAGTCATGAGATGCAACCCAGTCTGGAGAGATTTGAAAGTCTTGGGCATTTGGACATTTCAGCCTTCGGGTGCTGTCATGTAGTATGACGTAATCTAAAGTGGCTTATGGATAAACACAGTGTTTTGAATAGTTAGGGATTTAATGTGTATGAAAAACATAAGTTGTACATCAAACCTATCACATCATGGATATTAACCACGTAGGTCAAGTGAGACCTATAAAAGAGAAATGTCAAATAAATATCAGGTAAATGAAAACACACGCGATACGTGAAATGGCAGAAATCATGGCGAAGCTATGGAATGACGGAGGTTCAGGAAGCGGTTTTCAGCTGGTGGGGGCGGGGGAGGGTGAGGTCACCCACGGAGAGAGTAAGCGTGAAAGCAGAGAGTTGACACTTGGGTGGCAGGGGATGGACAAGAAGAGCCCATGGAGGCCGAGGGAGCGCAGCGAGACGAACAGGCGGAGGACCAGAAGATGGTCTCCGGAGTCCAGATGAAGAGTTCTGAAAAGGAGGAGGTGGTCAACGGTGTCGAGTAAGTTGTAAGCTGAAAGGTGCTCTTTGGACTTGGCAGCTGAGGTAGACCATTTATCTGGAAGCATCCAAACAATGGATTTTCAAGAATCCGGGCGATATTTATAGAAGTTCCCGTATGCCATGCCCTGTCCTAAGCACTTCAAACGCGTTGGCTGATTCATCAGGTCGGTAGTGCTGCTGTCTTCACTTGACACCTGAGGAAACGGAAGTGCGGCGGGGTTAGATAACCTGCCCAAGGTCACACGCTCAGGAAACGGGAGAGCCAGGGCTCACGCCCGCGCCGTCAGGTTCCAGAGTCCCTGCTCCTAGCCGCCGTGGCGCACCGCCTCTCTGGCAGAAGCAAAATAGAAAATAGAAATTCCACCGATGCGTCATTGCACTGTAGTCGGTGTGGGCTGTGGTCTTGCCGCCGAGACCTGCCAGGCGGCCGTGTCACGCTGGCTGCGTCTGCCGATGTGAGCCCTTGAACTACCTTGTAGTCCATGCCGTGGTATGGTATGGGGGCTGTGACAGACAGTTCTCGGCTCTTTCTGCGTTTACACACAAAAAAACCTTTGGAAGACAGGAGTTTACAAGTGTATGTATTTCCCCGAATAGCGTATGTCCCATGTTATGTGCCATACTTTGGGTGCGAAAAGGCTTTTTATTTTTTCTAGTCATTGTTCACCTTCGCGGTTACATTCTAAACTCGAAGTCCTGTTCATCCGGAATAGGTCAGGTTGCGGACGTTATAAGCAAGCAGTCTGTTGTAGAAGGTCACTAGTCACTGTACTGGAAGTGGAGACCAGGTTGCAGGAAACAGCAGACGAGAAGTGGGCATTTTAGTGGGAGAAAGGGGACGAAGAGGTCTTGCTGAGGCCGAAGGGTGCCTGTGGTAGAAGGCGGGCAGGCCGGAGCTCCAGGGGCTCTTGGTCGTGATCAGAGGAGCCGCCAGAGTGCGGTTTGTGGGCAGCGACCCGAGGCACGGCCTTGGGAAGGACGAGCCGAGGAGAGGTGGGCGGCGGAGTTCGTTTCAGTGGAGGAGGTAGTTAAACTGCAAAGCCAGGGTCCTGAAGGGGTGGCCTGCGTGGGCCTCCCTGTGTCTGGGGTGATGATGGATTCTGGAGGCGAGGGGAGCACTGTGAACTAGTTGTCAGTGTTCTTTTTTTCCTTTTTAACATTTTATCGTACTCTCTATCGCCAGTGTTCTTGAACACGACAACGACCAAGAGGTGCTGAGGCGGCAGTGGGAAGGAATAGCAAGCGTAGTGAAACCCAGTGTTTGCGAGGAGAGGCTGTGGGGTCGGGGGGGCCTGAGCTGGGGTCCTTCCTAGCTTGCTGACCTCGAGCAAACTATTCCATTTTACCAAGCGTGTTTCTTACCTGCGCAGCGGAGACGATGGTGATTGAACCTGAGAAAACTTGCTGTGAGGATCGAAGCGGTGCATGTGAACTGCTTGGAACAACGTGTGACGGACAGCACACAGACAGTTTGCGAGGAGGGGTGTTATTCTTCACTCTACTATTGTAAGGGCTTTGTACCGCAAACTGGATATGATAAGAAGGGTTAGTTAAAGAAACCGATTTCTGT
Source organism: Glossophaga mutica (assembly GCA_039655065.1). NCBI lineage: Eukaryota > Metazoa > Chordata > Mammalia > Chiroptera > Phyllostomidae > Glossophaga > Glossophaga mutica. Next base: position 219,178,181 of record CM077304.1, on the reverse strand, counting down.
TTCAAGAAGTGATAGTGGTCTTGCTTAGGAAAACAGGAGGCTGGTTTGTCCTGACAATAGTGAGATATGAGTGGGGAAGCAAAAAAGGCATTAAAAAATAGTGTCAACGATGGTGCTGATGATAATAGGAAAAGAAATCCATTACTTGTGCAAGAGTAATAAAACGCAGCACTTTCCAGGGATGTCGAGGTTGTGTAGCTTTTCTTTGTGCAGCAGTGCTGGCTGTTGCAGTTGGGAGGGTGTTGGAGCAGTGACTGTGAAGAAGGAGAGGGAAGGCCCGGATGCGGGTGCGGGGGGTTGAGAGATGGACAGACTCCCCCTGTACCACATCCGCTGTGCCCCTTTGCCCGAGGCGGAGACACACTGAGGGATGGAGAGGAGAGTATGAGCTGAGCTGAGAGGAAACTGTTTTGTTCAGTGGAGTCAGGAGTTAGTTCCAGCCAGGAGGTTGAGAATGTGATGGAGTGAAATGATTCATAGGATGCAGTAAAAGCAGATGGCGTACAAGGGACAGCAGTGGAGAGATGCCTTGTTCATTCAGCAAGCACTTATTTGAGGGTTTATCATGTGCTGGGCACATACAAGGATGAATGAGAGGTCCTTAATTATCCTCCATCGAAAGGAGACGTGTGAATGGATAAACTCAGAGTAGAGATGGTGACTCTTTGGATTTGAGGAAAAGAAGAAATAGATTAAACTGACATTTGCAGAGAGTCGGGGCTGAAGAATTATAGAACAAAACCAAGATTCTCTCAGAGAGTTCAGCATTCTTACTGGAACCTTGGGTCATAAATTCCAAGTGTTTTTCTAAAATGCTGTCGAAACCAGGAAAACTGCTTCTCATCCCTTTGATGATTTAATCACCGATTCGGGTTTCTGTCGTTCCCTGAAGTTGGTGCACCATGGACAGTTTCACCCTGGGGGATTTCACTGCCGACGACGACGCCTGGGTGGAGGACGGCCCTTCTGCCGACGATTGTGTCTTTGCTCCTGAATTCATGTCCAATGATTACGTTCGTGTGACTCAACTTTATTGTGGTGCGGTGGTAAGTAGATTCGTTAACATTTTGTTTTTAACATTCTGTCTTAAAGTATTTAAAAAATTGAGATATGATTGACATATAACATTACACGGTTTCAGGTGTACAGCATGACTCAACATAGGTGTACGTGTGAAATCACCACGTTGTCTAGTGAACACCCCATTATCACACAGAGTTACAATTGTTTTTTTTTTCTCGCAATGAGAATTTGAGATTTACCTCTTAAAGATTTTTGATTCAGAGCTGTTGAGCTTAGGCGTTTCGTGCTACACGAGGTTTTGCAGGGAGGTGTACGCGCTTTTGAAGAGGCGATTTCAGAAGGGAAGGGAAAGCAGCGAGTCAGCAGGCGCGGCGCCCGGAGGAGCACTGACGCCGAGGTGTCTGTGCCTGCGGTGTGGACAGCTCTTGGAAGCACGGGTGGGGGGGAGGCCGGGGACTCGCGGGGCAAAGATGCCGTGTACGGATAAATGTGCACTGGAGGTTTTAGTTTAGCGCCAGTAATTCTTACGTTAAAAATCAAGAGCTGTAGTTTTGCATCTTATCAGATCCAGTTCAAAAGATTTCTTTCTTTCTTTCTTTCTTTTTTTTTTTTTTTAGGGTAGGCAATATAAAGATTATGCCAAAAGCGAGAGAAACTTAGGTGAGTATGCTGGTGTTGTAACTTGAGTCTGTTGAAAGACCATTTAGGGAAGTTCATCCTTTCACTTCAATGTAACAGACTTAGTGCGGCTCTTACCGTTGTTTTTCATCAGAAATCAAACCCTTGCTTTGTTACAGTAGGGTTTTAGCTAACATTTAAATATTCTTACCATCTAACGGGTTAAAATATTTTAGCCATTCATTTCTTACCTTTCCATAACTATTTTTACTTTTTCCCTATTAACACTATTGGTTCATTCCAAAACGAGGCACCGGATATTAATCCAAAAAGCTGTTTTTAATTCAGAATTGGACATCTGCAGTATGTGGTGCAGTAAACCAGTCCCTGTCCTGTACGATTACTGTGATACCATTAAAATACACATCTTCTGGCCACTGCTGTTTCAACACCAACACACTTCGGTCATATCACGGCTGTACCCCTGCGTGGAGACGAGGTACGTCGCCATGTTGCCCGTTTCGTACGAGCAGTGGTGAGCGTGGCGCCCAGCACTGAGGGGCGCCCCGCGTGGAAAGAAGGCTGTGTCTCGTGCCCGCGTGCTCCTCGATTTGACTCGCGTCTGATAGAGTGGGAAAAGTTATTGTACTTGGGATTTGGATATGAATGAGTAATCAGGATAGCGTTATACATGATGAATAAGATTCTGAAGAGCATTAGATGGTAAATTTGAAACCGAGTAAGGAAAAATTAATACGCATGTTTGTAAATACTAGCACTGTACATGAGAGAAAAGGTAGAGTATTTTATCCACCTAATAAGCAGCTTGTTGTTACCTGGAATGAAGATACAGAGAATTAGAGGCGTAACATGCAGTTAAGTATAAAGTTTAATGCATTTTTACGTATGAGTGCCTAATCTTTTAAAAAAGTAAATTTGTCTTTAAGCAATTTTCGTGCTTCTGAGATAAGTTTGAAGCAATTACAGCGTCTTGAGTTGATGGAAGATATTGTGGATTTGGCAAAGAAAGTTGTGGTAAGTAGTAGAATGTGGCTTTTTCCTCCTCTATTTAAAGAATATACGTATTTATGTGGCATCAGGCCCGTGTTACTAATTTGCAATGATTAACAGGTTTTGGTTAACCTACTCTGCTGTCCAGGAGTTCGTGTGATGTATTTGAGAGGTCAGGTAGACATTTCTTCATTGAGAACCACTTGGCAATTTCTCTTACTTCAGTTGATTATGGAGCCAAGAGTTTTTCTGGGTATTACTCTGATTGTAAACTTAAAATTTAGAGAGGGCACCTAATGTTTATTTCCTGCTGGTAATCCTTTGCAGTAACTTATATCAGCCAGTGTATTTTTACTGAAAAATCTAGGTGTAATTAACTTTAAAATTCATACGTCTAGAAGTTACGCTAAATCATTTAATCATTAGAACTCAATGTAAGACTATTTCTGAGTTCTTGTTTTAGGGTCCTTATGAGGTAAGTTAAGCATCATACAATACGTGAGAAATGGATAACTATATGTATTCCTAAAATGTAGTATTTTGTTGCGCATTGGGAAATTCACTTATAATTGACTAAATAAGGAAAAAATGTATCTTTTTTTTTTTTTTTTTTTACAGAACGACTCGTTCTTTATTGGAGGCTTACTGAGAATCGGTTATAAAATAGAAAACGTAAGTGCTAACTAAACCCAGGAACCCAGCATAGTCTCTGTCAGTAAACGGCAGTTGCCTCACAGCTCATTGCCTATATCTGGGTCCACAGAGTCCATTTTTTTTAAAGATTTTAAAAATATATTTATTTTTAAAGAGAGGGAGAGAAACATCAATGCGCGAAACATACATTGATTGGCTGGCTCTCACATGCCCCCAGCTGGGGACCTGGCCTGCAACCCTGGCATGTGCCCTGACCGGGAATCGAACTGGTGACCTTCTAGATCACAGACTGGTACTCCATCCACTGAGCCACACTAGTCAGGGCTCAGTGTTTTATGTGTAGCACCTAGTGTATTTTGAGCCTCCTTTACAAGTTGATTCTTTTTTTCTCTTTGAGATTACTTACCTGACATGTTCTCACAAATGATATTATTAGGTCCCCAATATGAACATGTTTTGCTGTACAATTACTAGAAAACCTTCATACAATGATGAACCAATTTTTAATGCTGTCGGTAACATAAACATCTCCATATTTCCCGTAAGCCTGCCATCAGCATTGACAGGTCCACGATTTAATCTCGGAAGTCATTGCAGACCCTCAAAGTGTGAATGATGGCTCTGTGAAGAGCACTGCACTGAGGGCTCATTTGCTCAGGCACACGTTTATCTCCTGCTCTTCCATTTGCCGCAAACCATTTAAAAGACAGAATTCCTTGGGTGGACCTTAATGTATACCTTTAACCTTGAGGTCGGGATGCATGTTCCAGTTTAGGTGAGACCTGAGACCCCGCGTTTATCTTGTATTACCGCACTCATCTGCGACCCAGGGCTGCCCCTGGCTGGGCGCGAAGCCTTAGTGGCCGGGCCTGGAGTCTTTGCAGAAGCGTCTGGAGCTCTGTGGGCGGCCCGGGGCTCCCTGCGGTGCAACGAGCTCGAGTCCAGGGCATTTGTTACCTTGTGTGTCGGGGTCCCGTCATTCCATGTTCTGTGCGAGAGTAGTGAAGAGTGAGTTCCAAGTTTTCTCTTGATAATCTGAAATATTATATAGATGCATTTATAATGCCACATGTGAATTTAGAATTAATACCAAAATCTCATTCTCTGTCCGTTTTTGAAACAGAAAATGTTGGCAATGGAAGAAGCTTTGAATTGGGTGAAATACATAGGCGATGTCACAATTCTACACAAGTTAGGAGCAGTTGACAATTGTTGGCCTATGTTAAGTATTTTCTTTACCGAATGTAAGTATAAATGCTTAAATCTTACTTGACTCAGTTTGTAAGGGTATTATGTGGGGAAACGGAGTGTGTAGTTGTGATTTATTACTTGTCTTAGGATTTTAAAAAATGTTTTTCTCTGAGTAAGAGAAGAGCCTGCATAAGAGAACTTTAACTTTGTAGTTACTTGTATGCTGTGTTCCTTATCTTAATGATTTCCCTGACATTGCATATTTTAACATCTTACCTAATAGATGTCGTAAGTTATTATGTATAGTACCCAAAGAAAGGGACCGCACCCGAGGCATCATGTATTCTCACTGGTAAGAGAAATAAGTGATACGGCCAAGGCTGGTTTTCTTTTCCCTGATGACTCTGTTATTCTTACGTATGATGAGACTCTTATATGTATTTCACTTTGTGGAATACTTTTCCCTGAAGTAGTTCAGTGTTAGCAGTGTTTTTATAGTGTAGTTGTAAGAATCTTGAAACGGAGACTGTTCGGTTCTTTCGTAGATGTTGGTGGGAATTTGTCATTTCCAGTGAGAAGAAGGCAAATTTTATACCATTGGTCTAATTATTAGAGAGAAATTGCGATTAAACATGAAGACAGGCTGTTCTGGTGGGTTTTCTAGACACGGGGCTGTGTTAGGGTGGGTCTCCCTGCTCTAGGAAGCTTTGCCGTAATCACAGGCTACGCTTAGTGGTAGAGGTGGAGGACCAGTGTCATGTGTTGGGCACCTGTGCGGGCTCACCTTTGACCCTTGCTGTTCTCTCCTCTTTGTAACATCCCTGCAAGGTAGCGGTCGTTATCCCTGTTTTAGAAACGAACAGACTAACAAGACTTTGAGGTGACGTAATATTTCTGCAGTCCAGTACGTAGGAGAAGCCGGATGGGAAGTCACCTCTCTTTGATCTTAAAGCCCAGATTTTCATCCTATAATCTTACTCTGCCCCTTAATGTTATTTTACTTCCCAAATGCTTCCTTGAATCTGAAATTTTAGGGGAATGTGTTTGTCTAGAGGTATAACTACATTTTTGTTGTAATAAAATTATTATTATTATTTACCACTTTAGAAAAATCTATTATATTGTATAGGACAGGTTAAAATACAGTAAATGAAGTCTGGTAAACTTTGGTTATTGCTCCAGCATTTTAATTAGTTTATTAAATTTATATAAGAATAGTTTTTCAAATAAAGACTCATTTTAACATTTTATTCCTGACAGTCAAATGTTGAATTAAGATATTTAAATTCTTCATTTGTTATATTAAATACTTCTTAGAAAGTTGTGTTAAGGATTTTTTTTTTCAGAATTTTATTGAACACAGATGCTCAGATATATTTTTTGAATTGACGAGTAGTTATGAAGCCCATTGGGAGTATGTTATGATAGACCATTTGCTGTAACTACAATTAGAACCAGTGCGGTAATAAACAAGTGTTTAATGCTCGAAATAAAACTGATTAGATCCATAGCAAGCAGTTAATCTAATGTTATCAGTTGTTTATTTTCAAATGTATTATTTGATACATGTAAAAAGAGGACAAGAAACATGTTATTTTAGAAAGTATAATAAAATAATGAACTTTATGAACTCAACTGAGAATTAGAACATCAACAATACTGTTTTTTTAAACAAATGTTCTCTCTCTCCTAAAAATAAAATTTAGACAAGTATCACATAACTAAAGTTGTGACAGAAAACTGCAATATTCTTGAAGAATTTAAAAGGCAAAATTGTACAGAGTGTTTAGAGGTAAGAATAAATATTTACTTGTAAGTATATTTTAAGATTTGCTTTTTAGAACTTTTATTGACATTCAGAAAGTTCAGGACTACTGCTATCTGACAATGTATAAGGAACTACTATAAAATTCAATAATATGTTTGAGGGAAATTTTATTAAGTTTTGATTAGAATATTTATTTTTTTGGAGGAGGAAAACATCTTGATCAGAATTTTCTGATATTACAGACTTTAAAAGAGTTAATCGTACCCTGGCTGGTGTGGCTCAGTGGATTGAGCACAGGCTGCAAACCAAAGGGTCGCCAGTTCGATTCCCAGTCAGGGCACATGGCTGGGTTGCAGGCCAGGTCCCCAGTAGGGGGGCCCCCGAGAGGCGACCACACATTGATGTTTCTTTCCCTCTCTTTCTTCCTTCCTTCCCCTCTCTCTAAAAATAAAAAAATAAAAATAAAAAAAGAGTTTATCAAAAATTGTAATTTTATTTTTAAATTAAAAGGCATGTGATTAGCTGAGTAAATATGATTTCTTTAGTAACAGCTTTATTGAGATATAATTCATATGCCATACAATTGACTCATTTAGACTAATTTAACTAAAATTTTTAAAAAGGATTTAAGAAAGTAATGCTCTTGAATTCTCTAAAGCCATTGATGTGATCCAATTCATTTTAATTTGTGTATTTTGAATATCTGATTAAAACCAAGTTTTAGTTGTATCTGGAGGATCTTCAATTTTCTTTTGATTTCATTCTTGCTTACTTGGTTGCCTCTTTATTTTGGCAGTGAGTAATCAGCACTGCCTGTGTGTGGTACTGATCTGTACATTGTTTTGTAAGCACGCAGGGTTATTGAAGAGCGTCACATTTTCTCACCTAAAATTAAAGTTCTACCTCGTGTCTGTGTTTTCCCCTCCATATGGCAGGCTTACCGAAGCCTACATAATGCGGGCCTGCCTAGCAGTGTGTAGGAGGGAGTGAGTTGGCAGCCATCACCGACGGTGTGCCGGCTCTGTTTGCTCTTTACTGTTCCCGTAACAAAGCTGGCATTGAGTCATTGGGTGCAGGTTCCTTTAACTGTACACACACCAGAATACGGAGTACTGATTTCTCATTTTCTGTGTAAGTGTAAATGATTCAGCAGGTTATTTCTGATACCAAAGGTAGAAACCCAGGCCCATTTTTCCTGGGTATGGGGGTTCTTGATTGTCTTTGCAGTTAATTGATTGGTCTTCTTTCACTTTGGTTTCTCAGCAAGGAGAAGTAATGAAAATGAAAGGAAATGAAGAGTTTTCCAAAGAAAGATTTGATGTAGCTATTGTCTACTACAGCAGAGCCATTGAATATAGGTAAGAGGTAAACAGAACAATGAAATCCTTTTTATGTGGCAGATAAGTTAGAAACGCTGGTCGGGGGGCGGAAACGATGAGGCTTTGGAGAACACCTTTAACTTGCTCTGCAGATTAGAGTTCCTCACCTGTAGGCATTAGTAGAAGCATCAGAGATGGTCTGAGCATCCGAACTCAGTCACATAGTACAACTCAAGCAGGTCAGGCAAAATGGTGAATTTGGTTCTGCCTTCATTTTCTTCCCAGCTGTCTGTACAGACTTACGTTCTTTCTTGTTTTCATTTTGCCTTCAACTAATTTCTTCCAGATTATTACGTGATAGTTACTAATACTTAAGATGTCACCCATTCAGGGATTTTTGCTTTCTAAGAGGGAACTTTAAGAGATAATAATTGGACTTGTTGAGAGAATGCAAGCGTTCTCTCTACCTCGCCCTGTATTTGCTCAGCAGCTAGAATTTGGTGGCCTTTCTGCAAGCGTGCCTCACCTGGCCCCTAGGACACCTTCCCTGGGCCACCTAACAGATACTGTGGCAGCCACGGGAGGGTGCGCTGTAGACAGCGCCTCTCGTCCCCCCCTTGCCCGTGTCCGCGGGGAATGAGCTGAGCACGGTGCACCTGACAGGCTGTTGCTTGGTCCTTCAGAGGGGAGGGTAGAGGAAGGGGGCAGCAGGTTCCCCCGCCCACGGTCAGATGAGACCCGAGAGGGAGGGTGTGAAGTGAGGCCGTTAAGCGGCCCTTCCAGTTTACACACTTCCTGCGAGTTCTTTGTCAAGGTGGTATAGTCCTGACTTGCGTACGCAATTCTGTCCTCGCAAGTACGCGTACTTGCAGTTCTAGCTTTTTAGTCTGTCCCGTTGGACCCTCACGATAGCGCTGTGAGCGAGGCGAAGGGAGTGGGAGTCTTTATGTTGAACACAGGGAAGTTGAAGATGATTTGAGCAGCTGCGCAGGTAGAAAGTGAAGGAACCAGGACGTGACCAGTTAGCGCTCCCAGTCCTGTGTTCTTTCTGCTCTGCCACACAGATGTGAAGGTTTTGAAAATGTTCCCGTGCCTTGTGTTTTCTGTATGATTTTTGTTTGTTTCATGTGTAATTTGCTTTACTGACTAAACCTTATTTCTTTTTAAAGTCCCAACAACCACCTTTTCTATGGTAACCGAGCTCTCTGTTTTCTCCGCACTAGACAGTTCAGGTAAGTCGTTGCAGTGTCCCAGTCACTGAACTGTTATGTTGAATGCCCATGTTGGAAAGACATTTCTCTTTTGCAGGTGTGCAAGAAAATCCTCCAATAGTTTTTTGGCAGAAATAGTCAAATGGTTGAAGAAAGAACTCTGTGAGCAATATATACGTGCCAGCAGTAGCTATTCTGATTGCCTGGATGCCATGTTCTGAATGATTTTAAATACTTTACATATGTTACTTAATTCTCGCAGCACCCTTAATAGATAGGGAATGTTACTCTCCACATTTGTACTTGGACGAACGCACACCATTAGTAAGTTGTGATGTCAGGGTTTGCACACAGATCTCACCTGATGTGTCGAAGTCTCTGTTTACAGCACCTGTGATATATTACCTTTTTTGGCTCTATTAACTAGTTCTATAGTTCTGGAAGAATTTTTGTTATGTTTGTTTCCTCCATCCTGGTATGAAATAATTAAATAAATGTCTTCATTAAGTGAAAAAAAAATTTAATGGTTGAACTATGGAAATGAAATCATAATTCATTCTTAGTTCCTAATGTCGAACCAAGCTTTTATTTAGTAGTTGAGCAGTGTTGTTAACACTACACCATGAGTTTGTTTCCCTCAGTTCAGACACCTTAGGACATAAATGATTAAGCATTAATATTGAGCAGAGTAGGCCGTTTGGTTTGATTGTGTCCTGCCTTACTGTAAGGTTAGGGCGGCTTCAGGAATACATCCATTCAGCAGAAGTGCATTAGAAACAAAACAAACTAAAAAACCAGGTTAGAGCCCGGGATCCTCATAGTAAATAGGTATGGGGTCCTGCTTAGTTACCAGTTATAACCCATATTGGTGTCTGACCTTCCAGCAGAGAGGTCGAAATAAAAAGAGCAACTTTGACAAGTTACCTCACTCTCTCTATCCATGGAGAAGAAGGACACCGGTTGCTTAGGTGAAACAGTGTTTTCCTGGTGTTTGCTTCTGGAAGAAATTTCTTACATGGTTTACGAGTGATACAAATCGAGTGATGGAGTAGAGAAGAACCTCAGCAATATCCTTCATAAAAACAAAACAAAACAAAACAAAACCAAAACCCCTCCCTGAAGGTGCTCTCTGGGGTTTCACAATTTCTGTGACGTTTTCTCATGAAAGCAGTCAGTGTTGGTTGTATTTCAGTGAAACTGCTTACGTTGAGATGTGATGGCGGGGAGTAGGAAAGATAGAATATTCCAAGTTTAGCTTTTAAAAATAACATTTATCATGTTTTTCTTTTACCATAAACAGAAGACATTCTCACGGTAGGAAAGGTGGAAAACGCGAGAGTGTCAAAGGAAGAAAACAGGAGCTGTGGCCAGGCGAGGCTGTCCAGAGCAGAGGAGTGGGTGGGCGTGGCGCTGTCTCCTGTCGGTGCCCCCGCCGTCCCCTGTTCTGACGAGGAAGGGGCTGCAGATGACTTTAGGTCACCGCTCTGGTTAGGTGCAGCATCTCAGGTGTCCTGTGCTACTGGAAGGTGAATCTATGCTTTCAGCATGAATGGGTTGGCAACTTGACTAGCTTCTTGTGAAAACCGAGATGCCTGATCTGAAACCTTGAGTGGGCAGAAGGTCGTTCGCTCTGCGTAGAGGAGCTCCAAGAGCCGAGAGACGGACCAGGGTGTTTCTGCCCTCTTAGCTGGGTGTCAAATGCTGGACAAGGGGGGCCTCCAAAGACTGCACTGCAAAGGAGGCGCATCAGAGTAAAAGTGTAGAAGCCAGCTGTCCTGGTGAGGTCCAGGTCGAGAGCAGGGTTGCGCATCCGTCCTTGTGCTGCCCTCCTGACGGTGTAGCTTGTGGCTCTGTACCACTCAGGTTTTCACTGGAAGCAGGTCTGCAGCATCTTCTTCCTAGGCGCTAACCAGTGTGCACCGGATGCCTCTTGGACGTCAGAATCCTTGGGCCGCACTGGGTTTGCTGGTGTTCCCCACCTTCTCCTACACTGTTTACATGGCTCGCTAGTAATGTAGGCATGATGTTTCCCGAGTCCGCCGTACATAGGACTCCTGATCAGGAGAGCAGACAGGGTGACTTCAGAAAAGACCATTGCCACTGACATAGGAGGACGAGTGTCCTGTAGCTGAGTTACCAAGACTGAGATGCTTTGAAGCTCTCTCACATCTGAGGGTTGGCAGACCTGTCATGCGAGTCTGGCTGAGCTCCGGGGGCAGGCGGGGCTGTTGGGAGCGCTTTGCACATGCTGATTCATGAAACCCTGACAGCCCTGCGAGAGGCACGTGCTTCTGCCTCTTTGTAAATGAGGGGCCAGGGCGGTCCAGCAAGTGCCCGTGGGCACTAGGTGGGTGTGAAGGAGCCAGAGCTAGACCCCAGGCAGCCTGGACTTAGGGTCTTTGTTAATCCCCACAGGAAGGTGGTGATAGAATCCAAGGGCAATGCGAAACGTGAAAAAAATTAAATCAATGGTCCAAATAGTCAATAAATATGATTATCCTTACAGGACATGCAGGTCAAAAACCTGCATCTCTCTCATACCTGTCAGATTGGCAAACATTTAAAAAACTGATTACACCAAGTGTTTGAGGGGATGTGGAACAAAGGGAGCTCGCGTTGTCGGCTGCAGGAAGTGCAGATCGGTGCCGGTGCCGTCACGTTGCAGAGCAGTTTGGCACGGCGAAGATGTGTGTCCTCTGCAGCCCCCGCCAGACTCTCAGACGTGTAACCGAGAAGAGCTGTGCAAGGCGTCATTGTAGCAGTGTTTGTAAGAGTGAAGAATGGAACGACCTAAATGCCCATCCGTAAGGGGGTGGAAACATCAGTTATGGTCTGCGGTGTATTCATTCAGTGGAATCCTATGCCGTTGTTGAAATGAATGCAATATTGAGTAAAAACGCACGTTGCAGAATGATTTCTATGGTCTGGTGCCATTTATATAATTTTAAGACCATGCAAAATGATCAGCATCTTTATAATTAGTGTGTATTAAGAATGTCCTAAAACACATGGGCACTTCAAACCCCAGGGGAGTGGCGATCCCAGGTGGAAGGGAACAGGGCTGGAGGGGGACGAGGGGCACGCAGTGGGCGTCAGCTCTAACAGACTTCTGCCGAAAGGTCCGAAGCAAACGTGGCAAAATGTTAAGATCTGGCTAAGCCGGTACATGGGTGTTCATTATGTTAATCTCTACACTTTTATGTGTACTTGAAGTATTTGATAAAAAGCAACACTAAGTAAAAATGCACATGGTAAGAAGAAAAAAGAAAAACAAGAACAGATCACGAAACATGAAGGATGAAACAAGTGAAACATAATCTTGAGAGAAATCAAAGGAAGAACAACGACGGGGAGCCCGAAATGAGGGATGTGTGGGAAAAACGCTTCCTTCAGAAATGGTTGGACTCTAAATGCCAGAGAGGCACACAGTTTATAAACCAGACCACCTTTCAGTGAATGGAGGTGAGGCCGGGAGCCAGTCAGAGCCCTTATCACTCATCCAGGTCTGCGGACCACTTGGGAATGCGGGGAATGGAGTTGGAGCGAAGGGGGGCTGGTGGCAATATGCTGTCCCCTGTCACAGCTTGTCCCTGCTGAATCCCGCAGCCTCAGGGATGAGTGCCATGTGTCCTAGAACCTGTGGCTTGGTGTTCTGGAAGCTCACTTTTCAAATACAGTTTGGTAGTTAAAGGGCATTTTAGAATGGTAGTTGTGACTGAAGTAATTCAAAGTTTTCAGTTTAGAAGAAAATTTAGAAAAAGGAATTAGGCACAAGGAATTAGTTACAGTAGTTATGCAAGGTGTAAAGTTAGGCTTTGCCTAGTTAATGTTTAATCCATTCTTGTGGGAATCAGATGTGAAAAAGTAAAAATCTTCGGTGGGAATATGGGAAACTGTAATGAGAAAGGAAAAGCTTCGCCCTGGATGTTTTTGAATTTACTTTGGAAAATTACGGAGTTTTTAAACTTGGTGTTTATTTACTTTGACCTTTTCAAACTTAATTCCCATCACATAATATTCCCTTCTATTAGATCCCAAGTTGTGATTGGTAGCAGGCAGATAGTTTAAAGGACAAGATCTCTCCCTCCTTCCCCACTCCTGAATTGCTTTGAGGCCGGAGGTGTAAGTCACCTCCATTGTATGATCTGTGAGATTTTCAAAATCCTGGTTGGTTGGGTGAATTATTTTTCACCCTGCTTTCTTACCTGTGTGGTCTTTTTATTTTCATTTACAAGCTGCTGAATTTGTTTTTTCAGTCTTTGGAGTGCACCCGCTTTTTTTTTTTTAAAAGCAGCTGACAAATGCAGATTGAAGAACGAGGGCAGAAGGACAGACTGCAAACTCGCCCAACTCAGACCGCTGCCCTGCCTGCTCTCTGCAGACCCTTGTATATTCCCGTATTTCCTGCCCAAATAAGCAGTTATTAAGTTGAACCAAATGAAGCTGCCATTTTTATGAATGAATGAATATAGGTGATTTCACTCAGTTCAGGGTAAAGTAGTTTAGGTTTTTTATTTTTATTTTTTTAACATGAGTGGGAGCACACCATGCACACTGGGTGCATCTTGCTTTGTAGTTGAATCTTGGAGCTTGTTCCGTGTTAGAGCATATACAGACTGGCCCTTGTTCTTCCTCATGGCTGCGTAATCCTTTGGTCTGTGGATTATGTATTTTTCCACTTTAAAAATATATATCACCCTAACGATTATCCCTTTATGTTCTGTACTCAGGTGCAAGTATACCTGTAGGATACTTCCTGATAAATGTCTTCTACTTGGATGAAAGAACATCTATCATTCTAATTCCGGAAACTAACTTTCGATTTAAAAATCATTTACTTAGGCAGTGGGATCGGTCACCGCGCATTTGGCAGTGACTGCCCATCGGTACATCTGACTCCTGTTCGTTGTAATAGCTGGAACCTTGGGGAGTAGTACTGTTAATTCTTTGTTGGTCTGGTCAGGCCCTGAAAGCGATGATTTATATTAGTGGGGGAGAGTGACAAGCCTTTTATGGCCTGCACAGTTCTTACTTATATATTGTGGTTTGAGAGAGGCAATAGCATTTCTTTCCCCTCCCTAGTCCAGAGTCAGTCAGGAGATTGGCGCTGAAGACGGGCCCATGGCGATCCGGTCTCACCCCACTACTGAAACAGTTGCTGGAGAACTGGGCCTGAAATCTCATAGCCGGAAGACTTACTCACCTGTGGCTGCACAGAGACCCGGGCGTCAGGGACCCTTGTGAACTTCGCAGCTTGGAGGAAGAGGGAATCTGGTGTTAGATCGGGGTTTAAGATGACATCCCAAAGTGAGAAGACGAGGCTACGCCGCCTATGATTAGTGCCCCTCCCCCGCCATCTAACCGCCTGCGAAAAGTTAGGGATGGGGAGAGATTAATGTAGCAAATCCACATGGAAGGTTGAGGAAGGAGCGATAAGCCCTCTACTAACATTTCTATCGTTGTTTACGAGGAAATCGGTGTTGGGGCTCGAGAACACTTTCCCATGGAGCACAGTGAATTGGAACATCGGGGCTACAGCTCGCTTTCTGACCCTTTTGCTCAGCCCTCTCACCAAAAGGTCACATAGTCTTGGGAGTTTTCCCCATGTTCAGGGATGTCACTGCCCCGCAGGTCCTGGGCTGTAGTGGCACTCACACCATGCAAAGTTGTCTGCCCACTCCGCTTTGAAAGTAGCAGAATGTGGTCATATGCTAATCAGTGTGAGATTATGTTAGTATTAATACACATTTCTTCAATTGGTAGTGACGGTCAGATACACATATTACAATAAATATAAACGGTCAGATACATATATTACGATAAATATAAACTGGGGTTCTGTTTATGGTCGGGTCAGAAATGAACAAAAGCCCTTCTAGACAGCAGGACTGCAGTGCGACAGCCTGTGGGGGGGGGGCGGGGTTAGTGGTTCGCCAGGTGGCCCGAGTACAAAGGAGAAGGGTCCTGTAGGTTACCCGAAAGCTGTTAGGCTTTAGGGGAAGAGAAGGATTTACAGCCGAGAGGGGATGGCGTGCTGAGTGCAGTGACGTCAGGCTGGCTGCGGTAGGAGAGGGGGTGCAGGGGTGCAGCGGGACGGGATTGTGGGGGCAGGGCAGGAGGCCGATGCGGCCCTCTAGGCCAAAGAGGACAGTGGCTCGGGGGGCGGAGTCAGTGGGGATGGAGAAAATATTTCGGAGGTAAAATGAGAGGGTTGCGTATGATTTGGTTCTTGGGCCTATTCCGAGGCTCCGGTCTTCCACAGCCTCACGGGCTCGGGGGCCCTGGGAGGGAGGATGGTAGGCAGTAGGACTTGTGCTCACGCTTGGACATTCTGCGCTGCAGGGCCGTCCGCGTAGGGATGTTGTGCTGGCTGCGAGGTGCATGGCTAGGGCCTCCCCGGACAGCTGTGGACAGGACGCATGGTGGGGACAGTTAACTTAGGTGAAGCTGTAGGCGAGGGGAGATGCTCACGGAAGGGGTGGTCGGCCTTCGCGGCTCCGGAATCGCTTGAGTGTTGGAGAAATAACAGCCTGCCTGCAGGGCCTGGTATGATGTAATCGGAGGTGGGGCTTCCAGCAGACCCCCGGACTGTGGTGACGTGGATCTAGGGGTGGGACCTGCTGGGCTAGAGCAAGCGCGCTGCGACTAGAGTTGCGCAGTTGGGAAGGATGAGCCCGCGCGGGAGGCTGCCCAAGGGCAGCCTCTGGGCTCCCGAGAAAGCTCAGTGCGGTCTCATCGCGGCAAGGGTGGCCCGCAATACCTGTCACTGCTGAGAAGCCGAGTGGACTTCGGACTTAGCGTTGTCTACGCGATTCAGGTACCAGAGGGGACCCCGTGCTAGTGGGAAGCTTGGAACCGAAGCTGGGTAGAACAGGTTGAAAAATGAGAGGGAGGACATGGAGACAGCTAGCACAGGCCACTGTTAAAGGTGTTTGGGGAGAGCGAGGCGGTGAGGAGCAGAAAAGGCCAGCAATTGTATCTGCAGTGATCCCCGACCATTTTGGCCGCAGGGATGGGGTTTCGTGGAAGATGGGATGCGGGCTGAGGGGGCGGAGGCGGGGCTAAGATGCGCTTTGCTAGCTCGCCCGCTGTGGTTGGACGAGGGGGAGGCAGAAGGCGGAGCTCAGGGACGACTCGCTCGCTGCCCGGGTTCTGACAGGCTGCCGACTGGTACCCGGTTGCGGACCCATTCCCAACGGGCGGCGGATTGGTACCCATCCACCGACCCCGTTTCCGATCCGCCGCAGACCTACACCCGTTTGCGGACCCATCCCCGATGGGCCGCGGACCAGTACCCATTAGCAGACCCCGTTTCCTACAGGCCGCGGATCGGTACCCGTTTGCGGACCTTTTCCGACGGGCCGCAGACCTGTACCCGTTTGCAGACCCGTCCCCGATGGGCCGCGGATCGGGACCCGTTTGCGGACCCGTTTCCGACGGGCCGTGGATCGGTACCCGTTTGCGGACCTTTTCCGACGGGCCGCAGACCTGTACCCGTTTGCAGACCCGTCCCCGATGGGCCGCGGATCGGTACCGGTTCGCAGACCCCGTTTCCGATGGGCTGTGGATCGGCACCCGTTTGCGGCCTGTCCCCTGACAGGCAGCAGCCCGGTATTAGGATGTTTTGGCTACAAAGAACAGTAGACGGATCGAACTAGTTTAAATGGTGACAAAAACTGACCTTATTCGAGAGTTCCAGAAGATGGTGGCTGACTGTGTCGTCATGGACCTGGTGTTTTTCCAGGCGGCTGCGTGACATGGGTGTTCTGCTGCCCCCTATGGGTGACAGGGTGCATTACAGTCTCTAGCGGAAATATGACTTGGCTGTAATCTGCAAAAAATATATACTGAAAACGTAAATTCAGGCCGCAGACCGGTACCCACTTGCACACCCGTTTCTGACAGGTCACGGATTGGTACCCATTCGCGGACCCCGTTTCCAACAGACTGCGGACCAGTACCCATTTGCGGACTGGTCCCCAAGAGGACGCGGATCGGTACCCATTGGCGGACCCGTTTCCAACAAGTCGCGGATCGGTACCCATTTGCGGACCCGTTTGCGACAGGCCGTGGACCTGTATCCATTTGCAGGCCTGTCCTTTACAGGCTGCGGATCGGTACCTTTTGCGGACCCTGTTTCCGACGGGCCGCGGATCGGCACCCGTTTGCGGACCCATTCCTGACGGGCCGCGGACCGGTACCGGTTCGCTGACCCCGTTTCCGACGGACCGCGGATCGGTACCCATTTGCGGCCCATCCCTGACAGACAGCAGCCCGGTATTAGGCTGCTTTGGCTACAAAGAACAGTAGACGGATTGAGCTGGTTTAAATGGTGCCGAAAACTGACCTTATTCGAGAGTTCCAGAAGATGGTGGCTGACAGTGTCGTCATGGACCTGGTGTTTTTCCAGGCGGCTGCGTGACCTGAGTGTTCTGCTGCCACCTATGGGTGGCGGGGTGCATAACAGTCTCCAGCGGAAATAATGACTTGGCTGTAATCTGCAAAAAATATATACTGAAAATGTAAATTCATAAGCTTATAGGTTGAGTTTTTGGAAACCAAACAACAGTCACAAGCTCCCAGATCATAGTTGCAGTGTCCCCGAAGTCACTACCCACCTCCTCCCCCAGGATGTCTACGGTAGTGCCTGCCTACACCACTGGAGATTTTGACGCAATATGAACGGTTATACAGTATGGCTTTCAACATTGTTTTTGAGATCCGTACTGTTGTATGCAAAGTAATATAAAGTGTTCATCTATTGCATGAATATACCAGGTTTTACCCATTCTGTTGATGGACATTTGGGTAGTTTCTAGTATTTGGCTTTTATAGGTGGTGTCATTGTGAACCTATATACTCACTTCTAATGAGTGCATAATCAGGGACAGGGTACGCTTATATTCAGATTTAGTACATAATTCCCAACGTGTCTGTATGACTTTCCTGCCAGCAGCCTACGAGAGTGTCAGTTCCACATCTCCACTAACACTTACCTTTTCTGTTACTTCACTTAGCCTTTCTGGTGGGTGTGTAATGACGTAGTGCTGTGATTTAAATTTGTATTTCCTTAAGTCTAGCATCTTTTCATTTGCTTATTGACCACTTGGATTTTCTCTTACCGTTAGGTGCCTGTTAGGATTTTGAGTTGAATGTCTTTATTTATTAGTTCTTTTTTTTTAAATTATGGGTATGAGTCATCGTCAAATATAGGAATTGATTACCAATGCCTGCTCACACTCTGGCTGGCCTTTCTACTCTTTGGTGTTTTCACAGCAAGCTGCTGATTTTCGTGCCGTGCAGTGTGCCCGTTGTTCCCTTTACGGGAGGCATTTTTTGTGTTTCCAGTCTCTGCCAGCTCACGTCACCAACACGTTGTGTTTCTTCTAAAATCTTGATGGTTTAACTGTGGGATTTAGATCCGCAGTCCGTCTGGAGGTGGCGTTCTGTATTGAGTGTGAGGTGGGGCTCCAGATTCAGGTGCCTGTGCAGTTGGCACAGCATCATTTGAGAGTGGTTTTCTCTATGGATGGCAGCGTTTCCTTTGTCCTACAGATCAGGTGACTGTAGGTGAGGATCCGTTTCTAATTGCTGTATCCTATCATGTCGGCCAGCTCATCTGTCTTTAGGTAGCCTTTTCTTGTTTAAAACCATGTTTATAGCCTTTTACTGGGTATTATTATATTGTAGTATTATATTAATCCCAAGAACAAAACTACTATTAATACCTAGGTAATCTCTTTTTAATAGGGATGAGTCCCCTCAGGTATCATTGGCCAGCACTAGGTCACATGACTCCCCCTAAGCCAATCAGTGCAAAGGAGAGTGGCTGTTGCCATGGTTGAATTAAACTAGTTAGAAATTGTCTCTGAATCTTGTAAGATCTTGAATCATCTAAAGTAGACACAGCAAAAGGCTAGCAACCAGGTGGGGGGGAATAGTTGTTGGGTAGGCTACCAATAGTGTTTTTTCTCATGGTTTAAGATGTATTTTTCTGTTTGTTTTTTAAAGATGAGAGAAATCTGAGCATATTAAAAATTGATGTGAGGTTGTACAACAGTGTGAATGTACTGAATACCACTTGAACTATACATTTGAAATGGTTCAGGTGGTAAATTGTGTGTTATGTAAATTCACCATAATACGGAATGGATTCCCAAGGGGGAATTGTTAATATACAGGGGAGAGAAGGGAGAATTGATACTGTGAGAATGGACCGGGTGGAGAAATCGGGCCCATAAGGAAGAGCAGGAACACCTTTACTGCAATAGTAGTAAAGGAGAAAAGGTAGGACTGGGTAGGGGCTTGTCTTTGGTAGCAGGACACCGAGAGTTTTCTTTGATGTCTCCAGGTTACTCTTTGAACTCGGAGCAGAGGTCACCTGCTGAGAGGGAAGGGAGTTGATTGGAAGTTTGAGGACAGGACATAAGATTTGAAAAGATCATCTCCAAGTTAGAAAATGAGGTGACCGAGTATGATGGTTTAACAATGCTGCAGGCCCCTTGAGGTTTTTTAATCACGGGTGATAGCACTACCTGTCTACTCTGCTGTGTAATTTTCTCCAGCAATGCTTGGCTCCCTAGAGATAGGCATGGAGAAAGCAGAAAGTGGGATTGACCCCAGAGTTGGGGCTTTGCCGCAGGGCCAGATGCGCACGCAGGGACGGAGTATAAAGAATTACTAAGCATGTGACCGTGAAATGATGAACCGGTGACTCTCAGGCTAGCTAAATAAGGAAGTAAAACAGCAGACTGGTTAAGGCGGTGAGTTGGGCACCCTGAGGAGATAGTAGGGATAGTTGAACAAAATGGAAGGAACTGGGTTATAGGGGAGAGTGGGATGACTGAATTAGTGATTTTTGAGGTTGGAATAGTTTTGAGTGATAAGTTTTGGGGGAAGGAGGGGGCAGGGGTGGATACCTGAGCTGGGGTGGAGGAGGAGGTCTTAGGAGATAACCCAGGAAACTTAGTACTTGACAGTTTACAAGTACTGATTTAGTACCTTCCTGAAAACAGGAAGAACGGAGGTGTTACCCCCCGTTTTAGATGAGAAAGCAGGCCCTGAGAGGCGAATAACTTTCTCACAGCCCCAGCGAGAGGTAGTGATTGATTGGACTTCGCTGTTTCACGTCCCACCTTTCATGCTCTGTGCACTATACCCGAGCGGAAGTGTTGTGTGAGAGATCTGGGAGCTAAATTTCTGGGGATTGGAAGTCTTGCTGACATGCAAAAAATAGTGCAAAACACTGTACGGCCAATAACGAGCAGCTGGGCACAGATTAAAACGTAGGCAGGGTACGTGCAGGAAATACTCCAGAAATGTGGAAAATAGTTCTTCCTGGGTCGTTGTGATCATGACTCTGGATGACCTTTCCCCTTGTTGTAGTTTTCTGTGTTTTCCAAATTTCCTATAATGGATGTAATATGAATTTTTAAAAATTAAAAAGTTAGTTTGTAACTAGATTGTATATGGAAAATTCAAAAAGTACAAATAGAAATGCGATATAATACCTTTATTAAAATAAAAATGTGAACATTTTATTTCTCGTTTTCTTTTTTAGAAACGCCCTTGGTGATGGCAAGAGAGCCATTATTCTGAAGAACAACTGGACAAAGGTAGGTTTCTCTTGTGTTCGACCGAGGCAAGTAATGCCCTACAGCCTGATGGGTGATGTGTTCAGGTCACAGGTTGTACGTTCGTATGTAAAAATGTGGGATAGAGTGTGCAGGGTTCAGGAACGTGACAGGGACTCTTCAGTTCCACAGTCAGAAAGGAGACAGAGCGCAGCAGTGAGGCCGCGTGTGTCTGAGGGGAGCAGTTGCCTGTAGGAATCTTGACCTTGGGGGCACCTTACCCACTGAGATACCAGCATCTGCACACAGCAGCTGGGTTGAAGACCTGAAAAACGGAACTTAAAGCTCAGAAGGAACTATAGGAGATGGCATTGTTCATAAATTCTTACACATCCATTTGTGAAGAAACATAAATTTGATTGTACCAAACTTGAAAACCATCTGGATGTCAAAACACCCCATGAATGAGGTCATAGTCTGGGAGGAGATAATTTATCTTATATATGGCCTGTATAACTGATAGGGTTAATATCTGGAATATACAAAGACCTAAAATTAAAAACCCAGTAGAAATGGGCCAATACACAAGCTTCTCACAGAAGAGGAACTCTGAGTGGGCAAGAGAAATAAACTAAGCTCTGTTTCCCAGTAATGGAAACTGTACAGAGGCAGAGAAAGGAAACCAGGAGAGCACATTCGAGAGCCTCTGAACAGACCCACACATGCAGGAGTAAGTAAAACAACGCGGTACCGTTGGGGCTCTTCAGACTGGCAGTAGCTACCGAGGCGAATAGCCCTGAGTGTGGGTGAGTGCGTGTACCAGCAGGAACGCTTCATAAACCAGTGGTGTTGAATTGGTCACAAGCACCTTGGAGAGCACTGTGATGTGCATGTGCAGCAGCTCCTTGGTTCTAAGTGTGTGTGCCCCACAAACAGTCTTGCACATGTGCACCTGTTGGGGTGTGCAAGGTTGGCCACTGCGACAGTGTTTTGATGGCATACCTAAGTATCCATTAACAGAGCCGTGGATGGATGTGGTTTTTACACTTCATCCAGTCATCACTGCGATCTGTCTGATCTGTCCTTTTTTTTTTTTTTTTTTTTAAGATTTTATTTATTTATTTTTAGAGGCAGAGGAAGGGAGGAAAAGAAATATCAATGTGTGGTTGCCTCTCAGGCGCCCCCTACTGGCCGTGACTGGGAATTGAAGCAGCAACCTTTTGGTTCACTTGCCGAAGCACAATCCACACTGAGCCACACAGCCAGGGCAGAAGTTTTTTTATTTTAATCAAGTCCACTTTATCAGTTATTTCTTTTGTGGATCATGCCTTTGATGTTACATCTAAAAAGTCATCAAAATACGTAAGGTCACCTAGGTTTTCTCCTATGTTATTGGGTAGGAGTTTTGTGGGTTTGTGTTTTCCATTTAGGTCTGCGATCCATTTTGTGTTCATTTTTGTGGAGGGTGTAAAGTCTGGATTCACTTTTTTTTTTTTTTTTTTTTGCATGTAGCTATCTGTTTGTTCCAGCATCATATGTTGAAAAGACTATCTTTCCTCCATTGTATTTGCCTTTGCTTCTTTGTCAAAGATAAGTAACTATACTTATGTGGTTCACTCTTCTTTCAATTGGGATGTTTTGTGCTGATTGCAAAAATATCTCTGTAGCCTAAAAATATTGGGTTGCCCAAAAAGTTCATTTGATTTTTTTCCTTATGATGGCTCTAGTAGAGCTTAGTTGTCTTTAACTTCATTTGAAACAATTTTGTTAAATTGCATTGTGACAGCTGTCCTATCAGCATGCATTTAAAAAAACTAATGAAAACTGGTGAATTTTCGTGTGGCCATTTTAATGTTGAAGACGGAAGAAAATACACAACATTTTTGGCATGTTATACTTTATTATTTCAAGAAAGGTAAAAATGCAACTGAAATGCAAAAAGAAAATTTGTGCAGTGCATGAAGAAGGTGCTGTGGCTGGCTGAACGTGTCAGAAGTGGTTTGTGAAGTTTCGTGCTGGAGACTTCTCACTGGATGATGTTCCATGGTTGGGCAGACCAACTGAAGTGGATAGCAGTCAAATCAAGACATTAATTGAGAATAGTCAACATTCTACCATGCGGGAGATAGCTGACATACTCAAAATATCCAAAATCAATAAAGTTACTGGTGAAAATGAAACATGTGTCTTTTATTTTAAGGAAAAAAACATACGGACTTTTTGCCAACCCAACAAACTCCTAGGAAGTATTCAAAAAGTTTGGTAACTCTATATCTAGGTCATTTGTCACTTTGTTTTACCGGAAGGGAATGCTCATTGAAGGATGGGTTTCAATTCAACAGCAAAAGCAAACTGTCCAAGGTACAGTCTTTACTTTTATAAGAATTGTTCTGCCCTGGCTGGTGTAGCTCAGTGGATTGAGCGCGGGCCTGCGAACCAAAGGATCTCGGTTCGATTCCCAGTCAGGGCACATGCCTGGGTTGCAGGCCAGGCCCCTAGTCGGGGCCACGTGAGAGGCAACCACACATTGATGTTTCTCTCCCTCTCTTTCTCCCTCCCTTCCCCTCTCTAAAAATAAATAAATAAAATCTTTAAAAAAAAAAATTGTTCTATTTTAGAATTAATTGTGAGCCTGAGTTTACTGAGTCATGTATCCAGGGTATAAGCCTATATAGGAAGTTACTCTGTCTATTTCTGTGTGAGGTTGGGCTACTTTTCCTTCCTTCTTTCTAGTTAGAGCACAGTAGCACATTGTCAACTCTCCTAAACGGATTTCAGGCTTCAGAGAGGCTTAGTCATTGTATCGTAAAGAGTGAGAGTTCTTATGGTAGAGTCAACAGGTAATTGTCGATGTTTCTGTGTGCGTCACCTTTTAACGATGTTATATAGGATACAAACCAATAGTTTCACAAATGTTCTCAAGAACCTTTTAACTTTTCGAGGTATATTTGGACTCTCTTGTTTGTGAGAGACGAAACCTAACCCAGATTTGGCTCAAGTAGGAAAGAGGAGGTATTAGCTCATGTAATTTGAAAATTCTAGGGATTAGCTTCGGGCATGATTGGATCCAGATCTGCACACACTTTTCTTTGTGTTTCTTAGCTGCGCTTCCCTGCTTGTTAGCATCACGTTCAGTCTTTTTTCTGTTTCATTTTACCTCGGTCCCACTGTTGTGTCCTCCGGTTCTGCAATGTCTGATCTGTGTTTTCATCCAATGTATTTTCATCTTAAATGCTATAGCTTTCACCTCTAGAATTTCACTTTGAGTATTTCTTACATAGTGCTTGTCTTTACTTATATGTCCGGTCTTTCTTTTAGCTTCTTGAATGTATGGGGTATCTTTATAACTGTTTTAATGCCCTTGTCTACTAATTCTATCATGTGGGTCATTTCTAGGTGGTTTCAATTGATTCATTTTTTCCTTTTTTGCACACCTAGTAAGTTTTTTAAAGATTTTATTTTTAGAGAGAGGGAAAAGGAGGGAGAAACAGAGGGAGAGAAACACCGATGTGTGGTTGCCTCTCACACGCCCCCTACTGGGGACCCGGCCCGCAACCCAGGCACGTGCCCTGACTGGGAATCCAACCAGCGACCCTTTGGTTCATTGGCCAGCACTCAATCCACTGAGCCACACCAGCCAGGGTGCATACCTAGTAAGTTTTGATTGGATGCCAGGCATTGTAAGTTTACCTGATATTTTTGTATTTCTGTAAATATTTTTCAGCTTTATTTTGGGATGTAGTAGTTACTTGTAAACAGTTTGTTTTCTTGGAGTCTCGTTTTAAGCTTTGTTAGGTGGGCCCATAGTGGTATTGGGTCTAGGGCTGTTTTTTTCTCCATAACTGAAGCAAAGCTTCGGAGTACTCTCCTTGATACTCTGTGAATTAGTGGTGTTTTCCTCCCCGGTTGCGGGGAACAGGAAATATTCCTGGCCCTGTGTGGGTGCAAGTGTTGTTTCCTCTTAGTGTTTCAGGTGGTCTTTCCCTGGCTGGGGTAGTTGCCCCCCACGCAGGTGCTGATTAGTACGCAGCCAGACCCAAGGGGGCCCCGTGACAATCTGGAGTTCTCTGTGCAGCCCTCCCTCCCTACCCGTCTGCCCTGAGAACTTGGGCTGCATGGCTTGCCTGGACTGCTGGCTCCGTCCCCTTAACGGAGACTCTGGTCTCTGCCTGGGTTCCTTCTCGCTGTGCTATGGCTGAGCAGCCCCGCTGAGCAAGTGGGAGCGGGCCCAGGGCTTGCTCGGTGTGGTTCTCATCTGTCAGGGATCGCTCGCTGTTGTTGCCTGATAGTCAGTGTCTTGCGGCCCTTTGTCTCCCATATGTTGCTCATATATGTTGTTTATTTTAGGCGAGAGGGTAAATCCAGTCCCTGTTCCTCCATCTGGAGCAGAAGCGGTAGAGTGTGGGCTCTCTTGGCTTTGTTTTGAAAAAGACTTTTCATATAGTGGGAGAGCAAAGTGATGTCCTCAGTAACCGTTCATTCTAGTGGAAAGAGAACACCTTCAGTATCTGTACAGCGTACCCAAGGGATGCCTCAGACGTACTCTCCTTGAGCCTTGTACCCACCTGTGGATCCATCGCTGTGACCTGGGAAATGGTGCGTTTGGCTTGGCCCGTTTCCTGGGTCACAGCTATGCTTGTATCCACTGTCATTGTTGGGGTGGGGCGTGAGGTTGACAGTCCTGCCATTACTATGTAGAGAAGGGACATGGTGGCCCTCCAAAGGAGGGGGTGCTGGGCAGGTGAACAAAAGAGAATTTTTATATATGTGATAGAGAATGAGATAGTATCAAAGAACAGCAAGACTTTCTATTGTAATGGGATTCAAGTAACTCTCCAGAAAAAACTTTAGCAAAGAGATCTGAATAAAATTTCTCAACAGGCACAAATTATACTGGTTGCAGAGTTTAAGGAAAAGGACTCAGTAAAGGATGAGTAAGATGGAGGGACACAAGAATGAGATAAAGTGTTTTTTACAAATTTAAGTAGATATGGTTTATAATCTATCATAATTTCCTGTGCTGTGATTTTTTAAAAAATGCAGTTATGGTCCTGGCTGGCATCACTCAGTGGATTGAGTACTAACCTGTGAACCAAAGGTTGACCAGTTCGATTCCCAGTAAGGGCACATGCCTGGGTTGCAGGCCAGGTCCCCAGTAGGGGGTGCTCAGGAGGCAACCACATATTGATGTGTCTCTCCCTCTGTTTCTCCCTCCTTTCCCCTCTCTTTAAAAAATAAATAAAACTTAAAAAAATGCAGTCGTGTAAGCTTTTAAGTTGACATATGCCTGGGGGCTAGGATTTTGGTCTTTTTTTTTTTTTTTAAGATTCTATTTATTTATTTTTAGAGAGGGAAGGGAGGGAGAAAAGCATCAATGTGCGAGAGATACATCGATTGGTTGCCTCTTACACGCCCACAACTAGGGACCTGGCCTGCAAGAACCAGCAACCTTTCGATTCGCAGGCCAGCACTCAGTCCACTGAGCCACACTAGTCCGGGCAGGGTTTTGGGCTTACAGCACACCTGAGAGCTCTCTGTTCTCTTATGCCTTTTGAGGAAAAGCAAAGTTTAACCAAATGCAATCTGACCTGACTCTTTGATCTGAGCCTAAATAGTCTGGCTAAAAAGAAATTCTCCAGAACTCCCTGGGTGGGGTTGCTGCACCGGAGCAGGGTTATGGGTGCAAGGAGTCCTCATGAACAGAGGTCCTTGCGGTTGTTTCCGGCTTTTCTTAGTGGAAAGCACGTCTTTCTTAAAAAGGCCACTTATTCCCGATTTCATATTTTCTCGTAGACTCAGAATGTTCTTTGTAAAGAGAGGAAGCTCTGGGCCTCAAGTCATAAAAGACCAGGGTCCTGTGGTTTGCCGCCCAGTAAGTGGCATCCGTCCAGTTCCCAGCCTCTTAGGCTTAGAAGTCACTTTTCAAGTGGAGGTACTGTGTCTAAAATGGGGGTTCGGTTTTGTTTTTCCGAGCTAGAGGAGAGGCTGGTTGAGTTAGCCCAGGTTTGGCAGCGTTAGCTTTCTAGATTAAAAGGTTCGTGCTTGATGTACAAGATTTCTCAGAATGTGTAAATGTGGCTGGCCAGCCAGGCCTGTGTGGTTCTGTAGCAAAAACAAAAAAGAACAAAAATCTCAATTAAAAAAAGAAACCTTGATTAAAAAACAAACCTCGATCATTGAATTAAGAGTAAATCAGTGGTTTTGGACCTCTTCTTTCTTAAAGCCGAGACCTGTTCTTAGAGATAAAGGAATTAAAAGCTGATCGTAAGAGAACGCTGGCTAGGTTGTTCAGTTGATTGGAACGTTGCTCAGATACGCCCCAAGTTACTGGTTAGATCCCGGGTTGGGGTACACTCAGGAATCAACCAAAGCATGCGTAAATACGAGGAACAACAGGTCTCTCTCCCTCTCTCTCTCCCCCTCGCCCTCTCTCTTTCTCTCTAAAAACTCGGTAAAAAAAAAAAAAAAAAAAAAAAAAAGCCAGTTAAGCGAGTGATGGATGGAAGATGTAGCCTAGATGTACCTCTTATCTGAGCCGCGCTCCTCTTCAAGGGCCTGGAAAGCGGCCACCGAGCCAACTGGGCTTCCAGCTCCAAGGTTCTGCTGGTTTCTGAAGTGGAGGGGATGTCAGGGCTTGGAGACTGTCACTGCCTCGAAATATTGTGAAGAAATTTAAGTTATTTGTGCGAATGATTTTTATACTTTATTTGGCATAAAAATTATTTCCTTCTTTACTAGCAAAATATAATGAAGGTTGAATTTTTTCATTTGGAGAGAGTGCGCAAATCTCTCTTCAGCAAAAATACTGATCTCTAGTAGTTGTTAAAATTATTATGATACTGTTATAACTATTCACTTAGATCATTTAGGTAATTTTGTATCCTGAGAGGTGTTAACGCTTTTATTTGTATTTCATTGATAGGGTTCTAATCTAATATTTTAAGTAACTAATCAGATTTCAAGCAAAGTATTTTTCTTACCTGTTTCCTTTAACCTAAGCGTATTTGTGAGAAAATTAAATTTATCTCTTTGGAACAGGGTCACTATCGTTATTGTGCTGCTCTTTCTATGCTGGGGGAGTATGACTGGGCCCTGCAAGCAAACATTAAAGCTCAAACCCTCTGTAGACATGACCCTGAGGGAGTCAAGGATCTAATTCAGCAGCACGTAAAGTTACAAAAACAGATAGAAGACCTGCAAGGTATTTCACCTCAGACTCTTTCGGTTTCACTTCATTCCCTTTAAAACTCTTGAAGGTGGGTTTCTTGGATGAATGGTGGACCATGAATCAATTTTCAGGTGATTTGTGCTTATTTTGTTATCTCGGTCGAGTCCCTTCGGCTTTTCGCTTCTATCTGTAAAGAATTATATCAGCATTATGTTCCATCAGGTGATTATGAATGATTTGTATTTTTATTTGAACATTTAGCAACAAATTATAGGCTCTAGTGTAGAAAAATATGCCTTCTTGAAATTTGAAAATAAAGTAAACCCTTTTTGAAACAAAGTTGTCGTAAAATTATCCCCTTCACCATGATAGTTATTTCCTGAAGGAAATTCCCTTCCTGAGAGTTGTTTGATGTACTTGCACCAAGGTTGTGGCTGATTTTATTCGTATCTCAGGAATTCGCTGTGCAGCACAGGAATTCTGTAATTCCTTGCCCTACACTCTGTAGAGGTGTTTCCTGTTTGTTCTTTTGGGTGTTTAGTGCCTTACGAAGCTGAGTTGAGGGGTTCTCTCTCACTAGCAGATGTCATCCACCATGACATGATTATAAGACTGTGAGCTCCTTGAAGACAGGTACCGTGTCTGACTCACATTTACGGTATTTTGCCAGGTCTAATGCGCACCTTTATGTCCAAATTTTTGAAGGGAAAATAAAGATATGCATTATACATGGGTCGTACCTGGAATACCTTGTACCTGTTCTTGTGTTTTATAATTGTTTGTTGCATAAAATTTCTCGTACTAGAATATATTAAAAAATAAATGCTAAAATTCCGTTAGAGTACAAAAAAACAAGTATCTAAGTATAAATCAATAAATAATTGAATTAAAAATTAAAACGAAAGGCAGTTTATCTGAAAGTTTGGGCCAAAAACGCAGGTGTGCACTATATATGGCAAAATACGGTATTTGTTGCTACATCTAGTCAGTGACCCTCCCCAACAGGATGTCGCTAAGGTCTGCAGGATAGTTTGTTGACATGATCATTAAACTAAAAGCATCGCAAAGTGTAAAATTGCTTAGGTTTGCTTTTCAGTTCTCTGACTTTGCAGGTCTTTTAATGTACATGTTTGTGTTGCCAGTGCACTGGTTACTAAGTGCATGTGTGATTGATTTTTACAGGTGGAACATCAACTAGGAATCCAATTAAATCCTGTTACGAAAACAGGTGAGTTAACATCAGTTCGATCCGTAGCTGTTACTTGGATGGGCTTTGCCCTGCAAGTTTAAGAATCGTTGTGTTTGATGCTTTAGGAGCTGATAGCCACCACAGTCAAGTGGGAGGTGAAGAGTGGTTTTTAAAGTGTCCCTGTGTATCAGGCGACCTGTGAATTGCCAAGTTTGTTTTGCTGACTGTTTTGCTCAGCTATTTGTATATGTATGTATTGGGGGTCAGTAGCCTAATCCTGTGGAAAAAGGGGTGAAATGTTAATGGGATGTTACTGTGTTTGAATGAGACCAGTTTTGGCCATTGGGGTCCTGGCAGGGAGCAGGCGCACGGTCTGTGCCTTTTAACCCTTCACCTCTGCCCTGGAAACATCTGCCTCTGGACTCCCAACGCCTTTCCAAAGGCTCAGACCCTTCCTGTTGGACGTGGGCAGCAGACAGACTGCACTGCGCGTGCAGTCAAGCCGGTAGCAGCCGGGGCTCTGCTCTGTTACTTGGCGATTAAATAAGATTAAGCTTTTCCCCACCTTCCTGAGATAATGAAGCTGAAAAATTTAAAAGGAGAGTCACTTATTTCAATATTAGAAACCAGACTATGTTTTTTGAGTTGTTTTTAATCTGAGTTTTTAATACCAAATGTAAAATGTTTATGTATAAAGCCTACTCTCTGAGGTAGAGATCCTTTTTGAAACAACCTTACCTTGCTTTCAAGGAGAAAGGGCTGTAATTGCTGAGACCTGTTTCTCTGAAGGTTGACTTTTTAAAATACATACTACTTAATAGAAGTAAAAAGATTGTTCCCTTTCTCTCCATTCAGGGCCTACACACCTAGTTCATCAGCACCTGCGTTTAGTACTTCACTTAACTTTGTGGAAACCGAAAGAGATTCCAGAAAAACCAACCACGAAATGGCAAGCGGTGGTCATCCAAATTCAAGGGTAATTTCAGCTAAAAACTAAAAATAATATTATTTTCAGTGTAGATAGTCTCATAGTTTTACAATAATATTTTGGTGACAATGGAAACTAAGTATTTTGTTGATATAAACCTTTTTTTGGCCTATTGATATCAAGAGAATGATTCTTTTTCAGATTTTATTTATTTAATTTTAGAGAGAAGGGAAGGGAGGGAGGAAGAGAGGGAGAGAAACCTCCATGTGCAAGAGAAACATCCATCGGTGGCCGCTCACATGCCCCGGGCAGGGGTGGGGGCGCCTAGCCCACATCACTGGCATGTGCCCTAACTAGGAATCGAACTGGCGACCTTTCACCTTGCAGAACAATGCCCAACCCCCTGAGCTGTGCCAGTCAGTCAGGGCGAGAATGATTCCTTTTTTTGTTTTGTTTTTGGAGATTTTATTTATTTATCTATTTATTTTTAGAGAGGGCCCAAGCCCTTGGCTCATTGCTGTGCTCGGCCGAACCCGGGCCCAATGGCCTGTCAGGGCACCGTGTCCCAGAGGCCCTGCAGCGGAGTTTTGCTCAGAACTGCAGTGTCCTCAGAGATCAGCAGATGTCACCGAGTCCACACTTAGGTTTCTCTCCAGGGCTTGAGCGGGGCAAGGTGGGGTGGGGGAGGTATATGGTGTTTTGGGTTAGATGGGTACTGGGCAGTGGGGGGACCTGCTGTGTAGTGCTTTTGTTATTCACAATGAAGATCTCAAAGAGGCTGTGTCCAGTTAGGAAGAGGAGCATAAGAAAAGATGCACTAGTATTGAGTCAGTCCAGACACTTCCTGAGCAACCGCCCCGGCCGGCCTCATGATGCTAGGTGTCAGAACTAGAACTGTCATTTGAGAATTTGTCATATCATACTCTCTTATCATTCGTTACGATTTTGTTTGCTTATTCATTTAGGCCTCACCACCTACATATTTTAGGTGCTTGAATAAATTCTGATCTATTTTATTTTTTAACTATTGAATTCTTAAGGGCTTTTTTTCCCCCCCAAAATCTCATTGATTTTATTTTCATGGGTAGGACGTAGACGAAGCTTCAAACTCGGATGATTGCGACTGTCCCGAATACCTGGCATCATCAAGTGAGTTTCTCCCTTATGCGAATCGTGGACAAAGTCAACGCGGTGTTGGCTAAACTTCTGTGCCCCGGGATTTGCACGAACAAGCCTCCCTTACATCTGCGCTTGTTCTTTTACTTTGCAGTGCTTCTCCGTGAAAACGTGGGCTATTTATTTGAAATCAGCACTTAGTCTTTTCATGTTATTTAATAAGTCTCATTTTGGAGCTCCAGATTAAAGCGATGGAGAGGAAGGACGAAGCCCTTTCCGGTTTGCTCTCCGATCTCCACTGGGCCAGTGCTTTCCAGCTTTCATACCGTTACCTGCCCCAACCAAAGGGCCTTTTTAGCCTTTCTTCCCCCTACGTGCCTCACCGGGACATTTACTGTGTATCTGTTTATGTTCCGTATGTATGTCTCTGCTTTAAGCATGGGGTGGGAGGGCAAAAGTAGGTTTACAGTTGTGAGCACGCGAAACAGCAATGTATTCTTGGGTTATCATTTGTTAATTAGTATATTATTTTTCACGC
The DNA here is from genome assembly GCA_039655065.1 of Glossophaga mutica. Classification (NCBI taxonomy): domain Eukaryota; kingdom Metazoa; phylum Chordata; class Mammalia; order Chiroptera; family Phyllostomidae; genus Glossophaga; species Glossophaga mutica. The sequence goes on along the minus strand of CM077304.1, from coordinate 219,146,874 downwards.
GAACAACTGCAAACCTACTTTTGCCCCACCCCGTATGAAAAGGTGGATCTTCTTTTCCTCTCCCAGTAACCATCACTAACGCTGCTGGGGGTGAGGAACATCCATCCCCTCTGTTGAGAATGGATGCTGTAGGCCAGCACTTGTGTATTTTAAATGGTGCTTGGTGTTTGTTTACCCGTCTGGTCCGCAGGCGGCAGGGCGGGGCCTCCCTGACTCCGCCCCACTGGGCGTGCCGGGTCCCAGAGGAGCACGGGTGTTCCCGCCGTGTTTACTTCTCAGGCTCCTGTGATACGGCCGGGTTTGATGGAAATCTTTCTAAAGTGAATTGCATGCTTCCCCGCCTTTTAAAACAGAGTTCGAGAGAAGTCAGGTTTTCTTAATGACTAAAGGTTGCTGTTGTTACAAGTTATTTGTCTCCATTTCCCATGTGTTCCTTCCCGGTTCTTGCAGGGACTTGTGACTGTCTAGTTAGTGACCCTGCTGCCCTCTTCTTTCTCTTATTTATCGCTTCTTTTGCTTTCTCCTTAGCGTTTTTGCTTCTGGCAGCCATTTCTCTCTTTTCTTAGGCTCCTGTGCTTCATATCCAGCTCCATATTACTGGGCATTTCCCTTTGGTTCGTACTTTGGCAGGAATTACAAAGAGGGGACACTCAGGTGAACGCAACTCTAATAGCACCTGAAAAAGGCTTTGAGGATAAAAACTTCTTTTTGGAAAACAGCTTTTAATATTTCAGTATTTCTCAGGCTGTTATCACCAGACAGTACATTTAAATAAATAAATACCACCCACACTTCGGCATCTACATTCAAAGACACTGAAGTCCCAAGGTTAGGGTTAAGTAGTTCTGCCTTAGGTCACGCAGCAGAAATCGAACCGGAACTCTTCTGCCTTTCTAGAAGCCTCCTTTATTTTCTGAGGCCACCAGAACCAGCTCCGGCTCTTCTCCCGTCCTCACTGCGTGGCTCTGACTTGCCTGTGCAGTCTGTCCCCAAAGTTTCCCTCAAATACACAGGTCCCTCCTGCTGTGCTCTCCTCTGCCCAGCTTTGCAGGTCTGTCTCCTCCCACAGTGCAGTGGGCACTGTCCTCCTGCCAGCCCCAGTTAGAGGCCGAGCTCACCCAGCTGGGGAAGTGGAAGCAGGGGGGAAGCCGTCACACTCCCCCAACCTGCCTTCACTGCAGCCGGGCTCCAACCCGGGTCCCCACCAAACTTGCCAAGCCCCGGGGGTCTACTTAGTGTCTCTTAAAAGGAACTCCGCCCTTGGGTTTGGCCCGCTCTGTGTTCTGTCCGAATCCTACTTGTTCCTTAAAACTAAACACAGATGCTGCCTCCTCACTGAGGCTTTTTCCGACCCCTCCAGCCTCCTCTCTCTCCTGTGAGTTCTGAGAGCTGTTGCTGTGAAATTAATTTGCCAATAACAGCAGGGTATCTCCTTTTCTTCTCAAGCGAGTGCTGTTTAATTATTGCCACGACTGCCTTTAATTCCCATCTGGTTGTACACTACCTGAGAATAGAAAGTACAGGCTGTCTCTGTATCTCCTCTGGGCCTACATAATAATACTAATAATTTCATCACCTCCATAGACAAACATCACCAGTAGCTTCTTTTCTGGCTTGTCTGTTTGCACTATGCTGACAATATTGCTTCCTTTGCTTGCTTATACAATTTACATATTTTCAAAGTTATTTTACTTTCAAGCTCATAGATTTTCATGTCCAGATTTCAGGAACAAATACTTTTGTGTTCACAGGTCAACCTCCAAGACATAAAGGAAGACAAAAATCCCGAAACAATGAATCAGAGCTCAGGTACGTTTTTTATCTAAGGTTTTTTGTTTTAGCCCCTAATGTTCTCCTCCCAAGGAAGACAGAAAAAGAAAAAAATATCTTCAAAGTAGTGGATACCTTTCCATATGTATGTTAAGTAGTAAAATCCCTCTCACAGTCAAAGGCATGTTTTTTAGAGAGGGTTGTTTATGCATAGAGTTTATGAATCTTGCATGTTAATACTGGTTTCTGAAAGTCATACGTATATTTATTGGTATTAATTTTATTTATTTATTTATTTATTTTTAGAGAGGAGAAGGGAGGGATAAAGAGGGGAGAGAAACATCAATGTGTGGTTGCCTCTCACATGGCCTCCACCGGGGACCTGGCCCACAACCCAGGCATGTGCCCTGACTGGGAATTGAACCCGCGATCCCCTGGTTTGCAGCCTTTGCTCAATCCAATGAGCTATGCCAGCCAGGCCTATTGGTATTAATTTTTTTAAATTCCAAACTACATGTTCATGCCCTGACCAATGTGGCTTGTTGGTTGGGTGTCGTCCCACAAAGCTACAGGTCGCTGGTTCAAGTCCTGGTCAAAGCACATCCCTGGGTTGCTGGCTTGGTCCCAGTCAGGGCGCATTCGAGAAGCAGTCGATGGATGTTTTCTCTCACATTGATATTTCCCTCCCTCCCTCCCTTCCTCCCTCCCTCCCCTCTCTCTAAAAATAAATAAATAAAGTTTTTTAAAAATACATGTTTATAAGAGGAAAACATATTCAAGAAGTATAAAGTGGAAATTAGTCTCCTTCCCGTTCACCTCATTTCGCTGTTCAGTTTCTTGGCCATCTGGAACCTTCTCTGCCAACACAGGCACAGGCGTGTGTGTGGTCTGAGGAAGGTGTTTACTAATGAACCAGCCTGCACCTATAAAGTTAGTTCTCCCAAACGTCCCCCTAAAATTAACGGTGGGGACCCTTGCCACCTGTCTTTATAGTACTCCCCCAGAACCTACAGAGGCGGGGACTGGTTGCGGAAAGGAGTTGTCCATCTCACAGTGGACACAGGAGTGTGTGAGGTCAGTGAACAGGGAGGCTGGAGAGAGTGCCGAGCCAGTTGGGCCCGTTGGGGCAGCATCCGTTTTCTCTTCCTTCCCGAAGGCTGGCTCCTTGACAGCATCTTCAAGGAGAGTGATGTGAATATCAAAGTGCTGTAAGAGAAACAAGTAAAGCCCCATTTTTTTTTTTTTAAAGAAATGACCATTTTTTGCCCTGGCTGGTGTCGCTCAGTGGATTGAGCACAGGCTTCAAACCAAAGGGTCGCCGGTTTGATTCCCAGTCAGGGCACTGGCCTGGGTTGCAGGCCAGGTCCCCAGCAGGAGTCGCGCAAAAGGCAACCACACACTGATGTTTCTATCCCTTTCCCCTTCCCTTCCCTCTTCTCTAAAAAAAAAAAAAAAAAACCTTAAAAAAAAGGACCATTTTTTTAATGGTCAAAGGAAGCAATATTGTGAGCATGGTACAAAATAAACACAAAGCAAGGACATGGGATATTATGTAATTCTGTTATTTCCTAGAAAAATCCCGAGTCTTCCTCTTCACCTCGTGCCCCCCAGGAGAAACCAAAACCACTTTGACTGTACAGTCACAATCTTAACCTGTTTTGTTAAAGATAGATTTATTTTCCCGATCCGGTGTTTCTGTCTTCAAACTGAAGCCTGCTCATTTGGTCAGGTCTGTCTCACGGGGTTATTTAATGATTAACGGGGCGACCACATAAAACACGTAGAACCCGGCACACAGCGAGCGCCTGACGCTCTTGTTACCGGTGTCGCTGTCACTGTCACCGTCGCTGGCGGTTGAACCATTCTGGTCGACAGCTTGCTTTTATCTCTTTCACAGCGCCTTGCGAATCTTCCCGTGCCAGACCCGGGAGATCTGCTGCCTTCGTTTTCGTGGCTGTGGGATACTTTATAGTGTAGACGTATATTTGGAGACATTTCTAGAGTGGAATTGCTCTGTCAAAGGGGATGTGTAATTTTAACTTTGATAGATGCTGCCGACTTGTCCTCCCAGACAGCGATCACTGTTGACACTTTTACTAAGCTGTGAAAGGGTGTGGTATAATGAAATGCACATTTATTCTCCCACCCTAGTCCCTGGCACAGAGATCCTAAAACCTTTGGAGTTTTCCTGAGTGATACAGGTGCCTTTTGTTATTCATAACAAGCCGCTTTGTACCCTACTTGAGTTTACACCAACCAGGGGACCCAAGGCCGGTGGCCCTGCCTTTGGGATCAGGGCTGGTCCCCAGAAAGACCAAGCACGTGATTGGAGGGTTGGATCTCTCAGCCCCGCCCCTGGTCTCTGAGAAATTCAGGAACGGGGCTGGAAATCCGTTCATTCACCAGTGCCCAGTAATTTAATCCTTCATGCCTGTGTAATGAAACCCCAATAAAAATCTCTAGACTTGGGGCCTGGGGGGCTTCTGGGTGGGTGAGTACACGGAGGTGTGTCGGGGGAGGTGGCCCAGGGTAAGAGCTGTGCATCACCCCATACCTCCCAACACGTCTCTTTCTTCAGACTTTTATGAGTTACATCCTTTATAACAAACTGGTCATAGTAAGTATAATGCTTTCATGAATTCTGAGTCATTCTAGGAAACTGTTGAAACTGAACCGGGGTCCCGGAAACCCCTGAGTTTGTAGTCAGCGGGGCAGGAGGCGGGTCACCGGGGCACCCTGGCATGTCTGGTCCGAACTGAAGGCAGTGTTGTCAGACTGAGCCTTGAACCTGAGAGACCTGCACGCGCTCCAGAGCTCTTGTCAAAACTGGGGTGAACTGCGCTGTTAGAAAACAGCTAGGGCACCTGACTCTCCCACCCTCACCTCACCAGCGGTGGAGTCAGGCCTTCGGAAACGGCTATGTCTCGCTGTTAGATTTTCCCCTGCGAAGGGGCGTGGCAGTGGCCGTCAGCTGCCTTTCCTGTTTTGGGACTCCCGTTGCGGACTGCAGAAGTGTGATAACTTTGGATGATCGGTGCACATTTCCCCTCGTTTCTTTCTATCTCCAAAGCTGTTCTTCCGTATCATCTTTATAATGAATTCGTTTTGGCCCCCCTCTGCCTGTAATTTTAAGGGATTTTTATCAAGATTTCACTGGATTTAAAAATTAATTGGAGGAGAAATGGCGTCCTGGTAGTACTTTAGTTCAGGAGCTTGTGACTCTGCATTCACTCAGTGTTTAAAATGACCTTCAGTAAACATATTTCTCCTTGTATGAGCAGACTTGTTTATTTTAAAATAATTCACAACGGCACTTTTCCCTTTTAGCTCTGGTTCCCAAGGGAATTTACCAGCAGATTTGAAAACCTTTCTGGAGAGAGCGTTTTCTAAATCTTCCAGAGCTGCACACCAGGTAAGGAAAGGGGTTTTCCGAGGGGAAAGCAAGCTCCGTGAACAGAACGTTCTCGCAAGAATTAAGTCTAATCATGTATGTCTTCTACCTTTTTTTATAATTTTAGTTACAGATGTATAATTTATGATCATAAATTTATAATCGTAAGTCATAAAATTATACGTCCACGCTCCCGACAAACCAAACGATCGCTAATTTAGATACGGACTTTTTAATTGTTAACCAGAGATTTAACCGACGGTTAACGCTGTAGAATTGTTCGTTTAACGGGAAGTTTTTCGTTTGCGTTTCCGTTTTCGTTTTGCAGGATTTCGCGAATGTAATGAAAATGCTGAGAAGCTTGGTTCAGGATGGCTACACGGCTCTGCTGGAGCAGCGGTGCCGCAGCGCCGCCCAGGCCTTCTCCGAGCTGCTCGGCAACTTGGACCCCCAGAAAATAAAGGTGGGGTGCGGCCGCCTCCCATTCGGCCTTTGTGCCCGCCGTCAGTGTGACCCAGGCCCTGCTTCTGTCCTTGCTCTCTGAGACTGCTGGCCTTCTCTCTCTTCGGAGCAAGGATTCGGACTCACTTTAGTCGCATCTTCTCATTCAGAAAGAAAGTGTTAGCTAGGCAAATAACTAGTTTACGCAAGGTTGTATGAGAGCGCATGTTTTCACCTGTCGCTAGTGACCACTTACATGCAAAAGAGAGCAACTTCAGTTACTCCGATCTGGTATGAGCCGTGCCTTTAAGGAACTCCGAGGTAGTGAGTCTGTGCTTTTACTAAATCCTTGATAGCAATATATCTTTCCGAAAATATTTTCTAATGCCGTTTGGCCTTCATTTCAAGCATCATGATTAGTGAGATTTTATTACACTTTTTCTGTTGTAACTAACGGGTTGGTATGATGCAGATTGGGCAGAATTATCTTTAGGTTTTTAACTGGAACATTTTTATTGACAGCAACTGAACCTGGCCATGATTAACTATGTCTTAGTGGTCTACGGATTTGCGATTTCTCTCCTTGGGATAGGACGGCCTCAGGTAAGCTTTGTGGCAGAAATAATAAACATCTTAAATATGCCATTGCTTTTAGAAGATATGTAAATTACCTTTCCTATTTTGGCTTATCTCCACCTGCCTATTTCCTTGATCATTTTTTCTGACATTCCTGCATTTTATTTAATTTGTGTTGTGTTGTTTTTCTTTTTTTTTGAAAGAAAATTCATTTTGTGTTTCCATGAGCAAAAGTTATGTCCGACAACCAGTGGGAATCTGCTTTTTATTTGTATGAAAAGTAAAGGACCTAATGTATCAGGGTAGATTTCAGAAACATGTTGGGGGGAAGAGGCGAGTTGGAGAACATAACAAACGTGATACCACTTATGTACCGTTCGGAAAACACTCTTCATGATAGCGTATATTATTTATGGCTCTCTGTGTGCATCTAAATGGGGCCATTATCTTAAATTTGACGGAGGGCTAGTCCACGTTTTCAATTTTTACATCAAATTTAAGATAATGGTTCCACTTAGTGATGGAAGAAATGTGGGCCTGGGGAGGTTAGGAAAGAGGGTTTGACCTTGTTTTATTTTTAAAAAAAAAATTAAGGTAAAAACGATGATACCTCTTTGCTCTGGGTGGTGAGTACCCGGATATTTTCTTATTTCCCAGACTGCAGTCTTCCATAACCACATAGCTATGTTTCGCTTTCCATGGTTTTTGATAAAGGTCGAAATGGCTCTAGAGTTACCTCGTGTATGATATATTTGTGCTGCCAACTTGGGCTCCAAGCTTCCTTGGCTAGATGAAGGCTTAAGGATGCCTAACAAGTCCCAAGTCATTTTTTTACGTTCCTCCTCCCAGTGGTCCACGGCGCCTGAGGTTCATCTTCCTTGTGACTTGCTTGTTTCCGTGGTCTGGATGTCTTTCATTAAGACCTCTCTGTTTTTTAGATTGTTGGAGGTGAAGTTCGTGATCTCGATTCTTTTATTTATGGCAGAGTATAATAAACATGTTATGTTTGGCTTGTTGGAATTGAAGAGGTAGTTTATCATAGTTATGATTTACTCTGAAGTAGTGAGGCTAATTAAAGGAAAAAAGCGGGTATGATGGGACTCGAACCGTGAAAAGAATTCCATCGTCCCGAGCAGCCCCCGAAGGAAGCAGTGCGTTCACCCCAGCGCAGCCCTTGCTGGGAACGTTTTCGGAATGCCTCCTTTGGCGCTGGCCGCGGAGCTGCTGGTGGGCTCCATTCGATAGTGACGTTTCCTTTCCCACCCGTGATGGGGCTGTAGCGTGTTGTCTAGAGCTCAGTGTCTTTGGAGATTTTCAGAACAAAATTCATGGAAAGCACAGAGGTTTCCACAGTTGACAATCTTCTAAAGAATATACTCGGAGCTCTGCGAAGCTGTTACTAAAGAGCTGTTTGTAAGGTTGAGCGTTTGTCTGTCTTCTGCCACAAAACACGGAGACACCGTTGGAATGCCCGCGCCCGAGAGGCAGCAGCAGCACCGGGACGGACGGGACGGGGCCTCGGCGTCGTCCAACCCGGTCCTTTGACCCTGCCGTCGCACCGGGGGCTGGTCACCAGCTCCGGGGCCCTCGCGGTGTGGTGGCGCACGCCCGTCTGCTGGGTGGTTTGATGTGCGCGGTGGCCGCTTCCCATTCTGGAGCCGGATCGCTCTGGTCGTGAGCATTCATGTGGTCAGCATTTGTACAATGGCTAAGAAAACGACATGCAGATGGTATAGTTTTGCCATAGAAATTTCGGGCGGATCGTTTTTAATGTTACACGCAAAAAAAATCGACCTTCAGATGAAACGGCTCGCAGCAGTTCTTTTTTCATGTCAGTGATCATTGTGTCCTTATTGCCGTTGAAGGAATTATCTGAAGCTGAGGGCCAGTTCAAGAGGATGATTGAATTCTACCCCAACGAGGGCCTTGATTGCTTGGCCTACTGTGGAATTGGAAAAGTATACCTGAAAAAAAACAGGTTTGTAGAAGCCATTCTAGTTTATGCTCCAGGCTGGTAATTTATTCAAAGTCTAATGTGGGATGAGCTCTTTTCTGGAATTATCTTGATATCCGTGGTACGCTATTATAATTACGTTTACTTTGAGGACTGGCATTTAATAATATTAAAGTAAGGGGAGTCATATCACTTCCTAATGCTTCCTAATTTTGAATCCAATAAGAAATTCAGCCCTGGCTGTTGTAGCTCAGTGCATTGAGTGCCAGCCTGTGAACCAAAGGGTCGCTGGTTCAATTCCCAGTAGGGGTGCATGCCTGGGTTTCGGGTCAGGTCCTCAGTAGGGGGCATGTGAGAGGCAACCACATATTGACGTTTCTCTCCCTCTCTTTCTCCCTCCCTTCCCCTCTCTTTAAAAATAAATAAATAAATGAATCTTTTTTAAAAAATTCAGTAAGAGACTAATTTGACACCAAGGGCTCTATATTTTATCTTTCGGTGTGTGTCATCTTAATTGGCGACTGAATTGATGTAAATTAATGCTTTACAAGTCTGTTTAATTCTTGGTTAAATATCTATTTGCTCAAAAAGCTCGTATGAAGATTGTCTTAATACGAGGTACATATGTGTTCAAAGACATCATGAGTTGGGCATAGAAATCTCTTCTCTGAATTCATGTTACAGTTGGAATCCTTACTCAAGGTTTAGTATGTAGCTGTTGCCCAGGTTTTCCATGTCTTACCTCCCCAAACTGCTATATGTGAACCTCAGAGGACAGCATTGCTCCTTGAGCTTTAAAAACTAACTCCCTAGCCCTGCTGCTTGTACCCGGTACGATGTAGGTATGTTAGGTCCCTTTGTAAAGAAGTGTTGAATGATTGCGTATCATGTATGACTCTTAGCTGTCTGCAGTGTCTTCATCTAACTTTTCAGGGGAAGTTTTATCAAACCATTGGTGTTCTCGGGAATCCAATCTTCGAGTGTGCCTGGAACCTCCTTTACAGATTTTTTAAAGATTAAGGAAAGCTGTATTTCCTGAAGTTACTGTCTCGACAGGCTAAACTATATTAAGAATCAGGTAGAGACAGGAGAAGTGAGGGTTTAGTGATCTGTGTAGCAATAGCAGTGAAGTTAATTTCCAGGTTTAGTGTACACAGTCTGGGGTATACCTGTTTAATGCCGTGGTCACATGCAGATATTCTTAAGGTCTAGAAAAGGGCATAAATGTGTAAAATCACTGGGGTTGTGGTCAACAAAAAATTCCGCATGTCGAAGGAATTGAAACTTTAATTTCAAAGTCACATGTGGCGCTCACTGTCTAACGCGCTCTTTTCGGCCGTTGTGACGTGCAGGTTCCCATTCGCAGTCCCGCTCTTTGGAACCATCTAGGTGGCGGGTGGTGACGTAGCGCTACAGGCAAACTTAAGTTTTAAACTGGGGCTCATTTTAGGATGGGAGAAAGAAGGAAGAGTTCTATTTCTTCTCTAGTCTGAAGAGAAGAATAAAGACTCGGTTAACTTTTTTATAGTACAATGTTTTAGTATCTTTTGTTGAACGGACTATGAGAATCCATTGACATGCTTTTAAAACCATAAGTCAAATTAGATTAAAACACTTCATATTTATAGTTAAAAATTCATGTACACATTTGTTCTGTTAACATAATTCACTGCTTTGCAGTTGAAGAAAGATGTCCAGAATGCACCCAAGAAAAAAAATTTTCTTGGGGTGGTGGGCTGGGTTCGGAGTAAAAGACAGAAAACTGTGCAAGAACAATAATTAAAATAAAATTAAATTAAATAAAATTTCAGCAGGTGATTTTTACTTTAGATGTCCTAACAGAGTCAAATTTAAAACAAAAAAAGAATTTGCCTACGTATGGTTATAAATGAGTGGAAGCGAGGGGGGTTGCCATTTCTCTGTAAGAATCTACTTTAATTTGTTTACTGGATAGGACATAAAAAATGGAACAACCACATTGTTTAATTTTTTTGTTTTGGTTGTTGGAAACTTTAAAAAAGTTACAACTTCAGAGGCCTAGTGTGCCTTCCATAATAAAGCCAGTCTCCAGGCAGATTTGTGTTTAATTTAATAAGCAGACAACGCTAAAGAAAACACAGGCCACATTGACTATTTTGTGCAGTGATTTATCAGATGTACTCTTCCTAGTTAGCTTGAAATCTCTGACTTTGGTTGTGGGAAATGAAAACTCACGTAGCATCTTTTAATACCTTTTTTCTTCATAATTATGACTAGGTTTGGCGAAGCTCTTAATCACTTCGAACAGGCAAAAGCCTTGATTTACAGACTTCCTGGAGTGTTGACATGGCCCACAAGTAACGTGGTCATTGAAGAGACTCAGCCAGGGAAAATACAGGTAACCGTTTATTTCTGCAGAAAGCTTCTCACTAACTCTTGAAACCCGTCTGCCCTCGCTGACCCCCGCCTCGGATGACAAAGAGGTCAGAGCACTCTGGCCTCAGCCCCCCGCTGCCATTTCCCCTTTAAAGACTAGTCAGACTCACTGACAGTTACTAAACGGTTCCTGTGCGCTGGTCACACATCTGCCGTGTTTTATTATATTTAATCCTTACAGCAGTCCTACCAGGTGAGTACTAGGATTATTCCCACCTTACAGAGGAGGCAGGTTAGTTTAGAAGGTTAAACAAGCTCAAGGTTCAACAGGCAGGAAGTGGAGGAGCTGGCACTTGAGTCTAGGCATTCTGACTTCAGTGGGCATTATTAAGCAGAAAGGTATGCTGTCCTTAGAGAAAGGTGCAACGTCGTTGTTGCATTATATTTGCTATACATACTGAGATGGTACTTGGAGACTCAGAAAACATTAGTCTTATATCCAGAAGCTGAAGATGCTTTGCCAGTCACCGAGAGACTAAATTGTGTGGGAGTTGACTAGGCTAGACCTTTAGTTGTGAGCCCTGGCATGGACTCAGAACTTGCTTTTGACCAAAGCTTTTTAAAACACAGAGGTCCACTCTCACAGCTCAGTAATAAGAAGACAACTAATCTAATTAAAAAGTAGCCACAGGATGTGATCTTTCAAGAAGTGATACAAAGAGCCCTGGCTGGTGTGGTTCGGTGGTTTGAACGCCAGCCTGCTAACTGAAGGGTTGCCAGTTCGATTCCTGGTGGGCCAGGTCCCCAGTTGGGGGCGTTCGAGAGGCAACCGATCAATGTTTCTCTCTCACATCAGTGTTTCTCTCCCTCTCTTCATTCCTCCCTTCCCCTCTCTCTAGAAATGAGTAAATAAAACCTGAGTTATCATGTGACTCAGCACTTCCACTCCTAGATCTATACAGAGAAAACACACGATCTCAGAAAAACCTGTGCATGAATGTTCGTAGCGACACTGTTCATCATAGTCAAAAAGTGCCCATCCGCCCTGACCGCTGTGGCTCAGTGGCTTGGGCGGCCACCTGCAAGGTGAAAGGCCACCAGTTTGACTCCTGGTCAGGGCATATGCCGAGTTTGCTGGCCAAGTCCCCAGCTGGGGGCATGCGAGAGGCAACTGACAGATGTTTCTCTCCCTCTCCTTCATTCTCTTTTCCCGTCTCTCTGAAAATAAATAAATAAAATCTTTTTTAAAACTGTCCATCAGCTGATAAACGATAAACTGGAGTCTGTTTATCCAACTGAATATTACTCAGCCACACAAGGGAACGCAGTGGTGACCGGTGCTGCGACGTGAGCAGACCATGCAAACATTACGCTAAATGGAAGACGCCAGGGACGCAAGGCCACATGGTCCACGATTCCGTTTATATGGAACTTCCAGAATGGGCATACCCGCTTAGAGATAGAAAATAGATCCGCGGTCGTGAGGAGCTAGGGGTTGGGGCACATTGCGAGGGGCCGCCAGGGGGCCTGGGAACTCTTGTTCGGTGATGAAAACGTTGTCAGCTTGAGTGTGGCGATGGCCGTCGTCAGCCCTGTGGACGCTGAATCGCGTGGTGTGTGGATGACATCTCTCCCGAAGCTGGCGTTGACAGAAATGAAACACAAAACAAAGGGTCGTCAGGTCTTCCTCTCCTTACACTAGGCTGGGAGGGAGGCACGGGACTGTTTATGGCAGAAACCGGCTCCGGGAGCGCGGCTCGAGTCTCACAGAGGCACCTGGAGCAGTGGGCTAGTTCTTCAGGGGACAGCTCGGGTGGCAGGGGTCGTCGGGGAGGCAGGCGACAGAGTGGCCGGACCCTGGGCGAGGTGCCACTGGGAAGCGAGAGAAGGGTGGAGTCCAAGGGTTATTCTACCTGTCTGTGTCCCTCTGAATGCTGTGAGGCGATTTCCGAGAGCTCTACGTTGTAAAATGAGGTTTGATGGTTACAGTAGGATGAGATTTGGATTCTGACTTTGAAATTATGAAAAAAAAATTTTTAGGCCTTGCCCACCCTCCTCATTATTCTCCCTTGACATGTTTGTATCAGCCTCCTTCTACAAGAAAAAGTTACCAAGCGGTATGTAGTTTTTTCCTGGCTGAAAAACATTGTCACTCCTATGCGGAAAATATTTTCTTGCCAAGCGATTATTGAAATCTCAAGCATTTGGGTGGATGACTCAGTGTCGTAGCAGGGTTTTTGTGTGTGTTTGTGTTCTAGTCGCTGTTGGAGAAGTTCATCGAAGAATGCAGGTTCCCTCCGGTGCCAGATGCCGTCTGTTCTTACCAGAATTGCTGTGGGGCGTCCAAGGTCCAGATATACATAACAGACCCCGACTTCAAGGTACGTAACGAGTGTGCAGTAGGGGATCAACGAGGCACAGTTGTGCCTTAAGATGAATTTGGAGCAAATCGGTCGTTGGAGGCACCCACGTTCTCTGGCTTGCCAGCCGTCTCGTGTCCTGTCGCCCACCCTTTCCCTGGCCTTCTGTAGGTCTGCGTCATCTCACGTGGAAACCCAGGCCGCGGAAATCCACTCCGAGGGCATGGTGCGACCTGAGAAGGCAGGCTGGCTAACTGTGTCATAAACTGCCTGCTCCCAGGAGCGCTGGAAATACGATGAGGTTGTTACCTCTGATTTGCCGAAATTCTAATTTCTTGTAAAATTTGACTCCAAGAATCTAAAGGCCATTGTGATCTCTCAGAAACCAAGTTTGAGGCCAAGTCTGGCACTAAACTGTGTGAATAAGTTACTGGGCCTTAGTTTATTCATGAAGATAATAGCTGGCCCCCACTGGCTGCTGTGGCTCGGTGGATTGCGTGCCAGCCTGTGAACCGAAGGGTCACTGGTTCGATTCCCAGTCAGGGCACATGCCTGGGTTGCGGGCCAGGTTCCCAGTTGGAAGCATGTGAGAGGCAACCAATCAAATGTTTCCCTCCCCCTCTCTGAAAATAAATAAGATCTTTAACCCAAAAAAGAAGATAATAGCTGCCTATTTTGGCACTGTCCCTGGTTCAAGCAGCTGAAATAGTGTTTATAAAATCCTTTATACATTGTAGAGGATAATGTGGCTGCACACTTAAAATGAATCTGTCAGTCAAGCTCTGTATCTCTGACACCAGGCATCCTGGGGTATGGAAGCATTACACTCCCCACAAGGAAATGTGGTGTGTGGTTACGTCTGCCAGGTGAATGTAAACAGCTCGCTCTTTAGCTCAGTACGCACGTGAGTGAATCAGAGGGGGTGTGTGTGTGTGTGTCAGAGAGAGAGAGAGAGAGAGAGAGAGAGAGAGAGAGAGAGAGAGAGAATCAATTAAATGTGAATCTAAAAATGTTTAAACCCCCAGGGTTTTATAAGAATCAGCTGTTGCCAGTACTGCAAAATAGAATTTCACATCAACTGTTGGAAGAAGTTAAAAACCACCACCTACAATGATAAAATTGACAAGGTAAGGCTAATAAGACTATCTGGATTTTCCGTTACGCGTATTGTATGTTGATATTCCACCCCCACCGAGAATCTTAGGAGAATGTCTTAACTGAGTGTAAGTTCCTTCCCGTTACATACTAGACACAATCAGAAAGTTTTAAATTGAAACTTGAATGATAAAGTGGAAAATCAGCTTTTATTTTTATTTAGTACAACTATAAAGGCAATGGCCATAAAGATCTTCAGTAAAATTGCTTAACCAACTTTTACATTGGGAATGTTATGATCAAAAAATCAAAATTTTGATGTCTAATTTTAACATATAGGTCTTAAATTATGCACTGACAGTTTTAGCCCTTCAGGGATCTTTCACATAAGTACTTTAAAATTATGATGTAGAATTGGGGTCTCAAATTTTTTATTTTCTACCAAAATTTGATGAGATAATTTTTACTAAAGAATCAACTTAAATTTTATACTTCTACTTCTTATTGTGGTTTCTCTTTAATTAGCAAAATAATGATGTTAACTATCATTAGCTAGGTATAGTTTCCAAGAAGGCACAGTTTTAAAATCTAATTTGTACTCATAGAATTTGTTTGTGATTTATATAAGCTAGGGACTTAAAAAAGAAGAAAAAAGAAAACCTTTTTCTACATTGCATAGCCTCATGTAAACCCCTGTCAATATTGGGGGGAAAAAATAAGGTGGTTGCCCTCGACGTCTGTTAGCAATGGGAATTACTCAAGTTTGATAGAGATACAGTCTTACGTTTTATACATTTTCACACAAGTTAACTGTTGCCATCGAGTCACTTCCGCTATGTCTTTGTCTTATGGTAACTGAGTTTCTCTAACTACACACGCTCCCTTAGTGGTCTCGACCACACCTGGGGGCTGAAATACTCCCTCCGTACGTTAGCTCTCGGGAGGATATACTGAAGTCACAGACAACCCGAATGTCTCGAGACGCGCACAGCGAGGAAGGTGCACGCGTGTGCGTGACTTGTCCTGAGGTTCTGCCGCTGCCGGCCGGGGCTGGGCTGCAGCGGCTCTAGTGCGTTGGCCGTGTTCTTTCTGTCTGAATCGAGGCTGCCCGGGAGGTGTTCTTGTGGCAGAGGGTACAGGTCAATGGCGAGTCCAGCCAGTGTTTTTCCAGCTCCAGCTGGGACATGGCGTTTGTCGTGTCAGTGCTCCTTGTGTTGGCGAAGGCAAGTCACGTGGCCGACCTGCTAGCCTCTGTTCCTCCTCCTGGGAGGCTCTGAGAGTCACATGGCCAGGAGCGGGGGCTTTCGACCGAATTGTAACTGTTCATGGTGGTTAAAGTGGTATACATGTACAGATTTGTTCTGATACATAGCACTTTTTTTTTTAATCAAATAGGATTTTCTGCAAGGAATTTGTCTTACCCCTGACTGCAAAGGCATCATTTCTAAGATTATCATCTTCAGCAGCCGGGGTCAAGTTAAATGTGAAGTAAGTATCTCTTAAAGGAAAACCTCATTAAATCGATAACCAGAATGCTTATACCTCTTAAAGCATGGTTTAAATTGTACAGCTTTGTGAATGCTGTACAATTTGGACCTTGTCTTTTCCAGAAACAGTTACTTAATTTCAGAAAATACAGGAAGGATTAGGATGTGAGAACACTTCCTTGCAATGAAGGGGTCTCACATTCTTGTATTTCCTGATAGGAAAATGAGACTTTTTCATGTTAGTTTTACTGTTGTTACTCTTTATAATCTGGTTCTCTGAAGCCCAGGTAAACTTTTGGGGATTTGGGGATGGGGGTCCTTCAAGAGGGGAAGAGTATCTTGAGGGATTATCTTTAACCGGTCTTCTTGGAGGTGATGGGAGTTGATTACTGGGATATTTATAGTTTATTTGATGTCAGTTTACTTTTCATTAAAAAAAAATCTTGCTAAAGTGTGTCTTCTCTCTTTTCAGCAAATTGTTTTGCTGAAGTTTTCTGGGTTTGTGTCTGGGTCAGAACATCCTCACTGTTCTCTGTCAAATTGAACATTGATGATGTGCTTCTGAAATACTTGTTACATGTGGTTTTGTGCTTTATGTCTTGGAAGTATGAGACAAATTTTGGATGTCTTTGTTTTATTTAAAGTTTGAACACAAGGTCGTAAAAGAAAAGGCTCCTCCAAGACCTATTCTGAAACAGAAATGTTCTAGGTAAGATTTTTAACTAAATCAGTAGCTTAATGATATATTTTACAATATAATTCTTTTAAGTGCAGATTTCTAAATTGTGCTGTTTTTTTTAAATTGGCTGTGTACACATGTCCAAATAAGTGGTTTTTAAAATGATTTTTATGAATATTTAAAACTTAAAGAGAACTAGCCTGGAATGATTAAATACTGAAAACTTGAATCAGAAGTTTTATTTAGTGGTTGAATTTGTAAGAAAAATTATGGCATTTGCTGCTGTGAAATGACATTTGATTGGTGGATTTGGCAGTTACATAAAAATTGTATGCTTAGCTGTCAGTTGTTTAAACTCTTAATTCCAAAAGCGTATTTTTTCCTCTTTCTTCAGCAAACATTTTGAACCAATTACTTATTTCTCATACTGAAATACTCAGTGTGCTGTCAAAATTATTCCCTTCATTGTATCTTCTTGTTAACATCAAATAATTACAGTCCACTTTGCTTTTATTTTGGTCCTGCCTCTTGTTTTCCGTTCTAATAAGCGATTCATTGGTGACCAAGAAAAAGTGAAAGAAATGATGAAAAGGATTGTTTGTTGAAGAGCATTCATTGTAACCATACCAACCAGGTTCTGGTGTTGTGGGCCATGATTGGGATGTGAAAATAGTACTGTACTGTGAAGTCTTTCTTTGAAATGAGTGTTTACGTGTATTATCTTGCAGAGTAATTTTTATTACTCCTATTTACCCTAAGCAGTAACTTTAAAAACGTGCAAATAATATCTGTACAATCTATATATGTCATCCTTAATCGAACATCACTTGATCACTGAGGTTCCTGTTGTCATGAAACATGTACCTTTAGATTGACTGAATTGGCCATAGGTCAGCAGCTTTTAATATTAAACAGAAGATGTAGGCTAAGTTCTAATTAAAAAGGAGAACTTCTGATTGCTTAGAGAATGCTTTGTATAGTAGGCAAAGGAAAATAGTTAATTGAGTTTATAACAAAGGTGAATTATCATTCATTGTAAATGTTTATCAGCCTGGAGAAGCAAAAACTGAAAGAAGACAAAAAAGTGAAGAGAAAGCTCCAGAAACAGGAAGCAAAAAAATTAGCACAAGAAAGACTGGAAGAAGACTTAAGGGAAAGTAACCCACCCAAACCTGAAGAGCAGAAAGGTATGCTGGGGTCCAAGGCTTGATGGAAAGAGTATATTGTCGCTTAAACTGCAAATACAAATATTCATCTTCCTGAGCCTTACGTTGTCACTGAATTGAAATTTAGATTTCAGTGACTATTTGATCCTATGGCGGGCGGGTGGTATAGACGGCACTGATTTCGGAAGCAGTACATGGGGGTTCAAAGCACTGCCCCGCCACTAGCCTGGGGCAGCCTCTGAGGTTTCTCATCCCCGAACTGAAGGCAGAAATACCGTCCGCATGAGTCTCGTGTGTTTGACCGTGGTCTGTGGACGTTGCTCTGGGTTTCAGTTCTAAAGCAGTGCACTGTAAATTCACCACCAGCCGTCTGGAACATGCTGACTTCAAGCAGAGACGCTGTTTGTAAGAGGTGCCGTAGAGATCGCTGGTCAGCCTTACATTCTAGCTCATCTGTCCCCGTTCTGTGGTCGGTGGGGGGCGCATCTCTGGTAATGGCTGTTTCTGTGGGCTCGCTGGTCCGTGGGCTCACCTCCAGATGAGCCAGAAGAACCGAGTTTCTATGATGGTGGTTATCTTTACAGTGAAGTGTTTCTTCTTGCTGTTTTTATTTTTTTTTTGTCTCGTATTCTATTAATGTTTTACAAATCAATCAAGATGATCTTTCCTGCTGAAGAAGTTTTCAGTGAATGTTGGTTTTAACTTTGGGCACTTCACAAGGCTAAATGGTCATCCGTTAGGGAGGTGAGTGGGTGGGAAGATGAATTCCTGAGATGTTTTCCAGCTTGTTGCCAGTGAGTTTCGCAGGTCTGCAGTTTAGGCTCCAACAATTACATGAATAATGTAATAAGAACTACCAAATAAAATTGAATCTATGACTGAATAAATGATGACTTCAACTCCAAAAAACCCCCTGTGCATTCCTAATGAGTAAACATGTTTATTGAATATAAATTCTGAGTAGTTAATGAGGCTGGGTTAGGACAGTTGAGGGAAGTAACCTTATTTTAGAGGAACTGAAATTTCAGATGTTAGATGAGTGGTACAGAGTGAAGGAGAAAAGGTGCTTTTGATACGTTTTACTTGACGTGAACTTTCGTACTTTTTCAGAGGTGTTGGTAAATACAGCATGGGGCAAAAGCAGGTTTACAGTTGTAAGTATGTGCAACGGAGCTCATGTTTTCATTATTCATCAATTACTGTACTTTTCGTATGAACAACCGTGGGCTGACTTTTGCCCCACGCTGTATTTATAGCCCTAATTCAGAATTTCTTGATTTGTGTTTTGCAAACCCCATGAAGAATCCGAGTCGTGTGTATGTGAGGTTATGTTACAGCATCGCTTTCTGAGTGTCCGTCTTCGCCAGTTGGCCCTCCTCCTTGCTGGGACTGACCACTGTTGCTCGTCCTTAGAAACCGCAGCCCGGGTGCAGCACTGCGAGCTGCTGGACGACAGGATCCTGCAGTGCATCAAGCTGTCTGCCGACAAGATCCAGGCCGGCGTGCAGGACGCGTCCAAGCTGCTCAAGGAGCTGCTCTCGTGGAAGGTTCTGAGCACAGAAGACTACACAACCTGCTTCTCCAGCAGGAATTTTCTGAATGAAGCAGTAGACTACGTCATTCGTCACTTGATTCAAGAAAAGAACAGAGTCAAAACAAGGATATTTCTGCACGTTTTGAGCAAGCTCGAGGACATGGAGCCAAAACTGGCCACCTGGATCCAGAAACTTAATAGCTTTGGTACGTCATTTACTTCCAGAGATGCAGTCCAGCGGGAAGGGCAGATGGGAGGCCTCGGGGTCCTGTTTGGTTTTCCTGTCGTCATTTATGATTTTTTAACCTGTAGGACTGCCAGTTGGTATGGTTAAAAATACTATTTCCCCAACTCACCATTTTTAGATTATTTTATAGCGGGGTTACAGTATACATTTTTTTAAAGGTCTAAACACAGTAAAGTTCAGTCAGTCCCAAAACCCAGTCCTGTGTTATGCTAAAGTATTTGTAAGTGTGTAAACTATAAATACGAGGCCCAGCCAGAAGTGCAAGGCACCTCCAGGAGCCAGGTGTCCGGGCACCGTGGGACTGTGTGGTTCCGCAGTCCGAGTCCTTACTGAAAAATGGGGAGGGCAGTGTGGGTGGAACTAATTGCTTAGGACTGCATCACTGAAGGCAAATCTGGATAGGAGTAATCCATGTGTAACGATTAGGAGAGAAACACCTGGGGTGTAAACCACAGGGCTGTGAAACTGTTACCCAGTCCTGATTTTCCTAATATGGTTGAGGAAGAACCCCCCCCATGCAGGCTCGTTGCCCAGGGTCCTCAAGCAGGCTGGTTGTCTAGCACGGGAAGGTGACTTCCTGGGTACTCACCTGGGCCCTGTTTATCCGCGTGACTGATGGCAGCTGGCCTGCACAGAAGATGGGTCAGTGGGCAGCTGTCAGATAAAAGGGCAGTGGCAGAGCGGGCCGTCCAGAATCAGCCTACCAGGCGTGCACGAGCCACCGACCTGCCAGCGTTCTTAGAGACACGAGCTGGCGGGGCTCTAGGGGGCCAGAGGAGGCGCTGCAAATTCCCCGGCTGAGACACCGAAGAGGGCGGCAAGCTTGGCACTGGGTTCCGTGAGTTTCTGCTCCCAGAAAATTACCCTGAAGGGACAGTTGTCCTTGGCGTCTATTAACAACCCAGCACTTCAGCTATAAAGTTACTCCTTATTTTAATCTGCTCTGTAAGACAGACCAGGGGAGTAGGCTGCCCTGGTTGTGCTGATCCGGGCAAGAGCGCCCGCCACTGTCCATCAAGGTAGGCAGCAGCCCTTGAACTTGCAGCTCGCAGACAGGAGAATGGGGATGTGTGCTTTGGATACGGTTCTCGTTTATTCTGAAGATTAATGGTTTCATTTTCATGAGTATGCACATCCTAGTTAAAGTTGCAGGTTCTATTCAACGCTGTAAAATGATTCAAGCAAGTTAATTAGTCAGGCTGTACTACAGCCCTGATATAAAGCTCACATGTATTAAAAACCAGTAATTTTCACTTTCTGGAGTTTTACTTTCTTCTCCCAGAAAGTCAGTCACATCATGTGCATGTTTCGCAGGAGAGGTCCATTTGTATGCAGGTAGAGCGAGGGAGGGAGAGCAAGGGGCAAGGGGCGGAGAGGGAGGAAATGAACATTTCGGTACTGAGTGTGTCCCGCCTCCCCCTCCCTGAGCAGGCGCTCTGATGTGAGCCTTGGGGGGGTGGGGGGTGGGAATGTGGTATTTCTTCAGAGGGGATTCCCTCAGACCTTGTGTGGCCTGAGTATTTTATGTGGTCCCTGATTCTGGTGTTTGACGATCACCATTTGTCATGCAACATGACCTCTGCCTGCCAGCTGTTGCCTCCGGAAGAAACAGCTGTTGGGGGTAACTGGGACTCAGTTGTTGGCCTCACTTGCTGGCTGAGAACCTGCGGCCCCTGTAAGAGGTGACTGTGCCGTAGGAGAGGCTCGTGGGAGAGGGGCAGAGCTAACCTTTGCCTCTCTCTCCATGGCCGAGTTAGTGAGCAGCCAGGGTTCGCCGCACTTTCGGTGGCAGTGTATGGGGTTGCGGCCACCCTTTTTCTGGTTTGGAAAGGAGGAATAAACCAGGAATGGTGAATGCCTTGACTTTTAGGACTGTTAAAAGGGAGGACTAAGCCCTGGCTGGTGTAGCTCAGTGGATTGAGCGCGGGCCTGCGAACCGAAGGATCGCGGTTCGATTCCCAGTCGGGGCACATGCCTGGGTTGCCAGGCCAGTTCCCGGCAGGGGACATACAGGAGGCAACCACACATTGATGTTTCTCTCCCTCTCTCCTTCCCTTCCCCTCTAAAGATAAATAAATAAAATCTAAAAGAAAAAAAAAGTACTTAAAAAAATCTTTATAAAAAGGGAGGACTGTTAGGAGCCATGATATTCTGGAGATGTTGAGGGAGGAATTTACCCATTTCCTGTTGTAAAGGCATTTGGGAAGCTTTTCCATGTTACTGATGTTTTGTTACTATGGAATATATATAGAAAAGCATTATAAAATCTTGCTAGTTCGTACTAATTGGAATGAAAGTCATTATGAATTAGTGAAAAGTTATTGCATTATTTTTAAGGGAATATAATGCCTTTCTTTTTCTAAGTCTAATAAAAATAACTAATAATAGAAGCCTTCAGCCCACCTTATTCAACTAATAGATAATATTATAACGGGCATGTCTGTTGAATGGTGCTTCTGAAATGCATAATAGCTTAAACAACTTTGTTCTCAGGTATTTGCATGTTTTCGCTGCATCGTAAGCAAATCGTAATGGAAGCATTTCCAAAGATTTGGTGGTGAATGTGCTTTTACCGTCGATGATTTTCCCTTCTGACTTGGGCTTTCTTTTTATCGCAGGCTTAGATGCGGCAGGGTCCTTTTTTTCTCGTTATGGAGCGTCTCTGAAGGAGCTTGACTTCAGCATCATGACGTTCCTCTGGAATGAGAAGTACGGCCACAAGCTGAAATCGATCGAGGGGAAGCAGCTCGACTACTTCTGCGAGCCCGAGTCGGTGGAAGACGCCCGGTTCCTGATATGGCTGCTGGAGGAGCACAGAGACAAGTTCCCCGCGCTGCACGCCGCTTTGGACGAGTTCTTCGACATCATGGGTATGCAGGCCCGGTTTGCGTTACGCCGAATCTCAGGGGCAGCAGGGAGATAATCTGGGGAGGACCTAATTTATTTAAATGCTTTGAAGAAATAGTGAAAATGGCTCTGGTAAAACTGGCTTACTTGGGGAGGCTAGCGATTAAGAATAGTAATTTTTCTTCATGCCGTGAAACCTTTCTGCTCTGCTGAACGAAGTGGCGTGGAGATGCTCAGAGAGACACGTTACACGTCACTGTTCTCACTTAGGTGTTGTGACAGTGTCGTGGCAGAGAATGCGAATTCATGTGGCAGGACTTAGTAGGAAGTGGTTTGGTTTGCAGCAGTTGGGAAACCGCTGGCCGGTAAGAGTAGCTTTGCGGGATCCGGCACAGACGGCAGGTCAGCTGCAGGGGGAGGAGCCTGGAACTGCAAGCCCAGAAAAGGGGACTCTGGCTCCGCTTTACTAAAAAGCTAGGCGTTGCTGCTGCTTCGAGGCCCCGCGAGGCGCTAACAAGGAATTCAGAAATGCTCACACCGCTGCCTGCCCTCCAGGGCCTTCTGCTCCGCAGGAGGGAGGGAGAGGAGCACACACACGCCCCGTGGGCGTGAGATCGGTGAGAGAGGCAGTGACGTGGGCTCGGAGGCGCACTGAGCACGTGCGTTCTCCGGGGACGAGGAGAGCCTGGTGTGCGCGGTGGGGTCTGAGGTGCGATGGGGCAGGGCGACCTCCAGCCTCGGGATGGTGGGGGCCCTTGGGGCACCTGTTTGTTTGGGTGCAGGCTTGGAGTCCAGTTGGGCAGAATAGGACAGCTAGTGGTTAATTTCTTAGCTGCTCTTGAGTCTTCGTTTCTTCATCTGTGTGGTCCTCTTTTGCTTCAGAATTCTAACGTTGTAGATTCTAAATTAATTCGAATTTCTTCTTTTTTCTAGTACATGTACGTTTTACGATAATGCCCCTCCCCTTCTCCCTAGCATCAGAAGTCTACTTTGTCGTTAGGTCTTAGACTTTTAAAGTCCACATTGCTGGTACATTCGAAGGTCCAGCCCTGTACAAAAGTGTCCGAGTCCCCATGCGGTATGAGGAACCCTGAAGCTTACTCCTGCTGCGGTTCTTAGGAAGGAGCGCACCCGGGTACAGGCGGCTCTACTTTCCAGGACACTGCTTCGCCACCGGGTGCCGCTTGGCAGCCCGCCGCTGCTGCTGGCACTGAAACGCTGCCCAAAAACCGAGCTTCCGAATCCCGGGGCGTGCTTGGATCGCACAGCGAGACAACCGAAAAGCACATAATAACGCCCTCTCGGCACTTTTCCCGACTCCCGTGTTCCGTACCGAAAACATGCAGTACAACTGGCCCTGCCTGTTCCTTGCTCTTGGTCATGCAGTCGGGAGCCCCCGCCAGGTGACGGGCCCACAGGTTTTGAGGTCCCATAGCTCTGCCTTGCACCTTTGCCTCAGACATTTCCAGTGTTATCTCCTTCCATGAGAAGCAGTTATATTTCTTAGAAGTTAAAAAGTCCACTGATCCTGTAAAACAGGCTATACAATCCCGTTACCAGAGCTGCGAGGCCCTGGCTCCCTCCTGAGCTCTGGTTGCGTTTCCCTGGAGGAATTTCTGCGTGCAAAGGCAAGAGGCCTCCGAAGAGCAGTGCGGCTGAACCCATTTGTATCCCGCTTCTGCCCTGAATGTATCTCATTTAATAAGGTTGCTGTCTGCCTTGGCCTCAGGCAGGGAACTTCCTTTTTCCTCTCACCCCTTCTCCAGTCTGCCGTCGGTCCAGTAAGCTTCACCTGGTCTCTGTCCTTCCCTGTCCAGCTCCGCTTCCCCGGCCAGGACCGTAGCGATCCTTCTGTGTCCAGGCGAGGGCAGGAGCCTCCACTCCGGTCTCCGTGCCTCTGGACCCTCCCTCTCCAGAGCTTCCTCTTGCACTACCTCTCGTGACTCTTGAGGCACATCTGTCTGATCCTGTCACTGCTCTGTTTGGGAAGCACTGGCCTCATTCTGTCTGTAGTTCAATGCACACCGTGTGTCTGGGTTCATCACTCTGCCCATCCGCCCTCTGAATACACACGGTCCTGGGCCCTGCCCTGCGCTTCCCTGTCCCGTCTTTGCTCGCGCAGTTCCTCCAGCCACGTTCCACCCGTGGCTTGTTCATTTCAAGTCCCTTCCTCCCCAAAGCCCTTCCCGATCCCTCCTTGGGCCTCGCCCCTTAAAGACTTTATTATTTCCCCCGCTTTGTCCCCATTATGTATTTTATGGCAGTTAGCACACTGGGTGGCAGGAGTTTGTCTGTTTGTCCTTTTTTGAAACACAGGTGTGTGGATGGCAGGGGCTGTTTCGTGCGTCTCTGTATTCCCAGTACTTGGCATGGAGTTTGGCACCTGGAAGGCACTCAGATTACACGGAGATGGATTGAAATTTCTCGTGCTTTGTAGTTGTTTTCCCGTTTAGTCAGTCATCTCACTCGTGGTTTCTAAACTAGGTTTGTGTCAAAGCCAGATAAGGCGTAGAACGGAGTCGTGTTGCTGGATCTGGGGTGGCTCTGTTCAAGGCTTCCGTGCGTCGTACGGCGGCGTTCATGTCCCGTTTCCTCACAACGCCGTCTCTCTCTCCCCACAGACAGCCGCTGCACCGTGTTAAGGAAACAAGACAGTAATGATGTGCCGGTAAGTTGTGGGACCACTGTAAACATTACGTTCCCACCTGTACCAGCCCAAGGAAGAGAGGAGGGCCCAGGCCGGTGTCGACTTGCCTCGGAGCGGGGACCAGATCTGGAGCCCTTCAGAGAACAGGAGCTGTCTCATTGGAAAGCTGATCCCCCCATCTTCCTCTTGGGACTGGAACAGCAGTCAGCAAACTCCGAGGCTTACATTAGACAATGGCCTGAACCGTCTCACAGCTAAATCTTGAATTACCTCCTGGCGTAAAAGTGAAAAGTTATCACCTGAGCAGGTGGCTCGGTTGATTGGAGCATCGTCCCGCACACCAGGAGGCTGTGGGTTCTATCCCCAGTCAGGGCATGTATGGGGGGCAATTGATGGATCTACCCCCCGCCCCCCACCGCTTTCTTCTCTCTCTCAAATCAATGAACATATCCTCGGGTGAGGGTTTTTTTAAAAAATGAAAAGCCATCTCTATGGTGAAAATTTTAATGTTTTGCTCTTGGAGGAAAACAGAGACTTTGTTCTGAGTAGCTCCAAATTGAGTTTAACTTAAAATATTTCCAGAGTTGTCTTCCTTAAGTGGTTGTGGCAGATTTCAACAGAAAATTGCTTGCTTAGTGATTTTTAGGATCAGATCACCTATACCTAAAAGTTTGTCTTAATCTAGCATATCAAATATGGCCCAGCTAAGAATGGAAGCACAGCTAACATGCCCCGGGAGAGGCTAGATGCTTCCTCTACAGACACTGCTCGTGCCCTGGTGTCTGGCCAGGTGCGGAAGGCCTAGTCTGCCTCAGTAAAAGGAAGGTCATGAAAGTACTGTTGGCATGATGCTGGAATTACTTTACAAGTCTGATTGATTACTTGAAATGATATAAACCTTGTTGAAAATGAGTTCAAGATATTGGAACAAATGTAACTTTAGTTGTAACATTAGGCACCATTGAACTTTCTCATAATTTCAATTATAAATCATGACTTTGGAGCGGACACTCGGTTGTGTTTCTTTTTGTTCTTTTTGTTAAGATATTATGTAATTCAACATATGACCAGTCTATGAAAATCAGTATGTTTATAATATAAGGTAGCTTCATAATGATGTATTTGAGTGTTCAATGATTTTTTTCCCCTTTTTTAGGTTCATACCACCAAGACAAAAAACAAAGGCAAGAAAAAGAAGCCAAAAGATTCAAAGGTATGGAGTATTTTCTGTATTAATTCTTATCAAAAATAATTGAATATGTAAATTAACCAGTTCTTGGGATACTTTGAAGCATTTTGTTGTGATGACTTTCTAGGCTTCAAAGATATTTTGACCAGTCTACATTTTGAGGAAGTGTAAGGTTCATGTTGTACATAAGTAACTCTTAAGAGACTTCTATTTTTTTTATATTTTCTGAATACTCCTGAGTAAAAACAATTGTCACGATGTAGGACTCTGTAGGGTTGTCATAGAGTAGGTGCCCAAGGCAGTTTTTGAGTTTATATCTTGGCTCACTACCAATTATTATTATAATTATTCTTATTGCTGTTTTTATTACTTGTGTGACCTTTGGCACGTTATTTGACTTCCCTGTGCCTTAGTGTTATCATCTGTATAAGACATGATTCCTGTTAGCAATAACTAGTAGAGCTGTTATCTAAAATATTAAAAACAGCCCTGGCTCGTGTGGGTCAGTGGATCGAGTGCTGGCCTATGAACCAAAGGGTCGCTGGTTTGATTCCCAGTCAGGGCACATGCCTGGGTTGCAGGCCAGGTCCCCAGTAGGGGGGCCCCCGAGAGGCGACCACACATTGATGTTTCTCTCCCTCTTTCTTCCTCCCTTCCCCTCTCTAAAGATAAATAAATAAAATCTTTTTAAAAATACTGAAAATAAAAACGATGAATACTAATCATTATAACAGAAGCTCAGAATTGATAGACTCAGAATTTAAGTCTGCACGGGGCTCTTCGTGGCTGTCAGGTAGGAGACAGGGGTCGGAAAAGTGAACAAATATTAGGGGAGGATGAGAGCAGCCAGTAAAACTTTTCTGCCTTTGACTCTATGTCTTCAGTTTATCTAAGAAGGGAGTTTAGATGGAGTACCACTTAAATTTTTTTGAAGTGGTGGAAAGCTACCTAAATGTTAATTCAGACCTACTTACGGTTGTTGTAACTTTTACTATTACGTGTTCCTACTCACAAGACAATTTAGATAAGTCTCACTTATTGTCAGTTTGCATGCATATTTATCTAAGCATTCATCAGTTTTAATGGCATTTTTAAGATAGAAAATTATCGTCATGTTTCTGTCTTTTTAACCAGCCTATGCTAGTCGGGTCTGGAACAAGTTCCGTAACATCTAATAATGAGACCGTCGCTTTAGGCGGAGACCTTAAGTAAGTACAGTTTTTAATTTATGCTTCATTTTAACTCAGGCGTTTTAACTTAATAAGTGATGTTAATTGAACGTACTTTAAATTTGTGCCTTCCCTAACTTCTCTGTCTAAAGATATACATCTATAACGACAACCTGATATGACTTGTCTTGGTTGAATTTATAGCATGGCTTGTCAACGTTAAGACTATAAACTGCATTAAAATCACAGGGCTGATGACATTCATTTGATAAATTTGAGAACCTTCTTATGTACAAGATGCACTGGGGGACAGTCCTAGAAAATGTTCTTCAAAACGTTCCCTGAAGGGAATGTTCCATGGGTAATTATTAGCATATTTGCTGTAATCGGAGAGACAGAGCTGTTTCAGAAGCTATGTACGATGTAGTAGTTTAACCTTAGATTCCTAGTGATTTTTAATAGCATCTGATTGTTGAAGCTGAGTTTTCAAGAAACAAACAGATGTAAGGAGAAATAAAACTAGTGAGTAGCAGTGAACTTTTCATATCATATTCTTCATGGGCCAAAAAAAACCCCACAAAAAAATGTTTGGGGTTTTTTTTTTTTTCAACATTTCTTAAAGGAGTTGTAATAACAGTTGTTTTACAGAGTCATTTTCATGGATTCTTTAAATGGAGAAATTGTAACACTTATATACCAGGCAATATTCTGAGAGCTTCACACACAGTATTATTCTGGGTCATCTAAAGCTTATTATTTACAATTGTTTTTTCCATCAGAAGCAATACAGACCCCGCAGGCCCGTTTGTAGTGCCTGAGCACCTTCGGCAAGATGTGGAGGAATTCGAAGCTCTGTACGAGCAGCAGAACGGGGAATACGTTGTCCGTGACAAGCAGCTGTGGCCCATGAACCCGAAACAAAAGTCCTCCACTCTGTACGAGTAAGTAGGGCATTTCTGCAAGTACGATTTTATACCAAGGCTGCCATCTGAAGACCTTGATTTTTACATTGGTGTCCCTTACGTTTCTTACAGGAACCATTTATAGGCTTGTAAACTCTGGGGAAGAAAAGTATTTTTACAGCTTTTGTTCAGGACTATAGAAATATAATTGAGAATTTTTTTAATTATTAAACTTGTAATCCTAATGATTCTTATTTTTGTCAGTTTGAGCTGCTACCGTAGATACTTTCTGCTTCCAAAACTGTCCTGTGTCCTGACAGGACTGATAAAGTTTCCAGCCATAATTGTTTCCTCGTGAATTTCAAGGTCGACATTTGACGGGGAGCGGTGTGATTATCCGCTCTCGGATGCATCTGCTGGGCATCTCATCAGTCCGTTCAAGTAGCTTGGTGGAGTGGTCCCCTTTGACTGGGGAAGGGATACCCGGATCTCATTCCTGCGTGTGCTGGGTGGTCCTGGTTCGGCTGGGACGTGCGTGGTGCCCGTCCCAGAGCCCCTGGGTCTCTGTGCTGGGCTGGAGACGCGACTTCCTGCCGTTGGTCCAATAAAAGAGAAGCGACTGGTCTGAGCAGGGTGTACAAAACAATGTGATGAGTTCAGAAAAGTCTAGAAGTTACCATTTGGAGCTTGGCATTAGTAAGCAGTGCATGATGCTTTTTCCTTAAGATGGAGGGATGAGATCTGCGATAGAAAATGACTTCCGCAGCTACCTCTTCTCCTGGAAAACGGTCACCCCTCCGCCATCTGGCCATTTCTTCTGTTTTTCTCAGTTGCACCGTTCCTGTTCAGCCTGGTTATGTGCTCTTGGTTCCTCTGGGTGGTTTTCTTTGGATTCGAAGCGCTGAGGGGGTCGTATTGCTAGAGAACTCCTGGATGATAACATGAAAACAGCTACAAAAATATCTTTAAAAATATGTTAGACTTCGCTCAAGGCATCCAGACCTGAAGATAAACTGGAGTTTTCAGGAGCTTGTTTCTTAAAGAATCTAGTACCATTATTAGTGAGAAGAGATTAAACAACTCGAAGAGGAAAAATTATAGGCTGGTTTATTTGTATTTTGAGATACAGTTGGTATCTTATAATAGGACTAAGTCCCTAAGTTATAGAATCACCTCAAAGCATAATTCTTTCTTTGAATTTTCAAGAATGAACGTGCGATGCCCTGGCCAGCGTGGCTTAGTTGTTTGGAGCATTGTCCCATAAAAGAAAGGTTGGGGGTTCAATTCCTGGTCAGAGCACATACCTAGGTGTGGGTTTGGCTCCCAGTCTGGAAGTGTGCTGGAGGCAATCAATTGATGCTTCTCTGCTTCATAGATTTTTCTCTCTTTCTCCTCCTCTTTCTCTAAAAAGCAATAAAAAAATGTCTTCAAGGAAGGATAAAATTTTTTTTAAATAAACATGTGATGATCAGCTTAAGAATGATTTTACTGGCCAATGGATAAAAGAAAAAAAATGAAACTAAACTTCGATGTATGAAAAGAGTGTAGAGTAGAAAAAACGTTAGGGAGTGAAGAATACTGGGATAACTGCTATTAATTAACTTTTTCTTGAGTATTTCACGTTCGAGTAGGGGATTGAACTGACTTAGTTTTAATGACTCCCTTTTAGTTCTAATATTTTATCATTTAGATAATTGAAGCAGATTAAATTTCAGTAGGTAGTATTCTGCATTTAGTTCCTCCTAACACCTCTTTAGGAGAAACTAAATTTAATTAGTCAACCAAGAGTAAGGTTTAACACTGCCAGATTGTAGAAAAAGTAGAAAATATAGTCTTATCGGGTAGCTTACAAGTAGCAGGAGAGAGAATTGATCATTGGTCAGATTACAGCGCGTCACAAAGGACAATGACTTTGTGAAATATCATGAGCTTGTAGAACACAGTGATTTTTCAAGGGGCACAACCAGAATACTAGGGTGGGAACACTTTCCGAAATGTTTGTCCATCCTTGTCCCTTTCCCCTGTGTTGACAGTGGCAGGCACTGGTCCTCTGGAAGTCCATCAGTGACCACTGAAAATACTAACGGTGTCGTCCAGTTGTGAAAATATATGTGCACATATGTGCACATACAGACACGTATACATAACGTCTATTACTGTTGCTGGTATAGTTACTTTTTCGTAGTTTGGGTTTTTTTTTTTTTTTACTCTGGTCAAGCCCGGCGTGCCTGCCGACTGTTCGCTCTGGTTCAGAAATACAGGCGCACTGTCCCTGTTACAGCCCAGGACTTTTGGAAAGGGCACACGCTGTGACAGGAGGGGAGCGTGTGACCCGGCGGAGCTGAGACGGCCCTGGGGGCCTCCTCACCCCAGTCGCACCTGGCGTCTCTCATCGTCTGCTCACCAGCCAGGCCAGCGCCCCGGTCAGGCGTTCACGGGTGATGGATTCTAATCCCTGCAGCACCGGGGGCCATGAAGAAATTCTGTATTTGTGTTGTTTTGGACCCAGTGCTTGCCTTAAACAGACTGTTTTTCAAGGCCAGAAAAGTGATAGAGTTGAACTTTATTTTGCATTTCATTTCAAATAACAGTAACTATAAAAGTTTTATTCACAATATAGTTATAATACCGTTTCTCTTCGGGCTGCGACCCTTGTTGAATTCAGTTTTGTTCTGCTTTGGACATGTGAAAAATTCGTTGCTACTAGGCCAGTGAACAAACCTGAAGGCTCTATTTCTTTGAAAATTTTTTCTGATTATAAAAGTAATAATACAAATTATTATGGATATTTTTTAAAATAAAGAAAAGTTTAGCCCTGGCCAGGTGGTTCAGTTAGTTGGAGCTTCATCCCATACACCAAAAAAAAAAAGGTTGCAGGTTCCTTTCCCAGTCCGGGCACACACCTAGGTTGCAGGTTCAGTCCCTGGTCAGGGCGGGTACAGGAGACAGCAGATCAGTGCTTCTCACATTGATGCTTCTCCTCTCTCCCCGCGTCCTCTCTCTCTAAAATCAGCGAACATATGCTCTGGTGAGGGTCAGTAATAATAATAAAATAAAGTTGAAAGGAAAACGTCACTGTGAGTTCTGTCCTCCAGCTGTGAGCACGGCTAAGTTCTGCTGCACATCCTCTCAGACTTTCGGTCGTCTGCGTGTACAACATGTCGTCAAGCTCGCAGACCGAGCTTATGCTGTGCGCTCAGCTTTGTCGTTGGCCTTTCTCGCCCAGAAACGCGGGGTGAGCGCTGTTGCGTGTCCCTAACTCGCCTCCAGGAGCGCGGCTTCCAGGTGCTCGGTGGTCATCGCCAGCCTGGCGGCCTCATTTCCTCTGCTGGCTGTTGAAAAGCTCGTGGCTGACTTAGAGAGGGATTTTCTTTCATGCAGTCTCTGTTCCTTAGTTATCCCGTTTTGGATTTTAGTGTTTTAATCCAGGTAGAAAAGCTTTATTCGTCAGCGATCCTCTTGAGTATTCATCGTGGAGAGAAGTAGAAAACACGTACCCGCCCCTGACGAATTGGTTTTCTCTTGCTTAATGGCACTTAACACCAACTGAATGGTGCCTCTTCAGACAGATCGCGGGGTTGGTGCTATTTATTTATACCCATCACCCAGAACCCTCAATATGGATGATGGTTCTTGGGGTTACAGTGGTTTATTTCGTTGTACTTCACTTTCCTTGATTCCTTCTGCTTTTAGGGATTTCTCATTAAAACTGAAGTGTGATTTAACCTGTTCCTTGCAAACCATCATGTGTGTAAGGAGTGTCTGCTGCGCAGAAATTACAGTGAGGGGGAAAACTCAGGAAAAGCACTTTGAAGGAGAGAGTTCGGTGACTGTTTAAGTGCTGAGAGCGGCCGCGCCGCAGAGACGTGGCATTTGGTCTTGCCGCCCCGAGGACCTGCTGTTTGCGTGGAGGCCCGTCCCCTGTAGTTGTCCCTCCCGTGCGTTTATCTGCAGCAGCTGCGGCACAGGAAATAGCTTCCTTTTGCTTCAGAAGTGTTGATTTTACCTCCTCTTAAGTAGCTTGCCTTCCTGGTTAGCATCCATTTACAAGAAAGTTTCTTTGGAGTGTTTCGCTCTTGAAAAGCCTTCTTAGTGCATGTGGTACGTGTCTTTCCTGCTAGTTCCTCACTGTTACAAACTGAGTACCAAATCCAAATGGAGGAGGAAGCCTCTTTGAGCCAGAGAAAGAAGATAAAACTATGACAGTGAGAAGACAACAAACTCATAGCTATCAAGAACCACATCTAAAACAAAAGCAAACTAAGCAAACAGCTAGAACAGGAACAGAGCCACAGAAATGGAGATCATATGGAGGGTCAGCAACAGGGGTGTGGGAGGAGGAGAGAGGGGGAAAAGGTACAGAGAATGAGTAGCATAGACGGTGGGTAGAAAATAGACAGGGGGAGGGCAAGAATAGTGTGGGAAATGTAGAAGCTAGAAAACTTATGACCCATGGACATGAACTAAAGGGGGGAATGTGGGTGGGAGAGGGTGTGTAGGGTGGAGGGGAATGATGGGGGAGAAATGGGACAACTGTAATAGCATAATCAATAAAATATATTAAAAAAAAAAAAAGAATGAGAAAAGAAGGTACCCCAGAACTGGACTAAACACACCATTCCAGAGCTGGGGGCAGAGGCAGGATCAGCACTGTGTCTTTGGATCTGATCCTGTACTGTATTGCTTTAGTGATCAGACACGATTGATTTCAGTACCTCCGAGTCATTGCATATTCCTAAACGGGAAAATTATAATAGATGTACTATATGCAAATTCCAGTAGGATTTTTTTGGAAATTTTATTTCCTCTTCTTGTTGTTATTGTTATTGACATTTTTGTTATTATTGGCATTCTTGTTATTATATTCTGGTTATTTTTTTCTTGAGTAAAATTTCTTTTTATTGCTTTTTAAGTAGGTTGTATAATTATAAACTTATAAAGTAACTTTTAATCCCCTTTGGTTTTTTTTCTAAAAATTAAGGGTTATTTTCTGAGGGGTAAACAACATTTTATTTATAGTATCATTGATTGCAGTTAGCCTTTCTCAGATGTAAAAGGAGTAAAGTGATTTAATATGAGTATAATGTTTATTGAGGGGGAGTTGAGATCAGCTGGAGGTGATGGGTATTTGCTTAAGGAGAATTTGGGGGGAAATACATTTTTTAAATGAACATATGAAAGTACTTTCTTCTAATGTATGTAAATGCAATTTTTTCCCAAGTTATTTCTCTCAGTTTTTGGAGGAACACGGCCCTTTGGACATGAGCAACAGGATGTTCTGTGAAAAATACGAATTCTTCCCAGAGGAGACTCGCAAGATACTGGAAAACGCCGGAGGTCTGAAACTTTTCCTCCTGCAGTGTCCCCGTTTCGTGGTGATTGACAACTGCATCGCCTTGAGGAAGTACGCATCACGGCTCAAGAAGAAGAGGAAGAAGAAGAACAGCAAGGCGAAAATAGAGGAAATATCAATAACAGGAGAGTTTCTGCGCATCACGCTGCCTCTGAGTTCGATGTTCAGAGAATTTAAACCAGACGTGACGCCCGAACCAGTGCCCGATGTAGCTTCGGCGCCAGCTTCTGAGGATGTAGAGCCCGAACCTGAACCTGCTGATTCTCCCCAACCAGCCTGCGAGGCGGAGGAGCCAAAACCAGCGTCTGAGGATTCTCGCACATCGGCTCCTGAGGAGGAGAAGCCCGAAGAGGTCCCTCCCGAGGCTCCCGAGGCTCCCGAGCCCGTCTCTGAGGATGCGGCCCCCCCGCAGGCCGCCCCCCCGGCTCCCAAGCCAGCCCCCGACGCTGTGAAAGCGACCTACTGGGCCCCAGCACACTTGGTCACAGGGTCCTGCACATTCCTTCCCTTCACGGGGTTTGACATCACCCAGACACCGCCAGCATACATCAACGTGCTGCCAACACTGCCCGAGTGCACCAGCACTTACACGTCTGTGGCCACCGTTTCTTCTGAGTATCGGCTGCAGAGATCCATGCCGGGGGTGCCCACTCTTGTAGCCAGTGGCAGGCCAGAGGACAGTGCTACTGTGTACTTTGAGGATCCTCGTTTGAATGCTGAGCGTGCCCCTGGTAGCCAGGTCGTGCCCGAAGCACAGATGCATTACGACTGTCTGAAGATACCAGGAAAGTCACAGTGCAGCACCGAGGGTCCTGCTCCCGCCCGTAGTGAGCCCGGCAGGGATGACGGTCCCAGCGGAGAGTCTGCCGACGGGGAGGCAAACCCAGAAAGGACCGACGAGGCGACAGAGGGCGAAGGGACAGAGGGCGAAGTGACAGAGGGCGCGCAGGCACGATCGGTTGCCGTACAGGTAAGACTCACGCAGGAAGGAGTCGTCCTAACACTGAAGTTAACTCTTGTCACTTCTCATTGCCATTGTAGTTACTGAAATTCTTTAAAGGGATCGATCAGATAATGGTTACTGGAGCTTGCACCTGCAAGTGTTTTTAGAAGATGATCCCCATTATACGGCATGACAGGGAATCTTGTCAGAAAGAATTTTGGGGGCCTCGTAAATGATACCTTTGTTTTCTACCCCAGCTTTAGCATCGGTTGAAAAATAAGATAGAAGAATCAGCAGATGGAGCCAGAAGATCACCTTAGCAATTATTACAGGCACAGTAGAGAGGGCACGTCTTAACAGGCGCCCACAACACCCCGGCTTACTTACGCACCCGGGTGCAGCAGCGCTGCACCAGGAAGCCTCCCAGCGTGGGGCACCTGCCCCGTGAGATGCGCTGGGTGGAGAAGGAGCCCCAGTGTGCTTTCTGCACATGCAGCTCCCAAGAGGAAGAAGGAAAGGGCTGGGCTGCCTACGCCCAGTCTCCCCTGCCGGGAGGGTGGAGGGGTAAGGGAGTCAGCGGACAGCCAGTGGGGAGGGACGGGGGAGGTGAACAGAAGTTCCTTCCTGCCAAGAGCGAGGATGAATTTAGGGTCCTCTGTAGTTAACTTTGTAGGGCATGAGGTCATTAAATCCTTGCAGGGTTATCCCCCGACTCATGAAGTTTTCTGTTTTCTAGAAGGCTTTGAAAAACTATGTTCAGAGTAATGAATCAAAATCATTTTCATTTTACTCATTGTAAATGCTAGTTCTTCCCTAATATAAATATTCGTAGGAAGCATAGACTGTTATCTAAATTGTAAAAAAAAAAAAAAAACCCTTGTGAAAATTATAAGCCTGTCTTTAAATTATATTACTTAATTTAATTAAGGATTTATTGTAATAGAGCAATTGAGATAGATTGAATTTGAGTGTTTGTTTTTCCCAAAGGTGCCTGGGAATGTAGCACATCAAGAAGTCAATACTGAGCCATACAGTCCTTTTGAGGCACAACTGGTGAGTCAATCCGCATTAGACTGTTTAAAGGCTTAAGTTTCGTTAATTAACTAAATGGGAATAGACGGAAATGACTAGGATGATTTCGGAGCCATCTAATTCCGTGTAAAATGTTATTATGCAATAAGCTTTAGATTATAATAAAAAATTACTGTTTTATTTTTGTTGTTGGAATTTGGGAAGGACAGGCAGAGAAGAAGGTGAGTTTTTTTCCTAGCGTATTTATTTCACAGTATAATGGCTTTATTGTTTAACTGGTATGATGAGCTGGGGCAAACTTACAAGTAAGAGCTTACTCACATGACTGATATAGAAAGTGTTACAAAGACCTTCACTTTTTAAAGGATGATTGAATTATAAAATCTATTGATACAATTTACTGTGCCGATACATCTTAAAAATTACTTGGTAACTCCATAGTTGCTGATAAGGTACTGGGTAAAATTCATTATTTCTTTCTTGACTAAAGCTCATAATGAAATGGGAATAGACGAACTCGTCTCAACCTGCCAGGGTCTTTCTCTTTTAAGTCAAAGCCATCATCTCACTTTAAAGATGAAACATCACCATTAGCATTGACTATTATCCTGGAGATAGCCACTGACAAAATTAGATAAGAGAGAGAAATCAGGTTATAAAAGAAGAGGTGTAAGTATTATTATTTACAGAGACGCGGGTTGTTTACCTGGGAAGTTGTGCCGATCACCTGAAAACCCAGTGTTAAAATGTAAGGGAGTTCCTGATTGGGTACAGTATCTCTACGGATGCAAATCACAACCTGTTGCAAAGTGCACTGGAAGAGAAAATTCCATTTTCAATAGCAACAAAAAGATACAATACTTCAATCTATAAAAGAAAACTTTAAAATGCTGTGAGAAACACGCAAAAACCTTAAATAAGTTAAAAGGTGTTGAACAGGAAGACTTAACTATTGCAGAGATTGGTTCTCCCTGAGCTTTGACTTTCAGACAGTCCCAGTACATACATGAACAGCATGTATCAGTTCTATGTAGCTGTGTAAGCAATTGCCTTCAAACCTCACGGTTTAAAACAGTGAGCATTTGTTATCTCACGGCGTCTGAGTCAGGGACAGAGAGGCAGTGGAGCGGGGCGTCCGGTCGGTCTGCAGTCAGTCTACGGATCCGGGCTCGGCTGTCTGCATGGCGTGACTGGGGCTGGGGGGCTGCCTGCCGGCGGCCCCGCTCACGTCGCGGGCGGGCCGGTGCTGGCTGTGGGCAGGAGGCGTCTGTTCCTTGCCTGCGGACCTCCCTCCACATGGGGCCGCCTGAGCGAGTGCCCTTGTGGGGGCTGGCTTACCCCAGACCGGGGGACCCGAGGCAGGCGTAGCGATGGCTGTAGCAGTCTCCGTCAGGAAGTCATATGCTTTTCACCTCTCCTGTGTTCTCTTGGCCACACAGACCAGCCCACCGACCCTAATACAGTGTAGGAGGGGGTTCTGTGAGAGCATGGACACCGGGAGGCGAGAGTCTTGGCGGCCGTGTTAGTGGCTGGCTGCCGCACAGGATTTATTGGAAATGGGACAGATGGATTCTTCATTTCATGTGAAAAGATAACCATCAATAGGGACCATGGAAAAGAAATTATAGGGAAGGGAGTTGTACAACCAAATACCAAAACACGACATAAATCTATGTTAACACACACAGCATAAATCTACGTTAGTACACAGACTGGCTGCTAGAATAAGAATCCAGCCCTGGCTGGTGTCACTCAGTGGGTTGAGTGCCAGTCCCTGAATCAAAGGGTCGCTGGTTCGATTCCCGGTCAGGGCACATGCCTGGGTTGTAGGCCAGGTCCCCAGTGCGGGGCAAGTGAGAGGCAACCGCACATTGATGTTTCTTTCCCTCTCTTTCTTCCTCCCTTCCCCTCTCTCTAAAAATAAAAAAAAAAAAGAAAAGAAATAAGAATCCAATAGAACAGAAGAATACAGAAATCTAAAATATGATAAAAATGGTCACTTGGTAAACAAAAAACAGATTATTAAATACAGGGTGCTAAGAGAAATGTATTGCTCTATAGAAAATTAATTTGGATCTCTACCTCATTTGTATATACCAAAATTAATTCCAGGTGGGTCAAAGATTTAAATGTTTTAAAATGGACCACAAAAATACCTAGGAAAAAGGGAAAGTTTTTCATAAGATTACTAAACAGCATGACAAAAAGTATGTGTTTACGTATATATACACACACTATATATATATACATAAGCATATGACACACATACGTATATGAACAAATGCACACGACATGAACACTCAACAATCTAGGAATATTATTTGCAGCATAGGACTGATAATGTACTAATTTACTTGCTTAACATATAAAGTTTCTATAAATCAGTAAGGAAAAGATTAATAACCTAACACAGAAATCTGAATGGATATGACTAGGCGTTGCACAATAAAAGAAAAATGATTTTTTTTTAAATATTTACTTTTTTAGAGAGAAGGGAAGGGAAAGAGAAAGAGAGAGTGAGCCACGCCACACCAGCGAGGGCCCCCACTTGAAATTTAAAACAGTTACTTGTATATTATTGGAAAAATGGAAAAATGTACATTCGCAGCCCTGGCTGGTGTGGCTTAGTGGTTTGAGTGCCGACCTGTGAACCAGAAGGTCGCTGGTTCGATTCCCAGTCAGGATACATGCTTGGGTTTCAGCTGGGATCCCCAGCAAGGGGAACGCATGAGAGGTAACCGCACATTGATGTTTCTCTCCCTCTCTTCTCTCTTCCTTCCCCTCTCTCTAAAAATAAATAAAATCTTAAAAAAAAAACCAACGTACATTTCTAGGGAAGGCAGTTTGGAATGTGTATGCAGTCATAAAATGTGTGCAAAGACAGGCTATTTGTGTATTTATTTCCTTTGTATTTGTGTCAGCAAAAAACTGAATACAGTCTAAATATCCGTCAGTTTCAGACTATTTAAATAAGTTACAGTATATCCATATGATGAAATACTACAGTGTCATTTAAAAATGAAGCACTCGTATTATTACTCACAGGCATTGATTTACAAGATCAGATGTGAAATCAAGGTTAGAACTTGGTGTTGCTACTACAGTGACCCCTCCCCTATCAAGGGAGGTACGTTCCGGAGACCCCCGCAATAGGTGAAAATCCGCGAAGTGGCGGCATTAGGTTTATTTTATTATTTATATATATTTTAAGGCTTTATAAACCCTTCCCACACTCCTGTAAACCTTTCCCACTCTCTTAGTAACCTTTCCCACACTCTTATAAACACTTCATATGCTCTTAAACACTTTCTACACTCTTAAACCTACGTAATTTTAACAACATGTAAAATTCTATACGGGTGCTCACCAGTGAAGTAATAAGCGAACCATGACATAGCGAGGGGCGGCTGTATTGGTACAAGGAGCTTTATAGTTTTGGCCAATTACGAAAGTAATATAGGGCCCTTAATTTTTTTAATGAACAATAATAAAAATTATGAAAGAGAAATCGAAAATAATCTCTATTCCCATCATCCATGTTAATATTTTCATATGCAGCCTTCCAGGAGGCCTTATTTTAACATTTAAGTAAGCAAAGATTTTTTAAAAATGGGATCATATCATGTATGTTTTACTTGAAACTTTCAGCGTTATTTTAAAATATTTTGGATTTTTTTCCCCATATCAGCAAACACAGGATTTTTACCATGTCTTTTTTACTTTTATTTTCTGTGCATCAGCCTTTTACCATCATTTTGAATGCATGCTGGGCATTTCACTGTGTGACTATATGATCATTTGACTGCTGTCTTATCACCGAACATCTAGATTGTGTCAGCTTTTCACGCTTCCAAACAGTGGTACGGTGAGCCCTTCTGCTGAGATAAACATATCACAAGTAGAATGGTGTTGAGTTCTTATACCACACTTGCCTCTGAACCCGGGGGGCTCCGTTGCTCAACGAGTTTGCATCTTTGACTCTCACATCCTCTCATCAGCGTTAGGAAAACCTCGCAAACACTCCGTTACATTGACTCTTAAATGCAGGAGCCGAGTGTGGCTGCTCGGCCAGCGAGACTTACTGATTAACCCCAGGGCTGCTGCTCCCGTCTGGGACT
Organism: Glossophaga mutica; assembly: GCA_039655065.1. Classification (NCBI taxonomy): domain Eukaryota; kingdom Metazoa; phylum Chordata; class Mammalia; order Chiroptera; family Phyllostomidae; genus Glossophaga; species Glossophaga mutica. The sequence continues at coordinate 219,107,619 of CM077304.1, read as the reverse complement.
GGGAGACGCTGCCTCGTTTTTCTAAACTTTGGTTTTCTTATCTATAAAAGGTGAAAATAATATGCTTCTTACAGCACTGCGGTCAAGTTCAGATGTAGTAGCGGAGATGGCGTAGACCTTTCTCCCTGTCCGTGTTGGTGGTTTGGGGCGTGTAAATTAATACTGTGTTGCTGTCATTATGAACCTTTTGCTGAATTGAGAATGAAAATAGAATCTTAACCCACAAAGTCTTGCTAATGGGTTATAGTAAGCTTGACCATTGACCTTACTATTGAAACATGGTCTCTAGGCTGGATAGACTGAAACTCGGACACTGTCAGCACACGGGCGTGTGCGGTCACTGGGCCAGAGTTCGAAGGTCTCTGACTGATGATTCACAGGATTTCAAAACCTTCGTTTCCTGCCTTTTGACACTTGGGGGTGCTAAGGTGCTGGGAGAGGTGCAGGAGATGGGGCAGATGGACCAGGTTTGTGCCGCTGGGATCACTTTCCACAGCTTGGCTGCCACGGACCCTCCTATCTGGGCAGATCAGTCCCCTGCCACGGAGGGGCGCAGCTGGGTCACACAGAGGCCCCTTGCAGACGCAGGTATGGGATTGCGGCAGTCTTAGCCGTAGGAAGCGTTTTAAAAATACTGACATAGATGGTGTTGGTTGTTCACCACTATGTTGCAGTATAGTGTGGCTTCTGTTTTTGTTTTAAATCGGTCCAAGAGATAGGTGTATAACTGAAAACAATTAATAGATAATACTCTAACTTGTTTTTTAGTCAGCAACTGTCCATTTAAGACACTTAAAAGTAAGACCAAAGTTAGCAAGTTCTGTTCATATCTAAAATATGCAAAACATACATAGTTTCTTAAACCTAAAAAATAGTTCTTAATTGTGCAGAACAACATTCACATCAGACTTTGGATATAACAGTAAACCCTTCTAAAATAGATAAATATTCAGCACTTATTATAGAACAGATTGAAAAGTTTTCTTACAAATTCCAGCAATACAAAGAACTTTTTTTTAAACAGGAGGTGGCTTTGCTAAACATTGTTCAGGGGTTTTTACTTCTTGAATCTTTGTGACATCTCCCTGAAATTTTTATCTGCCTTTTATTCTCCTTTGTTTACTGTAAGAGACAGTTCAGAGCCTGAGCAGAAGTAGGCGTGTTTAACGACTTTGACGGGTCATTTTTTAATTCACTTTCAGGGGGATATTTCCCAGCTTGAAAGGGAGCGCCGCAGTTTGCGGAAGCAGCTGCACGGAGCGTGCGAAAACTTCGTGCGCAGAAGCCTCCAGGGCTCAGCGGAGATCCGGAACCTGGAGGAGAAGTTGAAAAGGAGCGTGCAGGAGAACGAGGTGCGTCTGCCCCGCACCTCTCCGCGCCGGCACGGGCACGGGGCCCCACTCGGATGGAGCGCTGTGCCCGCGAGGCTCAGTTAGCCCGGCTGGTGCATCGCTGGCCACACCCAAGGTTCCTTCTCGATGCCGCCTGTGTCCAACCGCTCTGACACACTCAAGTGACCGTTTGGGGCAGTGTTTTAGAACTTCCACAAGTCACATATAAGAAAGGGGCTGTAAATACGGTTTTTCAGTTACTTCCAACTCAGTTTGCTTGATTAACCCAAACTGTTTTCCGGAGAACAAGTTCCCGGTTAGATTCTCGTTTCTGTTGAGAGGCAATGTCGCATCAGCGGTGAGGGCTGTGAGGCCCGCGGCCAGACTGGCTGGGTCCCGACCCACCCCGGCGTCCGCCCCGGGTCTGACCTCACTCCTCTGTGCTTCGGTTCTTTGTCTGGAAAAGGTGGGTGATCACAGCTCTCATTCTGTGGGATTGGAGGCGTCCTTGTAAAGCACCCGAAACTGCCTGGTGCGTGGAAAGGGCTCGGTGAGTGCTGGCTGCCACTCTCATTGCTGTCATCGTCACCCTCGTCATCTTCCTCACACCAGAACTGTGAAGTCCCCCCGAGTGTCCTGTTTGGGTCTGTCGACTTGGAATTCCCTTGACTAAGATCGACCATCAGTTACACTGACGGCAGCCGGAGTAAGAATGCTGCTGAGCAGTGGCGCAGCCGGGCTGACCTGGGGGCGGGGGGCGGAAGGACAGGTGTGAGGACATCGTGGTGCATTTCTTTTTACACGCCGAGGTCTTCTGCACAGAGCTGACAAAGGGGTGGCAGTACACTTCAGAAAGGAGGGGTTCGTTGCAGAAGTGCGGATCCGTAGCTGCGGCGACATGATTAAAGAGAATGAAATTAGCTTAGTGAGACCCTAGTCGGGAAACTCGTTTGCTGAGATTCAGGTATACCCAGAAGAAAAGGGACTGTTTGGAAAGGTAACCGTTACAAGATTCCTTAGGACCGGTTTAGTCTTGGGACAGGGCTGGGGAAGATTCAAAGGATGAGAACGTTAGAAGGAACCAGAAACTTTTCTGTCCAGTTACCCGGATGAATGAGGTCTCCCTGATTGGGAGAGGAAAAAAAAGAACAAAAATGACACCCTGCCTAGTTCAGTGACTCGTGGAATACAAGTTTAAACAAGTTATGTGGGGAGTGGGAGGGCTTAGCAAAACGAAGTATCTTCCTGAGCTTCTTATTGGCTCCAGAAAGTTCCCTTTCAGTGAGTCCACATGGGAGTGAATGCTTGCAGCCAGCACGCTGGGAAGAGCAGGTGTGGGGACTCCACCACGAGAGGTGGGCGTCTCGGGAGTGAGGCTGGCTCTTCCTGGCAGACGCTGGTCCGACTGGTCCGGCTGGCCCCTGCATCCGTGCAGCTTTTCAAGGCTTCTCGGTAGGGCTGGCCCAGAAAGGTGGAGCGGATCGCAGACCAGGCCCGGGGCAGGGCCGGGAGAGCAGCCGGCCTGGCTGGCGGGCTCGGGCAGGTGGTGCGCCTTCCCACTCAGCCAAGGCTCGGGTCCCGTGTCACGTGGCTGTGCGTGAGCGTGCAGTCAGTCCGTTCTCTCCGAGAGCCGTGTTCATCGCCCAGATCACAACCTGTTAGGTTGTCAGACTTCCCATGCGAAACGCATGCCCATCAGCATCAGCGGCTCGCCCGAGTTCTTAGGGTGGTGTCTACACATGAGAGGCTGAGATTTAGCTATGGCCATTTTTTTATTAACCGTGATTATGCTCATAATTAGCTTGTGGAAAATTCTTTTATAGAGATAAAAAGAAATTTGAGGGTTCTTTTCTTTTAAGATTTTATTTAGAAGGGAAGGGAGAGAGAAAGAGAGGGAGAGAACGTCAGTGTGAGACAGAAACTTCCATCCGTTGCCTCTTGCACATGCCCCGACCGGGGACTGAGCTTGCGGGCCAGGCCTGTTCCCTGACCGGGAACTGAACTGGCGACCTTTCGCTTCCCAGGATGGCATCCAACCAACTGTGAGCCGCGCTGCTCAGGGCGGATTTTGTGGTTTTTATTGATCTTTCTCTTGGCTTCTGACTGTCCAGATTACTGAGGTTATGAGCTAACTGACTTGTAACTTTTACTTTCAAGTGACATTTGAAAGTACATTTTCAAAGGTACTTTTGTCCTATGATTTCTCCCTCCTGACCCTCCCCCCACGGCACTGACCCTTGTTCCTCTGGCGGCCCCCTTCCTTCCCAAGCCCGCTCACTCCTGCTCGCCCTCTGGGTCCGTCCAAGGGCTGCTTTCCCGAGGAGGCAGTCGCTGCTGGCAACCTGGGGCTTGAGCAGAGGCCCTCGCTGACGCGGCGGTGGGCGGAAGCACCTCACTGTGTTCGCATACCACACAGTTCACCCATTTAAGGTGCAGAGTTCAGTGTTTCTAGTACATGCACAGAAGTGTGCAGCCGTGAGCACAGTCTTAAGTCTAGAGCCTTCCAGCGCCCCACAGAGAACTCTCATACCCACTGCCAGGCACTCCCCACTCCCCACTCTGCCCCCGGCACTGGGCAGCCACTGACTTACCCTGCAGACTGTGGGCGTTTTATGTAAATGGAATCCGTGGTCTTTCATGAGTGCCTTGTTTTACTTAGCATGATGTTTTCAAGGGTCATCCACCCGTCCACGTAACATGTATCACCACTTCATTCCCTTTAGCTGCTGATTAATATTCCATTGTGTGGCTGCAGCCCATGGCATTTTATCCCTCCCTTCATCAGTGGATGGCCACTTGAGCTCCTTCCACTTTCTGACTGCTACCAAGAGGGCCGCTGGGAGCATCTGAGCACACGTTTTTCTGTGCACATGTGTGGTCGTTTCTCTGGGTGTACCCCCAGGAGTGGGGTTGCTGGGTCATGTGCTAGCTCCGTGTTCCACCGTTTGAGAAACTGCCAGACTCTTCCAAAACAGCTGCTTCACCTTGCACGCCCCCCAGCACGGGCGGGGTTCCAGTCCCACCGCGTGCTCACTGACACCTGTCCCCCTTTTTCCTGAGTAAAGCCATCCTGATGGGTGGGAAGTGGTGTCTGATTTACTGGGGTTTCGATTCGCATTTCCCTGAAGGCTGATTGTGTTGCGCACCCCACCATATACTTAACCGTTTATTTGTATGTCTTCCATGGAGAAATGTCTATTCCAGTCCTTTGCCCCTTTACTAATTGAGTTATCTTTTAAATTGTAAGATTTTTAAAAAATATATTCTGCATTCAAGTTGCTTATCAAACATGTAATTTATAAGTATTTTCTCCCATCTTCCATATTTGCAATACCTGTCTCCCATCTTTATGTCGTGGGTTGTCTAATGTCCTTCTTAATGGTATCCTTTACAGCGCAAAAGTGTTCAATTTCAACGTGGTTCATTTTCTCTATTTTTTTCTTTTGTTGCTTATGCTTTCGGTATTATCTCGTCTAATCTGAGGTCACCAGCGTTTACTTCAATGCTTTCTTCTGAGTGTTTTATAGTTTTAGCGTCTCCATTTAGATGTACGATCCCTTTTGAGTTAGTTTTTACATGTGGGGTGGTAATCGTCTTATGCATTATCACCCACCAAACGGTGATCTCTCTGAAGGTGAAGACTCTTCTTAGTCACCCTTGACCCTCCGTGTTTACACAAGGAGCTCTGCTGATAGTGTCAGACCGAGTGGACTTGAGCTCCCGAAGAACTAACTAACTGGCGACCGTGACTTTATATCCTCAGCCGGCCTGCACCACAGGGCATCAGCCCGCCACGTTCCGTGAAAGGCTGTGGCTTTACTTGCTGCTTCATCTGTTGCTGATACGGGGTTGAGGGTCCTCCCCCTGGGAGCCTTCCTCCGAGAGCCAGGCCCTGCGCTGGCCCCCGGGACCTGCAGGCGGCGCTGTTGCACTGCCCGGGCTGCTCTGTGCGCTGGGCTTGTTTCTGTTTCTGCGGACGCTGGTGCCTCCTAGCTTGCCGTGTGTCCTCTTCGACTTTGCCAGAGAGTTTTAACGCCATTTCTAAAGCACGGCCATCACTTCCTGCCGCTTATTTTTATATGACTCTCACATCTGGTTTGATTTTAGCATTCTTTTTATTCTGCTTTCTTAACCTGCTTAGCATTCTTTTATTTTATCTTTTTAAATTTTATACATGTATATATTATTGAAGATGCCTCAGACATTTATTTTGGAACCAAGTTGAGGTTTTTAAAAAAGAAGTATAGAAACCAAACGTTCTCTAAAGGAGAAAAGGATCGCCAGAAGGTGTTTACAGCTGTATCTCTAAACCGGCGTCCGTGGAGGATGCAGCTGCGTACGTGGGCTGCTCCTTCTTCTGTTCCGATGTTTGGAAGGACAGGGACCGGCTCATGCTCGTCCACGGAGTCAGCGCGAGTGCATGACAGCTGGCCTGGCCGGCGTTCCAGGGCAGCAGCGTCAGCGCAGGGCAGTCAGCCCACGGAGCAGCACCCTTTGTGGGTGAGCCGTGAGAGGCCGCTGCGGCCAGGTCGGTTCTCACGCCCCGGGATGACCTTTGGTAGCACATTATCTCCCGGCCAAAGGGTTGGATCCGAGGCGAAATCGTTGGCTGAAAATAGAAGCACAGGGTAGGCGAGAAACGAGGGTGGTGTGGCTGCCAGCCGCGAGGCGTGCCTGTGGGTCTTGGTCACAGTGGTAGAAGTGGTCCAGGTGGGGTAAGCATCTCGTGAGCAGAGCGGGCGTGGCGCTCACATCAGTCATTGCAGTGGCTCAGTGAGCGCAGGCTCAGCAAGGTTGGAGCAAGGACCGTGTGAGCAGAGCCTTCCCCGTGCTGGAGTGGACCCCGGGGCACCGGGCTGTCGTGGGCCGTGCATCTCAGAGCCATCGAGATCAGCCCTCCCACTGCGGTAGGACTCGGAAGTCCTCAAGGGCCTGCCAGCGAGCGCTGCCGGGAAGACAGAGGCCGGCGGTGACAGACTCGAATCTTTTCAAAACTGTGTCTCAGAGGAAGTCCTTGAATTTCCTCCTCGTCTTCCCGGCACCGCAGGTCTCTGCTCCCGGAAGCTCAGCTAAGACTGTTTCCTCAACAGTCATACTCCTGGCCTGGAATTTGTCCCCATGATACTTGAGACTTCATTTTGATCAGTTTGCCACTGAAACCATGACTTTCTTGAGAGAGAAGTGGTGGGCATTTTGCTGATATTTCTAACAAGGCTTTTTATGGGACAATACATTCCACGTTGCAACCAATAAACATGAAAATGGATTTCCAGGTTGTAGCGTATTAATAGAGTGAGAGCTGCCCATATTGGGAAGAGTTGTTTTGGGGAACAAAACACCATTGACTTGAGGTGTGCTGGTCTGTGCTAGAATAGCCTGGGAACTTGAAGTATCTAGAGTGTGTAGATAAATGCTTTCTTTCTAAGTGGTTATGTTGAAAGCTGTCCTGGCAGGGTGGCACAGGTGGTTGGAGCGCTGTCCCTTACACCAAAAGGTTCAGTTCCAGGTCAGGGCAATAATACCTGGGTTGCAGCTTCAGTCCCCGGTCAGGGCGCATGTGGCAGGCAACCATTCGATGTTTCTCTCTGTGTCCGTCGGGCGCTTTCTCCCCCTCCTTTCCTCTCCCCCTCTCTCCCCTCCCTCCCTCTCTAAAATCAGGGGATATATCTTCGGGTGATGACTTAAAAGAAAAGAAAGACTATATATGAATTCAGTATTTTTATTCCATTGCTTTGTAGGCTTTGCCAAACACTTGTAAATTTCTACTCCATCCATCAAAATAATTTCAGGGTCAAAACTATTGAGTTTTTATATATATATTTTGTTGCTTACTCATAGGTTTATTTAAACATCCATATCCAGGTTAATTTTCCTTTTTCCCATGCCTTCTAGTCCAGTACATCTTTTGTATTTTTCTTGTTTGTTAACGTGTTTTATGTAGTCATTCACCCCAAGGAAGAAACGTATGCAGTCCAGTCACCTTCCACTTCACGTCCTAAACACAGTTCGACTCACAGGTGCGCCGGCTCTCATCTTCCGGAGTGCCCTCCTGTCTTCTTATCATTCCCACTCTTCCCCCCATCATTGTTCCTGTCTCTCGCCCGGACTGTTGCAAGTGAGATTTTAAGAGATTTTCCCTTCCTCCTATCTAGAGTTTTTAACAGCAAGGCTTATAATGCATAATGGACTATGGAGTCAGTTTAGTGATGGTGCCTGGAGTTGTTTTTAACGATACAGTGAAACAAAGTAGGAATATTAGAAATCTCAGAAAAGGGCGATTTTTTTAGTGTTGTATCTGCGTGCGCATGCATGCTATGGGTCATTATTAAAATGTATTTGTTACTCTGAGTCACGGTCAAGAACATGTGGAGGCCAGTGGCCCCATCTGACATGTTCGTGGGCCCTTTTACCCACCCCTGATCCGTCGCCGTGTCGTCTTTCAGAGTTACTTTCCCAAACAAGCATCTCCTCATCTCACTGCCCTGCCTAAGAGCCTTCGTTTGCTTCCACCTGCTGTCTGCAGGGTGAAGCCCGCGCTCTGAAGCGTGGCTCGCGAGGCCCCCTGTGCTTCGGACTCAAGGTGCCTTAGGTGCCTTTCCTCCCTGCCCCGCCTTCCATATGTCCACCTCGCGCTCCAGCCAGGTCGCACCTCCTGCTGACCTGTCCAGATGACTTCCTGCTGTCCCTCTGCTCAGCCCTTCCCGCTGCTTCAGTCCGTTCTGGGGGTGGTGGGCTCATCGCTGAAGACCAAGGTCAGATAGCACGGATTTTGAGAAGTCCTTTCCAAGCATCAGCCCTCCTGCCGTGCTGTTATCTACTCTTGGTTTGTTTACCCGATGGCCTCCCCTCCTGCCTGGTTCAGGGAGGGCAGGTGGGGGCTGAGGCCACATGTTGGGCGACATGGCGTCCCAGCCTCAGCCGGGCACACAGCCAGCCGTGGCGTGCTCTGCGGAGCCGGGGCCGGTGGTTAGGCAGGGACACCACCACAGTTCCCATCTGCCGGGCGCCTTTGTCTCATTTTTTTGTTTGGGTTTTTTTCTTAATTAATTAAAAAATTTTTAATTGAGAGAGAGGCGCAGCGGGGAGAGAGAACCATCGGTTTCTGTCCCACTCGTTTGGACATGCGTTGGTTGATTTTCCTGTCCGTCCGAGTAGGGGTCGCACCCACAGCCTTGGTGCGTCTGGACGGCCCTCCCACCAGCTGGACTCCCCAGGCAGAGCTGCTTTGGGTTTTCAAGTACGTCTTCCAGTTTATTCACATGCTTTCTAAAATGTTTTTAGCTCTCAAAGGAGGAATTAGATTGGTTCCTCGAAGACTTGGACAAGGAAGTTAAAGAATGGCAAGAGGAGAAAAGGGAGATGCAAGAAAGACTGAAAGTGCTGAAGAAGAAAATGAAAAGGATTTCACATACCATTGAACTGTAAGTGACGACGGAAAGGCCGAAAGGCCTAGGTTTTATTCCTGGGGTGGGGTGGTTTGGTTATTGTAACACTTTTGATATTCAGCTTCAAACTCTGTCAAGTAAAGGGAAAGTTGTAGATACTGTTTCATTGCATTTTAAAGAATATCCGTTGGGGAACTGTGTCCCCTAAAGCTTCTCCCAAACCTGCCAGGTTTGCGGATGAATACAGCGGGACTGAATTAACAAAGAGGTGCTCCCTTCCCGCCTGAACCCCACCTCTACTGTGAACCTGATGACGCTTGGCCTTTCTCCTGATCTGTGAAGTGAGGGGGCTGGTCTGGATCTTAAGCTTCTTCTCAGCACTAAGATTGTGCAATGATTATTTTATTTATGGTCGATTTTGTCCTGAATCCTTAGCTCGTTAACTTTGGCCCTGTGGCTCGAAGGGCTTGGAAATACACGTGGACACTTCAGGTGTCGGGTGGGCCGTGCCAGTTCGAAGATCTCTGTGGTTGCTTCCTGACCCTCCCCTCTCCCTTAAACAGTGATAGGTGAAGCGATTTGCTCAGCTTAGTTGTGATGTACCGCTGTGTGCCAAGACCCCTACAACTCAGGTGCTGGACGCACAGCCATTTTATCTGATCGTGACCTTACACTCCGGCCGCTAGGCCACTCTTGCTCATCCGGCCGCATGGACCTGGGGCTGGCTGGGGTGGGATGCTGCAGGGTCCTGTTCTCTTCCTCTCCATGTAGTTTCAGAGCTTGTCCCTCTCCGTGTCCTCTCCCCGTGACTTTTATCTACGTGGTCTCTCCATCTGGTCTCCAGCATGGCAGCCAGACTGCTTGTGGGGAGGCTGGGGGCCCCAGCGCTATAGGAGCGGCAGCCGCCAGGCCCCGGAAGGTCTGGGCCCAGAGCTGTCAGAGCCTGGCTTCCACCACACTCTGCAGCCTCAGGCAGGGGCCGGCCTCCTTCGGAGGGAAGGGCGGGGACAGTGGGAGGGGCGGGGCACCGGGGCCACACCCCCGCCCCGGGGCGGGGCGTTCCTGCCTCCTCCGTGCGGCCTGAGACGGCTCTGGTTATGAGTCCTGCCAGCACCCAAGTTGGGTGATTTCTAGGCAGTTCCTAAAAAGAACAGTGACGCGTAGGCACGGCCTCTGTCGTGGTGTGTGGGTGTGCTCGGTCCTTTCATTGGGACACGTTCACAGGCGTGACACTGTCCTGGGGCTCCTCACCTCTCGGCGCGAGCAGCTCCGGTCTGACTCCGTTACCTGAAAATTCGGGTATAGTTGTGTTTAACATACATTTTCATGGGCTCCATGTGGGCACACTACCAAACAAGACAGAATAAATGAATCTGTTGATGATAAGAAGATATTTTTTCCCCACTAGCATAAAAATTAACCATTTCTGCTGGGGTATAAATTTAAAAAAATTTTTCACTTTATTAATGTACTGGGTAGGCAAAAGTAGGTTTACAGTTGTGAGTACGTGAAACAGAGTTTATTCTTCTGTTATTACATATTCGTTGTAGTTTTTCCATACGGACGACTGTACACCTGTTTTTGTTCACCCCTGTACTTCTTTGCCTTTTTCTGTCGTAACTGAAAGACAAGCTTCTCTGTGCTTTTTACACTTCCCAGATAAATGCTTTATGTTTAGGTTCTAAAGTAAAATCTGAAAAATGTTTAGATCTCCTAGAGACGCTCAAAGGACCTGAGGAATGATTTGCTTTTTCTGCACCTTAGATCACACTTCTTAGAAAAGCGGGTGGGACGCAAGGAGAGAGCAGTGAAGGTGGCAGAGGCTCCGAGAAGGAGCCGCGCAGAACCGAGTCCTTGGAGCACAGGCGGCAAACACAAGGCCCGGCCCCTTGTTTCGACCCGGCGGCAGCGCCGAGCTCTCGCTGAACTGTTAAGGAGCAATTACATTTACACAGTCCTAACGTGACATTCGGCCCCTGGAAGGCAACCGCGAGGCTGATGTGGCCCCCGGTGACAATGAGCGTGACACCCCCGGTGTAGAGGAAGGAGTGTTCAAAAGAAGGGAAACGGCATTTAAACTGGTTCTCGGTGGAGGCGTGGGGTGCTGAGCAGGTGGCGATGGCTGGGAGGCGTGGAGAAGGGGCGGGACTGGCGGTGCAGGGCGCTGAGCAGCAGTCGGGTGGACACGCCTCCTTGGGAAGAAGGGTCATCAGACTGCCCACGCGGGAGCATGGGTGCGTGGGGGGGGGAGCGCCGAGGGGGGGAGCGCATGTGTGGGGGGTGCGTGTGTGTCGGGCTTTAAGTTCTATTTTAAAGAGCAGAGGCTGTTTGCACTTTGAATGGCAACCACTGGTCATCCTGTGCTCCTCCCTGTCTCGCGTTGACCCACCCAGAGGTGCCCCTTGAAGTGGACTGAGGTAGGGTGACCCATGCGGCAAGCGGGTGACTTAGTGATCAAATAAAATGGCTGAAGTCTGTGATCTGCCCTTCAAGCGTAAGGAAAACTTCTCAAAAAGAAAGTCACCCAAATTCTGTGCCTATTTAGAAGAGATTAGAAATGACACAGAAGGCAAAAACTTGTAAAGAACTCAAGAATTTTTGCAGGGATGTGGGTAGAATTTACCCTGGGATTGTTTGTTTGTTTTTTTTTAATCTTAGAAAATTAATTAAAATTTGGTGATTATGTTTCCATAGGTACTCTCAGAAAAGTGATGGAAAGGATAAGGAACTGGAATTCCTTCTGCATCAGTCCTCTGACATCAGGCAAATTAAGCTTAACTTGATTTTTTCTGTCTTTTTATACTTTTAACACCAGAGGCACAGACACACTGCATTTCTAAATATATTGTTACTTGTCTGTGTTTTAAATGATTGTGTTTCTCTCTCCTTTCCTTTCTGTTTTATTCTTTAACGTTAAATAGCCTTATTCTTTAAATATTCTTATGTTACGATGTTTCTACTTTTATTTCATATTGTCAGTATTCGAAAGTTCTGAATTTATTGTTAATTACGCCTTTTCCCTCGAATTAATTTGACACCGAAGGTGTTTTCAAAACCTTTAGTGTTGTGGGAGATGTCAGACCCCACGTCACTATGGCAGCGTGGTGCTCCATGATGATAGGTGCACTCGAGGCTTTTTATTATGGACCTGTGAAGAGTTTGCCCTTTAACCTTTGTTGACGGAACCAGTGTTCTCACGCACTGGTAGCCCGCCCGCTCGGCAGTGCGCAGCTGTCCTCTGCCTTTCTCGGATTGTTTCACACACGCACTTCCATTCACATCACGGTCCGTGGCCGCCTCTTTTTAGCTTTATGTCATAAACGGGTTGCCACGAACAACTTCGTACACGTGATTTTTTCTTCTGGGTCATATACCCTTATGATATGTATCCAAATAGCGTTTCTGACTCAAAGGGTGGGGGGTGTTCCGTAAAGCTTACTGACCTGGGAGGGTAGCCCCCACGCACGCTGGTGGACACGGTGAGCCTGGCTCTCCCCCCGCCCCCCCAGTTCCTGGCTTTCTGCTTCCCGCCTTCCTTTGGCCGTTGGGAAAGCGCAGGCCCATCTGAGTCTGCAGCTCGTAGCGCGGTATTTGGGCCAGAAGTTGCCCTAGAAGTCGTTCCGTCTTCTTGTGGCACGATTTCAAAGTTAACCTGGCTGTAGCCTTTGTAATCGCCCTGGTGAAACTTTTTACAAAAAGTGTTTTTCTCTTTACTCTTTGCAGTAAGGCATTTACAAACGAGAAAATGAAACTAGAAGAGAACGTAAGGTCCGGGAAGAAGTATTTCGAAAAGGTTAATCGAAGAGCTGTGGCTGCAGAGGTGAGCCCAGGCCCGGAGGGGTGAGGGGGTGCGGGGTGACTGGCAGGTGTGGCAGGAGGTCACTGCTCCGTGCTCAGTCACGTGCGAGGCACAGCAACACCGCCGGAAAGCGTGTCGCCCACGGCGCTGCCTCCCGGAACAGCCACTCCCCCTCGCCTGCAGCTCTTTCATTGTTCGCCCTTATGCTCACACTGTGAGCCGCGGCTGTGCTCGGTGTGCACCAGATTGGGTAACCTGCCTTCCTTGGTTAGCATGAGAATTCGGTCATTTCTGATGCTCTCCACTTGGAGTGGATGGCTTCGTGATATTTAAAGAAGAAGGGCTATCCCATGAAGTAGCCAACCATAAAACATATTTGCTGACACCGGGAAAGGAACCTGAAAATCATCCACCGACCCCGAACATACTTTCTCCTCCCCGCAGAAGAGTACACAGCAATGTCAGTGTGCTGCGGGAGAAAGGGAGACAGAAGCCAAGATAATGACCCCTGGCTACGTATTGTCTAGTTCCTGAAACCCATTTGTCATTGGATTAAGTAAATGTTATTTCTTGGTATACATGTCTGTGGTTATTCTGGGAAAATAAAAAAAGGCTTAGCTTGTGCAGTCTGCGAACATAAGGCCTCAGATAAGTGTTATTGACCATGCAGCTCTTTCTACGGAAAGGAAAGGAACAGCGAAGCACCCACAGTTTGTGGGTCCCGCACTCACGTCTGTGTGCCGGAGCTTTTCTGGGGCTCATGTCCCACCACCTGGCAAGCAGTTCTGCTGGTGGGCCCTGTCAGGGTCACTGACACCTGGGCCGAAACGGGCGGTCCTGCCCTTCCTGCAGAGGGTCCCCTGCACACGGCCAGTTGGCTCGTGGGGAGGCAAGAGTGCACAGTTGTGGGTGCCCGTGCTGAGAACAGCTTCTCGGTGGCCCCTGGAGCTGGTGGGGTGCAGCCTTGGGTGGTTCTGCAGGCCCTGGCCCTCTGCTCACCGCGGACAGGACGGTGGACAGGACTGCGGGTCACGTGCGCCAGGGGCGTGCGTACCCACAGGCAACCTCAGTCTGGCCTTAAGCAGTAAGCCCTGTGGGAAGCTGCACACCTGAGAAAAGCATCACTTAAGGGACCGTGTTTTGCCGTGTGGAAATGCACACCCATGTATAATGCGTACCCACGTTTTTGGGCACATATACACAGGATTCTGTAATCATTGTATCTGTGTATAAGGTGCAGCCTTACTTTTCCCTCAAAAATGTGGGCCAAAAAGTGTGTAATATACATAGCAAAATAATAGAGTGTATCATTTTACTGCCATTTTGTTATTCTAGTTTAAAATCCAGAAGTTCTAATTCATGTTCACCTGAGTGAAATGACAATGTAATCAAGTTCTGGTGATTTTGTCATCGTCTATTACTTAGGAAGAAACTTTAAAATAGTTTCGGCCCTGGCTGGTATGGCTCAGTAGATTGAATGCTGGCCTGCCAACCAAAGTGTCCCTGGGTCAATCCCCAGTCAGGGCACAGGCCTGGGTTGCGGGCCAGGCCCCCAGTAGGGGGCGCACAAGAAGCAGCCGCACAAGATGTTTCCCTCTCATTCTCCCTCCCTTCCGTTCTCTCCAAAAAATAAATAAATAAAAATCTTTTAAAAATACATAAATAAGTTTCTGTTTTTCAGTTTTAACATACTTAACCATTCTAATCTAACTGCAGTTGTCTGCGCTTGAAACTATAAAGGAGATGTACATGCGCAAGTTCTGGATCTTGGAATCGCAGGCCGACCGGTACCTGACCACCCTGAGGAACCTGGACAGGTACTGTGGGCGCGTTTCCCAGTATGTCGTTTAGTCCGTGAAAGTTACGGGTGATGGGAGGAAAAAAAGTATAGGCCGGGCCATTTTATTTTTAATAGCTATACAACTAATGCACGTTGGGTTGTAGAAAAATCAGAACGTTAAAGCAAAAATGATAGAAACTATCCATAATTCTAAATGGAGGTGTAGTTAATCTTTTCGAATAAATTCATTACTGTTTAAAAAAAAAAAAAAACGAAAATGTGTATCTGTCCCACTAAGTATAGGGGACGTCCCCCTTTCTCACGGATGATCGGTGCTCTCCAGCCGGACGTGGGAAGGTCCAGTGGAAGGCCAGCACGCGGACGCGTCCCGACGGGCCCAGCACCGCCACGTGGGTGTGGCCTTATTGGCACGTGGCGTTAGAAGCTGCGCTGCGGCAACCATCCGTGCAGCTGAATTTTTGTGCACGTTATCAGTCATGTCCATGCAGTGAATTTCTGGAATGCAGATCAGACTTTTCAAGGCTTTTTGAACATTTCGCCAAATTGCCTTCCCTAGGCACAGTCATCTGACAGTCCTGAGGCTGCCCTCAGGGTTAGTGTGGACATGACACTTCAGAGGAGGTCCAAGGAGGCGCACGTTTTCAGTGCTCCATGATTTTTACCTGTTTCTGTTTGTTTCGCTTTGTTTTTAGGATAAGATTTACCTGAGACCCCGTAAGGGTCTCCTGCAGTCCAGCATTTAGCACTTTTCTACGTGGATTTTCACGCACGGGATTACTTTCCCTCTGTCGTTGTCGTTGCTGTTTTTACTACTGTGTTCCACACACAGGTTTTGACTTTTTAATCCCAGGTGATTCATCCTTCCTGTTGCTTTTCGATTTGATCACAAACCCTCCATGCTAACCCAGAGTTTCTGTGAGTCGTGGAAAATATGGATAGTTCCTTATTTCTGCATTTCTTTAAAAGATTTTATTTATTTTTTTAGAGAAACATCAATGTGTGCTTGCCTCTGGAGTGCCCCCTACTGGGGACCTGGCCCGCAACCCAGGCACGTTCCCTGACTGGGAACTGAACCAGCGATCCTTTGGTTTGCAGGCCGGCGCTCAGTCCACTGAGCCATGCCAGCCAGGGCTATCTCTTCATTTTTAAGACTTAGTTTTTTCTCACATGTGCATACCTTTCTGAGTAAAGGTGACCTAATATGCTGACTGAGACAGCAGGACTCGCACAGCTGTGGCAGGTCCCCCAGGGTGCTGAGGGCTGCGCCTCATGGACGTGGGGAAAGCCTCATTCTGACGGTGTCCACTTCCTTAGTAAACCTCACGGTGTACTAGCTTATCCTTAGGAGTCTGTGCTGACTCTGCCCATCCCACCAAAGAACAGGAAAAGACAAAAGGCATCAAAGGGATGTTCCGGGTTTTCCTTAAAGTGTGCCGTGAGAACTGGCGCAGTCACAGATCGATAGTGTTTCTGATTTCCTCGGTGACGTGAAGGGGCAGGAACTTTCAGTAGACCAGGTGTGGGAGGCCCTGAGATCATCCCTCTGTTGTAGACATCAGGCCCCACCCTTTATTTTACAGTAAAGTAGGAATTAGGTTTTCTAGCAAAGTTTTAAATGTTCTAGGATGCCTTTTTTTTTCTAATTTACAGACAGCCTTTAATATTAAACATGGATGTTTGCCCTGGCTGGTGTGGCTCAGTGGATTGCGTGCCGGCCTATGAACTAAAGGATCACTGGTTTGATTCCCAGTCAGGGCACATGCCTGAGTTGTGGGCCAGGTCCCCAGTAGGGGGCACATGAGAGGCAACCACACACCGATGTTTCTCTCCCTCTCTTTCTCCCTCCCATCCCCTTTCCAAAAGCAAATAAGTAAAATCTTAAAAAAAAAAAAAAAAAAAAAAAAAATCCACAAACCATTGATGTCAAAATGAAGTATGGCCAAATATTCAAATTTGGGGAAAGAAATTAAAATTCAGGAGTATATTTGCTCTCTGCACACCAGTTTTGGGGTTAGATCAGTTATTAAATTTCCTGAAGTGCCTCTAGTGGTGTTTTTAAGATAAGCAATTCTTTAAAAATAGTTGTTTATTTTTTGTGTGTCAATGTGTGAAATGTATCTTTCATGTTTAAAGATTTGTTTCATTTGTACTTTAGTGCTTTCAATTTATTTTTATTTTTTAATTTTTGTTTTAAAGATTTTATTTAATTTTAAACAGAGAGGAAGGGGGAAGAGAGGGAGAGAAACATCGATGTGTGGTTGCCTCTTGCACTCCCTCTACTGGGGACTTTACCTGGCCAGCAACCTGGGCATGGGCCTTGACTGGGAATCGAACCAGTGACCCTTTAGTTCACAGGCTGGCACTCAGTCCATTGAGCCACACCAGCCAGGGCTAGTGCTTTCAATTTGAAAAACTATTTTGAAAGTAGATATTAAGCATCTTCATGTTTTTCTGTCTTTTCAGGGAGGCTGCAGTGTATATTAATCTGGAACGTCACATGCACACGTGGGAATTGTTTATTTCTGATGTAAAAAGAGAAATGGAGAGTGCAACGGTAAGTTATAAAATAGTCTGGAACTCTGTCAAAACCCATATGATGGTTATAATTCCTTTTTTGAGCTGGTAAAGGCGATGTATGTTTTTTGTTTAAATTTTAAGAAGACTTTTTCATGAGAGTAATGATATTTTCTTAACTGTCTTAAACTCTGCCCTCATCGATAAAGGTGAGAGCAGTGGTGTTTGGTCGGACTGTAGCACGTTCTAATTAATGAGGTCTTATTCTGAATTCTTGCCTTACAAGGAATAATAATTTTAATACCCTTTGTTTCAGTTGTGTTTCTTGGAAAATTGCTGACTGTCTCTAATGTGCAGTAAGAAAAATAGATCGTGGTTTTTCCCTTGGCATCTTTTGGAAAAACTGAGCACCTTTCCTTCCGCCTACAGATTCAGTTTGATGAGCGCATTGAGGCGGTTAAGGAGGGTGCCTGGCTCATGGAACTTCCCCCCGTGCAGGTTATGGAGATCCCGTTTCCGCCCTACAACCCGGTGAGCCTGTCATCTTCCTCTGAGGGAAGCAAACAAGTGATGAGTGGTTGTGGATCGGGATGGGGTGGGATGGGTTAGTACTCGCCTTAGTGGGGTTTTTTTGTGTGTTTTTTTTTTTTTTTTTTTTTTAGATTTTTTATTTATTTATCTTTAGAGGGGAAGGGTAGGAGAGAGGGAGAGGGAGAGAAATATCAATGTAGGGTTGCCTCTCGTGTGTCCCCTGCTGGGAACTGGCCTGCAACCCAGGCATGTGCCCTGACTGGGAATCGAACCGCGACCCTCTGGTTCGCAGGCCCGCGCTCAATCCACTGAGCTACACCAGCCAGGGCTCGCCTTAGTGTTTTTATTGTTGGTGCTACCGCTTAACCTTCCAAGCATCATCATAAGCATTCTTATACAAACGAAAGACATTCTTTCTACATCCGGGTCTGAGGAGAGGACTGGGGCGAACACAGTGCTGGTACAACTCCCCTTTCTTTTCTGGATGCTGGGGCGCGCGTGCATGCGTGTTTTCCTGCATTTGAGAAAATACTCCAGGGGTAGCAGGTACCTATGCTTCAGGTACAGTTTATTCCTCAATGCTTAGAGGCGTAAGACCACAATCTGGAATTGAGGTTTGTTTTCTCATTAAATATGGAGTCAGAACTGCCATACGTGAGACAGACAGGGGTTTTGTTGGTCTGGCATGGTATGTTTTACTGCTGGTTTGAGGTGTATGCTACGTCTTCTGAATAACAGTGATTGTCGGACTGTGTTTGTTTTCATTTTAAAGTATGCAACGTAGTAAAGAAAAGCATTAACTTTACTTTGTGGGCTTTAAAATACGGCTTAATCTAGTATCACTTTGTTTTATTGTAGTATATATATTATTTGGACACAGCAGATGTTCAGTAAATACTAAATTGAAAGGAGTCACTTCCAAGGGAGATCGGATCATAAGAATTTAAAGAAGGGCCCCGGCCACTGTGCTCAGTTGGTTGGGCATTGTCTCACAAACCGAAAGGTCCTGGGTTCAGTTCCTGGTGAGGGCACATGGCTGGGTAGTGGTTCAGTCTTGATCTTGATGTGTGCGGGAGGCAAGCAAGCAGTCGATGTTTTTCTCTCTCACATCGATGTTTCCCTGTCTTTCTCCCTTTCTTCCCTTCTCTCCCTACAATCAATGAGCATGTCTTCAGGTGAGGATAAAAAAGAAAACGGGGATTTAAAGAGGGACTCTACTTACGAGTTGAGATAGGTTTCAGGGTGTTTTGGCACAACGTTGAATGAACTCTTCCGGTTCTGAAACGGTCTGTACGGAAACTCTTCCCCCCGCACTTGACTGACGCCTGGGCCTGGTGGTCCCCCAGCCTGGGGTACACACCGTCCTCACTCTCTGCACCCTCCCTCCCCGAAGCCCGGTGGGGATGTCCTCATTTGCCCCTACCTCATGACCTATCGTTCCGTCTGTCGCCTTAGCTTAGGTGACAGGTTCTCCGCAGTCAGAAGGCTGATCCTGAATGTCTTTTTCTTATCTGAACATTGCACTTTAAGCATTGAAACGTATGTATTCAACTGCAAAAAATGATAAAATGTTAAAAAGTTTAGCCACCATGAAATATGTGAGTGAAATATTCTGTTGAGGTCCAAAGTATTTTCTCCACAGAAAAGTTTTCTCTCCATTGAAATGAGTAAGAAGTAGAGTTTTATTTAGAAGTAAATTAAAGATCACTTACCATTTAGAGTTTTTCCAAGTTCTTATAGAAGATATGGCGGGTGTGTGGGGGACGGAATGATAGATCTCAGTAGAATATTTTACTATTAAATTTTAATTCTAGTTTATGGATTTTATAAATACTGAAAAGAATTGTAATATCCAAACTCCTGGGAACTTTCAGTGTGCCAGGAGCCTGAATAATGAGCGCCCCGAGAAATCCTTTCCTCTGCGTCATTTCTCCCTGTTCGCCACCGGGCATTGAGCAGTGACGAAGACCGGACGTGGTCTGTGCCTGCAGAGCGCACAGGGTTTGGGAAACGAGGGTTAAACCCACAGTCACAATCGGCGCACGCCAAGGGTTTGCGTAGGCGTGCAGGGTGCCGCGGCAGCGTAAACCAGGGGCACTGACCCACGCCGGAAGCCTGGGCCTTGGCAGAAGCTGCCCTGTTGGGCAGCTCAGTGAGCCAGAGACCTGGAGCAGGCATTGCCCAGGGAAGGCGGGGTGGTGGGGGTGTGAGGAGGGCCGGATGGCGTGGTGTCTGGAGGGCCAGGCGGGCCCCACTGGAAGAAACGGTGTATTTGGAGGCTGGGGGAAAAAAGATAACACACAGGGGTGGGGTGGCGAGAGTGAGAAAGATGACCACGTACACCCAGGGTCAGCAGTTTGGACTTGTCCTCAGGTCACTAGGGATAGAGGTTTTAAGTAAGGGGACAACATCAGCTTTGCACCTTGTGGTGATCAGTTTGACCACAGTGGGAGGAAGTGGGAGGGGCTGGAGGAGTTTCCAGGTGACCGTCACCAGCACTGCCAGGCCCCGGATGGGCGGGGGGCGGAGAGTGGGGGGGCAGAGAACAGGCCCTGGAGAAGGCGCAGCTGAGGAAGCTGTGCCGCCGGTGAGATTGGGGCTCAGGGTGTGCACCTCGGAGTGGGAGGACACTCCTCGGGGTCCAGTGTTGCAGGCGTTGAGTTGGAGCGGCCCAGCAGCACCCCAAGTGGGTCTGCCCACTAAGAAGTTTGGACGTGCAGAGTTGGGGATCAGGAAAATAGTTTTTGAAAGGGGGGTGTTATGGGCAGCAAGCGCTCAGTCACTGAAGCACGAGAGACTATGAAATGGCCCCGGGGGGGCGGGGGCGCACGTGGCAGAGATCCAGGCCCTGGATGCTAGCACCCTAAGGAGCTGCAACACGTGACCCGACCTGCGGGGAGCTGAGAGGGGGAGGCGGGGGAGGGGGAGGCCAGCCGCGTGCAGAAGGAGAAGGTGACCAGCAGCGTGTGGGTGTCCCTGGGGTTAGTGATGGGGACTGTTGGTGGCCTTGGCAAGGGCAGTTTTAGGCGTGTTGGGACAGCTCTTGATTCGACAGCCTCCAAACGTAGCTGGGAAGGGAGTCGGTGCCGGGGGAGGTGAGGGGGCAGGGTTTCAGATTTGACCGAGAAAATAAGGAACTTCGAAGAGCATCATTTAGGAGTCGGAGTCCGACCCTTGTCTAACAGTGAACAAACAGGTCACGATGCACTCAGTGATTTCTTTTCTAACAGAAACTAGTAACTAAATGCATCCAAGTTTCCTGTGCCCCCTGAGCACCTGCGCAGTTGTCGGTCTCTGTCTGTGGGTGCTTGTCTGAGCGCTGCTGTGGTGACTCCTCACAGATGTGCCTCGGGACGCCTCCGGATTCTCCAGGTTGCGATGACCCGAGTCCCCCGAGTTTTGCAAGTTTCGTGATTGGAAATGGGATGGCGGTTCCCAAAGACTCAAGTCTGGTCTCTGCTGGTGACCAGCCCGAGGGGCCCCCCTCTCCACCGCAGCCAGCCGCGCCCGCCGGTCAGCCGGAAGCCACCCAGCCACCAGCGTGCACGGACGCTGACCAGGCAGCTCAGCCCAAGCAGAGGCACGTGGCCGACCCGAAGCTGCCTGTTCCTGCAGCACGCGCCGCCCGGCCAAGCCACTCTCCGAAGAAGCCGTTCAATACTATCATCGAGCACCTGTCGGCGGTGTTCCCCGGTTACAGCAGGTGCGAATGTGGAGCGGGGTGGCTCTGTCACAGACCCTCAGTGACCTGGGCTTTCCTGACCAGGTGTACTTACGGCTGGCTAGGGGCTGAGGGGGAAAAGATTGCGTAGTTGTTTTATTCAGAAAGAGAAGTGCTACATTTTCTTTTTGTAAGCCGCGAAGGTGAGCATTTTCAAATACGTTTTTTAATGCGCCTGTCTAGAATGAGACCTTTGAACACTCATCAGAACCTGTGACCGCTTCCCTAAGATATCGATGAGCTCAGTAACATGCTCCAACACTAGTTATGGGATCACTGGGTGAACTGCAAGACTCTGGTTTTACATCGTTCTGGAGAACACGCGCCTTATGCAGGGTGCGAGAGGGCGGCGGCACCTCTGGCTTTCAGAGGAGTGAGGTCGAAAAGACTGGGTGGACTCGGGGGGAACCAGGGGTGCGGGCGGGCAGGTCGCAGAGGGAATCCTTGGGTAGGCGGTGCTGCCTTTGCCCGTCAGCCTGAGTTCTCAGTCCGCACGTCAGCAGGGCTGCTCCTCAACCTTGGCCTTGCTCTCCGGGTTGGGGTGGAGGGCGGAGGTGCTTCTGGCCTCCAGGGAGGTGGCGGGAATGTGTCCGACTGCAGCTAGAAAGAGAGGATTCCACAGCCCGGAACGGTTCTGCTCCACTAATCCACGCCCACGGGAGCCTGTGAACTGTTCGGGCTGTGAAGGCCTTGCTGCGGGTCAGATTTTTAAGGGAGGCAGTCAACAAACGAGGTTCCTCTTAGACAGAGATTTTACTGGTTTGAAGTCAGCACCAGTGGCGCCTGGCCACTGGTGATGTTGTATGAATGGCTGTACAAAGGCAGGTGTCCGCTGTCCCGAATGGGTCCTGAGGATATACCGGAGGGCTGCATGTGTATATATACACATATATGTACATACACACACGTATGTACACATACACATATAAAATGTGACATTCTATTGGGGTGAGAACTTAGAAACAATATAGGAATTTTCATAACTAGTAGGAAAGACTGATTCTGCTATTTTATATACAGTTAACTATTGTCTACAAATTAATTTTTTGTGTGTATTTGTTTCTTTTAAAGTTGTTGGGTTGATACTGGCACATAATACGTCTTTTTTTTGTGTGTGTGCACACAACACCTCTCAGCAGTAGAAAACTGATTTTCTGCTGTCGCTTCTCCCCACTTCAGCACCGAGCTTGCCGGTTTTGTTAAAAAAGTGCGAAGCAAAAGCCAGAGCTCGCTCGCAGGGCTGAGCGTTGACGACATCGTCCAGAGAGTGACCAAGCACATTCTGGATGAAGTGAGAAACCGTAAGGTCGGTGTTCTGCAGATGCAGTGGGACGCCACCCCCCCGCCTCCCCCCCCCCCCATCGGGCTGCAAAACGCGGGAATTGTAAAACCCGAGAAGCAGCTCGCCACCCAAATGTGGAGGGCCATTTTCTAAAGACAGAGGGTGGTCTGGCTTTTCACTAGCTGAACGTTCTTCCTCACCCGCATTCTCTCTGCAGCCAAGTCCAGGACAGGCCGGGGGGCCGGGGGAGCCCCATTCTGCTGCTTCTGTGACGGGAGCGCCGCCTGGAACGCAGGGGCAAAGGACTGAAGGCGTCCCCGTGAGTGTCGTGTGTGTGACCGTAGAGTCAGGGGCTGTTTTGTGCGTTTTTAAGAACAAGAGGGAAATCCATGATTCAGCTCCATGCTGCTCGTTTCTAGACCGAATTCACTGTCCCCTTAGAGCGGTCGGTGAACAGCGGGGTGGTCGTCTCTGCTTCTCCAGGTGCCTCGGGGCCCCTCGGAGAGGAGCCCCTGGCGTGTGACGCGCTGCAGGAGCTGGGTCTGCAGGCAGTCACCCACGTCACTGTCACATCAAGTGGGGTATTTGGAATGGCTGGGAAGAATCATGTGGGGGTAACTTTCTTCTGTGAGACCCGGGGCTTTGGAATCCCGCAGACTCGGTTCGGTCACTGAAAGGCACCGAGCTGGGACCCCATCTGCTGTTCGGTTGTCGTCGGGGTGAAGCTGCTGCCCACTGACTGGGCACCCTGGCGGCAGCCCCACTCCCGGCCTCAGCCCCACTGACAGTTTATGGGCTTGGTTCAGGGCCACCTGGCCAGCTGCTCAGGACACAGATAAGCGAGGCCCGTTCCCTGCCTTCAGGGTGCTCAGAGGGGCGAGGGGAGTGAGTGAGGGCCAAGTAAGCGGCGCCTTGTGGGTGCTGTGAGCTGCAGGGAGAACTTGGTGCGGTGTCCTTGGGCGTCACCCTGGGGCTCTGCCTTCAATTCGCATGGAACCAACCTCCTCCGTGCGGCAGCCCCCTAGGGGCCAGCCGGCCTGTCCCAGCGCCCCGCGTCCCAGCGCCCCACACCGACCCTGCTCAGGAAGTCTGCTGGCCCGGACCCGCCAGACTGTGTTGTTTTGATTTGCACTAGCGATCCACATTCGCACAGACGTCAGGAAACAGAGAAAAGAGTTAAATCTCTCTCCAGCGAAAGTGACCAGGCTCCCTCCCAGGCCCCTCTCCGAGCCCTTCCTCTTTGCCTTTTACAGTGTGAGTTGCATGGTCGTGGGAGGCACGCAGCTTCGCAGCTTCGTAGCTTTTATTCGGAGGCCGTTGTGAGCAGCTTTCCGCGTCAGGGGCCGCGGACTTCCTTAAGATCTCAGTCGGCCACACCGTGGCCCATGGTGTGGAGGGGTCGCAGTCCACGCCCCTCCCCCAGCTGTTAGAGGATTAGGCGAATGATTAACTTGTGAGACTCAGTTCCGTACTTAAGTATGGGATATGATTAAAACAGACATTTGTATATTTTACCAGGAAATCTATTAACCGTATAAAACATTTCTTCTCTAAGAAAATTAGAATTTTAAAAGTGTATTTTTCTTTTAGTACTTTTATATTTCTCCCTAAGACATGCTATTTAAAAATAAGTGGTTTCTGTAGCCTGCTTAGCTGTGATTGGGAGGGCTTCTCCACTTCCGTGGCACGGGTGTTTGAAGGCTGCCCGTGGGAGGGTTCCATGCGGTAAAGAGGAGGTGACACGCGGAGCTTACTGCGCGGCCGTGTCTGTCTCCGCAGGCGCTGGGCGCGCATCACTGTGAAGTGTGCCACGAGGCGATCAGACCCAAGAACGTGCGTGTGCTGAGCTGCGGGCACAAGTGCCACAAAGGGGTAAGCGTTCTCGGTGGCGGTCCTCACATCGTGCACGCAGACTGGGAAGCATTTTGAAAACAGAAGGGACTTTTTCCCCAGGTACCGACTGTGCTTTCAAAGCCCTTCCCCACTAGTCCCCTGTGGAGCGTCACTGTCCCTGTTTCCGAGTACTGGTGCCCTGAGAAGGGGACAGGCCCCTGGGCCCTGGGCTGTGCGCCCAGACTGCCCTCGCCCCCACCCTGTGCTGGGCACCGTGAGCTCCACCGGCAAGACCGGTGCTGACCTTCAGAGCGGCGCCGGGCCCTCACCCTCAACAGCTGGTTTCGTACACACCTGTCGTAAGACGGTGGCGCCAGACACGACGCCGGTCTGTTTAGTGCAGGGTGCGGGGTGAGCTCAGCGTTGCGGAGCAGAGACACTCACCCCACTGGTCCGTTGTGCCTGACCCCGACGGGTCGGGGGTCGCTGTTCTGGCTCTTGTCCTGCATCCCAACTCGGAGCTAGAAGAGACCAGGTCTCTGCCGTGTTGGCACGTGAGTCCCCGAGAACGGGGGTGAACACAGCGTACTCATGGTGAGGGGAGGGGGTGTCCAGGCAGCTGGCCTGCCCGCACGCACCGGGTGTGCGGGGTGGGCCCGGGCCCTCGGACCTCACACTCGCCCAGCTCTGTGGCAGCAGCAGGCCAGCACCTGGGGGCCACAGTGGGTAGACAGGCTGCCCATGTGGACTGGCGGGGGTGTGCGGCGACCGAGGCCGGGTAGATGGGATGAGCTGGGTGAGTCCGAGGACCGAGGAGATGCCGGCCTCTAGAGGTCAGGGCATGACGCGGAGCTGGGGTCGCGTGGCCGCGGGAGGGGGAGGCCGGAGGGTCCCCGCCCTGTTTAGGTTGGAGGCCCAGAGTTCTCGGGCAGGTTCGAGGCGGGACCTCGCCTGTGGCTGGGCCCGCACCCCTGGCCTGAGCCGGCCGCAGCGTCCCTGAGCGTCGGGCAGCCCCACGTGCTCCCGGAGGCGCTGACCGTCTCCTTGTCTCCTTCCAGTGCTTACAGAAGAGCGTGAGAGGCCAGGGCGCCTGCCCGGCCTGCCTCTCGTCGGGAGAGCAGCCCGCGGCCTCTGGGGGGGACCGCCTGCCGTCCTAAGTGGCCACGGCTCCCCCGGGGCGATTTGCCGACGGCCGCCTGGGAAGAATGGCGTGACGCAGCCTTTGGCATCAGAGGCCAGCCCCTCTTCGCCCCACGCCACAGCGCTCGCAGGCGGAAATCTCTCCTCGCTCTGACCAGACACGTTGACGACAGCCAGGTGCTGCAGGACCTGGTGTGACCGCCTTCTCGAGCCGGCTGACGGCGGGCTCCTCCCGGGAAGCACCGTTGCGCCTCCCAGCCGCCCCGGGACTCTGGACCTATCAAAGGGCCGGCTACGATCTTCACAAGCATCGGTGTTCCTGCAAATACGCCAACATTCTTCCTCAAAGATTCTGCATTTTAAAAGTGGGCTTAAGCAAACCACCTTTTAATCATTTGTCCTCAATGTTAAAATAGTGGCCGAATCAGACCTAGATTCAGATCCCTTCCTGTGGAACATCGTGTGGTTTCGATTGTTCGTTTTATTTCTTGACGTAGATTTGTAAAGTGTGTGTTTGTCTGTTGTCGTGTAAAGGCAGAATCTGATCTTCGACACTTGATTACACACCGCTTCCTTGTGCCCGCCCTGACTTTTCGCCCCGGAAATCAAGGCTCCGTCCGCGTACCCCGGCCCCACACTCGAAGCCTGTTTTGCGACCCCCTCCCTGTCCTCCCGAGGGGCCCTCGTGCTGCTTCGTGGTTAGACACAGTGTTTGCGCATCAGTAGCTCCCAGCAGGCACCGCAGGGGGTGCTCGCCACCAGGCCCCCCCCGCCCCAGAAACGGGCTGTCGCGTGACCGGCCGTCCCGAGGTGACCCTGCCCCACGCGCCCCGTGTTCCACGTTTGTGTGCAGTGACGCATGCACTTGTACTGTGGCCTTCTGACCACATTAGAAACTTACGAAAATCGTTCTTTAGTGACTTATACACAGTGGTAAGTGCAGAAACACCAACTCTGGACCCATTCCATTCCTCTCAAACGGGAAGGATCAGTAAATGTTCTCCGTTGTTCTTTGTGCCCCCAGACGCTCCCAGCCAGCCCCAAGTTTGGGAGCCAGTCTCGCTGCCCTCCTCTGCCTTGTTCCTGTGGGTTTTGGTGTCCTGGTGACCTAGTCTGTAGCCACTTAGCCCCCGCTTTGCAGCAGACTCTCCACGCGGGTCCCTAAGCATCGTCCGCATGTTCCTGACGACGGAGAACTGGAGGGGTGAGAGCCGCAGGGACCAGCTCGCAGCGGCAAGTGCAGAGGGAACGCGAGTGCTGGGGTGTGAGGGAACGCGCGTTGTGCATCACTTCAGGCCTGGGAACATGCCTTACACCTGTCTCGTGCGTGTCAAAATAAAGAGTATTTTTAAATGACATCAGTCCGCTGGTGTGCTTGTCCATTCTTTCTGAAACAACGTTGAAAAGGGTGCTCCTGGGAATTCGTGACGCCTGCGTCGTGCTCGCATTTTTAAAAGTGACTTCATCAGGAAGGACGGGTCGGGTTCAGTCTGGGGAGTCCGACCCAGGCTGTCAGGACACTTCAGAGTCCGGGTCAGAGCGTTCCTCTGTGTCCCCAAGATCGGTTCTTTACATTTGTGAATGGGAAACTTACACAAAGAGATAGTTAACTGTTTTAGGCAGAAGGAACAGGTTTTTCATAGGAACACATACAATAATGCTGAAATGAATTAAATTACACCTCTGTTGATTTTTTTTTTGACCCACTTGTGGATTCGTGGACTACAGGGGGCGATCAGTGAGGGAGGTTTCCCGTTTCGAGGACCTCCTGCGTTTGCTGAGCACTGTAGATGATAAAGCCAATGTTGCTGTGTGTTCTTAATCTGATAGCTTGTAATTCAAAACAACGTACAATTTAAAGCAATGTCTGTTTCTAAGAGTTCAGATTATTTTCCCTGCCAAACAGCTTAATCTATGCTGTAAATAATGGATAATCCAATGTAAAATGGCATCGTGCCCTAGCCACGCAAAATGTCCCTACATTTCTAAGGTCATTTCAAAGCCCGTGGAGCGGAGGCAGGTGGGCAAAGTGACCCAGTTGGCGTGGCACTGACGCGGTGAAACTGGCCTCGGTAGCTTCCCCATCAGATGACCCTCTGGAGGAACGGACTGAAGGGGCAGAGGAGACGGTAACAGAGATGGAAATCTCGCTCTCAGCAGGAGACGCCTGCAGCTGAGGCTGATGAAAAGCAAGGACAGCGAAGGGGGTGGCTTGTCAGAGCCAGGGCCGAGAGCGTCTCCAGCAGCACCCTTCTGCGTTTTCTTCTCCTCACGCTGACTCGGTCTGCTAAGGGGCAGTATCCACCCTCCTGTCGCCAAATGCCGTTGGGGCCTTGCTCAGAATGACGGGCGAGGCCTGGAAACCAATGGGAACACACGTGTGGGGAACACACGTGTGGGGAGCACCTGCTGAGTGTGCGCACTGGGTGTTTCCATACCGATACAGCAGTGAGTGAGAGACAGGGACCCAGGGACACCCGTCTTCCTGCTGAACAGACAACACACACACAACTTGACGGGGTGAGAAGGGCTTTGAAGAAGCAGCCAGGGAGGGAGGTAGAGTGATAATAAAATTCTTGCACAGTGTCTAGCGTAGCACCTGGCGCACAGACCCTTGATAAGGGGGAGCTAGTGATGGGTGTCAAGATGGAGCCCTGGAGCTGGCCCTGGGAGCGGTTTTGGTGGCCCTGGAGAGTGAGGTGGGGCTAGATTAAGAAGTAGATCTCTTCGGCATAGCCCAGACCAGCGTGTGATTAAGTGGAGGGAAGAACAGGGAGAAATCGAATCTCAGTCATTCCGCAGAATCACAGTTCAGTTAGTTTCTGAAATTTGACCGGGGGACATGGTGACCCTACAGCAAGGGAAAATGTCATCTGTGCCTTTTGCAGATGAGCTGGACGAGCAGTTTGAAGCAGCCTTTCCAACCCACGAGGGTTGGGACCGGAGCTGTGTGGTCGGCTCTCGGGAGATCTGTTCTCAACGCCTCCTGGAGAAGGTGCGTGAGCCCGGCTCTCCAGTTTGGGGTGAGAACTGTTCTCCGTCACCCCGTCGTTGCCTCCAGGTTATGCTGTGTCTGCCTAGCTCCCCTTTAAAAATGACAGTGAAGGGGGAAAATGGTATTTGCCAAAAATGCAGAAATTAAATCGCACTAGTAAACTATGAAATCCTAATGAGACAGCCATTAATAGTCTGGAAAAAAGTTTTTAACTACACTAAGAACAATAGTTTGGGATATACAAATGCAAAAACAAAACAAACCCCAAAACCATGACCTCACATCCTACATAAACATGGACTGCAAATGGATCGTGGTCCTGAGTACGAAAAGTAATAAGCTTCCACAGAAAACAGACAATCTTGGCCTTGGACTAGGCAAAGGTTTATTAGAATGCAAAACACACTAACCATAAGCGTAAAAATCTAACAAGTTGATTATCGTTACAATTGAATACTAAATCAAGTTACTGTTGAGAGAGTGCAAAGTCAAGCCATGAAGTAGAAGAAATCCAGCAAAGAATCCTAGAAACGACTGTTAAAATAGCTACAAGAAAGAGGTAGTATATTTCGAAACGAGCAAAAGACGTGAACAGGCACTTCACAGGTGTCCAGCTGGTTAATTGGCACTTGACAGCCAAATGCGGTCCGTTTCCACCATCAGGGAAATGTAACCTAAAACCGCAGTGAGATGCCACTAGATGTCCCCCCGAGCAAGCGAGCGGCTAACCCAGTGACAGGCTGTCAGTCCCGTGCGTGCGAGGACGTGGAGCGAGTGGACGGCTCCTGTACTCGGGGTGGCGGGGGGGGGCGGGGGGGGAGTTGGCCCAGCCTCGCGAAGAGCCTTCGCTGAAGCTGCTACTGCAGTGCACCTGGGACTCGGCCTCGCTGCCATGCGTGCGCTTCGCAGACGTGCGGGGATCTTCGTGCCACCACGGGGATCTCACTTCCTGGAAGCCTCCCACCAGAAACGAGCCAAACGCCCGTCTGCAGTGGAGTGGGCCACGCAGCGCAGTTGGAAACGTGGGCAAAAGCAGCCAGGCGACACAGAAGCCCATTTACATGAATGTCAAGACAGGAAGCTGGTGGGAGGTGGGGGGGGGGGGGTCGGGGTCGTGGTTGCCTCTGAGCTGATGCTGCTGCAGACCGGGAGGGGGCTCAAGGTCGCCCCCCGGGGCTCTGGAAATGTTCTGTGTCTTCAGCGGAGTGAGGCCCTGCTGAATGTACCATTTGGAAAAGTCACAGGGCCGTCCACTTAAAGTGTGTGCACTTTTTTGTACTTAACTCTTTTCATTACACAACAAACAGAAAAGGAGACAATGAGAAACCTGGTCCGGGAGACGCAGGGTCGCTGTGTTCCCCGGGCAGGTCTGGAAGGCTCGTCCCGCACCTTCCAGCGCGGACCTGGGCGAGACAGCGCTTCTTCAGGAAGCTGCTCTGTAGGGCAGTGAGGGAGGTGAGCCTGGGGCCAAACGCTGGTGCTGCCAGACCCAGAGGAAAACAGCCCGAGATCCTGGTGGCGGTGGGTGGAGGGGCGGGGCAGGCTGTCTCAGAGCTGCCCGGTTCTGGGAAGTGGGACCCTCTACTCTGCGAGGACCGGTTGGCCGTCGCCCCTGGCTGGGAGGGGTCTGCGGTGCTGGAGGGGCTGCCACTGCCCCAGGAGCAAGGGCCCATCGTTCAACTTTCAGGGGTTTTGCCAGCGCAACACAATTGAAAAACGAATAATATAAACTTACGGTTGAATAGTACAAAAAGCAAAGGCGGCTGCTCCCTGTTACGGTTTGTTGTCTGTGCTTTGGGGGTCCCCTGAGTTGTGGAAATAGCGTGTGACGGGACTCCCTGCGTCTCCTCCCACCTCTGAGCAGGTGGCGCGAGTCTTCACACCACGGAAATGGGCAGATGCTACCTGTCCCGGCTCCCCCGGCCCCCAGAGAAACAGCGCACCAATGGATGGCGCAGAAGGAGCCTTTATGCCCTTCTCATTGCACCTGTGATGTGGTGACCGCTGCTCTGTTTGGTGAGGGTCCTACTCTCGCCGCCATGGGGGCCCTCTGCCCACCTCGGCCTGGACCCCATCCTGGTCTGTTTCTCTTTCTCTGCCCCCTGGAAGGAAGACACTGCACTGCCCGGGGCACTCTGCCTCGTAGTAGTGGGTCCTGCTCAGCGCCCCCCAGCAGAAGCCTTTTCTCCCATCACTCCTGGTGCGGCTGCAGGTGCTCTGCTGAAAACCCTGGAAGGCACGTGCCCCGCCCCCGTGGAGGCCCTGCCCCAGCAGCACGCAGGTAAGCCCAGCACAGGTGAGCTGCAGGGGTGCCAAGCCAGAAGCGGCCGTGAGGACACCTCCACACCGGAGGCCCCTCTTCTCGCCTCCCTGCGGGGAGGACAGGGCTGGAGGCTGGGCCAGCCGGACCCTGCCAGGAGCCTTCACAGCACAGGGTGGTAGTTACTGCTCCGGGTCTGTGGCCGGCACTTCTAAGAGAAGGCTCGCTCCCCCTAACATGTGCCTTTGTGTCGAACAGAGGTGCCCTTGTTTTCAGCAGATACCTTGGGACTTGAGAGAATAAATACCATTCTGTTCTCAGACTTTCTTCCCCTCCATTTTTCAGAAGTTATGTATAAAGGCATGTTGCCTGATTCCTCCAGCACTCTCTTTCTGCTTCTATTTATTTGGTGTGATCGAAAGGTCTTAATTTAGTTCTCCGTGCTACCAGTTCCAAGAAATCTGCCACCAGCTCCAAGCTCCGTGTCCTGAAGTGCCACCCCATTCCAGCGGGGTGAGCCAGCAGCCTCCGAAAAAAGAAAGCAAGCGAACAGACGGACATTGTGCTTCCAGACGCTGGCCGCTGCCCCAGTGTGGCTCCGCTTTCACTGGGGCCTCGCTGGAGGCCGCGTTGCTTCTGCCTCCTGTTGCAAAGGCCAGACCTTCGCGAGCTGCGGCTCAGCACTTGCTCCAGCCCTTCCCTGTGACAGACGTGGCCATCAGGCCCGGTGCCCTGGGCCTTTCGGAGGCTGCTGAGCCTACATCACCTCCCTGCCCACCTCGTCCCCCCTGGGGCAGAGGGACCTTGCCCCCTCGACCTTCACACGCCCCCCTCAGGGAGCCTCACTGACCCCAGCTGTGCGCTCTGGGAATGAGCCATGTGGCCCTGGTCATTGGATGGGCCTCTGAACTCCCGCATGGCCCCTGCTTATTGGTTCATTCAGCCATCCGTCAAGTCTGCATTAACACCCCGCCCGTGCGGACTGAGTTCTGGGGGCTGGAGGTCCCCGTGGGATGGGAGCTACGGAAAGCCCATCTCCAGTCTTCAGCTTTCCGCGGGGGAAACAGCCATCAACCGCGATGGTCAGATACGTGGTATGTCGGGGAGCTGGGGGGCGGGTGGAGGGGAGGGAAATGGGGCCAGGAAAGGGATGAGGAGAGTGGGGACGTAGCGGGGCCACGACTTTAGAGAGGCCAGCGAAGGCAACGTGGGGGCGTGGCCCTGGAGGGGTTGGGCGGGGCCTGCGGAGGTAAGGGGGAGGGGCTGGCGGCCCAGGCCGAGGGCACGTTGGAAAGGAGCCGGATGGGGAAGAGCGCAAGGAGGCCAGGGTCACCGTTGATCACGTGAAACTGGGCGGAGGTGGAGGTTCCCCGGGGCGGGGCACTCTGGGACCAGCAGGGGGCAAGCGCCTGGGCCTTGGGCCTGAGACCAGCCGAAGCGAAGGCTGGTCAACAGCCGGCCGGCAGTCCAGCTGGCCGGTGAGCACTCGCAGATCTGAGCTCCACCTGTGGGTCTGGGGGCGTTTCTGATGCGGTCTCAGCTGTACTCTGTGGGCCTCCTCACCGACCTTTGCTTCGCACTCGACACCCCCTGCCCTTCTCCGTGACCGTCTGCAATCCCGGACCCCCTCAGGGCCTGCACACTTACCTTCAGTGGGTCTGCCCTTCGGGGCTGCGGGGGCACCAATGGGCCCTGGCATCCCTACTGCCCCAGCCCAGGTCATCAGCCTCAGGCTCACTTCACCTCTTCACATCTGGTCTTTCTAGAGCCCGGACCAGGCCTGGCCGGCAGAAGCTGCCCCTCCTGGTGTTGCTACTGGGGGCCGAGATACCCCAACCCCGCCTCTCGTCCTGACATGTCCCTGCGCCCTGTGTCCCTTCAGCAGTGTGGCCTTGCTTAATCACCTAATGTTAGAGCCTCGGTTTCCATAGTCATTATAATATGACTATGAGTGTAAGTGAGCGTGCCTTGCACATAGTACCTGCTCAATAAACACAAATAACTTTCACCCTCGTTTTACACGTGAGAAAACAAATCTAAAAGGTTAAATGACTTCCCCAAGGTCGCATAGCTAGAAACTGTCAGGATTTGCACCTGCTTGGCCAAGTTGTAACTCAAGCCATGCACCTGCTGGCCACTTCTTCCCCTTCCCCTGGACAGCGCTGGATCCATCCACGTGGGCCGAGACACCCTGGGACTCCCAGCCGGCCTGCCGCCTGTACCCACACTTCAGCAGCAGGGGGCGTCCCCTGTGTGCTCCCTCAGGAGGCCACACCCGTGGCACCCCACGGTGACAATCCTTGTGCCACTCACGGCTTTGTCGGGAGGAGAAACACACCTTCCTCCCGAACCCCTCAGGTCTTCCTGTGCTACTCTCCTCTGAGGGTGGGCCCCCACTCTGTTGTTCCAGGAGCCCGCTGACTCCGGTTGCAATTAGGTTTTTATTTCCTGAAATTTTTGGTTGCCTCTCTCTCCTTCCACCAGGGGTCTTTGGCCCGTTTCCTTGGACTCCCACCCAGCTTCCATCCTGGAACTATCTCCACCGCGGTCCTGGAGTGGCCCCCCGCCTCCCTCCGGGGCAGGCTCCTCTCCTGCTGGGTTCACAGCCCGGTTCCGCTGGCGGACGTGCAGCACAGACTCAAGGAAAGGCCGGCACTGGGAAAGAGTGCTGCACGTGGTATTGCAATGTATGTAGGGTCAGGGGTCAGGGGTCAGGGCCCAGCTTCCAACACTGCGGCCAGTTTAGTGACTACATAGCGGTGTGTCCTTGGGATTTTGGTTTGCCTTTCCTAAGGAACTAAGGGTGTGGAGCATCTTTTCTTGTGCTGATTTGCAATCCATGTATCTTCTTTGTTGAAACGTTTGTTTAAATCTTTTTTTTTTAATTGTGTAAGTCGGATACCCGGTCTCCAGGGCTGAGCTGACCCGAAGTCCCAGAGGCTCTTTAAAGACCAGGACGCCTGCTGCGTCCCACGAAGTCGATGGCCTCTCTGTCGAAGGAGTGCCTCCTCACCCTCCCTCCTCCGCAGGCAGTTGGGATTTTGAGGAAGGGGTGAAGGGACAGAGGAGGGGTTCCGAGGCGCCGTGAGGTGCGGAACGCAGCAGCAGAAACCTGGAGTGGGCGCTGACCCGAAGGACAGGCCCTCCCCGGAACCTGCTCCCTTGTTTAGGGGCGATTGCACGTTCACACAGCAGGGCAGGGAGATGGAGCCCACTTAACCTTGCCCGAGTCAGACAGGGACCCAGGGAATCCAGCCTGGCACCTGCCTTCCAGGCGTATTTCCCGTGGTGGCACCTCACAGGGCCCCCCACCTGGAAAATGACAAGAACTTGTCATCCAAACACAAGGAATAAATGAATGAAGTGCGTGTACATCCTCACTTCAAAGGCAAAGGAATAGTTTCATATGTGTGTCTGCTGGGTCAAGCAGTCAAAGATTTTAGATTTGTTTGAACTTCCTGTGTCAAACTCTGATACCCTAACACATCTTCCCCCGCCACCCTTCGAGAGAAGCCACCTGCTTCCGTCTCCGGAAGCTTCTGCGTGCGGGTCAGCCTGGCCGCCCAGCGGCGGCCCCAGCGCGGAGACATTGGAGCCTGTGCCCCGGCCGGACGGACGGACGGACGGGGCGCCTGGCGCCTGTGTACCCGGCCTCCTCGGGAGCCGGCGCGGGAGCGGGGAGGCGAGGAAAATGACTGTGCAGAATGGAATCCGCCGCTTGTCTCCAAGTTTCTGCTGCTCCGGCCCAACGCCTTTCAGGCTCTGCCAGCCCCGGGGACCAAGCCCCGTCCAGCGGAGCCCGGAGAGCGCCTAATATGGCATTCCCGCCTCTGGGGCGAGCGCCACGGAGACCTGGCTGGGCCGGAGCGCGGCGGGAGGGCTGGCCTCCGGCCGGGGAGCTGGCCCTGGAGCTTCGCAGTTCCTCCGTCCTCTGTCCTCCAGGGCTCTCCCCTTCCTTCTCAGCCACTCCCTGCCCGCCCCCGCCTGCCTGGGGTGGGGCGGCGGGGGTGGGGGCAGCTGTGCCTCGGCCCGGCTGGGGCCTGGGGAGCAGCCGAGTCTGCTCGTCTAGGAGACAGAGTCAGGGGGTGCGGGGGAGGGGACCAGGGAGGGGGACGGCGCGGGGCTGAGGGGGGCCTGGGGCTCAGACAAGCAGGTGTGGGACCTCGCCGGCCCTAACGATGCCTCTCTGACCCAGAGGAGGCCAACAATGCCTCAGTGACCCAGTGGCGGGGTCTGGTGTAAGCCCACCGGCTGTCGGACGCTCCGTGGTCCTCGTCTGACCTCGGGGGGAGCCCGGGGAAGCGAGCGGCGGTTGTAGAACATCCCGAGATGGCCCGGGCCCGGGCAGCTGAGAGCGGGCCGCACACAAACAGGACCCTGGGGACGAATGAGCCCACGTCCACACACCGGGCTCCTGGCTCAGTGACGCGGGACGGCTACTGCTCTGTCCCCGCTTCTTCTGCGGTGTTCCCCCGCGGCCCCCACGACGACAGGACGGCGGAGAGGGAGCTGAGCGCCTGCCCCGCGGCTCCCATTTAGCGGGCATCGCTCCGGCCCGACCTGGGGGGGCTGGTCCGGGACCACCGAGGTGGGGCGAGTGTCTGCAATAGCACTCCCCCCGCACCCGCACCCGGAGCACGTCCTCACTGAGGACCCTGCAGGGCGTCCTCAGCGAGTCGGAGTCTGCAGGGCCCAGGTGGGCTTGGGTTAGTTACTCCAGCTGTCACACGGGTTGGGACCTTCCTCCGGGCCCAGTGTCCCCAACCGTGACTGCGCGTTAGAATCTCTGGAAGCATTTAAGCAGCCAGTGACCAGGGTCCGCAGGCCACCTGGGTCAGACTCCCCAGGGCCGAGATCCGGGTTACAGACCGAACTGCGTTCCCCTGAAGTTCAGAGGGTGAAGCCTTAACCCCGAAGGGACAGTATCAGGCAATAGGGCCTGGAGGGAGGTGACCAAGGGTAAAGGGGGCCATGAGGGGGGCCCCCACCCAGCAGAGCTGGTGTTCGTCCGAGAAGAGGACATGCTGGGGACGCCAGCACACAGAGGAAAGGCCCCGAGTGGGACGAGGGAGGAGAGAGGCCTCAGGAGGAGCGGGACCAGCCGACACCTGGGCCGGGACCCCGGGCGCCCAGCTCCCAGACCCGTGGGAAGGGGTGTGGCATCTGCGGGAGCCCGCCGGTCTGCGGTAGTTCGCTGTGGCCGCCCTCGTATGAGCAAACTCGTACAAGCCAGCATCGGCATTTTTCCTTTTTAAAAATACCTTTGGCTATTCTAGGTTTTTTGCATCTCCAAATACAATTTAGAAGCAGATTGTCATTTTCTACGTAGGGCCTGCTGGAGCTTTTGGGATTGCGTCGAATCAATGGATCGATTTTGGAAGAATAAACAGCAGTGTTGATTATTCTAATCTCTGATCATGATATATCCATTTGTTTAAATCATTTTTAATTTCTCTCATCAATGTTTTATCATTTTCATTTGGTTTTTCATATCTTTCATTAAAGGTAATCCTAGATATTCCATGTATTTTGATACTACTGAAAATGCTATATTTTTAAAGATTTTATTCATTTACTTTTTTTTTTTTTTTTTAGAAAGAGGGGAAGAGAGGGAGAAAGAAAAAGAGAGAAAGATCAATGTGTGAGAGATCCAGTGATCAGTTGCCTCTCACATGCCCCCCACTGGGGACCTGGCCAGCAACCCAGGTATGCTCCCTGACTGAGAATCAAACCAGTCACCTTTTGGTTCACAAGCTAGCACTCAATCCACTGAGCCACACCAGCCAGAGCAGTAAATGCTATTTTTTAACTTTATTTTCCAAGTGTTTTTGCTGGCACACAAAAATACATAATTTTTGTGTATTGACCTTGTATCCAGCAATCTTGATGAATGTTGTTCATTCTAGTAGGATTTCGTCATTCCTTAGAATCTTCTATGAAGACGATCGTGCTGCAAATAGAGACATTTGTACTTTCCCTTCCAATCTTATGCCTTTTTTTTTTTTTTTTTTTTGGTCTTAATACATTAGCTAGAACCTGCCATACAAAACAGTCTCACCTTGCTCGCAGTTTGGGGGCAAGAATTTAGCTTTTCACCATTAGGTTAACCTATTAATTACAGGTTTCCCGCAGGCGTTTCCTTCATATTCCTGCTTTGTTGAGAGTTTTTAAAATTATTAATAAATGTTGAATTCCGTTTTTTTTTCGTGGCTCTATGATTTTTCTTTTATTCTGTGAGTGTGGTCAGTCACATTCATGTTCAGATGTTGAACGTTCAGCAGACTCTGTCTGCTCGTGATGTGTATGTATACCTTGCTGATTTGTGCTTGGTAGCGTTCTCTTGAGGAGTTTCCAGCTACGTTCACGGGAGGTTCTTTGTGGGAGTCTTGGCCAGGATGTGGTCTTAGGTTTTGTGACTGCGTAAATGAGTTGTGAAAATGTTCCTCCTTCGGAAGGAGTTTGTGTAGGGTTGGTACTGTTTCTTCATTAGGCTTGACCATTTTGATTTTTCTCCTTGGAAAAGTTTTTTTTTTATAATGAATACATTTAATATACATAGGACCATTCCAATCTTCCACTTCTTTCTGAGCCAGTTATGGTAATTTGTATCTTTAAAGGAATTTTTGCAGTTCATCTAAGATGTTGAATTTGTTGGAATAAAGTTGTTTAAATATTTTATTATCCTTTTAATATCAAAAGAACCTGTAGATATTTATTCATTTCTACTATCAGTTATTTGTATTTTCTTCATTAGTATTGCCAGTTTAACAATTTTACTAATCTTTTCAAAGAACCGACTTTTGGCTTTGTTATTTTTTTCTGTTTACTGCTATTCCTTTTCTACCCGCTTAGCTAAATCACTGGTTTTAAACTTGCTGTCTTTCTTATATATGCATTTAAATGATAAATTTCCCTCTAAAGTGTGTTAAAGCTGATTTTACTACTATTATTTAGTGTTGAATTTCCAATACTTGGAGTTTTTCTAAATATCTTGTGATATATTGGTCAGTTATATTGAATTATTGTGATCTAATATAATTCCATTCTGATCTGAGAGCATACTTCGTATGATCTGCATCCTTTTAAATGTACTGAGATTTGTTTTACTGCCCAGCTTACGAATTAGGTTGGTGAACATCTTAGAGGCTTGAACCTGGGCGACCAGAGGGGGATTGCGAACATCGTCAAAGAGGAAGCTAGGGGGCGCTAGGGGGCGCCCTGGGGGCGCAGGTGTGCCGGTGGACCTCTGGGAGGCTGAAGCGTGGAGGTGGGAGGACCCTGGAGCAAGTAGGTGGGAGCTTCATCCAATCGCAGAAAGGGTGGGGCCATGCCCCGCCCCCTGCCCCCCAGAATGGGTGCTTTGGAGACAGATGAAGATAGTTTGGGCTGTTACAAGGACTGGGATTCAGGTGTGAAGGCTCAGAGTGTGAGACACTATACCAGGAGCCAGATAATTCCAGCGCGAGGGCCGGCCGCTCCCCCAGTACCACTTCCCCAAGTCCCACCAAACTCAGTCTGCACAGCGGCGCTGCTGTGCGGCAAGTCACTCATTACATTTAGAATTTCCTAGTAGCACCATTGAAAAAGTAAAAAAGAAACAAGTAAAATTATGTGGGCGATATATTTTATTTAACTCAGTGTACCCCAAATATTATTTCAATGTATAATCAATGTAAACATTATTAATGAGATACATTACTTATTTTTAATAGTCCCAAATCTAGCCCGCAACATCCAGAGCAGCCACACTGCTCGTGGCAAGTGGCTCGTGGCAACTGCCGAACAGTACAGGCTGACCCCCGGGCCCCTTGGCAGTGGAAGCCCCAAGCATCTTTTGGATTGTAGGTACTTGAACCTACACGAATCTCCCAGGAACACGTTACTGTGCAAACAGAGGATTGAGGTTTGACTGCACGTTGCTTTTTCTGGCACTTTACCAAGAGTCGTTCACCATTTGGGGAAGTGGTGTCATCCAACGGCGCCCCCTTCCTGACGATTGAGGCCCCCACGCGCAGGACGCCCTCATCACCTACGTTTGTAGCGGTCACGTTCGCGGCGATTCTGTGTGTGGGCTCGGGCACCTCGCTGTTCCCTCGTTTATTTGCGTCTAAGCATATCACTGCATAGCACATTGCTTCGATTTCTTCTTTGCATTAGAGCGAGCATTATATTGGCTTTTTAAAAATTATGAGCTTAGGTAGCTTGTATACGTATACATTTCTTGTCAGGTTTTCTTACAGGAGATATTGAAACCTTCGTCTAATATTGAACTATTGCTAATCATGAAAATATTGGTTATAAATAAAAGTGTCTAAAAATACGAGTTATAAAGCCCTGGCTGGTGTGGTTCAGTGGATTGAATGCCAGCCTGTGAACCAAAGGGTCGCTGGTTTGATTCCCAATCAGGGCACATGCCTGGGTTGCAGGCCAGGTCCCTGGTAGGGGACACACGAGAGGCAACCACACATTGATGGTTCTCTCCATCTTTCTCCGTCCCTTCTCCCCTCTCTAAAAATAAATAAATAAAATCTTTTAAAATAATACTAGTTATAAAAAGGAATATTGGGTCCCTGCCGGAAAGAAGGGGCCCTCGATTAGGTTTTCGGTCTCTCCCTGTCTTGAAACAGAACAGAAACCAACACTGGTCTCGATTGCAGGGACGAGGAAAAGGCACAGTTTGCTTTATTATCTTCTTATAGGAAAGTCACAGCAAAACAGTGATTGTAGAGAGTCTGATTGTAGAGAACTTGATGATTGTTTTACAAGGTAAATAGCTCTTCCCAGAAAATCCATCACATAAAATGACTTTTTAAATGCCATTTTTCTTACTGAACCAAATATTTACTTTAAAAGATCATTCTCGCAGGTGGTATCCCATTGTGGTTCTACATTTCCCTGATGATTAGCGAGGTTGAGCATCTTTTCGTATGTCCCTTGGCCATCTGTATGTCCTCTTTGGAGAAGTGTTTATTCAGGTCTTCTGCTCATTTAAAATTGGAATGTTTGGGGGTTTTGGTGTTAAGTTGCATGAGTTGCTTATATATTTTGGATATTAAGCCCTTATTCAATATATCATTTGCAAACATCTTAGCCCATTCAGTAGGTTATCTTTTTGTTTTGTTGATGGTTTTCTCTGCTGTGCAAAACCTCTTTAGTCTGATGCCGTCCCGTTTGTTTCTTATAGCTTTTGCCCAATGAGACATATCCAAAAAGATGCCGCTCCTACTGATGTCAAAGGTTTACTCCTTGAGCATATTTTTAATAGTTGTTTTAAATCTGCTGTCTGCTAATTGGACTATGTCGGGCCCTTCTGGATCTGTATCTTTGGACTGGCTCCCCCCCCCCCCCCCGTTTATGGACGACATTCTTCTGCTTCTTGGAGTGCCCAGCAATTTTGACTGGATGCTAGCGTGTTGTGTATTACACGTCGAGTGTCTGCAGCTTGTGGCTTCAAGAGTGTTGAGTTTGTCGTGGCTGCAAACTCGTTGCCTGCAGCAGCCTGACCCATTCAAGACTTAACCAGTTAAGCTTTATTGGCATGGGTTTCAGCTCCTACTGAAGCCTGACCCTTCCGGAACCTTCACTCTGGCTGTTTGGAATTCACAGGCGTCGCCCAGCGCGGTGTCAGCTCTGGGAACTATTCTGTTCACAGATACCCTGTGTTTGCTCGCCTTTCAGAGTTTTGCCCTATGCATACACAGCTCAGTTTTTAGCAACACATTCAGGGGGTCCCTTTCAGATTTCTGGCGCTCTTTATCTACGATTATCTTGCCTTTCCAGTATTCTGATCCCCAAACTCCAGTCACCTCAGTTCCATTCTGACCCCAGTCTCTGCCTCCCCAACTTAGCAAGGACGCACTCAGCCCAGTTCGCTCCAGGTGTCCTGGCCCACGTGCTCTCAATGGACTTATCTTTGTTAATTCAGTGAGCATTATTGAGCCTCATTTAGGAGCCACAAACTACCCCAGGCACGTGGGCTATGTCGGCGAACCAAACAGACAAAACCCCCATCCTCCTGAAGGCAGCCTGTTCCAAATTTAGGCCACAAAGTTTCCACAACTCGGAATATACGAAAAACTACTGAACTATGCACTTTAAAAGGGTAAATTTCATGGTCCTTGAATTATATCTCAAAGATGTTAACAAAAAAAAAAAAAAAGGTGTATGAAAGATATATTTTGGGTCGAATAATCAAGATGATTCTTTCCCTTAATGTATGTTGGAAATTTCCACAATAAAAAGTTAAAGCATGCATACCGTACGGCACCCACAGAGATGTCCTCCTTCAACCCACTGATGTGACAAATTATATTAATAGATGTTCTAGGGCCGAACTCTCTTTTCATACTTGAAATAAACCCTCCTTTTTGGTCATGATATATTTCTTTTGTAAACGCACTGAAAAATTCACTTCTGCACATTTCACCTAGGACTTTTGCTTCCATAGTAGTAACTGATCTAGGTTTGTTGCAGGTTTTTCCTGCGTTGTCAATGTTTAGTCCTCCCTTGTTATAAAACCTCTGCTATTATGCTCTGGCCGCTGTCGCTCAGTGGATTGAGTGTAGGCTGCGAACCAAAGGGTCGCTGGTTCAATTCCTAGTCAGGGCACATGCCTGGTTTGTGGGCCAGGTTCCCAGTAGGGGGCATACGAGAGGCAACCACATACTGATATTTCTTTCTTCTTCCCTTCTTGTCTCTCTAAAAATAAAATAAATAAAATCTTAAAAACCCTCTGCGATAGTTGGGCACGTGACCACCACACAGAACAATGTGTTTCTTGGGTCTTTGCAGCTGTTTGTGGCCCTGTGAGCTCTCGACGATGCCACACGGGCAGAGACGTCCTGTGGCAGCTTCTAGACTTCTTCCTGAACAGAGCTGGCCCCTGGCCCTTGCCCTGTTTCCCAGCTCCATCCCTTCCCTCGTCCTGCAGGAAGGCCGGGCACTGCTCTCTTAGACCCTGACCCTGAAGACCAGGGCCACACCTGAGAGAAGGTGCCACCGTGAGCGGGAAGTGGCGTGGATTGCGGAGGACGTCACGGCTCCGAGCTGCCCTGCCAGCTCCGGGCTGTCTACCTGGGCACGCTCACCTGCCTCTAGTTCAGGCCGCTGGACCTTGGCTCTCCCTCACCCACAGCGCGTCCTAGGGCCAACGACGATGTCGGAGTTCGGGGCTGGGGCTAAGGTGGCCTCACGCAACCCGCCAGGAGGGTTTCCGTCCCCCTGGGTGGCCGGCGAGGGGGCCGTTTACAGAGTGGGGCAGCTGTCCGGCCCCTGAGGCAGTGGTGGGGATGCCGTGAGCCCTTCTGGGCCCGCCGCCCGTGTGGTGCGGTTCCCTAGGGTCCTTCCCGCTTCCACCCACAGGCCACCGTTTCGTCAGGTCGCCCAGCTCTGTTGGAGTTCCCAAATTTACTGGCAGCAAAGGTGCATCATTTAATATTATACATCTTTTTTCTTTTGCTGGTAAAAGCTTTATTGTTTCCATTTGGGCCTCGGCAGGGAGGAGGCTTAAAAGGCTGCCCGGTGGCTGCAGGGAGAGGCTCAGGCAGGCGCCGGACCCCAGGGGTGCAGGGGGGCCCTCGAAGGCCTCTGGGCTCCACAGGCGCCTGGTCCTGCTTGAGGGGGAGCCTTTCGAGGAGACACTCGCACAGCCGGGGGGACCGCCCGCCTGCGGGGGGAGCCAGGTGTCGCCCATCTTCTTGGTGAGCTTCACCTGCTCACCCAGGACGCGGCTCTGCGGGAAGTCCCGGAGCTCAGGGGCCGGGCGGGCGGGGCCAGGCCTGCAGGTCCCGAAGGCCTGCGTCAGGTTCTCCTCCAGGACGGGGCGGCCTCCCTGGCGTCCGGAGTGTCACCCACTCATCCGGGGACGGCTTCTGCTCGTCTCGGAAGAGGGCGCGGCCACTGCGCTGGTTTTGCATCTTCGAGAGACGCTCGGAGCCCTGGGCTCCGGCCCGCGCCCTGCAGGGCCGCAGCGTCGCCGCGCAGACAGAGCCCGAGGGAGGTAGGACGGGGAGGCCCGCAGACGCGGACGGACCGGGCGGTTTGTGGGGCCCCTCCACCTCGGGGGGCCATTCGGACGAATCGGGGAGCTCAGGTTGGTGGGCAGTCAGGGGCGAGGGTCAGGAAACGGGGTTGGCTGGTCTCGGAGGCCGAGGGTGGCCGAGGTGGTTCCGAAGGTGGCGACTGGACAGGAGGTTGGTGTGTGGGGGGGTGGGTGGTCGGAGGCTGGAAGAAGGGGCGTTTTGGGTCTGTGCTGTCCAAACACTGTTGAAGCAGGACGGGTCCAGGGGTCCTCCGAGGGCCCTGCTAATACCGGGCTGGCCAAAAAGTTCGTTCCGTTTTTTCCGCGCGATGGCTCTAGTAGTGCTTGGTTGTTTTAACTTGATTTAAAACAATTTTGCTAGACTGTATTGTGACAGTTGTCGTATCAGTGTGTATTTTAAAAAACTTATCAAAATTGGTGAATTTTTGTGCAGCCCTTTTAATATTGAAGATGGAAGTAAATGCACAATATTTTCGGCATATTAAGTTTCATTATTTCTGAAAGGTAAAAACACACCTGAAACACGCACACACAAAGATTTGTGCACTGTACGGAGAAGGGGCTGTGACTGATCAAACATGTCAAAGTGATTTTCGAGGTTTCTTGGTACTGTTGACATTTGGGCCAAGTACTTCTCTGCTGTGGGCTGTCTTGTACGTTGGAAGATGTTCAGCAGCACCCCGAGCCTCTCCCCACTGGAAGCCACTAATGGGAAATAGGGGGCATGATCACAATACCCAAATCAATAAGGTATTGGTGAGAATGAAAAAAAAATATTTCTTTTATGGAAAAAACTAAATGGACATTTTGGCCAACAATATAATTCTTATTGGGCTTCTAGTAACCTGAAGTTGTTCCTAGTGTTACGTTTCTCTTTGTTTTGTTTTGCTGTATTTGAGATCTTCCAGTTGAATTAGTCTTTTCAAAGTACCCACCGATGGACTTATTTATAAATTTTCTGACAGTGTTTTTGCTTTCCAATGAATTCCTGCTTTTATCCTTAATTCTTTTAATTTTTTTGTTTGTAGACGTTTAATCTGAAAGCCTACACTCGGTGGTTTTCGTTCTCTCTGGTGTACTAAGCACATGTAAGGCTGTGAATTGTGCTGCGATTGCAGCGCTGGCTGTTGCTGTTGAGTGGGCTCCTTCTCACTCGAGTTTAAAAGGGCCTGTAGCCCTGACCGGTGTGGCTCAGTGGGTTGGGCGTCATCCCGCAAAGTGGAAGGTCGCCGGTTCGATTCCCGTCAGGGCACGCGCCTGGGATGCAGGTTCGGTCCCTGATCCAGGTGCACGTGAGAGGCAACCGACTGACGTTTCTCTCTCACATCGATGTTTCTCTCCCTTTCCTCCTCCCTCCCTTCCCCTTCTCTAAAAATAAACAAAATCTCCAAAAATAGAAGGTCCTGTAAATGAAGTTTTGGATTCCTCTTTGGTGAATGTTATATAATTTACAAGTGCTTATACTGAATTTTGATGTTCCTTTT
Organism: Glossophaga mutica; assembly: GCA_039655065.1. Taxonomy (NCBI): domain Eukaryota; kingdom Metazoa; phylum Chordata; class Mammalia; order Chiroptera; family Phyllostomidae; genus Glossophaga; species Glossophaga mutica. The sequence goes on along the minus strand of CM077304.1, from coordinate 219,063,503 downwards.
GTTACTAATTTCTGATTTTATTGCACTACAAGAGAGTGTGTGGCTTGGGCAATTTCTACTTAAAATTTTATTCAGAGTTTTCTATTTGTGGCAAAAATACATAATTGTTGAAAATTTTCTATAGATTAAAAGTATGTATTTCTGTAAACTATAAAGGTAGTGAAAATTTTAGGAAGTAAACACTCATTTCTTAAATTTGATCATGGATTGGGTTTTGAGTTTGGGTGTTCTTAACGCATACTGATGTTGAAACTATTTTTCCAAATGAATATTTAAGACGTCGTTTTTCTGCTGCTTCCCAGGGCGAGGTCTGAGCACGGCCTTTCCTTGGTGGCCCCAGGCGGCCCAGCCACTGGCTGCTCATCTGCAGACAGGACAGCTTGTCCCATTCCTGTCACTTAGGACCCAGAGGTTGTAACTCGTCCTCGAGGAAGGCGGGAAACAGTGACCCCTGAGAAAGGAGTGACGCCCCGTCTGGGGGGCCCTTGCTCCGCAAACCGTGCCCCCAGAAGCCCTCCTCTCTGGAGCTGCTTCTCCACGGCTCCCACGCCAAGCCCCCCGCCCAAGCGGGGCCTGCCAAGCCCCCCCGACACAGGCCTCCTCCTGGGAAGTGCCCGCCGTGCAGAGCCTGGGCGCGCCAAGCCTGTCGGTGCTGCTGTCCGTAGTGTGGTCTCGGTCTCGGTCAGACGGACGCTTCCTCCCTCCGATCTGCGAGCGTCTTGCCGCAGCGGGAGCAGATTACGTCTTGTCCTCTTTGGGGTAACTGAGTCTGCAGTGGGTCTCCTGCATGTTACACAGAAAGCCCTGGGGGACCGGCTGGGTTTGGGGGAGAAGTACCCCATAGTGTCAGAATCCTGCCTGCTGGGCAGGGGCCCAAGGCCTTCCCGTTTCCCCAGCGACACCCACAGCAAAGCAGAGAGGGGTATCAGGGATGCTCGCTGAGTTATCGGTCCTGGGTTTGCCTCCCCCTTCTGTTGAGGGGTACGCTGCAGTGATTTGACCATATTTTGTGGTGGGTCTGGTTGGGGCAGCTTTGCTTGTACACCCGAGCCGCCCTCAGCTTTCTGAGTAAAGGCACGCTCTCCGACTACTCGGACCGCTGGGCGAGTCTCAGACAGAAACAGCTTTCGGTGGTCAGAGCGCAGAACCCATCGGCTGGGAGGCCTGCTCTCACCACCACCTTCGGCCCACACGTGTGACTTTTCCTACTCAAGTGGCTCGTTTTGAGTCTTGGGGTTACAGCATTATTTACATTTAAAAAGTGGCCTTCCCTCCAGAGAGCATTTTTCCAGGTGGTGGTTCTGCTGTGCAATTTTTCATCCCTCCCATTCGGAGTCGCTGAGAACGTGTCACCACGGAAATGGTGTCCTTCCCAAACTTTCAACCTTTTTGAAAGCCAGCGGGGAATCACAAAGGGTGGTTTGTGAAGAACTGTGGTTCATGAGAGCCCCCGGGCACAAGGTCCCATGCACACAGTGGGAGGGGTGAGGACGGTGTGGGGGGACATTGGCCCATGACTCAGCTGTGACGGGGACGGGGACGGTCCTGGCCTCTCCGCTCCGCTGTGAAGTGGGGGTGACAACCCCTCAGACGGCTGCTGTGAGGTCACGCACTGTGCCATGCTCTAGTGCTCCGAGTGGGGCCAGGACGTTCCCCGACATCCTCACTCGATGGCAAGGAATTCAGGACTAGAATGCCGTTTACCTGGGACGCTGGGGCCTTTGTCCACCCACCTGGTTCCTAAACCAGATCCAGCTGCAAACACTTCCTTCGTGTACGAACTCCACCCTCATTTGCTTCAGCTGATCAAAGCCAAGGTGATTAGACATCAGCAAATGTAGCCGAGTCCTGGGCTCCTCTCAACAGATGACGTGGGACAGGGAAACCGGAGTCGGTGTGGGCTAACGTGGACTGCGGCAGCTGGGCTGCTCCCCGGCAGGGGGCGGGGGGGGGGGCACGTGGGGACACGGCCACCCCTCCTCCAAGGGCCCCTGCACCGTGACGGCAGGTGCCCAGCACCCAAAGCAGGCCTGACCCGGAGGCACACCTGACACCCTGCTGGCAGATACTCTCATGAGACCCCCACCCACAGCTGGTGTGTTAAACACTCCAGCAACTTAACCTGCCAGGACGGGGCTCCCAGGGCAGCGTGCGGCCCACCCCTCTGGGTGGGGGAGGGGTCAGCCTCACCTGACGTAGGGCTTCCTGGGGGCAAGTTCCAAAGATGTCTGGCACCAGAGGGCGGCAGCCAGCCCACCATCAAGTCCGCAGCAGCTCTCTTCCCAAAACGGAGGACAGAATTGGTGCATTACAGCTGTCATCACAGAAGTTCTACTCGGTGGTAAGTTGACACTTTTTTCTGGGAAAACTGTAACTTAATCATTTTAATTGACTGGAGAATGAGGGACTGAAAACCAGCCCATTTTCCTCAGCAACTGACTACAGCCAAGACACTCAATAATCCAGAGGCTTGGGAGCAAGCCTCTTTTCTTTCTCTCTCCTGTGATGACAATGGTGAGGACAATGACACAGGGCACGGCGGCGAGGTACTCTGCTCACTCGTTGTGGCCAGCACGGTCTAGGCTGGGATGCAGGCCGGTTCCTAGTCCAGCTGTGGGACAAGGCCAGCGAGATCTGGCCTCCAGTGGCCCACATCCTCCATCCCATGACCACATCTAGCTGCAAAGGAGTCAGAAACAAGTCTCTTGCCAGGTGGGCATGGTTCCATGGCAATACAGCCCTGTTTCTGAACAAGAGGGGAGCAATCAGAGGGATTGTGGGAGAGTCTGGTGACCTGCTGCAGCCCCAATCACCACTGGCACATGGGGGTAACTCAGCCCCAAAGCTTTTAAGGGGCAAGTCAGACTCAGGGTCAGCCCCTCAGAGACTCCCCTGGGAAGGCAGAACTGCCAGGGTTCTACCTCCCACCAGCTATCATAAAGGTGGGCTCGGGTCAAGGTCTTTGGACAGACTCAGGCACGATGCTTGGACCTTTTGACATTTTATTTCTGATTAACCTCTTGGCCTTCTCGGGACTCTACAACATTGTCTGAGAACTGGACCCAGGCCCCATTTCTTCTGGAACTCTGATGGCCGAAATGTGTTCCTGCCTGATCAGGAACTCTGATTTCCAGAACAGTAAATTCATAGTTCGGACTCTTTCCTTCACCTCCCCTTCCTCAAACGGGACAGTCTGACAACCCCAGCCTCCAGGAGTGGACAGACCTGGTCCCAGCTGGGGCAGCCCGACACCCGAGTTCCCCTTCACAGCCTCCGGTGGAGATGCCCAGCCGTGGAGGAGGCGGAACGCCTGGGCCCCCAGGGCTGAAGGGAGTGTGGAAGGTGGCTGGGCCGTGGCTCCTCCGCAGGTAACAACTCCCGAAGCAGCACTCGCCCTACTGACAGCTGTAAAGTGGGCTTACTAAAGAGTTGACGTAGCAACACACAACCGAAAGCACTTCTCAAAATTCTCACTTGACTTCTTTTCATTAAAAATGATTTCTACCTGTGAAGTATCCCCCAAAGTGGAGCCTCTCTGTTTTCCGCTGCCTTAGTTTAAACACACCATCAAGGACAGATGTGGGCATGAGCGGAGGAGACCTGTGAACCAGCCACGTGCCCCGCGGAAGCCAGCCTTGGTGGCTCTGCACGCGTGGGCTCCCTCTCCCCGGCGAGGCCCTGCGACGAGGCCGTGCCTGGGTCGGGGCCGCCTGCACTCGGCGTCACGCGTGCTGTCCGGGGGCGAAGGCCGTGCACCTGAGCCCGCCCGGGCGGGGGGCTGGCGGGGAAGGCCGTGCCAAGCGCAGGGTTTACTTCTGAGAGCTGGTCAGTAGTGGACCGACGGGAGGAAGGGCAGGAGGGGAAGGAGGAAGTGGGCTGTGACAGGCTCGCCGTGCCCTGGGGACCACGGAGCGGGGCTGAGGAGGAAGTGGCTTCCGGCCCCGCTCCGTGGCTGGGCCACAGACAGGGTCGGGGAGAGGCCAAGTTCACTGAGTCCAGGACACCTCTGGCCCCAGCCAGGGTAGACAGGTCTTCACGCACCGCCCTGGAAATGAGCCCCCGGCTGCTCAGAACCCACCCGACGCTGGGCACGGACGCCTGCCCCCTCCATAACCGGGCCCTGAAGGACGTTCTGGGGACCTGGTGGCACATGATGTTACCCCAGGTCCTGAGACTCCAGAAATACTTCAGCCACTGTCACCAGACCCCCTCAGTCCTACGGCAGCAAGGAAGACTGCCTCCCAGCTCTCTAGGAGCTCCAAGCTCATCACGAACGGTGCTGGAGAACCCCAGAGCTCAGTGGCGGCAGTCGCTCAGCACCCTCCTCGGAGGGCACCTGCGGACGCCACCAGCAAAGGGCACACCTGTCCCTGCCCTGCTGTGGCTCTGCGGTCGCAGCCCCTGCCCCATCCATCAGTCAGGCACGGGGGCGCCCTGCTGCCCAGCAGAGTGCAAACTGCTGTCGCCGCTGCCCTCCGCCGCACGCAGCAGCAGCAAGGTCAGGCGGCCTACGACATTCTGCTTCCTGAGCGATCCCGCCAATCGCACCAGGAAACCCCGATGAATCTGAAGAGGTCTGACTGACTAGAGGCGCACGCTGGGAGCAGAAGCCTCGAGGAAATGAGGAGGAAGGCGACTGCGATGTGAGGGGCCGGGTCCGTTTCCGGGGCAGGATCACCGAGGAAAGTGGCGTGGGCCGGGGCCCCCACGGCCGCACCTCCACGGGGCCGCTCCCGCCGGGGCTACATCCTGCAGAGCCTCAGCGGGAAGTTCTCCGTGATGAGGTGATCGCCCTGAAGCAGCACAACGATGTTCACCTCGAATTCTGAGAAGACAAAGGACAGACAGCTTCCGCTCACCTGCCCAGAGCCGGGCCCCCGAACGCCAAACCCTCCGCGGGCCCTCCCTGCTCTGAGCAGCGAGGGGCCGGTGCCCATGCCGTGTCCTCGTGTGTCCCCCGGAGCTTCTGGGAGAGGGGACCTGCCGGAAGTCCCCTGAACACCTGCTCAAAGTACATCTGTCCTCACCTGGGAACAGGCAGACATCGGCTTCCCCAACCACACTTCCCTAAAGGGAATATTCTGGAACCCTTTCAATTCACTCACCCTCCTTCACTTTATTTTTGCGTTTCCTACAGTTCTTAGTGGAACAGCAGACCCCAGGCTGGCCTGCAGGGGCTTGGGTACCGGCTCCCTCCCCGGTGAGAAAGAGCGGTCAGAAAAGCGTGTGGGTGAACATGTTCCTCCGGATACTGTGAGCTTAACTGGAACACCTGCCAGTCATCCTCCTCTGGCCTTTCGGCAAACAGGGTCCTTCCTCCACCAGCTCTTTAGCTGCTGTGTGCGGGGCAGCTCCCTGGGCGCGGGCCGCCCTGGCCCCCAGCTCGCAGGCAGAGGGAGGCGGCAGGGCCCGTGCGGGCAGAGAGCAGCTGCGCTGCAGGGACAAGGGCAGCCCTGCCCCACCCCGCCCCACCCAGGAGCTCGGCTGTGCAGGGGATTTGGGGCCACTGGGTCCGGGACCCCACCTGAGCTGGAGTCCTGAGGACGACGACGCCCCGTGTGTGACTGTCACCTGCCCCATGCGGTGCCTCCCCTGCCTGCCTGCCTTTGATCAGAGTCACAGCACAAGAAGGGTCCCCTGGGCTTCCGGCATCTTTCCTTCCACCTTCCTCCTGACCTGCTGTCCCCGCCCTGAGAGACCGCTGTGGCCAATGTGCACAGAGCGTACACGTCAGGGAGCCAGGAGGACCACCTCCGGCAGCTGGCACTGGCTGTCCTTGTGGCACAGGGCATGGCAGAGCGGTGGCATCGGGGCAGCCAAGCCCCCCAACTCTGGCCTGACCAAGGTGCACGAAATCACCTGTGTGACTGGCACCCAGACACCGCCACCTCCCAGCCTGGGGTGCCAACCCCGCCGTGGGACTCGCTGCCTGACCCTGGCTGGCCACGCAGGGCTGCTCCAGGCCTGGCGGAGGCTGCCGCCCTCCACGGTCATACACCCCGTCCTTGTCGTGGGGACTCCCCCCACCCCCTGCAGCATCAGGCATGGGAGAGGGCGTGGCTGGGGTCTTGGCTGGTGGACTGAGGGCGTCATTTATGTGGAAGGACCAGAGACCCTGAATGAATGATATACGGACACTTTATAAATCTGACAGAAATGACATTAAACATGTAGGAGCCTGATGAACAGCACAGCAGACAAATAGATTTTTTGAACTTTTCTGAAGTCTGTGTAGAAAAACCAAATGGAGAAATCGACAGCAATTCTGCCTCGACTTGGAATCAAAGGCCTTGGACGTCAAGCTACAGCACCTCCAGGCCGCATGGACAGGGTGCCTACCGGAACGCCCGTGGCCGTGGGCACGATGCCCGCCCAGGAGCCTGGGTGCGGCCAGGAGGCTGAGGTCTAGGGCGGAGCCTGGGTAGCTGAGGGCACGCCCCCTGTTCTCGGGGTCCCTGGGCCTTTGGCTGTTGTGCTGGGGGCAGGGACGGCCACGTCCACGATACCCACACATGGTTTTTTAGAGAGATCGTGGTACCTTGGCTTGGGTCCAATTTGACCAATGTCACCTCTGAGGTGTCCTGACCCCTGTGCTCTCAGTGCAACGTTTCCGATGACGCACTCAAGGGGCCCCACAAACAAACCACTCCCGACCCTGGGGGGGCCGAGCCCCAGGACCTGCACCCACACGGAGGCTCCCGAAGGTCCAAGAAGCGCCAGGGTCAGTGGAGGTGCAACAACCTCCATTTAAACTGACAGCACACACTCGGCTTCGGAGATGAACCTGTACTTCCTTAAATTTTAAGTTATATTATTTGGAATTGTTTAAAGTAAAATCATGGTCTAATTTTATCAACAAAGATTCTCTCTGGACTACAAATAATGCACCTTCCAGGACTCGGGGGGATGGGACAGCGATAAGCCACACTGGCCTTTGGGACCAAGTCCCCAACTCTCAGGGAATCAGGCACAGCAGCAGGAGCAGCTGCCGGACCCCCTCACTTATTTACCCGCGGGCCCCAGCCTCGGCACGCTGGCTTGTCCCCACAGGGCCCCGGCCTCACGACGACTCATGTTCACAGGCCTGCCACACGTTTTACATCTCCATCCTGACCCCCGTGCACAGAGCTGGCCTGTCCCTGCTGTGTTAGTCCCCTGCCCCCACTGACGAGGTCGCTGGCACCTCCCTGGGTGACAATGCAAGTGTCCTCAGAGCAGGGACTGCTTGCTGCAGACCCTTGGCCTTCAAGCAGGGACTGAAGGTCGAGTGCTCGGAGCCGATCTGACCCAAGCAGATGGGTGTGTCTGTCCCAGGCTCTGGGTGGCCCTTTCTGGGGGCCCTACCTGTCCCAGGCCCCCAGGCGGCCATGAGGGCTGGGAACCAGCACTCACCCACTTTGAAGTTGGTGGTCTCCAGCGTGGGGCAGGTGAACAGCCGGGGGAAGACCATGTATATGGGGACCGAGAGGCCCCGACAGACATCCCCATCGGCGATCTGAATGTTCTGAATCTCGGTGGCATCGCGCGCATAGCCTTCTGCGCACCCTGGAGGAGGGAGAGCGCCCCACGCGGTCAGAAACCAGCCAACGTCCAGCAGGCGATCGAAGGCGCTCTGCGGCAGTGAGGACCTGCATCCGCGCGGCACGGCTTCCCGCCGGGCTCCCAGGGCTCCCATCCCCGTCCCTCCACCTCTCCCTGCCCGTCCCCTCGACGTTTCCCCAGAACCGTGGGTGGGGCCGGCCTCACCGCAGGTCTCCACGCGGACCAGCTGCAGCTCGATGCTCCGGATGGCGGCCTCCGAGCTCTCCACCACCAGCTCGCCCGTCAGGGGCTGTGTGATGATGCAGCTGGTCGAGTTCAGGTGCCCCCTGATGAGAAACTTGGGGAGCGAGGCTCTCTGAAACCAGACAGAGGCAAAGCCGTCAGCGCTGGAGAGGATTCAACAGTCACTCGGGTGCAGACAAGAGGAGAAAACAAAGTCGGGTCGTTCGGATAAAAACCCTGGGGCTGCCGTGTTACTAGATGCGGTAGAAGGTACGGCAGCACTTCCTGTGTCTTCTGTCGCGTTACTGCCCGCCCGACTCCGCCACCTCTCCCGACAGACACCAGGCCCCGGCGGACACCTCTCACAGCCCCTCCCAGAATGCCCTCACGGCCCACGTCAGAAGGGAGAGCCCCTCCGGACCGAGGGAACCACGTGTCAAATGCCCGAGGAAGTGTTTGCAGACAGCTGGCCAGACACATGCAGAAAGGTTTTTTACAAGATAACCAAGTTTAAAGCGTTCTTAATGATGCAGTTTTGAAAGTCAACACTTATTTGACTTCAAGGAAATTTAAAGAGAAGAGTGTCCTTCGAACCCTGACTATAACCTGTGGCCCTTCTCTCTGTCAACAGAGGAAACCGGTCCCAGGCGAGTGGTGACGGTCCCGGGGGGAGGACGGGGGCACCGAGGGAGCCAGCCGTTCTCCGCCACTGGCTGCGTCCCAGGAACCGAGGAGAGTGCGGGGCTGGACACCACTGTCCAGCAGCAAGCCACGGAGGTGGGCTGCGTGCGCAAGTTCAACTTGTCTAGTAGCCACGTTTTAAAGAGTAAAAGGAAACAGGTAACATTAGCCAATACATCCAAACTATTATCACTCCCACATAGAAGCAAGATTTAAAAAATTACGATGTTCCCACTCTCTTTCTCACGCTGAGTCTTGGACTCCCAAACCGCACGCTTGCGGCTCACCTCAAGTCAGACCAGCCGGCCAGTGGCCGCCATCCTGGACGGCACAGGTCGGGGACTGCAGAGCAGGGAGCGCTAAGAAAGTCATCGCTCAAGACAGTTCTAAAGATAACGGAAAGTAAAAGCAGCTTTTTGTTTAGAAGGATAAGCAGCCGAGGTCTATATTAACAATCTTTTACGCACATGAAGAACACTGACAAGTGTTCTTGTCCCCGTCCTCACACCAGCACGGTGGCAGCACGCAGGAACACACACCTACTCCTGCAGAGCTGTGGACTGCCCCCCACCCCCCGCAGCTGCCCCCCGCGATGTTTCTGAGCTCGATGCACAGTGACGCTCACAGGGTTTGCGGGCTGCACCCTGCGGTCGGCAGGGCTCTGAGAGTGAGTGTCCGCAGCAGGCCCTGGGCACTGTGCCTGCCAGGGCCGAGGGAAGTGGAGGTGCCCTGGGAAAGGGCAGTCAGTGGGTGCTCACAGGTCATGCGTCAGAGGGGGGAGCCACTGGCCACGGACTCCGGAGCTGGTACTTCCCCAGGGGGCCTGCAGCTTTCAAGGGGGTTTCCACCCAGAAGACCCCCAAAGCAGGCTGGGCAAGACAGGGCACATGTTCCGAGTCATTTACAGTTACAACGCTGGAGCCTTAAGACCAAGCAGGTAAACCACCTGCTCGCCTGCCCTAAGAGAAGGCCCCCAGGGCCCGCTGCCTCCTCCCCCGGCGCAGCACTCCCAGCCAAGCTCCCCTGGCCAGAGTGCCCACCTGTGACCAGAGCAGGTTCTCGTCCGGGCTAAGGACAGAGATTCCAGTTAGCAAGATCGTATGTGTGAGATCACCATCTATAATTATAAACTGGTAACCGAGAATCAATAAACATTTGAGGAAAATAAAGCAAGAAAAGGAGGCACTCACTCTATAAACAGAGGACCCCCTAAGAAACAGCATCACCTGACCGACCACGCTGCATGGCATTAAAAGGAGGGGCTACTGTGAAAAAGGAGGGGCTACCGCTGCATGGGCATTAAAAGGAGGGGCTGTCCTGAGAAAGGAGCCCTGCTTGGAAACGAGTCACCGTGTTGCTGAGTCAACCCCAGCAGAAGGGCTGGACACTCACCGAGAGCAGAGCGCTGAGCCGCAGGACGGAGCCAAGGGCCTCTCCTGTGTGCAGCGTGCCCAGGAAGTGGTAACAGAGCTGAAGGAAGGCTCAGCCTTCCGGATGAAAAAGACCACCAGACGCCAGGCACACGGAGTAAAGCAAGACCCAAACTTGGGCAAGCACTCTGAAATGTTAGAGTCCAAAGGAGGGGAGATGTTGGCAGATTTGTGGAGGAGGAGAGGGGCAAGGGAGAAGGGGAAGAAGCAGGTCGGCTCACACAGATCTGAGGACCAGGGTGTCATCGGTTTCACTGGGCACTGGACGACCAGGGAACTATTTCTCAAAGTTCTAAGGGCAAATGATATTAAGGCTGGAATTTCCTGCCTACACCAGGATTCAAGTGTGGCAGGAAAGTTAAGATTATTTCTAGACACTCAAGGATTTCAGTTCGCTCGTCATCCTATCTGAAAGAATAACTCTAGGATGGATTCCAGCTAAACAAAAAGCAAACGGAAAAAAGAAGAAGACATAAGTGAGTAGAATCAACGGTGAGCAACGACTACGGTGAAGCCTCCGGTTGAAGCTAAAGAAAGTAACTGTGACCCGTGAGACGACCAGGAAGAGCTGGTGCGTGAGCCAGTAAGGGGTTGACATCGGGAAAGGGACACTGGGGATGAGCAGACCGTAGATTTCGAACTTAACAAGCAAGGTGGTGCGACGGCAGAAAAACGCAAAAATGTTACACACTTCTGCGAGGAGGCGCTTATTCTCAATGCTGTATTTACACGTAGAACTGCCCGTGTGTGTGCGAACACTGACGGGCAACTACTTGGGAAGGAGAAATAAGATGTTAAAGAAAAAAGGAGCAAACAACAATAAGAACAACAACAACAAAAAAAAAAACCCTCGCCACCTTATGAATCAGAGGGAAGGTGGGGAAAAAGAGACAGTAAAGAATACCACAGAGTGCAGGACAAGACGGAGGAGTAAAATGAAACAGCTTCCAAGCAGAAAAGAACGGGTACATTCCTCTACTGGAGACGCTGTATTTCAAAAGCTCTGATGAGATGCTATTTACCAGGTAGAGCAGTGGAACCGTCTGTATCTACCTGTTCAGTACCTCTTCTCACCGTTTTGTGTCATGAAGACTCTTCAGAAGAAATGCAGACTTACTCTAACTGACGTAAGGAACAGCAGGGCTCATCGAACCCCCGGGAGTCCGCAGGGCGGAGGGGGGCCCGGCCCTGCCCACCTGCTGTGCCCGCTCGCCAACCCCCTCAGGTTCAGGGCCCTGCAGGGCGAGCGGTGGACCGGCCCACTGGTGCCCTGTGCTCCCCAGGAGCTGGAGGAGGCAGGGATGGGTGGCGGACTCCGAAAGGCTGCCTGCAGCGTGGCCCTGCCTCGGCTGTGGCTCCCAGGGCCTAGGCCAGCATCACTGGTGTGCCCCGGCCCCAAACCTGCCTTCAACCCGACTAACCGAAAGGGTCCAGAGAGCAGGCTGTGGGGCGAGAGTGAGGACGAAAAGCCACATCCGTGGATGACAAGAGACAGGTGGCCAAGCGTGGGCAGCGGCCACCAGCACAGGGAGCGGTGGGGACCTCGGCTCAGGGGAGAGTCTCTGAGCACAATGCAAAACTGGAAGAAGAGGTAAGAAATAATAAACATCTATCCCGAGAAACTTTCCAAAAGCATTCGTTTTCCGAGTGGTTACAGAGTTTAAAAAGAAGTCGAGACAGAAAATACAGACTATTCTGGGCACAGACAGCCAAGAATTTCCTCCTGATACCCAAACAAGGAGCAGCCGGGCACACGTCTGGGAGCGGGGCCCAGTCACTGAGAAAACACCCCCGTCGCTCGGGCACGGGGGACACAGTACCTCTTTGACGTTCTGCAAGGTCTCGGGAGTGATAGTGAAGTCCACGGGACTCGGGGTCAGTCTCCCCTTCTGAGGCTAAAACAGGACGAACCAGAATCAGCAGCTGGAGCACCGGGAGGCCTGCGGTCAGAGCTGCCCCCCGCCCCCGGGAAAGGGAGGAGGGGCGGCAGTGGGCGAGGGGGAGCCTGGCACTGAGAGGAGGGTGCTCGGGCTCTAAACGCAGGCCCACCAAAAACACCTTCGTATTCTGCGTCGAAGATGTTCACCCGATGCCTCAGAGTCCTCCTCTGTGAAGTGGGGGGACAGACTTAATCTCTAAGGCCCCTTGAAGATCCAGAGTTTGAAAACCAGGTTTAAGAAACAGAGAGGCATTACTGGGAGATATTTTAAACCTCTCAGAATCAGAGCTGACACCAGAGCATCCACGACGGGCCACCAAATCCGCACGCCGACCCTACGGGGCGCAGCCGCTGTCACCGGCCCCACTCCGCAGGTGAGGACAGGGAGGCGGAGCGCGCGCCGACGGTGTGTTCAAGCAGCAGGCAGAGCCCAGGCGAGGGAGCCTGCGGTGGCCCGAGAGGCACCAGGGAACCCAGGCTGCGAGCGCGAGCATCTCTCACCATGCGTCACGCCAAGGGCAGGTGCTGCCCGTCACTGCGAGGTTCCGCAGGACCACGGCAAAGCACAGCCGGGAGGCAGAGGGCTCCCGAGAATTTACACGGAGTTGCTGGGGGGGGGGGGGTGCGGGGGGAGGATCCAGTTCCCTAAGCTGACAGGTGAACGTTTTAAGACATTATGTCACGGCAAGATACCAGCAGGGGGTGTTAGGAGGGGCGACCCACCCTGGCCCTGCGTGTGCCCTTACGTCCTCGCTGACTATGCCAAGAATGCAAGGCCCGGACTGCTCGGTGCCAGGCCGGGCCAGCTCTGAGCTGTTTGCCCTGCAACCCTGAGGGACGAGGCGAGTCCCCTTTCAGGACAAGGACCAGGCTTGCTCCCTGCTGTGCACAGAGCGGAGGCCCCAGCCGGCACTCCCCAACCGGGGCACAAACCCTCTGCGGCACAGTGTTACCGGGCCCACGGGACTCTGGCCCAGTGGGAAGACACCCACGGTGCGGCACAGGCTGCCGGCCGGCTGGCCGTGCTGGGAGAGTAAGGTCCCTCCTGCCCGACCCAGGAGCCCGTGCATTTCAGTGGCAGCGAAACAGCGGTGCCAGGCCGGCTTGTTGGCGGGGAAGCAGGTCGAAGCCTGGACCCCACAGGAGGCCCCTAGATGAAGCCCCGGCACCCCGAGGGTGGCTTACAGCAGAGTGGACGATGAACTCGCAGGTCTTCGTCAAGTCCTTGGCCAGCAGAGACCGCTTCATGTCGCAGCGCAGCGTGTACTGGATGAAGAGTGGGGGGAGAAACATCGTGTTGGGGAACCTGCTCTCATCTCAGAATTACAGTCAAAGAGATAGGTCAATGTTTCAGAAAAACAGCCTGATTAACGTGCATATGAAATCAATACACACAGTAGGGGGAGTTAGTGCTCAAAATAAAGGCATTTCTGTCTCTAAAAACACAGCACGGTCGCTTCTCAGCCTCTTCCCGTGGGTGCACCTCCCAGAACACAGGGCACGGCCCCCTCCACGGCATGGAGAAAGGCCAGAGCGGGGGAGGGGAGATGCAGAAGCTAGTTCAAATCCCATCACCCGCCCTCCTGTGTGAACCCGTGACCACAGCTGCTCTGAGCGCCAGCCTCCTGTCCGGCGGGACGGGTGTGGCACTGCCCACCTGCGGTGAGGACAGCCAGCCTGTGCTGAGCCCTGCGTGCAGGATGGCACTCAGTCCACTGAGCCACACCAGCCTGCACCGTTTCTGCTGTTTTTTTGTTTCACCTTCCCCACACTGGCAAAAAGTTCCCCTTTGAGGCCTTTTATATCCGGAGAAACGAAAAAATCAATTGGAGGGCAAGATTGGGTGACTAGGGAGGGTGGGGCATGGGGGTCATGCCGTTGTCGGCCAAAAACTGCTGAACAGTCAGCACAGTGTGGGCAGGTGTGCTCATAAATCACACATCATGAAATGGGCAAACACATTGAAAGAGTCTTCAGGAAAATTCACTGCAGCCAAATGCAGCCTCTCACAACAACGCCAGCTGGTGCACTGATCCAGATGGGTTCCTAGAACACTCACCTAGTGGGGGAAGCCTGGACTACAAGGGGCCTGCCCTCCAGAAGATAATTCTGGGTTTCTTTTTGAGTCCCCCTCTCGGATAAGGCAGCTGGTGATAAGTTGGGGAGGTGACGTGGGGGAGACAGAGAAAAACACCGATGTTGTGTTCTAGGAATTGGGGATGCCTCACTTCTAACAAGACCAGGACAAGAACTGTTAGCATAAGGACAGTCACCATTAATTCGTTTATTCAGTCATTCAGCAAATATACACTCGGCACATTCTTCATGCCAAGCAGGATGCTAACTAAGCACATCTCACCGAGGCCTCATTAATCCCCGGGAGGAGAGGTCGAGAAGGCTGCTGGGGTCACAAAGGGGGATCTGAATGGACACTTGCCTGTTGCCAAGACCCACACCCTGATTCTTTGTGAATTTTGAGCTAAGATTTGTCTGATGCAAAGCCCTGGATCCTTCCACTTTATCGTGATCTTTCCCAATTACTAAGGCGTGATGCAGGTGACATGAGCTACAGGAGGTCAGAGTGATCAGGCTTGAGCAGGGCACCAAGAACCAAGGTGCCAGATCCAACCTTTTTCCACTATCAGCAAACACGCATCGACAGGCAGGAAGACGGAAGATGCGTGTCCATGGACCGAGAGCAGATCCCGGAAAGGGCATCATTTTAACTGTGAGAAAGGCTGACTGGCATCGCTGTGGGTAACACAGTTTCAGCAGACACATGGGTACTGATCTATGGTGTCAGCATAAAGCCTTGCTAGGGTGGCCACAAGAGATTCTTGAGCGCACACCTACCCGTGGAGGTGACACACGAACGCCTCGTGACGGAGAGGTGGGGTGAGAGCCAACGCCATCAAGCCTCCCCGCCAAGAAGCGGCAAGTACCCCAGGCCCGGCAAGCTGGAGGTTTGATGCTGGCTGCACGCTGAATCCTTATTCTGTCTTATGATCTTTACTATTTCTACACTGTGTTACTTAGCGCAATTCAAATTGTAAGTGTGAAATTTCTTGGCACCTACGTAATTTGAGAAAGATGTTGCTATCAGGGTTGAACGACACCGTCCATTCAGAGTGCCGCCCCGTCATCCTCCAGAGTAAGTGTGGTGGGCACGGCACAGAGGCGGTGCCCTGTGCTCCGCCTCGGCAGAGACGGCCTGTGTGACCAGTGGTCACTGTCATCCTGGGTGGCACTGACTCTCCTGTAAAACAAGGAGGCTAGACAAAGACCCACCCAGAAACTGAATGAATGGATGGATGGATGAAAAAGGGATTCAAAGACCCATAATTCTAGTGTATCTCAAGAAGTGTATTTTCCCAAAGGAGCAATGAAGAATTTGAATATGAATTGGGAATTACATGATATTTGAGAATTTTCGTTCACTCTGATAGGTGTGAAAATGTTAACTGTACTTATTAGGAGAATGAGCCTGTTTTTTGGAGATGGATATTTAAGTATTTTGAGATAAACTGTCAACTAAGTTTGAAATGATTCACAAAAAATAAATACAGCCCTGGCTGGTGTGGCTCAGTGGAGAGAGTGCTGGCCTGCGAACCAAAGGGTCGCTGGTTTGATTCCCAGTCAGGGCACATACCTGGGCTGTGGGCCAGGTCCCCAGTGGGTGGGGCATGTGAGAGGCAACCACACGTTGATGTTTCTGTCCCTCTCATTCTCCCTCCCTCCCCTCTCTCTAAAACTAAATAAATATAAAAAAAATAAATAAATAAATATAGATATAATGAAGATGGCAAAATACTAATAAATGTTGAACCTAGGTGATAAGTATAAGGATGATAAGCTCTCATAAACCTGCGGTTAAGAAGTCTCTTCATTTTCAGAAATCTGTGATGCGTTTGGGAGGTGCAGATTCTAGGAAGTAGCAGCACTCCCAGGTTCACCTCCCAGTGGTCAGAGCTGGTGACCAACACAAAGGGGGAGCAGCGTGATTATTGGCCTCACGAAGGAACTCACCACAAGATAACTCTCCTTTGCATTTTGACTTCTATTTTTTATTTCCTTTTTTCTCTCTTTTAAAAAATATACTTTATCAATTATGCTATTACAGTTGTCCCATTCCCTCGCTTTACTCCCCTCCGCCCTGCACACCCCTTCATACCCGCATTCCCCTCCTTTAGTTCATGTCCACGGGTCGTACATGTAAGTTCCTTGGCTTCTGTATTTCCTACACTATTCTTAACCTTCCCCTGTCTATTTTCTACCCACCGTCTATGCTGCTTATTCCCTGTACCTTTTCCCCCTCTATCCACCTATCACTCCCCTGCTGAAAACCCTCCCTGTGATCTCCATTTCTGTGTTTCTGTTCCTGTTCTAGTTGTATGCTTAGTTTGTTCCTGTTTTTGTTTTTTTTAGGTTCGGTTGTTAACAGTTGTGAGTTTGTTGTCATTTTACTGTTCACAGTTTTGACAATATTCTTTTTCTTAGATTAGTCCCTTTAACACTTCATATAATAAGGGCTTGGTCATGATGAACTCCTTTAACTTGACTTTATCCGGGAAGCACTTTATCTGCCCTTCCATTCTAAATGATAGCTTTGCTGGATAGAGTAATCTTGGATGTAGGTCCTTGTCTTTCATGATTTTTCCAGCCCCTTTGTGCCTGCAAGGTTTCTTTTGAGAAATCAGCTGACAGTCTCATGGGAACTCCTTTGTAGGTAACTGTCTCCTTTTCTCTTGCTGCTTTTAAGAGTCTCTCCTTATCTTTAATTTTAGGTAATTTAATGATGTGCCTTGGTGCGTGCTTCCCTGGCTCCAACGTCTTTGGGACTCTCTGAACTTCCTGGATACTGTGGAAGTCTATTTCCTTTGCCAGATTGGGGAAGTTCTCCTTCATTATGTTTTCAAATAAGTGTTCAATTTCTTGCTCCTCCTCTTCTCCTTCTGGTACCCCTATGATTCAGATACTGGAACGTTTAAAGATGTCCTGGAGGTTCCTCAGCCTCTCCTCATTTTTTGGAATTCTTGTGTCTTCATTCTGTTCTGGTTGAATGTTTCTTTCTTCCCTCTGCTCCAAACCATTGATCTGAGTCCTGGTTGCCTTCCCATCACTGTTGGTTCCTGGTATATTTTCCTTCATTTCACTTTTCATTGCCTTCGTTTTTTTCTCTATTTTGCGATTATACTCAACCAATTCTGTGAGCTTCCTGATTACCAGTGTTTTGAACTGTGCATCTGATAGGTTGGCTCTCTCTCCATCACTTAGTTGTATTTTTTCTGGAGCTTTGATCTGTTCTTTCATTTGGGCCATTTTTTTTGTTTGTTTCCATGCACCTGTTATGTGGTGAGAGGCAGAGCAACCCAAGTCACTGTGTTGTGACCATATGTGTGGGGGAAGGGTCCGAAAGGGAACAATGATGCCTGCTCTGCTCTCTGCCGGCTTTCAGTGGCTTCTGGGGCTACCCACAAGCAACCTGGGCCCTTCTGGTGCTGATTCCCAGGTGGGTGGGTTTGTGTACATTCTAGGACCCTGTGGGTCTCTCCAATATACTCTCCTGTGAGGCTAGGAGTTTCTCCCACTGCCTTAACCCCCACAGGTGTTTTCAGTCAGAGGCTTTGAGGCTTTATTTTCCCGCACTGGAATCCAGGGTTGTGTGGTCTGTCTCGCTCCCCAGTTGTTCTTCCCGGTTCATCTGCACACGAATGTGGGACTGCCTGCTCTGCCAGTCGTCACCTCACCTGCTTCACCAGCCACTGCGTTGCCATGAGTCCTCTCGGCCCCTCCTACCGATCTGCATGAG
Source organism: Glossophaga mutica (assembly GCA_039655065.1). Classification (NCBI taxonomy): domain Eukaryota; kingdom Metazoa; phylum Chordata; class Mammalia; order Chiroptera; family Phyllostomidae; genus Glossophaga; species Glossophaga mutica. The sequence continues at coordinate 219,045,880 of CM077304.1, read as the reverse complement.
TGTTTCTTCTTTAACTCTTCGGTTGTTGGACTTCCATATGGTTTGATTTCCTGGAAGTTCTGGTTGTTTTTTGTTTTTAAATTTCTTGTTGTTCTTCTTTGGGTTGTGCGAGGAGACACAGCGTGTCTACCTATGCTCCCATCTAGACCGGAAGTCTCTCCTTTGCATTTTAACTAGTTTCCAATTTCCACACAGTTTTGCGGGAACCAAGCATACAGTTTTGTATGTAGATCTGTGTGTCTTGGCAATATTTGGAAAAGAATGAAATTTCCAACTTTATTCTAAACACATTAATCTTTTAACAAGAATGATAAACAAAGGAGAAAGTAAGAAGTTACGGCCATGAAAATTCGATGTTATTCTACTCGGTTTCTAACGAACATACGCTTGTGTTGTTAAATAAACAGTATTAAAGAGCTGTGTGGGTAAAGCAAGTTGATGCCGATTCAGGAACCAGAATAAAAATAATTTTCAAAATGAAATGTTCATGATACTTTCAGTCTTGCTAAAAAGGCATTTTTCCATGTACTCTCGTTCACGGTGAAAGTATTCCCAGCCCAGAACGCGGGTCAGAGGACCCCTGTCTGTGTATCAGCTACCGGGACGTCTCCGCTAGCAGCTTCCCTGAATCCGGGCGCTCCTGCAGTCACTGCTGGCATCCTTGGGGGCTCTCTAACTCATACACATGCTGCCTGAAATGGGTGCACCCACACTGAAGCATGAGAAGCGTTTCTTCTTCGCAGAAAGACATTTTCTGCAACAGGATACATTATGTACAGCGTGTGCTTCCTGGCTGATTCTTTAGGCAATTCATAAAACTCATAGACTTTGGTTAAACTCTCACAAGTGTTCGGAAGGTTGTTTTAATACTGCTGTATGTTAAGTAGGGGAACAGTCTCTACGAAGATCAAATTATCAGCTAAAACTTTATCAGTAAATAAAAAATGTCTAACTTCCAGCCTTCGTGCACATACGTAGGACGAAACAGCATATGTCATCTCCTCCAGCAAGGGGGCCTGCAGCAAGCGCGGCGTCACCGAGGCACCTTTCTCTGCACTGGATCAAGGACAGGCTCCCTGTCTCCCTCTGAGGCGTGCCTCCTAACGGCGCCCGAGACGCCCGAGACCGCGGCAGCAACTGAGAAAGACGTGCTGAGCCGCAGAGGTGGGCCGGAAGTCATAAATTCACTCCCCCGCCTTTACAAGGTTTGTCCAACAAAGAATGCAGCCTGCGTGAAAGCCGGAGCCTTCGGGCATTAGACGAAGGGGTATTTATAGGGACAAAAACAGGCAAGTTCGGGCGGGTGCTGGAGAGAAGCGAGGGCGTGTTGTTACCCGACAGTGAGAGCCCCTTTCACAGGGTCTGCGCGGCCGCAGAGCCTGGGGTGACCAAGGGCCGCTGCCGGAGTGAAAGTGTGGGCCCTGCAGGACTCCTGGCGGAACACGGTCAGACGTAAAACTCGTTCCTCGGGGCTGAGTGAGAGCTGGACACAGAGTGTGCACGGGAGGTCACGGCAGTAAGTACCGGCCTACAGTCCCCGGGCCGTCAAGCAACTCGCAGTGCAAGGCAGGCTGTTCTGCAGGGGACAGTGATGAAGGCAACTTGCAAGGGACTGGGAAACTGACCTGGATGTTGACGAACACGCCATGATACGTCTCGTACAGGACCTTGCTGCCCTTCCCGTGCAGAGGAAATTCAAAAGGAATCTCGGTCTTGCCGCTGGGGAACTTCCCCGGCTTCACCATTTCGATGGTGCTGTTGATGATCTGGATGGGCTGCACAGAGACATCGGCTCGGTCACCGCCATGAACCTGCAGAGCCCCTTCCAGGCACCGGGTCTCACAATTCATGTGACAGGCGCAGCCTGAGCCCTCGATGCCACCACCCTGAGCCCGTGCGAATCTCTGGCCCCAGCACGCTCAGGCGTTTGGTGTCTCAGGAGGAAAGGACCCACCATTTCCCTCTTCTCTACGCACCTCGGTTAAGCTCCGGGGCTGCCCTGCCCAGCCTGTGCTTGATGGGCCACCTGAAACACCGAGTCCTCAGGGCCTGAATGCCACCAGCCTGAGCTCTGGTGCGGGCCTCCGCGAAGGACGGAAGGATGGAAGGACTTACGTGGGGAGCCTGCCTAAAGGCCATGCGACACCTTCATGGGGAAGGCGCTCTAAGCCGTGGTTTAGAGTCGCTGAGAAAATCCACAGCGTTCGAAGGGGATCTCTGCGAGCTACTGAGGGGGAACCGGAACTGCGGACGATGCGGGCAGGCCCTGATGGGAACACTGTTAACGAACCCCTCTTTCCTCTGCGCTCTTTCTCCCTCAGAACTTAAAGAGTTAGTATGTCCTTCAGGGAAAGGAAGCCATAAGTAAGGAGTTTCCCTTCTGGAATGCAGACCTCTACCGCAAGGGACACGCAGAATGGCCACGGTCCTAGCTGGAAGTGCAGCCCCACGGCGGCCACGTCCGCGGTCGCAGCAGCAGCAGCAGCTCCGCTGTGCGGAGGTGCTCGCCAGAGGCCGCAGGCGCTGCTTCTCGGGGCAGCGCTGGCCTTGGTCGCGGCTGCGGCCAGTCTCCTTCGGGTTCCCCTGATCTTGCTAACGGGAATGAAAGCAAGTGGACCTTTAGAAACAGGGTCTTTCCGAACCAACCTGTTTATTTTTTCACTTTGATTAGGAAGTGTCAGAAGTGTGGCTATCGCTACGCTACTTGCAAAATCGTGACAGACAAAGCCAAATAGCAAGTAAAAAACCACCGCACGCGTTTGAATACTGAGCCAACAATGGGCGATCCGAGCATCTTACCTTAACCGAATTGTAGAAGGCTTCGAACACACCCACACTCTTGGCACTGAGCTGGAGGTTCACGGTTCCTTCCACGGTCAGAGAGACGCCCTGGTGCTGGACAGAGTCCTTCCCGCAAATGACCACCACGCCCGACAGCATTTCCTAGGAGAGGGGCAGGCGCAGCCACGTTAGGAGGCCTCTTCCCGCACCGCGAAGCAAGAGGAAGCCTCCTTCACAATCAGTCCGTTCAAAGATGCAGACGTTCACTGAGCACTTATGACAGACCAGACACCTGAAGGCCAGGGTGAGAAGGAAGGGCCCTGGGTCGAGGTGGGGGCGGCCACTGATAACTACAGGGCGGGCTGGACACACACTACGGGCAAGGAATGCCATCCCACCGTGGCCTTCCAGACACATCCACGTTCCGGCTGGGAGAGCTCCCGCAATGTCCGATTCCGAAAGGGCAGAGAAGGGCCAGGGGCAAGTGGCACAGTCACAGCCACATGCGTGGCAATGATCTCTCCAGGAGGAATGCAGTGAAATAAAACCCTTTTTCTTCAGGTTGTTTCTCAAGCGTGTTGATGAAAACAGCTACACATTTTCAAATGCTTAGATAACAGAACACAACGGCTAGCCCAGCAAGCCCCGGTGCAGAGACCGGGGTCACCGGTACAACGCACGAGGGCGGCACGGCCTTTCCACTGCAGGACTTCCCCGTCCGGCCCCGTCCTGGTTCCCGCTGGCCAACGGTCCAGCCCAGACGTCCCCGGTTCATAAATCATTTAGGAAAGATTTCACAGCGGATCATCTATTCATTTATCTGAAGATAATTACCAAGTAAGATAATACGGACACTAACTACATTCTTTCTTGGATGGCAGTTTCTTCCTGTCACCACGGAATCTGAGAGCCCCGGTTTGCTCTGGGGCGAGGGCGAGTTGAGAGGAAAAGGAAGTTGAAGAGATTAAATAGCATCACCCGGAGCGGAAGGAGACTCTACAGTAAACACAAAACAATGAGTTTCTCAAATGACCTTCAGAAATGTAGTATGACTGTTGCCAGATGCTAATATGACAGAAAATTGTTGACAACTAAACCGAAAAAATAAAGAAAGAGAAAGCCAGCAAAAATTAAAAATGGCCTGCATGGCCCTGGCTGGTTAGCTCAGTTGGTTAGAGCATCGTCCCGATTGCCAAGGTTGCAGGTTCGATCCTGGGCCAGGGCACATACACAAATCAATCAATGAATGCATATGAAGTGGAACAAATCAATGTTTCTCTCTCTGTGTCCTCTCCCCCGAGTAGGGGAGCGGAAGGGGAGCGGAACAAATCTATAAATAAAAAGTTAGAAAAAATTAAAAATAAAATGGCCTGCAGATCAAAGCATTAAAAAAAAAAAAAACCACACCTGTCCTTTGGGTGTTTAAATCTGTTCGCCCTTTATTTCCTCTAGCCATCTAGTGAAAAAACTCCCACCAAGTCCTCACCTTACGTGAAATTTTGGGAGCAGGAAATAGTCTATGTCCCTTAAATATCCTAAGTATTTTGTTTTTCTTTCCCATTCCCCATCCCAAAGCCCTTAAGTCTAAATTAAAACGAACAGCCCCGGCTGATGTGGCTCAGTTGGTTGGAGCGTCATTCCGGAACCAGAAGGTTGCAGGTTCGATTCCAGTCACAGCAGATAACTAGGCTGTGGGTTTGATCCTCATCCAGGCACCATCTGGATGTGTGTGACCCCTGGTCTGGGTGCACATGGGAGGCAACCAGTCCAAGCTTCTCTAGAGCACTGACGTTGCTCTCGCCCTTCCTTCCTCTCTGTCGACAAGCAATGAGATTTAAAAACAAACAAACAAACCCAGCCCTGACTGGCGAGGCTCGGTGGATTTGTAACAGGATGGGTCAGACCAGATCACTGGGGAACGTAAGCGGGGGAACCCCAGTCCAGCATGAGAAGCTGCCCCGTGACAGGAGAGGGGGATGGGGAGAAACTCGGTCGCAAGGGACTGACGCAGCAGCAGGCAAAAGAGCCCCCCTCCCAGGGAGCAGAGAGGGCGATGGCAGTGCCGAAGGCAGCCTGGCGCTGAAATCGGAGCTGGGGCAGGCTTCCACGTCCCTGGGGAGAGGGAACGATTAGCGCAGCCGGGGACGCAGGCTGCACAGAGCATGCACGGGCTGGAGGTCACAAAACTCGTAGGTAACAAGATGCCCCGCCCCAGTCACACACAGTGCGCCCCTCCGTGGGGCTGGGAAACTCTGCCCGCTTCTGCAAAAATGGCAGCAGGAAGGTCAAAGACACTGGCTGACAAACATGGCGGACACCAACGTGCACTGGTTGAAATGCCAGATGCTCCACGCACATGGATTTCTGGGCTGGGTCTTTAAAATGGAACATGTCGGGGAACACGTGGTCTTCTCCCTCCCCCTCACTCGGTTGGCCGCTGTGGGCTGCGAGCTCTGGGACCAGCGCTGGCTGTGCTGCGTGGCCCTACCCAGCCAGACGCACAGACCTGCGGGAGACGTCTAGAGCTGAACTGTGACCAGGAGCTTGCCAAGCAGCCTGGAGGAGCCTCCTATAGCCACCTGCGTTCCCCAGAGGATGGTACTTTAAGTGCGAAAAAGGATTTCAGGTGCGTTCTGGAGCTGGTCTGGCCTGGCAGAGGGTGGCAGGATTATCTGTCTCTGGGTGTTTTAAAGGGAGCGGGGCTCTGAGGCAGAAACCTGCCATTATTCCAAAACTGTACAGCCTTTAAATAGGCAACCTCTCCCTTGTCCACCAACCACACTTCCGACTCCAGAGTTTTGCCTACAGGTGCTGAGCAGAACCCCACTGACTGCTCCGCATGAGCCCTGGCTGTTCGGTAATAGGTTGGGCACTATCCCATGAACCAGAAGGCCACCGGTTCGATGCCCTGTCAGGGCACATGCCTAGGTTGCAGGTTCGGTTCCCAGTTGGTACATGTATGAGAGGCAACCAATGTTTCCCTCTCATGTTGATGTTTCTCTCCCTCTCTTACGCCCCCTCCCCTGCTCTCTAAATAAAATCTTTAAGCAACGAACAACAAAATATATGATCATCTCCATGAGCAGATTTCAAGGAGCAGAGAATTCAAAGAGTAGAACTCATTTTTTTTTAATTTTTAAAAAAGATTTCATTAATTTATTTTTATTTTTAGAGGGAGAATAAGAGGGAGAGAAATATCAATATGTGGTTGCTTCTCACACACCCCCAGCTGGGGACCTGGCCCCCAACCCAGGCATGTGCCCTGACTGGGAATCAAACAGTCTACCTTTCGGTTCACAGGCTGGCACTCAATCCACTGAGCCACACCAGTCAGGGCAGAACTCATTTTGTTCTTAACACAAAAAAACTCATGAGTGTATTTAAATGAAAATTCCTTTGAAATAATTTAACTTTTAAATTTAATTAAGATTAATTATTTTAACTTTTGTATAACCTAAATGAGACAGAAATCTATTTTTTAAAGATTTAAATCCACCAGTATATTTTTTAAAATATACTTCACTGGTATGTCCCAGAAACAAAATGATACAAAATAATGTCATAAACTTTATCAACTGAACAACACAACAGCACATGGGGAAAGTTCTGCTTCTACTTAATCAGAATATTTTTCAGTTAACGTCTTGGGATCGGGATCCGGGTTGACCACTGGTTAGCACATTATAATCACGACATCAGTAGAAGCTTCCCTTCCTTGGTTTCTGTGCATAAGAAGGAAAAAGCAGTGAAATACCTGGGAAGTAAGCACGGTAAATATTTTATGACCCAAGGGACTCTTCTGTCATTCTTTGACTTTAATTAAGAAAGAAGATAATGGAGAGAATACAAAATTAATAAAATATTCATAGATAAATTAGGCATTCTAACCATAGACAGGTCTATTCAATTCCTACCAACAAAAGGAGGACACAGAATTAGTCCAGGTATAGCCCAGGGAGCCAAGAATTTCGAAACAGAAGATATTTCAACGTTAAATATGGTAATGAACAATCTTTTTTCTTGTTTTTTAATTGAGATATAATTAATATAACACTGCGTTAGTTTAGGTATACCAGACAATTCTTTTCAGAAAGTTTTTTTTACTGTTCAGTTGCAGTTGTACCCATTTCCCCCATTGCTCTCCCTGCCCTGCCCCCCCACTTTATCAGGCAATTCTGGATTAATCCTGCAGAAGGGGAAAGAATGAACTTGAGTAATTAACAGTTAAGGAGGACCCCAGACTTTGTGAGGACCTTCCCCCGCAGACGCAGACGCGTACCTACAGCTCTAACGAGGGGGGGACACAAGGTTCCGGCCCAGGAGCGCACCTGCACCTCCGCCCCCCTCACAGAGTAAGTCGGAGTTCTTCAACTCAGGGCCATGACTGCAACGAGGCCAGCCACGGATTTAAGGATGGCAATGAACCCAGAAACAACATACAAAGTCGACTGCACATGTGCTGTCATTTAGGGAGAAGAGCCATCGTTCTGGCCTATCACCAAGGAGGTCCTTGACCTGAGAAAGGTTAAGTGACACAGATGAGAGCATGCAGGTCCCACCTGTGTGTACGTGGGTGCGCAGGACACAGGTGTCGGACACCAGCACTTCTGACTGCACGTCTTGGCCCTTCACAGGACTTGGACCGGTGCTGCCCGCCTGGGGTCCCACCAGCACCGCGACACCGTGCCCCTCCGAGAGGTGGTACACCCCAGGGACCCACACCACAAGGGGCCTGCTGCCAATCAGTGCTGCTTCTGGCCGGAGCAGCCAGGTCTGGAGGAAGGCCCCAGGCAGCCGTCTTCAGCCACACACCGAACGGTGGGGCGGGAACGGGGCCCTGGAAGGCGACCAGCCACAGCCGGTTCCCTCAGCAGACGCCACTACCGTAGGGGGTGAGAGGGACGTTTTCTGACTTCGTCTCCTCTAAACGCGAAAGGCCCCCACCAAACCACACCGCTCTCCTCTTTCTTGTTCTCAGGGATTAGACACCAAACCCACAAGGACGACACTGGGTTTGTTTGAAGATGTGACGTCTCTAGCATGCCCCCTTGGTTTCCTGGACATCACACGAAAGAACAAGGGGCAAAACCACAAGCTCCATCTTCAGCGAAGCAAGGAGACAGTTAAATACCAAGAAATAGGTGGCAGAGCTGCTAAGAAAAGCGAAGACGCGGTGTGGGGGCTGGGAGAGGGGCGGGCACGAACGGCGAAGGCCTCACGCAGCAGGGCCCATGGCTGAAGACATGTGCTTCTGGAGGGTGAGGGCCCGGCTGGGGGGGGGGGACGGTCGTCGGGCTCCAGGGGCCCAGCAAGCCCAGCGAGGGGTCCCGCAAATGCGCCCTGAGGGGGAGGCGGGAAGCAGCAGCGAGGCACGGAGCCCTCACTCGGTGCTGGGAGAGCCTCCCCCAGCTGCTTATCTCACGGGGAAAAGGAAAGGAAACCACACGGAAAACCTCAGTGGCTTATTCTAGGAATAAATCCATCTCCTACAAGGCGGCGACATTAAAAGAACCTGCAGAGAAGCGCAGAGCATGTGATGAATTTAAAAATGAGAGAAGGAGGCGAGGAGACAGAGGAGCCCCAGCAGCCGAGGGTGCACATGCAAAAGACAGGTGGCACCACTCTCCTGCCTGAGGTGACGCTGCAGAGGCCCCAGTGTCACGCCCGGTAAATACAGGCCAGTCATTTCCACGGCCCTCAAAGGGGGGTGTGCCCTCCCCCCTGACCTGACCTCATCTCTTAACACGGCCCACAGCACGCCGGCGCACCCTCCCGGCCCCCTCGCTGTTCCTCTGACCTGCCTGCACGGGCCAGCGTGGGGCATTGGCACGTGCTCTTCCCGCCACCTGGCTGCTCCTCCTCCTGACACGCACGTGACTCATGACAGAGTCTCTCCTCAACCAAACTCTACTCAGCCTCCCCTGAGCTCTCTTTCAACTAGGCTTCGATTTTTGGATTTCCGTGTTCATTTCTGCCTTGCCCAATTTTAGCCAGAATTCCAAGTCGATGCAGGCATCCTCCGTATCTGATCTTCTTCAGTCAGGTTCTTCACTGTCAACCCCCCCCCCAGATGATGTCTGCACCCTGGCCTGCCTTTAGCAAGAGTCCTCTTAGGTTGGTCCGGCCAGAATCCCTCCTACCCACAACGCTTCCTCCTCAGAGATTTTCCACCCACTGATGCCCACCCTGTTCCTTGGCTATCAATTTCCACCTGCCCATGTCCTCCTCCAAGTTGAGGCCAATCTGTTCCTTACACCCCAGGGGTCCACACGCCTGTCACAGCAGTTCCCCCTGTAATTAAGACTGCCTTACTGACCCCGACACGTGCCGTGAATAATTTCTTCCTTGCCACTTGCTCTCTCACTGTTCCAATGACACCACTGTAGTGAGGCCTCCCCGACCATCCCCGTTTCAGACGAGCCGCTGTTCCCGACGCTCGCTCACCTGCCCTCTCAGATCTGCTCTGCAGCACGTGCCACTTTCTAAAACGAGTTCGAATCTACTTTATTATCCGTGTCCCTGGAATGTGAACTCCAGGGCACAGGTGATCACAGGAGCAGGCACCCGAATGTTTACTGAACGACTGACCCTTCACCAGACAACACAGTACCATCTAAGACAAAAGCTGTGACCAGGAACGTCACCATGAATTTTTTTTAATCCTCACCTGAGGACATGTTATTGATTTTGGAGAGAGGGGAAGGGAAGGAGAGAGAGAGAGAGAGAGAAACTTTGATGTCAGAGAGAAACACTGATCTGTTGCCTCCCATACGTGCCCCAGCCTGGGACAGAGCAGCAACCTGTGTGCGTGCCCTGGCTGGGAATAGGACCCGCAACCTTTCTGTGTGCAGATGATGCTCCACCAACTGACCCGCCCAGACAAGGCTCACCATGGATTTCTTACATGCAATGAGGCACCTGCTTCTATAAAGGATGAACACGAAACGGAGCTGTAAGAGCTGAGGGATGATGAAATGCTTAGGCAATAGGAAGAGATAAAAATGTAAGAAAAGCTCAGGAAATAAGCGGAAGAAAGAAAAACCATCACAGAAATTCTCCTTTACAGAATTTCATACGAGAAATGATCATTAAAACTACCCTAATGCGTTTTTTTGACTTCCGGCCAAGATGGAGGCGTAGGTGGACACACTGTGCCTCCTCCCACAACCAAAATTAAGGACAACAAATGTTTAGAAACAAGAAAACAACCAGAACTGATAGAAAATTGAATTGTATGGAAGTCCAACAACCATTCATCCAGGCCAGTAAGAGGGGCAGAGTCGCAGCAGGAAAAAGTGATGGTTGGCGGACCCAGGCACGCAGGCAGCAGTTGGCAGATCCAAGGTGTGCAGGCAGCGGACAGCGGACCCTGGGCACCAGGTGGTGGCAGGCAGGCTGGCCCAGTGGGGCTGCGCGGGGTGGCTGGCTGACCAGGCGGTCCCACATTCGCATGCAGACAATCCAGGTGAGAATGGAGAACAGGACACACCTCGCAACCCAGGGCCCAGTGCCAGGAAATAAAACCTAAAAACACTGACCGAAAACACTTGTGGGGGTTGAGGCGTTAGGGGAGACTCCCAGTCTCACAGGAAGAGTTCACTGGAGAGACCCATAGGGTCCTGGAACATACACAAGCCCACCCACATGGAAATCTGCACCCTAAGGACCCAATTGGCTTGGGGGAAACGGTGAAGGGGACTGGAATCCGAGAGAGAGAGGAGCAAGTGCCATTGTTCCCTCTCGGACCTCGTCCCCACATACAGCGTCACGACCCAGTGACTAGGCTTCCCCGCCCTGGGGAACACCTAAGGCTCCTCCACTCACTACGTAACAGCTGCGACCAGACCAAAAAAGCAAAAAAAAAGGACTCAAACGGGAGAACAGATCAAAGCCCCAGAGCCAATTCATCTAAGCCGTGAAGAGATAGCCAACCTATCAGATGCACAGTTCAAAGCACTGGTGATTAGGAAGCACACAGAACTGGTTGATTTTGGTCACAAATTAGGTGAAAAAATGCAGGCTACAATACGTAAAATGAAGGAAAATGCATGGGGAACCAATAGAGATGGGAGGAGAACCGGGACTCAAATCAATGGAGTGGACCAGAAGGAAGAAACAAACAACCAAACAGAAAACAAGGAAGAAACAAGAATTCAAAAAAATGAGGAGAGGCTTAGGAACCTCCAGGACATCTTTAAACATCCCAACATCCGAATTATAGGGGTCCCAGAAGGGGAAGAAGAAGAGCAACAAGTGGAAAACTTATTGGAACAAATAATAAAGGAGAACTTCCCCAATCTGGCAAAGGAGATAGACTACCAGGAAGTCCAGGAAGCTCAGAGAGTCCCAAAGAAGTTGGACCCAAGGAGGAACACACCAAGGCACATCATAATGACAGTACCCAAGATTCAAATGAAGGAGAGAATTCTAGAAGCAGCAAGGGATAAGGGGACAGTCACCTACAAAGGAGTTCCCATCAGACTGTCAGCTGATTTCTCAAAAGAGACCTCACAGGCAAGAAGGGGCTGGAAAGAAGTATTTCAAGTCATGAAAGGCAAGGACTTACATCCAAGATTGCTCTGTCCAGCAAAGCTGCCATTTAGAATGGAAGGGCTTCTCAGATAAGGTCGAGTTAAAGGAGTTCATCATCACCAAGCCCTTATTATATGAAATGTTAAAGGGACTTAGAAAGAGAATATGAAAAATATGACAGTAAAAAGGCAGCAAACTCACATATATTAATAACCATACTGCAAACAAAGCAAACAGCTAGAACAGGAACAGAAACACAGAAACGGAGATCACATGGAGGGTTAGCAACAGGGGAGTGGGAGGAGGAGAGAGGGGGAAAAGGTACAGAGAATGAGTAGCATAGACGGTGGGTAGAAAATAGACAGGGGGGGCAAGAACAGTGTGGGAAATGTAGAAGCTAAAGAACTTATGACACATGGACATGAACTAAAGGGGGGAATGTGGGTGGGAGGGGGTGTGCAGGGTGGAAGGGAATGATGGGGGAGAAATGGGACAACTGTAATAGCATAATCAGTAAAATATATTAAAAAAAAAAACCTACCCTAACGCCACTTTCCACCTGTCAGACTGGCGGAGATCAAAGAACATGATCCTGTTATGCTGGGAGAGGGGCAGCAGGCGCCCTCGTGCATGGCTCGGGGGGTGGGAGGGGAGTCTCGAATGCCAAAACCTTGGGAGGGCCATTTGGCAACACCGGAAACATTTTGTAAACACATGGGCCCAGCAACTCCACCTTTAGGAATCTTCCTCAGATGTACGTCACCTGTGAAATGACTTATGAACATGGCTGCTTACTGCAACACCATTGGAATAGCAAAGACTGTAAACAACCTCAAAGAAACCTAAATGGTCTCTCCCTTTAACAGTACCTTAGAGATCATTCACATTAGTAGACATGTGTTTTTTTGTTTTTTGTTTTTTTTTTTAAGGCTGCATATCACACCACTTGTGGAAAAAAGAGGGAGAAAAAGAACACTGTACATATTTACTTGTATAAGCATAAAGTATCTTTGGCAGGAATTGCAAGAAATTGATAGCTTTGGGTTGCCTGATAGGAAAGACCCTCGATCCAGGGGAGGGGTAGATGCAACCATGAATTTTGAACTGGTTAACTATTAACACAATAAATCAATTTTTAAATAAGATCAACTCCAGAATGAGTGCTCTCTAGTCTTAAATGTACAAAATTCTAAGTCTCTTAAATTTTAATAACCTAAGGGCATGGTGGTCTCCCTTGGAAAAGAGGTCACAATTTTATGCTACAAAGTCACATTTCTCTGGGTTATCTCTTATTTTGGACTTGAACACACCTGCCAGAGATATAAAAGCCCCCTAGTCAATGTCTCAGCCATTCTCTCTCCAATGTCTTCACTTTCTGATGGTCCTTGCAGCATGATGCGCCGCGGCAGCCGAGCTGTTCCCAGGATCCTCTGTGTATCTAAACAAGTCCCTCCTCCCTGACGTTTCTGTAACACCGAGAACCACCTGGGATTCTTACTCCACGTTTGGTCTGGAGAGGAGCTTGTATGTCAATAGCGAGCTGCCCTTTCACTTACAGACAGGCAATCAAATGCACTAAGTAGTTAACTAACATTAAAAAAATCATGGTAGTCTGGGCTTGGTGGGAAACACAAGTGAGACAATTCACTGCTTGTTGAAACACTCTAGTCTTTCTTGTAGCACTCAGAGACCCATTTTGGCTGGAAAAGGGAAATGAGAACCGTTAGGTATCCCCACCTCCAATATTCTGTGTACCAACTGTTTTCCATCTTATTTGGAAAAGACATGATCGCCAGACATTTCTCTGCATGGTAAATAATGGCCAAGATTATGTGTTGACTAAAGTTCTAGAGAGGAGGGTTTCGAAGAAAATGCAGTGTCTCCAATCCACCATTAAAGCAGAGGTAATGTAACCAAGCACACAGGGTCCCACCCAAATGAGGCCTCGGTGAGGGGCCCAACGATTAACGCTGGAAGCAGCAGGTTTTGATACAACATTCCAACGTTGGGGGCTCTGGGAGCACTTGTGCTCAGGCTACAAGCCCAAACCCCCAAAAGTAGAAGTTCTCCATTTCCTTAGCTTCAGCTGGCTGTGCCAACGGTTCTCCAGTCTCTCTGGAAGGTGCCAAAGTCACCGTCCTCACGCAGCAGCTCTCTCCTTCAGGACCTGGGGTACGCTGCCATCAGCTTCCATGTCACAGTCCAGGAAAGCATGTGCCGTGCATGTTACACCGGATCCTGGTGACGTCCAGGAAAGGCACAAGCCCCAAGAGTCCAGATAAAGTGCAGGTCTGCACGGCAGCAGGTCAAGCGTCTTGCAAGGAAGTCCTTGGAGATTCCGGAGTCGCTGGAGCAGGCACAGCCAGAGTGGCAACTTGTTTCCTTCCTCATCACACCAGGCCACGTGGCTGGGTCCTGACTACAAGCTGCACAGCTGCCAGCTTTCTAGCTCGGGCCACGTGGCACAACCCCTTACTACAGACAGCACGCGTCCTCCCTCACTGCTCATCCCCGCATGGCAGACTCCCCTTATGGCTGCCCGCCCTTCGTTTCAGTCCTGAAAGTCACTTTACACCTTTCGCCCTAAGGCCTGAGCGCAGCCCTCAGCATAGCTACCAGCCTGTCATTGTAAAGTGAAGTATCTTCCATCCTTGGCTCTTCCCCATCCCCAACCAAGGTTTGTGGAGGCCCCTCAGGCTACACCCCATTTCAATTCCCCTCTTTCAGACTTTGGACCCTTTATAATCTTATAAAGGACAATGGGTGAGGGTCTGGTGATCTTCTGGAGCTACTTCCTGCTGGACATGGCCGTCATCCTATCTACCCGAGTCCAGGGATCCCTAACAGAGGTGGCTGTGGAGCAGAAGGTGGCCTTCATGCGCAGGAAGGACCTTGCAGAGTCCAGGTCAGTTGGCTGTCCCTGGGGAGCGACATGTGCAATGTCCAAAGGCTGAAGCTACTAGGCAGTTGGCATCCTTGTTGTATTCTGGAGGCAATGGATTTGGCAAGAGGGTTAGAGGGCACAATTGAAACTCTAACCACTAAATGACAAAGGCAGGGGCCAATCCTCTTCAATGTCCCACATTAGGAGATGAGTGGCTTCTCTGGAGGAAGGTGTGCAAGGCGTGTCACACCTGTCCAAGGCCCTTTGCCCACTACACTTAGCTTGGGCTGAGGGGACTATTTTAGGAATTGCCCCCCTTTAGACTTCTGGGCCCTCTCTATCCACGCCATTAGGGCACAAAAGGAAACCAGTTTTAAAGTGAAGCCCACAGACTGCCCCATACTTCACCAACCCAACCACTCAGCCCAGCCGAACCACTGAGTCTCAGGAGGCGGTGATGCAGATGGGCTTCTTAAGTGAGGCTTATACTGTGTAACAATCACCCAGATAACCAGATCACAGGCTTACACCCTATGAAAACAGAAGAACACCCAGCTTGATTCACACAACAACCTGCAAACCACTCTCTGCGTCTGCGAGACTGTCTTGGGAAGACATCCAGTTGCAAGGCCTCTGCTGACGTGACATTTAACAGTGACAATTTGACACGTCCTTCTTGCCTATAAGTTGAGCATCTCTGATGATGTTATAAACCCAGTTCCGACTTCCAAATGAAGACACACTGAAGACAGTAGCTGCCCTAGCCCAACGTCTGACACTGGGCACAAGGATTTCCCTGAATCCCAATTTTTCCCCTTAGGATCACCCTCATTGTCATTAGGACGGCATGAAGTCCAGTTTTAATTTATTTCCGTTCATTTGCATACATACAGTAAGAGCAACAACTGACCACATAGGATCTTGAAGTCGGCTTTGCTGGAACTCACACAAGGAACCTTTAGATGGACTCTTCAGTCCACCCTCAGGGCGCAGAGGCCGAGCCACACACCTGCTATCTGGCCCCGCCCGCACCACCTGCTGCGCTCAAGTCTTTGAGGCTTCCACTGTGTTCCAAGGCTCCTCCTTGCCACCTCTCAGGAAAGCAACCTTCGTTCCTTCCCTGGAACAACTGCCATGAACCACGCAACCAAACAAGGTACCAGGCTTTTTCTTGCGGGCTGTCTCTAGCTTCAAAAGTCAACCCCAGTTCCTCGGGGCCTTCCGATGACATCTAAGCCCAGACATACCTCCTTCGGGTGTGACGTTCCTGTCAAAATCTTGGTTGACAAAACCACAATTAACAACCGGTTTTACTGGTTTTATGCGAAGTAACTTTATATCATTATTTATTCCTCCAGAGTGCCAAATTCTGGAGGGAGCAGGTAAGGAGAAAAATATGAAGTGTGAAGGAATATCCTATTTCTGAATTTTACTCAAGTAAAGTGAGAGATTATGTTCACGCAAAAACCTGTTCACAAATATTTCTAGTAGTTTTATTCACAATCACCCAAATGTCCTTCAGTGGGTGAACGGATGAACGGTGGTACACCCATACCAGGGAAGATGACTCAGCATGAAAAAAGAACAAACTACAGAAACAGCAACTGGCATGAATCTCAAAGGCCAAGGGACAAAGCCAGATTCAAAAGCTTCCATATCAGAGCGTGGGCCTGCGAACCAAAGGATCGCAGTTCGATTCCCAGTCAGGGCACATACCTGGGTTGCAGGCCACTTCCTAGTAGCAAGGGACGCACAAGAGGCAACCATACATTGGTATTTGTCTCCCTCTCTCCTCCCCTTCCCCTCTAAAGATGAATAAAATCTTAAAAAAAATAAAAAAGCTCCCACATCATATAATCATATTTATGCCATTTATAGGACATTCTGGAAAACTGCAGGGATCCAAAACATCCCTGTCTTGCGTCACGGGGTCCGCCAGCGCTCGTATGCCGAGCGCCTGCCTTTCCCCAGCAGCCCTGCGGGCCAAGGGCCTCCTCTGCTGCCGGCCAGCTTCCACCCCCAGTCCGGGAGTACGCCTGCGCCGGGCTCCACCTGGGGTCTGGCTAGTCTCTGCCTGTGACACAGGGCACTGGACTGGCTTCCTGCAGGAGCTGGGACCGTCACGTGTAATTCTGGGGCGTGCTGACGGAGCACTGGACGAGGGGGCAGGAGAACCTCACCTCACACTGCTACTGCTGTGTGCTCCTCCATTTTCTTAGCCAGTGAAAATAAATTTTAAATTTACAAAACTAATATAAATCCTTTTGAAAGACTGGAAATGTGTGGTCAAATTAACACTATCTCTTTTAAATTATAAAAAGTTTCGTTGTCCTGATGATTAATGAAGAGAATTTCTGCTCATTTACGCCTTTTCATTGGACGGGACTTCTGCTCCTCCCCCAAGATGACAGGGTGGGCTTTAGAGTAACGGTCTGAAGCGGTCTTTTCTGATCGCACAAAGGAAGGGCCAAGATGTGGTGGCCATGGTGCCTGGTGTGCGACACTAAGGCTGTGGGTGTACCGTAAGAACACCGGCGTGGGGAGCGGGGTAGTGGGGACTCGGGGAACCCAGCCACCATCAGAAAGCACGGCACCAACATCGCGCCCCTCAAGAACCTGCCTGACAGCTGGGAGGGCAGCTGGTGGCGCCCTCAGTTTCTCAAAGGCAAGCTCTTTCTGAGCCTCGGAATGGCTTCACTGGGGAAAGTTTCCTGTTAACAGTCAAAACCCACAGACGATCTCACAGTGCCCTTCACAGGGAGCCTTTGACACCTGTAAGGAGACCAGTGCAGGTGGCCTGCTGGCCCAGCACCCCAAGTGAGCGGTCTGTCAGGGAGGGAACTGGCAGAGGACCAAGCACAGGTGGTGGATCTACCACCATGTAAAGCAGGAGGCTGCGTGCTTTGGTTTAAATCCCCCAGCAAATAAAAGCAAAATGTTTTAAGCCTAGTTGCATGCACTGCATTATATCTGAGATTTAACAGAGCTCCAGTTTTGGTGTGGAACAAACCAAATGGGTTGGTATGCAAAACCCTCAGTTGTGCTGGCTCTGGCTGGCCGTCATATCCTACAATCAGTACTTTTCCAGCTGTGAGCCACTGGGCCCTGGGCCCCTGCCGGCGCCTCAGCAGCCACTTTGGGATTTGAGGCAGAATTGGAAAGGTGGGGAAGAACCACTTCAAATGCAAATGCTCTGCTTTTATCTGCTCATGAAACAATTTTAAGAAATATTAGTTATAAAAGTTGACATATTAGGATTCTATGTAAGATTTCTTCTGATAAAAAGAGTTTCAGTGCTTAAAAATTTGGGGAGAAATCTATATTCTAAGCAAACAATATTGTTCATTTTCTTGAGCTGTTTGTGAAGAAACACTTTCATTTGAGTTGAAAAGGTATGTTTTCCATCACCTTAAGAACGACACCATTTCTGAGCCTGAACTGTCTTCTGCCGGCGAGGGAGAGAACAGACCGCTCCTCACGGCGGGCACGCCAGGGCCGCGGCGCTGGGGGCGGTTCCGGGCCGCCCAACAGAGTGGGCCCCAGAGGGTTTTTGGTTGCCTAGTGCATGCGTTCTCTTTCAGCTGTAGTCTATTCAGTGTGTAATGACATTATTCCTAAACAAACAGAAGTACAGACCTCAATTTAATCTACTTTATTGCTAAAAAATGCTCACCATCGTCTGAGCCTTCAACGACTCGATCTTTTCTCGGAGGGAAGGTCCTGCCTCGATGTCGATGGCTGCTGACGGGTTGGGGGTGGGTGCTGGGAGGCGGGGTGACGGTGGCAATTTTTAAAGTGAAACAACAGTGAAATTTCCCACATCAAGGGATCCTTCTTTCCACAGGTGCTTTCTCTGTGGCATGCGAATCTGTGTGATGGCATTTACCCACAGAACTTCTTTTGAAATTGGAGTCAATTCTCTCAAGCTCTAGATGGCATCTTCTTCCAACATGAGGATGTTTCACTTGAAAATCTGTTGTTTAGCGTGGCCACCGTCACCTATCATCTTGGCTGATCTTCTGGGTAACTTGCTGCGGCTTCTCCACAAGCACTCGGTGCTTCACCTTGAACTTGGTTTTGTGGAGACTGCTACCCTCAAACCTCATGAGCCAAGCTCACCCAGCTTCAGACTTTTCTTCTGCAGCTTGCTCACTCTCGCAGCCATCGTAGACGCGAGGAGAGGCAGGGCCTGCCCCTGGATTAGGCTTTGGTGTAGGGGGATGGGGTGGCTGGGTCCATCTTCTGTCTTGTCCGCTACAGCTTTCTCCATACCAGCAGTAAGGCTGTTTCTCTTTCTTACTCATGTGTTCACAGGAGTAGCGCTTTTTATTTCCTTCATGGCTATTTCCTTTGCATTCACAGCTCGGGCAACTGTTTGGTGCAAGAGGCCTCCCTAGCTTTTGGCGTATCTTGGCTTTCAGCATGCTTCCCTCACTAAGCTCAACATTTCTAGCTTTTGAGTGAAAGTGAGAGATGGGTGTCTCTTCCTATCATTTGAACACTTAGAGGCCATTGTAGAGTTATTAATTGGCCTAATTTCAATATTGTTGTGTCTCAGGGAATAGGGAGGATTGTGGGGAACAGCTGGTCAGTGGAATGGTCAGAATACACGCAACATTTATCCATTAAATTCACCATCTTACATGGGTGTGGTTCCTTGTGCCCCAAAACAATCACAATAGCAACATGAAAGATCCCTGATCACAGATCACCCTAACAAATACAACAATAACAATGAGTCTGAAATATTGCAAGAACTACCAAAATGTGACACAGGGACACAAAGTGAGCAAATGCTGTTGGAAAAATGTCCTGATAGGCTTATCTGACACAGGTTGGCCACAACCTTCAACCTGTAAAAAAAAAAAAAAACAAAAAACGGTGGTTTTTCCCGGTGCACCTGTAAAGGACCATGACAGACCTGTGAGCTGGGCGCACACTGGTCCGAGTCCGCACGCAGGAACCCTGGACGGGCCTGGAGCACGTCACTGCATTAACGGACCCCTCCCGAAGCCTCCATCCAAATGGGGCAAAGTTATTTCTGAGCTTTGGAATGTTGCACTTCTCCTGCTGGCACACTAACGTCAGCTGTTCGTCTGCTAACATTGTTCTTCGGATGCAGTTTGGCCTTGGTGCGCTCACTGGGAGGGCGGCCCAGCCGGCCAATGGCTGATGAGCCAGTCGGTGTTCTGAACAGAAACTGAAGCTGAGAAAAGTGACCGGAGACAGGGTGGAGTCACGGGTTCGTGGAGTGAAAGAACTGCAGTTTCGTGCCGGGTCTGGCAGAAGCTCGGCCTGCTCAAGTGGGGTTGGTAGGGCAGTGATATGGGTGCAGCAATTTATAGTTTTAATTCAAACGTTTCACCTAAAATGTCACATGCTGTGCTTGAGTGTGATACTGTTATGTTACCGAATTACATGCTTATGATTTTGTAGTAAAAATGGGGGTGTTATTTGTGCCAGACCCTGTATAACTAACTACCTGATTAAAAAGACTGAATGACAAGAAAAGGACTTCAGAGCCAAGGGGTTAAAAACTCCCCAGGTGCAGCTGAAGTCAAAATGGAAAAACGGATGGGAAACCTCCTTCAGCTGACACCTTCCCAGAGGGTGCCTGTGCCAAAGGGCAGAGGGTGGAGAAGCCAGGGAGCAGAGGTGCAGCTAGAGTGACCAGGGAGAGAGGGGCCAAGGAGCGGTCAGCTGAGCCCGAAGAACCATGGGGAGTGGAGGGCACACGGTTCAGAGGGGCAGGAGGATGAGGGGGCGGGATGACAGCAGCCATGACCTTCCTGGCAGGCTGAGGGCTGGGACCAGCTACAGAAGAGACCAGTGTGGCTCTGCTGACTCAGGCTGGCGGTGGTGGGAAGGGGTGCAACGAGGGGAACAGCAGAAGGGACAGCGGGGCCCCCTCTGCACAGTCCGCCTGGGCCGCTGCTCTCCAGCCTCGGGCTGCGCAGCTGGGAGTTTGGTGTGGGGACGATCACCACTGGAACTGGGTAGAAGGTAAAGGCAGCCACACAGGGCTGAACCCAGGATGATGCAAGGTCAGGAGGTCCGGCCTGGAGACTTGGCGTCAAGAGGAAGGCAGAGAGAAACCCCACTACCCTGCCAAAGCCTGGGGCCTAGAAGTGTCCAGAGCACCCCCGACGTGCTGAGACTTGCCTGCAGACCCGCGACGGTCAGGCAGGCGTCATGGATGCTGAGGCCGGTGGCTGGTCGGCGGCACCACGCACCGCACGGAGACCTGCCTGGCTAATTTTACTGCGTCCCGGTTTCCCCGCAGGCTGGGGTAATTCTGGAAATACCTCTCCTGCGGTACACAATGGTTAGGGGTGATTTCAGAGACCGGCCTTTTTGGGAGTGCTGAATCATGAGTGGGAAGGGAGGCCCATTTCGAGTTTCGATGACTGTGTCTTCTAAAGGGTTCGCACCTCCCCCAAAATGAGATTCCCCCCCCAGAGCAAAGATCTGTATTTTTTTTTAAATATTTTATTTCTTTATTTTTAGAGAGAGGGGAAGGGAAGGAGAAAGAGAGGGAGAGAAACATCAACATGTGGTTGCCTCTCACATAGCCCCCACTGGGAACCTGGCCTGCAACCCAGGCATGTGCCCTGACTGGGAATCGAACCACAACCCTTTGGTTCACAGCCTGCGCTCAATCCACTGAGCTACGCCAGCCAGGGCAAAGATCTGTATTTTTTAAAAAATACGTTCATTGATTTTGGATAGAGAGGCATGTAGAGAGAGGGAGGGAGAAACAGCGATGTGAGAGAGACATGGACTGGTTGCCTCCCACTTGTGCCCCTACTGGGGATCGAGTCTGTAACCCAGGTACGTGCCCCGACCAGGAATCGAACCCACCATGCTGATGTATAGGATGAAGCTCTAACCAGCTGAGCCACCCGGCCAGGGCTCAAAGGTCTGTATTTTTATACCCTAAGTCCTTGCCATAGCATTCACTATAATTAACCATTCACATATCAAGAATCCAGTAATACAAAGTAAAATAGTTACGCCGTTTCAAAATACCATTCTAGCTTTACAAGTTTCCTTCATTATAATGAACTGTTGGATACGGGATTTTTCCTTTTTAGTATTTTTAACAGGAAATTACATGTAAGCCAAATAAGACAAATACAAATAGAAATCCCTTATCATTGAAACCTGGCTATGCTGGGTAGCAAATCTCTTGTTTACATTTTTCACAACCATAATATTTAAGTGTCATTTTCATGAGTATATGCAGCCGGATTAAAGAATGTAAAACATTCTGAATTTAGTCTTTTTTTTTTTAAAGATTTTATTTATTTATTTTTAGAGAGAGGGGAAGGGAAGGAGAAAGAGAGGGAAAGAAACATCAATGTGTGGTTGCCTCTCGCATGCCTCCTACTGGGGACCTGGCCTACAACCCAGGCATGTGCCCTGACTGGGAATCAAACCTGCAACCTTTTGATTTGCAGGCCCGTGCTCAATCCACTGAGCTATACCAGCCAGGGTCCTTCTGAATTTATAAAAACAAATGAATTATACTTCCATTACAAAACACATTTACCACAGAGTTCTTTTAACTAAGAAGCTCCTCTAGCATGCTGGAAACATAACATATGCTCACTGTACACGTGAGTCAGACTCTTCGGTCAAGAACACACCCCCCGCGACAAGCGAAGCAGTACACAGCAATACCAAAACCACTCTCGGCTTTCGGTGCCCAAAATGCTGCCATCTATCTGCTCGCCTCTGTCACCGGCCCTCCCTGCTCCAAGTCCACCACAAAGTGACATCCAAAAATCTGTCAAGCATCTGATAAGCCCTGACTGGGCCATTTGGAGGGTGTACTAACAACCTCTTTAGCACTGGGGCAGACAGTGCAATTCTGAGTGTGCAAAGACATCACGGAAAAGCTTACTGGCCTCTCTACCACCTACCATTCAAATCAGAACCTATAAAAATAATATAATATTTATTTTTCGGTGGCAGTTGGCATGCAATATTACATTAGTTTCAGGTGTACGACATGGCGATTAGACATTTATATACCTTCCAAAGTGACCGCCCAGGTTAAGTCTAGTACCCGTCTGGCACCGCAGTTGCTGCAGTAGTATTGAGACTATTATTCCCTGCACTGTGCTTTGCATCCCCACGACTATATTTGTAACTGACAATTTGTTCTTTATAACAAATGTCTAAAAACACCATCTCATTCAATCCTCACAACAGACCCTCTGAGTGGGTGTCGTCTCCAGCTACAGATGAGAACTAAGACCCAGAGAAGGCACACGGAGTCCTGGACTTTGATTAAAAGAACATAATTCCAAATATTTGCTCTTATCGAAAAATTCTCTGAGCCCCAGTCTCCTCAACCAGACAGTGAGGGGGAAATGCCGCCTCTTCAGTACACGTGAGCGTTGCATCGTTAGTGACCGAGTCTCTCCCAACGCTGCTGAGAGGCACAGAGAAAACTCAGACCTCGAAACTCGAGGAAAGAACTGCCCCCTCAGCAAAGACCCAGAAGCTCCCTCCCCCCGAAACGACCATCCCTTGCTCTGTGCCCTCACATACCATACGTGCACTGTATCCCCTCTTATTGCCCGTATCTGCCTTTCTTTCTCTGCTGACCTGTAGGCCTCATGAGATCCGAAGACATTGGTTGAATGATTTTGTTCTAAGTTCCAATCTACACAAGGATGACATGGATAAGGATGTGATAAGGAAAGGTACCAAGGCAAAGACACATTGTTAAGTGAAGAGAACAAGCTGCGTGTGTGTGAGTGTGCATACACGTGCACCTGTTGCTCTTAAGAAACGTCTAGAATGGCATGTAAACTTCAGTGGATGCCCCCGGGGGCAGGAAAGAAGGTTGGAAGGAGGAAGAAAGACTTAACTTTTCACTTCCAGCCTTCTGTAAAATGTTGTGAATTTGGCATATGTTATGTTTATATTTTTAAAACTCATTCCATTGTGATTAAAAAAAAAAACAAAAAAAAAAAACCTCTGTCATTTCGTCAATGGGCATCTTTCTCTGGGAAGAAACCCAAATGTCAGGGTTAAACCCAAGCATAACTCAGGCTCTCTGGTGACAAACAGAGTCAGAACCGTTTTCAAATGCTTCCACAACTAAGAGACTCCAAAGCACAGCAACGAAATCATCACATGTTCCGAGTAGAAGTCACAGCGGTTTTTTACAGGGCTATTTATAGCACTCTCGGGAAATTAATAACAACTATTTCTAGGTTAAAAAATCCTCCATCATGCACAAAAACGGCTGCTCCCAGGGAGGAGGTACGTGCTCTGGTACGGAGCTGGACGGCCATGCTCTGAACCCTGACTGACCGGCATTGAAACCCAGACTCGGGCACCCGCTGGATGGTCTCAGGCCAACCCCTCAACCTGTGTAGGCCTCGGTTTCCCCACACTAGTGTCTGCCAAGCCCTCAGCAGAACATACGGCTATTTTGTACGGTTATGTGGACAAACACGTTTCACTTCAGTAACAATCGCTTACGTCCGAAGGGTCAGGCCAGCACAGGTGGCGGCCACCTCAAGCCAACCGTGAGAATTCCAGGTGCTGTGCTTGCCACCCGTGAGTCAAGTCCTTAGCAAGTGAATTTTTACCAGTGCGGTTGAGAGGTACGGAAAGGTGGGAAAACGCCTACGTGACCTGTTCCACCTGCAGCCGCTACGAGGACGGAGGGAGGGAGAGGGAGGCCGCCCCTCGCACAGCCATGGTGCCAGCTACACTCGAACATCACTATCCAAGGTGCTGAGACCTCAAGTGACTGGCCAGCCTCGGTGCTGCCACCTGGGGCTTAGGAAGCAGCTCTGACAGTGCGGCCATGGGCTCCCCGCCCCCCCCCGAACCACAGGTCATGGAGTCTCACACATTAGTCACACGCACCTGTCCAGGTGTGTATTTCTGTCACCTGATCTGATTTATCAGTTTGACAACTTTTTTTGGGGGGGAGGGGTTAAAAAAATAGCACCCAGTGGTGTGGGGTTGAGTCAGTTGTGAGACCCGGAGCTGCTGACCTACCAGGTGGCCCGCCAACCCAGCGACATAGTGGCAGGCATCTGGGTGCAGGAGCCGTGACATGTCCCCATCATGGAGCTCATCACGTCTGTCCCCACCATCGTCCCGTCTCCAGGCCCCAGCCAGCAAACTGCCGCAGCGAACAGTTCCGCCGCCCCCGCCCTCACTGTCTCTCCAATGGTGTCCGCCGCTGGGGCCACAGTGACGCACAAGCAGATCCTGGTCCTCGACCCTCCCACGGATCTCAAACACAAAGGCCCCTTCACAGATGTAGTCACTACAAATCTTTAGTTGCGAAATCCATCGGACAGAACAGTATGTTTCCAAGTGAAGACTGCAGCACCTCTCCGGTACCGTGTGAGGCCCAGCAGCGGAATCACTGGCCCAGTGTCAACTGTGACTGCTTCAGTAATGCTACAGCCTTTGACTATGATCCCAACGGAAAGAGTAAACACAAGTTTATGACACAGGCAATTTTTGCTCCACCAAACAGTTCAGATATGAAAGCTGTGGAGAAGGAGGCAAAATCCGATGAATTAATGGATTCTAAATTGAGATGTGCTTCTGGCCCTGGCTGGTGAGGCTCGGTAGATTGAGCACCAGACTGTGAACCAAAGGGTCACTGGTTCAATTCCTAGTCAGGGCATATGCCTGGGCTGTGGGCCAGGTCCCCAGTAGGGGGCGCTCAAGAGGCAACCATATATTGATGTCTTTCTCCCTCTCTTTCTCCCTTCCTCCCCCTTTCTAAAAATAAATAAAATCTTTTAAATTGAGATGTGTTTTTGAAATGCGCAATGAAAATGATACATCAATTGATATGGAACTTGGCAAAGCTGTTCTACTAAATGTATCTAAACACGATGGACCCACGCCAAAACCACAGTGTTTCACTCAATGATACTGAAACAAAGAAATTCATGGAAGAGTGTAAAGACCTCAGGGGGAAATAATGAAGCCATCAGAAGAAAATTGACAGCTGAGCCCTGGCTGGTGTAGCTCAGTGGATTGAGCGCGGGCCTGTGAACCAGATCACGGTTCGATTCCCAGTCAGGGCACATGCCTGGGTTGCCAGGCCAGTTCCCGGCAGGGGACATACAAGAGGCAACCGTACATTGATATTTCTCTCCCTCTTCCTCTCTCCTACCCTTCCCCTCTAAAGATAAATTAAAAAAAAAAAAAATCTTTAAAAAAAAAAAAGAAAGAAAGAAAATTGACAGCTGAGCGACGAAAGCTTGAGGCTCAGAAAGGTAGCACATGCTCAGGGAAACCTGACTCAACCTCAACTGCGTCCTTCAGAGATAATGTCACCAGTCCTCTTCCTTCACTTCTGCTTGTAATTGCAGCCATTTTCATTGGGTTCTTCCTAGGGAAATTCATCTTGTAGAGTGAAGCATGCAGAGTGCTATTTCTTTTATCTTCTCTGGACCAGAAAAAGATTTGTTCACGTACTATTTCATTAGTAGTACGGCCCACGGTGACCATATTTTTTTTGTGTGTGCAGCGTCACCTGGGCTTTGCCTTTAATGATCTCAAGGTTAGAAAACACAACCAAAACGAACTGTTGGGCGACTGAACAAATTGTATCACCAGATCATCACTAGCAGATGTCAGCTGCACATTCAGCCCTTTATGAAGTTCACAAAGAATTGTTCTTTCTCTGTGGTTTCAGAGTTCACTTTCCTATCCCTTGTGTGGTAGTTGTTGACTGAGTTTTTCATCCTTACAATCCTGTCCCACGGTATTTAACACAAAAAAATAAAACTGTTAACAGATTCATGCTCAATTAAAAAAACAGTACCAGCTACTTAGGAGGTTACACTGGTTTTTCCTCGACAATCGTCATAGGTCTCCTTTAAAATGCATGTAGTATAATTGACTGAAAATTGAAAAACACTGCCATAAGCCATTAACTGCAGATTCTGGTCCTAATAGTGGCACCAAAAACTGTGCACTAGGTGGACACAGCTGATACCACCTTCGACTCTGCCACCCACAGGAGTGGTCCCAGCACGTAAGGCTTTTGGCTGGGTCGACTTCACTGTTCCATTTCTCGCATCTTTTCTAAGTGCGCTTTCTATTACTTGTACCATATTTTAAACCACAGAAAACATCTCAGCATCTGAGCTAGAGTAACATCTGTGAATAGAATGTGCTAACTTGTTAGATAATGAGTATTAAAGCAAAATGTATCTAGTCTCCTGTCACTACTGTCCCCAATTCTTATTTTGATATTTCCAAGCTACAGGGAAAGTTATGAGAATAACAAAGTAGAGGAGAACTGTCACCGGCATATGCTGCTGATGGAGGGTAAAGTGGTACAGGTGCTTGGGAAAAGGTCACTGGGTCTGCAAAACGGTAAACAGAAGGTTGCCACGTCACCCAGCAAGTCCCCTCCTTGGTATCTATCTTAGAGAAACGAAAACATATGTTCACACAAAAACTTGTACTAGAATGTTCATAGCAGCAGTATCCACAATAGCCAAAAAGTGAAAACAACCCGAAAGTCTGTCATCAGATGAATGGATAAATGAAATGTGGTAGATCCACACAACGGACTATCATTCGTTCATAAGCGGGAACGAGGAACTGATACATGCTAGGGCATGCATAAACACTGAAAACAACTACGCTGAGTGAAAGAAACCAGACACAAAGGCCACATGTTGCGGGACTCCACTTGTATGAAATGTCCAGAAGAGGCAAATCCACAGAGACAGAAAGGAAGGAATACGACTGTGATAGCCAGCGGCTGACGGGGAGGGAGGATGATGAGTGACTGCTAATGGTTTCTTTTCGGGGTGATGAAAATGTTCTAAAATTAGATGATAATGATGGTTGCACAACTCTGCAAACATGCTAAAACCACTGAATTCTATATTTTAAAGGGTGAATGTTATGGTATTTGAATTGGGTCTTAATGAAGATGTTTCTTTACAAAGAATACAAAATAGACCCATATAGCTTTCGATTGGAGTCACCATTTAGTATTTTAATTAGTATTTTGCACACTTGCTTTCTCTTTTCTTGTCACATGTGGGAGTGCGCATGTGCATCGTACACAATTTATGGCTGGACCATTTAAAATTTAGTGATTGTGACAGTCGACTTCTATATATTTCAGTATTCTCTGGAACCAAAAATGAACATCGTATTCAGGAAATTTAATGCCAATATAAAACTATTATTTATTATATAGCTTATATTCAAATTTATCAGAAATTATGCATTGTATTTGGTCATCATATCCCTTTAGTCTCTTAGTCTAGAAAAATTCCTTTTTTCCTGTCATTGACATTTTTGAAGGATCCAGACCAATTATTTCACAAAATGTTCTGAATTTTGGCAATGCCCGATTGTTTCCTCATGAACTGGTTTAGGTTCAACACGTTTAGCAGGAATACTGCATGGGTGAGCTGTGTCCTCCCGGTGCATCCTGCCAGAACCCTCTATTGTTACACGGGAACACGTGTCAGTCTCCTTAGTGGTGATGGGGAGGTGGTGTTCACTGCTGGTCGGTCCTGGTCAGTGTGGGGACAACCATATTCTTCCATTACAAATGCAGCCTTTCCCCTCTGCAATTAAGGTAACTATGTGAGGCTGTGTAAATATCAGATTTCCCCAATAACCTTGAACCCAAGGCTTTTAGCATCCATTCATGATCTCTGCGGAGTATTGTATCCCTTTTGAGAGCTAGCTGCATTCATGTGACTGATCAGTTTTATTCCGCAGAGTATGAGAGCACCTGTGATTTCAACACTGGCTGCACGTTGGAATCACTGGTCTCCTTGGGGTGGGACCTGGACAAGCACATTTTAAAACTCCCCAGGGTGACTGCTTCTGACGAAGAGGAAGGGCTGACATTCCCCGGGTTAGAATCAGGGAATCTTGCAACAGTTTCATTTTGCAAATAAGGAATGAGGCCCGAGGCGGTTAAACGGCCAGTGGCGCAAAAATTATTGAAGGCATAGTTTAGATTTTTTGGACTTGCATTTTAATATGCCATTCGTTCTGTATGTTATTCAAAAAATAAAACCAGAGAAATGAGTAACTTATGCATGGTGTTAGAGCTGACTACAGCCTGAAATGCATATTTCCGTTCTGAAGGTGAATTCTGCCTTTCGTTCATTACATCTTTGCAGTCACCTTAGGGGTGGGGGAACGGGTCGCTCGGTCATCGAGCTCCTCCGCCCTCAGTGCTGCACACTGCGACAGCTCAAGCCCGGGGCCCAAGGCGGAGCCAGATGCTCAAGGAGCCAAGCGGTTGGCACTGCAGCCCCGGCGCCGGCCCCTAGGCACCGCACACCCTCCCTGCACACGTCGGCGACTCCTTTTGGGGGGAGGGTGGCCTCTGGGTAGGACAGTCCTCCGCGCACCAGACGCACCTGACGGGGACTCACCTGGAGGCGCACCCCTACCCCGGGACACCAGATGTGCGTGGGATCGTGGAAATGACAAAATCTGCAGGCCTGCCCACCCCACTTACCCCGGCATGGTAAACCTTGTTCGCTCTTTTAATCTTAATGTCCAGGGAGGTCCCCATCTCCAGAACTCCGCAGCAGGCGCCACTTCCTGCCACACGTGACCAGAGGAGAAAGAGAGAGGACCCGCCCCTCCGCCACGGGCCCCGCCCCTTTCTACTCAGCGCTGGCAGTTGCGTCACGTGACCTCCCGTCCTACTCTGGATCGGCTCCCCCGCCTTCCTTTTTCCGGCGCAGGGGCGGGCCGAGGGACTATCACTCTTCGCCACGCCCCCTCCGGGGGCGGGACCAACCTAGCCCCACCTCTTCCGTAAAAACAGTCATAACGCCGGAAGTACCCCGCTTCTAGCCCGTTTGCTACTGGGAGGGGTAAGTCAGCTCTCCCGGCGTTCGCCGCGGTGGGGGCGGTGCTGGAGACAGGTCGCGGGCTTAGCCAGCGCGGGGATGCTGAGGTTCCCATCGGGCTGTGCGGCGCTGAGGCGCTACGCTAGTGAGTGGGTTTAAGGTAGTGATAACCGGGATTGCGTTCCCTCCTCTTCTTCCTTTCCTCATATCCAGCCCTCCCCCACTTTCCCCCAGGGGTTCTGAGGAACCGCGCCCCTGTGTCCGGCCCGCGGCCCCACACTCCAGGCCTGCAAAGCGCTGGCTGGCGGCGTGCTCGGCTGCTTCGCCCCGCACCGCAGGCCAGGGGCCAAGGTCTCAGAGTGTGGGTGACCTCGTCCTGCTCCGAGCCGCGGTGCGGGGTTCACTGGGCGCGGGGGCTTGTGGGTACTTCCTCGGCGAGCCCCTGGGAACTGGGTGTTGAATATTCATATTCGTGCGCTGAATGCGGGAAGGCGCGGCTTGCAGGCCCTGGGTCTCGGCAGTGCGCGGAAATGAAAACCCCGAGAAGTCGAAGGGACCACCTAGTCTCCTTTTTTATTCCCATCCAGAGCTGACTGAACTAGATGCAAGTCATATATTGCTTTGCGGGGAGAATTGCCTCCGGGCGAGGCAGCAATAATGTTAGGCAACACGCTGCGTTTATGGGAATAAAAACTCTTGTAAACGTTTTAAACAAGGACATCTCCAATAAGCAGAGAGGTAAAATTAATAAGTACTTTTGCTTTCTTTAAATTCCTTGATGCCGTTGTGTGCTTTTTAAACCGCATTATTTCTAGGATTACTTAAGTTTTCTGCAAAGCGATTTTATGAACCAGTATCACGAGTGCCTCCCTCTCGAGAATGTAAGGTATTTTATAGGACAGCAGTGACGGTGCAGTTGCTTTTGAAGGTTGTTACGTGTGGTATTTCCCGATAGTCAGTTGTCAGTTTTCCGCACCTCTCTGCCCTAGGGCGTCTCTGTCTTGGATCTCTTCCTGGCAACTCCCAACTCAGCAATTCTAAAACAATTCATTAGGGACTTAATAATCACAGTCTAGTCTATTTGCAATTCAAGAAGTGGATCCCTCTCCACCAGACTCGCCCATTTTTTCCAACCGGTAAAATATCAATCTCCAAATATCAATCTCCGTAGACAATGCAGGGAAGCAGGAAAAGAAACTCAAGGATCCACATCCTAGCCATTTGCTTCAGCAAACCTACTTTATACTTACTTTACAACAGAATGTTACTTGTTCCTTGAGGGCAGGTGTGCCATATTTTACTTATCTTTGTAGGTTGTGCATAATCTTTATGGAATACTGGTGCAGTGCGAAGAGCTTTAGTTCCAGCAATTACGACATCTCAGTGTGATGGCTGCTCAACACAAAACAGTCTAGTTTTCGCCAATCACTGCTGTTTTCCACCCCCTTAACTACACCTTAGGGGATACCGTAACTTTCTGGTCAATTTCAGTTACTGAAAATCAAATGTGTTCAAGTGCCAATCTCGGCTTGGGTGGGACCCAGGATCCTTAGTGAGGGTGGGAAGTCTCTCAGTCACTTCTTTGTTTTCTTCAAGGCCTGGCTTGGGAATGAGGCAAGTGCTCCTTGACACCTTCTCCAGGTAACTGGCCTCGTTTGAAACCACTCTCGAGGGACACGTATAAGAAGGACCGCTGTCCTTTCCATACGTTTTCAAGGGAGATCCATACCCAGTTTGATCTTTTCCATCAGCCCACCGCTAGCACCCAGCAGTAGTACACCCAGTCTCCTGTGTGAGGTCCAGCCAGACCATGTATCTTCCACAGAGCCCACCTGACTTGTGAGAAATACACATCCTTGCCACACAAGAGGGCTGGAATGGAAGATGCCCCATGGACTCTCCTCTCCACCCTGCCCTCTGTCTTTAATCTTTCTCCCTCTTGAAATACAATAGGAATGAATCGGCAAGAATGCTGACTAGGCAGTTTTGCAAGTAGGAAATAGAACACCAGCCTCTCCTTCCAGGAGGTCCCACTGATAGCAAGGAGAGATTATTTTACAGCCCTCCCATCACCTCCCATCCGAAACACTGTTCTCTCCACAAGACCAACCACCTCCTTTCATTCCGTCCCCTGCCTTCTTGTGCAGACTGAAAAGGAGAGGATTGGGAAATTACCGCGGGGAGGCAGCGATATGTCTACATCTTATTAAGCCCCAGGGAAAGTGTGGGCATCTTGCATTAGAAGGTAGGGCCCTCTGCTGTTTTCCGCTGTGAGCCTAGTGCTCCATCTGGGACAGTGGGGAAAGCCCCGCTAAACATCTTTTGGTGGATAGTGTGATACTGTCCCCAGACCTCCATTTCAGGACTGAAGAATGTTCCTGAGCCACTCAGAATTTGGTCTCAACGACTTTCAGCTAAGTCACTCTAACAACTTGCCCTCAGCGGAAGATAACTGCTTTGCTCCAAGTCATGGTCCCTTCTAAAGGGGCTGGCCACATCTGATGAGTAGGCAGCTTAAAGACCTCTCCCCGTCACCCTAGTTTAGGACAACTCTGAGGGACAATTCCAGCTCCAAAGCTCCTTGTATTAGTATTTGTTGTACATAACAAATTACCCCAACAATTAGTAGTTGAAAACAAGAAACATTATCTCATGGTGTCTGTATTAGGAAATTAGTTGCAGCCTTCTTGGGTTCCTGGCTCCTGACTCCGGTAGTTACAGTCAAGATGTTTGGGCCCCAGGCACGGGAAGGTGTGGCTGGGGCTGTCTGATCCACTTCCAAGACAGCCGTTGGCTGGAGGCCTGAGCTCCTCACCACGCAGGACTCTCCATAGGCTGTTCCCGGGTCCTCACAGCCTGGCAGCTAACTGCCCCTAGACCAGGTGAGCCCGGAGGGAAGCAGCAGGGGGTTGCCGTGCCCTGAGTGGCCCAGGCTCTGACTTCTCATATCCACTTTTCCTCTCTTTATTAGAACAGAGTCACTAAATACAGCCCATGCTAAAGGCAAGGGGAGTTTCACCTTTGGAAGGGAGCATCAGAAACTCCGGATGTATTCGAGACCCACTCTGTTCCCCTTGGCTGGGGAACCTTTGCTGTGACTGCATCACAGTTCCCCCATTGCTTCTGCCCACCCCGATCGGCTTCCTTTGCCTCAGCCCTGCACACCTGTTGATTCGGCCCTGATGTATTTCCTCCACGTGGCTCTCGCTCAGAGCCTGGCAGCCCAACCTGCGGCGATCCCGTCCACTAGCTTCCTGATGTGCCTTCTCTCAGCCTCAGTTTCCGTCATTGTAAAATGACCTAATACCTCCATCACAGGGAAGTTGACGGGATTCATAACAGCTCACATATTTTTTAAAAGATTTTATTTATTTATTTTTAGAGAGAGGGAAACAATGTGTGGTTGCCTCTCACATGCCCCTCACCAGGAACCTGGTCCGAAACCCAGGCCTGTGCTCTGACTGGGAATCGAACTGGTGACCCTTTGGTTCGCAGGCTGGTACTCAGTCCACTGAGCCACACCAGTCAGGGCACAGCTCACATATTTATCACCTACTTGCTGTTGGCCAGGCCCTGTTCTAAGTACCTTAAATGTTTTGATTTATTCCATTCTCTTAAGTCTTAAAACTACTATTTACTTATCTTACAAAAGGAAAAAAACTGAGGCACAGAAAGATTAATGTACTCGTCCAAGGCCACGTGGCAGCCACCCATTGTGGTTCCAGAGCACACATGTGCGCTCAGCACTCACCGTGCTGCATCCCAATAAACACCAGGCTTCCCGAGAGGGCCACAGGGTCTTAATGAAAAGACTGGGCAAAGGATGCAGCTCAGATGTGAAAACCACGCAGTGGTGCAAGTTTTCAGTCAAAGGTGATTTTTAACAAAGGAATGGGGTCATGTTATCAATTGATCACAAAGACAAAGTATATGAAGCCATAGCAGAATAGCATCGTGTATTAGTAACCTAGGGCTGCTTGAGAAAGTAGCGCAAACTGGGCAGCTTAAAGCAACAAAGTATTCTCTCCCAGTCCTGGAGAATGAAGTCTGAAAATGGTGTCAGCAGAGTTGGTTTTTTCCAGAGCTGAGAGGGAACGTTCTGTTGCAGCCCTCCATGGCCCGCTCACGGCCATGCCGCCATCTTCTCCCTATCTCTTCACATTGTCTTTTTTTTAGAGGTTGGAAGCGGGGTAAGGAGGGAGGGGGAAAGAGAGGAAGAGAAACATCAATCAGTTGCCTCTTGTACACACCCGCCCTGATGGAGGACCAAGCCCATGACCTAGGCACATGGTGCCTGACTGGGTATAGAACCCAGTGCGGAACAATGCCCACTCAACAGAGCCACAATGGTCAGGGCTACTTTGTCATCTTTTTACTTGTCTTCATCTTTATATGGCCCCCTCCCCACATGTGTATCTGCCTCCAAGTGTTCCCTTTTTGTAGAGACATCAGTCCTGTTTATTGGGTTGGCCAAAAAGTCCATTTAGTTTTTCCATTAAATAAAAGACATTTTTCACTTTCACCGATAACTTTATTGATTTGGATATTTTGAGTATGTTGGCTATTTTCCACTGTTGGCTGCTTGTGGATAGAGGCCAGGGGTGCTGCTAAACATCTTCCAATGCATAAGACAGCCCCACAACAAATAATTATTTGGCCAAAATGTCAGTAGTACCAAGAAACTTTGCAAACCCCTTAGGATACTTTCAATCAGTCACAGCACCTTCTCCACACACTGCACAATTTTTTTTTGGCATTTTACTTGTGTTTTTACCTTTCTTGAAATAATAAAGTATAATACACCAAAAATGTTGTGTATTTTTTCCATCTTCAATATTAAAATGGCTGCATAAAAATTCACCAGTTTGGTAAGTTTTTTTAAATGTATGCTGATACAACAGCTGTCACAATATAATCCAACAAAATTGTTTGGAATGATGTTAAAGACAACTAAGTACCACTAGAGCCATTGTACAGAAAAAAACTAAATGAACTTTGGCCAACTCAATATTAGGACCACGCTAATGACCTCATTTTAACTCATTTACCTCTGTAAAAACTGTTTCCAAACACTGCCACCTTCTGAGGTATTGGGATTAGAACTTCAACATGTGGTTTTGACAGTGACATTAAACCAGTAACATATAGTAACAAAATATATAGAACAAAAATATTTCGACTTTCAAAAATAATGGGCAGATATAGTTAGAAAACTTTAACACAACACAGTCTATCAGATTGAATAGATAAAAAATAAAGACAGAATTTTAACAAAATAACTAAGAGATACAATTAAATAAAATGGAATCACAGGAAATTCAGCTTTTCAAGTGCCAACAATGCATTTATAAACATTAATTGCATTCTAGGCTACAAAGAAAATCTCATATTCAGTTAACTAAGTACAATGTGGACACCATAACCACTAAAAATTTTAAGTGCTTGGAAATTAAGGCATACTTTCCCAAATACATTAGGTCCTGGACCAAATAAAAATACAATAACAAAATAACAGTGTGATGCTTCGTGCAAAACAAGCAAAGGAAGAACCCTTTGAAAACTTATTAGAAAAAGAGTTTGAAAATTTGGCCAGAGGGAAATGATATGATATCTGGGATTTGCTTTAAAATAACTCCAAGAAGAGGAGGAGGAGGAGAAGCAAGAAGTGGGGGTGGGGGGTTGGGGTTGGGGCAAGGTGATAGGCAAAACATGTTTCAGCTGGGTGATGAGGACATGGAGCTTTCTTGTGCTATCTCTCTGCTCTGTGTGGATGGATGTTTGCAATCCATCGTAGGAAACAAGATAGGCAGTAGGGTCAGAGGTCCAGGAAGAGCGAGTTGCTGGCCCTCAGGAGTGGGGAGCCGACTCCCTCTCCTGTGAGGTTGCCTGTGGGACTCCCCAGGACTCCCCAGGAGCAGACTCCAGCTGGGCCCTGGGCCCAGGCACAGGGTGTTTCTGATCTCCATGCCCCTCCCCAGCCCAGGGAGAATACTCCAGGGAGAGGGGAGTGAGGAGGAGACAGGGAGTGTGAAACACCATCAGTTGAGTTCCAACTGAACAGGAAGATTGATTTTTTCCCCTGCCCTCAGCAGAAATGGTTGCTAGAGGGCTAAACTGGGTTAATTTATAGAGAAGTGAAGACTGTTCCTTCTTTGGCCGTTTCTGTGTTGTGCCTGTAAATTTTAAAACAGCTACATATACAAAAATCAATAGGCATTTTTATTTAAGAGCAATAACCAGTTAGAAAGTAAAATGAAAATAGGGATTGTATTCTCAATAGCAATAAAAATATAAAATACTTGGAGTAATTTGAATTTAATATATGTTTGAGTTATACGAATGAAGCTATAAGGCTGAATTAAGAAATATGAAAATGGAGATATGTACCATATTTTAAAAATGGAAATCTAGATACTTTGAAGTGCCCAATCTTATTAAATTAATTTTTAGGCTTAATTAATTCCTCTCAATATAATTTTTAATGAGGAAATTTAATGAAATTATGTTAAAATTCTGAAAAAATAATACAGTATTAACAATATGTTTTTTAAAATGTTAATTGTAGGGAAAAGAGCCCCACTAAGCATAACACAGTAAAACTATAGAGTTAATATAGCATCATTCTGGCATAAGATCAATTGGACAAGGTGGCTCACAACAGATGCCAGTATGTTAGTCTATAGATTTTAATATATGATAAAAGAGCGATCATGTCTATAGAGAAAAGAGGATTGTTCTGTAAGTAATAGATTAAATGGCTTGATATTTAAAAGAAAAATTCATTTAGATTTTGCTATCACACCATAAGTCACTCACCTCCTCCTCCTCAAAAAAAACTTAGTTGGATTAAAGAGTCATAGACTTAGTGGAAAAGGTGAAAACTCTATGTGAAAAACTATTAATGTCTTAAAAACAACAGCAGTAGATTTGAATGGAGGGAAGAGCATACCATATGCCTGGATAGGAAGGTTCAACATCATCAAAATATTATTAATTATCTGCCACTCGATATATAAATTTAAAGCAATGCCAATAAAAATACCACCTTGTCTTTATTCTTGGAGCCAGACAGATTGATTGCCAAGTCTATTTGGAGTAATAAATCAGTGAGAATAGCCAGAAAAAGTCCCGAAAAGAAATGAGCAAGTGGAGAGGAAGGGGCCTGGGCCATCTCGCATAGATATCAGCACACGGGACTTGCTTTACCAATAGCAGGAGGTAGGAATTCTGGTCCCGAGCTTTAAAAAGGCCTGGAAGCATCTGCTCTTGCACTTTGAGGGCTCTAAGAACTGCATAAAGAGCCCCAAACCCTGGTGGAGAGACCATGTTGAGGGTCTACGAGGAGCTCCCAGGTTCTAAGACCAGCTGCCTTGCCATCCCTTCCCAGGACCTGACACATGACTGAAGCCACCTTGAAGGTTCCAACCTGCTGCCATCTGACTGCCACCAGATGAATGACACAAAGTGAGACTGGCAGAAGGACCACTCAGCTGAGCCACAGTAGACCCACAGAACTGTAAGAAACCATAGAAGGGCTATTGAAGAATACAGAATTTTATAACATGAGTATACATGTGAGAAACAGGCAAACAAATAAAACATCTGCCACCTTCCACCCTACCAGAGAAAGCATAGCAGAAAAAGAACTACCCCACAGTATTAACAGTGTCTGTTCTGGGGCGATTAGGACTATGGGTATCTTTTATGCTTTTTGCCCTTCTCATGAATGTGCATTAGTTAAAAAATATTTACCGTAGATTTCAGGCCAAGATGGAGGCGTAGGTGGACACACTGTGCCTCCTCTCACAACCAAAATTAAGGACAACAAATATTTAGAAACAAGAAAACAACCAGAACTGATAAAAAACTGAACTGTATGGAAGTCCAACAACCATTCATCCAGACTGGTTAGAGAGGGGGAGTCGAGGCAGGAAAAAGTGGAGGTGCGGACCCAGGAAAGCAAGCAGCAGCGGCTGGCAGTTCCCAGGTGCACAGGTGGTGGCTGGTGGACCCTGGGCCCACAGGCGGCAGCTGGCAGACCCCGGGTACGGGGTGGCAACTGTGCAGACCCAGTGAGGCCGCACAAGGCAACTGGCTGACCAGGTGGTTCCACATTCATGCGTGCAGACAATCCAGGTGAAGGGGAAGCAGCGGAAGAGACTGGAGTCCAGGAGAGAGAGGAGCAGGCGCCATTGTTTCCTCTCGGACCTCGCCCCCACCTATAGTGTCACAACCCAGCGACTGGGCTGCCCCACCTTGAGGAACACCTAAGGCTCCACCCTTTACTATGCAACAGCCACGACCAGGTGAAAACCAAAACAAAACAAAACAAAAAAACACCAAAAATGGCTCAAACCGGAGAGCAAATCAAAGCCCCAAAGCCAATTCCTCTAAGCCGTGAAGAGATAGCCAACCTATCAGATGCACAGTTCAAAGCACTGGTGATTAGGAAGCACACAGAACTGGCTGATTTTGGTCACAAATTAGATGAAAAAACGCAGGCTACAATACGTAAAATGAAGGAAAAATGCATGGGGAACCAATAGAGATGGGAGGAAAAATGGGACTCAAATCAATGGAGTGGACCAGAAGGAAGAAACAAACAACCAAACAGAAAACAAGGAAGAAACAAGAATTCAAAAAAATGAGGAGAGGCTTAGGAACCTCCAGGACATCTTTAAATGTCCCAACATCCGAATTATAGGTCCCAGAAGGGGAAGAAGAAGAGCAACAAGTGGAAAACTTATTTGAACAAATAATAAAGGAGAACTTCCCCAATCTGGCAAAGGAGATAGACTACCAGGAAGTCCAGGAAGCTCAGAGAGTCCCAAAGAAGTTGGACCCAAGGAGGAACACACCAAGGTACATCATAATGACAGTACCCAAGATTCAAATGAAGGAGAGAATTCTAGAAGCAGCAAGGGATAAGGGGACAGTCACCTACAAAGGAGTTTCCATCAGACTGTCAGCTGATTTCTCAAAAGAGACCTTCCAGGCAAGAAGGGGCTGGAAAGAAATATTTGAAATCTTGAAAAGCAGGGACCTACATCCAAAATTGCTCTTTCCAGCAACGCTGTCATTTAGAATGGAAGGACAGATAAAGCGCTTCTCAGATAAGGTCAAGTTCAAGGAGTTCATCATCACCAAGCCCTTATTATATGAAATGTTAAAGGGACTTATCTAAGAAAAAGAAGATAAAACTATGACAGTGAAAAGACAGCAAACTCACAGCTATTAAGAACCACACCTAAAACAAAAGGAAACTAAGCAAACAGCTAGAACAGGAACAGAACCACAGAAATGGAGATCATATGGAGGGTTAGCAACAGCGAAGTGGGAGGAGGAGAGAGGGGGAAAAGGTACAGAGAATAAGTAGCATAGATAGTGGGTAGAAAATAGACAGGGGGAGGGCAAGAATAGTGTGGGAAATGTAGAAGCTAGAGAACTTGTGACACATGGATATGAACTAAAGGAGGGGAATGTGGGTGGGAGGGGGTGTGCAGGGTGGAGGGGAATGATGGGTAGAAATGGGACAACTATAATAGCGTAATCAATAAAATATATTTAAAAAAACTATCATACTTAAGTGCACCATATGACATTTTAGGTGAAATGTTCAAATTGCTGTCCATCTCATGCAAGACATTCACATGCCCTAAAAAAAATATATATATATTTATTTACTGTAAAGTTTAAAGTATTTACTATTAAATTTTAAAAATACACTTACCATTAAAAATTTTTAAAAGAGCCCTGGCTGGTGTAGCTCAGTGGATTGGGTTTGGGCTGTGAACCAAAGGGTCGCTGGTTCAGTTCCCAGTCAGAGCACATGCCTGCATTGCAGGCCAGGTCCCCAGTGAGGAGCATGCAAGAGGCAACCCCACACTGGTGTTTCTCTCCCTCCCTTTCGCCTTACCTTCCCCTCTCTCTAAAAATAAATAAATTAAAACTTTAAAAAATTTTTTTTAAAGAGTGAAAAGGGATCCATAAGGATAGAGTCAGAATTCTTTCAAATGCAAGAACCAGAAACCAATTTAAATGGTCTTAAGCAAACACAGATATATTAGCTTTTGTGAAGACTAAGACAGAGTTGTTTTAAGTTATATATACAATTAATTTATTCATCTGGACGTTCTTCTTTAAGATCCTTACCATTTGTAGGAGAGACATTTGAAGTATCTCAAACAAATCGACTAATACTTCATCATAAACTCAGAAAACTTGTAAAAACCATATATTTTATCTCTTACGTTAATTTCTTTCTCATACCCTTCTGGTAATTCAGCCTGTGCAAAGGTAACCTTTGGTGCCTCGCACCTCCTTCCCTGGCTGCGTTGTCTGCTCTGCGGCCATAGTGTGGCTTACCATGGAGAGACTGCTGATGGGCCAGCTGGAAGTTCCCTGCGACGAGTC